>CM067339.1:175987657-178387657 GCA_034376525.1 Nicotiana benthamiana
TCCAATATCTTTAAGGCCATTGGAGAGATGTTGTTGCTCCGTGTGTTTGCAAATGCCCTTAACTTGTTTATTCTTGTCATCATCTTGATTCTAATATCTTCAAGCATTCTAATGATAATCTTGTGCCTTGCTACCAAGATCCAGGCATTAAAACTCTCTGATATATTATTATCCACTGTATCACACTTGACTTCACAGTTAAAATACACCTTGCACCAATATTCCTTGTAATAGTATAGTAGATCATTCACTATGTTCCTACCAAGCATTGAAATATTTTCAGATTTTTTTTTAAATTCAGCTTCATAAGTGCTTCTAGCACACTTCCAGAATAAGATCCTCCTTTGGAGCCATCTCTATTTCTTTGACCAATTAGCTAAGATGTGCCTAGAACACATCCTTTGTTCACAAGTTGGAAATATTCCTTAATTGCTGAATCCAATCCCTATTAATTACAGTTACATGAAACATAATAAATGAAACATAAGTCCGTTTTAAAGAAGGAAAGTGAAGCTAATGAAACACAAAATTGCTTATGACATGAAATATACCTTTTGCATGTCAGTGATCATAGTGAAGCCCGTGTCATCACCCAATCCCAAGTCTTCCTTCAGCAAAGTTAAGAACCATGACCATGTACTTTTCTTCTCATATTCTACTATAGCCCAAGAAATTGAAAGCATTTGGTTATTATCATCCTTAGCCACAACAACTAGTAGTTGCCTCATACTCACACCCTTCAGGAAACAACCATCCAAGCTTATGCATTTTTTACACCACAAAAATGCATTTTTAGTGCCTCAAAACAGATGTAAAAACTTATAAACACTGGCTTACCAAGTTAATCCGGTTCACCAAACTTCACAACACAAGCGCTCCCAGGGTTAATCCTTAACAACTCATCCATGTAATCCAGGATTCTACCAGACTCCACTTTATGATCATCCATTATTTGGTGCAGTACTTTAGCTCTTGCTCTCCTGGTTGCGGTCTTACCAACATGAACTTTGAATTTCTTTCTAATTAATTCTTGCAACTTGAAGACTCTTATGTTTGGTTGTTTTATTCTATCTTTGAAGACTTTGGCCAAATATTTAGCATTGCACAAATAATTTCTGGAGGCCCTCTCACACTTGTGAACTGGATTATAAGTCCTTATAATAAAATTATTACTTACACTATCCAAGCTTGCAAACAAAAGCCAATTGCATTTATCCTTGGTGCACCACACCCTGACTCTAGTTGGCTCATTTACATACTTTTCAATCAGGACTCTTCTTTGTAATGCATACATAGTTATCGCATCTCTAAAGTCATTAACACTCTTAAAGATCATACCCAACTGCCATACAATCTTTTTGCATGTTTTGTCAAACTTCACTCTTTATAGATTTGGACCTCCTTTTTATTAGCTTTACCTTCCTGTATTCCCCATCTTTATCCCAACATTTATCTTCATCAGTTTCAAAGCTACAAGCATTAGAACTTGGATAATATGGCTCATTACCACCTAGCCTTCCTTCTACACTTTTTTTTACCTATTTTAGTCTCATCAAAACAAATATCTGGCCCAGCATCACAACATAGTACATCTTTAGTATCAACAACAACTTCTTCCTTTCTTTTTCTCCTTTGAAATGACCTACTTTCATTCCTAATCTCTATGTACTCCTCATGTACATCACTGCCATAATCACCCCCCCCCCCCCCAACAAGTCACTTTAGTCAAAATCAACACTATCTTCAGTTGATTCATCAAATCCATCTTCACTTGAGTAATCTTTAGTTGGAGAAGATTCTGGATCTGAAAGTGCAGCTGTTGTGAATGATGGATCAACAATTGTATCAGCAGAAGCAGCTGTATTTGGAGAAGAAGTGTATGGAGGAGCAGAAGTGTTTGGAGTAGGAGCAACCATAGTATTTGAAGGAGCATTAGTGTTTGGAAGAGGAGCAGAACCATTAAAATCAACCCTTTTATTAAAATCTGAACAAGATTCCTTCTCAGGCATGTGCACATATGCTTCCAAAACAGCCTCATGTTGTAAAGACTTATCAATTGCTAAAAGAGCCTTGTCATTTTTAATATCTCCTAAAGTTCCATAGTTAGATGACCGAATACTAAATTTACAGCTTGAGTTGTACCCTAATTCTTTAATATAATCCTTTAACTCAAAACAGGATAGGGCATCCACATCAACATCCAAATATTCACTCATTACCCCACCAACATATTTTGGTTTCCCGTTTTCAAACACTAACACCCCACCATGATATAGTTTTAAAGTGATTAAAGCAAACCCACTCATACCTATATGCAAACAAAGCAAACAAAAAATCGATAAAATAAAATTCAGAAGAATTCGACAAACTGTAGATACTAGTATTAGAAAAGTACTTATTTGCTAAAAACCAAACGTTTTCACTGCACCCATGCACAATCAAATCTCTAAGGTTAGCATGCAGACAAGAAACCTCAAATTTAATCCGCCAATCACAAAATCGCAATGGCTAAAACTATTTAAAAACCCTAAACAAACATAAAAGTTATTAAATACAATAAAGAACTAACCTTTGCTCTTGAATTGTGACGAATAAAAGCTTAGCCTTCCAATCTAACCTTCAATCGATACACAAAAACCCCTAGAACATTATTCTTGTTTAACCTTCGAATCTGACCTCCCTTTCCTTGAATCGAACCATTAAAATGAGGCTTTATACTTGTTTTCGATCTATTAGTATCCAATTGCAAGAGAACAAATTAAATTTTGTATGTCTTGGTGATTTGGTTAAAGGATCGAAGCAATGAAGAATAGGGAAAATTTTTAGGTCTCAGACTCTCAGATAGTTATGTTTTAATGAAGAGATAAAAAAGATAAAAATGGAAATGGAATGGGGGCCCATCGGTTTATGACACGCGTGTATACACTGCATGTATTTTAACTGAGGTTCTAGTCCAGCTCAATACAAAAGGTCCAAGATATTAAGGTAAAAAATAGTTTAGGGGGTACTAGAATTCCCGTGAATAAAAAGTGTATAGTCGAAACTTTGGATATATGTTAGGGGGTAATGATGCATTTTCCATAGTTAGAAATATAAAAGTAGACTATAGTTAAAAGTAAGTTAGTTAGTATAGTGTTAGAAGCTAGTTATACTGTAGCTTTATAAATACATAATACACGCACATACAAATAGGAGATCGTATCATTTTCTTCTCAATAATGGATTTTATTTCTCTCGGAACAATGCTGTAGCTTATCCTCCCTGAGATTTTATATATTTTAGCATTTAAATACTTAGTTTAGGTCTAATATAATTATTTCAACTAATTTTGACTCTTTTACATTATTTTTATCATAAAATTAAAAATTACAAAAAAATAGTTCCATATTTCTCTATATAATTCAAGTGTTAGATATTTTTAGAAGAATATATTATTTCGAACTTATTCCATTTTAATATCATCTTTGAAAATATGAAAAATAGTTTCAACTTTAATTTTAGTTTTATTTAAAATATGATAGTTTATTAAAATCAATTAAGAGTTATTTTATATCTTCTTATAAGCATTTTTAGAAGCAAATTAAAATTTTAGCCTTTTTTTAGCCCAATTTGAAAGATTTAGAGTCCAATTAAAACCTAGGTCCATATTTTATCTTACCCTAATACATAAAATACTACACCCATTCATGATCTTCTTCTTCAACCTTAGAAAATAAGACAAACCATAGACCTAAATGGACCCTTCAGCCATCCCTTCTTCTTCATACCCAAAAAAACCAAAAACCCTAGTCTCTATAACCATGAGAAGCCTCCAGTCCACCTTCTTCCATCAATTGCTCGCGCCAGACAACCACCAGCCCTCACGTCATACATCTCCGACGTGGCTTCAGTCGTAGAACACAACCTCTCTCCATCTTCAACCTTGAACACACCCAAGCTGAACCCAAGAGGGAACCAGCCGCTGCCGCTGCCTTCCCCCTCATCTCTTCACCTCTCAACCACTAACTTTAAGCTTAAGCAAAAATCCCAAAAATAACAAAACAAGAGTTAGAACCCTTCTTCTTCTTCATCTTGACAACGACAAAAACCCTAACACCCTAAGAGCCGCCGGCAACCATCCTACTCGCTGCCAGTCACCGCCATTCTCTCACCACCTCAAAGCCGCCGGACTCCACTTCTGTTCTTAGCAGCAACATCGTGAAAGAGCATCAAGCAAAAACTGATCAGAAATGTTTTTTAAAAGAAATTTGCAAAGAAAATTGATTATAAAAACATAGAAGAAATTCAAAGTTTGATTTCGGAATTCAAGTCCGATTGATTTTTGTCTTAGAATTTAGCTTGTTCTTCGACTTTTTGATCTTTAAAACCAATAAAATCCGGCAATTTTAGAGTTGAGCAAGGCATGCTTCACTGAGTCTTTGCGGTTTGTCTGACGTCCATTGCTGGGTTTAGGATAAATAACATCTTCAATTTTGAGGTCCAATTCTCTTTTGGTCTTAATATTTAACTTAATCGAAATGAAAACAACATGGTTTGTGTGAACTGAGTGTTATTTGATTGAGTTGATTACTACTTGTTAGTTATTAGAATTATGTTGTTACTAGCAATCTGATACTTGTTGATTTGATATTTTGGGTACGCTACATAGTTAGGAGAATATAGTAGGATCTTGCTCTATTTTAATTAGATACATAAGTAAAATGAATATACCATTGAGTAAGTGGCCATGGGGTTTGGCGTAAGGCAAATTGAAAAGAATGATTTGAGCATGTGGGTTGTTGGGGATTAAAATTAACGGCATTCGGACTTAAGATGATTCTCATTGTTATTGTTCTATTTGACTTGACAATAGTTTGCTTAGGTTCACTAATTCTTGGGTAGGAAAACTTTAGGATTTTTATTAAGTTTAAGGCGAGAAGTCGTCCCCTTAATTTAAATTATTCGGGGAATATCCTGAAGGGTTTGTATATATTTTATTTCAAGGGTATGCCTCGAAGTGATTGTAATTTGAGGCCGTGCAAACATCGTAGAAGAAATAGCGTAGGATAATGTAGAACTTTGATTTTTCTTCTTTTAATTTTCTTTCATTTAGGTGGGGACGACCTCGAGCTTCTTTTGATTGTTTATTTTCTTTTTGTGTTTTATTACCTCAATTCGAATATTTTAAAAGCGGACTAGATTAAGTACGCAACCGTACTAGTTACGGGACTTGGGGAGTGCTTAACACCTTCTCCCCGAGGAAAATAAATCCCCTTACCCGAATCTCTGATGCAGACTTGTTTTTGACTCTAAAGTGTTTTAAAAATAAAATCATTTAGAAAAAAAATAATGGTGATGTTTCATTCCATGTTTTCGTACGTGAGAGTACGTCGTAAACCAATTAATGTAAGTTCAGAAATGAGATCATTTTTGAAAGTACATAATGTAAGTTTCATCTTATTATCTTGAAGGTTACAAATATTTAAGATCATGAATAACAAGTACCAAAAGGGTTGGAAAGCTTAGACGCTAAACAAACTGAAGAAAATAAGTTTCGTTGAAAGCCGACAAATTTGGAATGTTATAACATGTACTTTGGGGTGAGACTAGGGTTCTTAACATGATAATAAGGTTATTCTATGAGTTATTTTAGTCGTATGATATTCATTTTCAACAGTTTGAAGGCAAGCAAGTTGTGGAACAAGAGTTGGCAAAGGTCATCACAAGTTACATTCATAAATTTGCTGAACTTTAGGCCAAATGTAGATGCACTTTTCTCCCAATATACTTGGAATCAATGAATGATCTATACCAAATTGAAGATATACGAGTCTAGTTTCTAATGCATTAAACCGTTCATCTATGCGACGTCGGAGTAGAGTGATATTCGAGTTTTCGTAAGACTGCGCAAGCAGCTCCCAATGGGACCAACATAGGCGGTGGTTGAGCTAATTCAATTTATAAACGACTTGGATGCCTATTTTTGCTCATTTTTCAACTCAAACTCATCTCCAAACTTCTCCAAACCCTTCTAAACAGGTTCCACAAGGGTTTGAAGTGATTCCAAAGTGATTACACCATATTTCAACATCAAACCTAGTCCTAGTGAAGAACAACACCTCTTTGAGGTTGTGTTGTCATGAGGATTGTTGTGGGCTGTATTTGGATGAAATTACAAGTTGTTGCTACTTTAGGTGATTCTAACAGCCTACTAACTGTGCTTAACATTTCTTGTATGTTGGTTAAGTTGTTATGATGATAAACTACAAGATAATACTTGGATTAGCTTAAGTCACTTCTATGGTGTTGTATGACATTGAGGGTTATTGTAAGCTGAATATAACTTGGATTTAGACTTGAAGTTACTGTGGTAGCTTGGTAAATTGTGTTATTGCATGTGCTAAAGTTATATTGATGTTGATTAAGTTAAATGAATGGAGTAGACATGAACTAGTGAATAAAGTTACTAATCGAAGATAGTTAGAGTTGTGGATTGTTTCTTTGTTATAAATATATGGTATAAGGATGGAATCATTGTTTAATGACTTCATTATCATGTTAATGACACTTTTAAGTTAATGTAAGAAGTCTGTAAGGGGTATATGGATTATACGGATTCCAATTGGAGCTTGCCGCTCGTCGTGAAGTAGTTGTGACTTATTGTTGTTATGTGGTGTCTTGTTATTGACATTTATACGTTGATGGATTTCTCTAGCAACTATTATCGGTATATGATATTGGTGGAGGCCGTTTTTACAAAGGCGATACTGCCCAAATTTATGTAAAACGAGCTGCTAGCTTAAGTTATAAACTTGGCTTTTGATCAACACTGATTTTGAATCTCCTTATCCTATGATAGATCAAGTTGACTTGTTTATAGAGTCACTTGGAAGGAATTAAGGACGCAACATGTTTAAGGTATGTTAAGGCTAAGTTTCATTCTTTTTTTAGCACGAAAATGTGATATTTTACTATTCTATTGCTAGAAAGACCTTCTGTGGAAGGCATTGGATCATAGCTGATGTATTTTCATAACGCTATTAGGTTGATGTTCCAATCACTCAGTTAAATAGGGTATTCGACATCTATATATGTCACTTTGTCGGTTTTCTTAACTATATGTTTATATATATGAATTCTTATTCGTCTTTGGGTTGTGTAACTAAAATAAATAATAATAAAATAAATAAAGGCATTTAGTATTTGCGATCAGTCTTTATTCCTTGTTAAATTGTATTTTAAAATCTCTGAAGTGACACGTCGATTTCCAGTAATCTCAAATATAATTTTTATTTAAACTACTAAAACACTTGATTTTTTTTTTTGAAATAATTTCTTTTATGAAATATCAAGAAATCAGGTATAAGGACTAAGTGAAGCACCTTAAGCTTTTTATGAACATCTTCAGAGTTAAGTTATTTTTCTAAAAGTCGAGTTAAGTTTCCAAGCTTATTCAAAAGAAAAGAAAGATATGAGGTTCCATGAGGCAATTGTATGCAATACGGATGTGATCATGAGATCATGAGAATAAGGGTATCTATGATCCAAGATTGGCTAAGTTATTATTATGTGCATTCAAAGTTCATATCATACATGGCATATTATGCATGTACTTCGAGCTATAATCGAATGTAAGGGGCCTATTTGCCCGAAAACTATATATTGTACAGATGGCCACAAGTTGGCAATATGATACTGGTTAGCTACCGGAAGCGACCACCACTGCTAGCATTTGGTCAGGTATGTCATGCATTTGTATCAATATACATATACATACATATATATATATGTATATATATATATGTATGTATATATATATATATATATGTATATATATGTATATATATATATATACATATATATATATATATATATATATATATATATATATTCACGACATACGATTACACGAGCATACCATGCATATTTGTTTACTATGAGGTCGGATGTCGTCCATGGAGACTATCAGAGTTTCAGTGTTAGGTGGTATCTCTAATATTTTTTACATCAGCTATGAGTGATTCTACTTTCTCTGCCTTACATACCAGTACATTTTTATTTGTACTGATGTCCCGTTGCCTGGGGACACTGCATTTTCTTCGTGTGTGCAGGTCCAGGTAGGGACTCTGATCGACCCCTCTGCTAGGATTTCGAGGTTCAGGTGTGAGTTTGTAAGATCAACCTCTTCCTAGAGCTTTCATAGGATGGTTACTTTTTTGTACAGTTTAGGTACAGTCGGGGCCTTGTCTCGACAATGCTTATGACACTCTTAGAGGCTATTGTGGACATAGTATTCTGGGTTTCCTTTTGCAGCTTCCACTCTCCAGCCTATAGGCTTGGATGTACATATAGATATGTAGGAATGTATGTCTCCTATCACGGCCTCGTCGGCCAGCTAGTACTTCATTATTTTGACTCGTATACTTTTGGTTATATGGCTTATTATTATTCAGGTCATGACCTTAATGGTCCAGGCTTAGTATTTCAGATGTTTTGCTTCTCGATTCGTTGGGCCCCAGTTTAGTTAGCTAGTATGTGTAGTGGCTAACTTGGTCAAATACAGTATCGAGGGCCAGTCGTGCCTCCCCTAGTTTTGGGCGTGATAGGTGACCTGGCACACCGAAACCAATATCAGGTGGCGATTATGAGTTATTTTCTTTTGAACAAAATTTTGTCACTTTTTAATTAAAAACCCTTTGAGCTTCACAGTTTTTTAAAATTAGTTTTAAGAGGGTTAGTGAGTTTTGTAAAAAAAAGGGTGTGACAGCTCTGGCGACTCTGCTGGAGAGTTGCAGGTTCGAGCTGATACTTGATCTTGTTAGCTTTTAGGATATTGGTTTTGTTTTTCTCCTCTTTGTTACTTTCATTGTTATTATAACAGAGGGTGGTTAGTTTGTGGCATTTTGGCAAGTCATCTGTACAATATAAGGTTAAAGAGCATAGTAGCCATGGCTAGCAAGAAAACAGACACTGGGGTTATACACCCACCAAAGGAGATTGTAGAATAAGAATCAGAACTGAAAGAGGAGGTTCGAAGGTTGAAACACCAGAAGACAGAAATGTATCAAGCTTGGATTAAGGGACATCCTCCACCTTCATTCCCTATCAATTATATGGAAAATCATGCCTCCATTCCACCGCTGTTCCAAGCCCAAATGCCCACTACCATTGACCTTTCTTCTCAATATGCACCGAGCTTTACCCTTTACCAAAATTACCCTGGCACTTCCTCCCAAGCATTCCATGTCTACCAGCTAAAACAACTGCATTCCTAGTTCCAGGTACCCAATACTATGTCCTGGAATCCACCTTCAAAGTCCCAAATCCTTACTCCTACACTCTCCACTTTGAGTCTCATGTTAAAATTGAGAAAGCACCCAGTAACATGGAGAAAGAGGAGATATTTAGGAAGGTAAAGAGTCTTGAGAAATCATTGAGAAGTATGCAAGGGATAGGAAGCCAGGTAAGTGTGGCTTATAAGGATTTGTGTCTGTTCCCTGATGTTCAACTGCCTGTCGGGTTCAAGATGCCCAAGTTTAACTTGTATGACGGACATAGGGATCTTGTAGCTCATCTGAGAGGTTATTGCGATAAAATGAGAGGCGCCGGGGGAAAAGATGAATTACTGATGGCTTACTTCAGCCAGAGTCTGAATGGGCAGCTCTAGCATGGTACACCCTCCAGGATGCCAGCTCTATCATATCCCGTCAACCGATATGATATGATGGGATGCTTTAAGAGCCTGATGATATTATTAAACATGTACCTATGCATTACATTACACTAATGCACATATGCATGACATTATAAATATGTCATGATTAGAGAGCTATCCATACCTACAGGTTGAGTCATTTACTCTATATTTCTTCCATGTCTGTTATGTACTTATTTATGTGCCTTACATACTCGGTGCATTACTTGTACTGACGTCCCTTCTGCTTGTGAACACGGTGTTTCATACCTACAGGTCCCGATAAACAGGTCGAGAGTCCTCCAAGTAGGCTATCATCTCAGCAGAAGATGTAGGTGCGCTCGATTTGCTTTGGAGGTTTTTGTTTGGTTAGTGTTGTTCGGATTTGTATTATTTTATGGTGGGACTCTGTGTCGACCTTTAAAAAATTATGTATTTTTAGAGGCTTGTAGACAGATTTCATATACGTAAAAGATTATATGACCTTGTCGGTCTATGTTCAGTATATGAGTTGATATTTGGTCTTATGGGCCAGTATGTCTTATGTATAAGTTGGTATCTCAGGTTGTATTCTACTTATCTCACGGCTGCCTTCTGGCTCAGTTATCTACGATAGTATGATACATCATGTTGGTACTCGGTTGAATAATATACAAGGTGCCCGTCGCGGCCTATCCGTTTGGATCATGACAAGAAATCTTTCCATGCAAGCATATGTTATCTCCTGGTAGCACTATCTCTCATATACTGGATCTTCTCTCACTAGTTAGTGCCACATATTCTTCTCCTGGTGCTGATGTTCCTCTATATAAGGATGGTGTTACATCTGAGGGGGAGCCTTATCTTTCTCCTGTTGCTGCTCGTCATCACACACCATATTATTCTACAAGTCCTACATATCCTGCAGGCGACCTCCCAAATAATGCATCACCTGTTGATACTCATGATGAGGCTCACCTTGATTCTAAAAATGTTGTTAATGTTGCAGAACCAGTTGCAGTAGTTTACTCATCTTGTGTTGTTCCTGATCAAGTTCAAAAATCCTCTAGGCCTAGTAAGCCCCCCTTATGGATGCAAGATTATGTGGTGCAGTCAAAATCTACTAGGTGCTTTTATCCTATCTCAGCTTATGTGAGTTATTCTCACATTACTCCCTCATGCATTCAGGTCATATTAGCTTATTCAGCTTGTTTTGAGCCCCAGTCCTTCAGTGAGGTAGCCACTAATCCTAAGTGGGTAGAAGCTATGAAGCTGGAAATTGCAGCCTTAGAGGAAAAAAAAACCTGGAGCATAGTTGTTCTGCCTAGATAAAATACCAATAGGGTGCGGGTGGATTTTGAAAATCAAGTACAAGGACTCAGGTGATGTTGAAAGATACAAGGCCAGACTTGTATCTAAAGGCTACAGTCAAATCGAAGGGCTAGACTACAGTTGAACCTTCTCCGACGTAGCCCATATAGTGATAGTTAGGTCCATTATAGCTCTTGCTGCTTCTTAGCACTGGATGATTTACCAAATGGAAATTCACAGTGTATTCCTTAATGGTGAATTGGTTGAAGAGATCTACAGTATATTCCACAGGTGTTTTCCAGATAAGGGGAGACTAAGAAGGTCTACAAACTTCACAAGTCCTTATATGGTCTTAAACAAGAACCAAGGCTGTGGAATATAAAGTTAACAGAGGTGCTCCTGCAGATGGATTTTAAACAGAGTTACTATGATTATTCATTATTCAATAGAGGAACCAATAGTGACACAAGTATCATCCTTGTGTATATGGATGACCTGTTGATCACAAGGATCAATTATAAGTTACTTTGTGACACTAGAATAGGATTGCAGAAGAAGTTCAAGATGAGGACTTAGGGGAGCTGAAATTCTTTCTAGGAATTGAATTTGCTAAATCAAAGAAAAGAATCCTTATATGTCAAAGAAAGTATGCACTACAGTTGATATCTGAAACAAACCTGGGTGAAGCGAAGCCCTACGGTGCACCATTAGAGTTGAATAAAAAACCCACATTTGCAGAGTATGACAAATGAATTCAGAACTGCAAACAAGAAGATAATCAGGAACTCAAGAATCCTAGTTGCTACCAAAGATTTGTGGGAAGGCCGTTGTATCTCACCATGACAATACATAATATTACTTTCGCATTTCGGTCTTGAGTTAGTATATGCACTGCCCCAAGGTGTCACAATGAAGGTTGCTTTTAGAGTAGTGAGATATATCAAAGAAGCATCAGGCTTGGGGTTACTTATGCCTATAGAAAGTACATATAAGCTGGTTGCCTGCTGTGATTCTGATTGGGGATCATGTATAGAGTCAATAATATCAATTAGTGGTACTTGATCGAATTTGGAAATGCATTGGTGTCTTGGAAGTCAAAGAAACAAGTGATTGTGTCCAGAAGTTTAGTTGAGGCTGAGTTCAGAGGTATGGTTTCATGTGCACCAGGATTCACTTGGAAGGTAGGGTTGTTCAAGGAACTTGGAGTTTGAATTCAGTAACCTATAAGTCTAATATGTGATAGCGAGGCTGCTATACAAATAGCTGCTAATCCTATCTTCCATGAAAGGACCAAACATGTTGACAGGGAGAAAATATGTCAAAAGGAATGCTGAAGACAGAGTATGTACACACTAAAGATCAGCTAGCAGATTTACTAACAAAGAGCTTGGGGAAATTTCAACATGATTATTTACTAAACAGGCTACGAGTGAAGAATGTATATCAAATATCAGCTTGAGGGAGAGTGTTGACTGAAGTTAATGAAGCAAGATGATAAGTTA
Organism: Nicotiana benthamiana; assembly: GCA_034376525.1. Lineage (NCBI taxonomy): Eukaryota > Viridiplantae > Streptophyta > Magnoliopsida > Solanales > Solanaceae > Nicotiana > Nicotiana benthamiana. Next base: position 176,000,123 of record CM067339.1, read on the forward strand.
ACCATAGTTAGAAATATAATTGTAGATTGTAGTTAGAAGTAAGTTAGTACAGTGTTAGAAGGTAGTTATATTGTAGCTTTACAAATACACAATACACTCATATACAGATAGACGGTTGTGTCATTTTCTTCTCAATGACAGATTTTATTTTCTCTCATCCTCTGAGTGTTTCTTTCTCTTGCGAGGGCGACTCAATAAGTTTGGTAGTCTAAAGCCGAACTTTAATGGGAGACTTTAAAAAAAAATTCTATATGTTTTTATTTGAAGTAGAGTTTTTTTAGAATAAAAATTTTAATAACTTTTTGCATATACCATTTAATCTATCATGTGATATTATTGATCTTAGAATTGGAATAATTTTGATATTTCAATATACGTGTTATAATGATGGAGACCTGAGAAAGTTTTAAAGTGTAGTAGTACTTATTTCCTAATGATAAATGTACTCATTTCTTTATATAAAATATTTTACTTTTTTACTTTGAAATATTTAGTATTTTCTAGAAAATGATTAGGGCTTCATCAGAAGAATTGTACCGGGATGGATATGATCTTTTCTTTCTTATTCAGAGTCTTGGAAATGAAAAAAATTCTTTTTAGAGAGTCGTTTTAACTTTAATAAATTTTACACAATACGAGTTCGAATTAGTTAAGCCCTCAAATCAAATACTTGATATCAAGTAAAAATTAAAAATAATAATTAAGGCTCTAAAATTCTGGAACCTAAAGCCCCCGCTTTAATGACTTCACCTCTGACTGCCCCTATCTCTTGCATTTCTTCCTCGAGTTCAACATTCACGTCTATGGTTGCTAACAGAAAGAAAAACCAGCCGTTGTGGTAAGTCAGTATCTATAAGTAAATAATGAGTACGTCAATGATAATCGAAGTCGATTTGCAGTCGAGCCTCGTGCATTTATAGGATTCAAGTCATATGCAACATTTACGTTCCCTTATCCAAAGGGTAAACGGAAAAAGAAAATCATACAAAAGGAACAAGAAAACAACAGTAAATTTGTTCTTGAAATGTTATTAGATTTTACTTTCCCTCTTTTTATCAAATATTCAAAAAATTGAAATGATTATTTCATTATTTTTTTCTAAACGGAAAGAGCTAGGGAATATATATATATATATATATATATATATATATATATATATATATATTGAATTCCTTTGATTGCTCCGCATATTTTCATTTTTTTAGATTTTTTAAAGAAAATTTTGGCCCCGCCATGGTGGGAGGAAATGTATATATGTCACTTCTCAAAAATACTTACGAAACTAACATATTACCTTACCATAACAGAATGTTTCTTGTGTGTGAAAGACTTAAGATAAGAAAGAAAAAATAACCAATGTGGTAAGTCAATATTTATAAGTTATTAATAATGAATACATAATGATTATTGAATTGGTACTTTGGGAGAGAAGAGGTTTATGTGTAGAATTAGAAAATTAGAAGAATGAATGTTAGTTGGCAAGTCTCTTCAGTCCAAAACAAGATCTTATGGAGATTTATATGCCAAATACTTGTATCACACGACAACAAAGAGAATGATCTGAGTCTGTTCCGAATTCAGAACTTTTATTTAGGGTGTTTAGTGTTAAAAGAAGTAAAATAATATTCTAATAAAAAATATTTAATGTATATTATATATCTTTATAATTTAATATTTAAGTATAATTTTTTAATAAAGGATAATCAGCTGATAAATTAATCATTCTTAGGACTATGTAGCTTCGCCCTTGGTCCAACTAGTTTATAAAAATCAGTTGGAAATAAAATTACATTATTTCTTTCCTTCATCTTAAAGAGAATGATATTGTTACTCGCAGCTAGATTAATAGATATTCTTTTCGGTCCATAATAAGTGATTTTTTAATCTTTGAGATATAAGAAAATACTAATTAACTCTTAAAAAATAGATATTCTAACTAAACTACCTTTAATAAAAATTTGCATAAGTAGTTATAGTAGCATTCACCGTAGCTCTCTTTTCTAGAAATAAATAAGGGTAAATGTAGAAAAGTAAAGAGCTTTTTTTTTTATATATAAAAGAATATTTGTTTTTGACCAAAATAAAAAGTTAAAAAAGTCACATGTTATTAAAGGGAGGGAAAAATAAATCTTTAAATCTAATTACAATCAAATTAAAAAATATAATGACCTCGAAATGTAGTATGAAAATGGTCATATGCAATCAATATTCATAGCCACACAAGTGATTGCAAGATTTAAATATTAGACCTAAGTTTGAAAATAAATAAATGAAATTTGGAGCGGAGACCGAGTAAACGTTGTGGAAGCAATTACACCTAACTTTTATAAAGCAATTAATAGATCAATAATTGTCTATTAACTGCAAGAGATAAAATAGTGCACAAAGGTAAAGAGAAAGGCATATAGTAGAAGTACAGAAAAAGGCACCGAATTTATCTGTTTTAGCAAATGATTTGTCAGATATGGATTTTAATTTATTATATTTGAATAAAAACCTGCCTACAAATTTTGCTATTTAATGGATTTGTTAAGAATAGAATTTTATTTAGAGTGAATGTCTATCTTGTAGAGAGTTTTACTTTGAGACTAAGTTATTTTTCCTCCTATAAATAGAGGGGTCTTACCCCATTGTAAACCACCCCAAAACTCAATAAGAATTTTCTCTCTCTTTCTCTGCAATATTGCTCTTGTTCTTTTATTGTTTCATAACACGTTATCAGCACGAGACTCTACCGTCTCAAGAAGGTCTTTGAGAAGAATGCAGCGAAAAAAGGGATTTTGAAGGGAAGCGATTTGCAGAGTTCTTTGCGTAAATGTCACAAACTCAAAGACATTATTGTTGCTGCTAAAGAATGAAGTTCATAGCTTATACAAGAAAAACATAACTTTAGAAAGTTCAACAAAATTAAAGCTCTTGCAGAAGAGATTTTGAAGATCTTTGGGATTTCATGGAATTGAAGAGATCAAAAAGGGTTTCGTGGGCTACTGGACCTAATCTTTGTCAGGAGCCCGAGGAGTGGTGACGCGAGTGTTTTATGACGTCCTAAATACCACTTCTGTTCTGGGCAAGGCAATGGCACGAGACTCTAATCAATTGAGTAGAAGCTGTGGGATTGAGAATAATGATCGTCAAATATTCTATGATCTTCCTTCATGATTAAATTCTGGATTTAATGTAAGTATTTTACTTTTCTCTTTCAAATTCTTGAAATTTTATAATTTGATTTTATATGCAAGCAAAGACAACAAAGTTTGATTATAACTCTAATGGAGTTTGTAAGAAATTATAACCACTTGAAGTGGTAAAATTTCTATGCCTTGCCATGATTAAATTCATGTATGATTGTGGGCAAAGAATTGAAAACCCGTCCAATTGAATTTGCTCCATTCTCATTCCCTTTAGAGAATGTGATAGCAGTATGTGATAAGTCTGAAAGAAGACAAAATTATTACCGTGAAGGTATCAATGGATGTGGACGTGGCAATAGACGAAATTATAATCGTCATCATTGTGATAATGAAGATAATAAGGATTCTCAAAATAATCCTTCACTCTGTGAAAGTAATATTTGTCATAAATTTGTCAATATGAGATTTTATAAAGCATATATAGATGATTATGGTCCATTCAAGATGTGAGTGTGATAACATCTAATTTATGAATACATATTCATTCTTGGAAGAATATGAACGTGCTAGTGGTAGTGAATATACCACATCACCTCTAGAAGGAGGTTTGAGATGATATATGAAAATAATGTCATTATTATGGCATGAATGATCATTGGTCACGTACCTATTGTACGCCAAAATATTTTGGCAATGTGATTATAAAGAACTACAATAATGCAAGAATCATATCTTGCATATAATTGACCATGACCATAACAGTATAACTTTTCTCTTTAAAAGAGATATTCACACATGGATGTTGATGAATTTGTGGTAGTAAAAAATTAATTGAGAGCTCTAGAAGAGCCAATTATTACTATATTGGAGAAACACAATTGATAACAATAAGGTATTGTGTTGTAGTAAGTCTCAAAGAAACTTATTCAGTTTCCAAAGTATATGCGAAAGCTATTGATTATATTGAGACAATAAATAAAGGAAAGATTTGATATCTTCTATTACTACAACTTGTAGCGGGATAATCTGTATGTGAAAAACTACCCGCTTTATTCTCCAATTTGTACTACACAAATAAAAGAATGCCACAATAAAGTGGATGTTTATGGAGTTTATTGATAATTGCACTTGTCATGGTGTAAACATGAACTTATCAATATTGATAATTTATTCACTTGGCATAATCAGTTTAGCCATATCAATTTTATCAATTTAAATATGATGTGCAAAAATAATAGAGAATTTACATGGCAAATATTAAAGAACTAGAGAGTTCTTTACGAATTCTCTTATGTTACTTGTTCTCGTTGATTAATAGACCAACTAAAGTTGGGATTGAATCCCATGAATTCTGAAAATATTATAGGTGAATATGGGCCCGTTCACCTGCCATGTATACCACATAAGATGAATCTATGAGATGGTTACATGTGCGATTATTATTAACCTGCAACCTGACCGGTGCTTGCGAGGTAACTTGCTCAGTAATTTAATTTCGAGCATAATTTCCAGATTTTCTATTCAAGAAGTTCATCTTGATAAGTTGGTTTACATCATAGTTGGTTTAGCAAACTAATTTATTGAGTGCCTCCACTTAATAGCTAAACCATTGCTTATGAGAACAAAGGTATCTATATCATTATGATATACGTTAGATACGATAGTATATTATATTCTCCCCTCACAAGTTGTTCAGGGTCAGGAACCAAATAACTCCATCTTATTATTATTGATGTGCGCTGTATATTTTCATTAACACCATAATGCACAAATATGGATCCTCAAAGTTGAGGAAATAAGTTAGTTTTTCTAACATGAGGGGGAGACATGATAAACAATTGAGAAAAAGTTACGTGGAATGAATTATCATTGGTATATCTAGATCCTCGAATAAGATACTATGAACTTGAAGTTCATAAAAGGATAATCCATCTGCAATATATTGCAAAGTATGCTAGACTCATTTTGCTGACCCAAATAAAGTAACTATATTCTCATTGCAAATGCTCATATTAAGTCCTGGAAGGACAAAGTCTGTGGTACGCTTAAAGCGTATAGACAAATCGGTTTCAAATAAATTTCTTGAAAAAGAAGGATGAGCAAATGATCAAAGTGATCATAATAAAGGAGGCAAGTGATCTAGAAGATCACATGACATAACACTTCATAAAATCTCATGAGAGATTCAGGTACCTGAATATATGAATGAAAAGATCTATATGTTATGTCTTTATGAAAATTTATTGGAACCGATATAAAATGTTTGTCGATGACATCTATCATAGCGCTGAGTATAGATGAGGATCTTAAGTCTATCGGACATAGACACAAAAGTATTGGCCAAATGGAGAGATACAATTCAAGTAGAATTGATTCCATATGAAAGACATGTCGTTTTGGACATGTAGTTCAAATACTTGAAAATATAAAGTCAATGGTATGTTCAATCAGTTTTCGATATCTTATATGTCTACGCAAGACATAAAAACTTGATATGCACTAAAGCCTCTTTAGATGGCTTATATGGCTTAACTTATATGACAATCCTTGAAAGACTTAAACCGCTTAAAGCATATATAATTTTTCATCTTGAAGTACCACATGCTAAGTGCAATTTGTGCACATTTGTATTTTGCTATAACTATAAGCATGATAATGTGATAGCGAGGATACCTTTATGGAGATATTGAAGTAGCATTCCATGATATCTGTGAAGACACTATATATCTATCACGAGTTATGATTTCAAGGTGCAAATATTCATTATAGTTAATATGGTTGATTTATTTATCAAATCTCTACCAACGATCTCTCGAAGATGGTGCACAAGATTGGAATGCGAATGCTCAAGGATGTGAATTGATGCTTTTTTCAGGGGGAGTTAATGCGCGTTGCACTCTTTTTCCCTTATAAGGTTTTGTCCCACTGGGTTTTCCTTGCAAGGTTTTTAACGAGGCAACCAATAGGCGCATACTAAATATGTGTACTCTTTTTCCTTTTTTAGAATTTTTTCCCATTGGGTTTTGTTTTAGTTAAGGTTTTAATGAGGCACATTACTTATTGAGTAGACATTCAAGGGGGAGTGTTAAGAATAGAATTCTATTTAGAGTGAATGTCTATCTTGTAGAGAGTTTTACTTTGAGGCTAAGTTATTTTTCCTCCTATAAATAGAGGGGTCTTACCCCATTGTAAACCACCCCAAATTCAATAAGAATTTTATCTCTCTTTCTCTGCAATATTGCTCTTGTTCTTTTATTGTTTCATAACAGGATTTACTTTCAGTAAAACAAATAACTCTCAACGAAAACAACTTCTAGTTTTCAAATTATTTATCATGATTTCTAAAAATAATTATCTCAAAATTATTTAAGAAGTCCGAAACAAATTTAATAGTAATATTTTTCTATTTTACCCTTAATAGTAATCGTTCTTGAGACCACAAATACCTTAATTATTAGGTAATATTATATTGTTCAAGTATCAATAAGGGTAAAATAGTTTAAAAAAATACCTCCTTTTCTTTTTCACAACACAAACAGAGACTTGTACGTTATAATTACTGAACTAAATTACATTGTTTAATCACTTGACCCCGTCGTAAATTTTAAATATCAATAAGTTGTGAAAAGTTGGGGCCATAGCCATAAGTAATTAGACGGCAATGGATGCAAAAAATGACAGATGGAGAGACAACCTGGAAGCTTTAAAAGTAGTTGTGGTTGGACAACCTTTCACAACACATAACATTAAACATTAAACATTAAACATTAAACATTAAACATGGACTTGTCTGACTTGTGAACAAGCTCACCTATTCAATATTTCTCATGCTTTTTCACTGCCAATCAGACGTATAATTCTTTCTTTGTCCGCTCCATTATTTATTCAGTGTATCTTACTCTAAATGAATTTCTGTCACGACTTTACTAAGATAGAGCTACATAAATTGATCTCGCCTAAATAAGAATTTGGAAAAAACCCTTCAAAGTCACAAAAAAACCCTTAAAATGTGTGACTTTTAGTTGTTAATGTAGTAGATGAACTATGAGAAACTAGCAGTATGTTTGGTTGGAAGGAAAAAAAAATTCGGATGTTTTCTTGGAAAATAATTAATTTTCTTGCTTATTTTACGGTGTTTAGTTAGGTAGTAAAAATATATTTGAAAAATAAAAAATTTAGAAAAACACTATATGAGACAAAATGAGTAAGGACGGGGGAGGGTGGTAGGTTAGGGTCTAGGAGCCGGAGTGGTGGTGAAGATATTGGGAGACGGGCGAGGGGGAGGGTTGGAGAGGTGTGGTGGGGGCAGGATGGAGGGTAGGGAGGAAATAGGGCAGGGAAGGTTGAGAAAGAGTTTTGAAAATTGTTTTTCCTCATTTTCGTAGGGAAATCAATTTTCTCTCCTTTAATTAGAGAAAAATGAGTTCGTGAAGAAAATATTTTTCAAACTATTTAAGCCAACTGAATATAAAACTATTAAAGAATATTTTCCTTCATACCAGACATACCCTAAAGGTCAAATCTCAATAAGAACAAAGTGTAATTGGTAGTTAATTTTCCCTAAATTTTAATAGCCAGCTAGATCATTGCGAAATAGTCGGAGTGGACATCTATCGGAGGGTGAAGTTAGTTTTCCCTAAATTTTCCTTTTAATATAGTTTGTTCGGTTTAATCTCTATTTGTTTAACTACGTTCTTGTTGAAGTTAATTGACAGGATCCTCAATTAATTATGTCTATTTAGTATGTATTACTCGGGAGAGAATGCATATTTAGGCAATTGTTGAACAACACTACTCCCAGAGTATATGAGGGATCAATAACTAAACATTTAAAGACGGGATTAGAGATAATAAAGTCTTATGTGTGATTTAAAATGAGTCGTATTAAAAGCCAACTAACATAACTCAGGAGAAAATACATCTAATAAATTATCGTGATTACTCGGAAGAGATTTCCTATAAATAAAAATCCTTCTATTTTGTGATATGTTTGATAAAAGTTGGCAAGACCTTTTCCTACATAACATTGTACTTTCAATTTTCAACCTCTACTCACTTCTTAGTCGTCTAGACTCTAGACATGGCAATTTGACAATGGACTAAGCTATTACTAAGAAACCTCCAATATGGTTATTTTCACCGTCCATCTATGAAAACCTAGTACTCCTACTAGTATAGTAATTGGCCGTCAAACTGGTTATCCTCTCAAAATTACTCGGGAGCGACTCTATACTCGAAGTTATAAGTTCAGCATAAGTTAGTAATTTTAAATCAAACTTTATATTTGCACTAAAAAATCACTTAATATGCTTAAAGAATTTATACATGATCTAATAATTAAACAAATAAATTATCCAAGATTCAAAATTTAAAATTCTGAATTCATGCCTTAGTACTAAAATAGCACCTTTAGTACGGGTCATTGGTAAGCAATGACCAATTCCAACCAAGAGGTTGTGAGTTCGAGTCTCCCCAAAAGCAAGGTGAGAAGTTTTTGGAGGGAAGGATGCTGGTTTCTATTTGGAAACAGCCTCTCTACCAAAGGGTAGGGGTAAGGTCTGCGTAACTACCATCCCCAGACTCCACTAAGTGGGATTATACCGGGTTGTTGTTGTAGTACGGGTCATTGGGTTTTTCTTGATTTAATTCATATCAAATGTCGTTGTTGCGCGCCGTTTAATGTACTCATATATGCAGAAGACTCAATCAACGCATTACTTTATGGATCATTCAGTCACCTCTATCCTAAACTTTTTGTAATATAATTTTGTCAATTTCTTAATGATAATAATACAAGTAGAGGTGGCAATCAGGCAATGGACCGGAGCAAGAGCGAGGTCGCTGTTTATAGGGTTAGGGCGAAGAGCATAGTCACTTTCACTATTTAAAAATTCAAGAATTAGCACCGAATAAATTCTGTAGTTAAATAATAAAATTCGTTACTAATTTTATTTAAAGGCGAATTAACAATAAATTATTAAAATATTCTATTACCTGCGAGTAATTTTCATATTTTTTACTTTTTGAGAACAAAAATAAATAATAAAAATGGGAGATTTTCTGCCGACATTTGACCATGCACCACAGCTTGATTCTTGCACCAACGACCTTTTTTCCTTGCAATAATAACCTCTTCTGCAAGTTGCTATTTTAAAGATCATCATTTATTAATTTTTGGTTTCTTTTTCTAATTTTTATTATATTTTATTGACAAGGTTATACCTCAAATTGAAAGAAATGCCATTAATATAATCTGCACTCATGGTCTCGTTTATAAACCACCAACAAACTTAAAACTACGTAGACGTTGACTCTCTGATTTTATTGTATTTAGAAAAAATTGACTCACACTTTGATACGATGTACACCAAAAACCACATGAGTTTATGCCTAGAGGAGGAGTTAAAATTTGAAAATTATAGATTCGAAATTCTAAATTATTTATGTTACTGAGTTTTAAATTAATTATTTTATATATGTTCGGTGAATTTCATTATACAAATATTACATAATTTGGATCAAAATTATTGAGTTCGGCCGAACTCATAAGTTCTACTTTCCCTCCGCACCTATTTATAAGCACGATGAAGCGATAAATTGAGATTTTATATATATATATATATATATATATCGTTGGGACGGCTATTGGGTAAAGCCAATAAAGCCTAGGATTTAGCCCCTAATTTTGGGGAACCCCACTTGTACCAATAGTATCTTATTGTATTTATTTTTAGAAAAATAATATGAGGTTTCGTATAAAAAAAAAGTACAGCGTAGTGCTGCATCGTAAAAGGAAAGATATACGATTAACTTTGACAAAAACGTGGGCCCCAAAAGATAACTAAAGAGACATTGAGAATTTAAATTTTGGAAGAAATCATCACCATTAATCTTTTTTGTTAATTTCTCTCAATTTGACCTTTTCACTTCCTTCTCGAATTATGTTTTACAATACTGAGATCTCTGTTTTTTTTACATATATGTCTCATAAAGTTGCAATTGTACAGTATAATATATTGTAATTATATTTTCTTTGTTCTTCCAAAAAGTCAGCTTACGATATTATTCTAAAAAACTATAGTTTATAGTATGTGATATTAACGATTAGATTTATTTTCTGTATTAAAAGTGTTAAGATAAATTGTACAAATAGATGATAATGTTATAATTTATAAATGGTACACTCAATCAGATAGAAGACTTGATTCTTTTTTAAATGCTTAAATTGCTTATAGAATAATGTTAACAGTTCTTATAAGTTGCCTCAGTGAAAAAAAAAATTCAAAATTAAAATTGATAAAATCTAATTTAAAATTAATAATGTCTCGAGAGAGATTGAATGTATTTATTATATTATCAATTGAAAATGAAATATTAGAATAAATATATATATTCTTTTTTGAGATTTTTTAATACCTCTTACTTAAGTTTGTTTTAGGGCCCTAATAATATTGGGCCGCCCCTGAATTATCATGTGTTTAATAGTTTAGTATAACATCAAGCGTGAATAAATTTTTTGTGCCAATCATGGGATGATAAATACTCAAAAGTAGTAGCGGAATTATCAAAGTTAACACTTGAAGATGGAATGAAGGTCGAAATTACTACTACTATATTTGTGCAATAGATACAAGTCAACCATAGAATTCTACTTTTTTTTTCACTTAAAGAATCGATTAGAGGCGGATCCAAATTTTAATTCATGTGTTCAGCTTTTAAGATTTTAAGTATTAAGTTTATCGTATTGTTAAAATTACGGATTCAAATTTAATATTTATTGAGATTTTAACGAATTTATATATACTTTTTATATTTTGTATCAAAAGTTATACGTTCAAGATGTATCCATCAGCCATCAGCGTATAAATATTCCAGAAGCATACAGGAGGTTTTTGTACCAGGAAAAAGAGAGCATTCATGTTAGTTCACATAATTCAAGCATATTAAAAGTTTGATTAGAGTTTAAATATTATGCACTGATAAGCATAAGTTAATTATAAGGTAATCTTATTATATGTAAATTTTTATGATAAATATTAATTAATAACCGGACAAAAATTTACGATAACATGTCAGATGACAGATCCTAATACCCTTACCTTGGTCAGTTAGTCGTCTAAATAATTAAATTTTTAGTTAATTAATTTGATTGTTTGTTCAAGGGATTAACCAAATAATGGAAGTTTGATGCTGTCGTTACCCTATTCCATTACTTCGCTAGCGCCCAGACATACGAATGATACCAGGTAGTTACTTTAAATGACTGTTATTTAAGAATTAGCTAGTGTGTTTTAAATTTTAATTTTTTAATTCAATTTTTCGGGACAAAATATTCTAAATTATCCTAAAATTAAAATTATTAGTTTAAAATTTTAAAAATAAAAATAAAAATAAGTACGGACTAATATCAAAATAGCACTAACAAAATATAAACACTAATGATAATAATAATAATAATAAAGTTCTAAATAATATATAAAAAGAAAAAAAAAATTCTTCAAAAAAATAGCTATCTGTGAACTTGCCCCAACACACACCGCAAGCCCAAGTTGTTAGTACATGGGTAATGAGTCATTAGTATTCAACTCAGCTTAACAGCACAGCATTTTAAATGGCCCAAACCAAATAATACGTTCGCGCATAATGTGCCTCTATCTTTTTTCATATAATAAAGGAGTATTATTAGTTATGTCTATTTAACAGAACTCATTATAAAAATAATTAATTAATAAAATATTATTAATATGAGGCAATTATCTATCTAATGCAAAAAAATAGCAAATTTTTGTTTTATTTTGCGTGGCTGTTATTAAAAGAGATTGAGTACTATTTAAGGAGCTTGAATATCAATTTTGGGATGATTTGGTGAAGTTTTGATGTGATTTGAATTGAAAATTCGAAGTGAAAGCTGAACACGAAAAAAATGATATGTATATCATACTGTCTATCATTTGTGTATCACATATATATCATATTTATATCAATTGTGTATCATATGTATATCTATGTATATTTGTGTGTGAGATACATGCGCGATACATGTGTTGCAGAAGACTTTTTTGAACTCGATTTAATTACGAATTTTCGTACAAAACTAGTCCAAATCACCTTCAATCTTCCTCAAACTTTATATATTGACTTATCTATATATTTTCAATTAGTTTCAACTATACCAATTTAAAAAGTTTTTTTTTTGTTTATATTTTTGAAATATTGTATAGATTTTTGTATTTCATCACCTTATTTGTTACCTCGTCCATAAAATATCCTTTCCGTCTTGTATTTAATGTTGCTAATCACGCTTAAAAATATGTAAGGTTATTTTGCATGTGATTCTTTGAGAGAAAGAAACCCTATTATTTGGTTTTTCAATCTGTGTTGGCTAGTTTTGATAAGTCTATATTTAATGGCTAGAGGTTGGTAAGTCGAGATTTTTTTTGGGACATTTGTATAAGTTTCCTATAATAAAGGGATATTATCATTTTCAGTCCGCTACAGAAACTATTTACATTCGGCAGTTAAAAAAGTATATCAAATTTGTATATTTGTAAAACAACAACAACCATCCAGTATAATCCCCCAAGTGGGGTCTGGGGAGGGTATGATATATGCAGCCTTAACCCTACCCTGGAAGGGCAGGGAGACTGTTTTCAATAAATCATTGGCTAAAGAAGATGAATGAAGCCCTGATCAAGTAATAGCAAGACAAGTAATTATAAACTAAATCGAACATAGCAACAGAAAATATGAAAGGAGTACCGATAACAAGTAATAGCAAGATAGTATTTTAGAGAAATAAATCCAAGGCAGCACATGAGAATATGAACGAAGTACTGCTAGTGAACTACGAAATTACCTATGACAAGTAATGACGGAACAAGATATGCGAATATAACAAACTAAAGGGTACCATACTAGCACTAATACTATCAGACTAGAGAAGACAAAGGGAAATGCACGACTACCTACTAACCTTCTACCCTTATCTTTAACCTCCACATCCTTCTATCTAGAGTCATGTCCTCGGTCAGCTCAAGCTGCTCCATGACTCGCCTGATCACCTCTCCCAAGACTTCTTTGACCTACATCTACCCCTCCTCTCACCTCCCAAGGTCACCCTCACACATCTCCTGACTGGGGCATCTGTGCTTCTCCTCTTAACATGTCTTAACCATCTCAATCTTGTCTCACGCATCTTTGCCTCCACAGGGGTCACTCTCACCTTGTCTCGAATAACTTCATTCCTAATTCTATCTAACCTAGTATGCTCACACATCCATCTCAACTCCTCATTTCCGCTACTTTCATTTTGCCGGACATAGAACTTTTTGACTGGCCAACGCTCTACCCCATACAACATAGTCAGCCTAACTACTACCTTGTATAACCTATCCTTAAGCCTCAATGACACATTCTTATCACACAAGACATCGGAAACGAGCCTCCACTTCATCCACCCTGCTCCGATGTGGTGTATATATAACATACATAATATATATATATATATATATATATATATATATATATATATATATATATTATATATCCAAAAATTATAGACTTTTTCGATTATTATTTTGAAAATGAATATACAGTATATTTTTTCTTTGTCTTTTCTCTGCAGTAAGATTTTACCGCAAATTCAAAGCTGGAAGACTGATTTAGTAGGAAGCTCAAATTGTTAGAGTTTGGTATTAGATTTCTTTAATTCATATCTAAATAAGATTCATAGTAATCAAAATTAAATAGGCTTTTCTAGTACTCAAAATACTTATATTTTAAGAGGTTTAATCTCGCAGTAGGACTTCTAGTTTCTAGTTAAAGTAGTTTTTGCACTTTTGTCTGCGGTAGGATTCCAATCTTTACGCACTTAATCATTATAATACTAAATTCATACATGTTTGACAAGGACGCACCAGGGAATGTGGTAAGGACGCCGTGGAGTAGGGTAGAGGGGCAGGCGATCAACACTTCCTTGAGTTTTGATCCTAATTTAATATCCAGGGATTTCTCAATTATCAATATATATATATATATATATATATATATTCAAGATTCATCTTCATATGCATTTATAGTGTACTAGTATGAGTAGGGATAATAGTGACAATTGGTGTTCATCATTTGTAAATACAAACATTATACAATACATGCAGGTAATGGATTACTTGAAAGGAAAAAGAGCAAAGTAATTTTATAATTTTAGAGGCAGAGTTAAGATTTAATCCTTATAAGTTCGAGATTTCAATTTCAGGATATGAAAGCAGGGCTGGACTAAAGAAAATAAAAATTTGTCAGTAGCGGCTGTAGTGAATGAGTTTATTGTGTAGGAGAAAACTAGTGAGACATCTTTTACATGTTATGTGTAGACATGTACCTTTCTGAGGTAGTGAGTTTCGGATATTGAATATATTTTTCTTTTTTTTTTTAAAAAAAAAGGAAGAGAAGCCCAACATACTGGTTAAGCTTAAACATACATAAGTTTCAGATTTGTAAGTTTTTAACTTCTAATTTTGGGATAAATTTCACTGATGATCATTCAATTATCTTTCAATTTCACTAAAGTCAATTATTTTTCGTTACTTAAAAATAATTAAATTTTCTCAGTTACTTAAAAGTTATTTGGCTCAAAACTTTATCATAAATATGACATGACATACACTTAATGAGAAAAATCCAAAAATAAATGCCATATAAACTTAAATGGATCGTATTTACTTTAGATCCATTTCTTTCTTAATGTGATTTGGCCCAAACCCAAATGCTTTCAATAAAAAAATATTAAATTTCACATTAGTTTAAAATAATTATTCTATTCTATAAAATCCTTGCATTTTCTGTTACATAATGCCCATTTATAATTATTTTATACTGAAATAATTCTTATCTTGTTTGTATACCCCATCTGAGTCGTTTTATAACTTTACTGAAGTTAAAATACTATTATATTCAACTCATATAACATATTTATAATTTTTTTAATGAAATTAAAATAGTATTGTATTTGTACAATAAAAACACCACAAAAAAATCACAAGACTTAATTTATTAAGGGTGTGTGTTTCCCCCCTATTGAAACTTATTTGGGTTATGGGTCAATCACATTAAGGAAGAAATGGATCTAAAGTAGGTATAATCCATTAAGCTTATGTGTCATTTATTTTTAAATTTTTCCCATTAAAGTTTATGTCATGCCATATTTATGGTAGGGTTTGAAGCAAAAATAATTTTTAAGTAACAATAATAAAATTTAGTTAGTTTTAAGTGACAAAAAATAGTTGAGTGACTTTAATGAAATTAAAAGATAGTTGAATGACCATCAATGAAATTAACCATAATTTTGACAGAGGTTCTGAGTTCTATTGTCCAGATTACGGCAGCCCGGTATACGAAGCATCTTGTGTTAATGCAAGGTCCTAGGAAAAGCTGTACTCTAAGGGGATGTGATGTAGGTAGTCTATCATAATACAAGCTTCAATGGTTGACTCTACAGCTCGAACCCGTGGCCTATAGGTCTCACAGAGATAATTTTATTGTTGCTCCAACACTCCCCTTCCTAAAAGGGCAGCTCGGTGTACTAAGCTCTCGCTATGTGCGGGGTTCGGGGAAGAGCCGGACCGCAAAGATCTATTGCATGCAGTCTTACCCTATATTTCTGCAAAAAATTATTTCCACAGCTCGACAAAAACTTTTCTAATTACGTCAAAGCCCCTTTCCTTTTGTCCAGATTATAAGTCTTGAAAATTTTCAGTCTCCAAAACAAGAGTAGTCTCTCAACTTATGGATTGCAAACTTGTTGAACAATCAAAACCAACTAACATAACAAATTAACTATGCTTTATCTAAAGGCAAATGTATATGTATATATGCTCCACTTCACAAACAAACAAAAAATGAAAAAGAAGAAAAATAAATCGTGAATAATTATTATTTTGACTTTCTCTCACATTTTAGAGAAAATATCACTTAATTTCCTGGTTCAACAATAGAAAAAAGAGAGTTGCATACACATTCTTTCACCATTTTTATATTAATATAGAAGAGAAACAATCTTGGATGAGAGTCTTTTTTCTCATTCTCCAAAATACAATCTTTTTTAGTAAGCCTATGAGATTATACAACATCCGTCAGCACGCTGAATCATGTCATATAAGGCTACAACATAAGATGAATTTATGAACAATGTTAGTGTATATAAATTAAAAGTCAGTAGTAAATTACACATGCTTTAACCAAGCAACTTTAATTAATAATCAAAACCACTATGTTATCAAATAATCAAAGGGGAACCTTACAGCATCACTAAAGTATTAATCAGGTTAGGGGTTTCGAACCGCGGAAGCGACTGTTAATACTTTTATTGAGTAAACTATTTACATTACACTTCGATCGGGGTTCACCTTTTCCGAACATTATGTGAATATGAAATGTCTTTGTGTATGCTCATGGCTTAATTCATATAAAGTCATTTGAAGTAAAACAAGAACCTGACAACCTTAAAAGTTTTTTTGGGAAAAGAGTAAATCATGAAATAAGCCATGTTTATGTTCAGAAATTATGCTGCAAAACTATACTTTGCAGAATAAATAGCTCAAATAAATTAATAACAAGTCTCATAAAGCTCAATACAAACTTGAAAATTATAATACATTTATTTTTCTAATGACATTAATTAAAACAACACTAATGGGATCTCTTTGCCTTCGTTTTTGTGATAATAGAAAATAATTATAGGCATCACAAATTCTGGTCTTCTTGCCCTCCAAAAAAATCTGGGCTTCCCTTTCTTTCAGATAACTTCCACCAAATATAATCCAAAGTAAATTAATGACAACTATATGAAAAATGAGAGAGTAAAGTAAACTAAAAAAAGATTAATTAGGAGAAATCAGAATTCCTTTTATCCTATGAGTTAGTTTTTTTGAAGAAATTAAATCCAAACAAGGCCACCCCCACCAATAAACACTACAAGAAAAATCATAAAATTAAAAGAAAATCTTTTTTTAAGGAGAAACCCCAGAAAGAAAATAGAAGAAAAACCCTTGAAATATTATTATATTATATATAATAATTATTTTTTTTACCAAGAACCTCCTCCTCCTAACATCCCATTCCAAAATCCATTAGTAGATTCTTCAGCAGGCTGATGATGATCTCTATTATTCTCATTACCACCATCATTTGTAGTATTTGTGCTTGAAATTTGTTTTAAACCTACAAAAGGAAATAAAAACCTTCCACTTGTATTTGTCTCTTGAATATTATTTCCATAGGCTGCATTTCCAAGTCCATGATCCAATGAGAAATTTAGAGATGGCAAAGAAAATCCAGATGAGTTATTATAAATTGAATTTGGATCAGTTGAAATACTGGCCATTGACATAAATGAATTATTATTCATTCCTCTTGATGTTATCCCATTAATTAATTCCAAAGCTGAAAGCTGAGATGACGAAGACGCAGAAGAAGAAGAAGACGGAGGAGGAGGAGGCGGTAATGGAGAAATACTTGGACTATTGTTGTTCTTGTTGTTTCCATCATAATTTGGTACCTGTAGTTTTTAAAGGAGCAAGAATCGAAATCAGAAAAGATCGGACACTACTGTTATAAAAAAAAAATCGAAATCAAAAATGTATTTATGAACAAATTATCTTAATTTTGAGAAGTCGAGTAGCTAGTAATGTTAGAATATATAGTTTAGTAACTTTACTATACGTGCTACTATGTTATTTCAACAACAATTGTTGCTTAACTTGCACACTTACACATACATAAATACAAGTGACTTTTTGGTTCCTCAAAAACATTCATAACAACAACAACAACCCACTATAATCTCACTTAATGGGGTCTGGGAAGAATAGCATGTACGCAGACCTTAACCCTACCCTTGGGTAGAGAGGCTGTTTCCAAATAGACCCCCGGCATCCTTCCCTCCAAGAACTTCTCACCTTGCTCTTGAGGAGACTCGAACTCACAACCTCTCGGTTGGAAGTGGGGGTTGCTTACCATCAGAGCAACCCCTCAAAACATTCATAACATAATATTAATTTTGACCCGATTAATTATTTCGAAAAGTCATTTTAAAAAAAACAAATAACAATGCGTAACACTGATCTATTCTTTATTTTCTCTTCTTGAGCAGAGATTCATTATGAAACAACCTTTTTACCCCTCCTAAGTAAGGTATACGTATACTCTATTCTCCCAGACTCCATTATCATGGGACTTTACTAGGTTGTTGTTGTACCAACACATAAAAGAATCCAATGAATTCGAAAGAATGGAAAGAGGAACTGTATGAAGTAAAAGTACCTGAATTAACTCAGTGATAGTCTTGAAATCAGATGAAAAACCCAAGTTAAGATCATGGCTTCCTTCAATATGGATGTTACTAGGGTTTTGATCATGATTATGAGATGGTGGATTAACCAAATCAGGAAGTTTTTTCAAAGGATTATTAACATGATTTGAGTAGGAAGAAGAATTAGAGGAAGATTTCTTGTTTTTTCTTGAACCACCACCAACAGGAATATTTCTAAGAGATCCACCAGCAGTCCAATATCTTCTACAAGTCTTGCAAAAATACCTTGGCTGAGAAAGACTATAGTTGTTATAGTAACAAAACTTTGTATTTGTTGAATTGCATCTTGGACAATTCAAAGCTTGGTCTTTTTGTGGCCTAACTTTTTTGCTGGAAATCCAATTGAGATACCAACCATTTTATCAACTACGTGAGTTCCTTTCACCAAGTGGTTATATGTAATAAACTCAATCAGCTATTGACAACAACATATCAATATATTCTTATATAAGTGGAATCTGTGAAAGATAGTATATACACAATCATAATCTCAATCAGCTTTTAACATGTTCACTAAAATACAGAGAAGAGATTCCTCATCTCAGATTCCTCTCCTAATAAGTTTGCTGATTAGACTGATGTCTAGATGCCAAAGGCCAAAACTTTGGTAAAGCTGATGCCAACTTGTGGATGTAAAAGCACCAACTGTCTCTTCTGTTGTGATTGATTACTTGCTTGAGCCGATTGTTTATCGGAAATAGTTTCTCTGCTTGCATAAAGTAGGGGTAATATTGCATATACACTACCCTTCCCAAACTCCAATAGTAAAATTTTACTCGGTACGTTGTTGACTCATTTAGCACTTTCTCTAATAAGGTGTCTCAACTGTAAAAATAGCACGCACTAGCCAGTCTTCGGAATAGCTAGCATTTGCAAAGTAATTAAAAAATAGTCATTATTTTGCTGTAATACGGAAAGTTCTAGCATATATACTGGAGATCAGTGTGCCTGTATATGAATTTCCAGCATATTATACTGAACTCCAACACGCAAAAAGTTCCAGCGTAATATACTGGAGATGGGAGCATATGTGTATGAACTTCCAGCATATTATGATAAACCCGTATATTATACTGGAAATCCAGTATATTATACTGAAAGTTCAGTACATTATACTGAATAATACCTAAATTTCGATTACTTTTAAAATTGTGATTATTTTTAAATAACCACTTATAAATTTGACTATTTTTGAAGTTCTCCCGTCTCAACTAAGTGACAATTGAAAACCAAAATATTGATTTGGAGCATTTATAAGCAAAGGCCAAAAATATATATATATAAGAGTTCTTCTATTGACAAAAAAGCCGTAACTAATAATCAAACAGTTTGCAGGAACTCAGATTATCAACTAACACCAATAGTATTCCTTCTCTATGCAAATATTCTCTGGATGAAAAGCAGCAGTACATAAGACAGTCCAATTTAGTAGGATAAATCAATAAACAAATCGATAATATATTGGTTATCGGTTATCGATTAATCGGTGATCAATCATCATCGGTTTATCCGATAAAATTGAACAACTAAAACAGTTTTATAAATAGCTTTATATCGATATAAAACTATTTTATAGTGTTTCTTATACCGAGCTAAAACAATTTTATAAAACAACTTATTTATAATTGAGAAAGGCATAAAGACAAGCTGTTTTGCAACTATAGCTCAACACTAAATCTGCAACATAAAACAATAGAAACAGTTAACTAGTAGTTCAAGCAGTGAGTTTAAATTTTTAAAGCTAATTCTACTTCTCTGTAATTTTATTCTTAAATCTGATTTATCTTTAAATGAGGTGCTTTATGCTAATAATTTAACACCAACAAATAAGACAAAAACAAATAAAGAAAAAAAAAAGTAACATAACATAACAGAACAGTTAGAGTAGAGGAAAAAGTTGGAGATAAAAACTATGCAGAACTAAAATCAGACCTTAAGTCATTTTAGCGAAATGGATAATTGCATAAAACAAATAAATAAATGATTCACACAAAAATCTAATCGTGAATGAATCAACACAATAGTGAAGTGAATCAACATGCAAAAATAGACGATTCCCGCAAAAATCAACACGAAGATTGAATCAAGGCAAAAATAAACAAAGCATAACCCAATAGTGAAGTGAATCAACACAATAATGAAGTGAATCAACAGGTAAAAATAAACTATTCCCTCAAAAATCAACACGAAGATTGAATCAACTGAAGATGAAGATGAAAGCAAGTAGTCAACCGAAGATGAAGATGAAGCAACTAAAAACTTATACGAAGAATGAAGATGAAGCTGAAGAATGCGGCTAAGAAATACGATTGAAGAGTGAAGTGAAGAGAATGAAGTCTGAAATCTAAAGAATGCGGTTAACGGGCTGAGGCTGAAGCTAAGAAAGAATAGGGAAAGAATGAAGCCCTAGTATGTATATACTTAAGGGTAAAGTAGTAAATTCATTAATCCTTATTGGTTGATCGGTTAACCCAATAGCAAAATTGCCAAACTGAGCCCGAATCGATAACTCAATAATGAAAAAATTCTAAACTGTTACCGAACTATTAACCCAATAACCTAATACCGATAAACCAATAAATAATTAACGATTCAGATTATCAATTTTACCCGATATATGCCCACACCTACAATGTAGTACTACCCTTGTCATAAATTGGGTATAATTTGGTATGTTTATCATGTAATAGCGTAAACACATTACGATTAAAAAAGGGCAGTCCAATACACAAAATATTCTATATTTATGCAGGATTCAGGAAGGGCCGCCATCCCGAAGGATCACATGTATGCAACCTACCTGGTACTTTACGATTAAAATTTGTTATTAATATATGGCATATTTTTTATTTGACTCTTGAATAAAATACGATATGATCACACATTATGCAAATACGGGATACCAGGTGAAAATCCAAAAAAGACTATAAAGGAGAAAATTCAATGGAACTGTATTTGGGGTGATTAGGCTGTTATTACTTAATTTATATTAGTGAGATCTATCTAAGCAGTCCCATAATGACAGAATCAAGTGAAAACTAAGAAACAAATCCACTTGTACAGTACAAAACACATATAACATGTGTTATATAAGTCCCAACAGCCAGCAAGATTTTCTGGTAAAGTAAAATCCAAAGCTCTGAATATCACAGTAAACTCAGACACAAACAACTAGTGACATTGAAATAAGCAACAACAACAATAAACGCAGCAAATTCTCAAAAGTGGGGTTTGAGGAGGATCCTCGTGCCGAGGGTCTATTGAAAATAACCTCTCTATATTCACTGTAGGGGTAAGGCATGTGTACTATCTGCCCTCCCCAAACCCCACTAGTAAGACTATATTGAGTTTGTTGTTGGAATTTTGGGAAGGGTAGTATGTACGCAAAATCGCATATCTTACCCCTGCATTGGGAGGACACTGAGAATATATTCGTGAAATTGAAATAAGCAAGTCACAAAAACTTAGAAAATGGGAAGGATGGAAATTGTGATCGTGGCATAATTCATAAGATAGAGAAAAGCAAGATCTCCATGGAAGATATTGGCAAACGTACTATGTTTTGGTGGAAATATTTATATATGTATGTGTATACACACGTGTGTATGTGTTTATGCATGTATTTTATACGAGCAACATGAATAACCTCAGCTTTATAAGTTATCAGAATGAGAAGTTGTCGATAAATTCTACCACAAATTTAATGGTAAGGAAGAATAAGATGGGAACAAACAGCAAACTAAAGTTTGATATTCCACACTTCATATACATAAAATATTTGCAATGAACTAAAGAAAGTATTTACGGATAAATAAATAAGAATCAGAAACTGAAAACAAGATAGTTACTAAGTAAAAAAATTCAAGCTAATCTACTCTTCCGCCAATTGAGACCACTCGACCTATCTCATCCACTTGAAAATTTGTGTAAAAGTTGCCGCGCTTACCCTTTCTTTCTATTAGAGTCAGGCCGATCAGACGACTTCATTCAAGCGACAGTACAGAAGAAGAATGAAACGAAAGCCAAAGCTTGTAAAAACTAGAATCCCCTTACTGAACTCTGCCAAACTTCAACATATTGCTGATCTTTTCTTGTAACAAACATTTTATTCCCTCCAAAACTGAAGTGTGTTATCTTATTACCACAAATATCTTTTGCTCTTCCCATTGAATTTTTCCTAAAAACTCTATCTTTTATAGAATTACCAATCAAAACCTCTGACCACAATTCAAGATTTCCTCCTTTACTACAAAATACTTGATTTCCATGACTCTCAATCTTACAACCAACACCTTCTTTTTTACCATTTGTTACCTTTCTTTGATCACCAAGACAAATCCAAGAATTCTCACCACCAATATTCCTCAAATCAGAAATGAAAACTTCGCCCGAATGCACGCCTACTTTCAAAATGGTGGAAAGATCATCAGAAACTGTACAATCAGAGAAACAATCAACATTTTCCTTTATCTCCCACACTACATTACCTGACCTTATATCCCAAAATCTAATATTCCCCCTTACACCAGAAGGTCCACTATGCGATCCAGCCGCCATTAACAAGTTATGACTAGAAATCCAACTCAATTTAGTGGCTGGAATTGCTGAATCCAATTCAGCACCAAAGATCTCATAATGTCCAATTTCAGCAACAGGCCTAAAACTATCATTAAGATCATATATCATAATGCAGTTAGAATTTCTCCTACTTGATTCAAAACTAGTAAACAAGAAATCTTTTGAGGATCCTATTGCTTGTACTGTTGAACCAGATTTAGTCACATTTTCCCAATTTAATGTCTCCTTAACAAACCCTTTACTAACATCAATAATTTGTAATCCTGAAAAATCAGTAGCACCAGCTGCCACAATACTAGGGGACAAAGATAACATAGAATCAATTCCAGCAAATTGAGTCAAGATAGTAGATTTTCTCTTTAGTGACCAATCAAATGAAGTAATTTTACAACCATGAGCAACTTGAACTGAACCAAGTTGTGTTGTGGAAATAGCTGTAGGTGAATCCCTACCACTTAAAGGCAAAATAACAGATTTTTCAAGATCAAAAGGCTCAAACTGAGATGGGTGTGATTGAGAATTTAATAAAAGGTGTTCTACACCATAGAACTGAGATTCAAAAATCAAATCTTGAATATCAAAGTTTTTAGCTTTTGAGGGTAAATTTCCAGTTCTTAAAAGGGAAAGTAATATAGAGAAAATTTCAGGGTCTCTATCGATAAAAGGAATGACACCATCATTAAAATTGGTAAGTTCAGAAAGAAGGGATTTTGAACCTGATTGCTTTAAGGTTTGTTTGGTTGTTTGAAAAAGCTGACCTCCAACATCAATGGTGATAATATTTGAAGCTGAATCAATGGAGTTCCTTGAAAAATTACAAGAAAGAGGATAAGATCCAGCAAAAGGTGGCATCTTTTTGAGAAAACAGAAAGAATCAGAACCAAATAATTTTTTCAAGAAAATAAAGTTGGGATTTTTGGAATTCAATCAGAGGAAATATAAAGACTAAATTTTTATTGAAAATTTGGTAGTTTAGGTAATTCAAGAAAGTTCTTTCAAGAGTATATATAGGAACTTGTTTCTAGAAAGTTAAAGTTGGGATCTTGGAATTCAACATACTAACAAAAAAAAACTATTATTATTTTTAGACTATTATTATTTTCAGAAGTTTCTTGGTTGGATGATGAATGAAGAATGGAGAAAAATAAGGGAAAATTAAGTTATTAAAAAAAATGTGGATTAGCTAAAAAAGTGGTTCTAGAAACTAGAAAGTCAAAAAGACTGCAGTTCTGCAGTTTGGTCAATAATGGCTTTTTGTATTTTGGTGTCTAGAATTTCAAGTAGCTGACTTTTATTGCACGAGGGTTAATGTAGTAGTCCAACTTAGACCACATTTTTGTTTTATTTTTAGTTTTTTTTATTTCGGGGGATTTGGGAATGGGGAAAAGGAACAAAAAGGGTATACAGTTGATAGATGAAAAGGCAAAGGAAAGAGGATTATATGAATATAGTTAATGACCTTTCAATTTTTTACTGTTCAATTAAGAATTTGAATATAATATAAGCTAGTCTTTTTGAGAAAATAATATTGTAGCCGCTCTCAAATAATAGTAAAATATGTACACACTTATGCTATATATAAAAAAGATATAAATTTATATATTTTTATGATTATAGAGTATAAATAGTTTCGGTCGTAAGCTCAAAATGATCTTTTACCCTAATATTTTTTCATTAAATTCATTCGATGAAAGAATTGCGGTGCCATCTTTCCCTAAATAACCATAATGTTAATTCACATTTTCATGTTTTTATTTGAATACTAGTCCAAGACATAACTGCAATTATTAAATGCAAAATAATGCCAACCTTACAATGAACTTTTAATTTAAGAAATCTTTAGGTACACCCTATAATTTGGCCAACACATGCTAATTACTCTCAATGGAAAGTTACAGCTAATAGTTTATCTTTGGGACCAAACAATATTGGCGGCACGATTATGGTTTTCTATTGTATTGTTTCGTTTTTTTTTCTTTTTTTTTGCTTAGTAGAATAAGACTTGAGTAGCTTGTTTGGACGCATTTTTAAAGTTGTTTTCCTAAGTATTTTGAAGAAGAAAAAAAACTTTTGCAGAGAAATATAATCTACGTTTGGCTAACTAATTTAAACTATTAATTGCCAATATTAGAGCAGCAATTTATGATGATATGTGAAACTATTTGACCAGTCGTTTTGACCTTTTGCACTTTGATCTCAAGTTCTCGGGCATAATTTACCGCATGTAATATATTATGACTGATGAAGATCGTTGGTTTTGGTTTTCAGGAAATTTAGAATGAATTTGAAAGAAACAGTCTCAGTTGAAATCTTTCAATTTGAAAGGTTTGACCAAAAATTAACTTATTTGTATATGAGCGCGAATCGAAATTTTTATGATTTGGTTAGCTTCGTTGGGTGATTTATGACTTAGGAGCGCGGCTAGAATGCATTTGGAAGTCCGTGGAAGGATTGGCTTGAATTGGTGAAGTTAGTATTTTGGCGAATTTCGATAGATAGGTGAGATTTTTTGATATAGAGGTCGGAATGGAATTCTGAGAGTTTCAGTAGCTTCGTTATGTCATTTAGGGTGTGTATGAAAAATTTCAGGTTATTCGGACGTTATTTGGTCGGACTTTTGATCGAAAGTGTACTTCGGGAGTTTCTGCAAACTTAGGCATGAATACGATGAGTTTTGAGTAATTTGATGTTGTTTGAGGTATTTTGATGATTGGAACACGTTTGAATGATGTTGTGGATTATGTTGGTATATTTGGTTGAGGTCCTGAGGGTCTCGGGTGAGTTCCGGATAGGTGTCGGGGTGTCGTTAGGCTAAAATATAGTTATTGGAGGTCTGGAGGGTCAAATCCCTGAACTCACGATCGCGGTCTGCGGTCGTATTTGCACTGGCTGCGCTGGGAGGCTCCGCGGGCGGGGTTGTGCTTCCGCGGTCCGCGCTGAAGGAGCTGGGCCACTGATCCGACTTTGTAAGCTCATATCTTTTAACACACAAGGAATTTTCAGATGATTCAAAAATAAAAATTGTAGAACTTTGAATCTAGTTTTCAGAAACATATTATAATAGGAATTTGGACATATGTAGAAAAAGTTATGGCTAAAATACCAAAGCGTGTCATTTTAGAGAAACACTGTCGTGGTCATTTTTGCGCAGACCGCGCTAGTTTTCGCTCGACCGCGGTAGTTTTTGTGCGGCCCGCGGAGGTGAAAATCTGGGGGTTACTCTATAAATACGATGTTTTGGGTTTTATTTGATATTTTGCCCTAGAGAGCTCGGATTTTGGTGATTTTTCGAAAGTTTTTCAAGAAATTCATTAGGGTACGTGATCCAACTCAGATTTTGCTAGAGTACATGAATCTATCATTGATTTATCATTTAATTTGTGATTTGGGATGGAATTTGGAAGAAAATAGTGAAATCTTTCAAAAATGTAAAATGTTAATTTGAAGGGCCAAATGGTATCGGAATTGGATTATTTTCGTCCGGTTAGATCTTAGAGAGTATAAGGATTCTAGTTTTGCGAATTTTGTCAAATTCTGTGAAGTGAGCCCGGGGCTCGAGTTTTGGTGATTTCGGAATTTGTGCCCGTTATTGATGGTTTTCGCTTGGGCTTTGTTCCCTGAGCATATTATGATGCATTCGCTATAATTTTGGATAGATTCGACGCGCGTGGAGGCCGACTTGAGGGGGAAAAGCGTCATCGAGCTAGGGAATTCACCGATTCGAGGTAAGTAATGAATATAAATACTGTCTAACTAATTTAAATTATTAATTATCAATATTAGAACAGTAGTTTATGATGATATGTGTAACAATCTGACCGGTCGTTTTGACCTTTTGCACTTTGATCTCAAGTTCTCAGGCATAACTTACCGCGTGGAATGTATTAGGACTGATGAAGATCGTTGGTTTTGGTTTTCAGGAAATTTAGAATGAATTTGAAAGAAACAGACTCAGTTGAAATTTTTGAATTTGAAAGGTTTGACCAAAAATTAACTTATTTGTATATTAGCGCATATCGGAATTTTTATGATTTGGTTAGCTTCGTTGGGTGATTTATGACTTAGGAGCGCGGCTAGAATGCATTTGGAAGTCCGTGGAAGGATTGGCTTGAATTGGTGAAGTTAGTATTTTGGCGAATTTCGATAGATAGGTGAGATTTTTTGATATAGAGGTCGGAATGGAATTCTGAGAGTTTCAGTAGCTTCGTTATGTCATTTAGGGTGTGTATGAAAAATTTCAGGTTATTCGGACGTTATTTGGTCGGACTTTTGATCGAAAGTGTACTTCGGGAGTTTCTGCAAACTTAGGCATGAATACGATGAGTTTTGAGTAATTTGATGTTGTTTGAGGTATTTTGATGATTGGAACACGTTTGAATGATGTTGTGGATTATGTTGGTATATTTGGTTGAGGTCCTGAGGGTCTCGGGTGAGTTCCGGATAGGTGTCGGGGTGTCGTTAGGCTAAAATATAGTTATTGGAGGTCTGGAGGGTCAAATCCCTGAACTCACGATCGCGGTCTGCGGTCGTATTTGCACTGGCTGCGCTGGGAGGCTCCGCGGGCGGGGTTGTGCTTACGCGGTCCGCGCTGAAGGAGATGGGCCCTTGATCCGACTTTGTAAGCTCATATCTTTTAGTAAACAAGAAATTTTGAGATGATTCAAAAATAAAAGTTGTAGGACTTTGAATCTAGGTTTCAGAAACATATTATAATAGGAATTTGTATATCTCTAGAAAACGTTATGGCTAAAATACCAAAGCGTGTCATTTTAGATGAACACTGTCGCGGTCATTTTTGCGCAGACCGCGCTAGTTTTCGCTCGGCAGCTGTCGTTTTTGTGCGGCCCGCAGAGGTGAAAATCTTGGGGTTACTCTCTAAATACGAGGTTTTGGGTTTTATTTGATATTTTTCCCTAGAGAGCTCGGATTTTGGCAATTTTTCGAAGGTTTTTCAAGAAATTCATTAGGGTAAGTGATTCCAACTCAAATTTGGCTAGAGTACATGAATATATCATTGATTTATCATTTAATTCGTGATTTAGGATGGAATTTGGAAAGAAAATTATGAAATCTTTCAAAAGTGTAAAATGTTAATTTGAAGGGCCAAATGGTATCAGAATTAGATAATTTTCGTACGCTTAGACTCGGGATAGTATAAGGATTCTAGTTTATTGAATTTTGTCAAATTCTGTGAAGTTGGCCCGGGGCTCGAGTTTTTGTGATTTCGTAATTTGATGGGCCAAATGGTATCAGAATTGGATAATTTTCGTACGGTTAGACTCGGGAGAGTATAAGGATTCTAGTTTTGTGAATTTTGTCAAATTCTGTGAAGTTGGCCCGGGGCTCGAGTTTTTGTGATTTCGGAATTTGTGCCCGTTATTGATTGTTTTTGCTTGGGCTTTGTTCCCTGAGCATATTATGATGCATTCTCTACAATTTTGGATAGATTCCACGCGCATGGAGGCCGACTTGATGGGAAAAAGCGTCGCCGAGCTAGGGAATTTACCGGTTCGAGGTAAGTAATGATTGTAAATATTGTCTAACTAATTTAAATTATTAATTGCCAATAATAGAGCAGCAATTTATGATGATATGTGTAATGATCTGACCGATCGTTTTGACCTTTTGCACTTTGATCTCAAGTTCTTGGGCATAAGTTACCGCGTGTAATGCATTATGACTGATGAAGATTGTTGGTTTTGGTTTTCAGAAAATTTAAAAGGAATGCGAAAGAAACAGTCTCAGTTGAAAATTTTGAATTTGAAAGGTTTGACCAAAATTGACTTATTTGTATATGAGCGCGGATCGGAATTTTTATGATTTGTTTTGCTTCGTTGGGTGATTTATGACTTAGGAGCGTGACCAGAATGTATTTGGAAGTCCGTGGAAGGATTTGGCTTGAATTGGCGAAGTTAGTATTTTGGCGAATTTGATTGATAGGTGAGATTTTTTATATAGAGGTCGGAATGGAATACCGAGAGTTTCAGAAGCTTCGTTATGTAATTTAGGGTGTGCATGCAAAATTTCAGGTTATTCGGACGTTATTTGGTCGAACTTTTGATTGAAAGTATACTTCGGGAGTTTCTGCATACTTAGGCATGAATACGATGAGTTTTGATTAATTTGATATTTTTTGAGGTATTTTGATGATTGAAACAAGTTTGAATGATGTTTTAAATTATGTTAGTATATTTGGTTGAGGTCGTGAGGGTTCTCGAGTGAGTTCCGGATAGGTCCCGAGGTGTCGTTAGGCTAAAAGGTAGTTATTGGAGGTCTGGAGGGTCTAATCCCTGAACCCATGATCGCGGTCCGCGGTCGTATTTGCACTGGCCACGCTGGGAGGCTCCGTGGGCGGGGTTGTGCTTCCGCGGTCCGAGCTGAAGGAGTTGGGCCACTTATCCGACTTCGTAAGCTCATATCTTTTAATACACAAGAAATTTGAGATGATTCAAAAATAAAAGTTGTAGAACTTTGAATCTAGGTTTCAGAAACATATTATTATAAGAATTTGGACATCTGTAGAAAACGTTATGGCTAAAATACCAAAGTGTGTCATTTTAGAGAAACACTGTCGCGGTCATTTTTGCGCAGACCGCGCTAGTTTTTGCTCGGCCGCGGTCATTTTTGTGCGGCTCGCGGAGGTAAAAATCTGGGGGTTACTCTATAAATACGTGGTTTTTGATTTTATTTGATATTTTACCCTAGAGAGCTCGGATTTTGGCGATTTTTCGAAGGTTTTTCAAGAAATTCATTAGGGTAAGTGATTCCAACTCAGGTTTGGCTAGAGTACATGAATCTATCATTGATTTATCGTTTAATTCGTGATATGGGACGGCATTTTGAAAGAAAATTGTGAAATCTTTCAAAAATGTAAAATGTTACTTTGAAGGGCCAAATGGTATGGGAATTGGATAATTTTCGTACGGTTAGACTCGGGATAGTATAAG
Organism: Nicotiana benthamiana; assembly: GCA_034376525.1. Lineage (NCBI taxonomy): Eukaryota > Viridiplantae > Streptophyta > Magnoliopsida > Solanales > Solanaceae > Nicotiana > Nicotiana benthamiana. Next base: position 176,030,143 of record CM067339.1, read on the forward strand.
GATTCTAGTTTTGTGAATTTTGTCAAATTCTGTGTAGTGGGTCCGGGGTTCTAGATTTGGTGATTTCGGAATTTGTGCCCGTTATTGATTGTTTTTGCTTGGGCTTTGTTCCCTGAGCATACTATGATGCATTCGCTACAATTTTGGATAGATTCGACGCGTGTGGAGGCCGACTTGAGGGGGAAAAGCGTCACCGAGCTAGGGAATTCACCGGTTCGAGGTAAGTAATGATAATAAATACTGTCTAACTAATTTAAATTATTAATTGTCAATATTAGAACAGTAATTTTGATGATATGTGTAACGATCTGACCGGCCGTTTTGACCTTTTGCTCTTTGATCTCAAGTTCTCGGGTATAACTTACCGCGTGTAATGTATTATGACTAATGAAGATCGTTGGTTGTGGTTTTCAGGAAATTTAAAATGAATTTGAAAGAAACAGACTCAGTTGAAATCCTTGAATTTGAAAGGTTTGACCAAAAATTAACTTATTTGTATATGAGCGAGGATCAGAATTTTTATGATTTGGTTAGCTTCGTTGGGTGATTTATGACTTATTTGGTCGGAATTTTGATCGAAAGTGTACTTTGGGAGTTTCTGCAAACTTAGGCATGAATACAATTAGTTTTGCGTAATTTGATGTTGTTTAGGTATTTTGATGATTGGAACAAGTTTGAATGGTGTTATGGATTATGTTGGTATTTGGTTGAGGTCTTGAGGGTCTCGGGTGAGTTCCAGATAGGTCCCGGGGTGTCGTTAGGCTAAAATAAAGTTATTGGAGGTCTGGAGGGTCAAATCCCTGAACCCACGATCGCGGTTGTGGTCGTATTTGCACTGGCCGCGCTGGGAAGCTCGGCGGGTGGGGTTGTGCTTATGCGGTCCGCGCTGAAGGAGCTGGGCCGCTGATCCGACTTCGTAAGCTCATATATTTTAATACACAAGAAATTTTGAGATGATTCAAAAATAAAAGTTGTAGAACTTTGAATCTAGGTTTCAGAAACATATTATAATAGGAATTTGGACATCTTTAGAAAACGCTATGGCTAAAATACCAAACCGTGTCATTTTAGAGAAACACTGTCGCGGTCATTTTTGCGCAGACCGTGCCAGTTTTCGCTCGGCAGCGGTCGTTTTTGTGCGGCCCGCGGAGTTGAAAATCTTGGGGTTACTCTCTAAATACGAGGTTTTGGGTTTATTTGATATTTTGCCCTAGAGAGCTCGGACTTTTGCGATTTTTCGATGGTTTTTCAAGAAATTCATTAGGGTAAGTGATTCCAACTCAAATTTGGCTAGAGTACATGAATATATCATTGATTTATCATTTAATTTCGTGATTTGGGATGGAATTTGGAAAGAAAATTGTGAAATCTTTCAAAAATGTAAAATGTTAATTTGAAGGGCCAAATGGTATCATAATTGGATAATTTTTGTACGGTTAGACTCGGGAGAGTATAAAGATTCTAGTTTTTTGAATTTTGTCAAATTATGTGAAGTTGGCCCGGGGCTCGAGTTTTCGTGATTTCGGAATTTATGCCTGTTATTGATTGTTTTCGCTTGGGCTTTGTTCCCTGAGCATATTATGATGCATTCGCTACAAAATTGGATAGATTCGATGCGCATGGAGGCCGACTTGAGGGGAAAAGCGTCGCCGAGCTAGGGAATTCACCGGTTCGAGGTAAGTAATGATTGTAAATACTGTCTAACTAATTTAAATTATTAATTGCCAATAATAGAGCAGTAATTTATGATGATATGTGTAACGATCTGACCGATCATTTTGACCTTTTGCACTTTGATCTCAAGTTCTCGGGCATAACTTATCGCGTGTAATGTATTATGACTGATGAAGATTGTTGGTTTTGGTTTTCAGGAAATTTAGAATGAATTTGAAAGAAACAGTCTTAGTTGAAGTCTTTGAATTTGAAAGGTTTGACCAAAAATTAACTTATTTGTATATGAGCGCGGATCGAAATTTTTATGATTTGGTTAGGTTCGTTGGGTGATTTATGACTTAGGAGCACGGCCAGAATGCATTTGGAAGTCTGTGGAAGGATTTGGCTTGAATTAACGAAGTTAGTATTTTGGCGAATTTCGATTGATAGGTGAGATTTTTTATATAGAGGTCGGAATGGAATTCTGAGAGTTTCAATAGTCTCGTTATGTCATTTAGGGCGTGTATGCAAAATTTCAGGTTATTCGGACGTTATTTGGTCGGAATTTTTATCGAAAGTGTACTTCGGGAGTTTCTGCAAACTTAGGCATGAATACGATGAGTTTTGAGTAATTTGATGTTGTTTAGGTATTTTGATGATTGGAACAAGTTTGAATGGTATTATGGATTATGTTGGTATATTTGGTTGAGGTCCTGAGGGTCTCGGGTGAGTTCCGGATAGGTCCCGGGTGTCGTTAGGCTAAAATATAGTTATTGGAGGTCTGGAGGGTCAAATCCCTACGATCGCGGTCCGCGGTCGTATTTGCACTGGCCGCACTGGGAGGCTCCGCTGGCGGGGTTGTGCTTCCGCGGTCCGCGCTGAAGGAGCTGGGCCACTGATCCGACTTCGTAAGCTCATATCTTTTAACACACAAGGAATTTTGAGATGATTCAAAAATAAAAGTTGTAGCACTTTGAATCTAGTTTTCAGAAACATATTATAATAGGATTTTGGACATTTGTAGAAAACGTTATGTCTAAAATACCAAAGCCTGTCATTTTAGAGAAACACTGTGCGGCCGCGGTCATTTTTGCGCAGACCGCGCTAGTTTTCTCTCGGCCGCAGTCGTTTTTGTGCGGCCCGCGGAGGTGAAAATCTGGGGCTTACTCTATAAATACGAGATTTTGGGTTTTATTTTATATTTGTCCCTAGAGAGCTCGGTTTGGCGATTTTTCGAAGTTCTTTCAAGAAATTCATTAGGGTAAGTGATTCCAACTCAGATTTGGCTATAGTACAAGTATCTATCATTGATTTATCATTTAGTTCGTGATTTGGGATGGAATTCTGAAAGAAAATTGTGAAATCTTTCAAAAATGTAAAATGTTAATTTGAAGGGGCAAATGGTATCGGAATTGGATAATTTTTGTACGGTTAGACTCGGGAGAGTATATAGATTCTAGTTTTGTGAATTTTGTCAAATTCTGTAAAGTGGGCCCGGGGCTCGAGTTTTGGTGATTTTGGAATTTGTGCCCGTTGTTGATGGTTTTTGCTTGGGCTTTGTTCCCTGAGCATATTATGATGGATTCGCTACAATTTTGGATAGATTCGACACGCGTGGAGGCCGACTTGTGGGGAAAAAGCATCGTCGTGCAAGGGAATTCACCGGTTCGAGGTAAGTAATGATTGCAAATACTGTCCTGAAGGTTTGAAACCCCGGATTACACATTGTTGTGTTACTTTGAGGTGACTTACACGCTAGATGATGAGCGTGAGGTAGAACACCGCTGGGAATTGTGACCTAGTCCATCCCGAACGATTATTTTCATGTGCAATTGATAGTTAATTGTTTGATGTTATTATATTTTGGCTGTATGCTATGTTTGGGGCCCTGTACCGACTTGTTGAGACCCTTAGGGACATTTTTATATCTTTCCTCACTCTAGTTATTTGAAAGCATATCATCAGTCATGTTTTTACCTGTTATTACTCAAATTTGGCTTTATAGCAATATTCTTAAAAGTGTGAAATCTGTTTTGGGGTGAGTTCCTTGTTTTACTGAGATAGACCGAGGGTCTTATTGTGAGATTGACGATTAAGATAGATTGATAGTCGGATGGTGAGGGTAATGACTGAGAGAGGCCGAGGGCCCAGTTTTGAGGATTATATATCCATGGATCGGGCTGCACGCCGCAGCGATACTTATATGGATTGGGATGCATGATGCAATGATATGTTAGATCGGGCTGCACGCCGCAACAATATTGCGCTTGGGCCATAAGGGGGCCCTCCCGGAGTCTGCACACCCCCAGTGAGCGTCGTTGATGAAATATATGGATCGGACTACACGCCGCAACAATACATGGATCGGGCTGCACGCCACAATGATATATGGATCGGGCTGCATGTCGCTGCAGTTACTATATGATACCTATTGAGCATGAACGCTGAGTGCGAGTAATGTTTGGTAAGAGAGAGTCACGAGGGACAGAGAAGCTAACCTGAAGGGCGATATATATATATATATATATATATATATATATATATATATATATATATATATATACTGAAAGGCCTGTTTATGAACTTATTTATTTCACTCGTCCTAAGAGCGAGTTTTTATCAAATATGTTGAGTTATTGATTGTTTTTCACTCAATCTTCATGTTGAGCCTCTGTCAAGAAGTTGAACAAAAGTTTTAAAACAACTTTTATTTAAACTGGGGTTTATGAGACGTTTAGTAATTAATCACTGATTTGGTATTTGGCTATTTCCATCTAGACTTCAATTTATGAGGTGTTTATGATTATTGTTTTGCCCGAGGGGCTGTTTTACGAACTATGTTTTGCCCGAGGGGCCAATTATGGCTTTAATCTCTATCATTATTTTAAATGGTATTAAACCCCTACTGAAATGGCTGGAAAGTATTTCAAAAATAATTTTTACTAAAAGCTGGATTTTAAAAGGGAAGGCTGACTCGTATTATGATTTAAAAGCATGTTGCATTTATTGAGCCTAACGTGAATGTGAATTCATTGTTTCCTACTGCTCAGTCTTTATTTATCCTTATACTTACTGGGTTGGAGTAACCACATTACTCCTTGCACCTCGTGTGCAGATGCATGTATATCGAAACCCGATAACGAGTATTGCTTAGACACAGAGTGGCTGCATGACGTTCGCAGCACCGCTCCCTTCATCACATTGCTATTACTGTATTTAGTACATTATTTTAGACTTCTTGTTGTATTCAGACCTTGGTAGATGCTCATGACTAGTGACACCCTGATGGCGGGCTTGTATTTTATTGGCACTGTTATTTCAGAAGTTATTATAAAACATTGTTTAATTGAAGGATTAAAAACGACTCTTAATGCTTAAGGGTTAATGTGAGTGTTATGTCGGCTGACCTCGTCTTCACAAGAGTCGTCATTACGATCGGACTGGTTTGGAATCATGACAGACTGAGATTAGAAAGTGTTTATAGGGAAAAGTTATTATATATTGGAAAAATAATTGCTACTATTATTTAAAAAAAAAAATCTCTAAAAACCCAGTCAAATACCAAAAGTCTCAATATAAGTACTTTTTTTTAAAAAAAAAAATTTGACTTCTCGAAAGTTTGGCCAAATAGGGTAAAGTAACCAGGTTTGAGATTATATTTGCTTCATGCAATAATTCCATTAAGTTTAGTTTCTATAAAAAGAAAAGATTTTTTTTTAAAGGAACAATATTGGCGGCGCCCCTTCATGTGGGTAGTCAGCCCCCAAATTTTAATGCACGATAGTCATCATGATTCTTGAGTAGAAAAATTAAGACCATTAACTATATTATCTTCTTTGATATCAGCTTGATCCAATCTTATTTTTCATTTTAGTTTGAAATTTGCATCTTTGCCTGAAGAAGTTTGTGTATTAATCATGATTTAACTCCATGTTTTTTGGCAAATTTATCGATCTAAATTGTTTCTTATGTAAAACGTCCAGTCCAACATTATACTAAATGTAATTAACCTCTAATAACAAATATTAGAATTTCTGCCTAACACATGTTAGTTACTCACAATTAAAAGGTACAACTCATATTTGCATATCTTGGGGATCAACAATCTTGGTGGCACCCACGTTTCATATGCGTCGCTCTCCAAATTTTAAATTTTAATGCACGCATTTCTTAGTTGTAGTTTGGCAGCTACATAGTCCAAATCGCTTCTCTTCCTTGTAATTTCAGAAGTTTCTTTTTTTCACAAAATTTATTGATAATAAAAAAAATTTAACTAGAGTCAGAAAACCATAAAACTAAAAATCAAACTTGTGACATATATATATATATATGGAAGTGTTACCAATCGTGAATTGCATCAAGAATGGGGCTTATCAATCAATGAAATGAATACCTAGAATCATTATCAATTCGCCAGACCAAAATTAAATGCTAACGAAGAAAATAAAAGCTAAGTGACTTATTCTCATATGTTTAAGCGCCAGTGGATAAAGCTACCCGACACATGTCTTTGTACAAAATAGTAAATACGCGGTAGAATAATCAAAGTAGCACTAGATCGCGCGAGCACTACCATTACACAAAAAGGGGGGAAAACATTCATGATGGATTGAAATAACACAAAGAAGATTAACATGACCCTTAGCTTGTGCTTGACCCACGAGACTTGGATTAGCAAGAAGGTTTCTGAATATAAGGTTGAATTATTAATAGTTAGTTGAATTTAGCTAGTCTACTATTCCATAAAGTATGGCTTGGATCAGATTTTTAAGTCTTTATCTTATAAGCAAATGGATATTTGCTAATTCATAACAACTTGTTGAAGAAAGATTAAAACTACATGAAGATTATCATCATCATCTGCTACACTGTTCTAGCAATTATTTATGTTTTATACATAAAAGAAAGATGAAAAAAGCTAAAATGTAGATTCTAACTAGTTAAATGTAAACTCTCCCTGAGAGGAGCAAAACTAGTTTATCAAATGGTAATTCCTACAATGCATCCCCTATCCATCTTTTCCTAAATTCAGGAAGTGCCTAAAAAACAGCCTTCGCATCGATTACTATATCAGTCCTGCTGCACACTTCAACACCTCATCCTTGTACATTTTGATATCAAGAGTTCAGGTATTTGCTGCTGGTTGTATCAAAATTTAGGGAAGCTGAGCAGCAGCTTATTAGTATGGTGTGGACTTACCAAAGCGATATAACCAGTTAGCTGACGCCGGGCTGCATCATAGGGAAGATCCAGTTATTGCTTGACCCACCCTGCTTCCCGAGAACCTTCTCGTTGGCCCACCAATCAGAGCCAATAGTAGCTTTATCAGGATACCCTCCATCTACATTGTCAAAGTTGAATTCCTTTGAGGATCCAAGAGTGATCGATCTTTGCTTCTGATGCCTCTGTGAATCCTCTCCATCAGCAGAAGATCCCTCGCGTATTTCGCTGGATGGCTCATTCCCATCACACTCCTGTCCATTTGACATTTCAGCCGGGTTTGCCTCTCGTTTAGTGTTACGCTCTGCATCCTGGAGAGACATCGATCCAGTTTTCATCAACATCGTTGGCTTCTTTTCCACACACCTCACTGTGTCTTCTGCAGTTATCTCGAAAGAAACTCTATGGTCAACCACTGTTATATCATTTTTCCATCCATTAAGCGGCTTTGAAAGACGAGGAACGCCAGAGTTCTGATGATTGAGAAGGAAACTGTCATGATACTTGGGGTATACTGTATCAGGGGTCAAAGTCCCAGATCCTTGCCGTGATCCCCATTCATGAGGGGCTATCTTCTCCAGGTTCAGGAACTGAGGGCGTCCAGGATTAGACTCACGGTCAAGAAAAGGAGATGAGGTTCCAGATACAGAAATGGCTGACCCAGGCGATATCAAATTGCTGACTGGACTCCCTGGTTGAAGTTGATATGATTGAAATTCATACTGAGCAAAAGGAAATCTATTACCAGCATCAACATTTTGGTGATTAGGGTCAAGAAGCTTAGCAAATGGTACCTCAGGCGACGATGGTGTAGTCAAGTGGACTGACTCAGGTGGAGGGGTAAACGGAGCAGTTGATGGTTCAGTGGTGAATGTAGAGAACACAGGTGGAGATACCAGTTGAGGTTCATGAGCGTATGGCCCAATAGCAAAAATTGAGGCAGGTCCACTGGGAGAATATGTAGACATAGAGGAAAGGCATTTTGAGCCAACTGGTGAGTGGGTTGCTGAAGGAGATTCTGATGGCAAGAAAGATGCAGGAGATGAGGGAGGTGCAATGAAGGGAAGCACCATAGAAGGAGCTTGAGTTGAATTATCAGCTGCAGGTCTATCTGCCCCAGGGGCTGTTGTTTCAGGAACAAAAACTGCATGTCCGATTCGCTTTGTCTGTTTCTGAGACCCAAAACACCAATACATGCTCCAGCAGCCTCCCCATCTTCGTTTCTGTAGAACCAATTTGAAGTGCAAGAGATGATGAGATCTTCTCATAAAATAAACAAGTAACTTCAAAGCATAATGAAGATGTTAACACACAGTAAGTTTCTTCAGGAAAAGACCCGAGAGCAGAGAGGACAGAGAAGTAGAGAAAATAAAGCAACCTTGTTTCTACTTTCTTGATGATGTCTTAAAACAAGGATGAGTGCAATTAATTGTTCCTTAGAATCAAATAGACAAGGGAATAAAAGCAAAGAATAGACACAAAGAACCTTGGAGATGTTATCCCTTCAATAGAATTGAACAATCGAAGAAAATCGGAGGACAGAGGATCTAATCTGGAGTAATACTCAAAGAGCTGAGAGAAATTATTATTAACCTTTAAGAATTAGTTAAGTCAGTCCATTCAAACCAAATAATGTTCTGAGGCTGGAAATCAACAGGCCTGATCCTGGCTAAGGAAAGATGAGGTTTCTAAGCAAGGAACACCAGACAGCAATGCGGGAATAAAAACATTTGAGTTTGCAAATGTTACAAGAGTGTTAATCAAAATGAAGGGGATACAGGAAACTTCCCCTGGTGGACTTCTACCTTGCATCCTTGAGGTAAAAGGTTCCATTCCCACCGCCTCCTTCCAATTCTTTTCCCCTTTCCCCTCCCAAAAATATTATAGGAGAAAGAGGGAAAAAGAACTCTAATAAAGTATCATGCACATTCTAACATACTAAGATCAATTGTAAACGTACAGGAGCATTGAGAAAATTATAACAAAAAGAAATATTAAAAGAAATACAAGGCACCAAAAAACAAAGTAACTAGTATCTGTACAATTTGTCCAGAACTGACTGGAGCGTATCACTACATGCCAACTTACATCAGTTTCAAGCAGAGGTCATTTACTTAAGTGCCTTACATGCTGTGGCCTCTTCACTTGGCCTAGGAAGTATATCAACTCGCTCCTTGACTTTGACTGAAACTGCGAAACTGGCTATCATTTCAGCCTCATTTAGCCAAGCTATTCTACAGTTACTCCAATGTATACAGGGAAGAGTTTTGATATCATAAACATGTACACTTCTAGACTTTTGGAACATATTTAGACTTGTGAATGAAGCAATTTGTGATATGAGACATTATCATCTCTGAGTAGGGATCTGAGACTAAAACCAGTGGTCACTCTATAAACTGACCGCAGGCTTTTTCGATAGGTAATGTAATTTTTACTATAATTAACAGTACCAAGAATTTTTGCTACAACACTCTTTCTGCACCAAAAGCAGAGATCACATAAGTCTATATTTTACACAGAAATATTTTCATTTTCTTCAAAAATAGAAATTCAGATGTATTATATAAACTAGTAACCTCAGTTGTGTCAATTCAACCGCTGGAAGAATATGATATCAGCATTTGTTAAATCTGGAACTTCCAAGATTTCTGCTTACTTGAAAACGATAAATAACTCGACCCTCTGAAATGCATAAGTGTGTATCGCATCTCTGCATCGCTTTAAGCAAGAAGGAACATACCTATAACACTTTTTGATAGATAGCATTTTAGAACAAGATTAAGAAAAGATCACTACAGTTGACATGGCTGTAGATGCTACTTATGGATGAGAAGGAATGTGGTGCCACTAGAAAAAGAGTTCATAAAGTGATAGATTTTTTTGATTTTGGATTGATTAAAAAGAAAGAAAGCGAATGATTTATGTATTACATCACTATATTTACTAGAACTCTTGTTTCTCATCACGATGAGTCGCCTATTCCACTTCATTGAAAGGGATTAAAAACAGACATTGCTTTATCTCCTTCTCTTTCTTTCCTCTCTCCAGACATAATTTAAGCATTTGCAACCATATCTCTCGGAGTCCCTCCTCTCTCACTCACTCAGTCAAAAAAGTATAAGTGACACTCCATTGACAGCATGCATATCACGAGCAGTGAATAACTGAAGCATATTATCCAAACTTCCTACTCCTTCCGTTTCAATTTATGTGAATCTATTTCCCTTTTAGTCCGCGCCAAAAAAATGACCTCTTTCCCTATTAATTTACCTTTATGCAATAATTTATAGCCACATAAAATATATGTGCTTCATTTTATACCACAAATTCAAAAGTCTTCTCTCTTTTCTTAAATCCGTGCCCATTCAAATGGGTTCACATAAATTGAAATGGAGGGAGTAGTAATTACCTATCTTACCATCACCAATTTCCAACAGGGGGTAAAGAATACTTTTTTTATTAGGAGCCAAAGAATGCTAACACTAACTTTCTCAATGATGACACTTTTCTTTTAATGAACTGCCATTCCAGAGAGTAATTTCTGACTTTCTGCCATTGTGACTTTTTTTTATCACCAAGAAATTCGTTTGGGGCCAACCCTTAGGACCAACCGCCAACTTCGAAACTTGGGAATAATGGCACCCCCCCCCCCTCCACCTTACTCTACTTAAATAAGAGGCTTAGTTCGTATAACGCAAGGCTCAAACGTGTGACCTAAGTCATGAGTCCTTCAACCTTTGCCACTTGAACTAAGCCCCCGAGGCCTGTCATTGTGATAATTATCTGCACAATTCTTGAAAAGTTCCATATATTTGCTATACAGAATGAAAATTGCAGAAGTATCCCAAATTCGGACAGCGGAGAGGAGACAGCATTAATACCAATTACAATCTTTCACCAGGATATACCAACAAATTTCCAATTAGAAGATCAAATAACTCACATCATCAACAACAACAACAACAACAACCCAGTATAATCCCACTTATTGGGGTTCTGGGGAGGGTAATGTGTACGTAGACCTTACCCCTACCCTTGGGTAGAGAGGCTGTTTCCAAATAGACCCCCGGCATCCTTCCCTCCAAGAACTTCCCACCTTGCTCTTGGGTAGACTCGAATAACTCACATCATTCTTCGCTAAATATAACACACATCTCTGTTCTTAATGCTAGGGACAAAAAATATACAAAAATCCCCTGATCTATGAATTTCCGTTGCAAAGCTTCAATTTTAAAAAGCTAGACACCACCAAAACGCTTCAACTAATTCAACTTTGAGATCAACAATATTAATCACGATCAACAAATTCCAAAAAGGAAACAAAACTGTAACCAGATTCAAATCAAAGTGAAACACAAAACGATTTATAAATTCCAAAAAGACAAAAGAAAAAAAACAATGATTTTTTTGTCAAACACACAATGATGTTTAAACTCTTAAAAAACTGTAACCGGATTAAATCAAAAATGACATTTATAAGTTGCAAAAAATGATAATTAACTGCGACTGGACTCAAATCAAAGCGAAACACAAAATGCTACTTAAAATATAAAAAAATCGTAATCAGATTTAGATCAAAGGAAAACACATAATGATTTTTAAATTCCAAAAAAAATGTACCTGGATTCAAATCAAAGTGAAACACAAAACTATCTATAAATTCCTAAACATAAAATTTGCAGTAACCGAATTCAAATCGAAGTGAAATTTACCTGAACGGAAGCTTGAGGAACACGATTTTCAACCGAAGCGATCGCAGTAGCAGCTGCGTTTATAGTCTCCAGGGTACTATCCACTCCTCTCTGCTCTCCGTTCACTCGTCTCATCTTCTCCTCACTTTTACACAACTAATCACCTCAATTCCTAAACTCCGACGACTCCTCAGCTCTATAACATCGCCGGACCTCACTTTTCCAATCGAAATACCAAAAAAATTATTTCCTCCGACAAAAAATCAAAGTAACTGAACAAATTTGGAGAAGAAGACGTTGATTTCTTCAATATTCATTCTGGAAAATGTACACACATATATATATATAGTATATATTTAATATTTCATATGTATTATGTGTATGTATAGGCCATAGCTATGGTGGCTTTGGAGGTCAAACACGGCAATGACTTTAGCGTGATTTTTCTATAATTGGGAGTTATTATTTATTAGTAAAAGGTAATTAAAAGGTTAATAAAGTGATTGTGAAATGACGATAATGGGCTTCATTGCAGTTTAATAGGCGTAGGATGAATTGGGTGGTGTTTCACCTGAATTTTGCTAGCCACATTTAATGTATTTTCACTTTTTTTTTCACTTTAAATTTTATGTAAGATTTAAGATATTGGTTTTCATTCTTAAATACTAAGAGTACTACTTAACGTCGTCATATATGGTTGGTTTCTTTTAAAAATAGAGTTAAATTAAAAAATAAATATTGGTATTTTACTTGAGAAATAAATTATTCCTAATCTTTGTGAGGGGAATATAAGATAGCAAGAATAATGTTTTATTACTATCAAATGACCTTTTAAACCGATCAAATTATTAACTATTAGTATAGTGTATTCAAAAATTTTAGTTCGCAAGTAATTAACCAATTGAACACGAGAACCAACTTCGGCCACTTATTTTTATCAATCTCCTGACATATATATTTTACATCTTAATATTTGAAATTTGGCATCATAAATAGTATAGTTTAATTATTTTAACTGAAATTAATTCTGTCTTGAATAGATCGAAAGAAACAATCTATTCGCATAAAATATTTATACTAAATTCATATTTTATAATAATTGAGTAATGAATTAAATTGATAAGTAACTAAGCATGTCATTGGGATTTGATGTAAATAGTACTAGATAAGTCATTCTTTATATCCCTTCACCCTTACATTATTATAGGAAAAAATTAATAATTCAATTTAAAATCTGATTTTTTTTAAAATATAAATGCATGATAAAATAAGTTCTGTCTACCTTATTCTTGAATTAGGTGACCAACAACAACAATAACCCAGTATATCCCAGACCTTACCCCTTTCCTTGGATAGAGAGACGGTTTCCAAATAGACCCCGACATTCTTCCCTCCAAGAACTTTCCACCTTGCTCTTGGAGAGACTTGAACTCACAACCTCTCGGTTGGAAGTAAGAATTACTTACCATCAGAGCAATCCCTCTTGAATTAGACAACCCATCATCGTTTTTGCGTGAACTTAATTAATAATGACTTGCCTCAATTTTCATGCGACTCACATGATATGAAATTCTGAATAGCAAAGTTCACTTCAACCTAGAAAATATTAGACAACAAAAGATAAGAAGAAATAAAATCATTGACGGTGACACTTTAAGAATTAAAAGACACTAATAAAAACAAGTAAAACTAGTGAATCTTGTGCTACTAAAATATGCTAATCTTGAATTTAATATATGCATTTTTTCCTGTCTATACCATATGCCAAACCTTATTACCAAAAAAATTCATAATTTAGCATTTACCCGCCTAGTTCATAGTTTTGCTACAAAATCTGTACCAAACAAAAAATAGATAAATTCTACCCTAAAAGGGCGCCAAATTTATAGGAATCAGATTTAATGGTGATTCTATCACCATTAATTTTGAAATTTAAAACGGAAGCAAATCCATTGCAGCGTAGTTCTCTCCTTCTCCATATATTTTCCATCATTGATAGCCATTAAAAAGTTTGAAAGCTTTGGATTCAAATTTGGATTTTCAAAAATCATGATTTGTTTGGATTCGGTGTTGTGTAAATAATTCGAAATATGTTTAGGAGTTTATATCTCAATTTTGAGGGGTTTCGGTGAAGATTAGACTTGGTTTTGACTGAATTTCAGATTGGAACTCGTCGAAGAAGAAGAAGACATATTTTTTTAGAAATTGTAGTTAAATTGTAAAATTGTAGATAAAATGTAGATAATTTGTAGATAATTTGTAGATACATTGTAGATTGGGAAGACTAAAACCTCTATAAGTCTTCTACAATTATGTCGAAAATGCCAATTATGCTATAATTGAAACGGGAATTGGGTATTAAAATTCAATGTATTCCAGCTTGTAGATATCTTGTAGATAAAATTTCTACAAATAAACTACAAATCAGTTTAAGTATTGTATAAAGTTGTATTATTTTTAAGAATATCTACAAAATTACTACAGTTATACTACAATTAAACTACAATGTTGTGTAAAAAAATAATGCTGACAACAAAATTTGCTCTTCATCTACAAAATTTCTACATACAAAAGCTCAAAACACCATTCTCCCTCCCTTTTTTGAATAGTTTGCCTTTATGAAACTGTATTTAGAAGAAATGAATATTATATATTACTCAGGAATACGGTGTATGAATTTTGAACTCGCTAGACTTAATTCAATTTATCCTTTTTTGTGCTGACATGGTGACACAAACATAATTATTGGACTTGACCCTAAAAAATACTGTGATATTAAATATATGCTCCTAAAATCATGCCTAGAATAATGAAATAATAATTATACCCTTAATTTGAATTATGGTATATAAATTGAAATTTGGTATGCTTAAATGTAATAAACGCAAACCTTAAATATGAACGGTAATAAAGTTTGGTATATTGTATACATAGGTAAAAATTCCTTTAATATATGTGTAATATACTTCTCATGAGTGATGAATAAAAACTTTATTGTGCTTAGGGGATTAGTATAATTATTGAGGGTAATTTGGTCTTATTAAGACCACAACAAAATATTAATTTCCAGATTTAGGTAATAAACTCATTTAAGTTACCAAGGGAAACTTTTTGTTAGGCCAATGAGTGCGCACGTGTGCACATACATTTTCTCGATGGCGTTATTATGCGCACCCTCCTGGTTCTTTCCGGCGTAGGTTAGGCCCCACCATTGAAAATTCTCGCTCGTTTACTCGGCTTCGCCCCCACTTGAACTAACGTGCACGCTTGGCTCATCGTTTTCTGCATTTTCTAAAGTCGCTATTATTACTTCTTTTACTACGTTTAATTATCATAGGCATCAACGAAAAGTAGTACTACATATATTATCAAAAATAGTATATGTATTAGCTTTAGTATAACTATCTCTTATTTCGTAGTAGTAATTTTCAACCTTTCTATCAGTAAATATATCATATTCAATATTATTCTTATATATATTAATTATGACATTAGTATTATCATAATTTTTAGTACATATATAAAGACATAATTACTATTTCAAAAGCTTTTACAAATCATTTCCAAAGAATAACCGATCAGTTCATTAATGATCGACAAGTATGACAGTTCTAAAGATGATCTTGCACGTTTTCGTGTGTATCTCATCAACAGATTTAAAAAACCTCCCGAATTGACTTGTTACAGGTATGGTTCGTATATTAACTGCATCTTTTGGCATAATTTGTTATTCCTTACTTTGGGACTAAATTAGTTATTTGGCAGTAAAAATAAGAACAGGTATCTCTGACGCTATTCCTGAAATAGAATCACCCTATATTTTTGTAAATAAATAATTTTAAATGTATATATATATATTTTTAATATACCAAATTAAACGAACAATAAGAAATAATCCCAACCTTATATTATTAATTTTAACATTATTTATGCACGTTATTCAATATTATTCTCAAATACCTACCAAACGACCTCCTAGGAAATTAAGAATATCCTTTTAAAAAACCGAGCATAATATATTTGGAAAAATATAGAGCGGGGGCTAAAATTGCGGTCCTTGAAAACTGGAATAATGTTATAAAATATTCTATTTTAGGTGAATGTCCATATTTAGAGAGATTCTAGGGTTTACTTCTTGGTGGCTAAGTCACCACACCCCTATAAATAAAGGGGTTCTATTCCATTGTAAACCATCCCAAAGGTATCAATAAGAATACTCCTCTCTCTACTTTTCTCTCTATTGTTCTTGTTCTTGTATTATTGTTCTTGTTCTTATATTATTTCATAACACGTTATCAGCACGAGACTCTACCGTCTCAAGAATCCTCTTGAGAAAATTAAGGTATTTCCCTTTTTTCGAATTTGATTTTAATTATGTCTGATATTATGAAAAGAAAGTTCGTTGCCCTTGAAATTTCGGGCAAGAACTATATGACATGGGTGTTGGATGCTGAAATCCACTTAGATGCTATGGGTCTTGGAGACGTTATTAAAGACGGAGATAAAGCATCCACCCAAGACTGTGCTAAGACCTTGATTTTCTTGCGCCATCACCTTGATGAAGGTTTGAAAATTGAATATCTCACAGTCAAAGATCCACTCATCTTGTGGAAAGGCTTAAAGGAGAGATATGACAACCTGAAGTTGGTCACTCTGCCACAAGCACGATATGATTGGGCTCATCTGAGGCTCCAAGACTTTAAGTCTGTTTCTGAATATAATTCTGCAATGTTCAGAATTACTTCTAAATTGAAACTCTGCGGAGATAATATCTCTGATTATGATATGCTTGAAAAAACGTTTACAACGTTTCATGCCTCCAATATGGTACTGCAACAACAGTACAGAGAGAAAGGTTTCAAAAAGTACTCTGAACTGATTTCTCTTCTCCTTGTGGCTGAGCGAAACAATGACCTGCTCATGAGATATCATGAAAATCGACCCACTGGGTCTACACCATTGCCTGAAGCAGATAAGGTGTATTCTCATTATGCCAAGCATGGAAAAGGCTATGGTTTTAATCATGGTCGTGGTCGTAATCGGGGTCATGGCCGTGGACGTAGACAAGGAAGAAATTTCCCTGATGTCCGTCACCCCCCAAAGAGATATAACCACCAAAAGCAGAAACGGGATTATGAGGATCCAAAGGCAAATAGTTCAGAAACTATATGTTATCGTTGCGGTGGAAAAGGGCACTGGTCAAAAGCTTGCCGTGTACCAAGACATTTGGTTGATCTTTATCAAGCATCTCTAAAGAATAAAGGCCCTGAAACAAATTTTGTCTCTGACGACAATTTTGACATCACCCACCTGGATGTGGCAGACTTCTTTGAGCAACCCGAGGGGAAAATAGACCACTTAATCGGTGATGGATCTGTGATGAAGGAAGATGGAATTGTTTGATTTTATTTTACTTATTTGTATTAGTTAGTGAATAAACTAATAGTCATTAGTATCAGCTCGTATTAGTTAGTTTATGATATAATGTTAGTATTAGTTCTTTAGAATGTTTCAATATGCTTAAATTTCAAAGATATTTTTATTTTCTAGTAGAGTTAATCGATTAACCGAACAGTTAGTCGATTATCTAATATTTCGCATTAAAACTGGACTTTTCCGCAAGCTAAGTTAGTCGACTATCTGATTTAGTTAGTCGACTAACCTGATGACTGTTTACTAAGTTAGTCGACTATCAACTTAGTTAGTCGACTAACTAATATTTCGCATTAAAACTGGACTTTTCCGCAAGGCAAGATAGTCGACTATCTGATTTAGTTAGTCGACTAACCTAATGACTGCTTCCCAAGATAGTCGACTATCAACTAAGTTAATCGACTAACCTCAGCAGATTTTGAAAATATTGTTTAAATGTGAAACAAACGGATTGAATTTGTTTATTCTCATGTTCGTGTATTTCTTTTGTATGTCAAACCATGGGAAAGCAAATATGGATATCTCACAAAGCAAGCTTGGATCAACGTCCAACTGTAAAAATATTTGTTTAGTTGATTCATGTACTACACATACGATACTCAAAGAAAAGAAATATTTCTCTCAACTAAGTATGTGTAAGGCAGATGTTACTACAATCTCTGGTAGTAGTAAATTGATTGAAGGCTCCGGAAGAGCTACTATAACTCTGCCTAGAGGAACAATGTTTATCATAGAGAATGCAATGTTCTCCTCCAAGTCTAAGAGAAACTTGTTGAGTTTTAAAGATATACGCCGGAATGGCTATCATATTGAGACAATAGATGAGAATAATCTTGAATATCTCATCATTACAAAGAATGTCTCTGGCCAAAAGAGGGTTATTGAGAAATTCCCGTCTTTATCTTGTGGCCTGTATTGGATAAAAATTAGTGCAATTGAGGCACATTCAACAGTAAACCAAAAGGTTACTGATTCCAATACTTTTGTACTTTGGCATGATCGATTGGGACACCCTGGATCAATCATGATGAGACGGATTATAGAAAGCTCATATGGGCATCCGTTAAAGAATTTCAAGATTCTTTTGAATAATGAATTTTCTTGCACTTCTTGTTATCAAGGCAAGTTAATTATTAGACCATCACCAACAAAGGTTGGGACTGAGTCACCTACGTTTTTGGAACGTATACAAGGGGACATTTGTGGACCTATTCACCCACCTAGTGGGTCCTTTAGATATTTTATGGTCTTAATAGACGCATCCTGTAGATGGTCTCATGTGTGCCTGTTGTCATCACGCAACCTTGCGTTTGCAAAACTAATGGCACAAATAATTCGACTACGAGCACAATTTCCTGATAATCCAATCAAGTCTATTAGACTGGATAATGCTGTTGAGTTTTCATCCCAAGCATTTAATGATTATTGCTTATCAATTGGGATAAAAGTGGAACATTCTGTAGCTCATGTTCACACTCAAAACGGTCTTGCAGAATCTTTAATTAAACGCCTGCAGTTGATTGCAAGACCATTACTCATGAAAACGAGGCTGCCCACTTCGGTATGGGGTCATGCCATTTTGCATGCAGCAATGCTAATTCATCTCAGACCGACGAATTATCACAAATATTCCCCGTTGCAATTGGTTTTGGGTCATGAACCCAATATATCCCATTTAAGAATCTTTGGATGCGCAGTATATGTGCCTATAGCACCGCCATACCGCACCAAAATGGGTCCGCAAAGAAGGTTAGGAATATATGTTGGGTTTGAATCGCCCTCCATTATTCGCTACCTCGAAACATTGACAGGGAATTTGTTCACTACACGATTTGCAGACTGTCAACTTGATGAGACACTTTTCCCAAAATTAGGGGGAGAAGTTGGTGAAACCAAACGGGAAATTTTGTGGAAAAATGCATCATTATCTCATCTTGATCCACATACCTCTATTTGTGAAAAAGAGGTGCAAAAGATTATCCATTTGCAAAGAATAGCAAATCAAATGCCTGACGCATTTACGGACTTGAAAAGGATAACAAAATCCCACATCCCCGCAGAGAATGTTCCAATCCGTATTGATGTCCCTGTTGGACAATCATCTAGTGTCATATCCAATGAGTCGAATGCACGCCTGAAGCGTGGCAGGCCACTAGGTTCCCAAGATCGAAATCCTAGAAAGAGGAAAGCAAACGATCAAAATGACACTACGAAAGAATATCATGAGGAAATTCATGATTTAATAAATTCTGAGATTCATGAAGAATCCATTGAGCCTGAGACTCAAGAAAATAAGGAAATATCAATAAATCCAATCGATATTGAGGCAAATTTTAATCGAGTGGATATAGTGGTGGATTATGTCTTTGCTTTTAATGTCGCATCTAGCATTATGCAAGAAAGTGAGGATCTTGAACCTCAATCTGTTGGAGAATGTCGAAAAAGACATGATTGGCCAAAATGGCAAGAAGCAATCCAATCAGAATTGAATTCACTGGCAAAACGTGAAGTTTTTGGCCCTATAGTTGAAAAACCTAATGGTGTTAAGCCTGTTGGCTATAAATAGGTCTTTGTACGCAAGAGAAATGAGAAAAACGAGGTACAAAGATATAAGGAACGCCTTGTTGCACAAGGATTTTCTCAAAGGCCTGGTGTCGATTATGAAGAGACATATTCGCCTGTAATGGATGCCATAACTTTTCGTTATCTCATTAGTTTTGCTGTCCTTGAAAAGCTTGACATGCATTTAATGGATGTGGTTACTGCCTATCTTTATGGCTCACTGGATAATGAGATATACATGAAAATTCCCGATGGACTCAAAATGCCAAACGCTCATAATTCAAAGTCCCGGGAAATGTTTTCAATCAAATTGCAAAGATCCTTGTATGGTCTAAAGCAATCAGGACGAATGTGGTATAATCATCTTAGTGAGTATTTATTAAAAGAAGGCTATATAAATGATGCCATTTGCCCGTGTGTTTTTATAAAGAAAACAACATCGGAATTTGTTGTACTTGCCCTATATGTCGATGACATAAACCTTATTGGAACCTCCATAGAACTCCAAAAGGTAATTGATTATCTAAAGAATGAATTCGAGATGAAAGATCTTGGAAAGACAAAATTATGTCTTGGTTTGCAAATTGAATATTTGGCAAACGGAATTTTTGTTCATCAATCTACCTATATAGAAAAGGTACTGAAACGGTTTTACATGGATGGAGCATATCCTTTAAGTACTCCGATGGTTGTTCGATCACTTGATGTGAATAAAGATCCATTCCGACCGCAAGAAAAGAATGAAGAGCTACTTGGTCCTGAAGTACCATATCTTAGTGCAATTGGCGCACTAATGTATCTTGCAAATACTACAAGGCCTGACATAACCTTTTCAGTTAATGTCTTAGCAAGGTATAGCTCGGCTCCCACAAGGAGATATTGGAATGGGATCAAACATATATTGCGGTACCTAAAAGGGACTACCGATATGGGCTTATTTTATAGCAATAATTGCAGTCCTGATCTTGTTGGTTATGCTGATGCTGGATATTTATCCGACCCACACAAGGCTCGATCTCAAACGGGTTATGTGTTTACCTGTGGAGGCACCGCCATATCTTGGCGATCGACTAAGCAATCAATTGTGGCTACTTCATCTAATCATGCCGAGATAATCGCTATTCATGAAGCAAGTCGGGAGTGTATGTGGTTGAGGTCTATAATACATCATATTCAAGACAAATGTGGTTTGAAGTGTAACAAACTACCCACGACTTTGTATGAAGACAATGCAGCATGTATAGCTCAATTGAAGGGAGGATTCATAAAACGAGATAGAACAAAGCATATTTCACCAAAGTTATTTTTCACACATGATCTTCAAAAGAATGGTGATATCAATATGCAACAGATTCGTTCAAGCGATAATATGGCTGATTTGTTCACAAAATCTCTACCAACGTCAACCTTCAAGAAGCTGGTTCACAAGATCGGAATGCGAAGACTCAAGGATATGAATTGATGCTCTTTTCAGGGGGAGTTAATGCGCGTTGCACTCTTTTTCCCTTACAAGGTTTTGTCCCAATGGGTTTTCCTTGCAAGGTTTTTAACGAGGCAACCAATAGGCGCATATTCAAACATGTGTACTCCTTTTCCTTTTCTTTAATTTTTTTCCATTGGGTTTTGTTTTATTTAAGGTTTTAACGAGGCACATTATTGAATAGACATTCAAAGGGGAGTGTTATAAAATATTCTATTTTAGGTGAATGTCCATATGTAGAGAGATTCTAGGGTTTACTTCTTGGTGGCTAAGTCACCACCTCCCTATAAATAAAGGGGTTCTATTCCATTGTAAACCATCCCAAAAGTATCAATAAGAATACTCCTCTCTCTACTTTTCTCTCTATTGTTCTTGTTCTTATATTATTGTTCTTGTTCTTAAATTATTTCATAACAAATAAAACTTTTTTTTCTTTTCTTCTTTCTTTCATTTCTGGGCTCAATCCCCCTAAAAAGAAGCGAAGAGAAAAGACTAGGACATTTCATTTTTATAAGAGAATAAATTTCTGAGACCTTCCTCTAAACTTGTCTTTGTAGTATTGATTTTTTGTGATTTCCTAGTATTATGTTAATGAATGTCCTGATAGTATGTGACAGATTAATATAAAGATAAGAGATTATATTTCTGGCATAAAATACGTCTGGTAAAATTTTTCTTTGGATTATCTATATCATATTTGTGATATTATTTTTATACCATATTTTATGTGAGATAATACTTTGAGAATAATTAGTCTCATAATAAAATTAAAAATGGCACATTTGTCCTTGTTTAAAACTTTTCTCTTCAAGTCTTTTAAGAAAGTCAGAACTAAGTAAAATTTTATCCAAAGTCAGTCTTTTAAGAAAGTCAGGGACTAAATAAAATTTTATCCAAAGTCAGTCACAAGTTTTATATTATATTCTGGATATACTTTTGTCCAATGAATCATAACAGTCAAACCTTTCTATAGCAATTTCGTTATTTTCGAATATATAGTAAAATAATGGATAGAGAACATATATTATAACATGACATAAAAAATGATTTCGAAAAAGTTTGACTTTTATAATTAAATATTATTATATAGAGATATTGTTATAGAGATGTCCGACTATATCTATCAATTTAAAATATATTCACAATCTGTACATTTTTTCCATTTTAAAGAAACGTTGCAGAAATCACTTATGGTCAGTAGTGGATCCAGAGTGCAGTTCCCTGGTTTTCGAGAATTTAGTAACTTTTGCGTAGACTCAATATTCTTATTAAAAAGTCTACTAAATATTAATAAATATTTTACTGTGAATCCAGTTATTATTGTATGTTAATTTGAGATTACAATACGAACTCATATACTTTAAATCCCCGATCCACCTTTGCTTATGTGTGATGATCCAAAAGGTCATTTTGTATTTTAGAACCTAATTCAGGGTCCCGATGCCTTCAAGACCTTATTTTCTTTCTTCTTGATTTACGTGCATAGTCTGGACGCGCTTCCGAAAAACCTTTATGTGAAAATTTGAGAAATTGCTAAACTTTACCTTTAAAATTGAATTAAGTCGACTTCGGTCAATATTTTGAGTAAACGGATCCGGATCCGTAATCTGATGGTCCCAAAAGATTCGTAGTAAAATATGGGACTTGGTCGTATGCCCGAAATTGAATTTCAAGGTCCCTAGCCCGAGAAATGAATTTTGAAGAAAATTGTTATACTGAAAATATAATGGTTTTTAGAAATTGAATAACGTTTGATTTTGTTGGTACCGTATGTTGGTTCCAGAGTCCGGTACAGATTTAATATTGTATTTAAGCCATGTCTATGAAATATGGTGAGAAACGGAGTTTAAATAACGTGATTCAGACCCTCGATGGTGAAAATAGAAACTTTAAGTGTTCTTGAGAATTTTATTGATTTTGATGCTAAATTCGTAGTTTTATGTGTTATTTTAACGATTTGATCACACGAGCAAGTCCGTATGATGTTATTAGACTTGTGTGCATGGTTGGTTTGGAGCCCCGATGGCTCGGTTGAGTTTCGAATAGGTTTCAACATCTTTTGGACTTGAAGAATTCTACTACTTTGTTGTTGCAGGTGCACATGTATTTTGTGCTTCGCGATCACGAAGTGTAAATTTGTATGAGGGAGCAATCCTTCTATGCGAATGTGAAGGTCACTAGGATCGCTGCTTCGCAAATGCAAATAAGGTCGGTCCAGTATTTTAAAAATAGAACCAGCACGAGAATTAGACCAAAATTTCATATTCTTTTCCATAGAACTCGACCTTGGGCGATTTTTAAAGTGGAGTTTCATCACCAAATCATAGGTTCGTGTTCAAAAAAACTCATTTCCTTTTAATTTCCATCAAACACCCATTAGATTTTTAGGCCCAAAATCTTGTTCTTTAAGGGTAGAAAATAGGGATTTTAGGAGAATTGGGAATTTTACAATTTTGGGGATTTAGACCTCGATTTGGAGTCGGATTCCATAGTAATTATATATTTGAGATCGTGGGTGAATGACTTTGGTCAGAACCATGAGTTCTGACCAAGGGGGCCCGGGGTCGATTTTCGACTTTTTTGGAAAAAATATTGGGAAAACTATAATTATGCGTTAGAATTGATTTCTCTGGCATTAATTGATGTTGTTAAGTTAATTATGACTAGATATGAGTGGTTTGGAGGTAGAATCGAGAGGTAAAGCAGTATTTGAGGCTTGGGTTTGGTCGTGGAATCGAGGTAAGTGTTGTAGCTAACATTAGCTCGAGGGATTAGGTGTTGTTGCCTTATTTGCCACGTGTTTAGTTGTTGAGTACGACGTATAGGTGAAGTGACAAGTGTCTATACGGTGTTGTTGAGTCATAGCATACGAGTGAGCTTATACTTGTGACTGTTGTTTTCCTTTATACATACTATTCATGCTTTAACTGGTTAATTCTTCATGTTAAATAAGTTTAATTATGTTTTTCCCTATTTTGGATATTGGTTGAGTATAGAGAGAGAGTTGATGCACGAAGGGTGATGTCGTATCATTTCTGTTATTTCTTATGGTAAGGACGAGAGTAAAAGCACAAAGGGTGATACTGTGCACATGTTACTATGTTATTATTTTTGTTGGTTCGAAGCATGACATTTACTTTGTTTCTTTACTGTATTATTTCTAGAACTTGATATTCCCCTCAGCATGACTTTCCTCTTCTCGTGATCATCACCACTTCACCGAGGTTAAGCTCGGCATTTACCAGTACATAAGGTCGGTTGTACTGATACTGCACCCTGCACTTTCTATGCGAATTTCGATACCGGACCTTGTGAGTAGAGTTGGGTTGTTGCCTTCCGTCCACCATGAGACCCAAGATAGATCTATCGTCATTCGGAAACCTTAATGTCCCATTCCCTCTATCTTAGTTTTCATGTTTTCTTTCATTTCAAGAACATATGTATTTCTTTTAAATCTGTATTTGTAAAAAATTCTTAGAAGTTCATGGATTGTAACACCAGATCTTTTGGGTAGTCGTGTATTAGTGTTTTAGACTGTTATAAAGATTTTGCACTTTATACTTGTTTAGCTTAAATTATTATTAATTATTGTTTAGGTTAATGATTAATGCATTAGAATTGTATCTGGTGGCTTTCCTAGCATTCAAAAGAGTTAGGCCTCATCACCGATCCCGTCGGTGGGAAATCTGGATCGTGACAAGTTGGTATCAGAGCACTAGTTTACCTAGGTCTCATAATTCACGAACAAGGTAGGTGGAGTTTGAGGGATCGATACAAAGACGTCTCTGCTTTTCCCCCAGAGGCTACAGAGTTTAGGAACAACTTCACTTCTATTCTTTTCTGTCGTGTGGTTTGATTTCTCAATGCTAGTTGAACCTTCTACTCTTGTTCTTTCACAGACGGCAAGAACATGTGCCGCTTGATCGAATATTCAGCAGCCCGAGCCCCCATTGGCAGCTCATACGAGGAGCATAGGACAAGGCTGAGGCCATGCCAAAGGCCAGCAGGGACAAATCTCAGCCCTGACCTCGAGTAGCAGCACCAACGGCGGAGCCTCAAGTAGAGTTTAAGGAGGAGGCTCCAGTCCAGACCGTTCCAGCAGGGCTAGCTCAGGTTCCATAGGGATTCATCGCTACCCCGTTATTTAAGGATGCTTTGGTCCGTCTAGTGGGACTTATAGAGAGCGTAGCTCAGACTGACACATTTCCTGTAGCACCAGTCGTCTCTCAGATTGGGGGAGGAGCACGGACTCTCGCTACCCACACTCAGAAGCAGATGGCTCTTCAGTTTCAAACTCCAGCAGCTCAGCCAGTTGGGGTAGTTCCGACAGTTGTGGTAGCACAGACCAACGATGGATCAACTATGTCTTCTGAGGCTATGTGGAGATCAGATAGGTTTACTAACCTTTTCACCACTACTTATGGTGGTACATCTTTAGAGGATCCCTAGGACTATCTAGATAGTTGTCATAAGGTATTGCGAAACATGGGGTAGTAGAGATCAATAGGGTCGACTTTACTGCGTTTCGTTTGTCAGGTCCCGCTTTTTTAAGGGTTGTTACTCGGGCCGTCAGTGTCAGCCGAGGTATTTTTATACTTGTGGCGATCTGAGGCACATTGCTAGGTTTTGCCTTCGAGCATCGAGTAGTTCTCAGCATCAGGATTCTTGTGCCATGGTTACAGCACCGGATGTTCCACCGCCCGCTCATACAGCCAAAGGTAGGGGTCATGTAGCTAGAGGTAGAGGTCGAGGTATTAGAGGTAGAGGTCATGTAGCTAGAGGTGGAGGCCAGCCAGTAGGAGGCCATCCTAGAAAAATAGTTCCGAGTGGTGGGGCCCAGCCCCAATGTTATGATTTCCTAGCCAGAGCTGAGACTGAGTCATCTGATGTCATTGTCACAGGTACCGTTTCTGTTTGCATTAGATATGCTTCAATTCTATTTTATTCATGGTCTACAGACTTCTATGTATCATCTTATTTTACTATGTATCTTGTTGTGCCTCGTGATTCTTTGAGTGCTCTTGTTTATGTGTCCATACCGGTGGGTGATTCTATTATTGTAGATTGTATCTATCGCTAGTGTGTGGTTATTATTGGGGGTTTTAAGACCCGTGTAGATTCCCCACTTCTCTATATGGTTTATTCGGTTTTATTCTGGGGATGGATTGACTATTACCGTATCATGCTATGTTGGACTGTCACACCAAGACCGTGAGCTTAGCCTTGCCAGGGTTGCCTCGATTAGAGCGGAGAGGGACTTCTGGTCATTCTACCGACAAGGTTATCTCTTATATGAAGGCTCGATGTATATTCGAGTTTCATATCAGTTGTTCGTGAATTTTCAGAGCTATTTTCTGCCGACCTATCGAGGATGCCACCCGACAAGGATATTGACTTTTTCATTGGTTTGGCTCCAATCACTCAACCCATTTCTATTCCTCCATATCGTATGACTCTGCCATAGTTGAAAGAATTGAATGAGCAATTGCAAGATTTGCTTGATAAGGGCTTCATTAAGCCTATTGTCTCGCCTTGGGGTACCACGGTGTTGTTCGTAAAGAAAAAGGATGGATCAATGAGGATGTGCATAGATTATCGGCAGTTGAACAAAGTCACCATCAAGAACAAGTATCCATTACCGAGGATTGACGATTTATTCGATCACCTTCAGGGTGCCAAAATGTTTTCGAAGATTGACTTGAGATCTGGCTACCATTAGTTGAGGATTATGATAGATTTTTGCACTTGGTACAACATCATGAGTTTCTAGTGATATCGTTTGGGTTGACAAATCCCCCAGCAACATTTATGGATTTGATGAACCGAGTGTTCGAGCCCTATATGGATTCTTTTGTGAGTGTTTTCATTAATGATATCTTGATCTACTCCCACAGCCGAGAGGAGCATGAACAACATCTTCGAACCGTTCTTCAGACTCTGGGAGACAACTAGCTATATGCTACGTTTTTTGAAATGTGAGTTTTGGTTGAATTCAGTTGCATTCTTGGGTCACATTTTATTAGTATAGGGTGTTCAAGTGGATCCTAAGAATATCGAGGCAGTCAAGGACTGGCCTAGACCTACATCAGCTATAGAGATCTAGAGTTTCTTGGGTTTGGTTGGTTACTATCACTAATTCCTAGAGGGGTTTTTATCAATAGCAACCCCGATGACCGGGTTGGCCTAGAAGGGTGCCCCATTCAGATGGTCAGATGAGTGTGAAACGAGCTTTCAGAAGCTCAAGACAGCTTTGACTACAGCGCCGGTGTTGGTATTACCCACGGGTTCAGGGCCCTATGCCATGTATTATGACGCATCTCATGTTAGACTTGGTGCGATATTGATGCAGAATGGAAAGGTTATTGAATATACTTCTCGACCGTTGAAGATTCACGAGAACAATTATCCAGTTCATGACTTGGAGCTAGAAGCCATCATTCGTGCGTTGAAAATTTGGAGGCATTATCTATATGGCGTGTCGTGTGAGGTGTTCACATATCATAAGAGTTTGCAATATTTATTCAAGCAGAAGGAGCTCAATTTGAGTTAAAGGAGGTGTTTGGAGCTATTGAAGACTATGATATCACCATATTGTATCATCCTGGGAAGGACAACATATTGGCCAATTCTTTAAGTAGGAAGTCAGCTAGTATGGGCGGCCTTGCGTATATTTTAGTCAGTGAGCGATCGCTTGCTTTAGATGTTCAGGCTTTGGCCAATCAGTTCGTAAGGTTGGATATTTATGAGCCCAGTTGTGTTCTAGCATGTACAATCGCTCAGTCTTCCTTATTTGAGTGTATTAGAGATCGGTAGAATGATGACCCTCATTTGCTTGTCCATAGGAACACAGTGGGGCGCGAAGATTCCAAGAAAATTACAGTTGGAGATGATGGGATTTTGAGGATGCAGGGTCATATTTGTATGCCCAATATGGATGGACTTTGCGAGTTGATTCTAGAGGAGGCCCATATTTCACAGTACTCCATTCACTTGGGCGCCGTTAAGATGTATCAGGACTTGCTGCAACATTATTGGGGGGGGGGGGGGGGGGAGGATGAAGAAGGCTATTTTTGTATATCTAGCTCGGTGTTTGAATTGCCAGCAAGTAAAGTACAAGCATAAAAAACCTAGTGGTTTGCTCTAGAGATTGAGACTCCTGAGTGGAAGTGGGAGCGTATCACTATGGATTTCATTGTTGGACTCCCACGGACTCAGAGGAAGTTCGATGCATTATGGGTTATTGTGGATAACATGACTAAGTCAGCATTTCATTCCTATGGCAGTTTCTTATTCATCAGAATGGTTGGCAGAGATTTGTATCCATGAGATCGTTCGTCTCCATGGTGTGCCCGTGTCTATCTTTTCTGATCGAGGTACGCAGTTTACCTTGCCTTTTTGGAGGGATGTTCAGCATGAGTTGGGTACGCAGGTCGAGTTGAGCACAATATTTCATCCTCAGATGGACGGACAATCCGAGCATACATTTCAGATTATGGAGGATATGCTTCGCACTTGTGTTATTGACTTTGGATTTTCTTGGGATCAGTTCTTGCCCTTAGCGGAGTTCTCCTTCAAAAACGGTTATTAGTCGAGCATCTAGATGGCTCCCTATGAGGAATTATATGGTAGGCGGTATTGGTCGCCAGTTGGATGGTTTGAGCTGGGAGAGGCTCGATTATTGGGTACAGATTTGGTACAGGATGCCTTGGATAAGGTTAAGATCATTCAGGATAGATTTCGTATAGATCAGTCTAGGAAAAAGAGTTATGCCGACCGTAAGGTTTGTGATATGACATCCATGGACGGAGAGTGAGTGTTTCTTCGGGTATCGCCCATGAAGGGCGTGATGAGATTTGGGAAGAAGGCAAGTTAAGCCCTAGGTTCATTGAGCCTTTTGAGATCCTTTATCGAGTGGGACAGGTGGACTACATACTTGTGTTGCACCGGGATTATCTGCGGTACATCTAGTGTTTCATGTGTCCATGCTTCGGAAGTATCACGGCGATCCACCCTACGTATTATATTTTAGCACTGTGTAGCTGGACAAGGATTTTACCTACGAGGAGGAGCCAATAGCTATACTACACAAGCAGGTTCGTCAGTTGAGATCGAAGAGTTATCCTTTGGTTCTTATGCAGTGGAGAGGTCAGCCTATTGAGGCAACTACTTGGGAGTCCGAGTCCGATATGTGGAGCAGATACCCCCATCTTTTAACTAGCTTAGGTACTTTTCTATGTCGTTTGAAGACGAACGATTACTTTAGAGGTGGAGAATGTGATGGCCCAAAAAGTCATCTCGTGTTTAGAACTCAATTCGGGGTTCCGAGGCCTTCATGACCTTATTTTCTTTCTCCTCAATTTGCATGCGCAGTCCGGCCTCGCTTCCCGAAAGCCTTTATGCGAAAATTTGAGAAAATGCTAATTTAACCATTAAATTTGAATTGAGTTGACTTCGGTCAATATTTTGAGTAAACATACCCGAACCCATATTTTATAGTCTCGGAGGGTCTATAGTAAAATATGAGACTTGAGTGTATGCCCGGAATTGAATTCCGAGGTCTCTAGCCCGAGAAATGTATTTTTGAAGAAAATTGTTAAACTAAAAATATAATAATTTTTAGAAATTGAATAATATTTGATTTTGTTGGTATCAGTCTCATATGTTGGTTCCGGAGGTTTAATATGGTATTTAAGTCATGTCTATAAAATTTGGTGAGAAACGAAATTTATATGACGTGATTTGGACCCTCGATGGTGAAAATAGAAACATTAAGTGTTCTTGAAAATTTCATTAATTTTGATGCTAAATCTACAGTTTTAGGTGTTATTTTAGTGATTTAATCGCACGAGCAAGTCCTTATGATATTTTTAGACTTGTGTGCATGGTTGGTTTGGAGCCCCGAGAGCTCGGGTGAGTTTCGAATAGGTTTTGGGAAGTTTTGGACTTATAGAATTTCGTTGTTTTGCTGTTGCAGGTGCACAGTTATTTTGTGCTTCGGGATTGCAAAGTGTAAATTTGTCTGAGGGAGTAATTATTTTACGTGAATGCGAAGGTCACTAAGACCACTGCTTCGCAAGCACGAATAAGGTCTGTCAAGTATTTTAAAAATAGAACCAACATGGGAATTAGAACAAATTTTCATATTCTCTTCCATAGAACAACCTTGGGAGATTTTTGAAGTAGAGCTTCATCAACAACATAGATTCGTGTTCAAAAACTCATTTCCTTTCAATTTCTATTAACACCTATTAGATTTATAGGCCTAAATCTTGTTCTTTAAGGGGAGAAATTAGGGATTTTACAAATTTGGGAATTTAGACCTCTATTTTAGGGTCAGATTTTTACACTAATTATATATTTGGGCTCGTGGGTGATTGATTTTTGGTCTAAACCTCGAGTATTGACCAAGTAGGATCGGGTTCGATTTTCGACTTTTTGAGGAAAATATTGGAAAAACTATAATTTTGCGTTAGAATTGATTTATTTGACATTAATTGATGCTATTAAGTTAATTATGACTAGATACGAGTGGATTAGAGGTGGAATCGAAAGGTAAAGAGGTCTTTGAGGCTTGAGATTGGATATTGAATCGAGGTAAGTGCAGTGGCTAACCTTAGCTTGAGGGATTAGGTGTTGTTGACTTATTTGCTATGTGTTTTGTTGTTGAGTACGACATATAGGTGAGTTGACGAGTATCTACACATTGTTGTTGAGTTATAGCATGCGAGTGAGCCTTATTTTTGTGACTAATGTTTTCCTTTATATGTACTGTTCATGTTTTAACTGGTTAATTCTTCATGTTAAACAAGTTTTATTATGTTTTACCCTGTTATGGATATTGGTTGAATATTGACTCAAATTGAGACTTATATTCTCAAGTTAAATGTTGAAACGAGATTGGCTATTGATGATTCCCTTGCCGGATTTTTATTATTTCTATTATTTGAGTGAGTAGGAGTGTAAAGTACGAAGGATAATGTCGTGCACGATATTGTGGTGAGTGTTAATACACAAAGTGTGATGTCATGCCATATATTGTGAGTGTTAATGCACAAAAAGGTGATGTCGTGTCATGATTATGAGATAGTTAATGCACGAAGGTGATGCCGTGCCGTTTCTGTTGTTTCTTATGGTAAGGACGAGAGTAAAAGCACGAAGAGTGATGTCGTGCATATGTTGCTATGTCATTATTTCTGTTGGTTCAAAGCATGACATTTACTTTATTTCTTTACTGTATTATTTCCGGAACTTGATATTTCCCCTCAGCATGACTTCCATCTTCACGTTATTATCTATTAAATTTCTGTTATTATTATTTTCTCGTATACGATTTAACTGCACAGGTTTATATGGTTGTTGTGTCCTAGCCTCTCACTACTTCGCCAAGGTTAAGCTCAGCACGTACTAATACATAAGGTTAGTTGTATTGATATTGTATTATGCACTTTCTATGCAGATTTCGGTGTCGGACCTCGTGAGTAGAGTTGGGTTGCTGCCTTCAGTCCACCAGGAGACCCAAAGTAGATATGCCGGCGTTTGCAGACCCTGGAGTCCCCTTCCCTTTATCTTAGTTTTCCTGTTTTCTTTCATTCCAAGAACAAATGTATTTCTTTTAAACCAGTATTTGTAGAAAATTCTTAGAAGTTCGTGAATTGTGACATAAGATCTTTTGGGTAGTCGTGTATTAGCGTTTTAGACGATTATAAGTTTTCTGCACTTTATACTTGTTTATCTTAAATTATTATTAATTATATTTTTGGTTAATGATTAATGCACTAAAAATGTATCTTTTGGCTCGCCTAGCATTCAAAAAGTTAGGCTCCATCACGATCTCGATAATAAAAAATCTAAGTCGTGACATTATGGTCATATAGCAATTTTCTAGAACAACTTGCTCACAATAGTCATTCACAAAGTTTCTATTCTTTTCGCAACTTTCGTTTCCCTTTTCATTATTTAGTGGGCCTTTGAATATATGAACCGTGAAATTTTAAAAAAATAAATAAAAAATTTCAATTGAAAATAATATTTGAAAAAGAGTTATGTTTGGACATGAATATAATTTTGGGTTGTTTTTAAAGTTTTGTGAATGATCTGAGTGTAAATTTTAAAAAACTTTTTAAAAAATTTCGAATTATATTTTCAAGGAAAAATTAAAATTTTTGCGACTAAATACTGATTTTAAAAAAGTAAAAATAATTCAAAAAAAGTAAAAAATTTCTTATGTCCACACGGGTTTTTAGAATAAAAGGAAAAATAAAAAAAGCAAGCTCCTCCTTTTTTGATAGTGATGAATGATGCTGACAACTTGGGATAAAGAACCTTTTCACAACTAATAGCCTTTTCCATCTTTCTAATCAGATATTTTCATTATGATTTTAGACAGGACTTCTAAAGATTTACGGCTACTTTTAATTTCGAGATCATTACAGCTTTCATTAGGAGCTATAGACTAAGAATTATATGCATGTTTACTTAACGTGTCATATCATAACTAATGCATGTTAACCTACCGATATTAAATAATGTGAAAATTCATGTATTATTGTGAGATAGAATATGAAATAAGAATATATGTATTAACAATACGATGGTTAATTTATTTTATAGATGAAAATACCTTTTACGGTAGATAATTCATGTATAATGATTTTATTATTAACCACCATATAATAATTCATTTATTGTTAATTATCACATAAACAATTTATGTATTATTAATCTTAACTAATATTTGAACCAAAAAGAGTTACGGATAATGCTTTGGAGATTAAATAACAATTGCCTTATTCTTAATTCACTAATGATGAAGAACAAACCATGAATTGTGGTCCCAACCTACAAATTGCCCTAATCATAGAAGGATATCTCGTCCTATCATATAAAAAGAGACAAAATATGACATCTTTTTAAGTCGAGATCATTCTTTCTTTCACAACTACACGAGGAAAATGAAAGCTATACTTCATCAAAAGATAAAATTCCCTACCCTCTTTTTTCTATTTTTCCTTTCATCGCTTATTTCCTTTAACCCACATGGAGCAATAACAGCAATAATAATAGCCCAGGTGAAGTTTAGGAAGTAAAATGTATACGCAAGTTTTATTTCTATTTTAAAAAAATAAAGAATCTGTTTCTGAAAGACCGTTGACTAAAAAAAAAACTTAAAAAGTTTGTAGCAACAAACAACATAATACTCCAATAAGGCAACCCAAAATGGAGGAATATGTATCAATCAAAATGAAAAGGACAGCTCAATGCATAAAGTATTTCATATTTACGCAGGATCCGGAGAAGGGTTATACCCAAAGAGATATAATACAAACAATCTACACTAAATCACGCATTAGTGATTGTTTCTATGGTAAATATATATTGGGTTTTGTTAGTAATAGCAAAATGTATGAATGGAAATGGTGAAAAAAGAAATGGAGGGGAACAAAATTTTAAATTTGTTCACTTTACTAATGCACTGTGTCCCTCGTTGGAAGAAGGAAAGAAAACCTTAGTGCTTATACAAAGAAGCACATTTTCTAGATACTAAAAAATTGGGAAGAAGTTGTGAATCGCGACATCGTCGTTGCTCGGTCGGTTCCAGCTTTGGTCAATTGATATGATTGATTGATAATTTTTTGGACCAAATTTATTTTTCTTTTCCACCATTTAATATTTTCTTTTCTAATATTTTTTCGAGGACAAAAATAACGCGGCCGAGTTCGTGACCAAACATTCTGTTCAACAGATTTAAATAATTTATGCTGAATAGACACCTTATTAATAAACATGCACATATGCCCCTGTTGGGACTCAACTTCGTTGGCTATAAATAGAAAGTCTTAACCTCATTTTTCACTACCGAAAAATTTGAAATCTCTCGACTCAATCTTCTGCATTCTTGTGCAAAAGTTATATATTGAATTATTTGGAAGTTGGCTTATACAATGTTTACAGTGTTATGGAGACTTCGAAAAAGTTATGGAACGCTCTTGAAAAGAAGTAAAAGACGAAAAATGCTTGACTATATAAGTTTATTGCCGTAAAATTCTTGGACTTTAAAATGGTTGACAGTAAGTCTGTCATAAATCAAGTTTAAGAATTACAAGTCATCGTTCATGACCTCCTTGCCGAAGGTATAAGTCGAATCAATATTTTTATTAAAGATATTGATTAATTTATTAATCCTAAATTTATGATTGTAGGTATGGTCATAAATGAAGTGTTGATACTCAATTTTGTCCATATATTTTTATATGTAATATACCCTTCAAAATATCATGTATATATGCACATATAAGTATCTTCCAAGGCTACATTATTTTTCTTCTTAATTTTTCGATGATTTTTAAATCAATTTATTGCCTTATTTTTATCAAAAAATGCCCAATAAGTATTCCCAAATTTGGCATTTTGGTAATTCACTTATTGGATTCTCATATTTTTACTAAAATATAACTAGTATGATTTTTGCATATTTTTACAAATTTATTTAGTATTTTTAAAGCTAAATTGCATATAATTGCAATATTAGCCTATTCTAAGCTTTAATTGTATTTATACTTATAAAACTAACTCCAATATTTTCAGTTTAATATTTATGTATTATTAATTATTTTAGCATCTTTAATTTATTTCTAGAAATTATTTTATTATTTTAGCTCTAATCTTTTGGACCTATTTTAAGTTCCTGGAGTTGTTTCATTTACTACTCCATTGAGTTTCAAAATCATTATTTCAACTTTGTTTCTACCTTTTTGTTTGATCCCTTTTCACATGCTATTTGATACTCTCTCTTATTCCTTGTTGGATTACCATATTCCTATATTTTGCGATTACATGACACTTTTTCTTTGTCCTAAATTCAGCCTTATATGCTTAATACTTGTGTACTCTTTATATGTGTTAAACTTCCCCTCTAAATAAATTTCAAATTTTTGAATAATTTCAGACTTCCTTTGTGTAAGCCTGATTGATTTTCTTTTCTTATTTGCTGATTCCCATGTTACTTAGTTTAATTCAAAAAAAATTCTTAACGTTTCTGACTTGGTTTATTCACGAACCAGTAATCGAGAATAAGTGACTCCTTAATTTACTGTGTACTAATTGATTCTTACCTTATTTTGTTTTAACCGTGTAATTCAAAATTCTTCCCTTAAACAAACTCCTATGTATTTACCCCTAATTGCCTACTTTGCACAAGATGTTTATTGATTTCTTCCCTTAAATAATTCTCGCTCATTCCACTTGATTCAATTCTTTAATTAAAGAAAGTCTTATACTGATTGATTTTATTTAATATCCAGTTCCATAATTATTTTCTTACATTTTTTCCGCCTGTTTTCACACTATAATTACTTGATCTTCA
Source organism: Nicotiana benthamiana (assembly GCA_034376525.1). Lineage (NCBI taxonomy): Eukaryota > Viridiplantae > Streptophyta > Magnoliopsida > Solanales > Solanaceae > Nicotiana > Nicotiana benthamiana. The sequence continues at coordinate 176,065,547 of CM067339.1, forward strand.
TTGACACAAACACACATCATTACTCATTCACAATTCTTTCTGAACTCACATTTATACATAATAGTATTCTCTCTATTGTTTGCACTGTGGCATGTTTACAAGACCTACTGCTTTTCTCAATTTGTCTCTTTGAAACTGCTATGTCTGGATTTAATCTTTAGAACCACAACAATGTGTATTTACTTCTTTTGTATCCATGTCTACTTATTATTTCTGTAGAATTCAACACCTAAATTAGCATGTTGATTTTCTTCTGTTTATTCCTATTATGAATCCCAAAACTCCTGCCCCTATGTGTTTGAGCTATGGTTTAAGGCATGACCATATTTAAATTATTGTCCACGAACTAAACTTGATCCTTTGGGATCCTAGCCTCTAATAGTGTGTTCTAGTAGGAGGAAAACTTCAGCTTATTTGGCTGATGTAATTTTAATTTATGTATTTTTTACCCAGTATAGGAGGAAACTTCACCTCGTTTTGCTGAAGTTTTTTAGGATTAACTAAAAAACTTCAGCACCTAAGCTGAAGTTATTTAGTTCATATTTAAAAATTTCGGCAAAATAAGCTGAAGTTATAAAGTATTTACACCTTTAGCAAAACTTTAGCACCTATGCTGAAGTTTTGCTAAAGGTGTAAATACTTTAAAACTTCAGCTTATTTTGCTGAATTTTTTAAATATGAACTAAATAACTTCAGCTTGTTTAGAAAATAAACAAGACGTATACTTCAGCATATGTAAAAACTCGATTTGTTTAGCAAATATACCAAAAAGTTTCAGCATATTAGGCAGTGGAAAACTTTAGCATATTTAAATTTGTCGGATTAGAATGTTAGGATTCAACGTCAAATAGATTAAGAATGCAATTTCAGCATATCAGTGAAGTTCATCAAATAACTTCAATCAATATCATGAAATCAACCAATTTCAAAAAATATTTTTGAATTTTGAAGATGAATTTGAATACTTACAATGTATTTTGTAGTTTTAAATTTGGAATTTGAATCTGGTTCAAATGTGATTTTCAAGAGGCGATTTGAGGAGAGACGGAGTGATGGAGGAGATACGGACGCGATCTGGAATTTGAATCTAGTTTGCTTGATGTATTTTTTATATGTTTTGGAAGGGATATAATGTTCATATTATTACGAACTTTTTTGTTAGTTGGTTACGAAATTAATAATTTTCAAAAATAGGATACAGGTTAAAAGGTGTCATAAATATAGGGTATGACTGTAAATTGGCCTAACAAATTCTAGAAGTGTAAATTAGCAAACTCTATTTCAAAAGTGAAGAGGAAAACCGTCTCTCTCATCCTCTCGGCGCACGTTAGCATAACGTACGCCTAGCTCATGGTTATGGCGAAAGGCGGTAGCCGCGGAAGAGGACGACCGCGGAAAATCCCGAGTGACACTTTCGACAAGCTGAATCAATTGATTCTGGAGAAGAACTGTACGAAGGAGGTGAAGAACCCCCACCTGTGCTAGCCCTAGGCACCATGGAAGCTGCTGAACAAGCTTCCGAGACAGTGACAGTACAGCAAGAGGCTCTACTAGATATGGTAGATACGACTATGGAAACGCCTAAGACAACTGAGGTCGAGGGGATGGAACCAGATCCCTCGGGAGAGACAACCATGCAACCAGCAATGTCAATAGAGGAACAACAGAGACTAGCAAAAACACATTGGTGGAGCCTAAGAAGAGCTGGACAACACTATTCCAGAAGAATCGATTCGCGACTCATCGAATGGCTCTTGACTACATACCCCCAGTGATAGTTGACGGACTGCCCATAGTACAACCGGATAAAGCGGAAGTGGATGAGGAGGAAGCCAAATAGAAGTGTGCCTTAGTGGTATACATCCTAGGTGACGGTCCTGGCTTCAATGCAATGAGGAGATTCATCAACCACCACTGGTCCCATGTCCCTGAACCAGAATTGTTCTACCATGATGAAGGGTATTACATTGTGAAATTCAAAGCAGTTGCTGATGCCAAGGAGATACTGTGTGATGGTCCTTACTCAATAGCCAATAGGCCGATGATACTCAAACAATGGACACCTGAATTTGATTTCTCAGAAGAGTTCCCGACTGAAATATCATTGTGGGTAAAGTTTTCAAAACTACCAATATCCTGTTGGGGTATGAGGTCTCTAAGCAGAATTGCTAGTGTATTAGGAAAACCAATTTTTGCGGATGAATGTACCACAAAACAGACACGGATTTCTTATGCCAGAATGCTCATAGAGGTGACTGTCACTAAATAACTACCAACAGAGATCAGGGTTATGGATCCGCATGGGAAGAAGTTTCTTCAAGATGTGCTCTATGAGTGGAAGCCCTCCTATTGTGAGAAATGCCAAACAATAGGACATAATTGTGCAGCGCAGCCAAAGCAAATCCCTAAACAGCCTACACAAGTGTGGAAGCCAAAGGCAGTCCAGGAATGGAGAACTAAGGGCCCTGCTGTGCAAATGCAGAGGCAGCCTCCTATACACCATAATGAATCCAAGGGTTTTCATACTGAAGCCAGGACAGTCCAGAGCCAGAGGGCTGATAAAGGCAGTGACAAAGGGAAACAACCTCACAGTCCAGCACTCAACATCACTAATTTCCCACCTCTGTCCCCCATCACTGTGAGTAATAGATTTGAAGTAGTTTATGGTAGTAAAGATGACCCTCCAGGGGAGGTAGGGGGATCAACATCTTATCAATGAAGTGGTTAGTTTGGAATATAAGGGGTGTAAATAAAAGGTACAAGCAGAAAGAAGTTAGGGAGTATATAAGGAAAAACAACATTAACCTAGTTGGAATAGTAGAAACTAAGTTTAAGCAAATACATGCTAGTAGAATTACTAACCTACTAGCACCAGGCTAGGGTATCTTAACAAACTATGTCTCAGGTGAAAAGGGTAGAGTGTGGATTCTCTGGAATCCAAAAGTTTTTACACTCACTAGTGTTCTGGAGGAAAGCCAGTTGTTCACAGCAGGGTTACCAGCAGGGCAGGGGATTTCACTTGCTTCCTCACTGTGGTGTATGGTTTTAATGGGCTGGAACAAAGAAGATCCTTATGGAACAGATTACAAACACTGGCATTAGAAATGCAAGATCCATGGGTTGTTGCCGGGGATTTCAATGCTGTCTTATGTGACAAAGATAGGTAGTCTTGCAAACCAGTCAGACTCCATGAAACTCAAGAGTTTACCAAATGTATTCAGCAAGCTGGTCTGTCAGAATTGCCTTGGAGGGGTGACTATTACACATGGACAAATAAACAAACTGGTGTGGACAGAGTAAGCAGTAGACTGGACAGAGTCTTTGGTAACTATGAATGGATGATCAAATGGAACCAGGTGGTAACTGATTATGATCTGCCTTTAATCTCAGACCATAACCCCATGATAATGACACTAACATCATCTTCCTGGCATGGGAAAAAAAGACCTTCAAATTCTTTAATGTCTGGGCTGAGCATGAGGATTTCCAGCAGATTGTGGCAAGAGTGTGGCAGGGTGGAAAGTCAGATGCTATGAGAGCAATATGGTCCAAACTCAAAGCCTTGAAGAGCCCTTTGAAGGTCCTGAATAGTAAAGAATTCAAGACAATCTCACAGAGAATAGAACAGTGCAGGCAGGAACTGGGGACAATACAAGCCCAGATGAATCAAGCATACACTGATGGCCTACAACAGAAGGAGAAGGAGCTGGTACTAAAACTGGAAAAATGGTCACTGATTGAGGAAAGTGTACTGCAACAGAAGGCAAGAGCAAAATGGATACAACTTGGGGACTCAATACTAAATACTTCTCTGCAGTAATGAAGGAGAGAACTCAAAACAACCAGATTACTGAACTTACCAATGCAAGGTGAATCAAACTTACTACAACTGAAGATATCAAAGAGGAAATCATGGGATTCTACAAGTCACTGATGGGAACCTCTGCAACCAATCTGCTTGCTATAAACCAACTGTACATGTCAAATGGCCCAAAACTGACACAACAACAAAGAAAGGAACTATGTGCTGTTGTAACTAATATAGAAATAGCAGAGAGTCTCAAGGCTATTGGAGATGACAAAGCTCCAGAGATATATGGATACAATGTTGTATTCTTCAAAAAGAGCTGGGGCATCATTGATAACCAGGTCACCACTGCCATTAAGCAGTTTTTCACCTCAACTAGGATGTTCAAACCAATAAACTGTGCAACTATTACCCTCATTCCTAAACTGTCCAAACCATCTACATTCAAAGAGTATAGGCCTATTGCTTGCTGTTCTGTCCTCTACAAAATTATCTCAAAAATTCTGGCAAACAGGTTGCAGAAGGTGATGACAAGTATCATCAATGAAGCTCATGCAGGATTCATCTCAGGCAGAAAGATCCAGGACAACATCATCCTGGCACATGAACTAGTCAAAAGCTATACTAGACAACATGTGTCCCCCAGATGCATGATAAAAATTGACCTCCAGAAAGCGTATGATTCAGTTGAATGGGTATTTCTACAGCAGGTTATGGAACAAATTGGCTTCCCCAACACCTTCACCAAATGGATAATGGAATGTATCTCAACAGTGAGCTTCTCTGTGTTAGTCAATGGAGAGGCAACTGTACCCTTTGATGCCAGGGGACTGAGTCAAGGGGACCTCATTTCCCCCTTCCTATTTGCTCTGGTCATGGAGTACTTAAGCAGATCATGCACCTCACTAAAAGATGATCCAGCATACCAGTTCCACCCCAGATGTAAAAAATTGGGCATTACACACATGTGATTTGCTGATGATCTGCTGCTGTTCGCCAAAGGAGACATTACTTCTGTCATGGCCCTATCCAAATGTTTCTCCCAATTCTCTGAAGCTTCTGGACTACAAGCTAACTTGAACAAGAGCTCAGTCTATTTTGGAGGGGTACCACTGCCTATACAGAAACAGATCCTTGACCACCTTGGCTATGAGCAAGGTCAATTGCCATTCAAGTATCTAGGAGTTCCCTTGTCCACCAAGAAAATCACACTGCTGCAATAGCAACCTCTAGTGGATAGGATCACTGCCAAGATCACTTCTTAGACTACCAAAACACTGTCTTACTCTGGGAGAATACAACTAGTTCAATCAGTCATCTTTGGGGTCCAAGCTTACTGGGCACAAATGTTTATATTGCCTGTGAAAATACTGAAAATGATAGAAGGCATTTGTAGAAGTTTCATTTGGTCTGGGATGAATACTGTAACTAAGAAAGCATATATCTCTTGGGACAAAATGTGTACCCCAAAATCAGTTTGAGGTATGAATCTCACTAATCTCAAGCTATGGAACAAAGCTGTCATTGCAAAGACCTGCTGGGATCTTGCTCATAAAAAAGACAAGCTGTGGATTAGGTGGATCAATGTGTACTACATCAAAGACAGACCTATAGAATCCATTTCAATTCCTGCTCAGGCAAGTTGGATGGTCAGAAAGATCATCCAATCAAGAGACATACTACAGGGGATCCAGAACTGGAAGGAACATAAATGCTCGACTAGACAGTTGTACCAGTCACAGATGCAAGAGTTGCCGAGAGTCCCATGAAAGAATTTAATCATACAAAACTATGCAAGGCCAAAGGCAATCTTCAACCTATGGCTATTCTTACAGGACAGACTCTTAACAAAGGATAGATTGCACAGCTGGGGAATGAGTATTGATCAACAATGCACCTTATGCCAAATCCACCAGGAAACAAGAGGCCACTTGCTAATGACCTGCCCTGTCACTGTAGACTTACGGGAAAGAACAATGAACTGGCTGCAGGAGAGCTACCTTCCCACCAATGATTGGAACCAGAAAATGCAGTGGTTGATAAGCAAAGCCAAGGGTCGAACATGTCGAGCAGCCATCTTCAAAATGGTAACTGCTGAATTTGCATATGCTATCTGGCTGGAAAGGAATGCAAGAGTTTTTAACAAGATATTTCGATGTAACACTGCCTTACAGAGAGACATAGTGTATAATTGTAATGTTAGAGGTACCCCACGAATTAGACAACAATTACAACACCTTCGAATATAGTAGTGTTAGTTAGGTAGGAAAATAGAAACAGTCTATATGTTATCTCATAGATAGTCAGCTGAGTTGAAGCTAGACTATGGTTTTGTAATGGTTCTCATTGGTGATTAATGAAAAGCCTTAATTACTAAAAAAATCAATTTATTTTAACCCTAATTTTTTCTCTTTTTTGCTAACGATGAGTCTAGGTCAATTACATAGAATCAGATCTATTTCATAGTGTGTGCAAGATATATATGAATTGTTGCCCTATTGACACAATTCAATTTTTGTCTAAGAATATTTGTTTTAAAGCTTCAAACTTCTTTTTATGACGGCGTCCGAGCCAATTCGCTTGCACTCACTATCATACAAGTTACGTGGTATATCACAACACCATAAGTACCGAATAATTCTATCTATCAAAACTTCAGCAAATCAAAAAAATCACCCAGTATTTTGTTGCCATAGCTACAATTTGACATTTACTTGTAATTATCTTCAAGGGACATCACCTTATTACATGTACAATCAAATCTCTTTGTAACATCCCTATATAAAAAACATTTAATATAAAACTTATATTTTTCTATATATATAACACTTCACTATAGCAACCAAAAAATATCAAAACAAATAAGGATATTAGAGAGATGTTTGACTGTTACTTTTAATTATATTCAAGGGATATCGACTTATTGCATATACAGTCAGACCCAGTGTTTTGGAGAGCGCAAAGCGCAAAAAAGCGACAAGGGCTCGCCTCGCTTCAAAGCGCAAAGCGCAAAAAAGCGCTCGCTTTTTTGAAGTGAAGCGCAATTTTTAAAAAACATAATGTAAAATTATGAATAATCAAAAACATCAATTTAAATACTTTAAATTAGGTACTAGGTACCACCAAATCATCCACAATCATCCATAAACTATAAACAAGCAAAATCAAAGCTACTATATGTCTTCTTCTCCTTCAAGATTTTCAAAATCTTGAATTCCTCGGTTATCTTCATATTGCTCGTCATCTTCTTCTTCCCCCTCCTCTTCATAATCATTCTCATCTTCATCAATGGATAGACTTCTAGTAACCACACTTTTTCCCTTCCTAATTGAACTTGAACTTGGAGTACAACTCCTTAAACTATAAGGATCCTCCCCAACTCCACTAGCAACCGCAACATCACCCCAAGTTAAATCGGAGTCGCCTTCAAATACTTCTTCATCTTCACAATTTTCGGGGACTCCAGTTAGCCACTCATTAGCGTCATCAATATTGTCCAAAAGAATTGGATCAATTAAATTGCGGTGGTTGTAGCGACGCCTCAATGCTCTATTGTATTTTATAAACACTAGATTATGGAGGCGCTTCATGGTTAGTTGGTTCCTTTTCTTTGTATGAATCTGCAAAAATGATGTGTCAACTAATTAGTAGGAGTTTGGACAATTGAGATATAATTTACTATGACTCAAAATACAAAATAATTCTTTTTATTTCTCACATGTTCAAAAACACTCCAGTTCCTTTCACAACCGGATGAGCTACAAGTTTAGCTACAGACTTTGATGGCGAAAGTCTGTAACTCCGGAGTCTCTGCACCATATGTGTCCCACCATTCAGTTATAGAAGTCAAAAAAAATATTCAAGAGTTAATAAGTATATAAAATACATCGAAGTTAGAGAAATAAAATGTAGAAACACTTGGTCACCTGGCGACTTCTTCGTTCTTTGTTTAATAGCAAGTCGAAGACCAAAAAGTCCTTCAGCTGCCTTGTAAGTAGCAAGCTGATCTACTATCTTCTCTTGCAAATCTTCATCCGGTTCAACTTCATAACAACCTGATGGAATCTTGTCCACAGTTCTTTAGCCAATGAATTATTCTCTTGCTGCTCATAAAAGAGTGATGGGTTTAGAATAAGTCCAGCCGCATGCAAAGGTCTATGAAGTTGCGCATCCCATCTTGCATCAATGATTTGAAAGACCTTTGCATATTTTTGTTCATCACTAAATGATGCTTGAATAGTCTCCTTAGCCCTATCCATAGCTTCATAGATGTAGCCCATTGATGGTTTTGCCTCCCCATCCACCAAACGAAGTACTCTAACCAATGACCACCAATTTTAAGAGCATAACGGACATTATTCCAAAAAGAAAAAGAAAGAATAATGCGTGCAACCTCTTTCCCCGCATTTTCCTTAGCAAATTTACTCGTGTTCCAATTCTCTGAAGTGACCATCGTTTGCAATTTCTCTTTTTGACAGTGGAGACTACGCAAAGTCAAGAAAGCAGTGGCGAACCTTGTCTTGGCCGGTTTCACCAAATTTTTTTGATTGGTGAATTTTCTCATCAAATTCAATAACAAGGGTCGCTGAGAAATATAAGAATATACTCTAACACCCTGGCTAAAAACTGTAGAAAAGGGTTTTTCTTTGAAAATGTCCCCGAACATCAAGTTAATACAATGGCCGCACATGGAGTCCAATACACATGCTTGTACGCTCCTTCAATCATGCCACCCGCTTTCTTGTTTTCACTTGCATTATCAGTTACCACTTGAACAACTTTGCTTGGACCAATCTTTTCGATGGTGTTCTGAAACAAGGTGAACATTTTGATGTGGTCGGTGGATGAGTCGCTAGCATCAATGGACTCAAGAAACAAACTTCCCCGGGGAGAATTCACCAACACATTAATAATCATCTTTCCCGTTCTTGCCGTCCACTTATCCATCATAATGGAGCAGCCGTACTTGTTCCACACAAGTTTATGTTCCTCAACAATTTTATTAGTCTCCTCTACTTCCTTATTTAGATAAGGACCTCTTATTTCATGGTAAGTGGGAGGTTTCATTCCAGGTCCGTATTGACCAACAAGCTCAATAAAGTCTCCAAAAGTGTCATAGTTGACACAATTGAAGGGGAGCCCAGCATCATAGACCCATCGTGCAAAAGCACTAACTGCACGGTCCCTTAAAATGTCTCTAGCAACTTTTTGTATATCTTTTCCACTGTCTTTTGTTCCCTTTGCTCCCTGCTTCTTTGAGAAGTAGCAATCCATAGGACCTTTAGTCGATGATCCATGGCTTGAGCCATCTCTTCCCCGTTTTGTTGGAAGTGATAATTCTTCATCATCGTCGTCATCATCATCATCAAGATTGTTCACCATTCGTTGATGAACCATTTGACTTTTTATCTCCTTCTTCTGCTCAACAAAATTCTTTATTTCTTCTCTCACATCTGGTGGACATTTGGGACAACTTGTCACGTTTCTATTGCCACCAATTAGATGGTATTTAAAGCGATAAATTCCACCCGTTGTAACCTTGTTGCAAAATATGCATACAACATTAGTACTCTTCCCATCAACTCTTTGGCCATATCGCCAAGCCGGGTCTTTCTCTTTCGAACTTTGAGAAATTTAATTATCCCTATTAAAATATAACCGAAAAAATAATTAATAAACTGAAAATAAACTGAAAATACACAGAAAATACACAGAAAATACACTGAAATTAAACTGAAAATACATTGAAATTAAACTGAAACTAAAAATAATAATATAATAATTAAATATATATATATATATATATATATATATATATGTGCTACAGTAACTTTAAAAAAAATTGAAAAGAACTGGGCCAAAAACAAATGAAAAAGAAAACAGTGAAACAGAGACAGAGAAGCCGATCGGAGATGAAAAAAAAATGAAAAAACGACTGGGAATCGGTCGCCGGTCGTCTTCAGAGAGAAAGAAGAAGAAGATGGAAGAAGAAGATGAAGGAGAAAGAAAAAACAAGAAGAAAGGAGAAGAAAACATACCTGGGTTTTGTCTGTCGTCGTCGGTCGCCGGTGGTCTTCACCGATGGAAACCCTAATTTTCGTCACTGGAGAAGAAGAGGGGTAGTTGGTCGAGCTCTTTTTTTGATTTCCGCAACTGGTTGAGGCTGTACAATCTTTTTTTTTTCAGGAAATCGATCGCGTCTGTCGCTTTTCTCGCTTCAAAACGCGTCGCTTTTCCCAGGTAAGCGCTCGCTTCTTTTGTTCACATCGCTTTAGGCAGTAAAAATCGACAGCTTGTCGCCTCGCGTCGCTTCTCGCTTTAAGCGATGAAGCGGTCGCTTTCCACAACACTGGTCAGACCTCGCTATAACATCCTTATGTAACAACCCTTCACCAAAAGAGCCGGATTTTTCTAGGAACCGATTCCTACGGTATGGTATAATATATATCCTCTAGCTGAAACCAATGAGGCTATTATAGATAGGTTTGGCGGTATATAGATTGATTCTTAACAATAGATATTTACACACACAAGGCAATCTAGTGGAAGCTGAGAAGGAGAAGAGACGGATGCAGAAATGCAAGTATAAAACACATTTATTCACCAAGCACTGAACGTTACCGAGTCCGTGATCTGTTTCTAAATGTTTCTTGAAACCATTAATCATTATAGCCTGTTCAGAATAACAAGAACAGTTCAGCTAACCGCAAAATGAAGAAAAATTTAAACTGCTAAGCTCTTGGATGCAATTTCGAACACGTTCTCTGAGAGTCCCTCAGTAGACAAGATCATCTCCAATTGTTCCTGTAAAACATAAGCTTACTTCTTTAGTCATTTGACTTCTATGCAAACACACACTCAAATGGAAGTTCCAAAGAAGACATACGGATGTATGATGTTTGAGCAAGCGGATACTAACCTTAGCAAGACTTTGTCGTGTTTCATCATAACGCTTCCACCTTGAGAACGCTGACACCATTCTTGAAGCCACCTGCCATCCAGTAGAAAAAGGAATTTTAACATGCTCTCAGACTACTGTAAAACCGACGTTAGTTAAATTGCTGGATTGAATTTAGGAAATCCCTCTAAGTTCTGTCTTCTAGTTTTTGCTGTATACTTGCTACATTATCGTTCGTGTGTTCAGAGGCGGAGCTATGGTTTAGATTAAGAATCCGGTCGAACACAGTAGCTTTGGTCCAAACCCTATATTTATCTTAAGAAATCTATTGAATATGTACAAATTATTCGAACCTAGGAACTTAACAGATCCCAAACCCGTAATCTTGTTAACTGTTGTCCTGAAGAAACCAAAAACAAATGAATAGTGTTTTAAGAGACCTGAGGATTTATCTTGTCAAGCTGCAACACCAGTTCCCCTAAGAACTTGTACCCAGATCCATCCTTGCAATGGAAGTTAACAGGCGATCCACAAAATCCTCCAATCAATGAATAAACCTGCATTAGTCAAAAATAAAGACATGATTAAAACATCAATGTATCATTTTTTTAAGAACGAAAACATCATGTATTCTAATTGATTAAACAAGAAAGAATCAAACTAGAAAGCACATACCTTATTTGGATTACGCAGGTCGAAGGCTGTATGGTTTAGAAGTTTCTTGACATTCTCAACATTACCAGGCACGTCTGACATAGCTTGAAGCGCAAACCACTTGTTCACAACCTACAGAAAAAAGAGCGAGACAAAGATTTCTTCGAGCTTATCTTGTTCATATCACTACAACATCGCAAAGATTGAAATGTAATACTACTAGTTTAATTGACAACTAGGTATGAATAATTTAAGTTACATGGAGGTTAATCAACAATTCGAAGGCAATAACAGGGCTGGAGGACAATCAGTCCTAATGCAATAGAATTGCAGGTTTCCTTTTATGGGGCCCAAAGATGATATCAAGTCAAGGAATCAAGTCAAGGTGCAGGTATTAAAGGCATAGAGATGTTACCAAGAAGTCATCCTGCCACTTGTCGTAGAAATCAGCCAAAATCTCTTCACGAATTGCAGGTTGCTGATCAATAGCCACCAAAGCTGAAAACTGATCTGTCATGTTTGTGGCATTTCTGTATTCATTCAATAGAAGTTCTGTAATTTCTGGGTCTTCAAGCGATCCAAGATAAGCTGTAGACAAAATAAGGACAGTAGATTTGCAATTTGTCAAATATGAAGTTCTGAAAAATCACTGTATCTAGAGAGATAAGAAGAAAAAAACAAGAATACACATGAAACGGACCAAGAGCAATATTTTTAAGAGCACGTCGTGCCATATTGTTATGATCAAACTCATATGCGCCAGAGCTCCTGTTGTTTTTAGCCTGCAAAGTATGTTTCAGGTTATATGATTATTCTTTTTTCATTAAGAACTTTCCAAATGAAATGAGAATCAGTATTAAGAAAAGTAACACTGGCATTACAGTGAAAAGGAGCTCCTCTTTCAATTCAGAAGCCAGTTGCTTCCTGATGAAAGTCCGGACAGCATGAACGGCATCTGGGTCAGCAACTGTCATCATGTCCATGATTTCTCCTACACCTGGCAAAGTTATTGCCTTTGCAATGAATTCCTGAAAGGATACAACAAAGCCAATTAGCGAAACCTTTTTCTTCCGACATGAAACACACATTTTTACAAGAAAAGAGGTGGGAGAAGCACCTTATCCAAGCTTGAGTCGGTGAGTATGCTTTTGATACCCTGCACAAACTGAGGCTTAAGAACCAAAGCCTTATTCTGTTGGAAATCCGCTACCAAGCCGAGCATCAGCTTCCTTGCCAAGACTTGTCCCGCCTCCCAACTAAGGAACAGTTACAATTAGACTTTGATTATTCTGAATTTGTGATTAGCAAAAAGATATTGGACGAGATCAAGAAAATACAAACCGGTTAAACTCATCAGAATCATGAGCAAGAAGGAACAGTAGATCGCTATCAGTGAGATCAGACTCAAGCCGGATGGGAGCACTGAAGCCTCGTAATATAGATGGTATTGGCTTTTCAAATATGTCATTGAACACAAATTCCTCCTCCTTCTGCATGGCAAAAAATCCTTTATTACATCCTCAATAAAGTTGCATAAGCATATTTATTTGGTCAAACTTATCATCTACTGCAATGAGACTAATCTACAATTAGCAGAATATAAGCCAATACTGCTGTCTGAGGTTTATTTCAGTCCCCTAACCATCAATTGAAACAAGAGAAAAAAGATATATTCTACTTTCTAGGTTTGGTCAAACTTATCATCTACTGCAATGAGACTAATCTACAATTAGCAGAATATAAGCCAATACTGCTGTCTGGGGTTTATTTCAGTCCCCTAACCATCAATTGAAACAAGAGAAAAAAGATATATTCTACTTTCTAGGTAGGAGTATTAAATAAACTCAAAATTAGGATATCATACAAATCTGTTCAAGACCTTTACCAACTTTAGTAATCTTATATAAGCTAGTTGTTTTATTGGTAATATCAACAATTAAGTTAATGAGTGACATTAAAGTAATCTTTGCTGTATTTCTTATCATCCCAGGGAAAAAAATATAGAAGCCACACGCCATGTATATAGTTTAATCAAGTGGAAAGCAATGGAACAAGTCCATTAAAATTCTACACTAACCTTTGTTATGCGGAGAACTGTAGTGTGCACAATTTGACCACTGCTTGCAAAACTTTCCAATTTCCCATCATGATAAACGGAGGATAGAGGCATGTCCCTGCCACTTGAATCTAGCAGACCTACTGCAACAGGAATAAACACAGGTTCTTTTGCTGACTGGCCAGGGGTTGGAGGCACCTCTTGACTAGGAAAACATCAGATGAAGTATGTCATTCTAAACCAGAAAGGTTTGCAAATCAAAGCGAAAAATCCGTTCTATGTTTTTACCTAAACTTGAGGGAGAAAGTGTGGCTTTCAGCATTATAATTAGTTGTAACCTTCACTGCAGGTGTCCCAGCTTGCGAGTACCTGCATTTATGTTTTATTTAAAAGCTCAACGTTGAGAGAATCACGAATGTTAGTTCGAATGACAGGAAGGAGGAATTCGTTACCATAACAAGAAATTAGCAAAATCTGCATTGTTGGCATCTCGCATGGCAGCAAAAAAGTCTTCACAAGTTACTGCTTGACCATCGTGCCTCTTGAAATATAAATCCATGCCCTGAAAGGGAAAGGAGGTATATCAGATTTTGAAGACTGTCAAAGTGCGGAAATCAATTGTCTGTAACTACAAAAATAGGCAAGAGATTATCTTTTCTTACTTTTCTGAATCCTTGGCTCCCCAACAAAGTTTTGTACATCCTGACCACTTCAGCTCCCTGATAATGAAAAAAGTGAAATAAATCGACAGTGAATCAAAACATTCCCTTACACATGCATAAGCACGAAAGGGTTGCAAGCACATAAGCTCATGGATGTGGTGGCACAGAAAAGGAAGGAAAGCAAACAGGAGGCACGAAATGCAGCATGAGGTGGCAAGAGAGGAAGAGAGTTACCTTCTCATAAACCTGCAAACGGGAAAATGGAACAAAGGAACACCAATTAATAAATACCCTGGGACACGAGAGATACCAGCACATAAAGTTGGAACATTGTTATATTGATAACCAGGATCTTACCGTAACTGCATGTTCATGAATCATCCAAAAAGCCAAACCAGCCCGTCACAACCAAACATCAGTAACAAGAAATATCATCAAAATTGGCTCAAAAGAAATTAAGCATCCTCTCAATGTAGACAATTAATTGAAACTTGCCTGTGTAGAAGTTATCCATCTGTCAACATAAAAAGGTGGAAAAGAAGAATGAGAAAACTTTCCAAGCCGGTGGCTCAAAGAAGGTGGGGGCCAGCATGTCTTAAACAAGAATCATCCATATTAAAAGAGACTATTGGTACCTTTATGTAAGAATGCGGCCGGACAGGATGAGCCATTGGACCAGAATCCTAGAAAATGAGGATAAAATAGTTAGCACATATAACTAGTCATCCACAATTCAGTCGCTCATTCTGGAGCATATTGATTTGGCAATCCATGTATAAATATAAGAAGGATTATTATAATGACAAGTACTCGAAAGAACTCTTTGAAACCTGTGGGTACTGATACATTCGAAGCTTTGAAACATCAGCAATCCTTTTCACGGTGCGGCTTCCCATATCAGAAGAGAACTCCTGCACGAATTATTCAAGAACTTGTAAGTTAAAGCTACCAAAAAATGTTCGTGTATCTATCTTATCAAGCAATACATCCAACCTGATCACGGAAAACAGTAAGTCCTTCCTTTAAGCTGAGCTGGAACCAGTCACGACAGGTAACTCTGCATTGAGCTCAATAGTTAATATAATATAGACACGAGAATACTATCAACGTATACAGCAAACAAGTACACTACCTTATATCCAATTGTAAAAGCAGAGAGTTGATTTCAATAAAGAATTTAACATTAAAGTCTTTCTTGAAAGAAACATATGAATTTTATTGCTCATCAGAAGCAGCAGCAATAAGAAGCTAATCGTTTACAAACAAAAGGAAAAAAGGCATATAACTCCTGAAGTGTGTTGGGGAATTCAAGTAACACGTTCATGTTATATAACATCATCCATTTTGCATGAAAGGAGCTAGAAGATAGGAATAGTAATATAACGTAAAATGTTAGCAACAAAGATATTAAAGAGCTTTTTATTCTGCGAGAAGGGGAGAGTCGGTAAATGACAAACCTGTTGCCTGTCCAGTTGTGGAAGTACTGCAACAACGACAAGAAATGGTAATTTATTCAGTATTTCAAGAATCTGCATACAAGATAAAGTTTATGAATTTCAGTAGCTAATGAAAGATATCACATACCTCATGTCCAATCACACCCAATATTGCCGCATAATCAGCATCAGTCGCAGTTTCTGGGGACGCCAGGACAAGCTTGGAATTGAATATCTGTTGAAAACAAAGTCAAGTAATTAGGCTAAGTTAAGAAAAAGTCATAGATAGAACAATGCAATGCAATAACATCTCAAACATCATACATTCAAGCTCTTGTTTTCCATCGCTCCCCTGTCAATGAGATCAAAACCAGGTTATAATCATAAAAATAAAAAATTTAGGGGGTGGCAGAAAAATGATAATGTGAAGAAAACAGAAAACTAACATGTTAAAATCAGGAACAGCAACAATATTAAAAAGATCCAGGTCATACTCCAGACCGTAAACCTGTTAGAAAATTTAACAAAGAAAATTGCGATAAGACAATCAGACAACAGAAGATATCCAACTTGATGTTTATCAAAAAACTGAAAAGCTCACATCTTCATCCCACTTCATAGCTGCCTTCAGCGAATACATTGCATGTGCTGTCTTGGGCAGATCTTGTGCAGGGGTCCAGATTCTCAGGGAGACGTTACGGCCTGAACGGGTTGTGAATGTATCGTCTCTGCTCTCCAACTGACCGGCAACCAACGCAAAAAGATAACAGGGCTTCTTGAAAGGATCCTCCCAAACAGTAAAATGTTTTCCTCCCTGCAAAAAAAAAAAAAGAAAAAAAAGTAAGAGGAATAATTTAGAGTGCCATAAGGGTTAAAATAAAACAACTTTCAGCAAAAAGTACAGCACGCTCCAAATGTACCTCTAGATCTCCTTTCTCTATAAGGTTTCCATTTGACAATAATACAGGGTACAAGGATTTGTCTGCCTCTATGCGACAGGTGTATTTAGCCATAATGTCAGGGCGATCCTAATGATAGAAATAATCTCCATTAGCAAGCATTCAAGGAAATACGATAACAGCCTAGAGGACAAAAATGGCATACCTGATAGAATGTAATTTTACGGAAACCTTCAGCCTCACATTGAGTACAGAAATTCCCTGATGACTTGTAAAGCCCCTGAAGTAAATACGATAATGTCAGTACTCTAAGCATAGAAACCATTCATAGTGTTACTGAAATTTGAAATGCAAGAAAAGATTGCAAATAAAACAAAATCCGGCCCTCCTATTTCACCTCTAAGGATGTGTTCTTCTGAGGATATATTTCTGTCACAATCTCTAAGGTGAATTTGCTACTTGGAGGAGATTTAAGAGTCAGGTGGCGCGAGTCCAAGTGGAAATCTTCTTCCTGAAGCATATTAAGTGTATCATTTATGAGCAAAAGTAACATCAGCTGAATATGTGTAATAAAAATTTATGTACATCTTCGGACATTGTACGAGCACGACTTTGATAAGTACCTTCAACGGATTGCCATTGATCTTTATCGATTGCAACTTTAAATCTTGCCCATTTAGCACAAGTGGGAAAAACTGACCTGCTCAAGATAAATTAGCAACAAAATGTGAGTTCTGGAATAAATACAAATATTGAAAAACTTGAGAAGCTTCAATCATCCAAAAGCATCTATCATTTAGTTCAAGTATATCAACCCAACAAAATGTGGAAAAAATGTATTATGGACAAAAAATAAACAAATCCAAAGGAGTAACAAGATTTACCTTCAATTCTGGGGCTGACAGCAATTTTGGAAGCGACTAATGTACTTTCCTCACCCAATGAGAATTTCAGATCCACCTAATAGTTATTTGATTCAGTCTCATAAAACAAGGAGAAAAATCCAGACCTTTACCAAGATTTAGGTCAAGATCAAGGGATATACCGTGTCAAAATAGTAGTCAGGTTGTTTGTAATCCTTCAAAAATATTTCCTTTGGAGCTTCCATCTTGGTTTCTTCTACTTCTTTTGGCAGAGGTTCGGTTGCAACTGAACAGATTAATCTCTGATCAGTTCTTCTCGGTTGCTGGGAAACATCCACAACATACAAAAGAAACGTCAGCATAGAAAAGCATTGTTGTCAAAATAGGCCAGTAAGTTTAACATCTGGACATAATAGCTTACAACCAATGGAAAACGTGGGATTTGACACCCCCTCCAATGCGTAACCTAGTTGCAAAAAGCACAAAGACTGAATATAGGAAAAGAGAAAAATATGCACTAGACAAAGAAAGACATGCATTAAGAACCAAAAGCAGATGAGCAATGCAATTTGCACAAGCCAGTCAAGAAAATATTCACAAACCTCCGAACTGATGTACTGTTTATATCTAGAGATATTCCTCGAGCGCACAACTGAAGTAACACGGCAACTTGCCTGATACTACAGAGAAAGAATCGAAAGTAATTCTTCAGGCGACACACAAGTCATTAAATGCTAAGTATCTTACATTAACTAAATGTACATCAAAAGCAGCAATAGCACATCAAAGCAGCAAGACAGAGAATCAAACACCTAAAGAAAAGCCGAAGATTAAAATAATTGAACTACAAGTGTACGAGAAATACTAGAACCAAATATAAGTACTTCTTATAAAGCCAGAAACCTAAAAGGATAAGCCTTTCCTTGTACCAAGGAATCGGTACTTCTAACAGGACTTAGTTGGGAAACAGCAACATTGATAAAGCTGGGAGTATTACTTGTTCAGTTAGTATAAAACATGACAAAGAAAAGGAACAAAAAATACACACTACACCTATGTGACTCTCAAATAACTAATACCACTTTCAAGTTGTAAATTATTTGCTATACAATGAAGAAAAGGGAGTTGGATAATCACAGGAGCATTGGAGATCAAACCCAAGAAACATGTCTTCGACAAACTTGAAGCCTTGCACGGTAGAACCAACCGAGCCATCGGCAAACCACACAACTCCTAAGTAGTAATCTACTATTGATAATAATAGTTAGTTCAATAATCAAAATTCTTAAAATTTCCCCATAAAGGTTAAATCTTTACAGGCAAACCCAGCTAGTTCAGTCATCAATATTACCAAAAGAAAAAAATCCCTATAAAGATCCAATCTTTATAAAATATAAAACCAACCCCAGTTAAAAATTTCCTATAAAGGTTCAAGCTTTACAATATAAGGCCACCCCAGGTAAAAATTTCTTATAAACATTCAATCTTTAGAAATAACAAGGCAAACGCAGGTGGCTTAATTTTGGATAGCAAACCAAAAAACCGTTCAAATCAAGAAAAGACTACTACTACCCTATTAAACTATGAGGAGCATTGGCTCTTAAAAGGGTGTGGGAGATAAATGGATAATCTAAGAATACGGACAAGATAAATCAATAAAAAGGACATTTAAAATTAAAGATACTACTAGAAATTAATCAAAACAGATTTATTCAAAATTAAGCACTAATAGTTTACCTCTGTTGATGATCCAAAAAGGGTCGATCAGCAGAGCAAGAACACCAAAGAATATATCGGTAAAGATGAAGATATTTGTGATCTGTGAAGTGACTTATGGAAATTATATAGGAGTAGTATCTTTTTATAGTGGAGTACTAGGTATTTTCAGTAAAATTCAGGTTTTTTTGTGTTTCGAGAAAATGGTCCCATAGGTCTGCTAATTATAATACTACTGTTATAAACTAAAGCAAAAGACAAGAACAATAGAACAAGAACAATAGCAATAAAGAGAAGAGTAGAGAGATTTCTTCTTATTGAGTTGAGAGGGGTGAGTTACAATGGTAGAGAGCACCTCTATTTATAGGGAGGAGGAAGATCTTGCTACCAATAATAGGACTCTAAAATCTCTCTAATTAAATACATTAAAGACATTCACCTTAAATAGAAGTGTAAGAATCTTCTATTTCATAACGCTCCCCCTTGAATGTCTATTCAATGATGTGCCTCGTTAAAACCTTAAAACAAAACCCAATGGGAAAAATTAAAGTAAGGAAAGAGTACACATGTTTGAATATGCGTCTATTGGTTGCCTCGTTAAAAACCTTGCAAGGAAAACCCAGTGGGACAAAACCTTGTAAGGGAAAAAGAGTGCAACGCGCATTGACTCCCCCTAATGAGTACATCGATTTATATCCTTGAGCATTTGCATTCCAATCTTGTGCATCATCTTCAAAACGATCTTTGGTAGATGCTTGATGAATAAATCAACCATATTGACTTGAATAAATATTCCGCACCTTGAAATCATCATTCTTGATAGATATAAACATCTTCATATAATGTCGTGGAATAGCTCTTCAATATCTCCATAGATGCATTCTCAAATCCATCATGCTTATAGTTATGGCAAGATTCATATGTACACAAATTGTACTTAGGATGCGGTACTTCAGGACCAAGAATTGCATATGCTTCAAGCAACTTAAATCTTTCAAGTTAAGTCATATAAGTCGCATAATAGACTTTAGCTGCATATCAAAGTTTCATGTCATGCTAAACAAATAAGATATCGAAAACTGATTATACATACCTTTGACTTTATACTTTCAAGCATTTGAACTATAGGTTCAAAACTACATGTCTTTCATATGGAATCAATTCTTCTTGAATTGTATCTCTTCCATTTAGTCGCTTTCTTTGGGTCAGTAAATACGTATAGCATGCTTTGCAATATGTTGCAATTGCATTTCCCTTTTTATGAATTACAGGTTCATATCATGATATTCGGGGATATACATATACAAATGAAAATTCATCCCATGTAACACTTTCTCAAGTGTTTATCATGTCTCCCCCTCATGTTAGTAAAACTAACATGTTTCCTCAACTTTGGAAAATCATCTTTGTGCATTATGTCAATATACACAGCACCTTAATAATAAGATGAAATTATTTGGTTCCTGACCCTGAACCACTTGTGAGGGGAGAATATACTCTCGTATACAACTTATATCAAACTGATATATATATATAACTTAGTTCTCATAAGAAACAGTTTAGCTATTAAGTGGCAGCACTCAATAATTATCTTGCTAAACCAACTTTAATATAAACCAACTTATCAAGATGAACTGTCTTGAGTAGAGAATCTGGAAACTATGCTCGAAGTTAGATTACTGAGCGATTTACCTCGCAAGCACTGCCAGGCTGCGGGTTAATAACAATGGCGCATGTAACCATATCATAGATGCATCATATGTGGTATACATGGCAGGTGAATGGGCCCATACTCACCTTTCATATTTCCAGAATTTATGGGCTTCAACCCGAACTCTTTAGTTGGTCCGTTCATTAATGCGAACAAGTGATACAAGAGTATTCGTAAAGAACTTTCTAGTTCTTTAATATTCACCTATGTGAATTTGCACATCATACTTAAAATGAGATGGCTAACATGAATGCCAACTGAATAAATTATCAATATTGGTAAACTTCAAATTTACACCATGACATGTGCACTTATCAATAAACTTCGGGTTTATTATGACATGGGTTTTATACCAATAGATATCCACTTTATTGTGGCATTCTTTCGTTTGTGTAGTACAAACTGGAGGACAAAGCGGGTAGCTTTTCATATACAAATTACCCCGCTACAAGTTGTAGTAATAGGAGAATCAAAGCCTTCCTTTATTTATAGTCTCAATATAATCAATCGCTTTCGCGTGTACTTTGGAAACTGAATAAGTTTCTTTGAGACTTACTACAGCACAATACTCAATTGTGTTTCTCCAACATAGTAATAATTGGCTCTTCGAGAGTTCTCAATTAATTTTGTACTACCACAGACTGAGGTTCGAGATCCTCACATTCTTGCATTCCGTATTTTCAAGAGTCTCAGGCTCAATAGATTCTTCGTGAATCTCGGAATTAATCAAATCATGAGCGTCCTCATGTGATTCTTTCATAGTGTCATTTAGATCGTTCTTTTTCCTCTTTCTAGGATTTCGATCTTTGGAACCTAATGGTCTGCCACGCTTCTGACGTGCATTTGACTCATTGGATATGACACTAGATATTTGTCCAATAGGGACTTCAATACGGATCGGAACATTTTCCGCGTGAATGTGGGATTTCGTTATCCTCTTCAAGTCCGTAAATGCGTCAGGCATTTGATTTGCTATTCTTTGCAAATGGATAATCTTTTGTACCTCTTTCTTTCAAATAGAGGTATGTGGATCAAGATGAGATAATGATACATTTTTCCACAAAATTTCCCATTTGGTTTCACCGACTTCTCCCCCTAATTTTGGGAAAAGTGTCTCATCAAATTGACAGTCTGCAAATAGTGCAGTGAACAAATCTCCTGTCAATGTTTCGAGGTAGCGAATAATGGAGGACGATTCATACTCAACATATATTCCTAACCTTCTTTGCAAACCCATTTTGGTGCGGGATGGCGGTGCTACAGGCACCTATACTGCGCATCCAAAGCTTCTTAAATGGGATATATTGGGTTCATGACCCAAAACCAATTGCAATAGGGAATATTTGTGATAATTCGTCAGTCAGAGACGAACTAGCATTGCTGCATGCGAAATGGCGTGAACCCAAACCGAAATGGGCAGCCTCGTTTTTATGAAGAATTCAAGATTATTCTCATCTATTATCCATTAACTTTGCAAACGCAAGGTTGCGTGATGGCAACAAGCACACATTTGACCATCTACCGGATGCGTCTATCAAGACCATGAAATACCTAAACTACCCACTAGGTGGGTGAATAGGTCCACAACTGTCCCCTTGTTATACGTTCCAGAAACTGGGGTGACTCAGTCCCAACCTTTGTTGGGGATTGTCTGATAATCAGCTTGCCTTGATAACACGAAGTGCAAGGATATTCATTACTTGAAAGAATTTTGAAATTCTTTAACGGATGCCCATATGAGCTTTCTATAATCCGTCTCATCATGGTTGATCCTGGGTGACCCAGTCGATCATGCCAAAGTACAAATGTATTGGACTCAGTATTCTTTAGATTTACTGTTGAATGTGCCTCAATTGCACTAATTCTTGTCCAATACAGGCCACAAGATAAAGACGGGAATTTCTCAATAACCCTCTTTTGGCCGGAGACATTCTTTGAAGTGAGGACGAGATATTCGAGATTATCTTCATCCATTGTCTCAATATTGTAGCCATTCCGGCGTACATCTTTAAAACTCAACAAGTTTCTCATAGACTTGGAGGAGAACATAGCATTCTCTATGATTAACGTCGTGCCCTTGGGCAGAGTTACAATGGCTCTTCCGGAGCCTTCGATCAATTTACTTTCCATGGTATGACATACAAAAGAAATACAGGAACATAAGAATAAGCAAGTTCAATTCTTTTTGTGTCACATAATATTTTCAAAATCTGCTACTAACAGTTGACTAACAAAATCAGATATGTTGTCCATAATCAATTACTTTGCAGTTTGAAAATTTCAACGTTTTTCATAAGACAATGATTATTAAACACACACAATCGATTGTTGGAACATAGACAATCGATTGTTAAACACACACAATCGATTATTTGTTATTTTTGAAAAACTTCAGATCACACTGTTTAAGACAATCGATTGTTAAACATAGACAATCGATTGTGGATGATTTTTGAAAAATTCCAGATTACACTGCCTAACGACAATCGATTGTTAGATATAGACAATCGATTGTGGGTGATTTTTGAAAAATTCCAGACCTCACTGTTTCAAGACAATCGATTGTTAGACAAAGACAATCGATTGTTGGCTATTTTTGAAAAATTCCAGAACACACTATTTCAAGACAATCGATTGTTAGCCAAAGACAATCGATTGTTGATCAATTGTTTTTCAACTTTAATGCGAAAATAGTTGATAATCGACTAGTTTTTCAGGCTAGTCGATTACCCCCACTGGAAAATAAAAGTTTTATTGATATTTGATCATATTGAAGATATTCTAAAGAACTACTGCTAACATTGCTTTATGAATTAACTAATACGAGCTAATGCTAATGACCATTAGTTTATTCACTAACTAATACAAATAAGTAGAACAAAATCAAATAACTCCATCTTCTTTCATCACGGATCCATCGCCGATTAGGTGGTCTATTTTTCCATCGGGTTGCTCAAAGAAGTCTGCCACATCCAGGTGGGTGATATCCTCATTGTCGTCATAGACAAAATTTGTTTCAGGGCCTTTTCTCTTTCGAGATGCTTGATAAAGGTCAACCAAGTGTCTTGGTATACGGCAAATCCTAGACCAGTGCCCATTTCCACCGCAACGATAACATATAGTTTCTGAACTATTTGCCTTAGGATCTTCTGGATCCCGTTTCTGCTTTCGGTGGTTATCTCTCTTTGGGGGGTGACGGACTTCTTTGGAATTTCTTCCTTGTCCACGTCCTTGGCTTTGACCCCGTTTATGACCGTGATCATGGTCCCTTTTATGTTTGGCATAATGCGAGTGCACCATATCTGCTTCAGGCAGTGGTGTAGACCCAGTTGGTCTATTTTCGTGATTTCTCATGAGCAGATCATTATTTCGCTCAGCCACTAGTAAGAGAGAAATCAGTTCAGAGTACTTCGTAAAGCCTTTCTCTCGGTACTGTTGCTGCAGTACCATATTGGAGGCATGAAACGTTGTAAACGTTTTCTCAAGCATATCGTAATCGGAGATGTTAT
Source organism: Nicotiana benthamiana (assembly GCA_034376525.1). NCBI lineage: Eukaryota > Viridiplantae > Streptophyta > Magnoliopsida > Solanales > Solanaceae > Nicotiana > Nicotiana benthamiana. The sequence continues at coordinate 176,089,759 of CM067339.1, forward strand.
CTCCACATAGCTTCAGTTTAGAAGTAATTCTGAACATAGCAGAATTATATTCAGAAACGGACTTAAAGTCCTGTAGCCTCAGATGGGCCCAATCATATCGTGCTTGTGGCAGAGTGACCAACTTCAGGTTGTCATATCTCTCCTTTAAGCTGTTCCACAAAACGAGTGGATCCTTGACGGTGAGATATTCAATCTTCAAACCTTCGTCAAGGTGGTGGCGCAAGAAAATCAAGGCCTTCGCACAATCTTGGGTTGATGCTTTTTCTTTATCTTTGATGGTGTCTCCGAGACCCATAGCATCTAAGTGGATTTCAGCATCCAACACCCATGTCATATAGTTCTTGCCCGAAATTTCAAGGGCAACGAACTTTCTTTTCATAATGTCAGACATACTCGAAAATTAAATTAGGGAGAGGGAAAATACCTTGGATTTTCGAGAATGATACTTGAGACGGTAGAGTCTCGTGCTGATAACGTGTTATAAACTAAAGCAAAAGACAAGAACAATAGAACAAGAACAATAGCAATAGAGAGAAGAGTAGAGAGAGTTCTTCTTATTGAGTTGAGAGGGGTGAGTTACAATGGTAGAGAGCACCTCTATTTATAGGGAGGAGGAAGATCTTGCTACCAATAATAGGACTCTAAAATCTCTCTAATTAAATACATTAAAGACATTCACCTTAAATAGAAGTGTAAGAATCTTCTATTTCATAACAACTACTGTGATAAGATTGGTTTTTTTTGCGGTTGGTTTTTTTCTTTTTCAAGTTTTTTGGGCAGGATTTTTGTTGAGTAAAAAAATGTAGGTTTTGAGAAAAAAAATATCTAATTTGGTTTAGAGGAAACAAATAATATGGCAACAAATAAGTGAACAGCATATCTGTCTGCTTTTTCAAATTTGACAATTTATTGAACCTTTTCTTTTTGAATATTACGTTACAAAATCAATTCATCTATACCAAAACATCCAAATCTATTTATTGATTAAATCTAACAAGTGGTGAAATATTCATCATAATAAATAATTTATTAAAAAAGATAACAATAGAATAAAAATATAAACTAAAGTAGATTTACAGTTTTTGAAAGTTAGCTAAAGTAAAACAAATAATTAAAAAAACAGTGAGGAGGTTATGGCAAAATGAGAATAAGGCAAGCAACGAAAAGTAAGACTCGAGACTCGAACTCCACACCTCTCCTAAACCGATTTGAACCAATCGGCCCGACTATTATTCCTATCAAAATCAGTACAATAATTCCTAATCTAATTGCTTCTATGAAAATGATAATAAAGGTAAAGCGATGAAATTCAAGAGTTTAGAATCGAACTCCAAAACACTCCTCCTTTCTCTGAACTCGGTTGAACAAACTCACCCAACTACTATCTCTGTCAAGTGGGGTTCAACTTAGAACTTTTCGATAGGTTTAAAAGCTGATCAAACTAATTTTTAACTTGTGAAAGTATTTAGCAATAAAAAAAGTATTAAAAAAAAGTTAAACTTTTTTTAGAAAAAGCCAAAACCAATAAATTGGAATCCACCAATTAAGGAATTTTTGCTTTAAAAGAGAATTATTCTCAAGACATCCAACTACATTGGCTAGAAGCAGAAGATATGCGAAAAATTATCAAATGTGGCTTCCATATATTTTGCATTTTTAATGATTATCTGTCAAAAGACAAGACGGCCAGACCCCACCTGGTGGGAGTATACTGGGTAGTTGTTGTTGTTGTTGTCAAAAGACAAGACGGGTTGCTCTGATGGTAAGCAACTCCCACTTCCAACTGAGAGGTTGTGAGTTCGAGTCTCCCCAAGAGCAAGGTGGGAAGTTCTTGGAGGGAAGGATGCCGGGGGTCTATTTGGAAACAACCTCTCTACCCAAGGATAGGGGTAAGGTCTGTATGCACATTACCCTCTTCAGACCCCACTAAGTTAAATTACTGGGTTGTTGTTGTTGTAATGATTATCTGTCAACAAACCATACAGAGCGAGAATGTTTTTGGTCATAATGCTTCATTTAATTTGTTTATTGTTGCAAGAGAGAAATTAATTAGTACTTGCTCAAGTATTAGTACTTTTATGAATTAACAGTTTTATGGATATTTTTATCTTTTTAACAGAAAAAATATTTATTAGCATTTGTCTATCAAACACTTCAACAACCTTCTTTAAGTTTCTATGCTTTTGTCCAAACAAATAACTACTTAATTATAAAATATATTTTAGCACTTATATAATGCCTTTAAGCACTTAACTTAAAAGTTATATTTTAAGTCAATTCAAACGGACTTTTAATGTATTTATCCTAAATTGTGTTTCTTAAAAAAAATTCTCACATAAAAATAATGAATACTTTTACAAAATGGTTCAACTAAACTTGTTTGAACCAACTTAGGTCTGGCCCAAAATATAACCGTTATAAAACATGTAATGCATTTCACGAACTACGACGATAGACCAATACTAAAGTTTCATAGCTTTTAATTTGTTGTCCCAATCATAATTTTTCTACCCTCGAAGAGAACTGAGGAGAGACTATGACACATTATCGTGAAAATAGCACGTGGCTAGTTAGTTTTTAGATTAATAATTAAAAAATATTAGCGTTTGTAAAATCATAAAAATAGTCGCTATTTTGCTGAAACACAAAAAGTTCTAGCATAATATGCTGGATTTTGGAGCTTATAAATATAAATTTTCAACATATTATGTTGGAACTCCAGAACATGGGAAGTTCCAGTATAATATATTATATTGTCGAGTTCATGCGTATAAACATACATCATACTATGTTGGAACTCCAGCATATTATGCTTGAATCTCATATGTAAAAAATTCAAACTCCAACATATTATGCCGGAATTTTTGTGGATCTTTACGGGCGTTTTTGTTCAAATTTTGTATTTACATGAAAAAATGGCTAAATTTCCATTATTTGTGGTTATTTTTTAATTATCAGTTGTAAATCTGACTATTTCTAATTTTTTCCATAATATCGCGGTTCGAGCCGCATGCTCTAATTCTCTGAAGAGACTTTTTCCTTCATACCATACATGAAACCTTATTACCAAAAATATGCATAGTTTTATATTTACCCGCTATGTTCACAGTTATTTCTACAAAATATATATCATTCATTAAATATCAATCATTAGGAGCTTATTCCTTCCTAATTAGGCGCGCTACAATCTCGAACTAAATATTCTTCCATATGTTCCTATTTAGGCGCACTACAATTATGAAAGTAAATATTCTTCCAAATATTTTCTACCATTGACAGCCATTAAAAAGCTTGAAAGCTTTGAATTCAAATTTGGTTTTCAAAAACCATTATTTGTTTGGATTGGGTGTTGTTGAAAATAATCGAAAATATGGTTTGGAGTTTATATCTCAATTTTAGGGGTTTTGATTGAATTTCAGATTGAAACTCGAAGAAGAAGAAGAAGAAGAAGAAGAAGAAGAAGAAGAAGAAGAAGAAGAAGAAGAAGAAGAAGAAGAAGAAGAAGAAGAAGACATATTGCAGAAAATTGTGGATTATTTGTATTCTAATTGTAGATGCTTTATTTTCTGTTTTCACAAATAGAAAATGGCTAAAACTTCTACAAATCTTCTGAAAAAATACAATTATGTCAAAAATCACAATTACGCTACAATTGAATGGGAATTGGGATATAAAAATTTAATATACCCAGTTTGTAGATATTTTACAGATAAATTGTAGATTATTTATATTCTAATTGTAGATGCTTTGTTTTCTATTTTCACAAATAAAAAATGAGTAAAACTTCTACAAATCTTTTGCAAAAAAATGCAATTATGTCGAAAATCCCGATTAAACTACAATCGAATGGGAATTGGGATATTAAAATTCAATATACCCAGTTTGTAGATATTTTGTAGATGAATTATATATTATTTGTATTCTGATTTGTAAATACATTATTTTCTGTTTTCACATATCCAAAACGACTAAAATCTCATTTCGAATTATAAATGCTTTCGCGTGTTCAACAAAATCCGCACATCACTCTTTGTATACGTTTATAAAGTCGGTATCTTTCCTATTACAGCAACCATGTCAAAGATTTTGAAAACCCAAATTTTGTTACTTGAACATGGTGTATCCCACAGGTGAAAAGGTTGAAGAAGATAAAAAAATTCAACCCTTTTCAGACATTAACAAACAAAGCGACCCATTTACCTATCTGTTCCTGATTTTGACTACTCTTTTTGACTTCTGCCGATGTTGAAAAAAAGAGGGCATGAAGAAAAGAAATCCCTCACTAAAATGTGGGTGAGGGTAAAGGTTTGAGAGAGAGAAGCGTGGGAGGGGTGAGATATACGGTACCTTGAATTAATGAGGGATATACACTGCATTAATTGTATCCTTAAAATATACTATGGTATAAAATTGTTAATTTGATATACTAAGTATAATTAAATCAAACATTAAATATTGAGGGTGATAAGGTTTCCTATGTGGCATAGAAATGTAAAAGTTTCTTCTCTGAAATACTAGTCGAACCCAGTCTATTAAATTGCTCTTTGAGAAACTCGACTAGAAGCTACAACTCGAGACAAATCCATAAGTTCAACTTTAATGGGAAGTGCACAATCAGCCATTTATAGGATTGTCATCGAAGGATTAATAAGTACTTATTTTGTTCTAAAAATTTAAATTAAAAATTTTAATTTAAGATAATTGGAGATATTTGTATCCCAAAGTATTGAACAAAAAAACTAAAATTCAGTATTGACTAATTTCTAAATATCATCCTTTTAGAGTAGCTATCCTTTGTCCTTTAAGTTTCTTTTCTTTTGGGATTTTACGAGCCTACTAGGGATGGAAGAAAGATGCAAACTCTTTGTTCATTTTTGTTTAGTTTAGAATTAAAAATTATTTTACTTTGTCCTTTTTATTTAATTAATTATTTTCTGTGATCTTTTAATTTTCGGCCCCACAGGTTAAGTCTAGAATATGAGGCTGACGGATTGACTGGGCCTGGACAGGAAATCTCCATTTTAAACGGGCCGGAAAAATCATAGCACAACTGGGCTAGTCTCACTCTCACTGGCTAGGCCTTAATATTCGTATCCTAGACCCCTAGAAATAATTATGGGCAACATTAGACAAAAATTAATGGATTTTTTACTTTTTTATAACAAAGGTTAACACCTTATATTTTAAATAAATATTATTTAAAAAAATTATATTCGATAAATATTTTTTAAGATTTGTAGCAAAATATTTAATTTTGGTTACCACGTATACCTAAGTCACTAAATACGCCAATTAGTTACACTTTTTTTTTTTTATCTCTACTTTGATACATCCAATTCTCTTTCCCTATCACATTAAAATTTTCGACGACGGAAGGGAAACAATCTTTGCTTGAGTATCACAGAGTTCGAGTTTATGAATCTATGAATAGCTTGAAATCCAATAATGCATATTTTGAAGTTCTGCAGTATTGCTTTATATGTCATAAATATATTATCCAGGTTTGATTCTTCTTTTGGTTGCTTCAATTCACCAGGCAAATACCCAATGCAATATGCCGTTTGAGATGGCTGGTGCCTGCTGCTTCGATTCATGAATGTCCTATTTTAATTCTTTCAAAATCGCTAGCTCTTTTAATCCAGTTGGTTTTTTATTATCGCTTTTCGATGAACGACAAATTCGTCGGAAATTAGGATTTGTTCTTAAATAAAGACGATGAAAATTAGGGCTGAACATTTTGATTTCTGTTAATATATTTTCATGTATTTCATTGTATTCATTGTCTTTTTTATTTCATTGTAATTCAACGTCTCTCGTTGTATTCCATGTATTTCATTATATTCATTATCTTTTTTTCTCATTGCATTTCAATATATCCCGTTATATCTATGTATTTTATTGTATTCACTGTCTCGTTATATGCCGTAAATGTATTCATAAGTTTTTTTAATTAATATAACTTATGTATTCAGATGTATTATATAATTTCTCTGAAGATTGCTATGTTTTTGGGGTATTTTTCGGTTAAGAATCTTTTTTATAACTGAATCCCATGTTTCACTCCATGAATACAATCAAATACACTCGAATACAACAACTGATTAGCTGGACTTCCTGATTCACGCTTTTTTTTGCTACTGTACTCATGAATACAACAGCTTAAGTACATCAAATATATCTTATAACCACATAAAAAGTATCTATAATCAGTAATAAGCAAATGATATATATAAATGACTAATTACTACTAAAAGATAGTACTTTATGAAAATTTCTCAAAATTAATTGTATTTTAGTATTTATGAGCCAAAAAGTATTGAAAAATTATCAGCTATGTCCATTTATAAGTATCATTACAAAAATTGGCCAATTGATAAAATATTAGTAATATTAGCCAAATTAACCAATTAGCTATTTGTAGGAAAAAATATCAAAAATTTGCTTTGTTTTGAGTGGGTGCTATTAGAATAGATTGGGCACAATTTAAGGAGCTTGAATCTCAGTTTTGGGATGATTTGGTAAAGTTTTGAGGTGGTTTGAATTGAAAATTCGAAGTAAAAACTGAACATGAAAAAAATAATATGTGTATCACATATGTATCATATTCGTATCAATTATGTATCACATGTATATCCATGTATACCTATATGTGAGATACATGTTTGATACATGCGTCGTAGAAGATTTTTTGAACCTCAATTTAATTATGAATTTTGATACAAAACCAGTCCAAATTATCTCTAATCTTCCTCAAATTTTATATATTGACTTATCTGTATATTTACAATGAATTTCAACTATACTCATTAAAAAAGTTCTTTTTTTGTTTAGATTTTTGGAATATGGTATAAAGTTTGATATTTTATCACTTTATTTGCTGCCTAATCCGTGGAATTTTCTTTTTGTCTTGTATCTAGTGTTGCTAATCACGTTTAAAAATATGGAAGGTGATTTTTGCATGTGATTCTTTGAGAGAAAAACCTTATTATTTGGTTTTTAATTTTTTGTTAGTTAGTTTTAGTAAATCCATTACTAATGATTAGAAATTGGTAAGTTGAGATTTATTTGGGACACTTATATAAGTTTTTCAAAAGTATCTAAAATATGTGTGTGTGTATATATCTTTTCAATGGGGTACTGAAAAAAGCCATTACAAAATTGTTCTATCATCAAACTTTTAACATTTTATCAATTAACTCCAAAACCAATCTAATTAATTAGCTATACTTAAATAAAGAAAAATGGGAAGAAGGTAGGGGAAAACACAGGAAGGGAAAAAGAAAGAATGTGGTAGACTATGCTTGAAATAATGAGACAGCCCGTCCATCATTGTTTCACTTCAAATAGGATTTTTTTTGACACTTCAAAATATGTTTGAATTATTTCTTTTTGACGTTTAATTCCTTTTGTTGACCAATTTAAAGTGGATTCATAAATTAACAATTTCAATCGTAATATTACAAGTGCAAATGCAGTAAGTAATATGTTGACTATTATTACTTAGATGATTTTCTATAATTCATCTATTAAACAACTCCTATATGTGTTAAAAAAATAAAGATCTAAAATCTTGTTGGAAAAGATTATTTCAAAAATCTTTTCAAACAAATAAAAAGCACCTAAAAATATATACTCAATGAATCTAAAACAAAAAATATGATGTGCATACATTACTCGATCTTGATTTTATAATATCCAAACCAAAATTTCAAGAATCTACTTAAGTTTTTCTTCTCAAATTATTTTATATATTTATTTAAACAATAGAAAACCACTTTAAGATAAGATCAAAGGACATCGTTGTCTCTAATTTAGTATTACATGATCAACTGTTTCAAGGTTGTTGCCTTTTTGTTTTTTGTTGGCTGTTCTTTTTCTTTTCCATCTTATATTCATGATATAATTCATATCTAATAATTAATAAAGATAGAGATAGTGCTAATATAAGTGTAAAAATATACTTTTGGTGCCCTCTTTAAATAGAAATATTACCAGTTCTTTTACATACAATAATAACTCTCTTTTATTTTTTCTTCTTTTTTTCTATTATTATAAAATTTTCATAAAATGTCTTAACTATATTGTATCCAATATGATCCATCAATAATATATCTTATTATCACAGGATGTAACGAGATTCTAAGATTTCAGGTTCGAATCGTTAAAATAACAAAATTTCTAGTAGAAACTAATATATATAAAAAATAAATAATAAAAAGATAGTCCAGTGCACTAAGCTCCCGTTATATGGGATGTTCGGGAAGGGTTAGACCACAAGGATTTATTGTATGCAGCCTTACCATGCATTTTTGCAAGAGGTTGTTTTTACAGAAATGTAGGATACAGCTCCGTACGTACAATAAACTCTTATAGTCCGACGCATCTCCGATCTTATGTATAGCGGAAGCTTAGTATACCTATTGTTTTTTTAGTTTCTGTTAGAAATTTTGATATTCTCCTTAAAATAAATTGGACAAATCCAAATTAATCGGGCCAGTGAATTCAGGATATATACCAAATTCTGTGTTGGAAAAGACTGGGGAAGGGTCTAAATGTATCTACATTAAAAACAAAATAGAGTTACCGAAAGAGTAATGAATTTGTCTTTTACTGTTTAAAAAATGACCACACATGGGTTTAAGAACTAAGCTAGAAAACAAAGTAACAGGCAAAATGTGGATTAGCCTCTCTTGGACCATGTAAAAGTTTGAAATTTTCAAATTAAAGGGAATAAACAATTCAAGAAGCATATGCTTGATTAATAAAACCTAAATTGTTTAATGGCTAGGCTGCATTGGTCTTGCAAAAATAACCAAACAAGAAAAAGAAACTGATTCTTTTTATTTTTTAATTTTTTGGCTGATTATGGGTCTAATTATGAGTAATGAAAGCTTGTGCATTAACCTAATCATCCTTCCTTTTAACACTTTCCAGGTGGATTCCTAGTGCATGTGCATGCCTAGCATAAATTACATTTCAAAAAATAAAAACAAGTTTGAGTAAATAGCTAAACCCCCTACCATCACCCTCACCCCACCCACCCCACCCACCCTACCCCGCCCAGTAAAGAAATCACGAGTTTCGTCTCAAGTTCGTGTTGTTGGTAAGAGGAAATAACCTAGAATAATTAAGATTAAAAGTTCTTTGGAATAATACATGAACAGTATAAGAAATTTTAATGAAATCTAACTAGAGCAATGCGGCTCAAAAAAAAAACAAAAAAGATTGAATAAGTGCGTTTTCAATACAAGGTGCTCATGCTCTTGGCGCACGATAGCTGACGTACGCACTTGATGTTTCCATAACGAATGATAAAGATATGGGACAAGAACGGGCCGAGGAAGATCCAGGAATAACCCCATAGCTATCTATGGTAGCTTTGGGAGAATTCGAATACGAGCTTAAGAAATTTTGCAGAACACTACCCCAGAGATAACAAGGTACAAGTTGTGAAGCTGAATCTTCGTCAATAGATACAAAAGTGAAGAAGAGGCTTGATTTGAGTTTTTCCGGTGACAACTAGTAGCCCTGAAGAGGTGCAGATCCAACATGCAAATAAATAGATCCTTGGCTCAAGCAATGGAACAGTGACAACAGGACATGCAGCTCGTGAAGTGATGTCAATGGAAGATAATCGGCCTAAGGAAGCAACTAATAATCAAGGAAAGCATGAATAAAACTATTTCGGGGGAATCGGGCTGCAGAAAATGGTATGTCCTTAACTTACATACCACCACAAATTATAGATGGCCAAGTTGTGGTTCAATTAGACAAAATGGAGGTAGATCTGGAAACAAAGAAGTGGAAGAGTGTGGTAATAGCTTATATAACGGGGGATTCTCCATAATGCTATGAAAAGGTTCATTGGGATAAATTGGGCAAATATGGTGGAGCTGTATCTATATCTACACGAGGAAGGGTACTATATCATCAAATTCCAACCCATTGATGATATGAAAGAAATTCTCTATTTTGGACTTTACTCATTCAACAATAGACCTATCATATTGAAGCAACGGACACCAAAATTTGATTTCAAGGAGGATTTCCCACCGAAATTTCTTTATGGGTACAATTTCCTAATCTTCCAATGAATTGTTGGGCTCATAACTATTTGAGTAGAATGGCTAGTGAAATAGGTACTCCAATCTATGCAGATGAGTGTACTGTAAAGAAAAAAAGAGTATCATTTGCAAGGATGTTGATAGAAGTAAATATTACCAGAGAATTGCCTATTGAGATAAAGGTAATGGACCCTGATGGAAAAACATTCCTACAAGATGTTAGGTATGACTGGAAACCAGAATTTTGCTAGAAATGCTTAGTGGTTAGCCATAGATGTGGTGTGGAACAACAACAGTACAAGAAGCAAGATAAACAATAAGGCAAAATAAGAGAAGCAAAGAAAGTAACAATGGAATGGAGAACCAAAGGCCCAATGAAAGAAGTGGTTAATCTAGCAGGGGAGGCTAGCCTACAGCAGAGGGAATCACAAATGCTCAGTCAAAGAGAAGTTGTGGATAAGGAGGATATTCAGTCAATGGTGGATCAGGTCCAGCGGGATAACATACAGACAACCTCTCAACAACAGTGCATAATGGAAAACTTAGTGGAAAAAGGCAAAGCTATAGAGGACATATTTGAATTGGATATGACAAACTTCCCAGCTTTATCAGTCATTGCTATAAGGAATTCCTTTGGACCATTGACAGGGGGATCATGGTGTACTAGTAGTGTACCTCCTGATAAAGGAAGAGGTAGACTAACTTGCTGGTGAAGTGGATATTTTGGAATATTATGTGGGTGAATAAGAGGTATAAGCAAAAAGAGTTAAAAAAAATATTAGTAACCAAAGAATAAAGCTAATAGTCATAGTGGAAACAAGAGTGGAACATAATACTAGTAAAATCCTATCAAATATACTGCCAATTTGGAACTATGCTACCAACTATCAAGATGCTTCAAATGGGAGGATATGTTTTACTTGGGGACTCTCAGTGGTATACTGTTACTATCCTAAGTGTTACATCTTAATACATACACTGTTTGGTACAAGATAGGGTGGGAATAATTAATTGTGCAATTACAGCTATATATGGTTACAATACCATTGAGAAAATGAAGCAATTATGGAGTAGTTTGAAGGACATTGCAACAGGAAATACAAAACCTTGGTTGCTATGTGGGGATTTCAATGTAGTCTTATATACTAATGACAGGCTGATGGTCAACCCCATTACATATACAGAAGTGCAGGACTTTGTTGATTGTGTAGCTAACATAACTCTGAATGACCTGGGATGGACATGTGACTATTACACATGGTCTAACAAGCAACATGGTGAAGAAAGGATTAGCAGTAGAATTGACAGAGCTTTTGGCAACTATGAGTGATGATGCAATAAGGTCATGTGGCTACTGAATATGGATTACCATACATATTTGATCATAGCCCAATGTTATTAACTCTTCACTCAGCTCCCAAACCTGGCAAAATACCTTTTAGATTCTTTAATGTTTGCGCAGATCATGAAAGTTTTATATCCATTGTAGAAAGAATCTGGAATCAATCTTTCACCGAGGGAAAAATGAAGAACATGTGGGTAAAACTGAAAAAGTTAAGGCCTATGTTTAGGATCCTAAACACTGAGCATTACAGAACTATTATTACGAGGATTGAGCAAGCTAAAACAAACTTAGAGGAGGTCCAACATAAGATAAATACATCTTGGAATGACACTCTGATTGAAGAAGAGAAAAGCATGTTTAAGGCAGAAATCAAGAACTAAGTGGATCAAACTCGGAGACTCTAATACAAAGTATTTTGCAACTGTTATAAAGGAAAGAAGTCAGAAAATGCAAATAATTGAGCTTGTATCAATCATGGGAGATAAACGTGTTCATCCTGACAGCATAAAGCAAGAAGTGGTAGATTTCTCCAAAACTCTAATGGGATCAGCAGCTCAATCTCTACCCGTAATAGACAAAATGATCATGACGGATGGGCTAAAACTATCTCAACTGCATAAACTAGCTCTATGTGCTGAGATGATTGACAAAGAGATTTATAATGGATTATGTGCTATTGATAGTGAGAAGGCACCAGGAAATGATGGCTATAATGCTTATTTCTTCAAGAAGGCATGGGTGAATAAAAAATGAAGTCAGTCAAGCAGTTAAAGAGTTCTTCAGTACTGGAAAATTGTATAAAACAAAGAATTGTACTTCTATTACATTGGTCCCTAAAATGACCAATCCTAGTACAACAAAAGATTACAGACCTATTTCTTGTTGCACTATGTTGAACAAATTAATCTCTAAAGTCCTAGTTGGCAGAATCCAACAAGTGATAGCATTAGTGATAAGTAAACCTCAATCTGGTTTCATACCTGGAAGGAGGATAGCAGACAACATCATATTAGCTCATATGCTAGTCAAAGCTTACACAAGGAAGAATATTTCTGCCAGATACATGATCAAGATTGACCTGCAAAAAGCCTACGATTCAGTTGAATGGAGTTTCTTAGAGAAAGTCATGAAAATTTTATTTTGTGTCTCATACAACCGACACTAGTTGTATGAGATAACTTTTTTGTCTCATAGTTTTGTAGACCTTGATTTTTATGGACCCATAAGTAAAAGACTGGGGTCTACAAATTTATGAGAAAAAAAGGAGCCTTATGCAACTAATATCAGTTGTATGAGATACAAAATAAAATTTCTCGAGCAAGTCATGATTGAAATGGGATTCCAGGAAGATTTGTGGATTGGACAATGGAATGTGTGACCACTTTCAACTACACTATTATGGTTAATGGAGAGACTACTCCACATTTTGATACTGCCAAAGGCCTAAGACATGGTGATCCCATTTACTCTTTCTTGTTTGGAATTGTAATGAAGTATCTCGGTAGAAGGCTTAACAAATTGAAGGAGGAGAAAGACTTTAAGTTCCATCCAAGATGTGCAAAGTTAATGATTACCCACCTAAGCTATGCAGATGATCTCTTGATATTTTCGAGGGGTGACCTCAATTCTGTCTCCCATATTCATGAATGTTTCAATCATTGTTGGGATGTAGCAAGAAAACGAGATAGCTTAGGGATAAAATGGGTTCATGCATACTACATCAAAGAAAAGAGGATAGAAGACATGGCAATCCCACAACAGGCTAGGTGGAGGATAAGATAGATTTTAAGTGCCAGAATAGCCCTACAATAAGTTCAACATAGACAGTAGCGTAAAAAGAGCATGATCAGCCAGTTCTATTATCAATGACTAGGAAATAGTCCTAGAGTTATTTAAAAGTTTATGATGTTCAAAAACAAACCTAGACCAAAAGTTATATTCACAATGTGGCTATAGTTGCAGCGTAAGCTTCTAACTACAGATAGATTGATTAAATGGGGAGCCAATGTGGATCCAAACTGTTCCCTATGTCAGCTGAATGATGAAACTAGAGATCACCTGTTTGTGAACTGCTCCTTTACTAAAGCAATGTGGAAAAAGGTATTGCAATGGATGCAAAGGCAAGAAGTAATTAGAGATAACTGGGGGTGTGAGCACGTGATTTTTGTCCTACGTGAATACTCCCATAAATTCAAGAAAAATAAAATTTTCCAATTATTTGCAATGTCATAGATTTTTGTAGGATTTTTTGTTAATTGCTTGCATTTGTCTGCGCATGTTAGTTTTGTTTAATTCATGAAAAATAAAAAATTATATTGCATTGGCGTTTATGATTTAATTTTTATATTTTTTAGATTAAAAACTACTTTTGCATTTTTATTGTTTAATCTCGAATTTGGTTAGTTTTCTTTAAATTTAGTTTTTAATTGGTCGTGTTAATTATTATTTAAAATTAATTAGTATTTTTGATATGTTAATTTAGTATTAGGATTTAATATTAATTTTGAAAAAAAGAATTTTTGAAGAAAAATGAATTGAAAAGAAAAGGAAAAGATTTGAAGAAATTAGAATTTTGAGTCAAAATTCGGAATTTTCAGCCCAAACCAATTTCCCCCCTTTTTGAAACCCGGTTATACCCGCCAACCCAGGCCCAAACCCGCTCAAAGAATGGTTTCCCCTTCCAACGATCCAAACGACCCCGTTCAGTTGCCGAACTACCCCGTTTCAATGAGCTTTAATCTGGACTGTTGATCTTAGTTGGTTAAACGAGTTGGAACTGGTTTGTCCTTAATACTTAAGTGTCTGAATCCCTAACCCCCCTTTTCACTCGTCTCTCTCACCCCCTCACTTTCAGAGACGCTCAAACCCTAGAGCCGCCTTAGTTTTCCACCGCATCGAGCCGGCGGCGCCACCCTCAAACCACTACCAAATACCTTCAAATCCCTCCCCCACAACCCATAAACCCCATTGAACTTGAAGGCAACACGAGATTCCCCAGAATCCCCACCTTCTCTCTTCAATTCTAAATTTGAGAATTCAAAAAATCTAAGTCATCCCTAACGTCAATTTTCATGTCTCCGAGGCCTGATTTGACTCAAGACTTACGTTAGTTGATTGTTATCGCTCAGAACAATGGATTTAGGTAGTTTTGGCTCCCTCCGGGAATTACCAGTCTGCGACCATACCATGGACGCCCACCAAGTTCGTCGCCTTCGTCAATTTATTTTGGTTAAAACCAGTACCATTCCTTCTTCCTTTATTGTGCCCGTCTTTCAGATTCTTGTTTGTTTGGTGTGAATTAGTTTTTGTTTACTTATAATCAACATTTCTAACTATTTGGATGCATGATTAGGATTAATTGTTTCATCATGATTTTGCTATTTGATTTTTATTTTGGCCGGGTTAGTCATTAATTTTGAACTATTGCTCAGCTTATTAAGGATCATCAAAATTATTTTCCTTTATTCCAGCTCCTTTCTTCTTTGTTTTTTCTCTTCAATTTACCCATAGTGTAGTTTGGGTCAGAGTTTGAATTTCAAATGCCTAATTGTTTGATATAAGTTTTGGATGTGGGCTTTGTTTTGGTCACCACCGACCCGGTTCAAGAAACCAGTTCCTTTTGGGTTTGGGTTTTAGGCGAACTTGACCCATGTGATTTTCTTAATGTAAATTTGTAGGGGGTAGAGGGTTAATCTGGGTATTTTGAAACTTAGAAAATATTATTCTGTTGGCATAGAAGCTTCTAGAGGATAAGGTTTGGCTGGTTGGTTAAAGAGAGAGAATTTTTAGATATTGTTAGGGGTTTAAGGAGGTAAAATAACCATGAACTGGGAGGGTAAAAGAGGAAATATTTAGTCAGGCTAGGGCTGCCTCAGACTGCTTGTAAAAGGATCTCTTTCATTCATTTTGAAGAAGCTTTCCAGACTCTAAAAGAACGACTAAAACCTTTTCTGTATTTTGGTTTTAAACTTGCCTTGGCTCTGTTCTTTGATTTCCATTATTGGTCCAAGTGTTCAAAACTTTGAGATATCTGGTTCATCTGGGTTAAAATGGTTTAAGGAAGTCAAATTGTTGTGTTGATCTGTTGAAGCGCGTCTTCTTTTGCTGCTGATTCTCTCACTTTTCTTTTGCTCTATTTTCTGTCTCCAGGTACCTCTTTGGACTCTTTTGTATGTGAAGCTCAAAGTTGAAGCTATAAAGAATGTGTTCTTCACGATGTAATTTGAGTGTTCAATATGTTAAATCTATAGTCTCACGTGTATGCTACTTCTATTTTATCTAGCTTAGTCGTTTGGTTTTGTTGTGTAAACATGATGGTTTGGATATTTAGCATTAATTTAGTGTACATGTGATAGATCATGATCATCTTAGTAAGTTCTAGGTAGTGATTTGGGTATTTTCAGCAATCATAATAGTTCATGTAGCCATTATTGGGATATGATGGAATTTGAAGGTAAAATTTTCAGTTCACAACCAATGGTAGTAATATTAGTAGTCCTTAATCATTTTTTAGTTTGTTTTGGCCCTGAAAATTGAAGTTAGTCGAAATCCTCCTTCTTAAACAACATGTTTTGTGTGATTTTGAGTTGTTATGATTGATTAATATAAATGATATTAGGGCTTTGAGTGTCATGTTAATAATAATATAGGCGATTCATTCCAGCTTTAGTATCATGTTCTTGCTTCATAATTTGTGTGATTAAAATAACCTGTGAAACATGGTTTGAATGCTTTGTTTCTTTGGAACTTTTTGGAGCTGGGTTTAATATTGGCCCAGTCGATATGGTTAAGTTATTTGGGTGATTTTTTTCACATACTTTTTCTCTTAGGTCTGATTTTATCCCAGGTCCCCAAATACCGATTTTTTTAATTGTGACAATTTATTTCTTGTAGACCCTTAAGATTAATTAAGTACCTCTTGCCACTTTAGTTAAGTCATTTATGGCCCTCATTAGCTAATTTAGAAATCTTTTGGTGAGAATAAATCGAGGTGTGCCGTGCCGGAAAAAATCTTAAAATGTGTGGCCCTCGCTTAATTAATATTTTAATCCTTAGAAATCAAGGCGTGCCATTTAGTTGAATTTTCATGACCCTTGCAAAGTTGAAAATGCGTAGTTGCTTTAGGCGCGTAATTTAAAATTACCTTCCTAAACTCGGGTGTGTATTTCATGTGACCCAAATTCAAATCTCAACAATATTAAATAAAATGTGTTTCGGACTGCGGGTGCATTTCATGTGGGCCGGTCCAAAGACGTATTTTAGATGATGTTGAAATCCTCCTTAAAATAATTTAAAAGCGGTTTAAAGTTAAAATGCACATAAGTTTAAAATGTGTTCTAAAAATCAGATAAATAGCCAATAATAACAGTTGAGCGACCGTGCTAGAACCACAGAATTCGAGAATGCCTAACATCTTCTCCCGGTTAACAGAATTTCTTACCTGGATTTCTGTGTTCGTAGATTGTAAAATAGAGTTAATCTTTCCTCTATTCGGGATTTAAAATCAGTGACTTGGGACAATATTCTAAGTGACGATTTTGAATTTATAAATAAATAATCCCGTTTCGATTGTTACTTTAAGTTGGAAAAAAACTCTGTTATACCCTTTCGGGGTGTAGGTAATGAGGAAGTGTGACATGCGGCAACATAAAAAATGAATAACACAGAGAACTAAGGGCAGATCTTATGGAGCACAATTGTATAGAATAGTTTATGCAGAGGTAACCCATGGTGTCTGGATTGAAAGGAACATGAGAATATTTCAAAAGAGAAGCAGAAGTGTTGATAGTATAGCTAGAGAAATAGCCTCTATATATAATGTGAGAGCTACAAAAAGATTTAGTAGTTTAGTTCAACATTTTATATTTCATTAGACATAATATATAGGATGAAATTGATTTTTTTGAGTTCTGATAGATATAACTAATGAGTTATAAAGCAGGCAATGAAATGTAAAGATTATCGATGATTAATAAAATGTTAATTACCCAAAAAAATATGATTCCTTTTTATATGTAATTATATTATTTGATGAAAATGCGAGTTTGTTTTATTTCATGAAGTATATATGAAGAGGATGAAAATATATTTATCTTTTTTATATTCCAGGGGTGCTATGATCATGAATCCTTTAACCATTATTATCACTTATTTGTTTGTTCTCAATTGCATTATTGTTTTTCTATTTTTATTGTAGTCTTTGGCTTTTCTCGTTGCTCGGTGGGAAACATGTTACATAAAAGAAGACAATAGTCAACTCAAATAATATGTACTTCAAGAACTTTATGATTCACCAAATACTAATAAGAATGTCAATATATAATTATTTTCCTCGTCCACTTTTGGAGAATCAGAAAATATGGAGAATGTCCATAATTATTAATCGTGGGTCCAAAAATGAAATTAAATAAATAAATTAATACTTAAATCTAAAGAAATTTGTGAACCTATTATTCTTAATTGAGCCACCTACCAAACATCATAAGATCGCCTTTGTTAATGATTATAAGTTTATAACACACTGTTCTCCTAAGTTGTCTACACTCTACACGTATGTAGGACTAGTTTGTTGTAGCATGGAATTTTCAAATTCTAATATTTTTCTAATACAAGTTTAATTTGTATAAATTAACAATGTAAAAGGAATAGTTATATTATCAGATTATCAGAATATATATGAAGCTAAATATATGAATTCTGATACAAGATTTAATTTGGAAGAGCAATATATGTGAAAATAAGGATCAAAGTCATTCGTTCCTGTGGTTTCTCACATGCAAGCATGTGCCCATAAGGACTAGCAAAAAAGTGTATTGGATTGTTGTTGAAGGATCCATATGTATTATCATTTTAGTCAACTCAATAGTCCTTTTGAGGTAGAGATGTAATCTTAATATATCAATGAGAGTTTGTAGAAGAAAAATAAAGAGGTTCCACGGGTCCGAGCTCTATGTATGGTATTATTTTGTTAATGAATATTTTTCCCTTAAAATATGAGATATTTTGTGCGCATTCAAATTTAGTCAGGCCCTAATATATTTATCGAATACGGTGTGAGCAATTCGGTGCACGAAATATTCTACGTTCACGCATTGTCAGAGAAAACCAAACCTCTAAGATTAGAAGGTGTGATTTAGATATCAATAACTGATTTTACAGCTCGAACATATGACCTATAATGAAAAAATTAGTGACAAATTTCATTATTCGAAACTGTCACCTATAGATTACGTGTACATTTGTGTGAGAACATAAAAAAGAGGGTCAATGATGTATGATCAGTTTCAAATATAGCTATGTGATTGGTAGGTTGAAGCCTAAAGGTGATTGTTCTTTTCTATGGTGTGATTGTTCACAAGTGTCTCTTTTTCTTTTCATATTCCTCATACAAGTTTTCATCTCATTAGCAAAGTTGCCTCACTTAGCAAGTGAATTGATAGAACAATTTACGTACGTTACTAATTCAATCATTGTCATCTGCATGCATGGATGTATATTGTTTTATTTGAGTTATTGCTGACTTTTATAGGTTTATTAATTCATTTTGTCTTAATATAATTATTTGTCTTATCGTGTTACTTTAAAAGTTCATCATCGTATATAAAACTACAAACATCACATCATACATTATGATGTAATGTCTTACATGAATAATTACTTCTTTGAATAATAAGGAATTAACTACACTTGTAATTTGGTGAAAAGGTCTATCCGTCGGAATAAGAATTTGATATATGAAAATAATGTACATTATTATACTTAGTATAATTCTACTAATAATAATATTTATAAAGTTATTAGTTACAACAACAACGGCCTAATCAAATTTCACTGGTGAGGTTTGGGGAGGGTAGTGTATATACAGGCCTTACCCTACCCCAAGGTGATAGAGAGGTTGTTTTCTGAAAGTCCTTATGTCCAAGTCTGGCTTTATAACTGTTAAGTTTGTCATCATCAAAAAGGGATAAAACACTCTTGCCTTATGTTATGATGATCTAACAAACTTACTGCTCAAAACCAGTTAGGGAACCTGGCCTACTTTGGATAGCTGCAAACTTCAACGGACTCCAGTAAAAGATGAACTGTTACAGATTCAGGAGGTAGGAACCAAACAAGAACCTGATGCTCCAGTGGTTCCTATACAGCAGTACAAAGTCATTTGGGCATAGCTGGAACTGAAATGACTGACGTCATTGTATCTACCTTACTGCACCACACTGCCAGCCCACTCATTCTCTGCCAAACAAAGTACTCACATTATTTCAAGTAATGTGATCAAGATGTACCAAAAGGGTTTTATAAGAACATCACTGGAAGGTTTTTGTTTCTCATTCAAGCCTCTAGCAAAAACAGAAAAATCATTCTCTCAAGCTTGAAGAACAAGGTTGAACGCCACTTCAGACCAATTCCTAAAAGATCGATTGTTGTTGTCCTAGTTGAGTTGTAACATTATTATTGTACTTACTATATCTCCTAAATCGCTTACTTAGAAGCATACTGATTAGAAATCCTCTTATAAATTCGTAAACTCGTTGAGTTTATGTTACGACTAGATTTAGTCATAAGGAAAAGTCTTTATTATCGTAGAGTTACAAAGTGGCTTGTGGTGACAGCACCACAAGTGAGGAAAAGCCATTGTAACTAGGATAGTCACAAAGTGGCTTGTGGTAAAGGTGCCACAAGTTAATTGAGTAAATTCTTTATAATCGGAAGTATTGTAAAGTGGCTTGTAATAGGTAAGATTACAACTTAGTGAAGTTAAAAACTGATAGTGTAGGTCGTAGTTTTTTTATCCCCTTGTCCGGGATTTTTCGACGTAAAAATCCCCTGCCTCATTTACTTACTGCTTTACTAAGTGCACTCAGCAAAAACTTGTAGAGGGTAAGGTACTCTACGATTAGCAGATCCATACAAACTAACATTTGGTATCAGAGCAGGTTCCTCCTATCAAGCTTACAACTAGGAAGGATTCTCATGGCAACTCCACTAAATTTTAAAGAAGGTCAATCCATATATCGCCTACCCAAGTTTGATGGAAAATGTTTTTGGTGGTGGAAAGCTAGAATGCATGATTTTATCATAGCTGAGGATTGTGAGATTTGGGATGTCGTCTGCGACGGTCCATTTATTCCAATCAAGTTACTAAATGAATTTCCATTTTCAATAAACAAGACTTGCAGAGAATACACTGAAGCAGACAAGAAAGCGGTGGAGAAGAATTTTCGTGCCAAGGAAATTCTGGTACATGGTTTGGGACCTATAGAGTTGCCAAGGAAATATGGGAGGCTTTGCAAATAGCATATGATGGAACTACACAAGTAAAATGAGATAAATCTAATACTGATGATAGTTCTACGATGCCAGTTGAAGGTGAGAAGATTAGATATGACTCAACGCTTGCTTTGATGGCTCAGTTAGACAATGATGAAGACAATGGCAAAGAAGAGGTAAACTTCGGGGATGTTCAGAAAAATTTGAAATCCTATTCTCCAAAAAAACTCATGTGTTTAGGTGAGTTTAATTATTGACTTTTGTAGTCCTATGGAGGATAGGGATTCCTTGTTCTTAGAACTAGAAGAATCTGAACATGCTAGAGAAGACTTAGTGCCTGCAATTAATGATCAAGAAAAATCCATTGAAATTCTAAGAAAAGAAAATAGTGATCTCTTGGCAGAAACTGCTGACCAAAGGGAACTAATAATAAAGCCCTTGACTAAGTCAAAACCTGAAATCTATGAAAAAGGTAAGGAGATAGTTATTGAGGAATATTTTAGGCTTGAAAATTAGGTGAAGACCTTGAGATGTAGGATGAGTGCTAAAATTGAGAAAACGAGCTCCTCCAAGCTAATCTAGAAAGGGTAATGAATGATCTTGAAAGGTCTCTAAAATGGACCCGGTCCATAGAAGCTACCGCTTCCTTGTTCACTAATGAGAGTGAAAAATGGCGGGGAGCAGGGTTCCCAAAGAAGAAAGCTCCCACCCTCACAGTAAGAGCACCACTTTATCTGATAACTGGCCTCGTACCCAATGTGGAAACACTAGGCTCTCCATT
The DNA here is from genome assembly GCA_034376525.1 of Nicotiana benthamiana. NCBI lineage: Eukaryota > Viridiplantae > Streptophyta > Magnoliopsida > Solanales > Solanaceae > Nicotiana > Nicotiana benthamiana. The sequence continues at coordinate 176,111,219 of CM067339.1, forward strand.
AAAGGTGTCCAGGCCATGATTCAAATAGTACCAAAAGATAAAATGGCTGCTGAAACTATGACCACAAATGAGGGACCAGGTTCCACTCATATAAAACGCACATTACATACATGGACTAGGAAAGCTCTAATTCATCCTCTTGGTTACTACAAGGGACCAAAACTTGTGCGGGTTCCTAAAACTAACTCATCATTTCATGTCCAGGGGATAGTGAAAGAAAGTTGTCAACAATGATTCATGGATAATGGGTGTTCGAAAAACATGACTGGGAACACCATAGAGTTTCTTTCGCTAAAAGATTTGCAAGGAGGGAGTGTATCCTTTGGCAATGAAAAAAAAGGATACATTCTTGGAGTTGGAATGGTTGGGAAGTCACTCACTCACTCTATTAAAAATGTGTACTACGTCAATGGACTTAAGTACAGTCTCATGAGTGTCTCTCAAATTTGTGATAAAAGAAACAAGGTGGAGTTCTTGTCCAAAATATGTACATGTCACTGACCTTGTGACTGGTGCAATTGTTCTGGTTGGCAAATGATACAGGAACATCTATTTTGCTAATTTTGAATCCTTACAGAGTGGTGATCTAAGTTGTTTAAAGGCTATTGACGATAATGCTGAACTATGGCACAGAAGATTGGGCCAAGCAAGTTTTTCACTCTGAACAAATTAATTCAGAAGGACCTGGTCCATGTTCTGCATTCAAAACTCAAAACGTCTATGGTACATGTGCTAGAAGAAACCATGTAAAGTCCTTATTTAAGTTAAAAAAGAAATGTGAGCACCTCAAAGCCGCTTGAGCTCCTGCATATGGATCTGTGTGGACATATGAGGGTGCAAAGCAGAGGAGGAAAGATATCCATTTTCGTGATCGTGTATGATTATTCCAGATTCACATAGACTCTGTTTTTTAGAACAAAAGATGAAACCGTTGAAGTATTTATGGCCTTTTAAAGAAAATTCAGGTAAATATGGAGTCTAGAGTTGTATGCATTAGATCAGATTATCAGACATAATTTGAAAAATGTCAAATTTGATGAATTCTGCAATGAAAATAGTATCACTCACAACAACTTCTCAGCTCCTAGAACTCCACAGCAAAATGGAGTACTAGAAAGAAAGAACAGAACTCTGAAAGAAATGGCAAGAACAATGTTGATTGATAGTGGACTCGCAGTGAACTTTTGGGCTGAAGCTGTCAATACTTCCTGCTACTTAGTGGACATGTGCATGATCAGATCAATTCTGAACAAGACCTTGTATGGACTACTGAATGGAAGAAAACCCAAGGTGACCTATCTAAGAACATTTGGATGCAAATGTTATGTTCTTAACAATAGAAAGGATCAACTTGGTAAGTTCAATGCTAAAAGTGACAAAGGGATATTTATTGGCTACTCCTCTTAAAGCAAAGTTTACAAGATTTATAACAAGCGGAGTCAATGTGCTAAAGAAAGTATCCATGTTATCATTGATGAATCTCATCCATCATTTGAGAAGAGTCTGAGGAAGACCAAGATAGAGAACCCTTACTTTTCCCTAGTGAAGTCATTAACTTGACTAATGGAAAGACAGACTTGATGAGTCAAGTGAAGGAGGTAAAGGAAGATAGCGAGACTTCATCTCAACAAAACCAAGCACTTCAATTACAATCATTGAGGCTGAAGAAAGAGTGGTTGAGGCAGTTCAGGGAACTCCACTGGCATCTGAGAGAAGGATAGAGGAGAATTAGCCAAACATATAATCTTCCTCTCAGAATGAACCCCAGACATCTAACTGGAGACATCAAAGTTCTCACCCTATAGATAACATAATCACTCATCTAGATTCTGGAGTTCAAACCAAGTCAAGAGCTAGAAATTCACTTGCCTTTTCAGCCTTTCTCTCCCAGATAAAACCCAAGAACATCAAGGAAGCCTTAAAATATGCAGATTGGATTACAGCCATGCAAGATGAGCCACATCAGTTTTAGAGAAATAGTGTTTAGCACTTGGTACCCAGACCCCCGGCAAAACCATTATAGGTACTAGGTGGGTATTTAGAAATAAGCTCGATGAATACAGAGTTACCACAAGAAACAAGGCCAGGATAGTGGTCCAAGGCTATAATAAGGAGGAAGAGATTGACGATGATGAAACATTTGCTCCAGTGGCTCGCATAGAAGCCATCAGAATTCTGATCGCCTTCGCTTATCATATGGAATTCACTTTGTTCCAAATTGATGTCAAAAGTGCATTTTTGAATGGACTGCTTGAGGAAGAAGTCAATGTGAAACAACCCCATGGATTTGAATGTCATGAGCATCCTGAATATGTGTTCAAATTGGACAAAGACATGTATGGGCTAAAGCAGGCTCCTCGAGCGTGGTATGAAAGATCGTCAAAATTTCTCTTAGAGAATAGCTTCAAGAGATGAAAAATTGACAACACTCTGTTCTTAAAGGAACGAGGAAAGAACCTGCTTATTGTTCAGGTTTATGTTGATGATATCATTTTTGGAGCAAAATCTGATTCTCTGTGTTAAGAATTCGCAAAAACTTATGGGAAGTGAATTTGAAATGAGCTTGATGGATGAATTAAACTACTGCTGGTTCTTCAAGTGAAACAGTCCCCAAAGGGTACTTCTATTTGTCAGCAAAAATACATCACGAAACTCTTGAAGAGGTTTGACATGGAAGCATCAAAAGTGATAGACACTCCCATTGCAACTACCACCCGACAAGACATGGATAAAACTGGATCTCCTATGAATCAAACAATGTATAGAGGCATCATTGGGTCTTTTCTCTATCTCACTGTCAGTCGTCCTGATATTGTTTTTAGCTTAGGGTTATGTACGAGGTTTCAATCAAATCTCAAGGAATCTCACTTGAAGGTTGCCAAAAGAATACTGAGATAACTCAAAGGAACGCAGGACCTATTGCTATATTATCCATCAAGTGACAATTTTAATCTGATTGGGTATGTTGATGCACACTATACAGGTTATCTTGTGGACAAAAAAAAGTTCTTCTGGGATGGCTTAATTCCTAGGATCTTGTCTTATCTCTTGGGGTACAAGGAAGCAAAATTCAGTGGCTTTTTCAACTTTTGAAGCTGAATATGTAGTTGCAGCATCATGATGTGCTCAGCTTCTGTGTATCAAGCAGCAACTGGAAAGATTTTGGAGTACTCACTGAGAGTGTACCTCTTCAATGTGATAACACCAGTGCACTCAATATGGTAAAGAATCCGGTTTAACATAAAATGACCAATCATATTGATGTGAGGCATCGTTTTCAGAGAGATTATATGGAGAAGGGTTGATATGCATGAAGTTCTGCATCACGGAAGATCAAATTGCAGACATTTTCACCAAGGCACTAAGTAAAGAGCAGTTTGAAAGAAACAAAGTAAAGTTGGGACTGTTGAAGCCAAATTGAGAACCTGATTCCTCCTTAGTTGGCTCGTATTCTTACAAATAAATTAGCTCAAAGTGTTTTTTGGCCCTGTCTAACTCACTTCAAATACTGTTGCAGGTAAACACACATGTTAAGCATAGAAGCAGTAGATTTAGTACATGACCGATAAAATAGGATTAATTTTGTTTTGTTCTTAAAAAAGGAGGAGCTTGAAGAAAATATTTCTCGGGAACCAGGTTCGTGTACTAAAGGTCAGTAGTTCTGTGCATCCTTTAATACACGTCTTAAAAGTGCAAAATACAACTAACATATCATCAACTTTTCATATACGACTGTCACATCCCTTCAATTCAAACATTCCATCTCCCTATGAAACATCATAATTCTCCATGCCCAATGGCCATTTCAAAACCGGTGCCTATTCTTATCCCTTCATAATTATCCTCTCTGTTTAAAACCCCCTATCTTCTTTCCTTCTCAACCATAAGCCCTCTTCTAACTTCACCCAACAAGGAAAGGATCATCACACCACCTCTCCCAATGGATGAGAAAACCTTCGATCTTTCTGCCTCATTTGTAACCACCGCTGACCTTTCTATGGAACCTCTTGCCGTCTCTGAGTCCGTGTTACCCTCTACTCCTACTGCTAAAGTCACACCCTCCCTAGCTTCCCAACTTCCTTCCAACCCAAAAACTCTTGAAACTACTATTCTGTTCTCTCCGTCAAATTACTAAGTTCACAAAAGGCTCTGCCATTGTTGCAGTCGACTCCATGGTTATGGAAACACCGGTTGACGAAGAAAAGATAGCATATTGGTATCCGCTGATGGGGTATTACATAAGGTAATTTTCCAAAAACACGCGTCACAAAGTGTAAGGGAAGAAAGGGCCATTATTGCAATTGAAGGAGATGCAATAGCATACACTGCTGGAGCTTCACATGGAGAACCTGATCCCTCTCAAGAGGATCCAGGTCAGGAGTCTCATCCCCAGTACTGTGTTGTTTCTGCATTCAATGTTGTGTCCTTGGAAATTCAAGGACCATAGATGCAATCTAGTGATAAAGCAGACCTTGACAACGTGGCCCTTGACGCATTTATAAGTAAGAGAAGGGTGGTTTTGACTCTTTAATCCGAAATCAAGTGCCCCACTACCAGGATTCAAGTCAAAGTGGACTATGATTCTTCATTCCAAAATAGCAAGAAAAGTAGTAAGAAGAAATGAAGAAAGTTGGTGAAGGATGGTCTACCTATAGGTGATGAAGCTATCCATGTCGTTGAGTGGAAGAAGGAACTCCTGAGGAACCCGGTTCCCTTGTAAGGCCGTCCTAGGTTGAGTCTGTTTCCATGGAGAAAGCGTCTACTTCTAAGTCTAAGATGACGAAGGTAGTGAGTGATGAGGATATTCTTGTCAAGTCCAAAGGGAAAGGTCAATTCAGTGGAGAAAAACATAGGAAATGCAAGTATGAAACAATTGAAGAACCTAGCCCTGGAAAGAAAGCACGAAGTGCGGTCTGCCTGGGCCCTGAGAGTTTTAGCATCAGAAAGTTCTGCGGGGTCGTACGTTTAACCCAACAATCTCAGAAATGGCTGGAATGCGCCAAATCCTAGAAATGGTGGAGTTTCAATAGTGAACGCATCTTTTCTATGTTGATTCTCTAAAGTGTATGAGGAGGCGATCCAGAGTTTCTTCGCCAGTCTGTTTCCAGTTGATATTGACCATGTTTGTGCTTTGGTAAATGGTGTGGACATTATCTTTGACGTGCAAGTGCTTGGAGAAATTTTTAAGTTCCTACATCTTGGGTGACGAGTGTTCGAGATGTTTGCACAACTTCCGAAATGTGACGGTGAAAAATAATTCCAATCAGAAAGGGGACCAGATACATAATAAAGCACTATTTCCTGTCTATCGGTTGTTGTTTGAGTTGGATAACAAAGTCCTATTGCCTCGAGCAGAAAGGCGATCTGTAACTTTAAAATCTGATCTATTCTTAATGGATCAATTAGACCTTTTTGAACCCTGTGAGTGAAAGTGGCTGATTTCAAGGATGGGAATCACGGGCTTCCCTATGGATTCTTCCTCACGCGAATGTTCAATCACTTTGAGGTTCCCTTGGGACCAGGTAAAGTAGGGGCTCGTAAGCATACATTCTCACAACAACCTTGGAAGAGTGCGAGTATATTGAGAAATATGAGGGTGTAGAAAGAACGTCTACTATGTCTCAGCTCATCATTGCCCAAAATAATGCAATTGAGAAAATACGTCGATTGAAGGTAAAAAATGCTATCTTAGAAGTCCAACAAGCTTGAGCGGTTCCCATGTCAAATAATGAGGTGATCCTCTTGACCGAAGAAAATGCTAACCTCAGGGAGCAAGTTGAGAACCTAAAGGCTGAACTGCTCAACGAGAAAAAGTCGGGAAATGCCCGAATAGACCTTGTTCTCCTGACACTTACTGCAGCTTTCAAGCCTTTTCCTTCTAGTGCCCCCGAAGATTCCCTTCATTGACCAATTTTCTAGATATTTTTTTGTTTCTTGTTGGTGATTGATGGATGTTTTTGTTTTTCTTTCTGTATGGTTGGAATGTACTACGACTACTATTCCGGTGATCAAGTCCAATGCTGCCTCTTCCTTTTTCAAAAGAGGCATATTCAAAAATTATTAATATGAATCCTCTCTTATTTTGTCTAGTACTCTCTATTTGTGTTCCATTCTTTCTCATGGTTGTATGCACATATGTGGCATGAGTTAGCTTAGCTGAACTTCTTTGTGCTACTTATTCTTTTTAATGATTCCAAAAAGGAGAAAGAAAAGAAAGAAAGCCTAATATACGATGACTAAGGGGGAACCCCATTGGGGAACTAATTCTTATGAACATGAAAGAGTAAGGCATCGTTCCCCTTCGTCTCAAGGGGAACTCTTAGAATTTTTTTTACTGCCCAAGTCTGACTTTATAATTGTTAAGTTTGTCATCATCAAAAAGAGGGAAAATTGATAGATCTTAAACACTCTTTCCTTATGTTTTGACGATCTAACAAACTTACTGCTCAGAACCAGTTAGGGAACCTGACCTACTTTGGGTTGTTGCAAACTTCAATGAAATCTAGTAAAAGATGAACTGCTATAGATTCAGGATCTAGGAACCAAACAAGAACCTGATGCTCATGTGGTTCCTATACAGCAATATAGAGTCATTTGGACATAACTGGAACTGAAGTGACTAACGACATTATTTTTTCCGCACTGCACCACAATGTCAGCCCACTCATTCTCTAACCAAACAAAGTACTCATATCATTTCAAGTGATGTAATCAAGATGTACCAAAGGTATTTTATATAAAAAGATCACTGGAAGGATTCTGTTTCTCATTCAAGCCTCTAGCAAAAATAGAAAAATCATTCTGTCAAGCTTGAAGAACAAGGTTGAACGCCACTACGGATCAATTCCTAAAAGATTGATTGTTGATGTCCTAATTGAGGTGTAACCTTGTTATTGTACTATATCGCGTAATTCGCTTACTTAGAAGCATACTGATCAGGAATCCTCTTGTAAATTCGTAAACTCGTTAAGTTTATGTTGTGACTAGATTTAGTCATAAGGAAAAGTCTTTGTAATCATAAAGATACAAAGTGGCTTGTGGTGGTAGTACCACAAGTTAGAAAAAGCCATGTAACTAGGATAGTCACAAAGTGGCTTGTGGTAAAGGTACCACAAGTTAGTTGAGTAAATCCTTTGCAGTCGGAAGTATTGTAAAGTGGCTTGTAATAGGTAAGATTACAAGTTAGTGAAGTTAAAATCCTACAATGTAGGTCGTGATTTTTTGATCCCCTTATGCGGGATTTTTCTATGAAAAAATCCTCTGTCTCAGTTACTTACTACTTTACTAAGTTCTCTCAGTAGACACTTATAGAGAACTAGGTACCTTACGATTTGGTGGACCTATACAAACTAACACAGACACTAACTCCACTTCATCCACCCCACCCCTATGCGGTGTGTGACATCCTTGCAATCTCCTCACCCATTTGAATAACCGACCTAATATACTTTAAACTGTCCCTCATGGGGATGACCTATGATTCAAGCCTCTATAAAGTTACTAATTATCCCTCATATTTTCTTAGTGGGTGTGATAAAGGTAAAATGGTTATCTATTGTGGATCAGAATAAATAATTAAGCATGAGATGCCTCTAGTATACATTAAGGGGTTGTTTGGTTGAAATACGATTTATACCGGTATTAGTTATCCCTATATTAGGGGTGGGCATGGCATGGTTCGGTTCGGTTATGAATATTATCGATTTATCGATTATCGGTTTATAAATATCATAACACGATAACCAAACCGATAACATATTGGTTATCGGTTATTGATTAATCGGTTATTGATCATTATCGATTTGATTATTAATTTACCCGATAAGATAAAATAACTAAAATAATTTTGCAATGTATAAAACTATTTTGATAAAATAGTTTTATAAGATTTTAATAACCGTTTCGCTAAAATTCTTTTCAGAACTGTTCTATTTCACAAGAATTTAAATTTACTGCAACATCCAACAAAATAAACACTAGCCAAAGTTTCTATCTTTCATTCTTCAACCCAATAAATATAAACAAAAATCCCACTATCAGTCAATGACGAAAAAACAGAATATCAATCCTATTTCACTTTGACACTTTCTAAAAATACAAGGGATCTAAATGAATAACTAACACAAATGTCAGCCACGATGCACATGTTTGTGATGAAGTTTTTGTAAATGTCAAAAGAAAAAGTGAGAAGTTGAGTCACTACCCTTCGACTGCTTTGAATACTGAAGAAATTCATCAAATAATTCTGCTAAACGTATAACTAATAGTTCTGCTAACAATAGAATAATAGAACTAAATCTGCAACAATAAAACAAAGTTTAATACTTCAACTAATAGTTCAACACTACAATGCGATTGACGAGTGAAGTGAAGATATGACCGAAGAATCTGATGGATCTGAGAAATAAAGTGAAGATGTAACTGAAGGGTGAAAGAAAGAAGCTGAGAAATACGACTGACACCGGCCTGAGTCTTGACGGGCTGATTGGTGAGGGCGTGAGGTGGTTAAAGAGTAGAAAGAATAGGAAAATCAAAGAGTGAACTATGAATTATGATACCCGAGTATGTATATACTTAAGGGTAAACTAGTAAATTAGTTAATCCTTATTGGATTATCGGTTTTACCAAATAACAAAATTGTAAAACCAAGCCCAAACCGATAATCCAATAAATTTTTTTTAACCTGTTACAGAATCGTTAACCCAGTATCCCAGTTCCTAAAAGATTGATTGTTACTGTCCTAGTTGAGTTGTAACCTTGTTATTGTACTTACTATATCTCCTAAATCGCTTACTTAGAAGCATACTGATAAGGAATCATCTTATAAATTTGTAAACTCGTTGAGTTTATGTTGTGGTAGATTTAGTCGTAAGGAAAAGTCATTGTAATCGTAGAGTTACAAAGTGGCTTGTGGTGACAGCACCACAAGTTAGAAAAAGCCTCTGTAACTAGGATAGTCACAAAGTGGCTTGTGCTAAAGGTACTACAAGTTAATTGAGTAAATTCTTTATAATCGGAAGTATTGTAAAGTGGCTTGTAATAGGTAATATTACAACTTGGTGAAGTTAAAAACTGATTGTGTAGGTCGTAGTTTTTTTATCCCATTGTGCGGGATTTTTCGACGTAAAAATCCTCTGCCTCATTTACTTACTGCTTTACTAAGTGCACTCAGCAAAAACTTGTAGAGAACAAGGTACTCTACGATTTGGTAGATCCATACAAACTAACATTTGGTATCAGAGCAGGTTCCTCCTATCAAGCTTATAGCTAGGAAGGATCCTCATGGCAACTCCACTAAATTTTAAAGAAGGTCAATCCATATATCGCCTACCCAAGTTTGATGAAAAATGTTATTGGTGGTGGAAAGCTAGAATGCATGATTTTATCATAGCTGAGGATTGTGAGATTTGGGATGTCGTCTGCGACGGTCCATTTATTCCAATCAAGTTACTAAATGACTCAACGCTTGCTTTGATGGCTCAATCAGACAATGATGGAGACAATGGCAATGAAGAGGTAAACTTCAGGGATGTTCAGAAAAATCTGAAATCCTATTCTCTAAAAAAAACTCATGTGTTTAGCTGCAATTTTAGTTACTGCCTTTTGTAGTCTTATGGAGGATAGAGATTCCTTGTTCTTAGAACTAGAAGAATCTGAACATACTAGTGAAGATTTAGTGGCTGTAATTACTGATCAAGAGAAAGCCATTGATATTTTTAAAAAAGAAAATAGTCATCTCTTGGCAGAAACTGCTGACCAAGGGAAACTAATAATAAATCCCTTGACTAAGTCAAAACCTGAAAGCTCCGAAAAAGGAAAGGAGATAGTTAGTGAGGAATATTTTAGGCTTGAAAATGAGGTGAAGGCCTTGAGATGTAGGATGAGTTCTGAAATTGAGAAAAATGAGCTCCTCCAAGTTAATCTAGAAAAGTTAATGAACGATCTTTAAAGGTCTCTAATATGGACCTGGTCCATAGAAGCTACCACTTCCTTGTTCACTAATGACAGTGAAAAAGGGTGGGGAGCAGGGTTCCCGAGTAAGAAAGCTCTATACAACCCTCATAGTAAGAGTGTCACTACATCTGATAACTGGCCTCGTACCCAATGTGGGAACACTAGGCACTCCATGAAAGGTGTCCAGGCAAAGATTCAATAAGTACCAAAAGATAAAGTGGCCGCTGAAACTGTGACCACAAAAGAGGGACCAGGTTCCACTAACAAAAAATGTGCAGTACCTGTATGGACTAAGAAAGCTCTAATTCATCCTCTTAGTTACTACAAGGGACCCAAACTTGTTTGGGTTCCTAAAAACTAATTCCTAATTTCTTGTGCAGGGAATATGGAAGGGAAGTGGTCAACAATGATTCATAGATAGTGGGTGTTCGAAACACATGACTGGGAACACCATAAACTTTCTTTCACTAAAAGCCCTGCAATGAGGGAGTGTATCCTTTGGCAATGGCAAAAAGGGATACATTCTTGGAGTTGGAAAAGTTGAGAAGTCACTCACTCACTCTATTGAAAATGTGTACTACATCAATGGACTTAAGTAAACTGTCATGGGTGTCTCCCAAATTTGCGATAAAGGAAACAAGGTGGAGTTCTTGTCCAAAGTATGTACAGTCACTAACCTTGTGACTGGTGAAATAGTTCTGGTGGCCAAACGATACAAGAACATCTATGTTGCTGATGTTGAATCCGTACAGAGTGGTGATCCGAGTTGTCTAATGGCGGCTGATAATGATGCTGAACTATGGCACAGAAGACTGGGCCATGCAAGCTTTTCCCTTTTGAACAAACTAATTAAGAAGTACCTGGTGCATGGTCTGCTTGTGTCACAATTCAAAATTTAAAAAGTCTGTGATGCTTGTGCTAGAGGAAAACATGTAAAGTCCTCCTTTAAGTCAAAAAAGAGATGTGAGCACCTCAAAGCCGCTTGAGCTTCTGCATATGGATCTGTGTGGACCTATGAGGGTGCAAAGCAGAGGAGGAAAGATATACATTTTCCTGATCATGGATGACTATTCTAAATTCACATAGACTCTGTTTTTCATAACAAAATATGAAATTGTTGAAGTATTTGTGGCCTTTGCAAAGAAATACAAGTAAAGATGGAATCTAGAGTTGTACGCATTAGATTAGATAATGGGACAGAATTTGACAATGTCAAATTTGATGAATTTTGCAACAAAAATGGCATCACTCAACTTCTTAGCTCCTAGAATTCCATAGAAAATAGAGTAGTAGAAAGAAAGAACAAAACTCTATAAGAAATGACAAGAACAATGTTGATTGACAATGGACTCGCAAAGAACTTTTGGGCTGAAGCTGTCAATACTGCCTACTACTTAGTGAACACGTGCATGATCATATCAATTCTGAATAAGACCCTGTAAGAACTGCTGAATGGAAGAAAACCCAAGCCAACCTACCTAAGAACATTTGGATGCAAATTTTATGTTCTCAACAATTGAAATGATCAGCTTGGTATGTTCGATGCTAAAAGTGATGAAGGGATATTGTTTGGCTAATCCTCTCAAAGCAAGTCTTATAAGATTTATAACAAGCAGACTCAATATGTTGAAGAAAGTATCAATGATATCTTTGATGAATCTCATCCATCATTTGAGAAGAGTGTTGAGGAAGATCAAGATGGAGAACCCTTACTTGTCCCCGGTGAAGTCATTAACATGACTAATGAAAAGACAGACTTGATGAGTCAAGTAAAGGAGGCAAATGAAGATAACATGGCCTAATCATACAGAACCTAACACTTCAATTACAATAACTGAAGCTGAAGAAAGAGTGGTTGAGGCAGTTCAGGGAACTCCATTGGCATCTGAGAGAAGGATAGAGGAGAATCAGCCAAACATACAGTCTTCCTCTCAGAATGAACCCCAGACATCTAACTGGAGACATCAAAGTTCTTACCCTATAGATAACATAATCACTCCTCTATATTCTGGAGTTCAAACCAAGTCAAGAGCTAGAAATTCACTTGCCTTTTCAACCTTTCTCTCCCAGATAGAACCCAAGAACATCAAGGAAGCCTTAAAAGATGCAGATTGGATTACAACCATGCAAGACGAGCTACATCAGTTTGAGAGAAATAGTGTTTGTCACCTGGTACCCAAACCCCCGAACAAAACCATTATAGGCACCAGGTGGGTATTCAAAAACAAGCTCGATGAACATGGAATTACCACAAGAAACAAGGCAAGGCTAGTGGTCCAAGGCTACAATCAGGAGGAGGGTTGAATATGATGAAACATATGCTCCAGTGGCTCGTATGGAAGCTATCATAATTCTGATCGCCTTCTCTTCTCATATGGAATTCACTTTGATCCAAATGGATGTCAAAAGTGCATTTTTGAATGGACTGCTTAAGGAAGAAGTCTATGTGAAATAATTCCCTAGGTTTGAATGTCATGAGCATCCTGAATATGTGTTCAAATTGAACAAAGCCATGTATGAGCTAAAGTAGGCTCCTCGAGCGTGGTATGAAATATTGCCAAATTTCTCTTAAAAAATGGTTTCACGAGAGGAAAAATTGACAACACTCTGTTCTTAAAGAAACAAGGAAGGAACCTACTCATTGTTCAGGTTTATGTTGATGATATCATTTTTAGAGCAACAACTCATTCTTTATGTGAAGAATTCGTAAAACTTATGGGAAGTGAATTTGAAATGAGCATGATGGGTGAATTAAACTTCTTCATGGGTCTTCAAGTGAAACAGTCCCCAAAGGGTACTTCCATTTGTCAACAAAAATATATCAGAGAACTCTTGAAGAGGTTTGACATAGAAGCATCACAAGTGATAGACACTCCCATTGCAACTGCCACCCGGCTAGACATGGATGAAACTAGATCTCCTGTGAATCAAAAATTGTATAGAGGCATCATTGGGTCTCTTCTCTATCTCACTACCAGTCGTCCTGATATTGTTTTCCGTGTGGGGTTGTGTACGAGGTTTCAATCAAATCCCAAGGAATCTCACTTGAAGACTGCAAAAAGAATACTGAGATATCTCAAAGGAACGCAGGACCTAATGCTATATTATCCATCAAGTGACAATTTTAATCTAATTATGTATGCTAATGAAGACTATACATGTTATCTTATGGACAGAAAAAACACTTCTAGGATGGCTCACTTCTTAGGATCATGTCTTATCTCTTGGGGTACAAGGAAGCAAAATCCAGTGACTCTTTCAACATTTGAAGCTGAATATGTAGCTGCAGCATCTTGTTGTGCTCAGCTTCTACGGATCAAGTAGCAGCTGGAGGATTTTAGAGTGCTCACTAAGAGTGTACCTATCCTATGTGACAACACTAGTGCACTCAATATGTCAAGGAATCTAGTTCAACATAAAAGGACCAATGTATTGATGTGAGGCATCATTTTCTGAGAGATAATGTGGATAAAGGGTTGATATGCATGAAGTTCAACAACACAGAAGATCAGATTGCAGACACTTTTACCAAGGAACTATGTAGAAAATAGTTTGAAAGAAACAGAGTTAAGCTGGGACTGTTGAAGCCAAATTGAGAACCTAATTCCTCCTGAGCTGGCTCGTATTCTTAAGAATTAATTAGCTCAAAGTGTTGTTTGTCCATGTCTAACTCACTTCAAATACTGTTGCAGGTAGACACACATGTTAAGCATAAAAGCAGTAGATGCAGTAAATGACCGATAATAGAGGATTAATTGTTTTTCTTCTTAAAAAATAGGGAGCTTGAAGAAAATGTTTCTCAAGAACCAAGTTCTTGTACTAAAGGTTAGTAGTTCTAGGCATCCTTTAATACATGTCTTAAAAGGTGCAAAATACAACTGCTATATCCTTAACTTTTTAGATCTGGCTGTCACATCCCTTCAATTCAAACGTTCTAACTCCCTATGAAACATCACAATTCTCCATGCCCAACCGCCATTTCAGAACCGGTGCCTATTCTTATCCCTTCATAATTATTCTCTCTGTTTAAAACCCCCCTCTTCTTCCCTTCTTAACCATAATACCTTTTCTAACTTCACCCAACAAGGAAAGGATCATCACACCACCTCTCCCAATGGCCGAGAAAACCTCTGATTTTTCTGCCTTATCTGTAACCACCTCTGACCCGTCTATGGAACCTCTCGCCATCTCTAAGTCCGTGTCACCCTCTACTCGTACTGCTACAATCACACCCTCCCTAGATTCCTAACCTCCTTCAACTCAGAAACCCTATAAACTATTATTCTGTTCTCTCCATCGTCTGTTGCCCACACCAGTCAAACCTTAAGTGGAGAACAAGGTCAAATTACTGAGTTTACAAAAGGCTCTGCCATTGTTGCAGTCGACTCCATAGATGTGGAAGCACTGATTGCTGAAGAAAAGACGGTTTTTAAGGTATCCGCTGATGGGGTATTGCATAAGGTCATTTTCCAGAAACACACGTCACAAAGTGTAAGGGAAGAAGGAGCCATTATGTCAATTGAAGGAGATACTGTAGCATATACTATTGAACTTCACATGGAGAACCTGATCCCTCTCAAGAGGACCCAGGTCAGGAGTCTCATCCCCAAGACAGTGTTGTTCTGAATTCGATGTTGTGCCCCTGGAAATTCAAGGACTAGATATGCAATCTAGCGATAAAGAAGACCTTGACAACGTGGCCCTTTACGCATTCATAAGTAAGCGAAGGGTGGTTTTGACTCCTGAGTCTGAAATCCAATGCCCCACCATCAGGCTTCAAGTCAAAGTGGCCTACGATTATGCATTCCAAAAGAGCAAGAAAAGTAGTAAAAAGAAAAGAAGAAATTTGGTGAAGGATGGTGTACCTGTAGGTGATGAAGCTATCTCTGTCGTTGAGGTGGAAGAAGGAACTCCTAAGGAACCTGGTTCCCTTGTAAGTCGGTCCTCGAAAAAGGATGAATCTGTTTCTATTGAGAAAGGGTCTACTTCTAAGTCTAAGATGAAGAACGTAGTGAGTGATGAGGATATTCTTGTCAAGTACAAAAGGAAAGGTAAATTCAGTGGACAAAAATATAGGAAACGTAATGATGAAACAGTTGAAGAACATAGCGCTAGAAAGAAAGCACGAAGTGAGGTCTGCCTGGGCTTTGAGAATTTTAGCATCACAAAGTTATGGTGGGTCATACGTTTGACCTAACAATCTCAGAAATGGCTGGAATGCGCCAAATACTAAAAATGGTAGAGTTTCAACAACAGACGCATCTTTTCTATGTTGATGCTCCTAAACTATATGAAGAGGCGGACCAGAGTTTCTTTGCCAGTCTGTTTCTAGTCGATACTGACCATGTTTGTGCTTTGGTAAATGGTGTGGACATTGTCTTTGACGTGCAAGTGCTTGTAAAAATTTCCAAGTTCCTATAGCTTGGGTGACGATTGTTCGAGATGTTTTCTAGTATAACTTCCGAAATGCGATGGTGAAAGATAATTCCAATTAAAAAGGGGACCAGATACACAAGAAAGCATTACTTCATGTCTACCGGTTATTGCTTGATCTGGTTAACAAAGTCCTGTTGCCTCGAGCAGAAAGGCGATCTGTAACTTCAAAATCTAATCTATTCTTAATGGAGCAATTGGATGATTTCAACCCTGTGAGTCTTCTTGCCATAATTGTTGAGCATATGTAGAAAGTGGCTGATTTCAAGGATGGGAATCACGGGCTTCCCTATAGATTCTTGCTCACGCGAGTGTTTAAACACTTTGAGGTTCCCTTGGGACCAAGTAAAGCAGGGACTCGTAAGCATACATTCTCACAAACAACCTTGGAAGAGTAAAAGTGTATTGATAAGTGTGGGGGGATAGGAAGCACGTCTACTATGTCTCAGCTCATCAATGCCCAGAACAGTGCAACCGAGGAAATACGTCCATTGAAGGAAAAAATGCTATCTTGGAAGGACAACAAGCTCGAGTTGTTCCTATGTTGAATGATGAGGTGATACTCTTGAACCAAGAAAATGCTGACCTCAGAGAGCAAGTTGAGAACCTGAAGGCTGAATTGTTCAACGAGCAAAAATCGAGAAATGCCTGAATAAACCTTGTTCTCCTGACACTTGCTGCAACTTCCAAGCCTTTTCCTCCTCGTTCCTCCTAAGATTCCCTTGAGTGACTAGTTTTCTGGAATTTTTTATGTTTCTTGCTAATGATGGTGGATGTTTTTGTTTTTTTTCTATGTGGTTGGGATGTACTACTACTACTACCCCAGTGATCAAGTCCAATGCTGCCTCTTCCTCTTCTTTTTTCAAAGGAAGAGGCATATTAAAAAATTATTAATATGAATCCTCTCTTATTTTGTCTAGTGCTCTCTTTTTGTGTTCTATTCTTTCTCATGATTGAGTGAACATATGTGGCATGAGTTAGCTTAGTTAAACTTCTTTGTGCTGCTTATTATTTTTAATGATGCCAAAATGAGGAAAGGAAGTAAAGAAAGCGTAATGAACATGAAAGAGTAAAGCATCGTCTTCGGGAGAACTCTTTAAATTGTTTTTACTGCCCAAGTCAGACTTTATAATTGTTAAGTTTGTCATTATCAAAAAGGAGGAAAATTGATAGATCTTAAACACTCTTGCCTTATATTTTGATGATCAAACAAACTTACTACTCAGAACCAGTTAGAGAACCTGACCTACTTTGGATTGTTGCAAACTTTAATAGAATCCAGTAAAAGATGAACTGCTATAGATTCAGGATCTAGGAACCAAACAAGATCTGATGCTCATGTGGTTCCTATACAACAGTATAGAGTAATTTGGACATAACTGGAACTGAAGTGAGTGACGGCATTATTTTTTCCGCACTACACCACAATGTCAGCCCACTCATTCTTTAACCAAACAAAGTACTCATATCATTTCAAGTAATGTGATCAAGATGTACCAAAGGGGTTTTATACAAAAAGATCATTGGGAGGATTCTGTTTCTCATTCAAGCCTCTAGAAAAAATAGAAAAATCATTCTCTCAAGCTTGAAGAACAAGGTTGAATGCCACTACGGATCAATTCCTAAAAGATTGATTGTTGTTGTTCTAGATGAGGTGTAACCTTGTTATTGTACTTACTATATCTCCTAAGTCGCTTACTTAGAAGCATACTGATTAGGAATCCTCTTGTAAATTCGTAAACTCGTTGAGTTTATGTTGTGACTAGATTTAGTCATAAGGAAAAGTCTTTGTAATCGTAGAGTTACAATGTGGCTTGTGGTGGTAGCACCACAAGTTAGAAAAAGCCTTTTTAACTAGGATATCACAAAGTGGCTTGTGGTAAAGGTACCACAAGTTAGTTGAGTAAATCCGTTGCAGTCAGAAGTATTGTAAAGTGGCTTGTAATAGGTAAGATTACAAGTTAGTGAAGTTAAAATCCTTCAATGTAGGTCGTGATTTTTTGATCCCCTTGTGCGGGATTTTTCTATGTAAAAATCCTCTGTCTCATTTACTTACTACTTTACTAAGTGCTCTCAACAGAAACTTATAGAGAACCAGGTACCCTACGATTTGGTGGACCTATACAAATAACACATACACTAACTCCACTTCATCCACCCCACCCCTATATGTGTGTGACATCCTTGTCAATCTCCTTACCAATTGAATAACCGACCCAATGTACTTTAAACTGTTCCTCTTGGGGATGACCTCTGATTCAAGCCTCTTTAAAGTTATTAATTACCCCTTCATATTTTCTTAGTGGATGTGACAAAGGTAAAATGGTCACTTATTGTGGATCAGAATATATGATTAAGCACGATATACCTTTGGTATACATTAAGGGGTCATTTGGTTGAAATACGATTTATACCGGTATTAGGGGTGAGTATCGGTTGGTTCGGTTTAGTTATGAATATTATCGACTTTTCCTATCATTATCGGTATATAAATATCATAACCCGATAACCAAACTAATAAGATACTGGTTATCGGCTATCGATCATTATCAGTTCGATTATTAATTTATCCGATAAGATAAAACAACTAAAATTGTTTCGCAATGTCTAAAACTATTTTGCTAAAACAGTTTTATAAGATTTTAAGAACTGTTTTGCTAGAACTCTTTTCAGAGTTGTTCTATTTCACAAAAATTTAAATTTACTGCAACATCCAATAAAATAAACACTAGCCAAAGTTTCTTCTTTCACTCTTCAACCCAAAAAATATAAACAAAAATTCCAATATCAGTCAGTGACGAAAAAACAGAATATCAATCATATTTTACTTCGACACTTTCTATAAATACAACGGATCGAAATGAATAACAAACACAAGTGTCAACCACGATGCACATGTTTGTGATGATTTTTTTTGTAAATGCCAAAAGAAAAAGTGAAAAGTTGAGTCACTACCCTTCGATTACTTTGAACACTGAACAAATTCATCAAATAGTTCTGCTAAACATATAACTAATAGTTCTGTTAACAATAGAACAATAGAACTAAATCACAACAATAAAATAGAGTTCAACACTTCAACTAATAGTTCAGCGCTACAATGCGATTGACGAGCGAAGTGAAGATATGACCGAAGACTTTGATGGATCTGAAAATGAAGTGAAGATGTGACTAAAGAGTGAAAGAAAGAAGCTGAGAAATACGACTGGCGCCGGACTGAGTCTTAACGGGCTGACTGGTGAGGGCATGAGGTGGAGAAACTGAGAAAGAATAGGGAAATCAAAGAGTGAACTATGAATTATGAAACCCTAGTATGTATATACTTAAAGGTAAACTAGTAAATTAGTCAATCCTTATTGGCTCATGGCAGAGACTACAGAAGGCTTTGGGTAGCAGAGTGAGTCTTAGCACAACCTTCCATCCTCAGACCGATGGCCAGTCTAAGAGGACCATCCATACATTGGAGGCTATGCGGAGGTAATCTCATTATCGGGTTTACCCAATAACAAAATTGCCAAACCGAGCCCGAACCAATAACCAATAAAAAAAATTTAACTCGTTACTGAACTGTTAACCCAATAACCCAATATCGATAACTCAATAAATAATTAGCGATTCGGGTTATTAGTTTTACCCGATATATGCCTTCCCCTAGCCGGTATTGTTATATTGGGATAAGTTATGCTAGGATTAGTTACGTTGGGAGTGTTGTTTATTCACTGTTTAGTATGTTGTATTAAGAATGACAATTTCATAATTTCTAAGAAGAAGGTATAAGTTATACCGATGCTAATTACACCCCCCCTCTATAAGGTATAAGTTATCCCAGTGTTAAAATTAATACGCCGTGATAACTTATACCTGGTTTGCTAACCAAACAAAATATTTGGCGTGAAATTTTAATACCACCCTTATATCTTCTTATACGTTCCAAACCACCCCAGTTATTAAAGGATTAGGGTATATGGGATCTCAATTGTTAGATAGTTTAGGGATAATCTTTATTCATTTATAAGTTTTATATTTTGATTTTTAATTATTTTTAATACTCCACTAGGGCATAAGGATATCTTAATCATCAAATAGTTTTTGGAAAATCTTTAATTTACTTATAAATTTTATTATTTTACTTATTTAATTATTTTCTAATACTCCATGCTAGGACATGAGAATCTCAATCATCAAATAGTTTTTGGAAAATATTAATTCACTAGTAAATTTTATTGATTTGCTTATCTAATTATATATCTTCTAGTACTCCACACTAGTGCATATCTCAATCAGCAAATGGTTTTTGGAAAATCTTTAACTCAATTATATAAAATTTTGTTATTTTGCCTATTTCATGGATTCCTGATGAGGAAACTTCTCTGTTGCTTTTATGAGAATCTTGTAACATTAATGCAAATCTCTCTATTAGATTTTACTTACAACAACACCATTTGAATTTATGTTGTAGCCTATTCCTAGCTAGAAATGATGCATGCAACATTATTATTAGATTATACGTCGTGGGTGCTTCATCAATTTTAACATCAATTCTAAATGATCAAATATGATAATAGTAGTCGCTCATGATCAATTATTAAAATTTTAGATATTATTTATGAATATATTATATAATTTGGTCAAGGTCATCGAATGTGCCTTCGGTTTCTATACTTTCAAAGATAGATCTGCCATTGCTTGTCAAGCTATGTAGTGTGAGAGTTGGACTTTAAACTCTATCAAGAAAATATGTATGAGAAAAATCTCAAAGCGACTTAAAGAATAGTATTATCTATTCGTATTAGAAATAAGTATTTAAAATATATAAATTCCCATTCATTTCATGAATCAAGGTACTATTGTTTTAATTATTTCATTTAATTAATAAAATTTATTTCGATAAAGTTGATCATCTTAGTTAATTATCTTATAGCCATTTATTTAGAAAATTTGTAACTCAAACCTATACGGTAGAATAAATTCTTAAAGCAAGAAAAGGATACAAAAATTTCCATGTAAAATTTAATTAATGGCCAACCATGTCTGCCAAAAGAGAAAAGAGAAAATAAATTAGAAAATTTCAATAATTGGATGGAACAATTATTTAAAGACCAATAAATCATGAGCTCAACAACTTTAGTTGCTATGTGATAATGATAATGGCTCGTGTAGTTGTATCATTATTATGTTTTTTTTAAATTTACAAGTAGTACTATGAAACAATAAAACTTAATTTAACCGTTACACAATGCATAAATCAACTTAAACATCATTATTACACTTATCAATACTCACGTTCTAAAGTCCCTCGTCTTTTATCATTAAAACTCTATTTGCTCCAAAATATTTTGAACCTTGTAATAATTGTCCTATATATTGTCAAACAAAGAGCAAATTCTATACAGAAAACAACCTTGTGTTAGAGTTGACAACATCCCTCGGCCTTTATCTAAAGGTCTTAGATTCGAGCCTTAGAAATTAAAGGATCATGATAAGGTGTAGTTTCGATAATAGCCTAATTTATTAGTAATATCGTCCAATTTTAGGTTAGGCATACGCAATTTAAAACATGTCACTAGAGTTTAAGGTCCATTTTTTTATATATCTAGCATCTTTTATGTGTTTTGTCTATGTGAAATTCGTCTAGGGTGTCAAACACGTTCCCCTTAGGGGCTCAGTATTCTCGCTCTGTTTGCCCCACCATTATTTAAGGTTGCATGCGGAATGACTATGATACCACATATAATAGTCTAACCCAGTCCATTAGTTATATTGGCTGTTTTAACTAAAACCAACATAATTTTAAAATGTGTCACTAGAGTTTAAGGTATTTCTAATTATCCACTTAACATATAACTCGTGTTTTATTGATGTGAGATTCGCATATAGTCACAATACTTTCTCTTTTAATGCATCTACACAACACAAATCCGTATTAGTCCGGACTTGAATATGAATGTCGGACACAAGTGAGAAATAAAAGAATATATACTACATAAAGCTCCAAATAAAATAAAGAAATAAAACAAAAGAAGAATAATGAGACTAAAAAGACAAGAGAAATCCACAATGTCACTTCACATTTTGCCAAAAAAAATAAAAATAAATAAATAATAATAATAGTGATACATGTACTAGGAGCAGTACTATAGTTGTAAATTCCCAGTGTGGACTTTGGAAAGAAAGCTTTTTGACAGCAGCACCATTCCTCGTCAGATCCGTCCCTTCTTGTTGGGTCCCATTTTTGTCAAACCTGCCCCCTCCGGACACTTCCCCCCACCCCACCCAACAATCAAGAAACATAGCAGCACTAGTACAGTAGAAGAAAAAGAACCCTTCCCCGTCTCTAACGGTGCTCCTTTTTTCTTGTCAGCCCATATTCTCAGTACCCTCTGCGGAAAAAAAAAAAGACACAGAAAAAACAGATTTTTATAAGTTTTATGTAGTTTTTACACATACCTATGTACTAAATATGAACTAGTTGGTAACAAGGGGTAGTGTGAAAAAGAGGGAGCTTTTAAAGTTTTATGTACAAATTTAAGTGAAGTTGTTGTCTTAGTAAAAGCAAGAAAAGAAGAAAATATAAGGAAAAAAATAAACAGCTTCTCATTGTCATATCAAAACAGAACCCTTTTAGTTATTCTTGAAAAGGTAAACCCCATTTTTCCATCAATCAAATCTTTACTCTTTTGTCTTTCCTTTCCCTTTTTTTTTTCAAATTTCCTCTCTCTCTTAGTTCTGTGCTCCATTGATGTGTATTGCTAATATTGAACTAATTTTCCTCTATGTGACTTCTTGATCAATGTCCAAGTATGTGTTTCTGTTACATGTATATATATTTTAAAATATTTTTTTTGGGTAGTTGATGTGTTTGAATATTCAGACTTATAGTAGTTAATATTATTTTGACAGGTTCAAGAAGATATATTGATTGTGGTTGCCACTTAGATTTCTATTTTATTTGGATTAAGTTGGTTCAAAAGAATGCTATTTTGGGTTGATTGAAGTGAAAAGATTGAATCTTTGGTTCAAAAGAATGCTCTTTTGAGTTGATTGAAGCGAAAAAGATTGAATCTTTGGACACCATTATTGATGACTTTGGTTCATGTAAGTATGTTGGATCTGAGTTCTTGTAGAATTAGAGACTTGGATTATTGAATTGGCAAATTGGTTTGTTTTAAGAAATTACTTTGTGGTTTTAAATTCTTCTCCAGATCTAATGCTGCAGATTTAGAAAGGCTCTTTGTTTGCTCTCTAGGTTTTGCTGTTCTAGTACAGCATTAATTATCTTTCTTTGATTGCTAAATAAGGATTCTTGAGCCAAATGACAAAACAGTATAAGTCATTAATGCTTTTATGTTAATCCAGATATGGCATTATTTTAACTAATTCCCTATTTTCAGTATGGTATCCTGCATTTCTTTTGTGTTATATATATATATATATATATATATATATATATATATATATATATATATATATATATAGATTCTTCATTTGAAAAATAAAGCAATCTTAATTTGGAAAACCTAGTTTAAAAATTATGCATACCTTTGTGCTTGTGGCTGCGTATAGTTAGCGGTTTTACGACAGGAGATTGCCCTTCACTGACATTTTGATGTTTTCCAATTTCAGAGGTTATTTGTTGTCCTGGAATCCCTGAAATTTTCTTGTGTATGGGAGTGAGTAGTAGCTTTAAATATGGATCTCCGGGACGAAAGCTCCAGATTTGGCTCATTACCAAGCACGACGTCAAGAAACTTATCTTCGTCATCTTCAACCTTCTTTTCTGCAAACCAGTCGCCCTTCTTCTCTCCCAGGTCACCCAAGTCCCTGATATCAACATATTCGGATAATCAATTTCGTGATAGTGATGTTACTTCTGGTGCCTTAGATGCTAGTTTGGGCATTCCGGGTCCAGAATCATTTGCAAATGCCAGGTTGTCGGATGCTTATCCTGTTGCGTTAGCTAGTGCAGTTAATGATCTTCAGAAATTAGATTCTGCATCTTCTTCGACGTCAATTTCTAAGAGCTCTATAGCGACTTATAACATTGGCCCAGAACATGAATATTTGCGACCTAGAGGCAAGCAGAAAAAGAGTGGGAGAACACAGGAAACTTGTGTTACTCCAACATCAACTTCGTCCTTATCCAACAGAGTGAGGAGCTGTGATGTGTACATCGGTTTTCATGGCCGCAAACCTTTACTGCTCAGATTCATGAATTGGCTCCGTGCTGAGTTAGAAATCCAAGGGCTAAGTTGCTTAGTTACAGACAGAGCGAGGTGCCGAAATTCCAGAAAACATGGCATGGTTGAGAGAGTAATGGATGCTTGTACATATGGAGTCGTGATCTTAACAAAGAAATCGTTCAGGAATCCATATACCATAGAGGAGCTGCGCTTCTTCTCTAGCAAAAAGAATTTGGTGCCAGTGTACTTCGATTTGCGTCCAGAGGATTGCCTTGTTCGAGATATAATTGAGAGAAGAGGAGAGCACTGGGAAAAACATGGTGGTGAACTTTGGCTTCTCTATGGGGGATTGGAGAAGGAGTGGAGAGATGCTGTCAGTGGTCTTTTGCGTGTCGATGAGTGGAAACTAGAGGCTCATGATGGCAGGTGGAGGGAATGCATATTGAGGGCTGTAACTCTATTGGCGTTAAGGTTAGGGAGGCGAAGTGTTGTGGACAGACTGTCCAAGTGGAGGGAGAAGGCAGAAAAGGAGGAGTTTCCTTTCCCTCGAAATGAGAATTTTGTTGGTAGAAAGAAGGAGCTATCCGAGCTCGAGTTTCGGCTTTTTGGTGATGTAAGCGGGGATTCAGAGAAAGACTATATTGAACTAAAGGCTAGACCCAAGCGGAAGAACGTGACAATTAGTTGGACTCGGAGCAACTCGATCAATGAAAGACGGTTTGAGCGGCCTAGTGACAACAAGAAGAAAGGTAAAGAGCCAGTGACATGGAAGGAATCTGAGAAAGAGATTGAAATGCTAAATGCTGAGGTTTCTCAGACTCAGCAGCATACACCAAAGCAAAGGAATACTAGGAAGCAAGGAAAGCGAAGCAGATCCTTGAAAGTTGTCTATGGAAAGGGCATTGCTTGTGTGTCTGGGGAGCCAGGAATTGGCAAGACAGAGCTACTGCTCGAGTATGCATATCAATTCCATCAGCGCTACAAGATGGTCCTTTGGATTGGAGGTGAAAGCAGGTACATTCGACAAAACTACTTGAACTTGTGGTCGTTTTTAGAAATTGATGTGGGTGTAGAAAGCTCACCTGAAAAAAGCAGGATAAAGAGCTTCGAGGAGCAAGAAGAGGCTGCTGTAGCTAGGGTTAGGAAAGAACTTATGCGAGACATTCCATTCTTGCTTGTAATTGATAACTTGGAGAGCGAAAAGGACTGGTGGGACCACAAACTTATAATGGATTTGCTTCCCCGTTTTGGGGGCGAAACACATGTTCTCATATCCACGCGTCTCTCTCGGGTGATGAACATGGATCCTATCAAACTTAATTATCTGTCAGAGATTGAGGCAATGTCTTTGATGCAGGGAGCTGTGAAGGATTACCCGATTGCTGAAATTGATGCCTTGCGAGTAATTGAGGAAAAACTTAAAAGACTGACGCTTGGCCTTGCCATTGTCGGAGCTATTCTTTCTGAACTTCCTATAAATCCTAGCAGGCTCTTGGATACCATCAACCGTATGCCTTTGAAGGAAATAATCTCGATTCGTCGGGAAAACCATCCACTGAGGCGAAACAATTTCCTTTTGCAACTTTTTGAAGTTTGTTTCTCGATATTTGACCATGCTGATGGACCAAGAAGTCTAGCAACAAGAATGGTTCTCGCAACTGGTTGGTTTGCTCCATCATCTATTCCAGTTTCTCTATTAGCGCTGGCTGCTCACAAGATACCGGAGAAATACCCACGAAGGAGGATGTTGAAGAAAGTTTTATGTTCTTTAACTTGTGGTTTCTCATCATCATATGCTAGGAAATCAGAGGCAGAAGCATCTTCCCTTTTGTTGAGATTCAACATAGCAAGGACTTGTAGAAAGGAAGGCTACCTTCAGTTCCACCAGCTTATCAGAATGTATGCTCGAAAAAGAGGGGTCATCGGTGTTGCACAAGCCACGGTACAAGCTGTTGTTAGTCGCGGTTTAATAGCGCAGCACTCTGAACACATATGGGCAGCATGCTTTTTGCTCTTCGGATTTGGGAGCGACCCGATGATAGTTGAGCTTAAAGTTTCCGAATTGTTGTTTCTTGTGAAAGAAGTGATTCTACCACTTGCCATTCGAACATTTATCACATTCTCACGCTGTAGTGCTGCTCTAGAACTTCTACGACGTTGTACAGATGCAATAGAAGCAGCAGATCAAGCATTTGTCACGCCTGTTGACAAGTGGTTGGATAAATCACTTTGTTGGAGACCTATCCAGACAAATGCTCAATTAAACCCTTGCCTTTGGCAAGAACTTGCTTTATCAAGAGCGACAGTGCTCGAGATCAGGGCAAAGTTAATGTTAAGGGGTGGACATTTTGATATCGGTGATGATTTAATCAGGAAAGCTATTTTCATTAGAACTTCAATCTGCGGCGAGGACCATCCCGATACCATATCTGCTCATGACACTCTCAGTAAACTTACAAGACTCCTTGCTAGTGTTCAAAATCATACATCAAATAGAAGTTAATTGTTTTAGAGTAGTTTAGCCAGAATTATAGAGAGTTATTGGAATAAGCTGGTTTAATAGTTCAAAGGATAGATATTAATGAGTAGTCATACATCTTATTCAAATTATTTCCATATCTTTTTTGGTATGCAAATATCATTTCTGTTTTTGTCTCTGATGTTGCTATTCTTTTCCTGCTTCCTGTTTATCGTATGTCTTTTACTTCTGCTTTCTGTTTGTTAGATCTTTCTCTATTAACAGGGTTTGGAAATAATGTACTCAGCCACTGAAATTTATTAATGGTTAAGTATTCCATTGTTAGAAGATTTTATATCATTATCCTCTTCAAAAGGAAAGAATAGCTAAACCCAGCTAATTTAGAGTTGAAAGCAAATGCCAGACTCCATAGTACTCGTTACTTTCTTATGTTGTTACCTGCAAAAGGAAGAAATTCTTTTTCCGATCATGGAAACCTGAATAGTATAATACAGTTGCTTCAAGAACCTCATTGCGGCTGATGGCTTAGTGTGAGAACTTGGCTGGCGTAGATAATTTGCAGAAGATATTCAGCACCTCGAGACATTTCAAAGTAGCAATATCTGTCAGAAAGTCAGAATCCTATCACTTGAAATGGAGCAAGGTTTTGGGTAAGACTTTATCACCATAACATTTGCTCCAAGTTTGTTTCTATTCTTTTTAACTGTTGCTGCTAAGTATTATCTATGCATTTTGCGAGATTTCCCGTCTCTGATTCCAAGACTCACTAAATGACACTTATCAGCTAAACCACACAATTGGAGATGTCTTGCTGGTTGACCGAATTCTTATCTAGTTCAATCTGGTCTCTGATAGATTTTTACACTTGGAGTGAAAAATAGTTAATTGTCTTTGTATTAGTCTTCAATTTCTCTAGAATTCCAGATAAGATATTAGATGCACTGTCAGGAGTATGTTTATCACTTGCTTGATTTATCTTGAAAAGCAGCTGGCTCTTAGATCTTGTGGGACCGAGCTTTAAGTGAAGTTCTGTCCAATAAGTAGTTCGATCGAGACTAGATTTCAACAATTATGTTTTGAAGTGTCAAAGAAAATGTGCCGTGGCAACTGCATTGTTCATGCAGACTTAACTAGCTAAGAAAGGCTCTTTTTGTTACCAACCTTCTTCCCTTGCTTGGTGTTTTAGGTCTTCTTATCCAAGCAGACATTTTTGAATTATTTATCCTTTTGAGAAACTTTTGTTTTACTAGACATGCCCAAGTCACTATGAGATAATTCTTAAACATGCTAAAAGGTAGCCTGGTGCACTGAGCTCCCGTTATACGTGGGGTCCGGGAAAGGACCGGACCACAAGGGTCTACTGTATGCAGTCTTATCCTGCATTTCTGCAAGAGATTGTTTTCATGGCTCAAACCCGTGACCTCCTGGTCACATAGCAGTAACTTTACCGGTTACGCCAAGGCTCCCCTTCTTCTTAAACATGCTACAAGTTGCTATTAAATATTATAAGGTGAAGGCATAGCATGTAGCTGCATTATAAAAAAAATTAGAACAATATCGGCATTAGCAGTACTCTTCTTTTCTTTGGCTACAAGGAAGTAAATGCCTTGTTCATCCATTTTTTAACTTTGACGCAGAAGTCTATACTTGTCCAAGATATAAGTAGTCTTGTGCCTTATCGACTTTGCTGGTGTTTTCTATCCGCAATTGTACTTTTACCTTGATGTCATTTCAGGATCTTCTGGATAATACAACAAGACTTGCACAGTTTATGGCTGCCGTTTAATTAGAGTCCTTTTTAATAAGCTCTTGGTATCTGGTCACAACATCTCTCTTGTTATTTAACAGATTGGCCAGTCAAGTTTCTTTTTATCTTTCTTGAGCCGAGGGTCTATCGGAAACAGTTTCTCTAACTTTCTTCCCAGGGTAGGGGTAATGCCTTCGTACACACTACCCACTACCCTCCCTAGATCCCACTTGTGGGATTCCACTGGGTTGTTGTTGTAGTTTAGCCAGTCAAGCACTTCTGCCTGCTAGATTGCTTAAACATTTCTTGCTGACTGACCGGCTATCATGGAGTCACAAGAGTCGGGCTAGAAAAGGACTCTTATGGTCATTGCAATATGATTTGGTCGTATGCCAAATCCAGAGAAGGTAGTTATGTGGAATTGTTGGCTTTACTTTCTTTAATCAGTACCAGATTCTTGTTTTCTGTTCATCTAACAACTTTAATATCTGGACATCTTCTTTTGGTTTGAAGATAAACCGGTGCTGCTTGATTTTTACGTCAAGATGGATTACTACCCCAATGTTCCAATGTACAACGTTGAGCTGAAGTTGCACTATAACTTGTGGAATATATTGAGGATTCAGAGAATGTGGGCATTATTATTCAAGAGATAACAGCTTTAAGATGGGGTTCTCAAAATGACCTTCGGAACAAGGGACGACTCTACCTCAGAAACCTGGTGCAACTCTGCTGTTGGTCTTCATACAGAACTTCAGAAATGCATGTTGTTGGTATTTACTCCTCAAGCAGTCTTCTAAGCCACCTCCTTTTCCATCAGAATCCTAGGAACAATGCCTCCTACCTAAGATGGCGACATCGGTATAATCTACTCAAATCACTTGCCTCTGCGATTCGATATCTGCCATCATTATTTATCAAGGCTTGGTTTCTTTGTTCTTGCTGAATTCTCGACTAGAAATGAGCATGGGCATCATGTTGTTCTTGATAAAATAAATCCGTTTGAGGAATTTTTGTTTACATATCAGCAGAGCATATGGGTTCTGGTGAAACAACAATGTCTGATGTTTATAGCTGTTGTATAGTGCTCCTTGAGGTAGGTAGTGGTCAGGTGGCATTAGATTTTCGACTTGTACTCTTAGGGGTCGTTTGGCAGGATGTATTAGGGAAAATACTACATGTATTAGCTTTGGTATTATAATACATGTATTACCTAGGGGTAAGGTTTGCGTATACACTATACTTCCCAGACCCCACTTGTTAGATTATATGGGATATTATGTTATTGCTGTATAACCTACGCATAACTACATGTTATACACCCTATTCAATATTATTCTTATACACAACAAACCATGGCATTAAGGATAGCGTGATTTTTAATACATGGATAAGCATGTAGAAAGATAGAATTGCCATTTCAAAAACTTTTTATAAACCAAACCAAACAATTGATAAAGAAATAATCTCAACGTAACTAGTCTTAGTGTTACTAATTCCAATATTACTAGTTCACCTTACTCAGTATTATTTTTATACATGATATAACCACTAGAGAGTGTTAGAGAACGTCAAGTGTTGGATAATCCTCAAGTACGGAGTGTTTAATTACTATGATTCGAACATAACATATATGATATCGAGGATTTATATAGTCGATCTCAACTAATTTTAGATTGAGGCGTAGTTGTTCTTGTCAGTAAGTCATTAAGTTTTATCTCTTGTCCTTTTTGTTCTTTTATTTCTTCATGTACGCTCTCTTGTTTCTGTTTCCTTCAACTTTTGTATTGCAACTATTTGTTCCAAAGAAGGATAGTTTCTTTATGCAATCAAATGGTACCAATCATCGAATATTTAAACAACTGAGTTTTTAGTGAATAAAAGTAAACTCTCTGTGCTAAAAATAGAAGGTAGTGTTAGCGTAAAGAGTAATATAAGTATCTATAACATTTTCTCTATTAATTTGATAATGTTTCCCTATTAAGTCAGTCAGTGAGAAAAAAAAGGAAAAATTGTTATGGAAGGATACTAAATATTTAGGTGGTGATACAAGATTTGAGAAGACTATAAATGATCAAGTCCGACAAGAGGTGCAATTAACACAAAAAAAAAAAAAAAAAAAAAAAACAGGAAGAAAAAATTGTTTGAGATAGTTTGACCATGTCTTAGGTAGACATTAGAATATTAGATGCATCAAACTATAAATGTGACACTATATATAAGATGTACATAGATTACATAGGGGAAAGTTGTCCCAGAAAGATCGATAATCTCTTGAAACTAATACAGATCTAACTAATAAAATAACACAATGGAAGCAAACGATTTCCACAATCAATTAGTTGGGATTAAACTAGATAATTAAGGGGTAAATGGTATTATATAATCAACTGGAGAGAGAGTTTCAAATATCTGGGATCTATTATTCAAATGAACGGGGAGATAGATGAAGATGTTACTCACTGTATCGGAGCACGATGGACGAAGTGGAGGCTCGCTTTCGGTGTCTTGTGTGATAAGAATGTACCGTTGAAACTTAAGGGTAAGTTCTACAACGTAGTGGTCAGACCGATTATGTTCTATACGGCAGAGTGACAAGTCAAAAAATCACATATCTAGCATATAAAAATAGCGAAAATGAGGATGTTGAGATGGATGTGTGGCCATACTAGATTGGATAGAATTAGGAATGAAGCTATTCGGGACAAGGTGGGATTGACCCCTGTGGAGGCAAAGATGCGTGAGGCAAGATTGAGATGGTTTGGGCATGTTAAGAGGATAAACACAGATGCCCCAGTTAGGAGATGTGAGAGGTTGGCCTTGGGAGGTGAGAGGAAGGGTAGAGATAGACCTAAGAAGTCTTGGGGTGAAGTGATCAGACGAGACATGACACAACTTGAGCTGGCCGAGGACATGACCCTAGATAGAAGGATGTGGAGGTGAAAGATTAGGGTGGAAAGTTAGTAGGTAGTCGTGCGCTTCCCTTTGTCTTCCCTAGTCGATAGTATTAGTGCTAGTATGATATCCTTTTTCCTTAGTTTTCTATAGCCGCGTGTCTTGTTCTGTTATACTTACCTTCGATAATTCCGTAGTTTGCTAGGAGGACTTCGTCATATTCTTGTGTGCTGCCTTGGACTTATTTGTCTAAATATACTATTTTGCTATTATTTGTTATCGTTACTCCTTTTATATAAGTGTTGTTATTTCCGATTTTAGTTTTCTAACTATTTGTCTTGCTATCACTTGCTATCAGGATTTCCTTCACCTTTCTTAGCCGAGGATCATTCGAAAATTGTCTCTCTACTCTTCTAGGGTACGGGTAAAGATGCATACATCCTACCCTCCCCAGATTCTATTTGGTGGAATTATACTAAATAGTTATTGTTGTTGTTGGTATCAACATGAAATGAAATAGTAAATGATTCATATAGTCAATTCCATATGAGATACGAATTGAAATTGATGCATAATTGATTGCTTGATATACCAATCTTCTCAAGGCGCAAAAGTTGAAGTGATCTCGTCGGTACTTTTATTATTTATAGTACCAAAGTGCTTGAGTTTAGGCATGCTAGAGATTCATGAAGAACTCGTTCACTCAGCAAAAGAACCATCGTTGTCAATCTCAAAAATCTAATTTTTAATGTTAAAATAAATGAAATAATTGTCTCTATTCCTATCACTAACTATAAAAGTGTTATTAAAAATAAAATTTTAAATGTCTTTAACCCCGAGCAAATAATGAATATTACTGCAACTAGAACTGTTATAATTCCTCCAATTATGAATATTTTTTACTTTCTAATTTAGATCTTTACTGGTATTTTCGACAGAACCAAAACTGCCCATTAATTTCTTTAGCCCACACCTGCGTTCGAATTGATTCTATACCTATAGCCAATTCAAATTTGCCAATGTTATCACTTATCACACTACCTTTTTGAGATGGAATTATCGAGCTTACTCTCGTCTTATTTGTAGTATTTAGAAAGAATGTGGTCATGCATATTGTTTACCCCAACTATTCATACTTCAACTTCTCCAATGTATATGTACAAAGTTGCTTTCCAAAACAATCATGTGACATGGTTGAAGACCGAGATAAAACACCCAAGAACACAACCAAATCTGAAAACACGCACATTTAATCTTTCAAAGAGGCTGCTAATTTTGCAATACCTCCAAGGCTCTTCTATCAGTGTCAAATAGGCTGGTTTGAGCTTTCTCTCTCGCTTAACAAAAATAGTGCTCACAAGAAGGAAACAATTCTTGTTTGTGACAATAATATTCGTGTCACTTTGTGCATATCCCTACAATTCACAAAAACTGATATAATATTTTAAGAAATATTCAAAGTTAACATAATAATTTTTAAAATTTTCATCGCATAATTTTATTGCTTTACCAGTAAGTATAACGTTAAATTTTTATTAATAATGTTTGGATATTTCAAATCTATTTTTAATTAAATAATACATTCGTACATGTTTCCTCTAAGTCCTTACCATGTAATAGTCCCATTTTAA
The DNA here is from genome assembly GCA_034376525.1 of Nicotiana benthamiana. Lineage (NCBI taxonomy): Eukaryota > Viridiplantae > Streptophyta > Magnoliopsida > Solanales > Solanaceae > Nicotiana > Nicotiana benthamiana. The sequence goes on from CM067339.1 coordinate 176,143,538, forward strand.
TGTCCACAATTTCATACATTTAGGTAATTCAAATGTATTCTGAAGTGAAAAAGTGCTTATTTCACTTAGCATTTAATTTTGGGATTTTTACTTTTCTATACGTTATTTGAAACTTTATTACTTTTTCTATTCATGTTTCAATTTAATTACATAGATATATATAATTTATCAATTATATACATTTTAGGAATTTAATGAGAATCAATTAACTCCTATAATCTCGCTAATATACATAACTCAGTTCTCCCACGTTTCTCTATCCATACCCCCATGATTCTGATATTCTCTCCCTCCATTAACGTTCTCTTCCATTTTTGTTCAAAGATCTTTATAATCTCTTTCAAACTTTCTGATTTCTTTCTCAAAATCCTACGAAATCAATAACAACTTAAAATTTTCCCTCCTTTACGATGAAGAAGAAAGGATTTTCGAAAAATAGTCCTAAAAAAGCTAATGTTGGTGATGTTCCTACTTCTGATTTGGGTGTTTCTCACTGAATTCTTCCAAAGGAGTAGTGAGATCGACACATGCAAAATAAGAGATAAAGTCCAAGCTTTTCCCTCGTGAAGCTAGGTTAGAAGTTCAAACAAAACTCAAGCATGACAGGGATGCTGGTGAAGCTTCAACATATGCTAAATCAATAAAGCGGAAGGGCAAAAAATTATTCGTGATGATGATTTCGTCGAAGAAGAAATTATCCTGAAATTTGCAAAAAAACAATTAAAGTTTCTCCTATTGTCAAACCTTCAAAAAATAAGAAGCTTAAAAAATCTCCTAAAAACATACCCAAACGGCTATTGAAGAAGGTAAAATTATAGTATTTATGTTATGAAATAATATAAGAACGAGAACAATAATACAAGAACAAGAACAATAGAGAGAAAAGTAGAGAGAGGAGTATTCTTATTGATACTTAGGGATGATTTACAATGGAATAGAACCCCTTTATTTATGGGGAGGTGGTGACTTAGCCACCAAGTAGTAAACCCTAGAATCTCTCTAAATATAGACATTCACCTTAAATAGGATTCTATTTATAACACTCCCCCTTGAATGTCTATTCAATAATGTGCCTCGTTAAAACCTTAACTAAAACAAAACCCAATGGGAAAAAATTAAAGAAAAGGAAAAAGAGTACACATGTTTGAATATGCGCCTATTGGTTGCCTCGTTAAAAACCTTGCAAGGAAAACCCATTGGGACAAAACCTTGTAAGGGAGAAAGAGTGCAACGCGCATTAACTCCCCCTGAAAAGAGCATCAATTCATATCTTTGAGTTTTCGCATTCCGATCTTGTGAACCAGCTTCTTGAAGGTTGACGTTGGCAGAGATTTTGTGAACAAATCAGCAATATTATCGCTTGAACGAATCTGTTGCACATTGATATCACCATTCTTTTGAAGATCATGTGTGAAAAATAACTTTAGTGAAATATGCTTTGTTCTATCTCCTTTTATGAATCCTCCTTTCAATTGAGCTATACATGCTGCATTGTCTTCATACAAAGTCGTGGGTAGTTTGTTACACTTCAAACCACATTTGTCTTGAATATGATGTATGATAGACCTCAACCACGCACACTCCCGACTTGCTTCATGAATAACGATTATCTCGGCATGATTAGATGAAGTAGCCACAATTGATTGCTTAGTCGATCGCCAAGATATGGCGGTGCCTCCACAGGTAAACACATAACCCGTTTGAGATCGAGCCTTGTGTGGGTCGGATAAATATCCAGCATCAGCATAACCAACAAGATCAGGACTGCAATTATTGTCATAAAATAAGCCCATATCGGTAGTCCCTTTTAGGTACCTCAATATATGTTTGATCCCATTCCAATGTCTCCTTGTGGGAGCCGAGCTATACCTTGCTAAGACATTAACTGAAAAGGTTATGTCAGGCCTTGTAGTATTTGCAAGGTACATTAGTGCGCCAATTGCACTAAGATATGGTACTTCAGGACCAAGTAGCTCTTCATTCCTTTCTTGCGGTCGGAATGGATCTTTATTCACATCAAGTGATCGAACAACCATCGGAGTACTTAAAGGATGTGCTCCATCCATGTAAAACCGTTTCAGTACCTTTTCTATATAGGTAGATTGATGAACAAAAATTCCGTTTGCCAAATATTCAATTTGCAAACCAAGACATAATTTTGTCTTTCCGAGATCTTTCATCTCGAATTCATTCTTTAGATAATCAATTGCCTTTTGGAGTTCTATGGGGGTTCCAATATGGTTTATGTCATCGACATATACGGCAAGTACAACAAATTCCGATGTTGTTTTCTTTATAAAAACACACGGGTAAATGGCATCATTTATATAGCCTTCTTTTAACAAATACTCACTAAGACGATTATACCACATTCGTCCTGATTGCTTTAGACCATACAAGGATCTTTGCAATTTGATTGAAAACATTTCCCGGGACTTTGAATTATTTAGCGTTCGGCATTTTGAGTCCATCGGGAATTTTCATGTATATCTCATTATCAAGTGAGCCATAAAGATAGGCAGTAACCACATCCATTAAATGCATGTCAAGCTTTTCAAGGACAGCAAAACTAATGAGATAACAAAAAGTTATGGCATTCATTACAGGCGAATATGTCTCTTCATAATCGACACCAGGCCTTTGAGAAAATCCTTGTGCAACAAGGCGTGCCTTATATCTTTGTACCTCGTTTTTCTCATTTCTCTTGCGTACAAAGACCCATTTATAGCCAACAGGCTTAACACCATTAGGTGTTTCAACTATATGGCCAAAAACTTCACGTTTTGCCAGCGAATTCAATTCTGATTGAATTGCTTCTTGCCATTTTGGCCAATCATGTCTTTTTCGACATTCTCCAATAGATTGAGGTTCAAGATCCTCATTTTCTTGCATAATGCTAGATGCGACATTAAAATCAAAGACATAATCTACCACTATATCCACTCGATTAAAATTTGCCTCAATATCGATTGGATTTATGGATAGTTCCTTATTTTCCTGAGTCTCGGGCGCAAAGGATTCTTCATGAATCTCAGAGTTTATTGAATCATGAATTTCCTCATGAGATTCTTTCGTAGTGTCATTTTGATCGTTTGCTTTCCTCTTTCTAGGATTTCGATCTTTGGAACCTAATGGCCTGCCACGCTTCAGGCGTGCATTCGACTCATTGGATATGACACTAGATGATTGTCCAACAGGGACATCAATACGGATTGGAACATTCTCCGCGGGGATGTGGGATTTTGTTATCCTTTTCAAGTCCGTAAATGCGTCAGGCATTTGATTTGCTATTCTTTGCAAATGGATAATCTTTTGCACCTCTTTTTCACAAATAGAGGTACGTGGATCAAGATGAGATAATGATGCATTTTTCCACAACATTTCCCGTTTGGTTTCACCGACTTCTCCCCCTAATTTTGGGAAAAGTGTCTCATCAAATTGACAGTCTGCAAATCGTGCAGTGAACAAATCCGCTGTCAATGTTTCGAGGTAGCGAATAATGGAGGGCGATTCAAACCCAATATATTTTCCTAACCTTCTTTGCGGACCCATTTTGGTGCGGTATGGCGGTGCTATAGGCACATATACTGCGCATCCAAAGATTCTTAAATGGGATATATTGGGTTCATGACCCAAAACCAATTGCAACGGGGAATATTTGTGATAATTCGTCGGTTTGAGACGAATTAGCATTGCTGCACGCAAAATGGCGAAGTGGGCAGCCTCGTTTTCATGAATAATGGTCTTGCAATCAACTGCAGGCGTTTAATTAAAGATTCTGCAAGACCGTTTTGAGTGTGAACATGAGCTACAGAATGTTTCACTTTTATCCCAATTGGTAAGCAATAATCATTAAATGCTTGGGATGAAAACTCAGCAGCATTATCCAGTCTAATAGACTTGATTGGATTATCAGGAAATTGTGCTCGTAGTCGAATTATTTGTGCCATTAGTTTTGCAAACGCAAGGTTGCGTGATGACAACATGCACACATGAGACCATCTACAGGATGCGTCTATTAGGACCATAAAATATCTAAAAGACCCACTAGGTGGGTGAATAGGTCCACAAATGTCCCCTTGTATACGTTCCAAAAACGTAGGTGACTCAGTCCCAACCTTTGTTGGTGATGGTCTTGTAATTAACTTGCCTTGATAACAAGAAGTGCAAGAAAATTCATTATTTAAAAGAATCTTGAAATTCTTTAACGGATGCCCATATGAGCTTTCTATAATCCGTCTCATCATGATTGATCCAGGGTGTCCCAATCGATCATGCCAAAGTACAAAAGTATTGGAATCAGTAACCTTTTGGTTTACTGTTGAATGTGCCTCAATTGCACTAATTTTTGCGATAAAGACGGGAATTTCTCAATAACCCTCTTTTGGCCAGAGACATTCTTTGTAATGATGAGATATTCAAGATTATTCTCATCTATTGTCTCAACATGATAGCCATTCCGGCGTATATCTTTAAAACTCAACAAGTTTCTCTTAGACTTGGAGGAGAACATTGCATTCTCTATGATAAACATTGTTCCTCTAGGCAGAGTTATAGTTGCTCTTCCGGAGCCTTCAATCAATTTACTACTACCAGAGATTGTAGTAACATCTGCCTTACACATACTTAGTTGAGAGAAATATTTCTTTTCTTTGAGTATCGTATGTGTAGTACATGAATCAACTAAACAAATATTTGATCCAAGATTGCTTTGTGAGATATCCATATTTGCTTTCCCATGGTTTGACATACAAAAGAAAATACACGAATATGAGAATAAACAAATTCAATCCGTTTGTTTCACATTTAAACAATATTTTCAAAATCTGCTGAGGTTAGTTGACTAACTAAATCAGATAGTCGATTATATGTTTTCCATAATCGATTACTTTGCAGTTTGAAAATTTCAGTTTAAGCACTGTCTCAATGTAATCGATTGTTAAACATACATAATCGATTATTTACTAATTTGAAAAATTTCAGATCACACTGTCTTAATATAATCGATTGTTAAACATACATAATTGATTATTTGCTAATTTGAAAAACTTCAGATCACACTGTCTTAATATAATCGATCGTTAAACATACATAATCGATTATTTGCTATTTTGAAAAACTTCAGATCACACTGTCTTAATATAATCGATTGTTAACAAGTATATAATCGATTGTTTGCTATTTTGAAAAACTTCAGATCACACTGTCTTAATATAATCGATTGTTAACAAGTATATAATCGATTGTTTGCTATTTTGAAAAACTTCAGATCACACTGTCTTAATATAATCGATTGTTAACAAGTATATAATCGATTGTTTTGCAGTTTTAATGAGAAATATTAGATAATCGACTAACTGTTAGGTTAGTCGATTAACTCTACTGAAAAATAAAAATATCTTTGAAATTTAAGCATATTGAAACATTCTAAAGAACTAATACTAACATAATATCATAAACTAACTAATACGAGCTGATACTAATGACTATTAGTTTATTCACTAACTAATACAAATAAAATCAAACAATTCCATCTTCCTTCATCACAGATCCATCACCGATTAAGTGGTCTATTTTCCCCTCAGGGTGCTCAAAGAAGTCTGCCACATCCAGGTGGGTGATGTCAAAATTGTCGTCAGAGACAAAATTTGTTTCAGGGCCTTTATTCTTTAGAGATGCTTGATAAAGATTAACCAAATGTCTTGGTACACGGCAAGCTTTTGATCAGTGCCCTTTTCCACCGCAACGATAGCATATAGTTTCTGAACTATTTGCCTTTGTCTCATAATCCCGTTTCTGCTTTTGGTGGTTATTTCTCTTTGGGGGGTGACGGACATCAGGGAAATTTCTTCCTTGTCTACGTCCACGGCTATGACCCCGATTACGACCACGACCATGACTAGATCCATGGCCTTTTCCATGCTTGGCATAATGAGAATACACCTTATCTGCTTCAGGCAATGGTGTAGACCCAATGGGTCAATTTTCATGATTTCTCATGAGCAGGTCATTGTTTCGCTCAGCCACAAGGAGAAGAGAAATCAGTTCAGAGTACTTTTTGAAACCTTTCTCTCTGTACTGTTGTTGCAGTACCATATTGGAGGCATGAAACGTTGTAAACGTTTTCTCAAGCATATCATAATTAGAGATATTATCTCCACAGAGTTTCAATTTAGAAGTAATTCTGAACATTGCAGAATTATATTCAGAAACAGACTTAAAGTCTTGGAGCCTCAGATGTGCCCAATCATATCGTGCCATGGCAGAGTGACCAACTTCAGGTTGTCATATCTCTCCTTTAAGCCATTCCACAAGATGAGTGGATCTTTGACTGTGAGATATTCAATCTTCAAACCTTCATCAAGGTGATGGCGCAAGAAAATCAAGGCCTTAGCACAGTCTTGGGTGGATGCTTTATCTCTGTCTTTAATGGCATCTCCAAGACCCATAGCATCTAAGTGGATTTCAGCATCCAACACCCATGTCATATAGTTCTTGCCCGAAATTTCAAGGGCAACGAACTTTCTTTTCATAATATCAGACATAATTAAAACCAAATTCAGAAAAAGGGAAATACCTTAATTTTCTCAAGAGGATTCTTGAGACGGTAGAGTCTCGTGCTGATAACGTGTTATGAAATAATATAAGAACGAGAACAATAATACAAGAACAAGAACAATAGAGAGAAAGTAAAGAGAGGAGTATTCTTATTGATACTTAGGGATGATTTACAATGGAATAGAACCCCTTTATTTATAGGGAGGTGGTGACTTAGCCACCAAGTAGTAAACCCTAGAATCTCTCTAAATATAGACATTCACCTTAAATAGGATTCTATTTATAACAATTTACAATTTTTGTCTTTTTTTTAGTTACAAAACCTATTTTCATTCTCATTACTATACCTATTTTTTTGTTTTTCTCTATTTGTAGAAATTTTGTTTATTTTGTATATATTTGTTGTTGGTTATCAACTTTTCTTCATTTTCCTGAAAATTATAGATTTCTTGTATATTATTCGAAATAATTTAGTTAGAGAATGTACTACATGATTTAGTTGGTTTTATTGGTTATTATTTGCTTTATTTGTAGATGTTAGTTTTATTTTCTGTAAACAAATTGTATATATTATATCTGTTGTTAGTTTCTACTTTCTTGCTCTAAACATAATTTTGTTAGTGTATTTGTAGCTTCAAAGTAGTTCAGTTGTTATATATGTTACTAATTTTATAACTTATTTGTATGGAATGTATTAATGCCTTTCTGCTTGTAGCTAAAGTGAAATATAATAGTTATTATTTTGTTTTTTGGTGTTTAATTATGTTTTATTAACTTACTATTTCTTTTGGTGCAAAATCGAATACTTTTTGCACCACATGATATTGATTATGCCATCACTAGGTTTCAGATTTATCCGATCCTGTCGTTTCCACCCAAATCAAGGTGTTATTATTTGAAATTGGGTTAAAGTTGTTTAAGAAGACATGTTTTGGGAACTTTATTTGCATGCCCAAAATATATATCCAAAATTAAGCAATTCACCTTTTCATGAAGTATGAATTGAACGCTGGTTCTTATTTTTTACAACGGAGATAAAAGGGCGAGAGGCTGAAATTTGGGTTGAGGGAGCTTGCCTTTATCACTAACTTTAGATGTTTTACAGAATTAACGGACTTTGGTTACAAAACTGAGTATGACAGTAAAACAATGAGGAGCCATTTTTCGAATAAGGAAAAAGTTGAGAAGTCGCATTGAAATAAATTGTAACCAGCCGTAATTGAAATGATGAGAATGCAATCAAGGTGAGTATTCTCTATCTGATAGAATTATTCCTTTGTTCTTTAGAGAAAGATAATGGTTTGATAGACCATTATAGGTTCTATTTGGTGGACTCGAGACAGTAGACGAATTTCGCATGGGGTATTGAAGCTTATATGTGATTGCTTCTGACTGTTACGCATAAACTACCTTATGTGCATTTTTATCTCATTCGAGGTTTTCCACTAGCTATGCATATCTGGTTGTATGAGTGTTGTTCTACATTTAACACTGATATAGCTACAAGGGTTGGTAATTCGATCTCTCGCATACTTAACTAGACAGCTAGTAAGGACAAGATATGATTTTCTGCATTGGAAGAGAAGATGATCAAACCTTCATGGATCAATGTAAATGTTTTTCACGTCTGTATATACAATATAAATATAAATTATCTATTTATTTTATATATATGATGACTAGTCCCCTCGTATTTTTATTTCACTCAGTTCATCAACATGATTGAAGCCCCAGAAGAGCTTTTTAGAATGCTTTTGCTAGAAAAAGTTGAATACATCCTTAAAGAAGCTGAAACACAGGCCGAGCATCCGACAAATGCTCCATCTCCATTTGGCAATAAGCATGCAATGGAATAGATGACAAGAAAGATAGAAACAACTAAAAAATTAAGAAAAGATTTTGATAAGGTAATAACTAGTGGTGGCAAATGGTTAAAAGAAAACAGTTAACCGTCCATATTATCTGTTGAAATATGGGTTGGATAATGAACTTTTTAAAATCATGTCAAATATGGATAAAAACTATATTATCTATTAGAAAATGGTTAACCAACGGGTAACGAGTGAGTTTAATTTTTGCATTTTTAAAGCCTTAAATTGGAGGTTCCTCAAGTTTGGGAGACCAAGAATTCTCCCAAAAGTGATCATATTCAAGAAGTCATGGATAATATGATTACTCATAAAAGCAGTATAAAATTATTTAAGAAAGCAATGAAGCCGTGAAATCTCTTAAAACATCTTAGCGCAACTTAAGCTTCTTTTGGAAATGACTTTTCAATAGTTATGCAAATGAATGCAAAGTAGTTAGTGTAGATAAGCACAGAAAATGCGTCCCTCGGGCACAAATACCATAGTTTAACATGTAAAATAACAAGTAAATATGAAAGATAAACACATAAAAGTTCGTCCCTAGGGCACAATGTCAACAACTCCGACCCTTGGGTAATATCTCAGAACAATACCAGCCCCTCGGGCTATCACATAGAATAGTACCAGCCCTTCAAGCAATCATATAGAACAATACCAGCCCCTTGGGCTATCACATAGTACAATATCAACCCCTCGGGCTATATCTCACATCATAATGGGTACCCGCGCTCACTAGGGGTGTACAGACTCCGGGAGGGGCCCCTTACGATCCAAGCGCAATATCAAGCCATCTCATGGCATCAAATTTAGGCCCTCGGCCTCATATCAGTCAAGCCACCTCGTGGCGTATATGTCTCAGGCCCTCTGCAATAAACAATACCAATAAGCCACCTCGTGGTGCACATATCTCAGGCCCTCGACCTCAAATTAGTATCAGCATTTTCTCACACCTAGGTCCTTGGCCTTACTTAGTAAAAATACTCACAAGCCCCTTGCTCATTAGTGAAACAGTATTTATCAGCCCAAATCATTATTTAAAATATCATTTAAGTCTCAAAACTAAGTGATAAATGGTTGAGTAGTAAATCAGTGGAAAATAATATGACTGAGTTCAATTAATAAGTCAAAAAAGTAAGGAAATAGTAATAGAAATCATTGAATGGTTCAAATAATTGGCACGAAGCCCAAATATGGCAATCAGCCCAAGTTATGATGATAACAAATAAGTTTCAGTCAAATACACAGTAAAATCATCAATCGGGACGGACCAAGTCACAAATCCCCAATAGTACACAACCCCACGCTCGTCATCAAGCATGTGCCTCACCTCAATATAGCACTACGATGTGCAAATTTTGGATTTCAAACCCTCAGAGCATCATTTACAATTATTACTCACGTTGATCAGGCTAAATCTCTAGCTCGCAATGCCTTTTCCCCTCGAATTGGCCTCCACGCGCGTTGAATCTATCCAAAATCCGAATGAGGACATCAAAATATGCTAAGGGAACAAAGCTCAAGCGAAAGCAATCAATAAAGGGCACAATCCAAAAATTAGCAAAACTCGAGCCCCAGGATCGCTGCTCGAAACTCAGAAATTTTCATATCATTAGATTTCTTACCTCCCCACGAGTTCATACATATCAAAATTTATCTACTACGACCTTAAATAGTCCTTCCAATCCCAATTCAAAAGTCTAATTTCTCAAGCTCTAACTACCCATTTTTTTGCTACTGATTTTTCCATGGATTTCAAGCTTACAATGATAAAATTCATCATAGAAATAAGTTTAGGGTCCAAAAATCATACCTCCATGAAATCCTCTTGATTCCCTCTTCAATTAGCTTTTCCAAGCTGCAAAATCGCTCAACAATGGAGGTTCTTAGCCTCAAAATCGCGGAATGACCTTTTTAAAACATTATGCCCAGACATAAAAATCCTTCTTCATGAATGCGGCCAAAGTCTCGCGTTCGCGAAGAACGAATATTCGATGACCAAAATTTCCCTTACGCGAACGTGAAATCTAACTCGCGAATGCGAAGACTTGGCTCCCTAACCCAACACGAACGCGACTCCCCTTTCGTGAACGAGAAGGACAAACACATCCTCAAACCTAGCTGCTCATTTCCCCTACGCGAACACGGAGCCTCCCTCGCGAACGCGATGCTCAACGAACCCAGCCCTTCGTGAACGCAGAGACTTCCGAGTGAATGCGGGGATAAAATATCAACCACACCAGCTATCCCTTCATGAACACAAGGGCCTACTTGCAAACGCGACGGCCAAATGCCTGCAACACTGAACATCAATTTTTCTGCAATTTTTAAAATATGAAATGGTCCGATTGACCATTCGAAACTAACCCGAGGCCCTCGAGACCTTAACCAAAAATGCCAACATATCACATAACATCTTTCAAACTTGTTCCAACCTTCGGAATACTCAAAACAACAACAAAATATCAAATTTGCGTCGGATTCAAGCCTAAGAATCCCAAAATCTTCCGATACGCTTTTGATAAAAAATCCAACCAAACCATGTTTGAGTGACCTGAAATTTTACACACACATTTCAAATGACACAACGAAGCTGCTGCAGCTCTCGGAATTTTTAAAATCTCACCTAATAACCGAAAAATACCGAATTCTCAATTTTTCCAATTCAAGCCTAAACCTTCCACGGACTTCCAAAATTTATTCTGATCACGCGCCTAAGTATCAAATCATCTAACGGAGCTAAAAACATCATAAATATTTTGATCCGAGATCATATAAAATCAAGTCAAATCTTGGTCAAATCTTTCAAATTTAAAGCTTCTAATTGAGAATTATTCTTCTAAATTCATTCTGATTACCCTAAAAGTCAAAACCAACAATTTACATAAGTTATAATACCTCACGGGGCAAATCATGCCCGATAACTGGCGATTAAAGTGCAAAAGCTCAAAACAACCGGTCGGGTCGTTACACTACTAGTATTTCATAATTTCGCAGAAGGCTCTCCCTTGTGTAATAAGGAGAACAATAGATTTTATAAGACTCGTTCATGTGCCTCAGTCGCCAAACCATGTGAACATGGAAGTTCATAAAGCTGGAATTGTCCAGAACTCCATCTTTTATTTTGAAGGCAAACAATGAAGCACTTCACACTATCTATCACAGTACGGATGTAATCTGATGAAGCCCTCACCTAAAATTTCATTACAAATACACAATAAGTTGTTAAAAAAGATACAAAACAGAATAACTACAACTATACAACAACATTTCTACAATTATCTGTATATATTTAGTTTGATGAAATCAATGATCTGATGTTATTGGCCATGTTGTTCTCAAACTCTTTGTTTTTTTTCCCATGGTATGTGAACGTACACTTTGCATTCAATAACTTTTCATTTGTCCAATATTTAAGAGGAGTCCTCGTGTACTCAAATAGTTTTACTACGGGCAGCTCTCTTGCATCTTTAGTTACCGCATTCAAGGAATCTACAATGTTTGATGTCATCGTCCATATTTTGTTCACCGTAGAATGTACTCGAGACCATCCATGATAGCCAATATCGTATAGGTATACTTTAACACGTGTGTCGATTTCTTCAATCTTTGATATTCTTTTATTAAATTCATCAAGCGTGTATGATCGTGCCGTGACAAAGTACAATTCGCTTAACTTTAGATGACCTTTCTTGAACTTTGGCCTTACATTTGTCCAAATATGCCCCATGCAAGAATAATGTAGCATGTTGGTATAAACAGTGATGTTGCCTTCAATATACCCTTATTCCGGTCTGAAACAACGCACATATTTGATTTTTCACCATATTCATCTTTGAATTGCTCAAAAATTACATTCATGATGCATCATCTTCTGAATCAACAACGGCGTATGCTAGTGGTATATGCTACCTATCACATAGGTAGCAAAAAGAAATTCAATTTCAGTAATAAAACTTGAAAATATAAAAAGTATAGTCTAAAAACCAACTCTATAACAATTTTTTACAATTAATCTACATTACCTACTGCATCGATTGTGCTAGATGTTAGTATGATTACCAAATATGCTGACTTCAAAAGCTTCCATCAACTACTACAACTAGCCTACAATGCTCTCAACCCTTGATGGATGTACTAAGTGCGACAAATGTATACAAGAAACAGTAATTTTTCAGTCTTATGTAATTTCACTACCGACTTGGGATAAGTCTTCTCCAGAATATACAAATAACTCGGCAAGCGACTATAGGAATCAGCAGGATGACCTTTCAAAAAATTTCAAAGCCTTTTCCTTTGCTCTCCAAGCATGCATGTATATTAAGTTCAAACCATGATCCAACAACATGTTAGTTTGTATGTCTTTTATTGTGTATATTGTCTTAGGATCCGTATATTTTGGCATCACCATGTTGCCGACTACCATGGCAGCAGGTTTGCGTTGTATATATGTGTAGTCCATCAAAGAGCATGTGTGCAAGTTGTTGAATTTTTGGACCTTGAACAATGCTGATTCATTTATGCTAGTGGACTTGAAGTGCCAAGTACAATTGTTCCCAGCACATGCGAGGCAGTAGCTACAGAATAAAAAAATCCAAAAAATGTCATGTAAATTGTAGCTACAAAATATGAGGTTGTTAATGCACAACAACTTGTTTAAACAATTTATATACAAAAAACTACATCTTATACACTATGAATTTGACAAATAATTGTTCCTACCTTCTTGCACTAGACCGTTTCACCCTAAATTGAAACTTATTCATGACAGAATAGTACTTCGTTGCACTAATAATAGTTTGCTTGTCTTGGTAAACTTGTCCTACTTCAATTATATTTGGCGTATGTCCTATTATGATGATACTTTCATATTCCACAATTGCCGGAGATGTTTGCATATCAATCAATTTCACTGTTCCTGATACTTCTCCAATTGTATTACAATTGCTTGATAATTGTAACATGTTAGTATTACGACAATCAGAAGAACCTGCACTCAATTAAAAATATAGTAATTAAGACCTCTGTACATTCATGTGTTCAGTATTTGACAAATACTCGCAGAGACATAACAGTTGAACTATATTTATTATGTAGTATTATTATGGATAATTTATAGTAAAATTGTAGAACACTTGAAATTGAGAAAACATCCGCACTGGAAAAACAGAGCAAATCTGCAATTATGCTCACATTCGACATACTGCGTTCCGAATCAAAATCACACACTGTTATACATAGTGGATATATTCCTATTTGTTTTCCTTTTTCATTTTCATATACACTTGAACTCTCATATCGTTCTGAATTTTTTGATTTCGATGATTTTTGTGGAGGAATCGATCATTAGATACTCTGCAATTGCAAAATTTAATTGATTATAATTTGAATCTTCATTGACTACAATTTCGTCAACATTAAAATATTTTTATCTCTCATCGCTATCCCACCGATCATTAAGTTGAAGCATAATCGCTAATTTTGATAGTCACGAAATTCAATTCAATTGTTTGCAATTGTTTTCTTCAAAATCTTTGTTTATGAGAAAGCAGAGGAAACCAAAGAAAACCAGAGTATAGAAGAATACTACAGATATGTTGCCTTGATTATGGTGCGATAATAACCAGAGAAAATCTGCGTAATAGAAGGATTCTACAAATACATTGCCTTGATTATAATGCGATTATTGTGTCGGTAAAATCTTTAGCTGAAATATACGTGATTCCAAAATCCTGTGTCTAATAAGGTAGATTACCGCAGAAAGGAATCCAACTTAAACAAATGTATATTTTTCTTAGCTAAAATATATTTAGATCGGATAAATACTAAAATTGAAATATTTTTGATAATAAATTTCTAATAGGCTCGAACCAACCTTATCTAGGACTTCCAACATCGACTGCTCCATCTCAAGTAAATACAACACACACTCTTTTTCTCTATGACTAAAAAGCTTAAATACGAGACACTTTTTGTTTACGTGTATATCTTTAATCCTGGTAAAAAAAAGTGCTCTGACCATTTGGTTATTGTTTGATTTTCATAGTATTACACATAGTAAATGAAAGTTATCCTAAATTTAATTTGTCAAATGGCTGCAAACATATTCCTTTTAAACTTAGTAATTCATAACATTTGGATGACTCAAATATAGTCTAAAGTGAAAAATAGCTTATTTCACTTATGGAGTTTAATTTTTAAGCTATAATACAATTTCTTTTGTGCCCTTAGTTCTTAACCGACCTTGGTCAGGAGATTAAGAGGGTGTTTGGCTAAGTTTATAAGTTGGTCAAATTAGCTTATAAGTATTTTTTGGTTTATTTACGTGTTTGGTAAAATTAAAAGTGCTTATAAAGTAAAAAATAAGCCAAAATCCATAAGTTGGTCACCCCCAACTTAGAATTTTTTAGCTTATAAGCACTTTAGGTTTGACCAAGATTTTTACTATTTTATCCTTAAATATTTCTTTTTAAAACAAAACTCCTACATCCATAATCACCGCCTCAAGTATTTTTTTCAACCGAAACCTTCTGTCTCTTCAAGTGCAATTATGATTGACTATTTAAGATAAATAAATTATCTATTCCTTTGCATGTGTGTATCGATGTAATGGTGTTTAATCTTTGAATTGTATGTAACAAATGAGGATATATCAAATTTTTGGTGTATTGCTTTCTAAGTGTTATGGTGATGAAGACAATGTTTGTTTCTCTTCAAATATTTTATCCTATTTAGGTTTATTTTTTATCGAGAAACTTTTATCAATTTATTAATTATTATAACTTATGATTATAACATAAAAAATTATATTTAATAAAATCATCTTATCTAAGCACAATTGTATTTAAAACAATATGACAAATAGAATATTTTGTATTTGAATCGATCTGGAATATATAATTTTGAAGAAATTATGCCCTTATAAGTATAAGGAGTTCTAAGGTTATTTTAGTCATTTTAATAGAAGAAGAGCTTATTAGCACTTTTTAATCAAATGTCGCAATAACTTATTATCAATTTTAATATTTGTATTCAAACACGTAACTTCTTATTTATTAAATCAATTTTCGTATTGAAAAATACTTTTCAACCCTACTACTTATCAGCTACTTGAAATCAACTAATCCAAGCGGGTTCTAAAACTTTCAACATCGACCGCTCCACTTCAGGTGAATACACACACTCCACCTACACGCACATATCTGTGACCAAAAAGTTTAAACCCAAGATATTTTTGCTCATGAGTATCTTTAGTCCTAATCAAAGAATTTGCTCTAACCGTTTAATTATTGTGTGATTTCTATAGTATTAAACACAGTAAATTAAATCAGTGATTCTTAATTTAATTTGTTCAATGACTGCAAGCATATCTTTTCTAAATTTGGTATATCATGACATTTGGCTTCTAATAATATTACGTCTTGATGTTTTCCGGGAATATGACAAAATATATTCCTTTACTTTTGGATATGGTTCATATTTAACCTTTCGATCAAATTTATACTTATTCTTATACTCTAGGATAAGATTTACCCTACAATTAGTAAATTTTTAAAAATTATCTCTCAGTCCGTCAAGTGACCAGAATCTTCTAAATCATTTTAATTAAATCATATATTCTTCTTCTTAATTCACCGTTTTCGAAATAATTGGTAATTTACATGTTTTCTTAATTGAAAAAATAATTAGAGAAGTAAAGGTTAAAATAATACAATAGTTAGTAAATAAAATATAGTAAATTTATAACAGCCCAGCCCACTAGTGATATTGTCTGCTTTGGGGCTAGGCTTTCAAGGGTTTAAAACGCGTCACTAGGGTTTAAAGCTTGTTAACTTATATACCAGCATCTCTCTTGTGTTTTGCCGATGTGGGATTTTGTCTAAAGTCTAAGGTGTTACATACACCCTCTCTTATGGACTCAGCATCCTCGTTGAGGTTTTCCCCACTGCATGGGATTTTCCTAGACTCAGCACTGAGGTTTACCCAGCCTAACCGGGATTTAATTGAAACTCAGTTGAACTCTGACCCACCATCGGCATGGCTGACACAAGAGTGTCTCTAATACCATCTGTAACAGCCCAGCCCGCTAGTGATATTGTCCGCTTTGGGTCTACGCCTTCATGGGTTTAAAATGCGTCACTAGGGTTTAAGGCTTGTTAACTTATATATCCAACATCCCTCTTGTGTTTTGTCGATGTGAGATTCTGTCTAAAGTATAAAGTGTTATAAAATTGATGAATTTAAATTACGTAGCTTGTCTATATTTTAAAAGTATTTACAATACCTTAATTTTAATGAATTCCTTGCATCAAAAGTATGGAGACTTTGCAAATATTAGTGATAGAAGTTGAAGTTCCTCGGAGACTTTATATTGTTGAATTCAACTTTGCTTTAATCAAATGTCTATGCATTGCTTTTTTAAGTTAGTCGATCGAACTCTATACTAACCAGACAATAATAAAATATATTCGACTATACATGAAAATACATAATGCACAACTGCATATAATACATAGTAATAAATAGACCTACTGAATTCTATGTGTGCATGTAGTTGAAAAAAATTAAATTTTAAAACTAATTCCAAACCCTTTATCACAAGAAGAGAAGTAGGTGCATTGACAATTCAAAGTATTCATGAATAATTTGTATAGTCTAGTACCTTTGGCATTCACATTGTGACGATCCAAAGGGACATCACCAGTCTTTAATCAAATTTTATGCTTCCAAGGCCTTGAAAATCTTATTTAGAGTCGCCTCGATTTGCATGCGCAGTCCAAGCGCGTAACCGAAAAGCTTAAATATGAAATTCCGTTAAAAATGCTAAGTTTTGATTTTAATATTTTGGATGGACCCGAACCTGTGATTCGACGGTCCTAGAGGTTCCATAGGAAAATATGGGACTTAGGCGTATGCCCGGATCGAATTCCAAGGTCCCAAGCCCGGGGAATAAATTTTTCTGTAAAATTATTTTCTGAAAATGTTTAAGAAAAATTGAAAGGAAATATGATTGGAAAGCGATAGTATTGGGCGCGTATTTTGGTTTCGTTGCCCAGTACATGTCTTATATATGGTTTATGTCCTTTTTGTAAAATTTGGTTAAAATCGGACGTCGTTTGATGCGATTCAGACATGAATTCGAAAATTTAAAACTTGATGAAGTTTGAGAGAAACTTTTGATTTTGAGGTTTTATTCATTGTTTTAGAGATTATTTTGGCGATTTGATCACATGGATAAGTTCATATGATGTTGATGAGTTAGTACGTGTATTTGGTTAGGAGCTCGAGGGCTCGGGTGTGTTTCAGATGTGATTCGGGAAGGTTTAAACTTGTGAAAAGTTGCAGAAGTTCTGCTATTAGTGTACAGGCTTGATGTGCATCGCGATCACGTAGTAACTCTTGCGATCGCGTAGGGTAAACGGGAACAGGGGTGGAAATTATTCTTCATGAATGTGAAGCCACAGTCGCAAACGCGGAGCACTGTAGGATTGCTCATCACGAACGCGACCGTTGTGATGCGAACGCGTAGAGTTAAGTGGAGGTGGGCTGGGATTTTGGTCGTTCTTCTACGCGAACGCGTGGGTTTATTCGTGAACGCGAAGGTCATGGGGGTCAAACCTTTGCGAACGCACGGAAGGACTCGCGATTGCCTAAGTCCATTTACTGGCAGCCTTCACGATCGCGACAGTGTTCTCGCGAACGCGATGAACACTGTCGCCCATCACTTAAACCAGTAGCAAAAATGGGAATTGTTCAAATTTTCATAACTTCTTCATCTTAACTCCAAATTGGACGATTTTTGAAAGAGGACTTCACCACCAACTCATAGGTATGTAATCTTAGACTCGTTTTCTTCAATTTTCATTAACACCCCTTCGATTTCTAGGCCTAAATCATGTGAATAATGGTAGAAAATTAGGGATTTGGGTAGAGTTAAGGCTTTTTAATTAATTATGATTTAGACCTCGTTTTGGGTAGAATTTTAGAAATAGTTATATATTGGGGCTCATCGATAAATGGGTGATCGAATTTTGGTTTGAATCTCGTGTTTTCACCAAGCGGGCTCGGGGTCGATTTTTGAGATTTTAGGAAGAATGATTGGAAAGCTATAATTAGGCATTGTATTCGAGTTTTTTAGCATTTATAAATGTTATAAAGTCATTTATGTATGGATATAATTAATTTGGAACCAAATTCGAGAGGAAACGCGATAGTTGAGGATTGAGTTGGCCGTAAAAGTTTGAGGTAAGTGTTCAATCTAACCTTAGCTTGAGAGATTAGGAGTTGAGTCATATTTGCTACTTGCTCCTTGTTGAGTACGACGTATTGGCATGGTGACGAGTATCTATACATTGGTGTCAAGCATGACCGTGAGTCTTAAATTGAAAGTTGTTGTGTTCTTAAATGACATTCTGAATGCCTTAGCTAATGATCTACCATATTGAGCAAAGATTTATTTATCCTCGTATATCCTATTTATGATTGAGCATTTTCATTAATTGAGTTGAGTACAAGCTAAGTTAAGGTTGGTTATAGCTGATTCTCCCTTGCCGGGATGACCATCTCGATATTGTTGTTTCTTTGCTGGGAAGTTGTAATATTGCTTTTGTTCCCTTGCCAGGAAGTTATTATATTGCTTTGTTCCCTTGCCAAGATTTCTTGTGATTATGTAAGATATGATGAAAGGGTGGTACACCTACCACAAGATATGATGAAATGGGAGTGGCTAGTGCGCCTACTACAAGATATGATGAAATGAGAGTGGGTGGTACGCTTACCACAAGATATAATAAAATGGGAGCGGGTGGTACGCCTACCACAAGATATGATGAAGTGGGAGCGGGTGGTACACCTACCACATGATTGATGAAATGGGAGCGGGTGGTACGCCTACCACAAGATTGATGAAATGGGAGCGGTTGGTACGCCTACCACAAAATATGAGAAATGGGATCGGGGTGCACGTCTGCAACAATGTGATATTGAAAGTAAAAGTTGTTTTTATTACTCTTTATCCGTGTTAGAAGTTAAATTATAGCTTATTTTTCTTGATATTCTATTTTATTTGCTACCCTCACAACATGTTCCCCTTCCCCAACTTTAATTGCTTATTACCTATTTACTTTTCTGCCTTATATTATATAACTGCACAGGTTTATTTGGAGTCTGGTCCTAGCCTCGTCACTACCTCACCGGGGTTAGGCTAGACACTTACTAGCACATGGGGTTGGTTGTGCTTATGCTACACCCTGCACCTAAATGCAGATATAGGAGCAGTGTTTGGGCAGCAGCATTAGTTCGAGAGCCAGCCTTCAGTCCACCGAGACTCCGAGGTAGCCTTGCAGGTGTCTGCAGGAGCGACGTCTCCTCTATCTTATATTTCATTCTATTATATCATGTATTCGAGACAAACAGTATTTTATTTCTTTAAAATGGTTGTATTTATCACTCTTAGTAGTCCATGGATGTTGTGACACCAGTTCTTGGGTAGAGGCATATGTTGATTTCCGCAATGATGTTTAGCTTATTTAATTTAAGTCTTCCGCTTTAATTTCATATCCCGTTGTTATTGAACTATTTAATGGTTGTTGTTATGATTCACAAAAGGATTTAAAATAAAAGAGTTAGGAGTTAATGATTTTTTGGCTTGCCTAGCTTCTACGAGTAGGCGCCATCACGACCCCGAGGGTGGAAAATCCGGGTCGCAACAAATTGATATCAAAGCTCTAGGTTGCATAGGTCTTACAACTCATGGACAAGCTTAGTAGAGTCTGAGGTATAGATACAAAGATGTCTGTATTTATCCCCCAAAGGCTACAGGGTTAGGAAAACTTCGCACTCGTTCTTTCTTGTAGTGCGGTTTTTTTCTTAAGTGCTAATTGAATTTCTACTATGTTCTTTCACAGATGGTGAGAATATGCACTTCCTCATCTACTGCTCAGCATCCCGATCCCTCAGCATCAGCTTCCACTAGGGGCAGGGTTGAGGCTGAGGCCGTGCTAGAGGCCGAGGTAGGGGCAAAGCTCAGCTAGAGCAGCAACACCAGTGGCATAGCCTCATGTTGAGTTTTAGGAGGAGGTTCCGACCCCAGCAGTTCCAGTAGGCTCAGCTCAGGTCCCAGAGGGGTTTATTGCTACCCAGTTCTTCAGGAGGCTCTGGTCTGATTGGTGGGCCTCGTGGAGAGTGTCACCCCTGATCAGGTTTGCTTCCTGTAGCACAGCTACTTCTTAGGATAGAGGAGGGGCTAAGGCTCCTGCTACTAGCAATCTGGAGTAGGTAGCTCTTGAGATTCAGACTCCAGTGGTTCAGCTAGTTGGAGCAGTCCAGCTGGGTGTAGTGGTTCAGACCGCGATGAAGCGGCAATATCTGCCGATGCTTTATGAAGGCTGGATAGGTTCACCAAACTCTTTACTACTACTTTTAGCGGTGCTTCTTCTGAGGATCCCCAGGATTTCCTATATAGCTGCCACAAGGTTCTCAGGAATATGGGCATTGTTGAGACCAATAGGGTCGATTTTGCTATATTCCGCTTGTCTGGATCCGCCAAGACTTGGTGGAGGGATTATTGCTTAGCCAGGCCAATCGGGTCACCATCCTTGACTTGGGGGCAGTTTACAGTGTTATTTCTAAAAATGTTTCTCCCCGTGACTCACAGAGAGGCCTATCGGAGGCAATGTGAGTGCCTCCAGCAGGGTTCCATGAAGGTCACCCAGTATGAGACAAGGTTCATTGACTTAGCTCTCCATGCTCTTGTTAGACTTCCCACTGAGAGGAAGAGAGTGGAACATTTTATTGATGGACTCATTCAGCCGATTCGTGTTTATATGGCCAGAGAGGCTAGGGGTGAGATCACTTTCAGGAGGCGGCCAATATGGTCATTCTACTCGTAGCGTTATCTCTTATGTGAAGGCTCGACATATGGTCGAGAAAGGGTGTTTGACCTATTTGCCATATGTTCGTGATTTTAGTACTAAGGTCTCTTCTATTGATTCTGTGCCCGTTATTCATGAGTTCCCTAATGTTTTTCCTTCAGACTTGTCGGGTATACCGTCCGACAGGGATATCGACTTTTACATTGATGTGGCTTCGGGCACCCAACCTATTTATATCCCGCCATATCGTATGGCCCTGCCTAAGTTGAATGTGTTAAAGGAGCAGTTGCAGGACTTGCTTGATAAGGGTTTCATTAGACCTAATGTATCGCCTTGGGGTGCGTCGGCGTTGTTCGTTAAGGAAAAGGATGGTTCGATGAGAATGTGCATTGATTACCAGCAGTTGAACAAGCTAAAATTCAAGAATAAGTATCCGCTGCCAAGGATTGATGATTTGTTCGATCAATTTCAGGGTGCCAAGGTATTTTTCAAGATTGACTTGAGATCTGGCTACTATTAGTTAAGGATTAGGGAATCCGATGTCCCTAAGACAACATTCTGCACTCGGTACGGGCATTATGAGTTCTTGGTTATGTTATTCGAGTTGATAAATGCCCCAACAACTTTTATGGATTTGATGAACCGAGTGTTCATGCCTTATTTGGGCTCATTCGTGATAGTCTTCATTAATGATATTTTGATATATTCCTGCAGCTGGGAGGAGCACCAGCAGCCTCTTCGGGTGGTTCTTCAGACTTTGAGAGATAGTCAACTATATGCTAAATTTTCGAAGTGTGAGTTCTAGTTGAGTCCAGTTTCATTCCTGGGTCATATTGTATCAGCCGAGGGTATTCAGGTTGATCTGAAGAAGATTGGGGAAGTCAAGAACTAGCCTAGACCAACATCTGCTACAGAGATTCGGAGTTTCTTAGGATTGGCATGCTACTATTATCGATTCATGGAGGGATTCTCATCTACCGCAGCCCCGATGACCAGGTTGACCTAGAAGGGTGCCTAGTTCTTTGGGTAGGATGAGTGTGACGCGAGCTTCCAAAGTCTCAAGACAGCTCTAACTACGACACCCGTATTTGTTTTGCCTATAGGTTCAGGTCCCTATACAGTTTATTATGAAGCTTCCTGTGTTGGGCTTGGTGCAGTGCTGAAGTAAGATGGCAAGGTCATTGCATATGCTTCGAGGTAGTTAAAGATTCATGAGAAAAACTATCCAGTCCATGATTTAGAGTTGGCAGCCATCATTCACGCACTGAAGATTTGGAGGCACTATTTGTATGGCATGGCGTGTGAGGTGCTCATAGATCATATGAGTCTTCAGTACTTGTTCAAGCAAAAACAGTTGAATTTGAGGCAGAGAAGGTGGTTGTATTTGTTGAAGGATTATGTCATCGCTACCTTATATCACCCGGGGAAGGCCAATATGGTGGCTGATTCCTTGAGTATGAAGTCAGCCAGTATGGACAGTCTTGCTTATATTCCGATCGGTGAGAGGCCACTTGCTTTGTATGTTCAGGCTTTGGCCGATCGGTTTGTGAGGTTGGATATTTCTGAGCCTAGTCAAGTATTAACTTGCACAATCGCTCATTCTTCATTATGGGAGCGTATCCGTGATCGGCAATTTGATGATCCTCATTTGTGTATCCTTAGAGACACGGTGGAATGTGGAGGTTCCAAGCAGGTTACCTTAGATGATGATGGAGTTTTGAGATTGCAGGGCGAGTTTGAGTGCCTAATGTGGATAGACTTCGAGATTTGATTTTAGAGGAGGCCTATTGTTCCCGGTACTCTATTCATACGGGCGCCGCAAAGATGCAGCGGCATTATTAATGGTGTAGAATGAAGAAAAATATCATTGCATATGTGGCTCGGTGTTTGAATTTTTAGCAGGTTAAGTAGGAGCATTAGAGGCCTAGTGGATTTTTTCAGAGGATTGAGATTCCCGAGTGGAAGTGGGAGTGTATCACTATGGACTTCGTTGTTAGACTCCCGCAGACTCGGAGGAAGTTCGACAAAGTTTGGGTCATTGTTGATAGGCTGATTAAGTTAGCGCATTTCATTCCAGTGGCAGTCTTCTATTCATCCGAGAGATTAGCTGAGATCTATATTCGGGAGATTGTTTGCCTTCGTGGTGTGCCCGTATCTATCATTTAGGACTGGGGTACAGAGTTTACCTTGCGCTTCTGGAGAGCAGTTTAGCGAGAGTTGGGCACACGGGTTGAGTTGAGCACAACATTTCATCCCCAAACAGACGGTCAGTCCGAGCGGACTATTCAGATTTTGGAAGATATGCTCCGAGCTTGTGTCATTGATTGTGGGATTAGTTTTTTCCTTTAACAGAGTTTGCCTATAAAAACAGCTACAATTGAGCATCTAGATGGCTCCTTATAAGGCTTTATATGATAGGCAGTGTCGGTCTCTGGTTGGATGGTTTGAGCCAGGGGAGGCTAGGCATTGGGTACGAATCTGGTTTAGGAGGCTTTGGACAAGGTCATGATCATTCAGGATAGGCTTCGTACAGCTCAGTCCAGGAAAAAGAGTTTTGCAGAACGGAAGGTTCGAGATGTGGGTTTTATGGTTGGTGAGCGGGTATTGCTCTAAGTGTCGCCTATTAAGGGAGTGATCAAATTTGAAAAGATGGGAAAGCTTAGCCCAAGCTTCATTGGTCTATTTGAGATTCTTGATTAGTGGGAGAGGTGGCTTATAGATTTGCATTGCCGCCGAGCCTATCAACCATGCATCCAGTGTTTCATGTGTCCATGCTCCGAAAATATCACGGTGATCCATCCTACGTGTTAGATTTTAGCACTGTCCAGTTGGACAAGGACATGTCTTATGAGGAGGAGCGGTGGCTATTCTAGACTGGTAGGTTCGTCAGTTGAGGTCATAGAGTTTCCCTTCTGTTCATGTTCAGTGGAGAGATCAGCCTCCCGAGGCATCGACCTAGGAGTCCGAGTTCGATATGCGGAGCCGTTATCCTCATCTTTTCCCCGACTTAGGTACTTCTTCTTTTGTCCATTCGAGGATGAACAGTTATTTTAGAGGTGGAGGATTTGACGAACCAAAGGGTCATCACCTGTCTTTAATCAAATTCCGTGCTTTTGAGGCCTTGAAAACCTCATTTAGAGATACCTCAATTTTCATGCATAGTTCGGGCGCCTAGCCGTAAAGCTTAAATATGAAATTCTATAAAAAAAATGCTAAGTTTTGATTTTAAAATTAATAAATTTGACTTCAGTCAACATTTTAGGTAAACGGACCCAGACCCATGATTCAATAGTCCCTGAGGGTTCGTAGGAAAATATGAGACTTGGGCGTATGCCCGAAATCGAGTTCCGAGGTCCCATGCCCGAGAAATGAATTATTCTGTAAAAAAATTTTTTGAAAATGTTTAAGGAAAATTGAACGAAAATCTGATTGGAAAGCGATAGTATCAGGCCCGTATTTTGGTTCCGACGCCCGGTATAGGTCCTATGTATAGTTAAGTCATTTCTGTAAAATTTGGTTAAAATCAGACGTCGTTTGATGTGATTCGGATTTGAATTCCAAAATTTGAAACTTGATGAATTTTAAGAGAAACTCTTGATTTTGAGGTTTGATTCATTGTTTTAGAGGTTATTTTGGTGATTTGATCGCACGAATAAGTTTGTATGATGTTAATGAGTTAGTGTGTGTTCGGTTAGGATCCCCGAGGGCTCGAGTGTGTTTCGAATGTGATTCAGGAAGGTTTAAACTTGTGAAAAGTTGTAGAAGTCATGCTGTTAGTGCACAAGACTGTTGTGCATCGCGATCGCGTAGGGTAAATAGGGACAGGGGTGGAAATTATTCTTCACGAACGCGAAGCTACAGTCGCTAACATGGAGCACTGAGGGATTGCTCATCGCGAACGTGACCAGTGTGACGCGAACGCATAGAGTTAAATGGAGGTGGGTTGGAATTCTGGTCGTTCTTCTACGCGAACACGTGGGTTTATTCATGAACGCGAATGTTAGGGGGGTCAAACCTTCGCGAACGCGCGGAAGGACTCGCGATCGCCTAAGTCCATTTACTGCCAGCCTTCACGATCGCGACAGTGTTCTCGCGAACGCGATGAACACTGTCGCCTATCACTTAAAATAGTAGCAAAAATGGGAATTGTTCAAATTTTCATAACTTCTTCATCTTAACTCCAAAATTGGCGATTTGTGAAAGAGGATTTCACCACCAATTCATAGGTATGTAATCTTCGACTCATTTTCTTCAATTTTCATTAACACCCATTAGATTGAAATTAGGGATTTTGGTAGAGTTAGGGCTTTTTAATTAATTATAATTTAGACCTAATTTTGGGGTCAAATGTTGAAAATAATTATATATTAGGGCTCGTGGATGAATGAGTGATCGGATTTTAGTTCGAACCTCGTGTTTTGACCAAGTGGTCTCGTGGTAGAATTTTGGAATTTTGGGAAGAATGATTGGAAAGCTATAATTAGGCATTGGATTCGAGTTGTGTCACGCCCCAAAATCTGAGGAGCGCGACCAGCACTCAACCGAGTAAATCTGACTGAGCAAGCCCATTAGGTCTCATTCTACCCAAACTAATTCATGAATAAATAGGAGATGGACTCCATTAATCATACTTAGTAAGTATTTCATTAGCAACTTCCATTTCATTTGCATTAGTAGCTTAAATCATAATTATCAAAATATTACAAGTTTTAATAAATCTTTGCCAAACATCAATATTTCTACTTTCATTTCAATATCTGACACTACCCGCAACCTATCTATAGAGCCTCTAAACATAACTGAAGAGTAATATAATATGAAAATATCGGTAACAAGGCTCCGGCTATACCTCAAATTACAAAGTACATGATTAACAGATGAAATAGGACCCCGAAACGTAGTGGGGATCACCAAATCAGCTTAAAGGATGATGTGGCACTAGCTGTGACCAACACTGCCTGCTATAGAAACACCTACATCCATTTATAGACGTAGCGCCCCCGGCAAAATGGATGTTAGTGCAATCGAATAGTACTAGTATGTATAACTAAACACCATATAGTTAGAAAGAACTTTCATACAGTAATAAGAAAATCACAAGTACAACTCAAACACTTTAAATGATCACAATCTTATAAAATAAATGAATTATGCAATTTTCACATCATTTCTCATAGCTTTTAGTTTGGGGCAGTTCATATTGTTCAAAATACCATCACTATCTTGAGCGGAGTCCGATCTCGACCCGATCGGCTAGGTCACCTTATTTGAGACATATATTTCAATCGCAATCTCATTTTCCCTTTTTTCGGAATTTATTCACGATACCACCACTATCTCGAGCGGAGTCCAATCTCGGCCCGATCGGATAGGCCGCCTTACCAAGGCATTATTCCCTTATCATTAATCATTTTATTTCACATGTATCATTTCATAGGCACTTGGGGCCACAACTTATCACATCATTCTTGGAACTAGGCCACATCTTACATCGTTCCCAATTTCAGTATTAGCTTTTCCATTTAGGACAGTAGGTGTACACAAGAGCAAATAGAAATTGTAAGCATAGATGAGACTTCACATAGATGGCACTATATATGCAGCTTCAATCTCAATTTAAGGTCTAAGCATTTCAATACATAATTCATATTCGTTGCACCTTTTCAAGATATCAAAAATAGTACATTGATCATATTGGAATACATATTTCACAATTATAAGGTAACAACCCTAAATTCATGTGGAACAATAATCAATTTAACAATTAAACTTTAATCTTACTGTATTCACACAAACACCGACAAAGCTCAATTTCTAAAAGACGGGGTTTTAGCCATACATACCTCGTTTAGGCTTTCCTTAAGTTACTACCATGTTTCGGGATTTCAACGAATCCCAATTTACTTTGAGACAAAATAAAATTGAATACAAATTAGGAATGTATTCATGGTTTTAGCTCATTTGAGCATTTTATCAAATACTAGTTGAGCACCTTTATTTCAAATCTCTTTCACAAGGTTTCCTTCATTTTTCAACCCAATCTCTACTTATTTATGTTCAAAAATCTTCCAACAAACCTAATTTGTACATGCATGTATACATAATAGTATTACACTCAAGAAACATACCTCAATACCCCATCTTATACCTAAACTCGAAATTAAAGCCTAATGTATAGAATCTTACCTCTTAGATGAAGAACTTGTGATTGTGTTCTTTGATTCTTGAAGATTGATGCAAGATTGGATGATTGAATGTTGGGTTCCTCCTTCTCTCTCTAAAATTCTCTCAATTCTCTCTAAAATAGGTAGAAAAAATGATCCCAAATGAAGCCCCAAAGACTATTTATTAAAATGTGGTCGGGTTATAAAAATAGGGAGACTAACCCTCCGAATGCGGGTCTGCGGTCGTATAATGGACCGCAAAATGGTTATGCTGGCTTCAAACAAGTTGCAAAACTCAACGCCCAAAACTAGGCTACATTGGTCCAGTTTGCAACCAGATTTGTGATCACAAATCAAGTATGCAGACTGCATAATGGTTTTTGCGATCGCAGATCTGACACGGGATCATATTTTTCCAGCCTTTGGTAATTTGACCATAACTTTGTGTAGGAATGTCCAAATGATGAACAGTTTGAAATGTTGGAAACTATAATCAAAGACCTTTCATTTGATAGGTTATTCATCACATAAAACCTTATAAATATTTAGTTATGTTTGTTCAAAGCTAGGACTTGTGCAAACTCATTTGGAATCTTAGCCTATTATGAAGTTTTCCTATTCGACTTTGGCTTAGGACTTTCCTTGAGACCCAAATTACTTACCACAAGACTCGTACACTTATTTACCAAGTTTAATTGATTACCATTGTATTAATAGCACACAAAATATTATAATTAGCTTATGTGGCACCACGAAATCCTAAATTACTTAGCAAAATTTTTCGGGGCCTTACAAGTTGTTTAGCATTTATTGATGTTACGAAGTCATTTATGTATATATACAATTTATTTGGAGCCGAATTCGAGAGAAAAAGCGGTAATTGAGGATTAAGTTGGCCATGTAAGTTTGAGGTAAGTTTTCGGTCTAACCTTTGTTTGAGGTATTAGGAGTTGAGTCATATCTGCTACTTTCTCCTTGTTGAGTATGACGTATAGGCATGTTGACGCGTATCTATACTATAGTGTCAAGCATGACCGTGAGTCTTAAATTGAAGTTGTTGTGTTCTTAAATGACATTTTGGATACCTTAGCTAATGATCTACCATATCGAGCAAAGATTTGTTTATCTTCGTAGATCCTATTTATGATTGAGCATTTTCATTAATTGAGCTGCGTACAAGCTAAGTTAAGGTTAGTTATAGCTGACTCTCCCTCGCCGGGATGACCGTTTCGATATTGTTGTTCCCTTTATGGGAAGTTGTTATATTTCTTTTGTTCCCTTGCCGGGAAGTTATTATATTATTTTGTTCCCTTGCCAGGATTTTTTGTGATTATGTGAAGATATGATGAAATGGGAGTGGGTGGTACGCCTACAATAAGATATGATGAAATGGGAGCGGGTGGTACGCCTTCACAAGATATGATGAAATGGGAGCGGGTGGTACGTCTACCACAAGAAATGATGAAATGGGAGCGGGTGGTACGCCTACCACAAGATTGATGAAATGGAAGCGAGTGGTACACCTACCGCAAGATATGAGAAATGGAATCGGTTGCACGCCTGCAACAAGATAAAACTAAAAATAAAAGTTGCATTTATTACTATTTATCCATGTTAGAAGTTAAAATGTAGTTCTTTATTATTCTTGATATTCTGTTTTATTTGCTATCCCTGCAGTACGTTCCCCTTCCCCAACTTTAATTGCTTATAACATGTTTACTTTTTCACCATATATTATATAATTGCACAGGTTTATTTGGAGTCTGGTCCTAGCCTCGTCACTACCTCACCGGGGTTAGGACAGTTACTTACCGAGCATGGGGTCGGTTGTGCTGATGCTACACCCTGCACTTATGTGCAGATACAGGAGCAGCGTTTGGCAGCAACATTAGTTCGGGAGCCAACCTTCAGTCCACCAAAACTCTAAGGTAGCCTTGCAGGCGTTTGCAGGCCCAACGTCTGCTCTATCTTATATTTCATTATGTTATCTCATGTATTCGAGACAAACAATGTTTTATTTCTTTCAAACGGTTGTATTTAGCACTCTTAGTAGTCCGCGGATGTTGTGACACCAGTTCTTGGGTAGAGGCATATATTAATTTCTGCAGTATTATTTAGCTCATTTAATTTAAGTCTTCTGCTTTAATTTCATATCATGTTGTTATTGAACTATTTAACGCTTGTTATTATGATTCACAAAAGGATTTAAAATAAAAGAGTTAGGAGTTTATGATTTCGTGGCTTGACTAGCTTCTACGAGTAGGCGCCATCACGACCCCGAAGGTGGAAATTTCGGGTCATGACACATATCAATAGTACTTTCTTAAAATAGTGGAGCAAGAAGAACAACAAGAGAATTAAATAAAAGGAAATTGGGAGATCTTTTTTATAAGGTAAAAGTTTAATTCATAAGGTACCAAGATGGTACAAAACGTTAAAGAGAATACCCCAAAACATGCATATCCTATAAGCTTCCAAGTAAATCCAGAAATTCTAGAACTTTTGATGTTTCGTTAATACACTAATTTTACGCCAATAAAATAAGTTGTGAATACATTTGTTTCTGATTCTAAGAATGTGCTCCCTATGTCCTTCAAAACAAGCTTGGTTCCTTTCCAGCTATAAAGTCCAGAAGAAGCATAATGGGAAGGTTCTCTATATTTGCTTGTCTTCTATGTACTCTTTGATTATACTACTCTTCCAACAAGCTCCTAATAGTTGGTGGCATCACCCAAGAAATTTCATATATGTTCAAGAATAAATCTCAACATTGTCTAGCAATTCTACAATGAAGCATAATATGACTCACTGATTCTTGATCTCCTTCACATAAATAGCATCAATTGCTAAGATTAAAACCTCTTTTTTGCAAATTGTCTTGTGTGAAACATGCTTCCCAAGTTGCTATCCAACCAAATCATGCTACCTTGGCTGGAGATTTTGTTTTCCATATCATCTTCCATGGTCAATTATCAACCATGTGTCTTGACTGCTTAATCAGCATATTGTAACAACTTCCGACTAAACAGTTTTTATCCTTTTCCTCTGCCCAGATCAATGCATCCATTTTACTATGATTAATTGAGACTGAATCAAGGTGCTGAAGTAAGAAACAATAGTCTTCTATCTCCCAGTCATTCAGGTTCCTTCTGAGCTCCACTTGCCAACCTAATTCTATAAAAAAAAATAGCAATCACTCCTCCCTTATTAAGGGAATAGTTGAATAGGGAAGGATACTTAGATTTCAAGCATTCCACCCTTATCCATAAATCTATCCAAAATTTAATTTTTTGCCCATCCCCAACTTCCAGCTTTGTATGTTTCAGAAATTCTTCACAAAGTTTACAAATACACTTCCAAATACCTCATTTTGCGTTTAACTGTTAAGAGGAAGGTCTCCAATCAGTCTTGATTCCATAAATAGCACTGATCAGCTTCTTTCATACTTTATCCCCTTTGTGAGTAAATCTCTATAGCTATTTAAAAAGTAGAATCTTATTGTGGGCTTTCTAATTTCTAATCCCCAAACCACCCCCTTCTTTATCATTTAATTAAATGAATTTTCTTTTTAGTAGCATTGCCACCCATATAAAATTATTCCTCATGGTGTTTATCTTTTTCTCCACTACTACAGGCATAGCAAAGAGTGATATCAGGTAAGTTGGGCATTCCATCTAACACACTTTTTATCAATGTGACTCTACCTCCCATTGATAAATATTGCTTCTTCCACGAAACCAACTTATTTGCATATCTATCCAAAACCCCTTGCCACATGTTCTAATCATTTTTTTCTAGCACCAAGAGGTAGCCCAAGATCTATTGTTGGAAATCTCTCAGCCTTACAACCCAAGATAGCAACCAACTCCTCAACTGTATAATCAACATTAATGCTAAATATGTTGCTTTTGACCAGGTTAGTTCTTAATACAGTCACTACTTCAAAAATTTGCAGAACTCCTTTTAAGTATAGAATTTGCTCTTTCTCTGCTTCACAAAAGAGAAGGGTTTCATCAGTGTGAGCATGTGATTTTTGCCCTATACGAATTACTCTCATAAATTCAAAATAAAATAATTTCGTTTGTTTATTTGCAATTTAAATTTCTCGTGGCATTATTCTGTTAATTGTTTGCATTTCTATGCATTTCAGAATAACAAAAATACATAAGGCATGTGTATTTAGGAGTAATTGTGCATTTTTAGACATTAATTAGTAATTGGAAAATGAAATTCTGGCTTCATGTGTATCAAAGTTGTTGAAACACGTTCTCAAGGCACTAAACTAAACGTGTGTTCATATTTGTAGGTTTTGATAAATGACAAACGACGCGCAATTGACATATGACGAGATCCAAGCACAAGCGCGCAATTGACACATAACGAAGTTCAAGCACAAGATGAATAAAGATCATGATCAAGCAAAGAAATAAAGTTATACATGAGTCGTTCTTTAATTGTGATCTTGATCCGACAATTAACTCAAGACTTGGCTTCTCTCGTAAAATCATTTTTATCAAATTATGCATATTTAATTTAAAGCAAAATGATTTTCAAACATTTTATTTTAACCAAAATGATTTTTAAACATGCCTCTCAAATCTGGACAAAGATAATCGATTATGTACTTTATGATAATCGATTATGTTAGACAATGTACACCAGATTTACAAAGCTGAACAATAATCGATTATGTACCTTATGATAATCGATTATGTTAAGGCATTGTACATTAGATTTTTCAAAGCTACAAGATAATCGATTATGTACCTTATGATAATCGATTATGTTGAGGCAGTGTCCATCAGATTTTTCAAAGCTATAAAATAATCGATTATGCACATTATGATAATCGATTATGTTGAGGCAGTGTCTATCAATTTTTATGTTGAGGCAGTGTCTATCAATTTTTACAAGACTGTAAAATAATCGATTATGTACTTTATGATAATCGATTATGTTAAGATAGTATTGTCCGAAGTTTTCAAAATATAAAAGATAATCGATTATCCTTATAGCATAATCGATTATGCAAATGACCGTTGCCAAAGTATTTTTAAACTCAGAAAGATAATCGATTATACACAATCTGATAATCGATTATGCTAAGTAAAATCTGCATATGATTTTTTGAACGTTGCCAGGTAATCGATTATACACAACTGATAATCGATTATGTAAAGTAAAATCTGAATATGATTTTTTGAACGTTGTCAGGTAATCGATTATACGATTTGGATAATCGATTATTCTTCTTAAAATCTGGGATTGATTTTTGAACGATTGGAAAATAATCGATTATGCAAATCAGATAATCGATTATCTTAGCACAAAATCAGCAATTCTTGATTGGCAATTAGGCAACGGTTGTGGGGGTTTTGAACACTATAAATACAACTCAAAATCAGTCTTCTAAGTACAACAACTGATTATATTCTTGCTAAAGCTTGCATACTCTCATATTCATCATTTTCTAATCATTTAATAAGTTTTTGAGAGCCAAAATCTTGACGAAAGTTGTTGTGTTCTTGAGCGTATTTATTTTACTCATATCTACTCTTAAAGAGAGTCTTGTCTTGAGTGCTAAGTGTTTGTATACACTTGAAGGGAAGTGTTAATCCCCTGTGGTTGTAAGAAGGAACGTTTTCATTCCTTCGGTTGAAGTCTTGAAGTGTGGTATCTTCGAGCAAAGGTTGTTGAGGCTTGTGTGACTCAAGTTCTCAGTTTGTAACGGTTTGTTAAGCACCCGTAAGCTTAACGAAGTTAGTGGAATCTCGAGAGAGTCTCTCGGGGACTGGACTAGCCACAGGTTGTGGTGAACCAGGATAATTTCGGTGCGTTCGTTCCATATTATTTACTTACCGCACTTATTTCAATCCTGCAATTTTTAATTCTGCAAGTTTGTATTGTTTTTTATTATAACGCTATTCACCCCCCCCCCCCATCTAGCGTTAAACGTATATTCTAATAATTGGTATCAGAGTCCAACTCTCTGAAAGACTTAACCGTTTGAGAGAAACAATCCATGGCTTCTACTCGTGACTTTAATGCAGGAATAGGTGAAGGACAATGCTCCACCAGACCACCACTGTTCGACGGCACAAACTATACGTACTGGAAGGTAGGGGTGGGCATCGGTCGGTTCGGTTCGGTTTTGGAAATTATCGGTTTTGTCTATCGATTATCGGTTTACAAATATCATAACCCGATAACCAAACCAATAAGATATTAGTTATCGGTTATCGGCTTATCGGTTATTGATCATTATCGGTTCGGTTATCGGTTTACCCGATAAGATAAACAATGCTAAAGTTTCTGTTTGCTTATTTGTTTTTCCAGTGTGTAATATCTACGGAGATTTCATCAAGCAACATTAAACAATGCTAAGTATGAAAAATGATGAACCCTTAGAACAATCCACTTATGAAATACCTGGAGGGCTTTAACTCGATGCCAAAGTGGTGGCAAGTCAGCAAAAAGTTTCTTTTACAGAAAGCTCTGGAGGCTTGGCATTTCTGAAAAAAGAATGCTTCAACAACTTCTCAGCAGTTGGCCTTTTATTTTGATCTTTCACCAAACACATTGCAACCATTTCCTTGAATGACTGTTACGACAAGTAAAAACTATTTTTCATTTCCATACATCACCACAAGATAAAGACTGAAGCACGTAGAAAAGCAACACTATATAAGTAAACCAACACATCATCCAGACAGTCACAAAATGTAGACAATTCAGAATTCTTATCTTAGGCCTGTTTGATAACTTTTTTTTTTCTTCTAAGCACTTAAACTGACCAATTTAAGCGACAATAATTTAGACTTCTTTATACCATAAATAAAAAATCACTTAATACTTTAAATGCCACCTAAAATATTTTACGAATTTCAAGTGAAACAATGTCTAGTTATCACTGAAGTCTGAAAGACCACATATCCAAAAGCAAGCTTCGTGAATAAAAATGCATACATCATTTCATCACACATGATAGATGCTTCATCATTACGACATAAATAAGTCTACATTAACTCTAGCTAGCATTATCTAGTGACAAAATTAATATACTTCCAGTTATAGTTTCAACAAATATTCAAGAGGATATTTTAGATTTGAATTCAGTGACAGGATTAAAATACATAGACTTAATACCCTTCAGCATGAAAATTTCAGTAACTAAAATTATCCAATGATATAATTTCAGTCGGAATTCAGACTTCAGCTTTGTCAAATAGCTCTCAGTCAACCACTAAATGAATATTTACATCATATCATATAAACCCACCAAGACCTTACTTACAACAAAGAGAACTCACTTGAAATCATATCCAGTTCCAGGCTGCAGAATTTCTGGTGCCATCCTACAAAATAAAAGTAGTTGATAGACATGTAAAACACGAAACGATTTCATAGAAATAAACACTGATGAGTGAAAATTGACCAAAAGAATGCCTTATATGCTCACCAGCA
Organism: Nicotiana benthamiana; assembly: GCA_034376525.1. Taxonomy (NCBI): domain Eukaryota; kingdom Viridiplantae; phylum Streptophyta; class Magnoliopsida; order Solanales; family Solanaceae; genus Nicotiana; species Nicotiana benthamiana. Next base: position 176,178,461 of record CM067339.1, read on the forward strand.
CGGAGTTCCTACAAAGGTATTCCTAGACCGCTGCCAAACATTCATGCTGAAACACCAAAGTCCCCCAGCTTCACTATCCCATTGGTATCCAGCAATATATTCCCAGCCTGCAATGAGGAAAAAATGGTAAAGAAACCACAAATATTGCAAATTTGAGGATCAGCGACAAGGCAACATCAGTTTTAACAAACCTTAACATCTCGATGGATGTGCCCATGTCGACGGAGATATTCCAAAGCCTTGAGAGTTTCCTTCAACTGGTGGTGACTGGTGAGCTTGAGCCTTGAGGGGTTGCGGATTGCGGCGAAATAGAATGAGAGTCGAGAGACACAAATGAATAAGGGAAGGGAATTAGTAAAATAAAACCCTAGTATATACTTAAGGGTAGATTAGTAAATTACTTCATTCTTATTGGGTTATTGGTTTTTACCCAATAATAAAAATGCAAACCGAAACCGAACCGATAACCCAATAAAAAAAAATTTTACCCCGTTACCGAACCGCTAACCCAATAACCCAATACCGATAACCCAGTAAAGAATTAACGGTTCGGGTTATCGGTTTTACCCGATATATGCCCACCCCTACTGGAAGGAGAGGATGAGAATATTCATCCAATCGAATAATTTTCATCTATGGAAGGTTATAACGAAGGGAGAACAAATTCCAACCAAAAAGGTTGAAAATGAATGGGTTCCAAAATCCGAAGATGAATACGATGCGGATGATATCCGAAAAGTGCAGAACAACGCTAGAGCCATCAACTTATTATATTGTGCTGTAAATGCTGATGATTATAGAAAAATATCATGTTGCACAACGGCTAAGCAAATGTGGGATAAGCTGGAAATCACGTACGAAGGTACGGACCAGGTAAGAGAAGTTAAAATTGATTTTCTAACCCATGCATATGAACTGTTTCACATGAAGGAAAGTGAGAGGATCGATGACATGTTCGAACGATTTTCATAAATCGTCAGTGACCTACATGCTCTTAAGAAGACCTTCACGGATAAGGAACTTGTCCGAAAAATTCTCCAAAGTCTCACTCCGGAATGGCGCTCCAAGGCCGACGCGATTCAAGAGTCTATCGGCGTTTCAAATGTCACCATCGACGGACTAAGAGGTAATCTTAAAACCTATGAATCTACTATGCTTAACCCTCCGTTTAATGATCAAAGGAAACAAAGAATCTCCCTCAAGGCAAGCACGGCTCAACCTCAAAATGATGAGGACTCAAACAACGAAGATAATGAGTTCGGACTCGTTATTAAGAGGTTTCAAAAGTTCATGCGAAAAGAGTATGAACGAAAAGGCAAACAACAAGGAGATCAAGTAAAGTGCTATGGATGCGGAGAAATCGGGCACATTAAATCAAATTGCCCAAATGTAAAAAAGGAGAAGAAACCCTTCAAGAAACAACGAGCATACATATCTTGGGGAGGTGACTCCGGAGACGAATCAAGCGACGATGAAGACGAAGCCGCAAATCTATGTCTCATGGCACACGAAGACAATCAAGAAGAGGTATGTCAAATTTCTTAAAAAAATTTCTTTTCTCTTGAGGAAATGCAAAATGCTTTTGATGAATTGTATAGTGAATTCATTAGAGCTTCCGAAACTGTTAGAGACGTAAAGAAAGCTCTTCTTTGAAAGAAAAAGATTTTGAAAAACAACTCTCTTTGAAAGAAAAAGATTTGAAAAAATTGATTTTGGAAAATGAGAAGTTGAAAGAAGAAAACAAATTTTTCGGCAAGAGAAGCGCCGACAAACCCGAGAGTTCTAGTAAAAATTGTATTTCTTGCATGCATCTAAAAGATGAAGTAGAAAGACTTAAGAGCACCCTAGATAAGTTCAATTCTTCTCATAAAAATTTGAATGATGTTCTTGTCAATTTGAAATCGACCAAACATGGCATAGGCTTCAAAAACGAGCCTAAAGAAAAAGTTGAAGCCATCCCCCAACAACCCAAGGCTCAACCTAGGATAAATAAAATAAACATTCACCCTAGAAATAACCATCCTAGAATCAACATGCATCCTAGACCAAACACTAGAAGAAACTTTGAACATTTTAGAACGCCTAGAAATGGCCTTCAACAATCGCAACCTAGACATACTCGACCTAGAAACAATTATTCTAGAAACGCTGCATATCCTAGAACAAACAGTAGGAGAAATGATTTTCAAGGATTGCGCAATAGCCATATTGTCAAAAATAGAGCAAACGATTTTCGTACCTCCAACTACTACCAACCTAGAAGAATGCATAATCCTAATGTCATTTGTCACTATTGTAGTCGAATAGGACATATTGCTCCTGCTTGTTTTACTAGACACAGACACTTAACTGCATGTCAAGCACAACAGCATTTTACACCTAACTCTCAAGGACCCAAAACAGCTTGGGTACCAAAAACTCATTGATATGTCTTGTAGGTATGTTTGAAGGGATCAAGTGTACTTTGGTACCTTGATAGTGGATGCTCCAAACACATGACCGGAGACGCATCCAAGTTCCTTCAACTAGAACACAAGGAAGGAGGAAACGTTATTTTTGGAGATAACAACAAGGGAAAAATTATCGGCATTGGCTCGGTCGATAAGAATGAATCTTCTTCCATTAAGCATATATTGCTAGTTAAAGGTCTAAAACATAATCTCTTGAGCATTAGTCAATTATGTGAGAAGGGAAATCTTGTTTTGTTTGATTCGGAAGAATGCTTAGTTTTTCGTCGTAGTGATTTAAAATTATCTGTCGTGGTTTTAGAATTGATAACATCTATATGGTTGATCTTGAAAACTCTTCATCAGAGTATGTGAATTGTCTTATGAGTAAAGAAGACGATATGTGGTTATGGCATCGTAGAGTAGCTCATATCAACATGCATCTTTTAAACAAATTGATTTCACAAAATTTAGTTATTGGTCTTTCAAATTTGAAATTTGAAAATGACACTATTTGTGATTCTTGTCAAAAAGGGAAGCAAACAAAAGCATCTTTTAAATCTAAGAATATTGTTTCAACTACAAGACCTTTGCAACTTCTTCACATGGATCTCTTTGGACCATCTCGCATTGAAAGTCTTGGTAGAAATCGTTATGCTTTTGTTATTATTGATGATTATTCTAGATTTACATGGACACTATTTCTTGCTCACAAAAGTGAGGCTTTTCAAAATTTTAAATGTTTTCTTAAACGTGTTCAAAATGAAAAGAACACAACCGTCACTTCCATAAGAAGTGATCATGGGGGAGAGTTCGATCACAATCTCTTCACGGACTTTTGTGACGAACTCGGTATTGAGCATACCTTCTCTGCTCCACGTACACCACAACAAAATGGAGTGGTGGAACGGAAAAATAGGTGTCTCGAAGAGATGGCTAGAACCATGCTCGATGAGGCTAAGATTCCCAAACAATTTTGGGCGGATGCCGTGAGTACCGCATGCTACGTTTTAAACAGAGTAGTCATAAGGCCAATACTCATGAAAACTCCCTATGAACTCTATAAGGGAAGGAAACCTAATCTCTCCCATCTTAGAGTATTCGGTTGTAAATGCTTTATTCATAACAATGGAAAAGATAATTTGGGAAAATTTGATGCCAAATCGGATGAAGGAATTTTTCTTGGTTATTCATCACGTAGCAAAGCATATAGAGTATTCAATAATAGAACCGAAACTATTGAGGAATCCCCTTATATTGTGTTTTCCGAAAATAATGCTCGCTTGGCGAGAAAGGATTCTGGTTTTGATCTTGCAGGTATTTTAAACACAATAAGTCCTCAAGACAAAGTACAAGAGGAAAACCCAAAGGAAATTCAAGATGAAATCTTGGAACAATCATCGGAGGAGGCGCCACCACTGGAGAAAGAAACGAAACTGCCCAACGCGTGGAGGACAATCAAAGACCATCCTCTCGACAAGGTAATTGGCGACATTGAACAAAAAGTAAGTACTCGAAACAATCTTAAGAACACCTTAGGACATACTGCTTTCGTTTCTCAAATTGAACCCTCAACCATTTCCGAAGCAATTGGGGATGAACATTGGACCTTGGCAATGCAAGAGGAGCTTAACCAATTCAAACGAAATGACGTTTGGGAATTGGTGCCAAGACCCGACAATCATACCATAATTGGTACGAAATGGGTTTTTCGAAATAAATTAGATGAAAATGGTGTAATCACTAGAAACAAAGCTAGGCTTGTAGCAAAAGGTTACAATCAAGAAGAAGGAATTGACTATGAAGAAACGTATGCACCCGTAGCAAGGTTAGAAGTTATTCGTTTATTACTTGCTTTTGCCTCTTCTATGAATTTCAATTTATATCAAATGGATGCAAAGAGTGCTTTTCTAAATGGTTTTATTCAAGAAGAAGTTTATGTTGAACAACCCCCAGGCTTTGAAGATTTTAAATCTCCCGATCATGTTTTCAAACTTAAGAAAGCCCTTTATGGTCTTAAACAAGCTCCCCGAGCTTGGTATGAACGATTGAGCAAATTTCTTTTGGACAATGAGTTCATTAGGGGGAAAGTTGACACCACACTGTTTATTAAGCATAAAAACAATAATATTTTATTAGTTCAAATCTATATGGATGATATTATTTTTGGTGCTACTAACAATGCTTTGTGCAAGGAATTTTCTGATTTAATGACAAGAGAATTCGAGATGTCTATGATGGGTGAGCTAACCTTCTTCTTGGGGTTGCAAGTGAAACAAATGAAAGAAGGAACTTTCATTTGTCAATCTAAATATTGCAAAGAGTTGCTAAAACGATTTGAAATGAGCAACGCCAAAGCAATGGCCACTCCAATGAGCACATCCGATCATCTTGACAAAGATGACAAAGGTAAGGAAGTCGACACCAAGAAGTATCGAGGTATGATCGGATCCCTTCTTTATCTTACTGCTAGTAGACCGGACATAATGTTTAGCGTATGTTTATGCGCTCGATATCAATCATGTCCGAAGGAGTCGAACCTAACTGCGGTTAAGTGGATAATGAAGTATCTTGTTGGTACTATAAATGTGGGACTATGGTATCCCAAAGGTTCTTCATGCCAACTTGTTGGCTATTCCGACTCCGATTTTGCGGGTTGCAAATTGGACCGCAAGAGCACTAGTGGCACTTGCCATTTGCTCGGTAGCTCTCTAGTCTCTTGGTTTAGTAAGAAACAGGTAAGTGTTGCGTTGTCCACAACCGAGGCTGAATATGTAGCCGCGGGGAGTTGTTGTGCTCAAATCCTTTGGATGAAACAACAACTCTCGGACTATGGACTAAGTATCGATCATATCCCTCTTAGATGTGATAATACTAGCGCCATAAGCTTGACGAAGAACCCCGTTCTTCATTCAAGAACAGAACACATTGAAATTAGGCACCACTTTATAAGAGATCACGTTCTCAAAGGTGATGTCGAAATTGAGTTTGTTGAAACCAAATCTCAATTGGCCGACATTTTCACAAAGCCTTTAGAGAAAGAGTCCTTTTTTCGAATTCGTAGTGAACTCGGGATTCTTCACTCCACGTTGATCTAAGTCATGCATTGCATTTTTTTGTTTTTCATTACTAACTTGAGCGTCGGAGGCGCCTAATTCTGTTTTGCAGGCATCGCCCCAAAGACAGGGGGAATTATAAAGCACTGGTGCAGAAAAATCGATCTCTTTTCAGAATAATCGATTTCTCTTAAGTACATAATCGATATCCAGTATCAATAATCGATTATGTTGACATTATATTGTCCCTTTTTTAATTGCGATTTTTGGTTAATCAATAAACAAGTTATTTACTAATGTTTTTTAATGTCAAAAGGGGGAAGAAAGAGCTATGCACTTAATATTTATTGTCATAAATTGAGGGGGAATTCATATGTTGAGGGGGAACTAATTGCATATCTATATACTTGCCTTGGATCGTCATTATGAATTATCTAATATGCATATCCCGATATTGGTTTGCCATTATCAAAAAGGGGGAAATTGGTGAAACACGTTCTCAAGGCACTAAACTAAACGTGTGTTCATATTTGTAGGTTTTGATAAATGACAAACGACGCGCAATTGACATATGACGAGATCCAAGCACAAGCGCGCAATTGACACATAACGAAGTTCAAGCACAAGACGGACAAAGATCATGATCAAGCAAAGAAATAAAGTTATACATGAGTCGTTCTTTAATTGTGATCTTGATCCGACAATTAACTCAAGACTTGGCTTCTCTCGTAAAATCATTTTTATCAAATTATGCATATTTAATTTAAAGCAAAATGATTTTCAAACATTTTATTTTAGCCAAAATGATTTTTAAACATGCCTCTCAAATCTGGACAAAGATAATCGATTATGTACTTTATGATAATCGATTATGTTAAGACAATGTACACCAGATTTACAAAGCTGAACAATAATCGATTATGTACCTTATGATAATCGATTATGTTAAGGCAGTGTACATTAGATTTTTCAAAGCTACAAGATAATCGATTATGTACCTTATAATAATCGATTATGTTGAGGCAGTGTCCATCAGATTTTTCAAAGCTATAAAATAATCGATTATGCACATTATGATAATCGATTATGTTGAGGCAGTGTCTATAAAATTTTACAAGACTGTAAAATAATCGATTATGTACTTTATGATAATCGATTATGTTAAGACAGTGTTGTCCGAAGTTTTCAAAATATAAAAGATAATCGATTATCCTTATAGCATAATCGATTATGCAAATGACCGTTGCCAAAGTATTTTTAAACTCTGAGATAATCGATTATACACAAGCTGATAATCGATTATGCTAAGTAAAATCTGCATATGGTTTTTTGAACGTTGTCAGGTAATCGATTATACACAATCTGATAATCGATTATGTTAAGTAAAATCTGAATATGATTTTTTGAACGTTGTCAGGTAATCGATTGTACGATTTGGATAATCGATTATTCTGCTTAAAATCTGGGAATGATTTTTGAACGACTGGAAAATAATCGATTATGCAAATCAGATAATCGATTATCTTAGCACAAAATCAGCAATTCTTGATTGGCAATTAGGCAACGGTTGTGGGGGTTTTGAACACTATAAATACAACTCAAAATCAGTCTTCTACGTACAACAACTGATTATATTCTTGCTAAAGCTTGCATACTCTCATATTCATCATTTTCTATTCATTTAATAAGTTTTTGAGAGCCAAACTCTTGACGAAAGTTGTTGTGTTCTTGAGCGTATTTATTTTACTCATATCTACTCTTAAAGAGAGTCTTGTCTTGAGTGCTAAGTGTTTGTATACACTTGAAGGGAAGTGTTAATCCCTTGTGGTTGTAAGAAGGAACGTTTTCATTCCTTCGGTTGAAGTCTTGAAGTGTGGTATCTTCGAGCAAAGGTTGTTGAGGCTTGTGTGACTCAAGTTCTCAGTTTGTAACGGTTTGTTAAGCACCTGTAAGCTTAACGAAGTTAGTGGAATCTCGAGAGAGTCTCTCGGGGATTGGACTAGCCACAGGTTGTGGTGAACCAGGATAATTTCGGTGCGTTCGTTCCTTATTATTTACTTACTGCACTTATTTCAATCCTACAATTTTTAATTCCGCAAGTTTATATTGTTTTTTATTATAACGCTATTCACCCACCCTCTAGCGTTAAGCGTATATTCTAACAAAAGTTTGATTTTAAGTAAATTTGTTAATCTTTTATTTGATAAAAATCATTGGTTAATTAAGTTTTATAGATTAATTAGGATTTTGTTTTAGGAATTCAATAAAATAAAGAAAAAGATTTAAAGAAGCCTGAAAATACAAGTCCAATGTATCCATATGGGCCATTTTGATATAAAGTCTAGGCCCAATTACCCAGTCCACTTGTCCCCTACCCCGTCCAGCTCCAGGGATGCCAAAACGACATTGTTTGGTCGCCTCTCATCTGGGCCGTTCATCGCCCATCATCCAACGACCCTCAAACTTCCCCCCAAAACCAAATAAAAATGTCCAAACATATGTAATAAGATCATAGACCAAAACCTTCATCCTCGTACAGTTTCGCGTTGGTGTAACGCCACCCATGAGCCACCCTAACCTCACCGTCTGCCGCCGGCTGGAAATCGCTACCGGCAGCGGCCTAACCCCAATACCTCCCAAATTTATACCATAGAAGCACCTCATTCTCTTCTTCCCATTACCATGAAAATCATCCCTCGAATCACCGCCGATGTGCTCGAATATCCGACCAAAATACAGCTCCACCGTCTACGGCGGAGGCCAGTGGCAAACCACTCCCAAATCAACAACAATAACTCTCCTCACCACCCTCACCATAGCCTTGCCAGTGGTTACCCTCAAATATAACCACAATTCGCCAATTATTAGCCTGAAGATGGCAGCTCCGCCATGCACGGCGGTGGCTGCCATCCAATACCGTCAGGACACCACCAAATCATTATAAAATCACACCCTACAATTATTTTGTCTCCCTCATCCAATATCCACCCCCCAAACCTCTCAAAGGTCTCCAAGACCGGTCAAACATTAGGATCTAGGGTTCCTAAGGGCAAAGCTCCAAACGGATTTTTAGGGTTCTGTCCCGAGTCATGGCTGCATTCCATCTCAAGGCAATTAGGTAAACCTTTTTCTATCGTGGTTCATTTCTGGCCATCCTCCTCCTCATCCTCCTTTTCTTTAATTCAGACTAGGAGTTTCGAGTTTAGTCTTGTTAATCCTGTTAAGTTAACTTTATAGACTTTGTTCCTTGTTTGTTTGTTTCAGTTCGAGTAGACTAATTGTAAATTCATTTTTAGTTCTTATTTAGTAAGTTTGTAGTCGATTCTTTGTTTGCATGTTAGCTAGGTGATATTAGGAATATTGTTTTTTGTTCACGTTAAATTTTTTCTAAATGGTTAAGTTTTTTTCATTTCTGCTGAAGAATCCCCTTGTTTGGTTCGTCTAGAACTCTTAAGCATCTTTGTGTTTGTTTATGACATTTTAACGGATTCTAGGAATTCAATTGTTAGTTTTAAAAGCTAAAGGGGCTCAAAGAGAGAGTTGAAGTTTGTAGTAATTGATTGGGACAGGGGGTAAATCAGGGATTTCAGTTTGGGTCAGTTAAAATGGAAGCCTCTAGAAGATAGGAAAATGTGAGCATGAATGTTTAAAAGCCTTGTAAGGTTAAGGGAGTAAAAACAGGGGTCCTGGGAGGATAATTTGGGTGTTTAAGTTTATGGAATCTTTAATAAGAAGCTTCCAGTAGGGGTCTATTGGAAAAACTTTAAATGTGACTTGGCTAGCAAGTCATAAAATCAAGGACTTAAAGGGAAAAAAAAAAGGAATCTGAAGTTTCCCTATGGCCTTGCCTATAAAGGCAACCATTTCTTCAATGATAAGGGGCTGGTCGAGAAATATATATACAACCAATAAATTTTACTGTTACATTGGATCTATCATTAATATTCTAAAGACCTTCACATTCTGAAAAGTTTCGAGCTACTTGGCACCATTTGATTTGAGTATGGTTATATGATGATTTGAAGTCATTCCTTGGGCTCCTTTTACTTCATTTCTTCGAGTTAAAAATTATCTTATCATTTATCTGCAATTGTCTGGGATCTGAGATTGTTTGGACTGGTTGTGTTGCTATTACTCTGCTACGTATTTGCTGAACCACCATCCTCACTTTCTTTCCATTTTCCAGGTATATTTTGGCCCTATGGATCTCATACGAGTGTAATATGAAGTTGTGACTCTGGAATGCAAGTGATTAATGATTTAAAATTTCCTTCCCTTGTCTCATTTAGCTGACAAATTTTATTTAGGGTATAGCTGTGCGCCCCATTTGCATGATATTTAATTAGGAATCCCATTGTTTTAGTTATTCCTGCAGTCAGACATTGTAATGTAATAAATAGATTTTCAATCTTACATTTAGACCTAGCGTGAATGCTGAAGTGTTCAGTGAGTTGCAAGTTATCCTGTAACTATGATGCATCCCAGGCAAAAGTTTGTTTGTTTAGATTATTGGAATATCAGTGTGGTGATAGTGTATTTAGTCGTTAATGTAGCCTTCATGTTCATACAATTTGTGTGTGCTCGTAATTGACTCAAATGACTCTGTCTGAGTTGTTGTTAGTATGTCTATATTTAACAAATGTAAGTCCACTACAATTTCAATTAAGGGTTGGAAAAACCTGAAGAACTGTTTGGATTGTTAAAATGCCTTACATGATACCTGTTAGTAATATCATTGCGTCTAAGATTTCAATTATTTGTGCAAGCCAAGCCTGTTTGGGCTGATTGGGCCACTTGGCCCACCAACTACAGTAATTTGTATATATAGTCCCTGCGATTCAACTTGAGTTTATGTTAGGGCCCAAAGTACAGTATTGAATAAGGGCTCATCTCTTTTGGAGGTTAAGTGAAAGGGTTGCACTTGGACCCAAGCTTAAGGCTGTCAAGCTGGGCTCTATTGAGGCCCAGCTGATAAATGAACCCAGGCCACCCAAATGTGGCTTTGACAATAAATCCTTAGTTAATTTTTAGGATCAAATAGTTTCAACATCAAATATTCCTTGGGACATCTTTTGTAAAACGCAGAATTTAACACACTTAGAATTTGAGATGGGTCGTTTAGCGAATATTCACGGTCTCTCACGAAGATAATAACATGCTAGTCGTCTTAGGAAGCGTCTTTAATAATTCACATTTCCTAAATACGGGTGCACATTTATGTGACCCAAATCCAAATCTTAACGAAGTTGGAATGTGTCAAAATTCACGGGTGCATTTATGTGACGTGGTTTGAGGCATGTTTTAACGATGTTGCAATTCTCTTTAAAATAATAATAAAAGCGGTTTAAAGTCAAAAAGCGCATAAGTTAAAACATGTTCTAAATCAGATAATTTAAGCCAAAGCGATCGTGCTAGAACCATGGAACCCGGAAATGCCTAACACCTTCTCTCGGGTTAACAGAATTCCTTACCCGGATTTCTGGTTCGCAGAATGTTAAACAGAGTCATTCTTTCCTCGATTCGGGATTCTAACCGGTGACTTGGGACACCATAAATCTCCCAAGTGGCGACTCTGAAATTCTCTTTAATGATTGAATCACGTTTCGATTGTCCTTAAATTGAAAAAAACTCCCTTATCTACGCTCTTCGCCGGGTTGTAGTAGCGAAAAAGGAGGTGTGACAATCAGCATATAAAATATGAGAAACTGTGACTATTATCACCAAATCTACCAAAATGCATCCCTTTAATCCATCTCAATTTCTCCGCATTCATTAACATCCTACTAAACACTTCCATCACCAAGGTGAACAATATGGGGACAAAGGATTCCCTTGTCTCAAACCCCTTTGATTAACCCTGGGGATTTCAATTAACACGGAAAAACTTGCGGTAGATACACAAAATCTAATCCAGTCAATCCATCTGTCTCCAAAGTTCATTTGCCTTAGAATGTTTAACAGAGAAGACCAATTCACACTGTCATAAGCTTTCTCAAGATTCAATTTGCAAGCAATACCTTTTTTCTTCATTCTCAACAGATAGTCAACACTTTCATCTGCAACCATAGCAGCATCAATTATTTGTCTGGCCTTAATAAATGCATTTTGGCTATTGATACTAATTTATCAAGTACCACTTTAAGTCATTCTGCCAGCAGTTTTGCAATGATCTTATATACACTTCCCAACAGACTAATAGGTCTAAAAATTTTCACCTCTTTAACTCCCTTTTTCTTGGGGATCAATGCAATAAAAGTGGAATTCATACTTGGATTACATTACATATCAAAGGGTAATTTTTAAAATTTTGTTGATGGTAGGGATAAATTTAGCTGGATAGTATAACGGTAGGGATAAAATTAATTAGATAATATAACGGAAGTTAAACATAAATAACATCTAAAAATAAAGGGATATATTTGTCCATTTTCTCATATTTTTCTATACTTCTCCTTTCAATCAAATAAGGAGTATCTTGTTTTGAATTAATTTGATCTCTTTTGGTTCTTTTCTTTTTGTTTGATTCTGAAAAATTAATTTCATGAATCGCGATTACAGGTTTGGTTGATTGAATATAACTTTAAGATAAAATATCTTAAATCACCTCTAAACTTGGCTCATATTATTAGTATTCTTTTCGAACTATGTTCGATCTTAATTACCCCCCTTAATTTGACTTTTTGAGAATCATTACCCCTAAATGCTGATGTGACAAAAAGTGTAGGTGCACTCACCTGCCATGTGAATTTTTCTGTCTATGTGGCATGTTTTACAAAAATAAAATATTTTTTACCTTTTTAAGAATATTATTTTTTAGATAATTATTTTCGAATATAATTTATAAATAAAACTTGAATAGAATAATATTGTTTCGGCTAAGTATTTTTATTTGGCCAAAAATAATAAAATTTTAGTTAATTTTTTTTTTTGAATTTGACATGAAAATAAAAATCTATACAATTGAAATAAATAGTCAAAACATCTAAAACGTTATAAAAAATAGCTTGAAATTAATTATTTTGGGCTATAATTTTTTATATAGCTCTAAATACGGTGCTAATTTATTTATTTTTATAAATTTTACCTAAAATGTAAAAATATACAGTTAAAATAAATAATCATTGCATCACAAAAGAAGAAATAAAAAGAGTGTACAATTGCAAGAAATTACAAGTACAATTGCACTCTTTTTATTTCTTCTTTTGATGTAATGACTATTTATTTCAACTATGCGTTTCGTATAACTTTTTAAATGTCTTGACTGTTTATTTTAATTGTACAAACCTTTATTTTCACGTCAAATTAAAAAAAATTAACTTAAACTTTATTATTTAAAAATATTTAGTCTAAATAATATTGTTAAGTCCAAATTTTATTATAAATTTTATTCGAAAAAATTATCAAAAAAAGTAATATTCCTAGAAAGGTAAAAAACATTTTATTTTTCAAAAAAAAATGACATACAAATAGAAAAATCTCGTGACAGGAAAGTACACCCACACTTTTTGTCACATCAGCATCTAGGGCGATAATGATTCTCAAAAGACCAAATTAAAGAGAGTAATTAAAGCCGAACATAGTACAAAAATGATATTAATAATCTGAGCCAAGTTTAGGAGCAATTTAATGTATTTTACCTAACTTTAAAGAGTAATGCTAAAGTAACTCGACCGCACAAAATTGAAACGTAAAAGTGAAGAACCGAGTCATACCGGATTTATTTCGATATAGTATTGGTGTAACATTTAAAAACCAAAAACCATAAATCTAACCAAAATTTTCAAAAGCGTACCAAATCGACCTATAAACACCCTTAGCTCGGATAAACATTTAAGGAATTAGGACACAAATGTAATCACAATAGCAGTACAAATTAAAAAGTAGAAGCAACATAACTATTTCTCAAGGTGAATCATGGAAAGGATATGTTTATCTTAAGATAACTTGATATCATGTACAGATAATAGGGAGTATAACATTGTCCATAATTCCAATCCCTTAAAGATCTGCTTTGCCAGCAACTTCCTCATCACTTGAGGCATATTCTTCTTCACTCACCTCTTCATCACTAGATTTTTCTTCAGGTACAGCCCCAGCATCTTCACTCTTCGCGTACTTTTCGCAATACTCTGAAAATATATCTTATACCATAAGTAATGAGGAAACTTAAACTGGTGTAATTTTTTTGGTATTTTGGAAAGAAAGGCGTGTAACCTTAACACAAGGTTGAATACACCAAAAGTATACTATAGGCAGTCGAACTTTTTCAACCGGAGTAATGAGGTATAGAAAAGGTAAAGAGAAAAAACAGCACCTAAAAGTGTTATAACAGCATCTAACCAGTCCAGCTACTGAATTATTCAACAAAATAAAGCATCGGGATAAGGAAGTACAAAAATTTGTACCTATTGGACAATTAGGAAAGCAATCAGTAGAAACAAAGGAAATAATAGCTGTCGAGTTTTGTTAAAGTGGAGATCTGTCTTCTAATGATTCAAGAAACTTTGCAGTAAAGACATAGTCCCTCAGCCAACACGTCAAACTAATAAGCGATATAATATAACTTAATTAGTGGAAGAAACTTCCTATCTTTTTTTAACCAATGAAAGTTCTAAGTTCGTGCTTACAGCTGCTTTCGCTAAATTGTTTAAGCCCTTTTCGGCATAACACCTTAATAGTGTGTGCACCTGGTAGAAAAGATGGGGGGGGGGGGGGGGGGGGGGGTGGAGATTAGGGATGGGAGCAGATGAGAGAAGGGTTCATAACGGCAGAAAGAAGAGCCAAAGTTAAGGCCAGAAAAGCAGATGTCATTAAGGCAGAGCATCGACGTTATAGTAAAGTTGAAGGGCACACCAAAAGCGCACACCAAAAGTTGGAATATTGGCAAATGTGAACAGCAATTGGGCATTAACCAAAATCATTCAGTTAAGGACAGAAATCTTTAGCTCCGGTATTGAAGGTCAAAGTCATGCAGGATGTGTACCCTGAAGGATGAATCGTACATTCCACCAGGAATGCCAGAAGCCACTTTATTTCACAGTAGGTCGGGGGGGGGGGGGGGGGGGTATATATATTTTGAAAGGGAAAACGGAGATGACCCAAAAACTACACAACTTGAATAGAGATGACATCATGCAAGTTATTTGAGCTTTCATTTTGGACTTAAAAGAGGGTTCTTCTCATTTGTGGATTGGAAGCACTAGCTAAGAGTGACAAGACACATCAATAAAAAGGAAAAACGGGCAAAGTTAAGCTAAAGGCTACAAGATGGCCAGATATCCCATTTACATTTGGATTTAATTCCAAATCTAGCAGATACATTTGAATGAGAACTATGGCCATAAAATAAGTTTCATTTCTCATATTTCTTACCACATGAAAGGATATATGGACATAACATCATCTGCTCTCTAACACCACCATCTGATTCAAAAACTTAAATAGGTTCTGATTTTGTTTCGCCTTTCAAACTACATCTTGTCTGCTAACGTACTCAACACAAATGAAGCAATTCCCTTGGTTTTCATTTGCCACCAAAACATTGTAGTAAGTACCTTCACAAAGGCAACCATTTTAACACCAAATCATGTAACTCTGTACCCTTCTACTGGGCATCCAACAGCCCCTAATTCACCACACTCAAGTAACCTTCAAATTCCATCTGCCACACAATTCCTCAATCGACCATTATCCTCACACCACCTACACATGTGTAAACTGTCTCAAACAAGCTGCATTCGTCTTTTCCTGACCTTCAATGTCTTCAATGTCATATAGCAAAGACCCTATTACTTGGAGCAGATATATTAAAATCATTCGTCTACTCCGTCTATGAGATAGCAATTTGCAACATTTAGTAGCTGCCGATGTGGCATTCATGTCTCTAGTAAAACCATAACCTACTCTTACCTCGAGTCTCCTTTAGCACAACCTACACCCATGGTCACATGCTCAAAAAACCTATACGCTTCCTTGCACCCTTGCACATAGTACTTAGGTGCTTGTACATACAGAGATTGCATCTTCTTGTCTTTCTCCCGACCACAATTGCGCCCCCCATGGACTATGGCCACAAGACAGGTTGGGAGGCTAGCATTAGCATATGCACAGACCGTTTCATGAGGCAAGGCTTCAACCTAGACTAGCTAGCTTGCTCATAGCACACATACATACAATGTGCACATATACATATATACACATACACATGCAATATTGCGAAAGCACCGCGTGTAAAATGCGTTGTGATGAGCACTGAGGATCTCTTGCTCTTTCCATCTTTCAGCTGGGCCCAACTAAAACGAAATCAATGGTCCAGGGGCACGTTGTTTGCTGCATTGACCAGATCTTCATCAATCAATGATTTTACAGCATTATGGTGATAGGCGATACTATCTACTATCAACAATGCCTCAATCCCAAGCTAGGGGAGGTCCTCTACATGAATCACTATTGATAACCAAATTTGTCTTACGGCAAATTATGAACTCTCTAAAACTAGACATTCTCTATATCATACTTATTCCTATACTAACATACAAGTCTGTATGGGTTATCAAAAATCATACAAGTCTTTATTTATAGATAACAAAAGGGATACAAGTAAAACCAAATTAAAAGTATTCCTGGCAACCATCAATTTCTACCCAAAAGGTTCGGGAAAAGCTTTCAAATATATCACACGAGCTTACTCAAGCCACACATTACATCACATGCTAAGCGTGCAAACAAAATTTGGTGATAGGCAAGGCAACTAAAATATTTCTATGTTCAATTTAGGGCATCACACTAGTCAAATTGATTGCGAGTGCTAGATTGATAATTTGAAGGTTTTTACCTTTCACCCTTTGATCATAAGTAGTACGATCACGCATCATGAGAGCTGCAGCCTCGCCATTCAGAGGATCTGATGGGTTAGGATATAGAAGAAGCTGGGGAAGAAACACTTCAAAAACATTTACAAGATCTGCAAAAATGAAAAAGATAAACATGACTTGTTGAACCCTAAAGTATTACTCAAATGAGCAAAAGAAACTTAGAAGCACGGAGAACTGTAGAATGCCAAACTACCAAACATGGGGCTCCAGGTCTGATTGATAACATCTAAGCAGACTGAACCTGACCTGTAAATTTAAAGAACATGAAAATGTAGATTAGGATGACGTCCCTTTCACAGGTGTCGCATTAAGTGCCAGAAAATGAACTAGTAAGCAAAGATAGGTTGCAGAACCACTCACATTTCATCAACATTTGGATGGTAAATCCTGTTAACAAAACCAATGGAAGGCGATTTGTAAGGATAGGCATCAGGGAGCTCTACTCTCACTTTCCACACACCTCCCTGATAAGGACCTAACGTAAGCATCAAGAATCAACATTGTTAGACACAAGTAAAGACGGTCATTTTGTGATCAAACTTCCATAAACAATCTCAATAAGCAAGCAGCTGACACTAATCAACAATTTCGCATACTAGTATACTACCACTACAGCCACATTAAACTATGAAGTACATAAATCTAATCCAAAGATTTAGATATAGAAACAGAGTTTTAAATTTGAAATCTGAAAAACAATTCAAATTGGGCAAGAGCAAGAAAACCAACTCCCAAAAATTCTTTAACAAATGTAGTCCAAACGCCTAATTCGCAAGTGAACATTAATTAATGTGATCGGTACTCTACAACAGGAATGAGATGACATGAATAGAGTTGGAACAAATACAACATACCCATACCCAGTATAATCCCACATAGTGGGTTATGGGAAGAGGTAGTGTGTACGCAAACCTTACCCTTACATTGTGGAGATAGAGAGCTTGTTTCCAATAGACCTCGGCCCAGGAAAGCATAAGCAGTTGGAGCAAATACAACAGAATCATATAGCTGACCCCAACTAGTTTAGAATTGAAGCATACTTGATGGACTGATGGTGCTCAACAACATATTAAGAACCAAAATATTCACAGAAAATCAAGTTTTTTTGGGTGCAAAATTGAACTTCACAGCAACCTACTTTTTCTTCTCTGTAGTGGAAGTTCGTATCTTTACAGCTAAATCAGTATAAGCTAAATACAGCTAACCAATAAATGATCAAAGCCAGAATCAAGAAAAAAAACATAAATATGCATTTGCACACCCAAAAAAATTTAAAAAAAAAGTGAGCAAAGAAAAAGGCATAAAGAAACAGAATTTACTCTCTTTGGGACCATGAAATTCCACATAGAATTCTTGCATTCCATCATTGATCATTTCTACTTTGTAATCAGTCATCATCCTATTTTTTCACAAAAACAAATACCCATTTAAACACAAATAAAACTAAAAATACCCCATCAAAAAAAGATTAAATTTTGAGTTAAAAATTTACAGTTTCATCAAGTCCATTTCTCTGCGTTTGCTAGGGGAAGACATGATTTTGATTACTCCTTCCTTTTTCTTTTCTCTTTCCTCTTTTGCTTTTACAGAATGAAAAATTAACAGCAATTAGGATTTGAGAGTATGGGTTTTATTCGGTATATATATATATATATAGGTGTGAGAAGTAAGAGAAAACGTAGAGAAAATTCTTCAGAGAGCTAAAAATAGGGTGGTTTCAGACATGAATGATCAAAAGGAGGGACTTCTTGTGTTATTTTTTCAGTGGCTAACTTACACTTTTGAGTCCTTGTACTATTAATGTATTTACACTTTTGACCCTCTTCGTTTTTCCATTTTTTAATCAAACGCACTTTCAACCGATATGTTGTGAGTTCGAGTCTCCCCAAGAGCAAGATGAGAAGTTTTTGGAGGGAAAGATGCCGGGAGTCTATTTGGAAACAGCCTCTCTACCCTAGGGTAGGGGTAAGGTCTACGTACACACTACCCTCCCCATACCATATTAAGTGAGATTATACTAGGTTGTTGTTGTATTAGAATTTTCGTTTTTCTTGAAATTGTGAAATGTCAAAGCATAAGATAAATCTAATGACTTGGCGCGAAAGTAATAGATAACAAGAATTAATTAAAAGGTGCATAAAATCCGGTTAAACATGATGTTACTCAAGAAATTTAACTTTTTCAATTTTAAGGTATTAAATTGTTTTGTTGCCCGTAGCTCTGATACTATTTGTATCAAGTCAAGTTTTTATATTGTCGATGTGAGATTCTGCTTAATGTATGGTGTATTATAACATTATTATGGAATAAAGAGAAAAATATTATGCATAAGTTGAGCTTAAATCTAATTTTTAGTATTAGGAAACAATTAAACTAATAAGAAATAGACTAATGGGAAGAAAAAGTTCACTTTTCAAATTTTGCAAATAAGAACTATACTGTTGAATAATCAATAGTAGAGTGATGTATGTAATTTTACAAATGATGAAAGTACTTGTGCACATGAAAAAATCCTTCTGATCTTGTTAAAGTCCTAGGTTCCTTTTTTCTTTCTACTTAAACCTGTCTTTTCTACTCTCACTGTGTTTCAAATCAATTTGTTGTTTCAAACTTGCTATTATTTGTTCTCTCATAAATCTCCGAAAGAGACCTCTGAGCCTGTTTCAGTGATTTGTTTTCTCTTCTTTGTATCTGATTCGAGATGAAAACCCTAGAATTTTGGATTTTTGGGCGAGTTTGATCTTTGTGTTTGGACTAGGGTTATATTCGGAACCCTGGACTCTCTCAAACTCATTCTGAGTCTATGTACTGAACTTGAACTCATTTATTCATGAATCTGAACTCTTCTATGCTAGACTCTCTACTAATTGGAATGATAGTTCTTCGTGTTTAACATGTCTATATGCTTTATATATGAGGAACTTTTCCTTCAAAGGGGGTTTGCCACTTGT
The DNA here is from genome assembly GCA_034376525.1 of Nicotiana benthamiana. Lineage (NCBI taxonomy): Eukaryota > Viridiplantae > Streptophyta > Magnoliopsida > Solanales > Solanaceae > Nicotiana > Nicotiana benthamiana. The sequence goes on from CM067339.1 coordinate 176,197,789, forward strand.
GATTGATTCAGAATTCCTTTTAATAAGTTCGATTAATTGTTATCGATTTTCTTTAAGTAAAAAACCCCTTCTTCACTTTTTTTGACTGGATTCATTTATACCAAAACTCAGACTTTGTGATTTACTGGCTTTTGATTGATTTCATTTCCTTATTTGCACAAACCGTGTACTATCATACTTTTTCCTTAAATAAGTCCATGTGTATTTACCCTTCTTATGCTGCATTAGGAAAATGTTTGATTAGTCTATTTCCTCAATTAATTTTTACCCGTTTGAAATCAGAATTCCTTAATTAAAGAGAGACCTTGTGTAATTGATTTTCAAACACTTTATTACCTATTTCTGCTTTCTTTCTACACTATAAAAAGGCACGACCCTTTTGCACTTTGAGACACCTTCAATTTAATATTTTTACACAAATTACTTACTGAACACCTTCAATTCCAATACTCTCACACTTCACATTCTAAATTCTACACTCTACTCTCTTCTGGGATCCCCTGACTATTTGCTTGCAATTTGGCTTTACAAGACTACTGCTTTTCTTTTCTTCTTGGAAACCGGTATGCTCTAATGTAGTTTTATGCCTCATCCCTATGTGTCTGCTTTACAGCTTCAATAACTTTGTCTACTTTGCTATTTATGTTCAGTATTAAATATGTTGTTCTCTTTGCATTTGTTGTTGTTGTGAATCCCCCTACCCATTCCCTTCTATTTGTTTGAGTTAAAGTTCAAAGCATGGAAACATCCAAATTGTTGTTCATGTCTGGAATTGATCCTTTAATAGATCCTAACTCTAAACAATGTGGCCAACAGGCTGGATGGGGGTGTTCTAGCACTTTCAATTGATGGGTATGACTACCAGCCTGTCTTGGTTTATTCAAAAATCCCCTCTATTGCACTCACACTCATTCCTAGCTTCTGAGTTGTGCCCCCTCCTGTAAGTCATGCTTTGGGACCTTGAGTTCCCTTTGAACTTGGACACTTGATGGCTGGCTCTTGCACACCGCACATGTCTCAACTCTGTAATGAATTTGGATATAAGTACTGCCCGGAGCTCATGAGACTCTTGGGAAATCTGACACACCCAAAAAAAGAGAAAGGCTTTGGATTTATATCTTTGGAGTTGGTCTACTACATGCTTCAGGCAGGAAACCTGAATCGGGCTCTCCTTGGTTGGAAATTTTTAGTTTTCTGATGTAATTTTACTTCTTTTTCTTATTTAATTCTAGGTTGTAATAATCTTGTAATAACTATTGGGGTTTTAGTGAAAAGAGAAATGCAAACTATATATGCAAAAAGGGTAGATATCATGTTCATAGTTTTTTTATACTTCTGCAATCATGTCCTGCTTTCACTTCCGCATTTTCACATACAAATCATGTCTATAAGTTCTGCATTCTTTAGAAATCTTATCTATAGGTTCGGCATTTCATACAGAGAGATCATGTCCATAGGCTTATGCACTTCTGCATTCCATATATATAGAAACCATGTCTATAGCTTCTGCATATCATATAGAAACCATGTCTATAGGTTTCCTCATCTCTGAATATCACGTAGATAACATGTCTATAGAACTTCTCGAATTCTGCATCTATCGCTAGGCAAATGCGTACATAGGTTTTAATAACTAACTAAACATAGATGACCTGCCTATAGGATTTCTACATGTTAATAATTGTTCTAAGATTAACAAACACCTAGAAAGTATGCCTATAGTAAGAATCAACCAAATATAAATCAGCAACTCGCTTAAAAGTCTAAAATCAGTAGTCACAATAACGACTGTAGAGTTTATATTCCTGTAATAGACAATTCTTTTCCCATAAAATCCATATACTTCTTTTCTGAACTAATAGATATCATGCCTATAGGTTTTCGTTTGACACTTAGGAAAGTCATAAGGTAACTAGTAAATCGAATTAGATTCTATCAACTTCAACCAGCAGGCAGGCCTGACGGGGCTTCTCATCTGAAATATGTAATAGATCAATCCGCTAAAACTCTTAAATTTAATCAAACCATAACCAGTACATGCGATACATGCTAAACAATCTTGTCTTTAAGTGAGGAGGCATGTTTAGCCTTTTAACTGTTATGTGCTTTCCTATATCTGCTTTATATGCTTTGTTTGTTGCCTTAGACTTTTCTCCTTTAAACCATAAAAGCCCAGCTCTCCCCTCCATTTAGGACTAGTAGTCACAAATGTCTCCGGGGCTGATAGGAATCGGGACGGGTAGTAGCATGCAATAGGAAAACGAGACCATTCCGCGTTTAATACCTTAACGGGTTGGAAAAGGATAGATATGGATATGATGACCGGTGCGCGAATACCACGTGTAGGCCCTCTTCGGAGCAGTGATTATCGAGTATTGCATTGACGTGATCCATATTATTTGTAAACCTAGGACCCCCTTCCCTTTATTTATTTATTTTCAGAATTTTCAAATTATTTTCTCAAATTTCCAGCTTTCTTTGTTTCTTCAAAACTTTAATTTATTTGCAGCCAAAATGTAACAATCTCACATATTTGAATCCTTTGTTTGCTTATTATTACTTCAAGTCACAATTGTTGCATGGCAGGGAACCACACTAGTGGATCTTGAGGGATGCCTAACACCTTCTCCTCGAGATAATTTCAAGCCCTTACTAGTTCTCTGGTTTACTAAATCAAAAATTCTTTTGGTGTCCTATTGCACTTAATCATTAGGTAACAATTCTTCAATTTAAACCGAATTCCCAAAAGGGAAAGAGTTGTCCGCCAAAATATCATAAACCCAATTTCGTGAGAAAAAGGGGGCATCGACACAAGGCTAAAAGGAAAGATGATTGTTGGTTTGCGATTAGAGGATTCTCTGGGGTGTTGGAACATAATAGTGTCGTTTGGAAATAAGGTTGATTTGTTGATGTAGCACTGAAGAGATTGCGATTTGATTATGAAGCATGCTTTTGTATTTGTGAATGTACCTTTGACTAAGTGTGAAATGCATGAGCTATATTGACAACTATTGTTTGGATACTGTCGATATTGAAAGAATTTACCTGAGAATTTTTTGATGTTTCAAGATCTTGGTTATTTAACCTTTTAAGTTTTTTTTTAGCTTTTTTTGTTAATGTGAGGTATAAATAATGTTTAAATTCTCGTGTTAACACTTCAAGTTAATTCAAGGATTGAGAGTCATATGCGGTATAGTTTCTCAAGAATTAGGCTTCCAAATATTTCCAAATCATGACATTGCTCAAGCTTCTTGTAATTGTCCATTAGTCCTTTAAAGGACGATTTTATAAGTGTTGCATCTATGTTAGTTCCTCGATTAATTTTTGCTGTTTCAATCTCTGCCTGCACGCTGCGATGGCTCGATATTGAGTCCAATTTATGGTAGCTATGATTCTCTAAAATTAGGCTCATATTGGGCCTGAATCAGAAAAGGCCAGCCTAAAATCAGAATGGCCTATTTGGTATATTGTTTCGTTGGTCTAAGCCTTGAAAGTCGATTTTCTTTGTTTAATTAGTACATGCCTCTAATCACTAGGCCAGGCTCCAACAATAGCCAAACAATTAGAATCCTTTAAATTTTTCTTAAGTAATTAGTGGAGGTGTGCATATTAGACAACAAAAATAGTTTATGGCCCCTTCGAACATTAGTTTAAATTCCCTTGTAAAAATCGAAATTGAGGTGGGTCACATCAAATAAAATCTCAAATGAATGATCCTCATTTAATTATTTTTTTTTAAATCTTTAGAATTCGAGGCGTGCAATTTAGTAAATTTTTCATGGCCCTTGCAAATTTAGAAACATGTAGTTGCTTTAGGTGCGTTATTTTAATAATTTATTTTCTTATACTCGTGTGTGCATTTTATGTGACCCAAATTCAAATCTCACAACGTTAAATAAAATCTGTCCCGGACTGCGGGTGCATTTGATGTGGCATGGTCCAAAAATGCATTTTATATGACGTTGAAATCTTCTTTAAAATATTTAAAAGTGGTTTAATAAGTTAAAATTACTATAGGCTAAAATATGTATTAAACTCAGAGGCCGATTGTAACAGTTTAAGCGGCCGTGCTAGAACCACGAAATCCTGGTGTGCCTAACACCTTCCCTCGGGTTAAAAGAATTCCTTATTCAGAATTTCTGGTTCGCAAACTTCAAAAGGAAAGTTAAAATTTTCCTCGATTTGGGATTTAAAATAAACCGGTGACTTGGGATACCAAAAAGTAAACTATCCCAAGTAGCGACTTTGAAAAATAAATAATCTCATTTCAAATAATGTTACTTTAATTGGAAAAAGTCCCATACATCACCCATTGGGTGTGTAAAAAGAAGGTGTGACAACAACTTAGTACGTACTTGTACTATTTCGTACGAATCTTATCCCTTAATTCATACTCTCACCCACATGTCCTTGAGAAATTCATGCTCTTTCTTGAATGTCATCGAAATTATTCTGCCCTCGAGGAAGATGATGTTGGGTCTTCAATTTTCTCGAGGTCTGTATTTTTGAGTCAGCTCTGGTCTTTACTTCGTGTTGTCCGAACTCGAGTCCCAGGGATCCATTGAGTCCTCGAAATCGATATCTTCGATTTCGATTGTATACGATAATCCCCGCATTCCTTAAAATGAAATGATAAGAAGCAATTTAATTTTATCCCCTCCGATATCCCAATCATGATCTCAATCTGGTGAGGTCAGTGGTCCGTGCAACTGAAAAGTCGTGCAAAAGTTACGCCTACATAGTTTTCGAAAAACCTTTAATGAAACACGACTATTGGTCGCTCGTTTAGCTTCTCCCACACGGTTAGACACCCTCTATAAATACTTAAATCCTTCATTCTTTAGACTTTTACTTTTACAATACCATCAACTCGTCTCTACTTTTATTCCTCCCCTGTGCCTATTTCTTACCATGCTCATTCCCCTTCTTCTAAATTTTCACAACAAAAAATGGCAAAAACTTCTAAGACAGTCCCAAAAAAAGAGAAGGCCTCTTCGTCTTCACGCCCATCGAAGAGAAAAATAGTAGTACCTCCTATCATTGAGGAGTGTACCCCCGGCTTTGTGATGTGTCTTCCGATTTCAAGGTCGACAAACCTGCTTCGGTTCCAGAACGATGTGAACCCATGGCTCAGTATATTAGCTTAATTGCCGATTTATAACAAATGAAGGCAGATTGTTATTGTAGAGATGAAGTGCACGTGGAGATCCCTTCATTTAATGAGGGCATTACCACTCACAAAGTGGGGTATCTAAGTGTATACGCATACCCATTTACCTTAGGTCACGTAGATCCCTCTTTGCCCTTTCAAGACCTAGTGATCCTCCACTTCTGTCAACATTATCAAGTGACACTTGGCCAAATATATCTTTCTGTCTAGCAGATTTTTTTCCTGATTAAGTACTTTTCGATCAAAGTCGAGCGAGTGCCCTTTACCCTCGACCATCTGATTAGATTATGCAATCCTCGTCTCTATCGATAAAGTTACAACGTCGATCTTCGAAGTCCTTCTTTGCTAGCATTGATGAGGATAAATACCGAGGGTGGATGAGCCACTTCATTCAAGTTAGGAACTCCAATCTGATTCCCGCTAAAAAATGTTGTTCCCCGAGGAATGGAATACAAAGCATACATACAGACCTATCAAGCATGTTTCATTACATAGACTTTTTCTTTTTCATTTGAACTAATTCTCTTTTGATGATACAGACGTTGATAGGTATCCAGGTGCGGTTAGGGACCTCCTAGACTAGGTTTGGCAACTAGCTTCTACTTTCACATATGCCGAGCATGTTTGGCGTGATTTCGCCAGGGGACGATGGGAGTCCAAAAACCATGATGAGTCAAATATTTTCATATTCAAATCCCATAGTGAAATACCACTTAGCAATACACTTATCTTTACAATTGTGTAGGCCTCGAAGATGTTGATTCTTTAAGGTCGCCCCCATCTGGCGAGGGAGAGACCAAAAAACCTGCCAAGGACAAGAAAATAAGTAAAGGGCCGCCGGCGGAGTCCCCGAAGTTGAAAAAGGCCAAGCTTCAAAAACCTAGGGCCTTATGAAATCCTTGACTCCGGAAGCTATCCGACGTCTTTGTGATGAGGACGAAAAGGCCGAGGATGAAGATGCTCGCCCTTTAACAACTCGGAGAGAAAGAGGCATCGATCTTTTAAAGGCTGCTGAACCGGAGGCCACTGAAGCAGTCGATCCTCAAGATGATGAAGTTCCCGGGGGAGTTCGAGCAAGGTTCTCGAACCTACTAGTGTCCAGGAAGTGCCCCACCTTGAAGAGCATTTGGTTGATGAACTCAACGAACCTAGCATTGAGGTTCCTCGAAGGCGAGAAAGGCCCCGATAGAGCCACTCAGGGTGATTTATGTAGATGACACTCCGCCAGGCCCGTCATCTTCTAAGGGGAAAATATGGGATGCCCAAGATCAGAAGATTCCTGATGTGGGAACATCCTACGGGGAGAATGACATCTCGGAAAATGCCTTGTCGGGATCAAATAGAGCCCCGATCTTGACGCCTTGTTCATCCTCGAAGAGGTTGAGAAGCTTCAAAAGCAGGTAAAGTTTGACTTAACAACTATATTCAGAGTTTGATTCTTGCTTTTCTGACCTCCTTCCTTTGCGTTTAGTCTGTGATACTCTTAGATAAGGATTTTTCCAAATCTTGAACTAAACTTGCCCGATGTGAAGATGAGCTTAGAAAGATTACATTAGAGATGGACGAACTCAAGGTTCTCTATGCCAAAAGAGAGGGGGAACTCAATGATCTTTGAGCTAGTTTAGTGAAGGATTCCCAGAGGGGGCCGAGCTCATTGAAAAGGTAATATAGCCTTTGTGGGCGTATTTTGTACTTATTTGTTTTGGCATCTAATGTTCCACCTTTGTATTTCCAGGAAAAGGCTGACTTGGTGGAGTAGCTCTGTGGTGAGATTAAGACCAAAGAGGTTGAAACCCTCAGGTGGAAGCGAAATATGGATCGCTTGCCCTCTGAAAAGGACAGTCTTCAAGAACACCTAGCCTCGGTCGAGAGTCAGCTTCAGAGTGCAAAGGAGGAGTGTCGTAGATTTAAGGAGCTTCACACTGAGACAGTCTCAGAGTTATCTAATGTTAAGTCCGAAGCTAATGCATTTGTTTTTTCATACCAAACTGATGTTGTAACTGCCAATGCTTGGGGTAGGGAGGTATCTGTTGCAGCTGAGCTTAAGTTATCCTGCACCATCAATCATGCTCGGCTGGAATCTCGAAGCCATACTCTCTAGGAAGTGCATGCCAAAGGCTTTGGCCTTTCTACATAAATTGAGAAAGCGAAGGTTTTGGAAGAAGAGGCAGTAGCACTGCTCTCTACTGATGAGGATTCTGACAGCAGCTCAGAGAGTAGGGTGGACGAAGACGAAGTCCCGTAGAGGGAAAGTCCCCTGAAGATCAGGCTGCTGAAAATCAGGTTCCTGAAGGTCAGACCACCAAAGATGTAATTACAGTGAATGTTGCCTCCGAGCCAGTGACCTCGACAATATACTAGGTCCACTTTTATTTCTTTGTTTTATGTAAGGGCTCCGTGGGGAGTTTTGTAAGTGTGTTTTGTGAATATAAAGGAACTTTTGTTTTGACCTTGGTTTGTGACGAATCTCATTTTTATGTATTTATAGAAAATTTGCTTGTACAACACAAATTATCAGCCTGAACGTTGGTTCAAACTTAGAACGTAATGAAATATTAGGTTCTATACTGATCAACACGATGCCTCTTAAGGTCTTAGATAATTCTTGAGCTTGAATCAAGATCGTAATGACACGAGCCTTGGGCCCGAGTTCAATGAGAACGAGGTCTTGACCTCTATTTTCTTGACTTCCTCCGGCCTCGTGCTTCTTAAATTAAGAAACAATTTGGGCCTCGATATTCCCTAGCCTTTTAGATTGACGTCATACCCATGACGTAGGCGCCTGAAGTGACCGGAAAATGTCATATCAACTTTCTTCCCCAGAACATCAAATGCGCACCAGTGTTAGCGGCCATTTGCACCGCCGAAATTGTCACCGCCTTTCACTATCATACTATAAATATGAAGTTACCTGATTTGGAAAATGATTGTGTTCATTCACCATTTTTATTCTAGTTCTTTCCCCTCCTTATTTTTCATCTAACCATCTGCTTCCATGATTCAAAACCCGTGAACTCCTGGTCACATAGTAGCAACTTTAGTAGTTACTCCAAGGCTTTTGTTTTCGAAGCTTCGATTTGAAGTAATGTAAAAGGGGCGTAAAATCTTTCCCATATCAGGAGATATGCTACCTTTTCCCTGTAGCTAATCTCTCTTAACTTTAACCTGGTGCGACACTTTATTCCTTCTGCTTTCCATGGAGGTGAGGTGGTACTATTATCTACTAACTTTTGCATCCCAAACTGGTACATAGTCTCAGGGATTGGCTTTAGAATATTTGTGCTGACAAGACCTATATGCCCCAAGTTTTCCACTAGGCCACAGTTTTCTCCGGTTGTTAAAAGCTTTTGCTCTTTGATAGGCTGTAGCATGTTGATACACAATTTCTCCTCAAACTTTTTTTTAATTTGCATATATACCTTCAAAATCACTTTTTATAATAATTGGCATTTTTCCATAATTTCCCATATTATTATCAATTTATTTTCCTAATTTATTCGGTACTTTATATCAAATAATTATTCATAAATTACATTAAAAATAATTTCAAAGTATTTATTAGCTCAATATATCATTTTTAATCTCATTAGGATTTAATTATTTTACAAATTAGCCAATTTGGCATTATTTGGCTATAATTACAATAATTTTACCATTATAGCCTAATTGTACACTTTATGCTATTTTAATTCAATAATCAGTCATTTTTATCTTTTAGATGTTATTTAATTACCTTAATATCACCTATTTAGATTTAATTTTATTTTATCTAATTATTAGCAATTTTTATTAATTATTCATCTAATTTTGATGGGTATTTAACAATTAGCCATTCTTATTTAAATTATAGCCTAATTAGACCTGGTCCAAATTAAATAACCCACCAAACCCCATGCCCAATACCCTATCCTGTCTGGCCCAAGCCCTATTCCATTGGGTTCATTGATTATTTTGAATCAACGATCCAGATCAGCCCCTTCCTAATTTAACCCCCTAATGACTACCCTTGTCTCTCATTTCCCCCCTTTCATTCTCTCTCTCTACCGGTCTCTCTATCTCCTTCTCTCTATCTTTGATTCTCTCTCGAACCTTCTCTTCTCCCCTCTTCTCTGATGGACCATGTCCACCTTCTCTGGCCACCTCTCTTATTGGAAACCATGGCCTCTCATCATCTCTTGGCCTCTACTTCACCACACGCCAGTTTGACACTACCCTGAGGTCCTCAGGTGCATCTGAGCGGTTCAACTCCTACCCATGGTCCTTCATGCCATTTTTTGGCCACCTCCGGCTGTTCGAGTAAGATCTAAGACTTTTCCAGCTAAAACCGGTAGCATTTTAAGGTTTTATCATCTTCTCTAGGTTCTCTGAACCCTAACTCTTAAGATATTTTTATTTCTTTTAGATCTATCTTAGATTTGTGTCTATTATAAGTTTTTTGTTGTTTTCCTCAAAGGTTTTTTCCGATATTTCTTAAGCAACTCTTCATCTTCAACTAGGGTTTTAAGCCCTTTTTTTAAAAAAAAATGCGTTTCTTCTGATTTTTTTGGTATTAATCTACGACTCTCACTGTGTTTAAATGTTTGTTTGAGCTTTATCCTTTATCCGAGTTATTTTTTTGAAAACCCTAATATTTTCTTAAGTTTTTGAGTTCGTCTTGGGTGCTATGTTCAATTAATCTGTATGTTTTGTGATCCTGTGGTTTTACCCTATGTTTGCTTGTTAGAGTATCTGGTTGCAGCTATTCCTGCCTATTATGTGATCCTATTCTATTTATTGTTCAAAATGTTTCTGAAACTTCACTTCTCCTACCTGTATTACATTTATTCTATTAATTAGGTCATGCTCTATGTGAATTCCTGATCTATATGTTTTTACCCTATGTGTGCTTGTTAGAGTTGCTGATTTTTGTCTGTATGAGTTTGTTTATTCTCATGAGCTTATGCTAATTTCTCCTAAATTAGTATTGTTCTCTATTTATGAGTCTTCAAGTCCCTGTATTGGTTCTTCATCGATCTTGCATGATATTCTCTGCTAATTCTTGAGATATCCCTTTATTTAAGATTGGTTTCCTATTTATCCTTGCCTATAGAATGTTACTCCACTCATGTGTGATATTTTCCTTTGATAAATATTGATTCCCTGTAATTAAAATCTCACTCTAAGACCTCCTTACTGATTTCTAGAATTTGAAATACCTCTTGCCTTATTTCTCTGGCTGATTCCGCTGTCAAACCAATTTGGATATATTTTCCTTAAATAGGATTTTGAACTTGACCTTAATTGCATGCTCTGTATCTATAGTACACTTGTACTACTTCCTTATTGTGTTATAAGCAGCTTTACTTGATTCCTTTCCTTATTTTGCCATTGCTTCTTACCATTTGAGTATGTTTCCTAGATTAAAAGAAGTCTATATACTAAATTAATTCTAATTAACGTTTCTTTCTATAATTACCGTTGAACTATTATTTTTACCTTATTCTTCTGCCCGCTTTCAAACTATATATACTATATTCATTCATTAGCATAACATACTAACCAAAAATCTGTTCGACTCTCTCTCTCTCTCACACACACACACAACTAAAACTCTTTATTCTCTCTTCTATGCTACTTGCTACTATTCTAAGTTAGCCGGCTGCAAGTCAAGGACAACTATTGTGCCTTTCCTATTTCTGCTTTGTGTTTTTGCTATCTTCACTTCACTGGTATGTTCTAATTCAGATTTTAGTCCTCAAACCAGCATATTTCTATTACTGTTTCAATTCCTTGTATTTCAGATATGCTTTTATTTACTATTTTTGTTGTTCCACATGTAATTAGGATCCTGAATTCCCTCCATATGTTAAGTTATGCTTTACTTGTCAATGACCGGCATGTTTCTATATACTTAGTACATGTTTCTTATGTGAATCCCCATGATTCGTCTAATTAGACCACGAATTACAAATGTCTGGAAAACTTCTATTGCTATTTCACGAGGCAATCCACATCGATGTAATGAAAGTGAAGGACCCACGACAATGACAGAACGTCCTGAATAATCGACTCGTTTGCCAAGCAGAGTCTCACAAAATCTTCCCTCTTTGCCTTCAATTACATCAGAAAATGACTTGTAAACTTTATTATAACCGTCCCTCATTGGTTGTCCCCGGATTCCTACTTAGTACATGTTTCTTATGTGAATCCCCATGATTGGTACATTAGTTTGATCATGGTCTTAGTTGTTTGGCATTGATATGTTAATATAATCCAATACCCTACTGTCCCCCTGATCCTCTGAACCTATAGGAGTTTCTGATTGTGCGCTCATATATGTTCCTGCCTGCTACATGTTTGCCCTCAAATGCTCCATATATGTCCCTCTAATCGCATTCTCTTTCTTGTGTTTGCTGGACTATTCTTGGTCCCTGGTGTGATGCTGACTTTGTTTTGGTTCTGAGATTCGTATTCATGCTCCTTCAAATTATATTCATCAATTAAACTTTGTCATAAAACTATTCTAATTAAGTCTATCTTTTCAAAATTGTTTCTTTCTTACACCTTTTTCAAAACTATTTTCTTACTTAAATTATTCAAATCTATGTCGAGCAATCTCACTCTACTCTAGACCACTAAATTCTGGCCCTTTTGTGTGATCATTGCCTTGGGACTCTTAAGCTCCCTCTGAACTTTGACACACAAAAACTGGCCTTTCCATACTGCACTTACTCTAATTTGGCTATGAAATATAGGTGTGAGCACTGCCCGAGAGCCCTTGAGGTCCTTAGGGAACTCTGACACACTCAAATAATGGAAAAGTTGTGGAACAATACTTTGCATTGATGACCTGGAGACTTGGGCCTATTTTGTAGGCTCACTATAATTAACTTCTTATTTTTTTCTTTATTTTCAGTTATGTAATTCCTATTCAAAGGCCTGTAATAGTTATTTGTAAAAGACTCTGGGGTTGGATAGTGAAAAGGGGTTGGTAATATGCATGTTGTAATATAATCTAGTGTAGAAATCATGTTCCTAGGTTTACTTTCTCTATGCGTAATAGAAGCCATGTTTAGGTACAACATGCCAAGCATTCTGTGCATTAGATATCATGCTATTTAGGATTTATATGTACTATTTTCAGCATCTCATCCATACTTAGAAATCCTATCTATAGGGTAGATAATAACAATAAAATAAGATGTTATTATGTGATTCTTCCCCTGTAAACATGTTAACACAATTTGTTATTCATGCACTCATCATATTGCAACCATGCTCCGCACTTAGAAATCCTGCTTTTAGGTAAACAACATCAAAAGTGTCACTCTTGCCCATTTTGAAGCTCTACATAGTTTGATGTGCATTTATTAATCTTGTTTAAGTTATTATGCATCATGTTAAATTAGACATCATGGCATAGGATCGCACTTATTCAATCACACTAGTCTAAATACAGATGTATAAACAGTCCTCCTGTTATAAACTAACTGGTAATTAGTCTCTGGATATTTGCAATATTTAGAATTACATGCTATTAGGTATAACAACCTGGAATTATTAACAAATCTGAATAACTGCTACATATTATTTTACGCCTAGGCAAGCCTTAGGTAATCAACTTTAAAATAAAACCAGAACCATCTTTGTGATTGGTTTTTAACTGTCAGCATGTTAAAATCAGTAGGCAAGCCGGATTAGATACTTTCTCTCTAATTTATGTAATAAATCTGACTCTACTGTTATAACTTAGATATCATGCTTAGGATCTGAATTTAGACCTTAATTGTGTATAAGTCATGTTGTTTATGAGTACTATGTGTGGAGATATATCTGAGTCTTCCATGCTCCCCTTTAATTGAATTTCTATCTGTTTATTATGTAGCGTCTTAGTATTTTACCTTTAAACTTGAGATTCTGCCTAGAACCCCCTTTTTATAGGATAGAAGTCCTAAATTCCTCTGAGACTGATAGGAAGGGACGGGTAACAGCATGCAATGGGATTCAAGACCAACCCTCGCTTTAATTACTTTCATGGGGTGAGAAAGGGTAGATATGGATATGATGGCCCTTTTGTTAATACACCATATAAACCCTCTTTGAGGATGTCCTACCGGGTATTGCATTGATGTGATCCATATAATAAACAAAGCTAGGATACCCCTTTACATTCACAAATATGCATAGGTTGTAATTCGTTTTAAAATTCTAGATTTTCATTAACTGTTTTTTCAAAAATCTGTGTACTTAAACTTAAATCCCCTATTATTTGAGCCATACTTGTTTATTTTCTAAATTGAAAGTCCACAAAAGATGTTTGGCCGGGAACCACACCGGTGGATCCTGAGGGGTGCCTAACACATTCCACTTAGGATAATGTCAAGTCTTTACCCTGTCTCTAGTTACCAAACGTAGTTATAAATGAACCCTCTAGGTGCCCTAACGCACCTTAAATTGTTAGGTAGCGACTCTTCAAAATGCAAACCCCTTTCCCAAAAGGAACGAGTTGTGTCAACCAAAATGTCATAAACTCGATTTTGCGAGAAAAAGGGGCGCAGCATAGCCTTTTCTTCATCTATTAATGTCTTAGAGGAGGTTCCTGAAGGCGTCACTCTCGAGGATGTGGCCCTTTAAGTAGATTCGGTTCTTGGCTTTGTTTTTGCTTCCTTGTTCCTACCTATGGACCCTCCGTAGGCATTGTAAATATATTTTATAACTATCTCTTGGAAATACAAAAGGATTTTATTTTTATCTCATTTTCGGCTTGTGTTGAATCTTGTTCATATTTGTTGAAAATCTGGTCTTATAATTTAAATGACCGATTCGAGTGTTGGTTTGGATCATGACGGCCCTTAGGTTTCTAACTGATCAATGTATTACTCCTTGAGGCCTTTGTTAGCCCTTGAGCTAAGCTTAAATTGATATGAGTAGGAATTCTTGGGTCGAGAGCAAGCTCTTGAATCTGACAAATTTATGCCTTACCCTTCGTGGATAGTCCCCGAGTGAGAATTTTCTCGAGCTCGGGTAGCCCTTGGGCTTAGTAATCGAGTGAGTACTTGCTTGAACCCGAAATAAAGTTAGCCCTTAGGCTTTTTTGTATTGGCCCTTAGGCTCTTTAAGTTGGGGTGATTCAGCCTCCAAAATGGCTATAATTTTTCTCTTTTTAGAATAAAAGTCTTAGTGAAAATTTTGTATGCCTTAGCATGCATTTTTTGTACCCGTCTGGGTTTTTCAAAGGTTCGATTGATTGGAACCTCATTTGTAATTCGATATGCAACGTTACTCAAATACATCTAGAGGTTTTCCGAAGGTTGATGTTATCAAAGCCTTTATGTTATTCGAGGGCCGATGTTATCGAAGTCCCTTATAATTTGCTTTTGCCGAGGTACCCTGATTTAACCAGTTTTTTCGAAGTACAAAAATGTCTTTTAGTTTTATGGCAGAAGTCAAACGTCTCCAAGCCACATTATTTTGGTCGTAGCCTTTTCATATGACCGTAGTTTTTTATATGGTCATAGCCTTTAGTATGACCGTAGCCTTTAGTCCCGAGTATGATGGCCTTGGCCTTAATATCGAGGGGATGCCTCTTTGAGGTCTTGTGAGCTTGAGTGTTTGATGACTCAATATGTCCGTCGTCGATGATAGTCCCAAGTATTTGGGTGTATTCGGGTTTTGGCCCTTGAGCTGTTAAATATGAAAAAATAGTAGACTTATTTGAGGCACAAAGTGTTTTGATACAATAAGAATGCTTCTTTAAATGATTGATACATGCGTACATGTTTTTCCGCTGGGGGCTCGACTATTATACATGGGCACAGTTCATTTGACCATTTGTCCCATTACAACGTTCCTATTTCGAGGTCCTCCTTTGCATAAATTGCTTCCTTCGAGGATGCGTCCTATGAGGATGGGGCCTCCCAGTGTTCGAGGTTGATTGAGAAGAACCTCTGAATACTTGTTGAATATTCCTTAGATAGCATATACGTGTTGCCTCGCTAAAAACCTTATCGGTAAAATCCATTTAGCATAAAACTCGATCTAAGGGAAAAGAGTGTAACGCATGCATTAAAACCCAAGATCTTCGAGCTGAAAGGTGTCTCGATGTTTCCAATCGAACGTCTGCAAGGAGTTAGTTTTAAATACGAACAGAAAAAGGGTGGAATGCCATAACTCAACAGTAATAGCGTTTGAACAACGGTACATTCCAATTGTTTGGTAGTTTCTCGCCTTCCATTGTGCTAAGTTTGTAGGATCCTTTCCCCATGAATCTGAGGACACGGTTCGGTCCTTCACAATCAGGGCCTGCCATTCCTTTCTGAAATATATAAGGTTTGTCCTTTCTTTTTAATCCTTTCGGTCATTTATTTTTGGCCGGCCTCATGTTTTTCATTTAGTAGTTCGAGAGAAATGTTCATAGCTTTACGATTTGAGTCCTCGATGGCATGCTGAGACCTGACACTATGTTACCCAACTTTGATCGGGATCAATGCTTCGAACCCGTATACCAAAGAAAATAGGGTCTCCTCATGCTCGCTTTTAACATCGTTCGATATGCTCATAGCACTTCGAGCAACACTTCTCTCCATTTCCCCCTTGCATCATCTAACCTTTTCTTTAAGTTACGATTGATGGTTTTGATTTTATCGGGGTTGATCCCGATACCCATGTTTGATGCCATGAAACCCAAGAAGCCCGAGCCGACTCCAAAAGCGAATTTCTCGGGGTTGAGCTTTATGTTATACTTTCTTAGGATATCGAACATCACATGCAAATGGTTTAAATGGTCCTTTGTGCGCAGGGCATTACATTATAACAATATGTATCATACTTGGTGATGAACGAAGTCTTTTCTTGGCCTTCCGGGTTCATTTGAATTTGGTCATACCAGGAATAGGCATCGAGAAATGTAAGGATCTTGTGGCCACATGTAGCACCGATCAAACGATCGATGTTGGGCAATGGAAAAGAATCTTTAGGGCATGCTTTGTTCAAAACTTTTTAGTCTATTCATATTCTAAGTTTATTCCCCTTTTTAGGGACTACCACTATGTTAGCTAGCCATTCGAGATATTTTACTTCCCTAATGGATCCCATCTTGAAAATCTTGGTTACGTCTTCTTTGATGAATGTGTGCTTTACCTCGGATCGAGGCTCCTCTTTCGCTTTTATGGTTTAGATTCGGGATCGGCACTTAGTTGATGGGTAGTTACCTCAGGTGGAATCCCTATCATATCTTTCGTTCTGGAAAATGCTCGATTAATATCGCCTGCTCAAGTTATTCGACCACCTATTCATCAAACACTTATCCTTTGGGCTCGACCGAGGGTATGGGTTGTGATTGCTTTTTGGTCACATGTTCATTTTTTGACTTTTCCAATGCAGATAGATCCGATGCCATGCCAAGTCATGTATTGCAAATATTTCCTTAGCTGCATATTGCTCTCCATACACTGTTTTGACGCCATCCTTTGTTGGAAACTTCATGATTTGATGAAGGGTCGATGTTACCGCCCTCATGCTATGGATCCACGACCTTCCAAGAAAGCGTTATACCTCATATCGCCTTCAAAGACATGAAATTTGATGTCTTGTAGGGTTTCAGCCACGTTGACTGGGAGGATGATTTCTCCCTTCGTTGTTTCACTTGCTATATTGAAGTCGTTCAAGACTCGAGATGCTAGTGTGATTTGACCGAGCAACCCTAGCTGCTCCACGACCCTTGACCTGATTATATTTGTCTAACTACCTGGATCAACGAGAACACGTTTAACTTGAACTTTATTTAAAAGGATATAAATTACCAGAGCATCATTGTGAGGCTGAGATAAGGCTCTGATATCTTCCTCACTGAATGTGAGGGTATCCTCAGGCACGTAGTCCCGAGTTTGTTTTTCCCTTGTGATAGATACTTTGGTACATTTGAATATTGGTCACTGTGGGACGTCGACTACACCGATGATCATGTGAATGACATGTTGAGTTTCTTCAGGTTAGTTCTTCCTATTTGCATTTATTTCTCGTAAATGATTCTTGGCCCGATCGCTGAGAATTTACGACGATCCCCTCATTGAACAACCGGCTGTATCCTCCCTAAGCTGTCTGCAATCCTCGGTCTGATGCTAATGAGTATTGTGATATTTGCAGATCAAGTTGGGGTTCCTCTGGGACGGATCAGTCAGTATAGGCTTGAGCCATCTAGTATCTCTAATTTTGCAATGGTTGAGACGATTCTCGAGGCATCGACCATGAATTTGTACTCCGATAGTCAGGGTGCCTCTACTGGTCCCGAGTGCCTATCAAAATCGGTTTTGCTCATGAGTCCATGGGAACTTTGACCTCGATTTGCTCTTCAATCATTCCAAGGTATGTTACGCATTGAAATGTTCCTTCGATCTTCGACGTATGGTTGTTATTTTTCCTTGGTTGGCCTTGACTTTTTGTCTGTGTTGCCTGGCTCTTTTGCTAGTAACCTGTTGGGTAAACTGAGCTCGAGGGGACACCCAACTGGTCATCCTCGACTCTATGTTTTGACTGATACATGTTGTGCACATCCGCCCAAGTCACAATGGGATACTCGATCAGGTTCCGCTTCAGCTACTTTCAGGCTATAAGACTTCGTTCATTTAACCCCTATGTGAAGGCTTATACGGCCCAATCATCAGAGACTGGTGGTAACTCCATTTGTTCCACAAGCATATGTGATGATGTGCTCGTTGGGATCAATGGTACCGTTGTATTTTGGGATATCCAGAATCTGAAACTTCTTTAGGATGGGCTTCAGAGCCGCACTCTGAGGGAATAGTTTTTGCACGAACTTTTTCGATCCCAGTCCTTTTAAAATCAGAGGTGCTCCCGGTATCTGGTCGACCCTTGAGTTGTATGTCTCCACCTTTTTGTCATTTTCTTCAATTTTCTTTTCTCCAGACTCGATCTTGTTGGCTAGTTCTTCGAGCATTTTCATAATCGGGGGTCTATCCCCAAGCCACTTTCATCGGGCCTCTCTAGCGTTAATTCAGCACACTGAGTGTTCACTGGTTTGGTTGTGTTTGTAGTTCTATTGTGACTATGAAGTTGAGAAGATGGCAACTTGCTGAGCTTGTAGATTCTCGAATATGACTTGGAGGTTGACTGCCTCTTCTTCCATTCCTAGCGTTCCTTGGTCCCCTGGCCGAGCTTCCCACGTGCATTCCTTGCGGGATCTCTGCCTGCATCTGTGTTTAGAGCATTATGCTAACTGATATCAATTGACTCCATATTTGGCACTCCCTTAGGGTTTATGGGTGGTACACCGACCCTTATATCGTTGTTTTCTCCGAGTCCCTCACTGTTATGAGCAGGTGCGTTTGATTAGCTAGACATATCTTAGCTTGAAATTAAAGAATCTTTGTCCAAAAAAGTGTGAAAAATAACGTGTGTTATCAGAAAATTAGCACTAAAATAATCACTATTATCTTTAGCCCCACGATGGGCGCTAAACTATTTAACTCGAAAAATGTGAATAATAATTAGTCATAATTTGTGGTTTTAAAGATATGTGATTTATTCCAATACTAGTGAATATACAAGTAATATTAGGTTTAAGTAAGAGGAATTGATGAACCAAACCAATATTGTTAGAGGAATGGGGACCTCGAGCTCGATTATCTCGGGGACCTCGAGGTGAGCTAAGAGCCAATGAAGTTTGAACAATAAAGTAAAAATACCAAAGGTGAAGAACAATTATGAAGCACAGTAAATGAGAAAAGCATAGTAGAATGTTCTATTCTGTGAATCATATGTCTTTTACAAAGATTGGGGTCCCCTTTATATAGAAAGGAAAAATCCTAATATGGAACATTTTCAATTATGGTAATGAATACTATTGGTACAGTTGTATAATAATCTAGTGTACTATATCGTATGAATCTTATCCCTTAATTCATACTCTGACCCACATGCACTTGAGAAATTCCCGCTCTTTCTTGAGTGTCATCGAAATTGTTCTACCCTCGAGGAAGATGATGCTGGGTCTTCGATTTTCTCGAGGTCTGCATTTTTCAGTCAGCTCTGGTCGTTACTTCGTGCTGCCCGAACTCGAGTCCTGGGGTTCCGTTGAGTCCTCGAAATCAAGCTCTCCGATTTTGGCCATATACAATTATATAATATGATTTCTCTATATCTATTTCAAGTCTATTGGAATTCTCGTTTCTATATGCATGATTCAAGGTAAAGTTGGAATCGTCTAACATCTAATTCTGTGCTCCATAAGTTACATGCCCACCAAGTTAGTTGAGAGTAAAAGTTTAACCGTAAAATTTACATTCTAAGTTCGCCTTTAAGGAATAAGATTTTTCCTGTGCGCACCCAAAAATAACAACAGTATTAACATAATTAACACACAGAAATCACATAATTAATTCGATATACAAAGTCTAAGCTAGATCACAAGGACTCCTCACAAGCCAAGGCTATGGATAGTATAAAATCCAATATCAGCTAAACTTTATAACTTTGGCTGATGATTTTCTGAATTTATAAAATTTAAATCTTGTATTTTATGCTCACAAAAGGGGACTAATGTAGCTGGAAAAAAAAACAGTGTCTAAAGTAGGATAATATTATTCATATTTCTTAATAAAATAAAAAAAGAAAGTAAAGTAAAAAAAAAAAAGAAGAAAAAAGAAGAAATTAACACATAAATAAATAAACTAACACTTGGTGTTTTTAAATTAAAGTGAAAATCTCCACTAAATTGAAACGCTAACAGAGTTATACGCTCCTGCTTTTTTTCCTCTTCCTCTTTCTTCTTCACTGAAACACTCAACAAACACCTTGTGAACAATTTCACAAATCCGACAAAAAATTCAGACCCATTTCATCGCATGTCTTCTATATACTCCATTAGCTGATTATTATATAAAAGTAACAGTTTACCACTGAAACAGATGCAAAACCCATAAAAAATTAGAAGTAAAAATGGCAGAAGTAGACAATTTATTAACAAAAAAAGTAGCAGATCGTTACCTGAAACGTGAAGTTTTAGGTGAAGGTACTTATGGTGTTGTCTTCAAGGCCATTGATACTAAGGTACTTCTTGTTATAATGTTTGTGGGTTTTTCTCCGTTTACATTTTGCAGTATTTGGTTTTGAAGATTTTCTAGGGTTTTGTTTAATTCATGTTTTGATTGTTAATTCTATGAATTGTTGATGTTTTTCCTTGAAATTTAACATTCTTTAATGTTGACTGATTGAAAGCTCTTTAGGTTTTTGAATTAAGAAAAAGCTGTTAGTGCTAGCTCGTGGGTGTGATTGTGTTTCATTGTCTGTCTTTTGTTTCAATAATTCTAGAATTTGTACCATTGGTACCTGCTAACTCCCACAAGTATAGATATGGGCAACTCTGTCCACCAAAGTTTAGGCGGATGGAAGAAGTTACCTGAACTTCTAGTGTGTTTTTTTTGGTCTCAACTGTGATTTGAACCTGGATTCCATGGTTGCACCTACTACATTGTCGCACTAGGCGACACCCTTGGGTGCGGAAGGAATTCTATAATATAAAGCCATGTTTGTATTTTCTATCTCCAATCTTCACACATAGCTAGTCCCGAGTGTGGAAATGAGTCCCAAGTCCTGTCCCCGTGAAGGTGGAGGGTTTTTGTAGGTTGAAGTTCAGCATACATTACTCAAGCTATTAAACCACAACTAGTTTGGGACTAATCATAGCTTATTGACTGTTCTTTTGTTGATGTCTATGAAATCCGGAATATGTTTTCATTTGAAATTTATCGTGCAAAGTTGAATGTAAAATTGAGCACCCCAATAAATAAAAGACGTTAGTGCTAGTCTTGGATGGATACTGGTGGTTTTGGAGCTCACCTTGTACCTAATTGCGACAAGGCATAACCTCTAAGCTGTATTGATTAGTGTGAGATTTTGAGAACCTCTAGTTTAAGAGAGTGGTCAACAACAACAACAACCACCCAGTATAATCCCACTTAGTGGGGTGGTCTGGGGAGGGTAGCATGTACACAAACCTTACCCCTACCCTTGGGTAGAGAGGCTGTTTCCAAATAGACCTCCGGCATCCTTCCCTCCAAGAACCTCCCACCTTGCTCTTGGGGAGACTCGAACTCACAACCTCTCGGTTGGAAGTGGGGGTTGCTTACCATCAGAGCAACCCTTCTTGTCTAGTTTAAGAGAGTGGTCAATTTGCCTTAATAGACAAATTAATTAGAAGTATTGGGATGAAATGGGCTCGAATAAGGCGGAATGGATATAAAGGACTCAATATAGTTGAACCCAGATAGTTTTGGATTGAGGCTTAGTTAATTAGCTGATTAAACATTTGGTTTCATTTTTTCTGTTGAATAATGATTTATATGATGTATGCTTTATTTTCATTTTCTGCAGAGTGGCCAGACTGTTGCTATCAAGAAAATTCGTCTTGGGAAACAGAAAGAAGGGGTGAATTTCACTGCCCTTAGGGAAATAAAATTATTGAAAGAGCTTAAGGATCCTCACGTCATTGAATTGATTGATGCCTTCCCTCACAAAGGGAACTTGCATCTTGTGTTTGAGTTCATGGAAACAGATCTTGAGGCTGTGATTCGTGATAGGAATATTTTCCTCTCACCTGCAGATATAAAATCTTATATCCAGATGACATTGAAAGGACTTGCTTTTTGTCACAAGAAATATGTCTTGCATAGGTATGCGTTTGTATATTCTCGCTTTCACTAGATTCCAACTTATGTTCAGCTTCCTTAAATTTTTGCTGTTCCATCCTGACAGAGATATGAAACCAAACAATTTATTGATTGGACCTAATGGGCAGCTTAAACTTGCTGACTTTGGATTAGCACGTCTATTTGGTAGCCCTGATAGAAGATTCACTCACCAGGTATAACTCTTGGACCATGTATCCTGTCAGAAGTTACTTTTTATCTTGCTACTTCACTGCAGTTTTTTTTATTTGTCTTCATATTATGGTTCTCCTTGTGGAAATTCATGACATGACTTCATCAAACCTAAAAATAATCTGGAATGATCCCACTCACCAAAATTGCCTTTGATATTTTCATTATTGAATTGGATTTATCAGTTTCTCCCACTTGTCTAAACGAATATGGAGGTATCTGTTTTGAGAATCGGACTTCCTTTGGAGAATTTCTTCTTTACCAAAGCTTTTTATGTTCTTTTACCAAAATACGTAATGGAAAAAATGAGATGTGATCCGATACTGCTCCTTTCTATATCTAAGATGAACAAATTTGACATGGTTACTCCTATCCTTTTATATAGTTAGTGTTGAACAGTGCATAATTCTTTTCTGTTCAACGAAATTTATATGTACTTTATTTAGTCTATACATTTCATTCCACAGTAATAAAGAATGTTTGTGCAAATTACTGATGGTATGACCTTGTTTTTGGAGAATTAAGAATTGTCCTACGACAAATTTTGAGCAGCAGTACAAATTTGACCAAGATGTTGTCAAGTTAGTGCATATGTAGCAGTAGAATCCTGACTCATTTGCCCCCTCGTCTCTACTTCTGTTACTGTTACTGTAAAGAGCACTTGCATTTTAATCTGGTGGGTACTGTTAGGTCTTTGCCCGGTGGTACAGAGCACCAGAGTTATTGTTTGGTGCAAAGCAGTATGGACCTGGAGTAGATGTTTGGGCCGCTGCATGTATCTTTGCTGAGCTCCTCCTACGTCGACCATTTCTGCAGGTGAATGTCTATTGTCATGGCAATCCCTCTCACAAATTATTCTTGTCCTTTTATATGAAATTGGTCGATGCAATCATGAGTTTCCATGACTCAAGCTACCTAGTTTATTTGATGTTTTGTATAGTGCTATGTTGGAAATGCTCTTCCCATGAAGAGTTTCTCATGTTAACTCCTGAACTTGGGCTGTCTTGTTTTCTCAATAATATAACCTTTGTTAATAACTTTCTCCATTTCAGAGAGAAACACACTTTTTATATGCATTTTTTACTGTTAGAGGTGTATATATTTTCTTCTTCATCTTCAATAAGCTGTAAACCAATCCTTGTAGTTTTATTCTAGAGAGCTTCACATGCAGTTGGACGGTTGACAATGAAGCCATAGTTAAAAAGCAAATTACTTACAGGAACTAGACTGAGATTTTTTCCTTGTTCCTATGGTGATCCCTTAAGTGCGATAAGTTCCTTCCAATTTCCCTATAATTGTTTGAACTTTTTTTTTTGATGAAGTAAATTAGATTCATTAAAAGGCATCAAGAAGATGCAAAGAGTACAAAAGAGATCGGATGATTAGCTCCCGTACAAAAGCCTATGCTACTACATCAGGGATAGGAGTCGCAAACAGGTGGGTCGGGTCGAAAACTGGTAATGGGAAAACGGACAAATTATCCGACCTAACCCGTATTTAATATGGATAAAAAAGGGGTTAACCGGCGGATAATATGGGTAACCATATTTTGGGAAAATTCCTAGTCCCAATCTTGAGTAACCCCTAATTTGAGGCTACCTTTACTATTCCTATCTGCCTGTTGTTACTTCAACCAATAATTTGTTCTGTAATTTGCGCCTATATTAGGGAAACAGTGATATTGATCAGCTGGGAAAGATTTTTGCGGCTTTTGGGACCCCTAAGCCTTCGCAGTGGGCTGATATGATCTACTTGCCTGATTATGTGGAGTACCAATATGTCCCTGGTCAGCCACTCAAAACATTGTTTCCAACGGCAACTGAGGATGCTTTAGATCTTCTGTCAAAGATGTTCTCATACGACCCAAAAGCTAGAATATCAGCACAGCAAGCATTGGAGCATAGGTATGTTTCTTCTTTATCTTGTTTAGTCTGCGGACTTGCAGTTGATGTGGGTGCTGAACTTTCCTTTTTCATTAGGTACTTCTCATCAGGACCTCTACCTACGGAGCCAGCTCTGCTTCCAAGACCTCCCCCTAAGCGGGAATCCGCAAACCCTAGGGTTTCCGATTTCAATCCACATGAAGGTCCTGTAGTATTGTCTCCACCAAGAAAGTCAAGGAGAGTGATGCCACAGCGCGAAGGATTTGAGGCAAATATGCGTCCAGAGAAGATGGATGACCATGGGCATGCCGGTGAGAGGAGTGAACAGGTACCCATGTCACTGGATTTCTCAGTCTTTGGGATGAGACCACCCACTAGACCGACCATTAACAGGTATAGCTGATATGCTTTCAAATATCTTTTACTAACCATTTAGGATACTTGTATTGTTCTTGATCCCATTTTGGTAATATACTGTTGGTGTCATCCTGTTGGTCTAAAATGGGGGGTTTTATGGGGTGGGAGGAGTAGAGCACTGACATGGTTATGCACCAAAGACGATCATCCATTGCCTATGAACTCACACACTGGTGGGGCTCAACTAATAAAGCTTTATAGATTCTCAACGTATTATTATACGATTTCTTTTAGCCTGTGTCTTATTGTAAGATCATTTAACTAGGGACTGTAGCACTTTTTTTCCAGTGATTATCATAGAGATCATGAAGGGAAATAAGTCTGGGGGATGTATTTTGTTATTTATGCATGATTAAGAGTTTGAATATTTTCATTTAATATTTTGGTTTCTTTAGATCTTTAGTGCACCACAAATTGTTTATTCAATAGAAAAATAGGGTAATAGAAGCAGATATTGTTTTGGCATTGTATCTGGCTTTCTTGATATGTTAAACTTACGCACGATCATATCATATGCACGTCTTGGCTTTTTTGGCTGCATTATCTATACGTTGCTTGGTTTTGTGTTCACAATAGGTGGAACCTGTGTTATTTAAAACCACATGTGCAGGCTACAGGAAAAATATAGGGAGGGGTGCTCAGCTAGTGGCCAGGTTACTGTAATCCCCAAGGAGATAAACTTATTGCAAAAAATGAAGAACAAACTAAAACAGATATTATTTTGGTGGATTGTTTTCTAAGGAATATCCTAACGATACTGTAATTCCTGAGAAAATGAGTGTGCTAACTGCTAGTAAATAGTAATATCTGAAAAAAGAAATAGTAATATCTGTGGTAGTCATGATAATGTCTTGTAAACATTACTAAGATGATTGCTCTTAAGCTATGCTAGCAATGACTTTATGAATGCTAGTACTGACACGACCAAATATATCAAGATTTTGGATGTGGCAAGTTATCATTTAGTCAATATTCACTGTATGGGCCTGTAACTATTTTGATGTGGTACCATTATAAATCTCTTGAACTTGTTTTCACCTGCAGCGCTGACAGATCACATTTAAAGAGGAAATTAGATCTTGAATTCCAACCCGAAGAGGAATAACATATCTGTCTTGAGTTTTTCGTTAATCTGGATGAGGGTTGCTATATTGCTAAAAAGGTGCGTAACAATTTATCACCTGAGTATTACATTCTCCTCTTGGTATCATTCGTTCTTATATCCAGATTGATCTCAGGTTTAGGTGCTTACCCGTTTATCAGGTCATGTGCACTACTTCCATAATTTTGCCATTTTGGGGAACAAAGGAGAAGAATCCCTATCAACATCGGGTACACTATTGCATCAAATGCCCCATATTTTTTTGGGTTTGGGTGAAAGTCGCCATTCACCAATATAACGAATGATCTTGCAGAGTATATTGAAACAGGTTAATAAAGTTTGCCTAATTCATTCTTTATCGTCGAGAGGATGTAATTGTTATGCGGGTATCCAATTCTAGCATTTCTTCTTAACTCAAATTTAAGATGTTGTTTGTAGAATGACATAATTGATATCTGTCTGTTTGATAATATATCTTACTTGACAAATGTGGGTTTGTGACTCATGTATTTCTTTTTTGGAGTTGCTGGGTTTTGACTTAGTGAATGTTTTGTCTGTTCATACAAATCATGATATTCTCATCTCTGCCATAGCTGCATAATATTGCACGTTGGTCACATTTTGGTAGATGTTGATGATGTATGAAGTGGCAAATATATGTTAGCGAGTGTTGTAAGTATTCCCTTCTTCATTTGATATGTTAAATTGATTGATTCAAAATATATGACGTATCAGAAATCAATTTTTACTTCTTTTTTTCCAAATCTATCTTTACTATTCTAATAATGGGATTGTAATTAAGTGAGACGTTTAAGAGAGATATGAAGGGTGATTTAGACTAACTTACAATTAAGGTGATTTAGACAAGGGGGTTGCTCTGTTAATAAGTAACCTCCACTTCCAGCCAAGAGGTTGTGAGTTCGAGTCTTCCTAAGAGCAAGGTGGGAAGATCTTGGAGGGAAGGATGTCGAGAGTCTATTTGAAAATAGTCTTTCTACCTCGAGGTAGGGTTAAGGTTTGCGTACACACTATCCTCTCTAGACCTTACTAAGTGGGATTATACTTGGGATTATACTGGATTGTTGTTGTTGTTCTTGTACAATTAAGGGGTCGTTTGGTATGAGGTATAAGGTGGAAGGGTGGTATGCAAATTTAATACCACTTTAATACTTTATTTGGTAAGCAAATTAGGTATAAGTTATTCCGGTTTTAATTTTAACACGGGGATAATTTATACCTCATAGAAGGTGGGGTAATTAGCATTGGTATAACTTATACCTTCTTCTTAGAAATTATGCAATTGTTATTCTTAATACAACATACCAAACAATGAATAAACAACAATCCCAGCATAACTTATCTCAATATAACTTATACCGACATAACTTATATCGGTATAAATTATATTCCAACCAAACAACCTCTAAAGTTATTAAATGTCTTTCTTAAGAGAGTGTAAAGAATGTAGGGTGCATATAAATTTAAAATGCAGATCATATGAACCGAAAGGGTATAGTATTACTTTTGCATTATCTTGCTTCGGCTTGTCATTTCAATTGGACATTTTTGTTTAATATGTCATTTTAAAACTTTCTCACGTCTTCTAATCACTATATATCATGTATATCTATCACATTATATATTAATCGGACATTTCTTTGAAACTTTGTACAAGACTACCAATGGGCACTACGTTAAAATAAGATTCTTTTAA
This sequence comes from Nicotiana benthamiana, assembly GCA_034376525.1. Lineage (NCBI taxonomy): Eukaryota > Viridiplantae > Streptophyta > Magnoliopsida > Solanales > Solanaceae > Nicotiana > Nicotiana benthamiana. Next base: position 176,224,949 of record CM067339.1, read on the forward strand.
CACAAATAATGAAAGAAACATGTCAACAAGAAAACCAAAGTCCTCGTGCTTTGAACTGGTCATTTAAGACTTACGAGATTTAAATAATCCTAGATTAGTGGAAAACTGTTTGCTCAAATGGCAACATCAATGTCGTAACCTTTTGAAGTTAGAATTAACAATTCAAATACTCATTACTTTGCCATTCTTTAAAATTACAGGTTCTCTACATTTTTTCCCAGACCCCACCTGGTAGGAGTATACTGGGTAGTTGTTGTTGTTCTCTACATTTTTTATTAACCTACAGATCTCTAAAACAGACTTAAAAAGGCTCCTAACAAATATCAAGCATAAATATAAATCTATCAATCCAAATTAGTTATATAGTCCTTGAGTGATTTTTTGAATGTTCTCGCACAGATTAAAGAATTCATTTTTTTAACATTAATTAGCAATGAAATTGATCATATTAACTTTTACTATCTCACATAAATGCTCCTAATATTTACTTCAAAACTATTTACTCCAAGGACAATGTAGGAAAAAAATAATTAATTCATCCTTGAAATCTGAAAAAATCACCTATTTTGGACCATAAAAAAGCCAAAAAAATTACTTATTTCGGACCGGAAAGAGTAATAGGCAGTTTGGCCTACCAAGCTTTTTCAAGGCCAAAAGTATTTTTTTTTAAGTTTGAAGTATTTCGCTAAGCTTTTAGAAGAAAAAAAAATGCTTTCAAATAGATGCAAAAGCAATTTGAAAAAGCAGAAAAGAGCTTCTCTCTAAACCTACTTTATTAAAATCACATTTAAGAAAAATATACTTAAAAACTTTTTTTAAAAACTTGATCAAACACTTATTATTACTCATAATTGCTTTTCAAATTAATTAGTCAAACATAATCTGCTTCTCAATTAAAGTAATTTTGAAAAGAAAAAACTTACTTTTCAAAATAAATTAATTCTAGAAATTTGGCCAAACAAACTACAAGTCAGAAAGATTAACTCTCTTCCATGTGATTTTAGGACTACCTTTCACCATTAACATTCTCAAGCATCAAATCACACATATAGACAGGTGCATCTAAAGATTTATATGACATAAATAAACTACCTCAAGCTACACACTTTCATTTAACCCTTTATATGTGTTATGTGTTCCGAAACGGCCTTTCTACCTCTCGAGGTAGGGGTAAGATCTGCATACACACTACCCTCTTTAGACTCCATTAGTAAAATTTAACTGGATTGTTGTTGTTGTGCTATTTCGTATCTTCGGTCGATCTCGAATATAATCAAATCTAACTGATCTTGTCTAATCTTATATGATTAGACATTCCCCTTAAGCAACCAAGCGTCGTTAAAGAAAACCTTGAATCCTTATACGCAACTTGTTTAAACTTTTACAATGCACTATTTGGCAATATTTCAGATATATATTTACATAAAAGGATCATCACTTCAGTCTACTGAGTAGTATTTGCTCTTGCCATCAAATGCACTCAATCAGTCTGTCAAAATTGCCAAGCAAGTTGCAATAACTGCTTGTTAAATTCAAGAAAACATATTTGTGTGTATGAACTAGAACACTCGCTACGATGTCTGTTACTCTAGATCAGTGCATACCTTATTCTCGACGCATGTTAGTGACCTGGAGCTTGGTATATGAACTGCAATATTACCAAAACTGTCGCCGACAGATCCAAGCTCAATCTCATCATCATCGCTATCGAGTTCTTTTGGAGTAACTCGGTTTTGATAGCTCCGACGTCTGATAAGGAATACATTGAAGTAATAGCTAACCAACATATTCCTAGTCTTGGATGGAAGTAGTTTCTTAGAATTCTTCCATTTGTTGTTCGACGTAGCACTTGACCTTACCATATCTTTGAATCTCTCTTCCTCTTCAGCTGTCCAAGAAAGTGAAACTTCTTCTCCCATGCGATCAAACCTCCATCGGTTGAACAAAGGACCGAGCTCAAGCTTCAATTTAAACCTCTTCTCTGCGATATGGAACCTGATGCATTCAACAGATTGTGGAAATCGACAACCGCATGAACTTCGTCTTCCCTCCCCGATAGGATCCAACTCAACCAAAGATTTTGTTGTTTCCACTTCGGGAGGCCACATTTGCGTGCCTAACCACTTGGAATCACTCTCAGAAATCACGCCAGACCATTCAGGGACTTCAGCTTGGTGGAGAGGACCCACAGAAACTTCAGGGTGTGTTTGCTGATCCCCTGAGTCGTCAATTTTTTTGGTTACTGATACCTCAACACTTGTAAGATCTGGCCTAATATCCTCTTCTTCTTCCTTCTGATGAGTTGCAGCTTTGTTATGCGAGGTTGAACATGAGTTACAACATGGACAAGGAGCATGTTTTGGTGAAACGGGGATCCTTTTGCTGCATCTTAGATTTTCTGTAGGTTGATTGTTGAATCTCTCTTCTTCGTACATGGACGGATGCATCCTCTGCTTCTTCTGCTGATTTACATCATGACAAAAAGAGATAACGAATAGCTCGTGATAGATATATACTTGAGAAGTCATAGGAGACACAAAGTACAAGTTCAAATTTCTGACTACCAGGAAAAGATGTGTGACAAAATAAATCACAAGGGTTCGATTCACATAAACATTTTGGTGGTGAATCATGAATGTACCAGCAGTAGCAGAATTTTAGGTCAGCCATAGTGGAGATAAAAGGTGCCTCCCAGCTTATCATCCTTTTAATACATTACTTTTTCTTTGGCCAAGAGAGATCCTTATTAGAAGAAAGATTTACTAGCATAACACCATCAGGAAATTGCCAAATATTCAAACATCAGCTCAGCAAGGAGATAGGATATGTCTATTTTCTAATAAATGGATTTTGGACCTAACTCAACCTAAAAAACTAGCTCATCAGATGAAGACTGCCCAAGACTATATAAGGAGACAATAACTCATTCCTTCAATCAATGCGGGACACTTGAACAACCGTCTACACACCCAGGACAGAACATCTCCGTGGACAACATAACATGGGGGCCTAACATTACACAAACCAAGAATAGGAGGATTCGGCTTGATACCCATGTTAAGAAAAGGAATAACTATTTAAAACACAGCAAAGAAATGGAGAGAGAGATAACCAGGAGAAGGGAGGGACAAAACAAAATAAAAATTCTATAAAATGGGAGCATGCCAAGTTAAATTCTATTTGCAATCAAATCACCCTACAAGTACAAAGACCATAGAATATATCAAGTCATCGTGTTCTGCCAGAGTTGCAAGTGCAGACATGTTGCTGTAGGGGAAAACAGTCGATTCCTTCCCTCTCCCAGAGGGTTAGCCTTGAAACAGAAAACAAAAGTAAGTCATCAACTCAAGTCATAATTTGTGCATCTCAAACTTGACCTCTCTTAACCTGGAAATTGTCTAGCAGCATGTACCCTTTGAACATTGAGATAGACTAAGTACTAAAGGAACATCAGTAAGTTGCCAAAAGAAAAAGGAAAGTGCAGCAATAAAGAAAAGTTAGATAGGTAAAGATTAACATAAAAGCCAAAAGTTGAAGCTCATCTGAAGGAGCATAAGCTGTAGTTCTAGCCTTTGAAATTCAACTGTGAAGGATATTTGTAAGTTCAAATACCCCGAATGAGCCCAAATTGGTAATATCACTTAGCCACATCTGTTTAGCTTTACCCGTTGTTGTGCTTGACAACTGACATAAAGCCACACGGGAAAACAAAAGATGAAAAGAGCTCCAAATACTGGCAGTATGGATCAATCTTTTGCCTTGGGGAACTTTGAAAGGAAAATATCAATTTTGGTTCTTGGTGTTGTGATACGCTAAATTTGTTATGAGAATTGATGAACCACTTTACCAGTTTGGCCTAATATGTGCCAAGTGACTTGGTTATAATAAGCAGCGGAGAAACTAGAAATTTTTCCAAGGGTGTTCAAACTTGAAATAAGTGGAAAAGCCTGACAAACGGTGTTCAATACACGTTATATATGTCTAAAACTTAATATTCATCCTATATACACAATGTAATTGGCCCTGATAGTAAGGCTACAACGATTATCTAGTCTTTGATAGAACATGTGTAACATAATATTTAATATGGAAAAGGCCTAAAAATGCCACTTAACTTTCAGAAATAGTCTATCTATGCCATCCATAAAAAAATTGCTATTTCCATGCCACTGCCGTTAAATAAATGACCTATCCATGCCATTATTGACTAACGGCAGTGGCATGGATGGGCCAAATAAAAATTGAGTTGTTAGTCAATAATGGCATGGATGAGTCATTTCTTTAACGACAGTGCCATGGAAATAGCAATTTTTTAACGGATGGCATGGATAAACCATTTCTAAAAATTGAGTGGCATTTTTAGGCCTTTTCCGTATTTAATATTATGTAATACCAATTCAAGGCATTGGTCAACCACAAGTAAAATGAGCCATAGATGTGATTCCCATTTTGATTACTTCTGAGAAAAATAATATAAATGTAACAAGCAATTCGCCAATGCTACAAAAAATCATGGAAGATAAAGCAATAATGAACAAAACATTTGCCGATCACCCAATTAGATAAATACCTGAGGGTTAGATTCCTCTGCCTTTGTATCAATATGCCTTCTCTTCAGCAGTGCTTCCTTAACCAACAAGACCTGGAACCAGAACTCGTTACTTGTATGACCTTTCCACTTGGAAGATTCAGGAACTTCTCCAATTTCAGGATCATTCGAATGTTTTGCCGCGTGATTAATCCAATTCAACATTCCTGAGAAACATGAAGATTCTCTTTTTCTCTTGCGAGAATCGAATACATTCTCAATAACACTCTTGGCCGATGCAGCTCTCTGAATCACCTCTCCGTTAGATGTCACTTTATTTTTACCATCGTGGGCAAAGAAATTTTCGTCATCATCATATTCATTATTTGATTTGTCAGGTGCTTTATAAAGGACCTTCTCGACAATCCCCTCGGCAGATACCAAAAAAACATAGTCATCGTCCATCTTAGAAATGGATATCTCATCGCTATTGTAAAGGTTACCGTTACTGTTTTCAGCACTGTAACTTCTTCGTGTTGTGTGATCATTGGTTTTATTAACACTTTCAGCAGTAAACATTTCAAAATCAACCTGATCATTTTCCGAAGGAAGCAAATTAGTATCTTTCTTTTTCTGACACCTACGGAGCAACAACCTCCTAAACCTTGTTTCCAACTCCTTTGACAACAAATCAAGTCCGCGAATAACCCCACCCTCTCCTTTCTCCAAGTTTCCATCTTTACAAAACTGCCTTAGCCAATTATCAAATTCAGCCAAATACTTAACATAAACCAACCTCACAAATGCAACAGTCCCAACATCCAACCCACAATGCTCTGAGACAAAGCCCCACAAATTCTTGCTCGAAACGCGGTCATATCCACCTATTTTCCTCACAATCCAGTAAAGTTTAAACAAATCCAGAGGTTGCCCACTACCGGTAATAACTGGAAGAGGCCTTACACATTTTTTTTCGGTTACCTCACTTAGAAAAACAGAAAGAACTTGATCAAACAAGCTCTTTAGCCTATTCTTACTACAGCCATCACTGCCATTTACTTCTACTCTAAGATTAATACCAGAACCACTCTCTTTTCCTTTATAAACCTGAGACTCATCATTTAACCTTGACCATGCTTCCATTAACTCAAAAAGATTGTACCTTTTCTGGGGTTTTCAAGCACAACCTATGTTAATCAAGAAATGACTAAATCCATAAACCCCCCCCCCCCCCCCCCGTCCCCCCCCAAAAAAAAGGCTACATAAATGCTGATAAATACCTTGAAAAGAAAAGTTAAAACAGGATAAAATAAAAGTGACACAATCTATAAACTCGAGGTAGAGTTACCCGATACGTGTGATATTCTGGTGTGAGATAGCAGATATCCGATTAATAGTCGAGGTGCGCGCAAACTGGCCGGGACACCACCGTCACCAATAATGAAAAATAAAAGAAATAAACTTGAGACTCATCATTTAAATTTAACCAAAGCTTCCATTAACTCAAAAAGATAATAGTTTCATGGGGTTTTCAAGCACAACCTACATTAATCAAGAAATGCCTAATTCCATTTACATAACAAGAACCAATAGAGAGAGAGAGAGAGAGAGAGAGAGAGAGAGAGAATAGATAGGCTAAATAAATGTTGATAAAAGCTGAAAAAGGATCAACAAAAAAAAATAACATAAGAAATAATGGCAATCTATACTAAATAAGCTGTTTTATTGGAATTATTTACCTTTGCTAGTGCTGTTTTATAAAATTTCTTCAAGCCCGCCACCACCTTTCATTTTGTAATTTTTTTCCCTTTTCTTGAACAGCTATGGAGAAAATACAAGAACCCCAGCTGAGATTAAGGGGTGAAAACTATTCTTTTTTTTTTTGGGTTTTGCGGGGGTCTGGGGGGGCGGGGTGGAGGTTAAAGGATTTATGAAAAGTATTATGAACAGAAGCAGCTGGTTTTTTGACAGCTCAAAAAATATTGTTGACATGTGTTTTAAGGGGTTTTTGATTTATGAGATTATGTGAATTTGCAACAAAACATTATTGGAAAAATCAAATTAGGAAAATGAATGATTAGGGATCGATATAAACCTCAATGAAGTATTGAACCCTAACCATTAGAATATTGTAGGAAATGATAATAGAATATATGAAGTTTTATAATGAGGATGAAAAAAAATATTGCTTGGTCCATCCCCTTGTGTCTTTTACCTCATCCTGAGATTTGATCATCACCGTTGAATTAATCAATTTGAAAAATAGTACTTTGTTCGTTTTAAAAAGAATAAAAGAATATAAAGTAGGAGATAAAATTTATAACGTTCGCCTTAATCACTTTAAAGTAAATTTACGTAGTTTTAATGTAGATTAACTTCTATAAATTACTTTTCCGGCACACTATTTAAGAAAATTACTTAATAAATATTAGTTATGAGAAGAATTTGAGTATATTATCATTATGTTTTCGTTTAATGAATAATTAATTACAATGGTGAAAACAATCTCTTATTTCTTAATCGCTTTAACATACTATTTATAAAATTAGAAAATAGATAAGAATATAATAAATCACGAGTGTTATTATTTACCATATTTAAAATTAAATTTTCATTGTGTATTTACACTCGAATCTTCTAATAAACTAATAATCTTCTAAAAGGGAAACTCGTATCCTAGATTAGGAAATTAATTGTGCATTTTGGGTATAATAGATTAGATAAGGTAAGAAATTAATTTTCACTAATTAAATGAGAATTGAGTTTCTATCTAATATTTCGCAATAATTATTCTTCATTATCTTTTTTCCATTTTTCTCACTCGTGTAATAGAAAAATAGCTTACAACTTGTTTGAATTGTTATTATATGTTATTTCATAATATATCGTATTATATTATATTGTATTGTATTGTATTATTTGATGAATAATTTAGATAGATTATTTAGTTTGCAGTCAGTTCATATTATCATGAAACAACAATATAAATAATAAACTTGTAATATTATAAAGAAAAAATAGGATACTTAGTAGAATTATTATATTTAAATAGAATAAATGATCAAATATAATTATTTATAATAATGAAGGGCAAGATGAGAGAAAAAAATAAGAAAATGATGTTATCACAACAAATTTGTTATTTCATAAAACGATACTTTTTATCATTAGAAAATGATGAATATAATAACACGAAATGAAATAAAATAATAATCAAAACAAATATTTATTTAAAGTAACAATACAATACCTTTCTTCCCCAACCCTACTGTTCATCGCCTTTCCTCCATTGCAACTGCTAAGGTGAGTTAACCTAGCAGACTGAATCATGGCAAAGAGAAGAGGTCGCCCAAGAAAAGAGTTAGTTCCAATTTATGCGAGTGATTTAGTCTTCCAAAAAACAGTTAACACTGTTCCATCGGTTGGCATCACTGTTCCATCGATTTCATCTGTGAATACTGTTCCATTGGCTCAACCAGTCTCAGATTCACAAGGCACAATGTTACAAGCAACTACTGTTCCATTGGCTCAACCAGCTCCAGATCCACAACCATCTAATGTCCCTATGTTACAAACAGCTCCTGCGAGAAGTATTGTACATCCAGTCATACCTATGGAAGGCCCAAAGGAGAAGGAAAATGGGGAAAAGACGTGCATGCAACAACCAACTACTGCAGATTCTACTAAGGCTGCAGCAGAGGAAATCTCAAATCCACCTAAACAGTGGAATAGCCTCTTCCAAAGCAACAGATTGGCTGCACATGGTATGTCATTAGAATATATTCCTCCTATACTAGTCAATGGGAAACCAGTTGGTCAATTGGTAAAGGAAGAAGTAGAGGAGGAAGAAGGGAAATGGAAAAGTGCTCTGGTGGTGTTTCTGTTAGGCAATAGCCCTGGGTTCAATGGAATGAAGAGATTTATTAATCTCCATTGGTCGCATGTGTCTGATCCTGAATTGTTTTATCATGAGGAGGGGTATTATATTGTCAAATTCAATTGCATTGAAGATGCTAAAGAAATATTGTGTGAAGGACCATATACGATTGCTAATAGACCAATGATTTTGAAACAATGGTCTGCAGATTTTGATTTTAAAGCAGCTTTTCCTACTGAGATTCCTTTATGGATAAAATTCCCTAACTTACCAATGTCTTGTTGGGGTAGCAAGTCCTTGAGTAGGATAGCTAGTGTTCTTGGGAAACCAATATATGCTGATGAATGTACTACTAAACAGACTAGAATCTCTTATGCTAGAATGCTCATTGAGGTAAATGTATCAAAACAGCTGCCTTGTGAAATAGAGATTCTAGACCCAAATGGAAGGAGTTTCATACAGGATGTACTCTATGAGTGGAAACCTCTATACTGTGAGAAATGCTTGGAGGTTGGACACTATTGTCTAACCAAAATTTCACAGCCTATGCAAAAAGCCAAGGTAACCCAAGAATGGAGAGTGAAAGCACCAATTACAACAAGCCAAAGCTGCCAGGAGCTTCACACCCAGAGTCAAGTGGCAAGTAAGGAGATCATTCAACCTCCTACTGTGATTGAGGAAAAACAGAAGCAAGTTGTCCATGACTCTCCAGTTTTCAATATAACCAACTTCCCTCCATTGTCCCCTCTTGTTTTGTCCAATAGGTATGAAATTGGGTCAGTTAGATGGTCTGATCATCCCCAAGATGAAGGGGGAACAAGTAAAACCCAATGAAGTGGATCTTTTGGAATATTAGAGGTGTAAATAAAAGGTTCAAACAAAAAGAAGCTCAGAATTATCTTAGGAATAATAAGTTTGACCTGGTTGGACTAGTTGAGACCAAGGTTAAACAACACAATGCAAATAGAATAGCTAGTTTTCTATTACCTAACTGGAGTATGCTCACTAATTACAACAGTGCAGTAAATGGTAGAATTTGGATCTTGTGGGATCCTTCAAAACTTGTGGTGTCTGGTCATATAGAGGAGGCTCAGATCATTCATTGTAAAGTCCAACACATCACTGGGGAGATTATCTGCTGGCTCTCAGTAATCTATGGTTTCAATGACTGTGATCAAAGGAAGCTACTATGGAGTTCTATTGTGAATCTATCATCTGGTATTACTGATCCTTGGCTCATTGCAGGGGACTTCAATGCAATTCTATCCACTAAGGAGAGGCAATCCAGCCAACAAGTGAAGCAAAGGGAATTGGTGGACTTTAATAACTGCATACAGCAATCAGGGCTTATTGAACTACCTTGGAAGGGGAACTTTTTCACCTGGTCTAATCAACAAAGTGGTAATGATAGAGTATGCAGTAGATTGGATAGAGTGTTTAGCAATTTTGAGTGGCAGATGAAGTGGAATCATGTACATACTGTATATGGTCAGCCACTTATATCTGATCACAACCCTATGCTACTAACTCTTGCAACTGATACAGCAGTAAGGAAAACTCCATTCAGATTCTTCAATGCTTGGATCCAGCATAAAGAATATCATGGTATTCTCTCAAGGTATTGGAGCAGCAAGGAGAAACACAACCTTCAAGGAGTATGGAATAATCTTAAAGCACTTAAACAGCCTTTAAAATCTCTTAATGTTAGAGACTTTAAAAACATTTCCCAAAGGATTGAAAGCAGCAGGAAAGAATTGATAGATATGCAGCATCAACTGGATCTTTCTTATTCAGACAATCTCCAACAAAAAGCAAAGGAAATGGTGCAGCAACTGGAGAAATGGTCACTTGTAGAAGAGTCAGCCTTACAACAAAAATCAAGAGCTAAGTGGATCAAGCTAGGGGATTCCAATAATAAATATTTCTCAGCAGTTATGAAGGAGAGGAGCCAATATAAAAAGATCATTGAACTATCCACAGAAGGAGGTCAGAAGATAAATGATTCTGAAGAATTGAAGAAGGAGATCAGGGATTTTTATCAAGCTCTGATGGGAACAGCAGCCAACACACTTCCAGCAGTAAATAAGCTATATATGAGGAATGGACCAAAACTATCTCAAACTCAAAGGAATGAGCTTATAGCTGATATATCTGAGAGGGAGATAGTTGATAGCTTGAAGGCTATTGGAAATGATAAAGCTCCAGGTATAGATGGTTTCAATGCCATGTTCTTCAAGCAATCTTGGCATATCATTGGGAGGCAGGTGATGTTAGCAGTTAAAATTTTTTTTCAAACTTCCAAAATGTACAGTCCAGTCAATTGTGCAACAATTACTTTGTTACCCAAGGTTCCCAATCCCCAAACTGTGAAGGAGTTTAGGCCAATAGCTTGTTGTTCAGTCTTGTATAAGATCATATCCAAGCTGTTGGCTAATAGACTCCAAAAAGTGATGAGTAGTATTATATGCAACTCCCACGCAGGATTTATACCAGGAAGAAGAGTAGCAGATAATGTGATATTAGCTCATGAGCTAATAAAACAGTACTCCAGACAACACATCTCTCCCAGATGCATGATCAAGATTGATCTCCAAAAAGCCTATGACTCTGTGGAATGGAGCAGTCTACAACAGATTATGGAAGAACTTGATTTCCCTAGCAGGTTTATTAAATGGATCATGGAATGTGTTCAAACTGTTAGCTACGCTGTTGTAGTTAATGGTGAAATAACAAAGCCCTTTCAAGCTGCTAAAGGATTGAGACAAGGAGATCCAATATCTCCCTTCTTGTTTGCTATCATTATGGAATATCTTAGTAGAGCTCTGGCACAATTGCAGCATACTAAGAACTTCACATATCATCCAGGATGTAAGAAGCTGGGAATCACTCATTTGAGCTTTGCAGATGATTTGTTATTATTTGTCAAAGGGGAAACTCAATCAGTAAGTGCTATGTTTCATTTTTTCTCTCAATTTCTAGCTGCTACTGGGCTGAAGGCTAACCTAAACAAAAGTGCAGTGTATTTTGGGGGGGTTGCAATTGAAAATCAACATCATATCCTCAATCTTCTTGGTTATGTTAAAGGTGATCTTCCTTTCAAATACTTGGGAGTCCCATTAACTACCAAGAAACTATCAGTTACTCAATGGCAACCTTTGGTTGATAAGATCACAGCAAAGATAACATCCTGGACAGCAAGATATCTATCCTATGCAGGCAGGTGTCAACTGGTTCAATCTGTTATTCTTGGAGTCCAAGCTTATTGGGCTCAGCTATTCATTATGCCTTCTAAAGTTGTCAAGCTATTGGAATCTATCTGCAGAACCTACATTTGGTCAGGGTCTGTGACCATCAACAAGAAAGCATATGTAGCCTGGGAGAAAATGTGTATGCCAAAATCTGTTGGGGGACTTAACTTAACTAACATCTCATTGTGGAACAAAGCTGCAATAGCTAAGCTATGATGGGATTTAGCTCACAAGAAAGACTTGCTATGGGTCAAATGGATTCACAGTGTGTATGTTAAACAACAACAACTGGACAGCCTCACTATTCCAAATAATGCTAGCTGGATGGTAAGGAAGATTGTGGAAGGAGTAAAGCTACTGCAACTTCATAATTTGCTCAATGAAACTGCCTGCACTATAAGGAAGGTGTACTTGCAGCTGCTTGGAGATTCAGCCAGAGTTCCATGGAAGAATTTGGTTATGCAAAATGCAGCTAGACCAAAGGCTATCTTTAGCGTATGGTTACTGCTGCAGGATCGACTGCCTACCAAAAATAGACTGCTGCAATGGAAATTGAATATCTCAGGGATGTGTGCTATGTGCCAGCAAGAAGAGGAAACTAGAGATCATGTCTTCCTACATTGTCTCTATGCTACACAACTGAGACACAAAGTACTACAATGGCTGAATATGGATGACTTCAATGGACATAACTGGATGCAATTCTGCAATTGGATCATTCTACAATCCAAAGGGAAATCTGTCCGAGCTCTCACATTCAAGATGACCATCACAGAAATGTTCTATAGTATATGGTTGGAAAGAAATGCAAGAATCTTTGAAAACACTTACTGTAATTGTGACAAACTCCTAAGTAGTATAGCCTATATTTGTAATGTTCGAGCTCATCCTAGGCTTAGTATACATATTCAGCAGTTCATGATATGAATACTGAATATTAGAGTAGCATAGATTTCGTGTTTTTACTAGATAGGCAGTTGAGTTTAAAACTGTCTTTGATATGTAAAGACCTTTTGGTGATTAATAAAAATTTTAATTACCAAAAAAAAAAAGTAACAATACAATAAACACTATAGGTAACAACCATTCAAATTTGGAAAGAAATAGGAGTCAACGTAAATCTATCTTATACAAAATTTAAAAATTCAATCTTTGGTATTAAACCAGTCTTAAATGTCAAATTACACGACATATCACATGTTGAGCCATCATTAGATTTTTGAGTAATTCGATTTATTAAATTTAATGTTTTCCGTAATTACAGATCTTTAATTGTAGCAACACTGTTCCTTTTTCCTTTCTCTTTATTTAAAAAAAGTTTTTCTATTTTTAGTTTTTTCAACGCAAAGCATCATATAAGATTTATTTATTTTTTGCTCAAGAATTTCACAATTCTTCGTTTATTTGTTATTTAGCTTGCCGCGTGTCCCTTTGTCTAAATTAGTAGCAAATCGATGTTAGAGTATAACCGTAAGAGTATAAAGAATAGATACTCAAAATATATGCTATATCTAAATAATTTCGAATAGTATAGAGGTATATTTGACCTATTTTATTTATTTATCTTAATTATTTCAAAATTATTATTGTTGGAATAAAGGGTGTGTTTGGTATAATTTTTAATTTTTCATGTTTGATTGACTTAAATATTTGAAAATTATTTTTCTCATAAACGTATTTTTCTCCAATTGAAGGAATATATTTTCCAATCAGAAAAAATATTTTCTAAACCTCTTTTTCAATATTCCCCGCCATATTCCACATCCCCACCAACCCACCCACCCACCCTCACATTCAATCCCACCTCAACCCCGCCCACACCTCCACCCCACCTTAACTAGAAATATTATTACTAGTACTTTCTTTTTATGTTATAGATAGAGTATTTTTTTTCATTTTAACAGATGACTTTTTTTCATGATATAATATTTTTTTAATTTAACAAAAAAAATTACTTTCTTTTCATGAAAGTGGAAAAGCATTTTCTTTCATTTCAATAAAATAATATAGTAAAAAATATTTTCGTTCATTTCAACAAAATCATGTTGTAAAAAAATATTTTTCTTTCATGACAACAAAAAAATTGTAGAAAAAATATTTTCTTTCATTTCAACAAAATGATGTAGTAAAAAATATTTTCTTTCAATTTAACAATATGAATATTTTTTTCATAATTTAGAAAAGGTATGTTCTTTCATTTCAACAAAACAGGTCTCTATTTTCATGTTGTAGAAAGAATACTTTCTTTTCAGCCAAAAAAAAGAGTACTTTCTTTTCAGATTTAGTTAGTACAAATTTCAAATGTTGTTTTTGCATAAAAAAATAAACATCACATTAATTCCTTTGAATTTATCTGAATTTTTAGAAGAATAATTAAATTATTAAAGACAATAAAATCTTGAAAACGTTGAATTTTGTGTTGGGGGGGAGGGGGGTGACACGGGGACTTGGGGGAAGGGGGAAGGGGGAAAGGGGAAGAGAGTAGCATAAAAATATATTTTTTACTCTCTAACGAAACATTGAAAAATATTTTTCGAAAAATACTTTTCATTCATCAACCAAATAAGGGAAAAATAAATGATATAACCCCTCATTTTCTATAAAAATATTTTCTGTAAAAGATTTTTTCGTACCAAACACACCCTAAATCATTTAATACTATATACCACAAAGTTGTGGTTTGTCAGTGTCAGACTGTCAGTAGAGAATTCTTTCTTCTTGATTCAGTTCGATGGTATTGTAGTCTTGTTTTATTTATGGCCTCAAGTTGTTATATTGCCCCATCAATTCCCTAATATTGACCTGTCAAATTGTTGATGCTTTAAAGATATAAGCCAATCGCGAGTTACAGCTTATTTGGATGGTTGTTATGTATTATATTGTATCATATTATTATTTTAAATATAATATTTATTTTAATTATTATAATTTTATTGTATCGTATTATTTAGATCTATCATAATAACGTAAAATATCACTTTGTGCAATGACAATTTACAATAGCCACATCATTTCCTTATTTTTTTCTCTTATCCCTTTATTATTAATAAATAATCATATTTTATCATTTACATTACCTTCTTATCATATTTTATCAGTTACATTATCTTCTTATATGATAATATTACCTCGTATCTTACTTTTTCTTTATAGTATTATAAGTTTGTTCTTCATAGTGTCGGTATATGGCATCATAAAATGATCGAAAACGATACAATCTATCCAAACATTATAAACATAAAAATAATACAGTACATTACAATATAATATTATATGATACAAACAATACATAACAATCATCATTGGTAATTAATACAAAAAAAGTTGATTACCAAAACAAAACCATTCAAACAAGCTGTTAGTAGAAATGAGTGTAGTCCAATTGTGTCAAAAAGAAATATGCACAGAAAAACTTCGGTATTTAGTTTCTACCTTAGAAGTCTCTTTATCTGAAAAAATCTAGATCCAATATGTGCATCTTATGGTAAATTATGGAAGCAGCATATCTTCGATATTTAACATAAAGTTACTATAATTACGTCATATATTAAGATAAAAAATCAATTTAATAATAAGAGCGTATGATTTTTGCATCCCATACGACCTGACAGGTATACAGCAAAAAAAAAACATGGTAAACCAGATCTAAGTATTTAAGTGAAAAAGGTAAAGGAGCAAACTTACCAATCTCGACAGAGTAGATTATCAATAAAAGAAGAAATGAACAGTACAAAACTAACCCCCTGAGAAGTGAGAATGCTTTACAAGGCTACGGATGGGAAACTTTATTTTAAAAAATGCGAAATTGAACAAAGTTCCAATGTTTAAGTGTGGTTTTGTACACAAAAATGGAGTTCCTATGCTGCATATTTACAAACAAAGAAAATAGAGCTACCAATTCATAATCAAATGACCAAAAAAAGAAAAAGAAAAAGGAAAAAAAAAAGGAGACGTGTGTATGGGTGGGAGATACAGAGATGCACAAAAATCTGCAGATTTGGAAATGCAATACAATTACAAATGATGAATAACCTATTTTTCGTGGATAAAAAGGGATATTCACAATGGAAAACGAACCTATGAAGCGTGTACTGAAACCAAATGTTCCTTTTTCCTTTTTTTTTAAAAAACAAAACCTTTTCAACCATTATCCTAATTATTTCCCACAAACAAGCTGAATGATTTGAAGCAAACACAAGGAAACATGTGAAGAAACTACAGCTAAAGCTGTTAACTGCCATAGGCACAAAAAGTATTGAACACTTCTTGGCATACAACAAAAGTCACTTCTGCAACCAACTGCCAATAACAATTCTCGTTGTTATTCATCAATTGCAGGATTAAAAACCGTTTCCTACAACCAATGAAAAAAGGACAATAAGTATGATGCATCATAGCAGTAACTCATGTTACCAGTCAACATAATCTAGTGAGGTTCCTAAAATTTAACACAAACCTGATCACAAACGGGGCAAGTGTCACTTCTCTCCATCCATTCAAGAATGCATGAAAGATGAAAATGATGCTCGCATTTTGTGCTCCTTTTTGGATTCTCAGCATCATATTCTGCAATGAGGAGGGCAGTCATTGTTCAGTTTCTAGTTGAAGCTAGAAGCAGGGAGTTGGGAGAAACATGCTAAAAGCTATTTCTCACCTTCAAGACAGATGGGACACTCTTCTTGTGGGGGTAAGAATACAAGTATATTGGATTTTTTGAGTTCCTCGGACTCCTCGAGTTCATCTTCCACTTCCTTTAAAGCAGCAAGCTGGACATCTGCTTGCATGATGCCTTCAGACTCCTTATTATCCTTCTCTGCAGCTTCAACAGCATCAGCTGTGTTCAGCGCAACACCAGTTTCAGTGCTTGTTTCCTGAACTACTGCGTCTTTCTTGATACCATCTTGATTACCTGGTGGCGTCCTGGGCCTACCCACATATGTTTCATAAGGCATTGGCATTGGAGGTGGTCTATAAGTGTCAGGACTTGAGGTGTCCAGATTTGTATCAACCAACAGCACTGTGGAGAGTGCTGCAGCAGTGACATTATGAGATGACAAGGGTTCGCGCTCTTCCGCCACTGTGGGATACTGTATAAATCTTCAGGTTAAAAAGTCTTTGTTGCACAGCGCAAATTCAGAAGGATTGTGAAATAGTCAATCCCATTAAAATGGAAAGGTTTTTGTTCCACTAACAGAGAGCACCCAGCACATAATAATGAATTTCGGTTATTAATGCTAAAAAGTATAATTCATCGTCTTATATTCACTCTTTTTATTTTTACCTTATCCTCTCACTTTTTATTTTTGTTCCACTAACAGAGAGCAGCCAGCACATAATAATGAATTTCGGTTATTAATGCTAAAAAGTATAATTCATCGTCTTATATTCCAACTCTTTTTATTTTTACCTTATCCTCTCACTTTCCTGATTAAAAACACTGCTGATGCACTATGAAATACCAGCTTCTCTATCAAGGAACTGTGTACTTCCCTATTGAGAATGAAGCATTTGCATGGATTTGGGACCATATAGAGGACTTTATTCAAAACAAATCATAATCACCTCTTGCAAAATCTAAAACAATAAAAGGAGAAAAAGGGACTGTATGTTTTGTCAATGAAATGTACCGATTACCTAACATACAGGAAATAGAACCGCAATAAATCAAAGGTGCTTTCTGAAAAGAGCATATAGAGTGCATGGAAATCGCAGGGGAGGATGGGAAAAAGGAAATATAAGAACCCTATGTTAAAGAACAAATAGTCCAAGTAACTATATCCAGGTTGTTATATGATGCCACAACATGCAACATACACAGGAATGAGTTCAGGAACCACGTTTATCAACCTGTGAAGCATGAACAAGACATTGTTGAGTAATGCTTCTAGACAGTGGACACTCACCAGACTGAAAATTGACGATATCAGCTGGTGCCCAAATTCTTTTTTACTTTCAGACTTCTCCCTAAAATAGCACACCAAATTTACTAGTTATTCCCTATTAAAATTTTAGAACATACTATAATTCAGAAAAGTGGAGTTGGCATGGTTTTGAATAAAAATAACGAGAGAAAGGTGCCAGCTTTGGTTCATCTTCATACCCTCTTCGCACCTTTGGTCCCTCAATATTCGACGTCACACATTTAACTTCCGATTCACAAACTTTACAGACTTGGTCTAATACAGCTAGAATAGCTAATTCCAGAATTCCATTTATCAGTAACATTCTTATGCTTGCCTTGCATAAAGGGGCATATTCATTCTTTAAGCGTTCTTTTAAATAAAATAATTTTGTTAAAAGAATATGTATGTAACAAAATTTCTGCTTCCAATCAAAAAATGAGCCTTAAAGACAACAGAACCTCTGGCAAATATCATGCACCAGCAACATATCCGTGGGTCAATATAATTGCTAAAGTTAGCTATTCCAGTTTAAGATTGGAGTTAATCAACAAACACTAACGAGTTGAAGGTTAAATTAAATATGAAAATCCGGTAGCAGAAAGACTAAAGATGTAAACAAAGGGACCAAAACTCAAATTCTGCTCTAACAACAAATTTCAATCTTCAAAGAGACTTTGAACCAGAAAGCTGTAATTAGACTACTCAGAAATTACAAGGTAAATGGCATTTGGAATGAGGATTAACACTTACACGACAGAATGAAGGTGAACCGTTCAATTCCACTCCTCTCGAAGCACAACAACAGCAGCAATTACCCATTTCTGATAATTTATCTAGGTCAACCGCCTGAACTGGTTAACCCCTTCCTCATTTTCTCTATACACCATTACAAGATAATAATATCATTATCAGGTATATAGCACATTTCAAAAACCAAAGGGATACATCATACACTAAAGTGCAAGTTAGCAAAATGATATGGAGAAGCACTGGTATGACCGGAAGAAGCAACTAATTCTGATGGTAAGACACAAATTACTCACGAGAAAAGACCAGTAGGCAGGACTACTTTGAAAATACTTGAAGCAAGGAGTAAATCATGACAAAGAAATATTATCTCCAAGCACAACCACCAAAATAGCATCACAAAAGTTGACCTCAATATTTCAGCGCAACTGACAAGATTACAATGTTTATAGAGATGTAAAATCAAGTTGCATTTTGTAAAGGCTAGCAAAATGAAAGTGAACCTTTCACTTGCTCCATATTTTCATCTCAGGTGATTGGATTAGACGGGAGATGCCAATGTTGAGCTGTAGAACTAATTAACTATGTATAATGACCTCTTTAAGTCAGAAACAAAGGATGAAACTGATTTCAGTATGCCCCAGAAAAAAAATTCTAAAATTTCACTCTAGGCAGAAACACCAGTCTAAAACGCCACCACTACAAACATTCAGACAACAGGGTAAAAAAGGCTAACAGATTAGGGAGTTGACTTCAGAAGAGCTACAAATTACAATAGATTGCGCCAAGTTAGTCATGACATCTCTCTTTTATGAACATACAACAACTTTGCCTCAATCCCAACCTAGTCAGTATAATGAATCCTTCATCTCGAAACCCTTGTCATTTAAATACTGCTAAGTACCTTGTTTTTTTAGGCAAATAAGGTCCTCTAAAACTAGATGGTCTAAATCACACCCTTATCTCTGTCCAGATCTAATACAAGTCCAACATAAATAAATCTTAATCCCAACTAATTGGTATCACCCATATAAATATATTGCTCCACTATGACAGATTCTTAGCTAAGTTCACATTGATTCAGGGAGGATGTAGATTTTTTTGGACAACACTGCTTCATACTCCCTTCGTCCATCCCAATTTATGTGAAGGTGTTCAAATTTCGAGAGTCAAACAAACTATATTTTGACCGTAATTTTTTTAGATGCCTTTTAAATATTTTAAATTATTAATTATAGTGATTATAATACTTCAAGTAGTTTCCAAATATGTAAATTTTATTTCGAAAAATTAGAAGACTTTTTGTCCAAATGCATGGTCAAAATTACAAGGTTTGAATCTCGAAAAGCAAAAAGTGTAAACTGGAACAGAGGGAGCATAATTTTAGGTTCATCCCATTCCCTTCAAGCATCTTCAATCAACTACTCTTTTGTTAAAAACCAAGTTCAATAGTGTATTTATTTCTGTAAGCTGATTCGACAAAAGTGCACTGATACTAAAAGCAACTCCTTAAACGATTCAAGGTCAAAGAAAGATTCCAAGATAAGTTACAGGCTTACAAATATTGTAGCTAGGTCTCTAATCATCCGAAACCAAGTAACTGGATATTTTCCGTACATATCTGAAATGGCATTGATCAACTGCAGGTTTACATAAGAAACCACAATATAGAACACACTAACTTTTTAACCAATATTCATCCAATTCCTAGTTTCCTACTAATCAATTGAGGTGCATTTGATCTAAGACGACACTAGGATTTCGTGAGCATGTAAAATTCTACAAGAGATTTAAGAGAAACTCAGTAGCTTAATATCTGTTGCCTCAAATTTCAAACAGCTTCTCAAATTCCTGTTGAAGCTTCTCATGAAAATACAACAACACAACACAACTACCCCTCATTCTCTAGCTAGCTAGGATAAGCTTAGGAAACCTCAAGGTGGGAATCTATGAGTGAAGGACTATAGAAAACTCAAATTTTTGAATCTACAGTCGCAATCATAAATCAGTAAATTAGCAGACAATCCTACAGCCCTTAAACTAAACCAGCAAGCCCTAATCCCAGTCCAATCCACCTTAAATCTCAAACGAATACTCTGCACATCATATTAAACAATTAATCACACAATAATCCAACTTTCCGAATTGAATTTCCACAAAACTGATTCAAAACTAAAACAAAACGAACAAAATCAAACACTATAAATTAACAAGTAATCCTAAAAGTAAATTATAGGGGAAATAATACAGTTTCTACAACTCTATATCCATAATAAGCAACAAAAATT
Organism: Nicotiana benthamiana; assembly: GCA_034376525.1. Lineage (NCBI taxonomy): Eukaryota > Viridiplantae > Streptophyta > Magnoliopsida > Solanales > Solanaceae > Nicotiana > Nicotiana benthamiana. The sequence continues at coordinate 176,245,540 of CM067339.1, forward strand.
AACTATAAAGAGCAACAAAAAAGTCAAAAACTACCGATTTCAAGCTGAAAAAGCAAAGTCTACCATATAAACACTTCAGAAGCTTACTGTAATCAATCCGTATGAATCAAACAAACTCAATAAGCAAAAAACTACAGAAAATTTTGTATAAAGATACAGAAGAATATTGAATCCACTAGAGATAGGAAAGTGTACGTATAGATTATTACCTGTGTTGTGTGATTGAATTGGTGATGAGTCAGAAAGAGCAGAAAAACGGTGAAAAAGTTTGTGGGTGGGTATATGAGGGGGGTGGGTGGGGGAAGGAAGAGGCAAAGGCGTTTGGGCACTTGTGCTTCTTTTGTGCGGGAGTGCAGATGACTTCCTTTGCGAACTACCACGTCTTCGTTTTTTGGAATTATATTAAAGGATTTTTACATATATATTCCATACAGCAAATCTTATAACCATTCATATTTAATATTTGTATTTATTACATTTAAGTATACCACCTTTCAATTTATGTACCAAAATTATATTTAAGATTAATGATTAACTCATTAATTATTTGCTTGATTTGTGAAAAAAAATCCCTTGAAATAAGCCTCCTAAACTCTAGCTTCCTATTTCAAAATCAATCTTACTCTTCACTATTGGGGGTTTCTCGCATCTAATGGACAACCATATTTGGCAAAGTGTGATGGTGTACGCTTGAGAAAAGGGTGGTAGTTGTATTACCATGATTCTGCCAATAATCCACTTACTATTGCTTTGTCTTTTTTATTTTCTATTTTATGAATTACACCATTATTTTGACCTTTGAGATTTTATTTCTTTGTGGTAGCCTTTTAAATATCTATTAATCCTTTCATTCATTTGTATAGAAATGTATTTTTGGTATCACGCCAAGTATATACTGATGACGAGACAAATCTCAAAGGTTGGAAGTGAGAGGAAGGAGAACTAGCTCTAATTTGTGTAAAAACATTAGAACTTTTTAATTTTTTATACTTTTGAATTAAAAGAAATGATTTTCTGTTGTTTTTTGTGTGTGTTAAATTAATGAATTTAAACGAAGCGATATGGACATTGAAAATTCATATAATTATTCCAAATTGTTAGGATTTGAGGTTTAATTGTTATTATTATTAGTCTTTATAGTGTGTAGGCAGAACTTATCCCTCAACTACAAAGATACATTTAAATTGAATATTATTTTCATAAATTAAGTGGATTAATAGTTGAGGAGCTTTAACGGTAAATGTTTTGGATATTTACTACAAATCTTCTGTATAGAATTTAACTCTATTGATAATGATAACATTTTTAAAAGATAACTACAATTACCTACAATACAAAGTTCATATAACTATAGATATTGTAATTAATTGCTTAGATTTCATGGAAATTAACTACAATATTTTTTCTTTATCTACAACATTTTGTCTTTACCTATTATTCGATAACACATTTCGAAATCACTTACAGTACATTATAACTACAATAAGCAAACAGTTTACATTACTCAAGTATATTAGTAAACTTCTTTATTATCGTCAAAACGTATTACAGTTACACATCAAATTTCGATAATCTAGAATAACTAAAATATGTTGTGGAACATCCCATTTCGCTTCATCAGGAAGAGGATTAACTGGCAATTCATATGTAAGTAGTAGGCTCTTAGTTGTGTAATACAGTGAGCAATAGTTGTCCGGCCTTTCATTCCTATGCCTTAATGATGCCAAAGCATATGCACATGTAAGTTCATCAAGTTGGAATTGTCCACATCTACATTTCTTATTTTCTAAACATACAATGTACCACTTCACGCCATCTAACACAGTGTGTATATGATCTGTTGAAGCTCTCACCTACAATTCAAGATCAAAAAGAAAATAATAAGGTGTCAATAAGCTAACTATGTTAGCAACAATCAGTTAACTACAAATCAGCTACAAACAAACGGCATATAAACGTTAACTACATTTAACTACATTTGACTACATTTTTAAACCTCTCTGGAAATACTTCATATAACATTAACTACTATTAACTACAATTATCTACATTTTTAAAACTCTCTGGAAATACTTCATAACTACATTTAACTACAATTATCTACATTTTAAAACTCTCTGGAAATACTTCATAACTACATTTAACTACATTTACCTACAATTATCTACATTTTTAAAACTCTCTGGAAATACTTCATAACTATATTTAACTACATTTAACTACAATTATCTACGTTTTTAAAACTCTCTGGAAATACTTCATAAAACATTAACTACATTTAACTACAATTGTCTACATTTTTAAAACTCTCTGGAAACAACGTCAACATCTACTACTTTTTTTGTTTTTTTTTTCCTGCACCAAACAAGAATATATTACCTTTAGTTTCTGGGATAATGTATTGTTATCTTCCAATTCTTTGTTGAATTTGTGCCCAATTGTAGACTGGAGAATTCCGTAGCTTGCAGTCTCATCAACCAAAATGGCGTCACCTTCAAAATCTCTGAAACTGCCATTGTTATCCCAATAACCATTACATTTAAGCATTATCGGAATTTTTGACATTGTAGAATCTCCTTAATGGCAATCACGGAGGACTACAAAATAGATGAATGTAAACATCCTCAGCGACAATACAATACAAGATGATGGCTGAAATTCAAGTGTAGATTGTCTCAATTAGTAATCCGTAAAAAATTGTAGAATGATTAATTATGCTTGGAAGATATGTGCGCTAGAGCCTTTTCTGATTCGTCTCTAATAATGAGTCATCATGGAAATGAAAAGCCATTTAAAGAAGAAGAGATTAGGGGAGTATGAGTTACCGCATGTTGAAATCCAGTGAGATATATAGCGAGGGAGCATTCATCTTTTCCAATAGAGCAAAAGTAGACAAACCCGGCCAAAGTGTTAAAAGCAGTACTAGAAGTGTTCTTTTACTTTGTCTTGTCTGAATATTGTTTTAGCTTTTGAATGATCTTTTTCTTGTCTGCATGCCAAGTTAGCTTCGCTCAATTGGGAAAAGCGAGTAAAAAAAAGGAAAAAGAAATTAACTGATTTCACCTTTAATTGGTAGAAAATCAGTGACTAATGAGAAGCCATTAAGATAGGCGTTATTTTAGGCTACACTTTATTAAGAATCTATTTTCTACCTTAATTATCTGCGTTATTTTTGGATGGGAAATCAGCAAATATTCCGTTTGGAATATATTATGTAACAAAAACATGGGATATGAGGGTAATAACCAAACAAGGCACAATAATGGTAATAAGGTTTGCTATATTGGATGTTTAGGTAAAAATCCCTTATATTAAACGACTTCTTTCACTATATTCCATATTGGTATTAACTAGAAGTTTAGCATTCGAGTCCTTTGATACGAAGTCATTTTTATGAGTGAACCTTTTAATATATAATTGTTTAATGAGAATTCGAATTTAATTCGCTCCAATATAAATATCGGATAGAGAATTCAAATTTAATTCGCCCCAATATAAATACCGGATATTAAATAAAAAAATTAAAAAAAAGTTATTGTAATTTTTTTCCTAGGAATATGCATTTTTTTCACCTCTATTTTGTGCGAGAAATAAAAAAATATTTAGATTTACAACTGGTCGTTCAAAAATAGCTCAATTTCAAAAGTAATCGAAATTTAGTCATTTTTTATGTAAAGATAAATCTTACAAAAATACTATTCGAAACCCGAAAAATACTCCAATATATAATGCTGGAGTTCCAGCATAAGTATACTTGAACTCCAGCATATTATACTGGAGTTTCATGATAAGTATGTTGGAACTCCAATATAATATGATCGAGTTCTAGCATAAGTACACTAGAACTCCAGCATAATATATTGGAGTTCAAGCAAGTATACTAGTCCAGTATAATATACTAGAGTATGGAGCATCGGTGCTCCAGTCTCCAATATATTATACTGGAGCCGGCAAAGCATACCGGTCCAGCATAATATGCTGCAGTTCATACACAAGTGCACCAAACTCCAGTATATTATGCTGGACCAATTTCTATTACAGCAAAATAGTGGTTATTTTTATTGATTTGGTAAATGCTGACTATTTTTGATTGACCAATCCGAAAACTGCCGTACCGTGCTATTTTTACCTATTCTGTATCTACTTTGATGCTCCATTAATATTAATTTGCCCAAAACTTTCACTTTAAAGAACAAAACATTTTCTGGATTATGGATTCGATCAAATTCATTAGCTTTTATTTGAATTATATAATTGACTTTAAAACGATTACAATTTTGAATTCACAAATTTTAAATTCTAGCTACGTATCTAAAAGCTTATTGTAATGTACTAATTTTATTACTAGTAGTACTATACTATTAAAGGAGTCGTACTTATTCATTATTAAAATATGGGAATGAGAAAAGGTTTTGTTATAAAATATTCTATTTTAGGTGAATGTCCATATTTAGAGAGATTCTAGGGTTTACTTCTTGGTGGCTAAGTCACCACCTCCCTATAAATAAAGGGGTTCTATTCCACTGTAATCCATCCCAAAGTATCAATAAGAATACTCATCTCTCTACTTTTCTCTCTATTGTTCTTGTTCTTATATTATTTCATAATACGTTATCAGCACGAGACTCTACCGCCTCAAGAATCCTCTTGAGAAAATTAAGGTATTTCCCTTTTTCCGAATTTTGTTTTAATTATGTCTGATATTATGAAAAGAAAGTTCATTGCCTTTGAAATTTCGGGCAAGAACTATATGACATGGGTGTTGGATGCTGAAATCCACTTAGATGCTATGGGTCTTGGAGACGCCATTAAAGACAGATATAAAGCATCCACCCAAGACTGTGCTAAGGCCTTGATTTTCTTGCGCCATCACCTTGATGAAGGTTTGAAAATTGAATATCTCACAGTCAAAGATCCACTCATCTTGTGGAAAGGCTTAAAGGAGAGATATGACAACCTGAAGTTGGTCACTCTGCCACAAGCACGATATGATTGGGCTCATCTGAGGCTCCAAGACTTTAAGTCTGTTTATGAATATAATTCTGCAATGTTCAGAATTACTTCTAAATTGAAGCTCTATGGAGATAATATCTCTGATTATTGATATGCTTGAAAAAACGTTTACAACGTTTCATGCCTCCAATATGGTACTACAACAATAGTACAGAGAGAAAGGTTTCAAAAAGTACTCTGAACTGATTTCTCTTCTCCTTGTGGCTGAGCGAAACAATGACCTGCTCATGAGAAATCACGAAAATCGACCCACTGGGTCTACACCATTGCCTGAAGCAGATAAGGTGTATTCTCATTATGTCAAGCATGGAAAAGGCTATGGCTTTAATCATGGCCGTGGTCGTAATCGGGGTCATGGCCGTGGACGTAGACAAGGAAGATATTTCCCTGATGTCCGTCACCCCCAAAGAGATATAACCACCAAAAGCAGAAACGGGATTATGAGGATCCAAAGGCAAATAGTTCAGAAACTATATGTTATCGTTGCGGTGGAAAAGGGCACCGGTCAAAAGCTTGCCGTGTACCAAGACATTTGGTTGATCTTTATCAAGTATCTCTAAAGAATAAAGGCCCTGAAACAAATTTTGTCTCTGACGACAATTTTGACATCACCCACCTGGATGTGGCAGACTTCTTTGAGCAACCCGAGGGGAAAATAGACCACTTAATCGGTGATGGATCTGTGATGAAGGAAGATGGAATTGTTTGATTTTATTTTACTTATTTGTATTAGTTAGTGAATAAACTAATAGTCATTAGTATCAGCTCGTATTAGTTAGTTTATGATATAATGTTAGTATTAGTTCTTTAGAATGTTTCAATATGCTTAAATTTCAAAGATATTTTTATTTTCCAGAGTTAATCGATTAACCTAACAATTAGTCGATTATCTAATATTTCGCATTGAAACTGGACTTTTCCGCAAGCTAAGTTAGTCGACTATCGGATTTAGTTAGTCGACTAAGCTGATGACTGTTTACTAAGTTAGTCGACTATCAACTTAGTTAGTCGACTAACTAATATTTCGCATTAAAACTGAACTTTTCTGCAAGGCAAGATAGTCGACTATCTGATTTAGTTAGTCGACTAACCTAATGGCTGCTTCCCAAGATAGTCGACTATCAACTAAGTTAATCGACTAACCTCAGCATATTTTGAAAATATTGTTTAAATGTGAAACAAACGGATTGAATTTGTTTATTCTCATGTTCGTGTATTTCTTTTGTATGTCAAACCATGGGAAAGCAAATATGGATATCTCACAAAGCAAGCTTGGATCAACGTCCAACTGTAAAAATATTTGTTTAGTTGATTCATGTACTACACATACGATACTCGAAGAAAAAAAATATTTCTCTCAACTAAGTATGTGTAAGGCAGATGTTACTACAATCTCTGGTAGTAGTAAATTGATTGAAGGCTCCGGAAGAGCAACTATAACTCTGCCTAGAGGAACAATGTTTATCATAGAGAATGCAATGTTCTCCTCCAAGTCTAAGAGAAACTTGTTGAGTTTTAAAGATATACGCCGGAATGGCTATCATATTGAGACAATAGATGACAATAATCTTGAATATCTCATCATTACAAAGAATGTCTCTGGCCAAAAGAGGGTTATTGAGAAATTTCCGTCTTTATCTTGTGGCCTGTATTGGACAAAAATTAGTGCAATTGAGGCACATTCAACAGCAAAACCAAAAGGTTATTGATTCTAATATTTTTGTACTTTGGCATGATCGATTGGGACACCCTGGATCAATCATGGTGAGACGGATTATAGAAAGCTCATATGGGCATCCGTTAAAGAATTTCAAGATTCTTTTAAATAATGAATTTTCTTGCACTTCTTGTTATCAAGGCAAGTTAATTATTAGACCATCACCAACAAAGGTTGGGACTGAGTCACCTACGTTTTTGGAACGTATACAAGGGGACATTTGTGGACCTATTCACCCACCTAGTGGGTCCTTTAGATATTTTATGGTCTTAATAGACGCATCCTGTAGATGGTCTCATGTGTGCCTGTTGTCATCACGCAACCTTGCGTTTGCAAAACTAATTGCACAAATAATTCGACTACGAGCACAATTTCCTGATAATCCAATCAAGTCTATTAGACTGGATAATGCTGCTGAGTTTTCATCCCAAGCATTTAATGATTATTGCTTATCAATTGGGATAAAAGTGGAACATTCTGTAGCTCATGTTCACACTCAAAACGGTCTTGCAGAATCTTTAATTAAACGCCTGCAGTTGATTGCAAGACCATTACTCATGAAAACGAGGCTGCCCACTTCGGTATGGGGTCACGCCATTTTGCATGCAGCAATGCTAATTCGTCTCAGACCGACGAATTATCACAAATATTCCCCGTTGCAATTGGTTTTGGGTCATGAACCCAATATATCCGTTTAAGAATCTTTGGATGCGCAGTATATGTGCCTATAGCACCGCCATACCGCACCAAAATGGGTCCGCAAAGAAGGTTAAGAATATATATTTGGTTTGAATCGCCCTCCATTATTCGCTACCTCGAAACATTGACAGGGGATTTGTTCACTGCACGATTTGCAGACTGTCAATCTGATAAGACACTTTTCCCAAAATTAGGGGGAGAAGTTGGTGAAACCAAACGGGAAATTTTGTGGAAAAATGCATCATTATCTCATCTTGATCCACATACCTCTATTTGTGAAAAAGAGGTGCAAAAGATTATCCATTTGCAAATAATAGCAAATCAAATGCCTGACGCATTTACGGACTTGAAAAGGATAACAAAATCCCACATCCCCGCAGAGAATGTTCCAATCCGTATTGATGTCCCTGTTGGACAATCATCTAGTGTCATATCCAATGAGTCGAATGCACGCCTGAAGCGTGGCAGGCCATTAGGTTCCAAAGATCGAAATCCTAGAAAGAGGAAAGCAAAGATCAAAATGACACTACGAAAGAATCTCATGAGGAAATTCATGATTTAATAAATTCTGAGATTCATGAAGAATCCATTGAGCCCGAGACTCAAAAAAATAAGGAACTATCAATAAATCCAATCGATATTGAGGCAAATTTTAATCGAGTGGATATAATGGTGGATTATGTCTTTGCTTTTAATGTCGCATCTAGCATTATGTTAGAAAGTGAGGATCTTGAACCTCAATCTGTTGGAGAATGTCGAAAAAGACATGATTGGCCAAAATGGCAAGAAGCAATCCAATCAGAATTGAATTCACTGGCAAAACGTGAAGTTTTTGGCCCTATAGTTGAAACACCTAATGGTGCTAAGCCTGTTGGCTATAAATGAGTCTTTGTACGCAAGAGAAATGAGAAAAATGAGGTACAAAGATATAAGGCACGCCTTGTTGCACAAGGATTTTCTCAAAGGCCTGGTGTCGATTGTGAAGAGACATATTCGCCTGTAATGGATGCCATAACTTTTCGTTATCTCATTAGTTTTGCTGTCCTTGAAAAGCTTGACATGCATTTAATGGATGTGGTTACTGCCTATCTTTATGGCTCACTGGATAATGAGATATACATGAAAATTCCCTATGGACTCAAAATGCCAAACGCTCATAATTCAAAGTCCCGGGAAATGTTTTCAATCAAATTACAAAGATCCTTGTATGGTCTAAAGCAATCAGGACGAATGTGGTATAGTCGTCTTAGTGAGTATTTATTAAAAGAAGGCTATATAAATGATGCCATTTGCCCGTGTGTTTTTATAAAGAAAACAACATCGGAATTTGTTGTACTTGCAGTATATGTCGATGACATAAACCTTATTGGAACCCCCATAGAACTCCAAAAGGCAATTGATTATCTAAAGAATGAATTCGAGATGAAAGATCTCGGAAAGACAAAATTATGTCTTGGTTTGCAAATTGAATATTTGGCAAACGGAATTTTTGTTCATCAATCTACCTATATAGAAAAGGTACTGAAACGGTTTTACATAGATGGAGCATATCCTTTAAGTACTCCGATGGTTGTTCGATCACTTGATGTGAATAAAGATCCATTCTGACCGCAAGAAAGGAATGAAGAGCTACTTGGTCCTGAAGTACCATATCTTAGTGCAATTGGCGCACTAATGTATCTTGCAAATACTACAAGGCCTGACATAACCTTTTCAGTTAATGTCTTAGCAAGGTATAGTTCGGCTCCCACAAGGAGACATTGGAATGGGATCAAACATATATTGCGGTACCTAAAAGGGACTACCGATATGGGCTTATTTTATAGCAATAATTGCAGTCCTGATCTTGTTGGTTATGCTGATGCTGGATATTTATCCGACCCACACAAGGCTCGATCTCAAATGGGTTATGTGTTTACCTGTGGAGGCACCGCCATATCTTGGCGATCGACTAAGCAATCAATTGTGGCTACTTCATCTAATCATGCCGAGATAATCGCTATTCATGAAGCAAGTCGGGAGTGTGTGTGGTTGAGGTCTATAATACATCATATTCAAGACAAATGTGGTTTGAAGTGTAACAAACTACCCACGATCTTTGTATGAAGACAATGCAGCATGTATAGCTCAATTGAAGGGAGGATTCATAAAAGGAGATAGAACAAAGCATATTTCACCAAAGTTATTTTTCACACATGATCTTCAAAAGAATGGTGATATCAATGTGCAACAGATTCATTCAAGTGATAATATGGCTGATTTGTTCACAAAATCTCTACCAACGTCAACCTTCAAGAAGCTGGTTCACAAGATCGGAATGCGAAGACTCAAGGATATGAATTGATGCTCTTTTCAGGGGGAGTTAATGCGCGTTGCACTCTTTTTCCCTTACAAGGTTTTTTCCCATTGGGTTTTCCTTGCAAGGTTTTTAACGAGGCCACCAATAGGCGCACATCCAGACATGTGTACTCTTTTTCCTTTTCTTTAATTATTTCCCATTGGTTTTGTTTTAGTTAAGGTTTTAACGAGGCACATTATTGAATAGACATTCAAGGGGGAGTGTTATAAAATATTCCATTTTAGGTGAATGTCCATATTTAGAGAGATTCTAGGGTTTACTTCTTGGTGGCTAAGTCACCACCTCCCTATAAATAAAGGGGTTCTATTCCATTGTAATCCATCCCAAAGTATCAATAAGAATACTCCTCTCTCTACTTTTCTATCTATTGTTTGTTCTTATATTATTTCATAATAGGTTTTGATTTATTCTTTCTTTTGGAATTGTACGGGGCAACGACTAACGCGTGAGCGTATGAAACTCCTTGGACCAACAGAAATGAATCGAGTAATTTAATTTAAAATGGTAAATGTAAAATTCATTATTTTTCTAATATGTTTGCTTTAGATTTAATGTTTGTAAAGAGTTATCGATAGTTTCTAAAATTAATGTACAGAACTTTGACTATAAAGGCATTTCTAATGTTAAAATTATACAGAACTTTAAAAGGCATTTTTAAAGTTGTTGACGTTGGACCAATTTATATTTTTGGGAAATTTTTTGAAATGATTATTATTTGGAGGCTTATTGTTTGACGTAGCTATAACTTAGCTGATTATCTTTTGTAGCTACTAATTACTTGTCATAGGATATATGTTATTGTATTCAATTCGATTGTATAAACTGTATATAATTCAGATATATTTATTCTTATATATTTTACATTGTATTCAATTTCAGTATTTCACTATATTGAATTCGATTGTATTCAAACTTCAAAAAATCAATAAATAGGGTGTATAGCGCCTGTTTGACTAGTATTAGACCTTCTTAGTTAAACCAATTCAATAAAAAGATTTGGCGTAAATTTTAGCCAAAGATAATTGATTCTAGATCTGAGATAAATGATAGGAATGAACAAGCACAATTAAACATAATTTTTTATTATAAAAGAGATTGACTATCACAATGTAAGAAACAGATAATTGCTCCAATAATATCAAATGATAATGAGGAATACATAAAGAAAAAGAATCACCATGCTCAAACAAGACTGCCATCTGTCCATTTGATAAAATAGAATTGGAGATGCATATCAAAATTCTAAGCTCTTGTCTCCATTCTTGGTCAGGAGCATGAGGTTTTGGGAGCTTCCCCCTTATTTTAGGGATGTATCTCTTCTTGTATGCGTATGTTCTCCCCCATTTTGTGTCACACTTTCTCATGATATTTATATCAAATATTTTTCTTACCTAGCGATCCTTAACCGGAGTACTTATGTTCTTGAAATATTACACGGAATATCCTCTAGAATATCTAAGTGTTGAACTGGCTGTCCAGACCGAATTGAGTGCTCAACCTTGACCTTAGCCAAATCGCTTGTAGGCATGTCGCTTCCTACATGCGACGTAGGCTTGGTTGCTCCTTGGTTGCTCTTCCTTAAGCAGCATTCCTTTTATAAGAGTTTTACTCATAGAGTTAGTCCCTCCGGCCATTTGGGTTGCCTTTGGGCAAGCTCGGTAGGCGGACTTCACCAGTTGCACCTTTTGAGAAAATTGAGCACATTGGCCGAAGAGTGTCCATTTATGTGATGCTTCGGGAGCCGTAACTAATCGTTCTGTCAATTTGAAATGACATCAATCTATCATGCGTCATTATGGCGCACGTTCCCTATATGTTACATTGTTTCCCGTACCTCCTCTAATTTGGAATTAACGTGTCGAAATTGGTTTTCCCGCTCAGGATGTTTGTATCCTTATAAATATAGGAGAGAACTCTTTATTTGGGGTTAGTCGTGTTTTCTACATACTATTCAAAAGACTCCAGACTTCTCTTTCCTCCTTCCTCAGATTCTTACGTTTACATCTTTCATCTTTAGAAGTTCCTTGCCACTGTTACTCCTTCTATACTAACTCATATACCTACATAACCGAAGAAACACTGCTAGTGCACTTTCTATTTCCGATAGAGTTGCCGGTGCCACTGCATCCGCAATGGATGTGCCCTCCCATGAATAAGGGACGACCATCGTTAAAGATGAGAATTTTTAAACCATGGATGAGATAATTCCAAACTCGGGGAAAGCCGTGATTGATTGCAAGCATTTACCTGACGCTGATCCTGAGCCCGTTGTTTTCGTAATAGACGTTGCGACACTTACTGCGCTTAAGGCCAAGTGGAGGATTTCTGATCATGTTGAACTCATTTCTTTGGATAATGACGTCGTGCTTGTACATCACCGGGGTAGTGCGCGTTTTATGCGTACACATTTGTCATCGGTTACACACTTCCCCTTCCTTGCTTGGCGGAAGCTTTCTAACATTATAGCGGGGTGTGCCCAGCTTAGCTCTCCCCATATATATACAAACTTTTCCTCATGCTCACCAAGTATATAGACCTGGTTGGCCGGGGGGTTTCTCTTAGCCATTTGCTTCACCTTTTCGTACCTAGTTTGTACAGAGGTACTATGATACATCTTCATCACCGCAGGACCAAGGGATTGGTGGTGAATGTGGACGACAAGACCAAATTCCATTTTGGGGAGAACTTCTTCTTTGGGAGGAGAGAGCATGTAGTTTCAAATTCTAACGGATTTTCTGAGGAGTGGAATTATGCCCATAAGTGTCTTTTCGTATATATATATATATATTAGAAAGCGGCTTCTCGTTGTCCCTTTTTGGTGAATTGATTGTTCTTTTTCCTTCTGTTTCACAACCGAGAAGGCACCTCCCCCGCTAGTCGCTGATATTCGTGAGTGGGTGAGCCAGGTTTTGCCCTACACAATGGGGATTTGTGCAAGGTCGCCATTCCACGAGAAATTCGAGCGTAGACCTTCAGTAGGTGAGTTGCCTCGTCTTGATTTTAGTTGTTTTGCCTTTTGCTGTGTTATCCTCTTTGATTTAATATTCCTTCTTTGGTAGGTCGATGGGGGACGATGAGGGCGATGGCTCAGGTGCCTGCTTTCCGTCAATCAAATCTCTCGACCCGACCTGTACCGAATGCGACTGCACGTGAGATTCTTCAAACCACCGTTGTTTTACTGGCTACGGCCTTCCCATGCTTGGTCGTCGTGAGGATGCTCGTAAGGCTAATAACCCACTTCCCGTGGTTCATTTGGTGGATGATGATCGTATCCTCCTCGGGCGTAGAGGTGGTGCCTATTTCTGGAGTGGAAGGATTTACCCTGGTATAGAGGCAGAACTCGGAGGCCGATGCGATTGTTCCGCGTGGCTCACTGACTTTGCAACAAACCCTTGCTCCATCTTTGGCCAGTGAAAGGAAAATGGGTGTGGTCGTAGAGGACTATGAATCCAATACAAATATTAACCCCGAGGACATAAGCATGTTTGAGGAGGGATTCACTTGGATGGAGGCGGGGACGGATGATTCCTCCCGCGTGATCAAAATTGCCCCCGAGTGTGACTTGTTTGAGAACACAGTGAGCTTGGTGCCTCATTTTGCCCTTCTTTATTCTGATACTGAAAGCAAACCCCTTCATGAGATCAGTGATGTCGGCTTATCATGAGGCGTAACCGGGATGGCTTTGAGAGTGAGTCGATCATTTTCTTCATTTTACATCTCCTGCTCTTGCTAATTTTCTTTTTTTGTTCTTTTTTTCCTTTTTCAGACCTTTATTTTAGAGATAGAGAGTCTCCGCCGCTGGGAGAGGTGGGCTGTCATTATTCAGAACATGGTTTGAAAATACCATTGATTTTGTGACAAGTGTCATGGGATGCATGCACAACTGAGGGAGGGCGTCAATCCTCAGTCCCTTTGGGAGGAGTTGGAACGGAAGGATGAGGACCTAATGCGATCCATGAGTAGAGGAAACAAACTCGAGGGGCTGCTTAGGGCTAAAGAAGAAGAGTTCGAGGCGGGCAAGGGTGTTGCAGCTGAGTGTGTTGACCTTCAGGCGAAGGTAGTGGCCCTATGGCTGGAGCTTGAACATAGTGATATTAGGGTCGCCGATTTAAGTGTCGAATTGGAGGAGAAGGTGACCAAATTGAAAGGGAAGGCGATCGAGCTGGAGAGGGTTGAAGGAGCCCGAGTAGCAGCCTTGGCGAATGCCGCGACGTTAGAAGGTACAATCTGTTAGGGGTGTCCAAAACTGAACCGAATCCATTAATCGAACCAAATCGAACCGATAGCTTATTGGCGTATTAGTATCGAATTATCGGGGTAATGAATGGTGAATTGGTTGAGATTTTATAATTAATGGCTTAACGGTTTAGAGGTGGCTTACTCAATTTTCTTATCGGGTAAATTGTTAACCCGTTAAAATTTTTTATATTTATACTTTTACCCCTATGTACATAAACTCTTTACTACGGTAATCAGAATCGCCTCTGCAACATCATAAATACTAATATGGCAGAGTATAGCAACCAATTATTTCATCAGCATGACAGAAAGCAACTAAATTTTCTCAATGTGAAATGTTAAACTTCTTTAGCCTCTAGATGAAAATGAAGAACGTATAGGCTTCAATATCACAACAATAATTACACTTCAAATAGGTATTGATTATTCAAGCAACTACTCTGCAATATTATTATGCGATGTTGATTAATCCTTTTATGACCAATAACTTTTTTTTTTTTTTGGCCGTTTGTATTTATTGTTCAAAAATATTTGGTTTAGCCAATAAACCGTCTGATAATTGCTAATTTGATACAAATCTGCCCGTTGTCTTATTATATGGCTAGTGGGTTACTATATTTATAATTCTATAATCGATAAGACAAACCGGTAAGCATAATCATTCGTACGATCCGCCCGATAAGCACCCAACTATCCGCATTCTCAAGTCTGAATGTACCACAGAAATAGAGACGATCGTTCTAAAGGAGGCGCGGCTTGATGAGTGGATTGGCAAGCTTGAGATGGATGCCTCGAGCCTGGGTGATCAAGTTAGTGCTCTTGAGGTAGAGAAGGCCCAATTGTTGGCTTCGACTCCTCCCGCGGCCGTCTCTGTTGACGCTCTTCGCCCTTTGTATGAGATGTGGGTTTACGTTGAGGCTCAGCGAGATATATATATAAGGGCTTGCTGGCGACGGGGAATGTCTCTGAGGTTGCTTTCGAAGAGGCTCGAGCTAAGATGCATGAGGCCCAGCTTTCCTGTGGTTATGATCCTGCGGCTCCGGAAGCTGGTGGAGTTAATGAGGCTGAGGACGAGCTTGCCTTTAATGAGGAATATTCTGGATAGAGAGGGTGATGGTGGAGGTAGAGGTGAAGCGGACGAACCAGGTAGAGAGAGAGAGAGAGATGGTGGTGTGGACGGGGATAATGCTCAATGAAGCTCTTAATATCTCCCCTTGTACTTATTTCTTTTTTTTTTTGTACTTAGTTTGTTGGGTGCCCTCCCCCCATGTTGGTCCTTTGTAAGACGCTATTTTTTTTTAATAAAATAGTTTGTTTGTCCTTGATTGTATGCCTATGACTTTACTTCTTCTTTTTTCTTTTCGAATATCTTAATTTCTTATAGTAAGTCCCTGACTTTTGGTAGTTAACTCGAGTGAGGTCAGATTTGACTGCTAATTCGAGTGAGGTCGAATTTCGACTTGTTAATTCGAGCGAGGTTGGATTTCACCCACTAGTTCGAGCGAGGTCAGATTTGACCTACTAGTTCGAGCGAGGTTGAATTTTGTCTTGTTAATTCGAGCGAGGTTGAATTTTGTCTTGTTAATTCGAGTAAGGTCGAATTTGGCATGTTAATTCGAGCGAGGTTAAATTTTGTCTAGTTAATTCGAGCGAGGTCGAATTTGAGCTGCTAATTCGAGTGAGGTCAAATTTAGAACGATTCGAACGAGGTCGTATGTAAATTAATTCGAGCGAGGTCGAATGTATGTTAATTCAAGCAAGTTCGAATTTGAGTTGCTAATTCGAGCGAGGTCGAATACAGAATGATTCGAATGAGGTCGAATATCTATTGCCTTTGCTTTGGCGTGATGTGCAAATTTGGTGTCGTTCAATCCATGCGTACATTCGAGGATTCCCGGTTTGTATAGTCCCTTCATCGCTCGGCCCAGAGGAATTTTTGACAGGTCGGGCGATGAATGTCTTGCTCTAGCATCGGGACGTCTCGATGTACGGACAAAATCAAATTTTAGCTAGTTGTATCACTGCATAGTTGCTTTGGCGACGTGAAGGTGAGTTTTATGCAATTGTGTTCTATCTGAATGCTGGAGATTCGTATGTTTTCTGGAATAATGACCCGGTCCCAATCTATACAGGTCTTTCCCTTTATGGCATTAAGCACCAACTTGTTGGAGAGATTCGTATATTTTCCGAGATGGTGACCCGGTCCCAGTCTACACAGATCTTTCCCTTTATGGCATTATGCACCAACTTGTTGGAGAGATTCGTATATTTTCTGGGCTGGTGACCCAGTCCCAGTCTACACGAATCGGACCGTGACTCGACCGTTGCCTGGAGGATGGTATGGTACAAAATGTTTTCCTGGTGCGTTGCTTTGATGGTGTTTGTTCCTAGTTCGAGCATTTGGGAGAATGTTTTTGTTCCTGTACTCATCCAGAAAGAAAAATAACAATTTAATTCCAAACTAAATCGTTTGTTACCTTGACCTAATTAGTTGGCGTGGGGAGATGAGTGTTGTAGAATGACTCGTTCTCCCCATACTCGAATGCTGGCTTTAAATTGGATCTCGGCCTCTCGCTTAGCTTCGACGTCAGTCGAGTTTGGGCATCTTATGGGCTGACAACTTACTTCGTCCTCTATGGGGAGATGAGTGTTGTAGAATGACTCGTTCTCCCCATACTCGAATGCTGGCTTTAAATTGGATCTCGGCCTCTCGCTTAGCTTCGACGTCAGTCGAGTTTGGGCATCTTATGGGCTGACAACTTACTTCGTCCTCTATGATCTCAAGCTCGAGTCCCGGTCCGATCCGGTCCTAAATGCACAAGAATGAGTGAAACATAAGTTATACTCTGTATATACGGGCATGGCAAACTTATTATTTCAAAGAATTACACAATAGGCTATCGTCCCTTCCCAAGAGAGGGGGCGGTGTGTATAAAGTATAGATTAGTGTCTAACGTAAATGTAGCTAGCAGGATTGTAGACGTGCTTAGTGCACAGTGTCCATAATCCTACTTTGACAGCTCATACTCACGACATATCAAACCCCTCACTACAACAAGACGTGGCTTTCGTATAGATATCAAACATAAGTTCATGTAAAGATCTAACCTTGATTGGTTCAGTTGTTTCAAAAGCTTGCCTACGGATTTCTCAAGTTGGTGTTTGTAATGGGAGGGCGAGGCTATGACAGCCGGGAAATGGAACTCCGACTGACATTAGATCTTAAGGAAGCTAAAATTTTGGCTTGAAAAATTCCCGCACACGGTGCCAAATTCTTTGACTAAAAAGTATTAAGCCTTCTTAGTTAAACCAATTCAATAAAAAGATTTGGGGCAAATTTTAG
Source organism: Nicotiana benthamiana (assembly GCA_034376525.1). Classification (NCBI taxonomy): domain Eukaryota; kingdom Viridiplantae; phylum Streptophyta; class Magnoliopsida; order Solanales; family Solanaceae; genus Nicotiana; species Nicotiana benthamiana. The sequence goes on from CM067339.1 coordinate 176,262,910, forward strand.
CCAAAGATAATTCATTCTAGATCTTAGAAAAATGATAGAAAAGAACAAGCATAACTTAATATAATTTTTTATTACAATAAAAATTGACTCTCACAATGTAAAAAACACATAATTGCTCTAATAATATCAAATGATGGCGAGGAATACATAAAGGAAAAGAATCACCATGCTCAAATAAGACCACCATCCGTCTGTTTGATAAAGTAGAATTGAAGATGCATGTCGAAATTGTAAGCTCTCATCTCCTTTCTCGGTCAGAAGCCTAAGGTTTTTGGGAGTTTCCCCCTCCTTTTAGGTATGTATCTCTTCTTGTATGCGCATGTGCTCCCCCATTTTATGTCACACTTTCTTATAATATTTATAACAAATACTTTTCTTATCTAGCGGTCCATAACCGGAGTACTTAAGTTCTTGGAATATCCCACAGAATATTCCTCTAGAATATCTAAGTGTTGAACTGGCTGTTCGGATCAAATTGAGTGCTCGACCTCGACCGTAGCGAAATCACTTGCAAGCATATCACTTCCTACACGCGACTTTGGCTTGGTTGCTCCTTGGTTGCTATAACAATGGTGAAAACTCCTCACTATATTAGTAAGAATATGAATACTGATTATAATTCTCAAGGTGCCGAATTACAATGAAAACTACTGAGATAACAAGTAACTGAGTAAAGAGAGATACACATTAGAATGAGAAGATAGATTGAAGAAGAAGATGAGATGGCAGAAGAGTCAGGATGAGAAACACGGAATTGCCTTCACACATAATTCAACATGCCCACTGATAGCAGTACTCCGTACTATTTAATCAGTCTGGATACAATATCAACCTTTGTGAAGGCCTGGAACAATTGCTTTTTCACGACCAGTGTCTATTTGTGTGTCATCCTTGTTGGTGTCCATATCGGGCTGGAGCCGATTCATAGCAGTTGTTCTTCTTTAAGTAGAATTTATTTGATCAGATTTTGATTCATACACCGTCTAATTCAATTCAATTATATACACTGTATTCAATTCAACTATATTTATTATTTACTATTTACATTATACTTCAATTTACTATATTCATATCGACTGTATTCAACAATAAACCATTGATGTTCGATTATTCAATTTACTGTATGCATTCGCAGATACTTTTATACTGTATATATTTAATTCAATTGTATTCGAATAATAAAAATTCAAAAAATACTAGGATCTACCACAAAATAACCTCCTGCCCCTGACTATATCGAAACAAACTTTGAACGAAGCCAGTATAAAATTCACATAATTGACTCACTTATTTGGAGTTGCAGGGCAATAGTCATTCCGCTTTATTCAAGTAAAAAAATATCTCATTAGAACAAGTAATAATTTGCAAAACTCACATACGCAGAGTTGAAGCTAATATTGATATAAATACGCTAAAATCTTTTTATTATTCAAAATTAAAATAGTGAATACGCTTATACTCCCTGTAATTAATAAGGTTTCCAAGTTGCAAGTGGCAAAGCTGACTAGTGGCCCAATGGTAAATATTTACTCAGTTAAAAATCAAAATAAAAAATATATTACTTAAGTATGAAAAATTAAAATATTTATTATTAAAAAAACATGTCATAGGAAATTAAAGATATTTATATGAAAAATACGCCTTATATTTGTTAATTTCGTAAAAATATTGCGTCTTAGTTGAATATCTCAATCATACCATAAAGCACATATTGCCGTGGATATGACGATTTTTTCTTAATCATAGGCTTTGAGTTCGAATTTTGACTATTAAATTTTTTTTGATATGAAACATTTCCCTCCAAATGAGCTTTAAGCAGTACGAATTTAAATATAATTAAATTTTAATACAAATATCAAACATTAAATAGGAAACCAAACAAAAAAATATGTTACTGTCGTGTATATTTTGCGGAAGCTTCTGAATAAGATAGCCGCGTTTCTTGCCTACATTACCAATATTTTAGCGGTATTCTATTATTATATATTCTTGTTTATGTTATGAAATAGAAGATTCTTACACTTCTATTTAAGGTGAATGTCTTTAATGTATTTAATTAGAGAGATTTTAGAGTCCTATTATTGGTAGCAAGATCTTCCTCCTCCCTATAAATAGAGGTGCTCTCTACCATTGTAAATCATCCCTTGAGACCCCTCTCAACTCAATAAGAAGAACTCTCTCTACTCTTCTCTCTATTGCTATTGTTCTTGTTCTATTGTTCTTGTCTTTTGCTTTAGTTTATAACACGTTATCAGCACGAGACTCTACCGTCTCAAGTATCATTCTCGAAAATCCAAGGTATTTTCCCTCTTCCTAATTTAATTTTCGAGTATGTTTGACATTATGAAAAGAAAGTTCGTTGCCCTTGAAATTTCGGGCAAGAACTATATGACATGGGTGTTGGATGCTGAAATCCACCTAGATGCTATGGGTCTCGGAGACACCCTCAAAGATAAAGAAAAAGCATCCACCCAAGATTGTGCGAAGGCCTTGATTTTCTTGCGCCACCACCTTGACGAAGGTTTGAAGATTGAATATCTCACCGTCAAGGATCCACTCGTTTTGTGGAACAGCTTAAAGGAGAGATATGACAACCTGAAGTTGGTCACTCTGCCACAAGCACGATATGATTGGGCCCATCTGAGGCTACAGGACTTTAAGTCCGTTTCTAAATATAATTCTGCTATGTTCAGAATTACTTCTAAACTGAAGCTATGTGGAGATAACATCTCCGATTACGATATGCTTGAGAAAACGTTTACAACGTTTCATGCCTCCAATATGGTACTGCAACAACAGTACCGAGAGAAAGGCTTTACGAAGTACTCTGAACTGATTTCTCTCTTACTAGTGGCTGAGCGAAATAATGATCTGCTCATGAGAAATCACGAAAATAGACCAACTGGGTCTACACCACTGCCTGAAGCAGATATGGTGCACTCGCATTATGCCAAACATAAAAGGGACCATGATCACGGTCATAAACGGGGTCAAAGCCAAGGACGTGGACAAGGAAGAAATTCCAAAGAAGTCCGTCACCCCCCAAAGAGAGATAACCACCGAAAGCAGAAACGGGGTCCAGAAGATCCTAAGGCAAATAGTTCAGAAACTATATGTTATCGTTGCGGTGGAAATGGGCACTGGTCTAGGACTTGCCGTATACCAAGACACTTGGTTGACCTTTATCAAGCATCTCGAAAGAGAAAACGCCCTGAAACAAATTTTGTCTCTGACGACAACTTTGACTTCACCCACCTGGATGTGGCAGACTTCTTTGAGCAACCCGAGGGAAAGATAGACCACCTAATCGGTGACGGAACCGTGATGAAAGAAGATGGAGCTGTTTGATTCTACTTGTATTAGTCAATGAATAGATTAATAGTCATTAGCATTAGCTCGTATTAGTTAGTTCATAAAGCAATGTTAGCAGTAGTTCTTTAGAATATCTTCAATATGTTCAAATATCAATAAAACTTTTATTTTCCAGTGGGGGTAATCGACTAGCCTGAAAAACTAGTCGATTATCAACTATTTTCGCATTAAAGTTGAAAAACAATTGATCAACAATCGATTGTCTTTGGCTAACAATCGATTGTCTTGAAACAGTGTGTTCTGGAATTTTTCAAAAATAGCCAACAATCGATTGTCTTTGTCTGACAATCGATTGTCTTGAAACAGTGTGTTCTGGAATTTTTCAAAAATAGCCAACAATCGATTGTCTTTGTCTAACAATCGATTGTCTTGAAACAGTGTGTTCTGGAATTTTTCAAAAATAGCCAACAATCGATTGTCTTTGTCTAACAATCGATTATCTTGAAACAGTGAGGTCTGGAATTTTTCAAAAATAACAAATAATCGATTGTGTGTGTTTAACAATCGATTGTCTATGTTCCAACAATCGATTGTGTGTTTAATAATCGATTATCTTATGAAAAACGCTGAAATTTTCAAACTGCATAGTAATTGATTATGGACAACATATCTGATTTTGTTAGTCAACTGTTAGTAGCAGATTTTGAAAATATTATGTGACACAAAAGAATTGAACTTGTTTATTCTTATGTTCATGTATTCCTTTTGTATGTCATACCATGGGAAGTAAATTGATTGAAAGGCTCCGGAAGAGCAAATGTAACTCTGCCCAAAGGCATGACGTTTATCTTAGAGAATGCAATGTTCTCCTCCAAGTCTATGAGAAACTTGTTGAGTTTTAAAGATGTACGCCGGAATGGCTACAATATTGAGACAATGGATGAAGATAATCTCGAATATCTCGTCCTCACTTCAAAGAATGTCTCCGGCCAAAAGAGGGTTATTGAGAAATTCCCGTCTTTATCTTGTGGCCTGTATTGGACAAGAATTAGTGCAATTGAGGCACATTCAACAGTAAATCTAAAGAATACTGAGTCTAATACATTTGTACTTTGGCATGATCGACTGGGTCACCCAGGATCAACCATGATAAGACGGATTATAGAAAGCTCATATGGGCATCCGTTAAAGAATTTCAAAATTCTTTCAAGTAATGAATATCCTTGCACTTCGTGTTATCAAGGCAAGCTGATTATCAGACCATCCCCAACAAAGGTTGGGACCGAGTCACCCCCGTTTCTGGAACGTATACAAGGGGACATTTGTGGACCTATTCACCCACCTAGTGGGTCGTTTAGGTATTTCATGGTCTTGATAGACGCATCCTGTAGATGGTCTAATGTGTGCTTATTGTCATCACGCAACCTTGCGTTTGCAAAGTTAATGGAAAATAGATGAGAATAATCTTGAATTCTTCATGAAAACGAGGCTGCCCATTTCGGTTTAGGGTCACGCCATTTCGCATGCAGCAATGCTAGTTCGTCTCTGACTGACGAATTGACACAAATATTCCCCGTTGCAATTGGTTTTGGGTCATGAACCCAATATATCCCATTTAAGAAGCTTTGGATGCGCAGTATATGTGCCTGTAGCACCGCCATCCCGCACCAAAATGGGTTTGCAAAGGAGGTTAGGAATATATGTTGAGTTTGACGCGTCCTCCATTATTCGCTACCTCGAAACATTGACAGGAGATTTGTTCACTGCACTATTTGCAGACTGTCAATTGGATGAGACACTTTTCCCAAAATTAGGGGGAGAAGTTGGTGAAACCAAACGGGAAATTTTGTGGAAAAATGCATCATTATCTCATCTTGATCCACATACCTCTATTTGAAAGAAAGAGGTACAAAAGATTATCCATTTGCAAAGAATAGCAAATCAAATGCCTGACGCATTTACGGACTTGAAGAGGATAACGAAATCACACATTCACGCGGGAAAATGTTCCGATCCGTATTGAAGTCCCTATTGGACAAATATCTAGTGTCATATCCAATGAGTCAAATGCACGCCAGAAGCGTGGCAGACCATTAGGTTCCAAAGATCGAAATCCTAGAAAGAGGAAAAAGAACGATCTAAATGACACTATGAAAGAATCACATGAGGACGCTCATGATTTGATTAATTCCGAGATTCACGAAGAATCTATTGAGCCTGAGACTCTTGAAAATACGGAATGCAAGAATGTGAGGATCTCGAACCTCAGTCTGTGGTAGTACAAAATTAATTGAGAGCTCTCGAAGAGCCAATTATTACTATGTTGGAGAAACACAATTTACTATTGTGCTGTAGTAAGTCTCAAAGAAACTTATTCAGTTTCCAAAAGTACACGCGAAGGCGATTGATGATATTGAGACTATAAATAAAGGAAGGCTTTGATTCTCCTATTACTACAACTTGTAGCGGGGTAATTTGTATATGAAAAGCTACCCGCTTTGTTCTCCAGTTTGTACTACACAAACGAAAGAATGCCACAATAAAGTGGATATCTATTGGTATAAAACCCATGTCATAATAAACCCGAAGTTTATTGATAAGTGCATATGTCATGGTGTAAATTTGAAGTTTACCAATATTGATAATTTATTCAGTTGGCATTCGTGTTAGCCATCTCATTTTATGTATGATGTGCAAATTCACATAGGTGAATATCAAAGAACTAGAAAGTTCTTTACAAATTATCTTGTATCACTTGTTCTCATTAATGAACTGACCAACTAAAGAGTTCGGGTTGAAGCCCCTTGATTCTGGAAATATCAAAGGTGAATATGGGCCCATTCACCTGCCATGTATACCACATATGATGCATCTATGATATGGTTACATGCGCCATTGTTATTAACCCGCAGCCTGGCAGTGCTTGCGAGGTAAATTGCTCAGTAATCTAACTTCGAGCATAGTTTCCAGATTCTCTACTCAAGACAGTTCATCTTGATAAGTTGGTTTATATCAAAGTTGGTTTAGCAAGATAATTATTGAGTGCTTCCACTTAATAGCTAAACTGTTCCTTATGAGAACGAAGTTGTATATATCAGTTTGATATAAGTTGTATACGAGAGTATATTCTCCCCTCACAAGTGGTTCAAGGTCAGGAACCAAATAATTTCATCTTATTACTAAGGTGCTGTGTATATTGACATAATGCACAAAGATGATTTCCCAAAGTTGAGGAAACATGTTAGCTTTACTAACATGAGGGGGAGACATGATAAACATTTGAGAAAGTGTTACATGGGATGAATTTTCATTTGTATATGTATATCCCCGAATATCATGATATGAACCTGAAGTTCATAAAAGGAATGCAATTGCAACATATTGCAAAGCATGCTATACGCATTTGCTGACCTAAAGAAAGTAACTAAATGGAAGAGGTACAATTCAAGAAGAATTGATTCCATATGAAAGACATGTAGCTTTGAACCTGTAGTTCATATGCTTGAAACTATAAAGTCAAAGGTATGTATAATCAATTTTCGATACCTTATTTGTTTAGCATGACATGAAACTTTGATATGCAGCTAAAGTCTATTATGTGACTTAAATGACTTAACTTGAAAGATTTAAGTTGCTTGAAGCATATGCAATTCTTGGTCCTGAAGTACCACATCCTAAGTACAATTTGTGTACATATGTATCTTGCTATAACTATAAGCATGATGGCATTGAGAATGCATCTATGGAGATATTGAAGAGCTATTCCACGACATTATATGAAGATGTTCATATCTATCAAGAATGATGATTTCAAGGTGCGGAATATTTATTCAAGTCAACATGGTTGATTTATTTATCAAATATCTACCAAAGATCGTTTTGAAGATGATGCACAAGATTGGAATGCAAATGCTCAAGGATATAAATTGATGTACTCATTAGGGGGAGTCAATGCGCGTTGCACTCTTTTTCCCTTACAAGGTTTTTTTCCACTGGGTTTTTCTTGCGAGGTTTTTAACGAGGCAACCAATAGGCGCATATTCAAACATGTGTACTCTTTTTCCTTACTTTAATTTTTCCCATTGGGTTTTGGTTTTAAGGTTTTATGAGGCACATCATTGAATAGACATTCAAGGGGGAGTGTTATGAAATAGAAGATTCTTACACTTCTATTTAAGGTGAATGTCTTTAATGTATTTAATTAGAGAGATTTTAGAGTCCTATTATTGGTAGCAAGATCTTCCTCCTCCCTATAAATAGAGGTGCTCTCTACCATTGTAAATCATCCCTTGAGACCCCTCTCAACTCAATAAGAAGAACTCTCTCTACTCTTCTCTCTATTGCTATTGTTCTTGTTCTATTGTTCTTGTCTTTTGCTTTAGTTTATAACAGTTTACATATTATTACAGGATTGACTTATCAAAGAGAAAGTTCATGGGAGAAAACAAAAGGGCTTATTCGTTTGGAAAGCATAATCCATTGGAATTTTTATATTCCTATGCTGGAAATTATATTATTTGCAATATTTAAGATTTGATTTAATTATATTTAGTATATTTAACTATTAATTCTATACCATAATATATTTTAACTATATAATTAATGTACCGTAGATTACTCTTCAATTAATGCTACCGTATATTCCTCCAAATCCCCCTCCCCCACGTTTCTCTTTTCCAAACCCACACCCTCACCCATGTATTTCTTCACACCCATGTTTCAAACCCATTGTTCCCGCTGCTAAAACCAGAAAAACATATGTAACACCTTTCCATTAACGTCCAATTTCAAGTTTTTTCTACAATCACTCAAAATTGAAGTTTAATCTTTAAAGTTCATACACACATTTACCTTCAGCTTCAAATTTTCTCAATGAAGAAGAACAAGCTTTCAAATAAACAAGAGAGCAGCACTTCCACTATTGACAGCTATTTAAAAACTTTGAATTCAAATTTGAATTTTAAAAATCATTATTTGTTTGGATTTTGTGTTGTTGTAAATAATTAGAAATATGGTTTGGAGTTTATATCTCAATTTTGAGGGGTTTTGGTGAAGATTAAACTTGGTTTTGGCTGAATTTCAGATTGAAACTCGAAGAAGAAGAAGAAGAAGACCAGACATACATTATATTGCAGCAAGTGTAGCAAAATTGTAGATAAATTATAGAAAAGTTTTGATGAAAGCTTGTTATTCCACATCGTCTTTTTTGGAGCTAACTTGTGCAAGAGAGAAGATGTTTTTTAAGCTATATATATTGCTATACCTTTAAATTCAAGAAAATATGGTTGTATTGCATTTAAAGATACGTGAATTTGTAGAATAGGTTGAATGTGAGGAATGAGTCAAATAAGATTCACAACGGCTTGTGTTCTACATTTAATCTATAAAAAACTACATATCATTTGAAAAATTAATGTGAAAACATAGAATTTTAATATTTCTACAATTATCTACAAAATTTCTTAAGAAGATCTATCCCTTAATCTTATTCTTTTGCATTTTATATTTTGTATAGCAATTTCGTACGGAGTAACAAGAGCATATAGGAAACTCATAGAATTATAGCATAATCAAGATTTTTGATATAATTGCATTTTTTACAAAAGAATTGTAGAAGTTTTAGTCATTTTTTATTTGTGAAAACATAAAACAAAGCATCTACAATCAGAATACAAATAACATATAATATATCAATAAAATATCTACAAACTGAATACATTGAATTTTAATATTCCAATTCTCATTCAATTTTAGCACAATTGAGATTTTAGACATAATTGCATTTCTCACATAAGATTTGTAGAAGTTTTAGTTGTTTTTGATTTGTGAAAACAGAAAATAAAGCATCTACAATCAGAATACAAATAATCTACAATTTATCTACAAATATCTATAAACTGGATACATTGAATTTTAATATCCCAATTTCCATTCAATTGTAGCATAATTGAGATTTTCGACATAATTGAGTTTTTTCAAAAGATTTATAGAAATTTTAAATATTTTTTATTTGTGAAAACATAAAATAAAGAATCTACAATCATAATACAAATAATCTACAGTTTATCTACAAAATATCTATAAATTAGGTACATATTTGGACTCGACATGCTTCCCTTGAAACGTATATTTCACATTTTTTATACATATTTTTATCCAAAACAGTACTAAATCATCCATTTAAATACAATTTTTATACAATGTTGTTCAACTTTCATACAATAGGTAAATGGATAAAAGAAAAATAAATAAAAACAGTTTACAATTTATCTATAATTTTTCTACAATTTCTGCAATATACATCTTCTTCTTCTTCGAGTTTCAGTTTGAAATTCAGTCAAAACCAAGTCTAATCTTCACCAAAACCCCTCAAAATTGAGATATAAACTCCAAATCATATTCTCAATTATTTTCAACAACACCCGTTCCAAAAAATAGTAATTGTTGAAAATTTAAATTTGAATTTAAAGCTTTCAAGTTTTTTAATGGCTGTCAATGGTGGAATTGCTGCCCTCTTTTCCTTTGCTTTGTATTACTGAAATTTGAGATTGAAAGAAACAGATAGATGTAGAGAGAATTCTGGAAACAAAGTGTATCGCAAAACAAAATATGAAAAATCTTGATCTACATTGTGAAAGATCAGAGTAAAGTCGACGATAATTATGGAATGTGTGTGATCTGGTTGTGAAAGACCTTAAAGAATATTTAATTTTTCATTTTTAGCGCGCTTAAATAAGAAATCCTACAACTATAATGATTTCTTATATAATACATTGTCTATATTTTGTAAGAATACTATTAGCATAAAAAGTAATATGCAAACTATAAACATATTTAATAATATAATTTCCTATATAATATAGGAACGAAAATTTCCCTAATCTATAATAATTGGATCAACTTACTTATGAATAAAATATAAAATAAAAATAAAAAAGTAGGGCCAACATAATTGTGGTATTCTACAGTGGAGAACAATTATTTTAAGCCGATGACGTACCTTACCTTCCATGATTAGAATAAATTATTATCTCAGTAAGTTACCATCCCAACTAATGATGTATCTAGTGGAGTTGTAATACCATTATGATCATTATTATACTCGTTTCATTTCAATTTATTTGAGCTTATTCGATAAAAGAAATAAAAAAGTTTAAAATTTGTGATCCTAAATAAATCATAACATTTTTGTGATATAATTTTGTTGAAAGTTGTGATGTTAAATATGTCATAATATTTATATAGCTATAAAAACTTTTCATTACGAGTAAAATTGAAAGTTTAAGTTAATTTTTTTCTAAAAGAGATCATTATTTTTGAAACAGAGCAAGAAAGAAAAAGATTCATATAAACTGCAACGGAGAAAATAGTACAATCAGACCTCTCTATAAAAACATCTCTATATAACAGTCATTCAGCATAAAAGGCAAAATTTCTTGGAACCGATTTTTATTGTTATAATATATTTTCTCTATAACTACACTTCACTATAATAGCAATAAAATATCAGAACAAACGAGGTTGTTAAAGAGATATTTTTCAATTTTCTAGACAAAGTAGGTGGACTTAGGGAGTGTTTGGTGTAATGGAAAATATTTTCCGTGGAAATTATTTTCTTGATAAACAACTAGTAATTTTATTAATTTTTCCGTATTTGGTAAGCAAAATAAGGAAAATGACTTCTCAAAGTATTCATAAATAATTAGATATAATAAATATGAAGTCATAAACTTTCAAACCAATAACCTTCCACAAATTTCATAAACTTTCGAACCGCTAAACTTTCAAAAAAACGCAAAATTTCGAACCCATAAACTCTATAATTTGTAAACCCGTAAACTTCCAAACACATACACCTCCAAACTCATAATTTTAAACCTGTAAAATTTTGAACCTTTAAACTCATAAATAAAAAAATTAAAATTGAAAAATATATCTATTTGGGGTTGGGGGGGGGGGGGGGGGTGATAGTAAAACGGAAAAAATAGAAGTTGAAATTAAAAAAATTGTGCAGGTGGCGGTGGGTGAATGGTGCAGAAAAATGAAGAAATAAAAATTTAAAATTATAAAAGAAATTAAGGTAAAAAAATAATTTTTTAGGGGGGTAGGAGGTGTGGTGGTGGAAGGGTAGTATGACAGTTGTTAACAAAAAAAGTGAAATTTATAAAAAACCTTTTTTGTATAGAAGGGGTGGAGTGGGTTTGTGATGGTGGAAAATGTCGAGAAGGAATTTAGGAAAATATTTTTCTTTTTCTTAATAAAAAAATATTTAACCTAACCAAAAGAAAATTAAAACATATTTTTCATAAGTTGAAAACCTTATTTGAGCCCAATTTAGAGTTCGTTATCAGCCCAAATACTTTGTGGGCTTCGAAATCAAGACCCATTTTGAGATAGGGATTTTTACATATACATCCAATATAGCAAACCTTATTATCATTATTGTGCCTTGTTTGGTTATTACCCTCATATCTCATGTTTTTGTAACATAATATATACCACACGGAATAATGGCTGATTTTCCATCCTAAATTAACGATAGATAATTAAGGGTAAAAACGATTCTTAATAAAGTGTAGCCTAAAATAATGCCTATCATTATGGCTTCTAATTAATATTTGATTTTCTACCAAATAAATGCTAAATCATGTAAGGTAACATATTAAATGCTCCTAATCTCTCCTGATTATTAATGATTAGCCGCTCTTAATAAGGAAAAAGTAATTATGGTACAGTGGCCATGATTATTAATGGAAAATCATGTACATTTGCCAGCTTTTATGGATCTGAATTTTCTCAACAATATCTCATGACATCTAACAATAAACTTATACTAATAACTATTCTGGATGCTTGCATTAGTTTATCAGTTTGCCACAAAATTCAAGAGGACTGCTTACATTTTGGTTTACTTGTTACTTCAACAATGAATTTTGTGAGAATCAACTAAAACGAATGGGATATTATTTATTATTGATTATTTAGTCACTCCACTTGTATTATAAAATATAGTCAGTACTACTAACTTACATCCAATAGAGGTTGCTCTTTGTCTATCCCATAGAGGTTACCAATAGAGGTTACTAACAAAACTTACATCCAATTTAAATTTAAAATGTAGTCAAATGTAGGTAATGTAGTTAAGGTTATATGAAGTGTTTCCAGTGAGTTTTTAAAATGTAGGTAAATGTAGTTAATGTTATATGCAGTGTTTCCAGTGTGTTTTTAAAATGTAGTCAAATTTTTGTAGTTATATGAACTTTGTAGTTAATTGTAGTTACTTGTAGTTAATCGTAGTCAGTTGAAAAATATGTCGTATTTTTTTGTATCTACTGGATGGTATGAGTTGCTGAAACTACAAATGGCATTTCTATGCAACGTCAATTCATTATTCTTCATTGTTCAAGACAAGAAGTTTAATCCGAAAACATAACAGCGCAAAATGTACTGCAACAGTACATGTAGCATTGGACTTCCAACAATTTGTAGTTATGCAATTGTAGTTATATGTAGAATAGATGTACCAAATAAATGCTAATTCAGTTAAGGTAAAAATCCCTTCAATTAATCATACTTTCTTAAATGAGAACCTACTGTCAAGCTTGGAAATAACGTCAAGCTTGGAAGGGATTTTTGAGTGTTTGATTTACATAAGATATATATATATATATATATATATATATATATATATATGAAAGTAAACAAAATCGTGAAATTATGATTTGGCAATCCTATTCAACTAACCCAATAAAGGAAGAAGCTTTTAAAATGTAGTCAAATGTAGTTAAGGTTATATGAACTGTTTCCAGTGTGTTTTTAAAATGTAGTCAAATGTAGGTAAATGTAATTAAGGTTATATGAGGTATTTCCATTGAGTTTTTAAAATGTAGTCAAATGTAGGTAAATGTAGTTAAGGTTATACGAAGTGTTTCCAGTGTGTTTTTAAAATGTAGTCAAATGTAGGTAAATGTAGTTAAGGTTATATGCAGTGTTTCCAGTGTGTTTTTAAAATGTAATTAAATTTTTGTGGTTATATGAACTTTGTAGTTAATTGTAGTTACTTGTAGGTACATATAGACGATTACAAGGCTCGTGCACTTGACAAGTTTACAACTTCTTCAAGCAAGAATGCGGTACTTTCCAGTGTGAGGAAGGACTAATGAACAAGACAAGATTACAAACAACACTTTTAAACAAAGAACTGATAATCTGAAAAATAGAATGAACAAAACAAGATTACAACCGACACTTTAAACCAAGAACAATAATAAAAAATAGATCAAAAGAATGAAATAATCTCGAAAGAAAAATCTGAAAATTGAACGAACACGGATTTGAACTATTAGAGGTTGGATGGACTGTTGTGAGTGTTGTTGCTCATTCATAGACGAGCTGGCACTCGGACAGCAGCAGTGGTCGTCGTCCATGGTTGTGACTATGGAGTTTCGCCACTGCTCGCCAGGTTGGCGACGGACAGCAACTGGAGGGGAACCTGCGGGGGGGGGGGGGGGGGGGGAGGGCTCGTCCGGTTCATTGAACAACTGGAGGCGGGGTTGACAATTTTAGCTGGTCGTGGAGGTTGACGATAGCCGGAGAAGGTAGTGATCGTTTGGCTATGGAGCTGGCGACTGGTTCAAGGGTGGCTGGAGAAGACGACGAAGCACCAACGATGAAGGGTGAAATGAAACCTTAAGATGTTGCCTGCTATTACTGAAAGACTGATGATTATGTTAATTTAGAGGCTTTAGTTATCGAACTGAAAGACATGAGCCTCTTTCCATTGTAAATCACAATCAGTTGCTTACTGAAAGACTGATGATTATGTAAAATATATGAAAAGATCTTGTTCCACAAATCAAGCCTCTAATTGTTCCACAAATCAAGCCACTAATTAATAGTTGATCTTAAACCTTAAAGATAAATTTTGGTATATAAATTGAAAGGTGGTACTTAAATGTAATAATCACTAACCTTAAACATGAGTGATTATAAAGTTTGCTATATGGGATGTATATGTAAAAATCCCTTTGAGATATGCTTGGTTTATTACAAAGAATCCATGGGTATGGGTTTTCTTTAGAGATAGAATCAAATGTGTAATTTTCTCCCTAATGGGAGAACAACAATACATGTGTTGTCCTTTGTATCCCTTGTCTTAGTGTATCCTTAAAATTGTAGTCTTGTCGACGATCTTTATACTAAATGTTTATCAAAGTTGTAGCTCAGATAATATAATTTGTCGTTTTATTTGCAGTCATCAGCTCATTCTTGATATTTTTTTCCTAACAAGCGAATGCATAAATGGAGAAAAAGAATCTTTAATTCGCATAAGTTAATTAACCCAAGAAAACCCACAATTTATTGGAATTAATACAGTCAAATTTTATAACAACTTCGTTTGTTCCAAATATTTTTGAATATTATAGCGAAATATTGTTATACAGAACATATATTATAACATAACATGCAATTTGGTTCTGGAAAAACTTGGTTTTATTTTTATAATAAAGTATTGTTATATAGGAATATTGTTATAAAGAGTTCTAACGGTACAATAACTAATACTAGCTTATCTAATAACAAAACAAACTAGGAGTATTTACGACGTGTCAGCCATTCCTCTCCCTGTAGATTTATCAATCATTTGCTCCTATTTAAATGATATTAAGTACTATAATAAAGATCAAGGCATGATTATTGTTGTTACCGTTACATAATGTTTTTAGGGTCTTTTTATTCTTGTTCACAACTTACATTTCTGTACAGGAATAAGGTGTGACGTATAGAAAAATTTTAGTTCTAAAGACCTAATAATTTGCCACGAAAAAACAAATTATTTAGTATTAGAATAAATTCAAACCTAAATATAACGGAATGCATGCACATATCCATAAATAAGGTTTAATTTTTTAAATAAACAAAAAGTAATAATTTAATAACGAAGCTCCCTATCCCATTAATTTTAAATTCCAATTATAGATGGTTGGGGGGACAAAGAGGGCCCACTATAAAACTGAAATAATAGAGCAAATCCAAGGAAGCCCCCTAACATTTTGCACAAAATATTTTGTAGGGACCAATAATAGAATTTTTTTGGTACCAACTTAATAACGTGAAGAGAAAGGTACTCTTCTCAATCTCTCAATAAAAATTCAAAATTAATTTTTTTTTTAGTTTTGGATCATATTAGAGTTTGATTAAATTCAAATAAAATTGAAAACAGTCATATTGGAGGTAAAGCAGGGGCAAGCTACATTGTGCCAAGGGACCATCTTTCAAGAAAACTTACATCATATATATAAGTAAAATACTAGATCCTAAAAAAACATATCATATATTAAACAATATTTTATCAAAAAAATTTCCCAATTATTCAACTTTGAATATCTTAAAGAAAATTTCTGATTTCGCTACTAAAATAAATTGTTCCCTAACAAAAAAATCATACTCGATAATTAAGGACTAAGATATACTTACCTATACCCACAACTCTTTGATAATTTAATATATTAATTTCCGTGCTTATGTTAGGTTTGGTTGCACAATAGTAGTATCTCTTCGGTTGGTAGATATTTAATAACACGTAAAACAAGCCCCCACCATGGGTCTACATATGCCAACTTATTGTTGACTCGAGACAGCTATTTACAGCCTGGCCTCCATATCCACCAATTTTTGTACATATTAATAAATTTAATACTAGTAATACTTTTAGATATTTTTTACATTTACAGCCAAAGAAACATGTCATGTAACACAGAATCACACTAGGAATGAAGGTTATAAATATCAACCGGGTCACAGCCGCATAATACAAGGTTAGGGATCCGGGAGACTATTAGGGGGTGATTAGCTAACAAAGAAGCTCTCACCAGTCTCCATTAGTAGAGTCTATAATTAGCTCAACTAAGTTAGAGGTTCATAATATTTACTCTATATGCATTATATTACAGATAATAATTCAACCTTCTTCAATTTTATCCTAATTATCAAACCTTCAATGGGTGTCAGCTGTTCTTAATCTCTTGGCCGCACGAATAAATTCCACCACCACTTGTACCTCATCAACTCGCTGCACGGATTAAGATTGGAAGCATCGATTAGTAAAACTTAGGGCTAAGCAAGTAGATTATGCAGTTAAGCATAGCAGGAGAACAAACGAGACCTGCGATGAGAAGTGCTGCTGCACAGCACTAAGCAGTTGTTCCTTTGTTGGGTTAGGGTTAATATGTGCCTGCACATACGCAAAAACCTGTTACTAACTTGAACTGACATGTTTCGTTGATCACTGAAATGATTCGTGATGGCAGGAACTTACAAGGTTGAAGTTTCGCCAGTATCTCCATAGTGAACCAGTTCCTAGTTTTGCCAAGTTCAATCTCTGATAGTCCAAATGAAACAAATCAATTAAACAAGTATGACACAGTTGGTTCAATAAAAGCTGAGTTTTCCCAATGGGTAAGGCTCAAGCAGGCATATATAAACAGACTCGCAAGTATACTATAAAGCATCATATCATAAAGGCTCTTTAGACCCCCTTCAAGAAAGGCCCTACCAATTCATAAAGAATACTAACAAAATTCACAGAATGGATCTTATACTATCTGCACTTCATTTGAGTTTCTATACAATTTAATCACTTTGAAGGCAAACACGCCATGTAACCTGGACAGCGCCATTCACATCAATGAAAATCAGGTCTAACAAGGGACAGAGTCAATCTCTATTAATGTGCTTACCGGTTGCAAATAGTTAGGTTCAACTTCTCTGCAATTGCCACGGCTCATTGTCTTTGCTGGTCCAGACAAGGCCCATGTGGGCCTTGAATAACGAACTCTAGGCTTGCTCAGTTTTCTGTACTCGACACCAGTGGCTACCAAAATACACAGATTTTAATCAAATAAGAAACCTATTTAAAAGAATTGATAAAACAAGGTTCAGATAATGGACACTGACCAAAGTGATGGCTTTCTTTTTCAACAATGTCTGAACCACTGCTTGAGTCATCAAAGTCATAATCATCATCGTCTTCATCTCCCGTGGGAGGTTCTAGCACACTCAACGCATTTCTCTGTAGCTTGACTTCAACCCCATTTTTCAAAACCTTCAGTTTTGAGAGAAAACAAGTTTAGTACTCCAACTGATTCCAAAATCAAACAGACAACAGAATCACAAAAAGGAAAACAAGGATGTTAGCTAAGAGATTTCACAATAGCAACGTCCAAAGCTTAACTATTTCACAAACAGAAATCATGTAAAGTGAAATTCACTTTGCCAGCAAGTCTACAGGAAGTTTTGCTATAAAAGTAAAGAGAATAGCACTACATTAAGAGTATCTTATTTAAGATGCCATTTCAGCAGTTATTTTAAGTCAAGCTGTCCAAGAGAAGAAGAATCATTCTTGACTTATGGGTAAAAAGAAAAAAACAAATACACAATCTAAAAAGAATGAGGCCTCACCAGCCAATGCCAACCACCAAGCCCAACAGCCTTTTTGACAACTCCCTGAAGCCCCAGCAAAACACTCTTGGTTCTGTTGTTTCCGGTCACAATAACTTTGGTGTGTCTCGGAAGAACAGATAGTTCCTCATCACCACTCTCTTCACGGAAAGGTGATAACACCCGAGAAGGACATAGTTGAGTCTCCAGCATTTTTGCACGTCTAAACAACTAACTAATCACAGTGAATCCAATGAAGATAACAACAGAAATCAGTCTAGGTTAGCTACTGGTACTCTGCAATCAAACTGCAGAGCTCCACATGATGAATAATCTTTTCTCCCTTGCTCCTCATTTCGATCGGACAATCAAATAACAAATTGCTAATAACAGCCAACTTGGTAGCAGATTAAACTGGACGTAGACCAACTTCCAATACAGTACTAAATCCCAAGAATCTTAGTTAAGATTCCTTTCACAAAGGATCTCACTCCTAATACACTATTCACCTCAAAATGGCTCCACTGACAAAGACTTCTAACCTTTTAACTTTCAAGAATCGGAATCAATCAACCAGAACCCGAATCTGAAATGAATTCCTGAAAAAGCAAATATCAAGAATGTCAAAAGGGTAGGGATATGATTCCCACAAAGCATGCCTACTCTGCCCAATCAAGGCATTTTCCTAGAGCCATCCATATATACTCAAAGGAGACAAAAATATAAGTAGTGATTAGGATCTGATAAGACTGACACGAAATTTCTTATGGAATGTTGAATGCTATGAGCCAACAAGTTATTAAAACCAGCAATTCACGGGTTTTGCATGAGTGTAATAAATGCAAAAACGCATGATCCACTAAAATCTACAGTGCATTCACACACACAAATACACATACTTAAAAATAATTATCAGTGTCACTACTCATATCCAATTGAAGATTAAAGCAATTACTTTAAGCTTAAGCTCTCAAATTCCATCAAATTACTAGCTAATGCTTCCAATTCACCTTTCTTTCACAGGACTCTCTGTTAGCTTGTACCAGAGCATGCATTTAAGATGAAAATTAGATATATCATTAAAAAATAAAGAAAAAATGCAGAAGTTAAAAAGACAGACGATTTTTTCGCAGAAGCAATACGCATGAGGCTGCATTAAGAAATGAACGCTCTCTCATAAACAATAAATGCTACTAGTAAATTGCAATTCTGTGACTTTCATTTTGCATGGAAGGAAAGCTTTTTCACTTGAATAATTAAAAAGACAACAACGTTAAAAAAGAAGTCGTTTAAAAGGGAAAATAAAAGTTAAGAAAATTGAAAAGCTGAGAAGAGCTCAGAATTGTTTATTTGAGAAAAAAAAAAAGCATTTTCGCAATGCACAAAACATCAAAAAAGTCCAATTGTTGATTTAACCCAAATAACTAATAGAAAAAGGTGCAAAATAGAGAAGAGCTCAAAATTGTTGATTTAACAAGAAGAAGAAAAGCAATTTCTCAATGCATAAAACTTCAAAAAAAAGTGAAACTAACATCATACTGAATCCGTTACATTAGTTGAACCAAAAATTTTGAGAAACCTAAAAACTGATAATTAGAGAAGAGCTCAGAATTGATTTATTCACAAAGTGAAAGAAGAAAAAAAGAGTTTTTTACAACGCATAAAACAAACTAAACAGTGAAAACTTCAAGCAAAGCAAACATATAAAATCCGTTACAGTTAACGTACGTACCTCAGTTCAATGCGAATATGAGTCACTCAAAGCAAAACAGTGAAATTCAGAAACAAAAAAGAAACGATATTTTGAAGTCAGATTTGAGTGAAATGCAATCTGATATAACATACACAAAAATGCACGAATTTTCAGACTAATCTAGAGAGAGAGAGAGAGAGAAAAGAAATATCTAGAGAGAGAGAGAGAGCATACAGTAAATGCTTCACAACTGCCATTGGAATGGAAACGACTCTGCTTCTCCTTCTGCTAAAAAGAAGAGAGAGGAGAGAGAAGATGAGACCCACTTGTTGTACGGTCAATTGGCTTTTTCTTCCTTTATCTCTTTCGTTTCTTTTCGTCTGTTTTGTATTATATTCAAACCGGTTTGAACAGTTAACGGCTAATCGAGCCGGCTCAGTTCACGGTTTGTTGCGTATTGAGTCGGAGTTGAATGCGATCTCTAGTGGACGTAAAAAAGGAATCCGAGGTTTTTGATAGCGACCACACGGTACATTCTATCCAATAATTTAAAATAAATCATAACGTGTTATGAAATAGAAGATTCTTACACTTCTATTTAAGGTGAATGTCTTTAATGTATTTAATTAGAGAGATTTTAGAGTTCTATTATTGGTAGCAAGATCTTCCTCCTCCCTATAAATAGAGGTGCTCTCTACCATTGTTATTCATCCCTTGAGACCCCTCTCAACTCAATAAGAAGAACTCTCTCTACTCTTCTCTCTATTGCTATTGTTCTTGTTCTATTGTTCTTGTCTTTTGCTTTAGTTTATAACACGTTATCAGCACGAGACTCTACCGTCTCAAGTACCATTCTCGAAAATCCAAGGTATTTTCCCTCTTCCTAATTTAATTTTCGAGTATGTCTGACATTATGAAAAGAAAGTTCGTTGCCCTTGAAATTTCGGGCAAGAACTATATGACATGGGTGTTGGATGCTGAAATCCACCTAGATGCTATGGGTCTCGGAGACACCCTCAAAGATAAAGAAAAAGCATCCACCCAAGATTGTGCGAAGGCCTTGATTTTCTTGCGCCACCACCTTGACGAAGGTTTGAAGATTGAATATCTCACCGTCAAGGATCCACTCGTTTTGTGGAACAGCTTAAAGGAGAGATATGACAACCTGAAGTTGGTCACTCTGCCACAAGCACGATATGATTGGGCCCATCTGAGGCTACAGGACTTTAAGTCCGTTTCTGAATATAATTCTGCTATGTTCCGAATTACTTCTAAACTGAAGCTATGTGGAGATAACATCTCCGATTACGATATGCTTGAGAAAACGTTTACAACGTTTCATGCCTCCAATATGGTACTGCAGCAACAGTACCGAGAGAAAGGCTTTACGAAGTACTTTGAACTGATTTCTCTCTTATTAGTGGCTGAGCGAAATAATGAACTGCTCATGAGAAATCACGAAAATAGACCAACTGGGTCTACACCACTGCCTGAAGCAGATATGGTGCACTCGCATTATGCCAAACATAAAAGGGACCATGATCACGGTCATAAACGGGGTCAAAGCCAAGGACGTGGACAAGGAAGAAATTCCAAAGAAGTCCGTCACCCCCCAAAGAGAGATAACCACCGAAAGCAGAAACGGGGTCCAGAAGATCCTAAGGCAAATAGTTCAGAAACTATATGTTATCGTTGCGGTGGAAATGGGCACTGGTCTCGGACTTGCCGTATACCAAGACACTTGGTTGACCTTTATCAAGCATCTCGAAAGAGAAAACGCCCTGAAACAAATTTTGTCTCTGATGACAACTTTGACTTCACCCACCTGGATGTGGCAGACTTCTTTGAGCAACCCGAGGGAAAGATAGACCACCTAATCAGTGATGGAACCATGATGAAAGAAGATGGAGCTGTTTGATTCTACTTGTATTAGTCAATGAATAAATTAATAGTCATTAGCATTAGCTCGTATTAGTTAATTCATGATATGATGTTAGTATTAGCCCTTTAGAATGTTTCAATATGCTCAAATATTTTTATTGTACAGTAGAGGTAATCGACTAACCTAAAAACTAGTCGATCGTCTAATATTTAGCAATAAAACGAACTTTTTTCCGCCAGGCCAGATATTCGAATATCAGAGTCTGATATTCGAATATCTGGGCCAGATATTCGAATATCAGAATTCCTATATTCGAATATCTGGCAAGATATTAGAATATGTGCTTAAATATTCGAATATCTAATATTTTTCGCATTAAAGTATTTTTTTTTCCGCAAGGCATTATATTCGAATATTAGAATACAATATTCGAATATCCTAAATAACTGCTTCCCAAAACGCTGTTTAAACGCGAAACAGAAGAATTGAAGTTGTTTATACTTATATTTATGTATTTCTTTTGTATGTCAAACTATGGGAAAGCAAAATGGATATCTCACAAAGCGAACTTGGATCAACATCCAACTGTAAATGTATTTGCCTAGTTGATTCATGTACTACACATACAATACTCAAAGAAAGGAAGTATTTCTCTCAACTGAATATGTGTAAGGCAAACATTACTACAATCTCTGGAAGTAGTAAATTGATTGAAGGCTCCGGAAGAGCTATAGTAACTCTGCCCAAGGGCACGATGTTAATCATAGAGAATGCAATGTTCTCCTCCAAGTCTATGAGAAACTTGTTGAGCTTTAAAGATGTACGCCGGAATGGCTACAATATTGAGACAATGGATGAAGATAATCTTGAATATCTCGTCCTCACTTCAAAGAATGTCTCCGGCCAAAAGAGGGTTATTGAGAAATTCCCGTCTTTATCTTGTGGCCTGTATTGGACAAGAATTAGTGCAATTGAGGCACATTCAACAGTAAATCTAAAGAATACTGAGTCCAATACATTTGTACTTTGGCATGATCGACTGGGTCACCCAGGATCAACCATGATGAGACGGATTATAGAAAGCTCATATGGGCATCCGTTAAAGAATTTCAAAATTCTTTCAAGTAATGAATATCCTTGCACTCGTGTTATCAAGGCAAGCTGATTATCAGACCATCCCCAACAAAGGTTGGGACTGAGTCACCCCAGTTTCTGGAACGTATACAAAGGGACATTTGTGGACCTATTCACCCACCTAGTGGGTAGTTTAGGTATTTCATGGTCTTGATAGACGCATCCTGTAGATGGTCTAATGTGTGCCTGTTGCCATCACGCAACCTTGCGTTTGCAAAGTTAATGGATAATAGATGAGAATAATCTTGAATTCTTCATGAAAACGAGGCTGCCCATTTCGGTTTGGGTTCACGCCATTTTGCATGCAGCAATGCTAGTTCGTCTCTGACTGACGAATTATCACAAATATTCCCTATTGCAATTGGTTTTGGGTCATGACCCAATATATCCCATTAAAGAAGCTTTGGATGCGCAGTATATGTGCCTGTAGCACCGCCATCCCGCACCAAAATGGGTTTGTTCACTGCACTATTTGCAGACTGTCAATTTGATGAGACACTTTTCCCAAAATTAGGGGGAGAAGTCGGTGAAACCAAATGGGAAATTTTGTGGAAAAATGTATCATTATCTCATCTTGATCCACATACCTCTATTTGAAAGAAAGAGGTACAAAAGACTATCCATTTGCAAAGAATAGCAAATCAAATGCCTGACGCATTTACGGACTTGAAGAGGATAACGAAATCCCACATTCACGCGGAAAATGTTCCGATCCGTATTGAAGTCCCTATTGGACAAATATCTGGTGTCATATCCAATGAGTCAAATGCACGCCAGAAGCGTGGCAGACCATTAGGTTCCAAAGATCGAAATCCTAGAAAGAGGAAAAAGAACGATCTAAATGACACTATGAAAGAATCACATGAGGACGCTCATGATTTGATTAATTCCGAGATTCACGAAGAATCTATTGAGCCTGAGACTCTTGAAAATACGGAATGCAAGAATGTGAGGATCTCGAACCTCAGTCTGTGGTAGTACAAAAATTAATTGAGAGCTCTCGAAGAGCCAATTATTACTATGTTGGAGAAACACAATTGAGTATTGTGCTGTAGTAAGTCTCAAAGAAACTTATTCAATTTCCAAAGTACACGCGAAAGCGATTGATTATATTGAGACTATAATAAAGGAAGGCTTTGATTCTCCTATTACTACAACTTGTAGCGGGGTAATTTGTATATGAAAAGCTACCCGCTTTGTTCTCCAGTTTGTACTACACAAACGAAAGAATGCCACAATAAAGTGGATATCTATTGGTATAAAACCCATGTCATAATAGACCCGAAGTTTATTGATAAGTGCACATGTCATGGTGTAAATTTGAAGTTTACCAATATTGATAATTTATTCAGTTGGCATTCATGTTAGCCATCTCATTTTAAGTATGATGTGCAAATTCACATAGGTGAATATTAAAGAACTAGAAAGTTCTTTACGAATTCTCTTGTATCACTTGTTCTCATTAATGAACTGACCAACTAAAGAGTTCGGGTTGAAGCCCATAAATTCTGGAAATATGAAAGGTGAGTATGGGCCCATTCACCTGCCATGTATACCACATATGATGCATCTATGATATGGTTACATGCGCCATTGTTATTAACCCGCAGCCTGGCAGTGCTTGCGAGGTAAATCGCTCAGTAATCTAACTTCGAGCATAGTTTCCAGATTCTCTACTCAAGACAGTTCATCTTGACAAGTTGGTTTATATTAAAGTTGGTTTAGCAAGATAATTATTGAGTGCTTCCACTTAATAGCTAAACTGTTTCTTATGAGAACTAAGTTATATATATATCAGTTTGATATAAGTTGTATACAAGAGTATATTCTCCCCTCAAAAGTGGTTCAGGGTCAGGAACCAAATAATTTCATCTTATATTAAGGTGCTGTGTATATTGACATAATGCACAAAAATGATTTCCCAAATTTGAGGAAACATGTTAGCTTTACTAACATGAGGGGGAGACATGATAAACACTTGAGAAAATGTTACATGGGATGAATTCTCATTTGTATATGTATATCCCCGAATATCATGATATGAACCTGAAGTTCATAAAAGGGATAATTCAAATTGCAACATATTGCAAAGCATGCTATACGCATTTGCTGACTCAAAGAAAGTAACTAAATGGAAGAGATACAATTCAAAAAGAATTGATTCCATATGAAAGACATGTAGCTTTGAACATATAGTTCATATGCTTGAAAGTATAAAGGCAAAGGTATGTATAGTCAATTTTCGATATCTTATTTGCTTAGCATGACATGAAAACTTGATATGCAGCTAAAGTCTATTATGCGACTTATATGACTTAACTTGAAAGATTTAAGTTGCTTGAAGCATATGCAATTCCTGGTCCTGAAGTACCGCATCCTAAGTACAATTTGTGTACATATGAATCTTGCCATAACTATAAGCATGATGGATTTGAGAATGCATCTATGGAGATATTGAAGAGCTATTCCACGACATTATATGAAGATGTTTATATCCATCAAGAATGATGATTTCAAGGTGCGGAATATTTATTCAAGTCAATATGGTTGATTTATTCATCAAGCATCTACCAAAGATCGTTTTGAAGATGATGCACAAGATTGGAATGCAAATGCTCAAGGATATAAATCGATGTACTCATTAGGGGGAGTCAATGCGCGTTGCACTCTTTTTCCCTTACAAGGTTTTGTCCCACTGGGTTTTCCTTGCAAGGTTTTTAACGAGGCAACCAATAGGCGCATATTCAAACATGTGTACTCTTTTTCCTTACTTTAATTTTTCCCATTGGGTTTTGGTTTTAAGGTTTTATGAGGCACATCATTGAATAGACATTCAAGGGGGAGTGTTATGAAATAGAAGATTCTTACACTTCTATTTAAGGTGAATGTCTTTAATGTATTTAATTAGAGAGATTTTAGAGTCCTATTATTGGTAGCAAGATCTTCCTCCTCCCTATGAATAGAGGTGCTCTCTACCATTGTAATTCATCCCTTGAGACCCCTCTCAACTCAATAAGAAGAACTCTCTCTACTCTTCTCTCTATTGCTATTGTTCTTGTTCTATTGTTCTTGTCTTTTGCTTTAGTTTATA
Source organism: Nicotiana benthamiana (assembly GCA_034376525.1). Taxonomy (NCBI): domain Eukaryota; kingdom Viridiplantae; phylum Streptophyta; class Magnoliopsida; order Solanales; family Solanaceae; genus Nicotiana; species Nicotiana benthamiana. The sequence continues at coordinate 176,288,461 of CM067339.1, forward strand.
ACATAACGTACTTTATATGAATATGAATCATCTCATTAAAATTAAATTAAAAAATTAAACTCAAATTGCTTTGAAATATACTTTGAGACAAATGAAAAAACATGTGTCAAAATATATTCTGACAGAAAACTGTTTTACATGGGAAAAAAATTAAAACGCCTTTGGACAATAGCTTGTGAATTTAGGCGGGTCAAATCAATTTTTAAAATTTTAAACTTTTTTTAATGTATAATAAAGTTAAAAAGTATTTAAATAAATTAAAAATTACTTAAAATAATTTAAAAATAATAAGTTGGACGACCCCAACTTATTATTTTGGATATTAAAGCTATTTCTATTAAAAAATTACTTTTTCTAAATCAATCCAAAGAGGCTCTTAGACTTGCTTGAAGAAAACAAATTAAAATAGGGATTTTTACATATACATCTCATATAACAAACCTTATTACCATTATTGTGCATGGTTTGTTTATTACCCTCATATCTCATGTTTTTGTTACACAATATGTACCAAACGGAATCTTTCCAGATGTCGCCACCTAAAATAACGCCTTTATTAAGGCTCAAATCTATGTTAAATGAATTGTATCCTAAAATAACTCCTGTATTTATGGCTCCTAATTAATCTTTGATTTTGTACCAAATAAATACTAAATCAGTTAAGGTAAAATCTTAACAAGCTAATAAAGAATGGATCCAAGAATTTTAACATTCTGTATCATTGTAACCAAGGGCTATCATTCCTTATTTTCTTGCCACATACCCTCTCCAAACTTTGTTTTCCATTTAGAAGCCAACTTGAATAAATTAGGGTTCTTCTCCAAATTGGAGAAATTAAGTTGCTGCGAATATTTAGTGAGAGCTTCCTGGTATGGTATCTTCTGTTATTTTCATAATTCTTTCTTATAGTTTCCTTTCTATGTACCTTTTCTTCTCTAATTTCATCAAAGGTAGTGTTTGATATGGTTGGAGAAGTTGATGCACGATCTAAGTTCATTCTTCCAAGATTGGTTGAAAAATTGAAGGAGTTGGAAGAAGGATTAGCATTTTATGAAAATAACCCCAACAACTTGATGGAGATTGAAGGCAAAGGGTACTTTCACATTACTTGGGCACAAATTCAACAAAGAATTGGAAGATAACAATACATTATCCCAGAAACTAAAGGTAATATATTCTTGTTTGGTGCAGGAAAAAAAAAAACAAAAAAAGTAGTAGTTGTTGAACTTGTTTCCAGTGAGTTTTTAAAATGTAATCAATTGTAGTTAAATGTAGTTAAGGTTATATGAAGTGTTTCCAGTGAATTTTTAAAATGTAGTCAATTGTAGTTAAATGTAGTTAAGGTTATATGAAATGTTTCCAGTGAGTTTTTATAATGTAGTCAAATGTAGTTAAATGTAGTTAAGGTTATATGAAGTGTTTCCAGTGAATTTTTAAAATGTAGTCAAATGTAGGTAAATGTAGTTAAGGTTATATGCAGTGTTTCCAGTGAGTTTTTAAAATGTAGTCAAATGTGGGTAAATGTAGTTAACGTTTATATGCAGTTTGTTTGTAGCTTATTTGTAGTTAACTGATTGTTGCTAACATAGTTAACTTATTGACACCTTATTATTTTCTTTTTGATCTTGAATTGTAGGTGAAGGCTTCAACTGAGGTTACCGGCAGGCTTGCAAGGAGGAAGGGTCCACTGCCAAAGAATGAGAGAAATAAAGTTGAACGAAAGAAGAAGTAGAGTGTACTGTTGTAATGAACTTTGGTTGTACTGAACAATTATTCATGAATACTGAACAATTTTTCATGAAGTGGAGAATTATGTCAGTTTGGTTGTACTGAACAATAGCTTCATGAATACATTAGAATTACTAATGTTGTGACTACAATTACCTACAATTCCATATAACTACACATCTATACTGCATATAACTACAATTACATAACTACAGACTAGTTATTAATCGTGAGTAATGAGCAACTTTTAGCTTGGATTTTAGTAGTTACACCAATCAATATAATAGTATAAAATTTTATACTAGAGATGTATTTTAAACAGAATTCACAATAGCTAAGATGACAAGGTGAAGGAAATGAAAAAAGAAATTTAGCAGGAATGGTTGTGCCTGCACTACATGATGTTATTAAAGTAGAGAAGTCACCATTTTTAAGATTCTTCCCTTACATTAAAATTCCAACTGCCTCCGGAGAAATTTATTACAATAACAAATAAATACGAAACGAAAAAATTCACTGGAAACACTTCATATAACCTTAACTACATTTAACTACATTTGACTACATTTATAAAAACTCACTGGAAACACTTCATATAACCTTAACTACATTTAACTACATTTGACTACATTTGACTACATTATAAAAACTAACCTTAACTACACTTCATACAGAAATCGCATATTTTCCCCCAAAAAACCCTCGTTTCTCACTCATAGAATAATGGAATTTAAGAATTTGGGACTGAGAAGAAGAAGGAGCAATGTAGTCAAATGTGAACGTGTAAAAAAATAAATATGAAAAGATTTTGTATACAGAAATCAAGCCACTAATTAATAGTTTGAAAAGATTTTGTTCCACAAATCAAGCAAATAATTAATGAGTTGATCATTAACCTTAAATATAATTTTGGTACATAAATTGAAATGTGCTATACTTAAATGTCGAGCAATAGCAGCTTAATCAAATAGCAGTTACAATAATATAAAAGCGGATTTAATCTATATAAGTTTAACATTTAATATTCTTCTCGTTGAACCCATTTTAGTTTTAAAATTTATTAACTATCTATTATAATTTTCATAAATTTTACACAAATATTTTTATATATAAAATACTGTATTAAGTTGAATCCGATAACGTAAAGCTTACATGCACCTCTGTTGAGTATTGGATCCTTGAATCCATGTTTGCCACATTTATTTATTTATAGTAATACGATCCTCATGATTAGACAAGACCAGCAAAATTCGCAATGGATATTATTTATTTTCGGAAAAAAAAATATTTAAAAGGTGTAAAAAAATAAATATGAAAAGATTTTGTATACACAAATCAAGCCTCTAATTAATAGTTTGAAAAGATTTTGTTCCACAAATCAAGCAAATAATTAATGAGTTGATCATTAACCTTAAATATAATTTTGGTACATAAATTGAAAGGCGATATACTTAAATGTAATAAACACAAACCTTAAACATGAATGGTTATAAGATTTGCTATATGGGATGTATATGTAAAAATTCCATTAAAATAGGCCAGAATAATAAGCCCACAAATTACATCAACGAACAAGATCAGCCCACAAATTATTTTTTTGACGGTTTAGCCCCTAATAAGTTGCTATCATAAGGGGTATAGAGGTAAATAACATCTATGCTCACAAGCTGAGCTGAGCCGTTTGAAGATAAACTGAAAACCAAAAGAGAGGGAAAATAATTGAGGGAAGAGTTAAACATACACGTGTCGGTAAACATACAGCTGTCGGATCTTATCCTAATAAAGGCGAAAAGTATATATATTTTGTACCTTAATTCACAACTGTTTGTACTCTGTGCAATTGTGTGAGAGAGAATTTGAATTATGTATTTTAGGAAATTTATTAAGTGAATTTGAATATAGATTTGGTATCCGCTCGTTTTACGAGGCAGCTGGAGCGCACAAAATTCCCGAAAAAAAAAGTAAAAAATTTTAAAAAGATTTTTGAAAGAACATAACGCACTCCAGTGGGGTCCCTACGGACCCACGTCACTCTCTTATAAGTGGGACCCAGGCGAGTAAAAATGTAGGGGCCACTCCCACATGCTGTGCAATTACTTTTTCTGTCGTTATTAGTCGTAATATGGGGAGTGATTCGTATCATTTTTATGATTTTATTTTGTGGTACTTTTGTACACTTATTTGTGTTCTTCTGTAAATAATGTATAATGTTTGACTTCCAAAGCTTACACATTATTTATTCCCTTTTTAAATAATATAAGAGCAATTTTTAAATAATTTCTTAAAATTTGTACACGTCTTATTGGAGCTATATTGTTAGTGTTATGAAATAATATAAGAACAAGAACAATAATACAAGAACAAGAACAATATAGAGAAAAGTAGAGAGATGAGTATTCTTATTGATACTTTGGATGATTTACAATGGGGTAAGACCCCTCTATTTATAGGAAAATAAATGACTTAGCTTCAAACTAAAACTCTTAGACATTCACTCTAAATAGAGTTCTATTTGTAACACTCCCCCTTGAATGTCTATTCAACAATGTGCCTCGTTAAAACCTTAAAACCAAAACCCAATGGGAAAAATTAAAGAGAAGGAAAAAGAGTACATATGTTTGAATATGCGCCTATTGGTTGCCTCGTTAAAAACCTCGCAAGGAAAACCCAGTTGGGACAAAACCTTGTAAGGGAAAAAGAGTGCAACGCGCATTAACTCCCCCTGATAAGAACATCAATTTATATCCTTGAGCATTTGCATTCCAATCTTGTGCACCATCTTCAAAACAATCTTTGGTAGATGTTTGATAAATAAATCAACCATATTGACTTGAATAAATATTCCGCACCTTGAAATCATCATTCTTGATAGATATGAACATCTTCATATAATGTCGTGGAATAACTCTTCAATATCTCCATAGATGTATTCTCAATGCCATCATGCTTATAGTTATAGCAAGATACATATGTACACAAATTGTACTAGGATGTGGTACTTCAGGACCAAGAATTGTGTATGCTTTAAGCAACTTAAATCTTTCAAGTTAAGTCATATAAATCACATAATAGACTTTAGATGCATATCAAGTTTTCATGTCATGCTAAACAAATAAGATATCGAAAACTAATTATACATACCTTTGACTTTATACTTTCAAGTATTTGAACTATATGTCCAAATCTACATGTCTTTCATATGGAATCAAGTATTTGTCTATACGCTTTAAGCGTATCAAAGACTTTGTCCTTCTGGGACTTAATATGAGCATTTGTAGTGAGAATATAGTTACTTTCTTTGGGTCAGCAAATGCGTATAGCATGATTTGTAATATGTTGCAATTGAATTATCCATTTTATGAACTTCAGGTTCATATCATGATATTCGGGGATTTACATATACAAATGATAATTCATCCCATGTAACCTTTTCTCAAGTGTTTATCATGTCTCCCCCTCATGTTAGAAAAGCTAACTTGTTTCCTCAACTTTGGGAAATCATCTTTGTGCATTATCATGTCAATATACACAGCACATTAATAATAAGATGAAATTATTTGGTTCCTGACCCTGAACCACTTGTGAGGGGAGAATATACTCTCGTATACAACGTATATCAAACTGATATATATATAACTTTGTTCTCATAAGAAACAGTTTAGCTATTAAGTGGAGGCACTCAATAATTATCTTGCTAAACCAACTTTGATATAAACCAACTTATCAAGATGAAATATCTTGAGTAGAAAATCTGAAAATTATGCTCGAAGTTAGATTACTGAGCAATTTACCTCGCAAGCACCGGCCAGGCTGCGGGTTAATAACAATTGCGCATGTAACCATATCATAGATGCATCATATGTGGTATACATGGCAGGTGAATGGGCCCATATTCACCTTTTATATTTCCAGAATTTATGGGCTTCACCCGAACTCTTTAGTTGGTCAATTCATTAATGAGAACAAGTGATACAAGAGAATTCGTAAAGAACTTTCTAGTTCTTTAATATTCACCCATGTGAATTCTCTATTATTGCACATCATACTTAAAATGAGATGGCTAACCCGAATGCCAACTCAATAAATTATCAATATTGGTAAACTTCAAATTTACACCATGACCTGTGCACTTATCAATAAACTTCAGGTTTATTATGACATGGGTTTTTATACCAATAGATATCCACTTTATTGTGGCATTCTTTTGTTTGTGTAGTAAAAACTGGAGAATAAAGTGGGTAGCTTTTCATATACAAATTATCCCGCTACAAGTTGTAGTAATAGAAGATATCAAATCTTTTCTTTATTTATAGTCTCAATATAATCAGCGCTTTCGCGTGTACTTTGGAAACTGAATAAGTTTCTTTGAGACTTACTACAGCACAATACTCAATTGTGTTTCTCCAACATAGTAATAATTGGCTCTTCTAGAGCTCTCAATTAATTTTGTACTACCACAAATTCATCAACATCCATGTGGTGAATATCTTTCTTAAAGAGAACGTTATACCATTATGGTCATGTCAAACTTATATGCAAGATATGTTTCTTGCATTTTCGTTGTCCTTTAATAATCATATTTCCAATATGCTTTGGCGTACAATAGGTACGTGACCAACGATCATTCATGCCATATATCATCTCAAACCTCCTTCTAGGGGTGAGTGTGGTATCATCTCAAACCTCCTTCTAGGGGTGAGTGTGGTATCATCTCAAACCTCCTTCTAGGGGTGAGTGTAGTATATTCTATACTAATTTCATGTTCATATTCTTCCTATAATGAATATGTATTCGTGAATCAGATGTTGTCACATTCACTGCGGGGATATGTGATTTTGTTATCCTTTTCAAATCTGTAAATGCGTCTGGCATTCGATTTGCTATTCTTTGCAAATGGATAATATTTTGCGCCTCTTTTTCACAAATAGAGGTATGTGGATCAAGATGAGATAATGATGCATTTTTCCACAAAATTTCTCGTTTGGTTTCACCAACTTCTCCCCCTAATTTTGGGAAAAGTGTCTCATCAAATTGACAGTCTGCAAATCGTGCAGTGTACAAATCCCCTGTCAATGTTTCGAGGTAGCGAATAATGGAGGACGATTCAAACTCAACATATATTCCTAACCTTCTTTGCGGACCCATTTTGGTGCGGGATGGCGGTGCTATAGGCACATATTCTGCGCATCCAAAGATTCTTAAATGGGATATATTAGGTTCATGACCCAAAACCAATTGCAACGGGGAATATTTGTGTCAATTCGTCAGTCAGAGACGAACTAGCATTGCTGCATGCAAAATGGCGTGACCCCAAGCGAAGTGGGCAGCCTCGTTTTCATGAGGGTATTCAAGATTATACTCATGTATTGTCTCAATCTGATATCCATTTTGAATGATATCTTTAAAACTCAACAAGTTCCTTTTAGACTTGGAGGAGAACATTTTGACTGATATCATTAAAACTCAACAAGTTCTTCTTAGACTTGGAGGAGAACATTGCATTCTCTAAAATATCGTTCCTTTATAGTTGCTCTTTAGGAGCCTTCAATCAATTTAATTCCCATGGTTTGCCATACAAAAGAAAATATACGAACATGAGAATAAACAAATTCAATCCGTTTGTTTCATACTTAAACAATATTTTCGAAATCTGCTGAGGTTATTCGACTAACTAAATCAGATAGTCGATTATATGTTTTCCATAATCGATTACTTTGCAGTTTGAAAATTTTATTTTAAGCATTTTCTTAAAATAATCGATTGTTAAACATACACAATCGATTGTGTCTTAATATAATCGATTGTTAAACATACATAATCGATTATTTGCTATTTTGAAAAACTTCAGATCACACTGTCTTAAGACAATCGATTGTTAAACATACACGATCGATTATTGAACATCCACAATCGATTGTTAAACATACACAATCGATTATTTGCTATTTTGAAAAACTTCAGATCACACTGTCTTAAGACAATCGATTGTTAAACATAGACAATCGATTGTTGAACATTCACAATCGATTGTTAAACATACACAATCGATTATTTGCTATTTTGAAAAACTTCAGATCGCACTGTCTTAAGACAATCGATTGTTAAACATACACAATCGATTGTTGAACATTCACAATCGATTGTTAAACATACACAATCGATTATTTGCTATTTTGAAAAACTTCAGATCACACTGTCTTAAGACAATTGATTGTTTTGCAGTTTTAATGCGAAATATTAGATAATCGACCAACTGTTAGGTTAGTCGATTACCTCTACTGGAAAATAAAAATATTATTGAAATCTGAGCATATTGAAACATTCTAAAGAACTAATACTAACATTATATCATAAACTAACTAATACGAGCTGATACTAATGACTATTAGTTTATTCACTAACTATTACAAATAAGTGAAATAAAATCAAACAACTCCATCTTCTTTCATCACAGATCCATCACCGATTAGGTGGTCTATTTTCCCATCGGGTTGCTCAAAGAAATCTGCCACATCCAAGTGGGTGATGTCAAAATTGTCGTCAGAGACAAAATTTGTTTCAGGGCCTTTACTCTTTCGAGATGCTTGATAAAGGTCAACCAAATGTCTTGGTATACGGCAAGCTTTTGACCAGTGCCCTTTTCCACCGCAACGATAATATATAGTTTATGAACTATTTGCTTTTGGATTCTCATCGTATCGTGCTTGTGGCAGAGTGATTAACTTCAGGTTGTCATATCTTTTCTTTAAGCCATTCCACAAGATAGGTGGATCTTTGACTGTGATATATTCAATTTTCAAACCTTTATCAAGGTGATGGCGCAAGAAAATTAAGGCCTTAGCACAGTTTCAAACCTTCATCAAGGTGATGGCGCAAGAAAATCAAGGCCTTAGCATAGTCTTGGGTGGATGCATTATTTCTTTCTTTAATGGCGTCTCCAAGACCCATAGCATCTAAATGGATTTCAGCATCCAACACCCATGTCATATAGTTCTTGCCCGAAATTTCAAAGGCAACGAACTTTCTTTTCATAATGTCAGACATAAAACAAAATTATATCAAGAGCTTGTTCATACTTACGGGCTCTATTACAATTATCACATTCACTTCAGGGAATGGACCATAATCATGTGCTTTACACAATCTCATGTCAAATATTACTTTCATAAAGTGAAAGATTATTTTGAGAATCTTTATTATTCTCATTATCACAATAATGACGATTATAATTTCGTCTATTGCCACGTCCACACCCATTGATACCTTCACGGTAATAATTTTGTCTTCTTTCAGACTTATCACATACTGCTATCACATTCTCTAAAGGGAATGGAGCAAATTCAATTGGACGGAATTTTAATTCTTTGCCCACAATCATACATGAATTTGATCATGGCAAGGCATAGAAATTTTACCACTTCATGTGAGTGTAATTTCTTACGAACTCCATTAGAGTTATAATCAAACTTTGTTGTTTTTGTTTGTATATAAAATCAAATCGTAGAATTTCAAGAATTTGAAAGGGAAAAGTAAATTACTTACCTTTAAGGTATACCAATAAATGTTATGATATCAAATATACCTCTTGAGTTTCCATCCCGTGGCAACAAATTCCGGCAACTTTAGTCGACTCCCGTGGCCAATTTGATACCGGAGAACGCGACCTTATTAGTTCAGAGTCATGCTTTTCAAATTCCTACCGAGAATACTAATCACTCTAACTATAACAGAGCATATCTAAAAGTTAGATAGGAAAAACAAAGTGCTATAAGGAATATTTATTCCACGCAGCCACACCACAGGCTAACAACAGAAAGCACACAAAGTAATAGCACAGATAATTAACGTAGGAATTTCTCAGTGTATACTATATGAACTTTGGTTTCAATGGAGGGTTGTGAATCTGCCATTGCTCCGATAGCTGCAATCAACAAGAGAAGCAATAGAATTTGAAGGAAGAGATCAAATTCAATTGGTTAGAGACTCGTGCTGATAACGTGTTATGAAATAATATAAGAACAAGAACAATAATACAAGAACAAGAACAATATAGAGAAAAGTAGAGAGAGGAGTATTCTTATTGATACTTTGGGATGATTTACAATGGGGTAAGACCCCTCTATTTATAGGAAGATAAATGACTTAGCTTCAAACTAAAACTCTTAGACATTCGCTCTAAATAGAGTTCTATTTATAACAGTTAGTGAATTATTACTGCACAAAGTACTTTTTTGGTTTCACAATCCCAAAGAATTTAGCTTATTGTTTTACATCTAAAACCAAAAAATTTAATGGATACTGAGGTGCTAATCTTGAATATATTATGTTGGAATAGAATCGAAATTTTAGATTTGATAGATTAAAATATTCTTGTATTGTTATTTTTTTTTTATCAAAAGAAAAATTGTATTTCAACCAATATAATCTGTACATCACATATTTTTTGGGAATATAGAACACTTCTCAAAATTGATCAACTATCTACTATACAACCCGAAGGTTGTTGAACTAATTCCTACCATACAAAACTGTGAATATATTGAAGGACTACATTGAGGATAATAATTTATGAACTGTAAAGTGGGCTGTCATTTTTTCTTCTTCCTTCCAGTGATGTCCACTTGAATTGCAATCTGTCTTGCTCTATTCATAGCATCCATGCTCGACTGTCTGAATCGTCTTTCATTCCTTTCCATCCAGATATTATATACAACTGCTGCAAATACCACTCCTAGGATGGCTTTCCTTGGTTGTCTGTTATTGACTCTATCAACGAGCCATTGCACCTCTTGCTCCCAATTGTTTATCACTCTATTGAAATTCAGCCACCTTAGTAATCCTTGCCACAGTGATTGAGAATAAGGCATTCAAAGAAAAGGTGGTCATGTGTCTCAGTATTACCACTGTCACATAATGAACAAGCCTGGTCTGTGTGGATACCCATTTTTTCTAACCTGCCTACTGTTGCCAAACGTCGATGCAATGTCATCCATAGTATGAATTTCTGTTTTGGCAATATTCCTGGCACCAACACCAGTTTTTTCAGGGAACTTTAGTGAACTGTGGGATGGAATTCATGTATGCTCTCTTGATGCTGTAACTTCCCTTCTGGCAGCAAGAGTGCATTGCTGCCGAGTCGTGTGCCCACCAGTCCCTAGCTCCAAATATTTTCCTTACCAACCAGCTAGCCTGCTTTGGTGCTTCCATGTTAGCCACCTCTTCCTTTTTATATAATGACAATGGATCCATTTGATCCATAGTTTATCCTTTTTTTGCATTAGTGCCCATAGCAGCTTTGACACTGCTGCTTTGTTCCACTTTTCATAGCAAATAACATTTAAGCCTCCAGCTGCCTCTGGCTTACAGACTGTGTCCCAAGCTATGGGGGGCCTATGACTTGCCTCATGTTTTCCAGTCCATAAGTAGTTTCTGCAGATTCCTTCCACCAGTTTGATGATTTTCTTTGGAAGTAGGAAGACATGTACCCAGTAGGTTTGCATCTCAAATAGGACACTCTTGATCAATTGGAGTCTTCCAGCATAGGATAAGACCTTGGATGACCAGCATATGATCTTGTCCATTATTCTGTCAACCAAGGGTAGACATTGTGAAATTGTAATCTTCCTTGTTGACAAGGAAACTCCCAGATATTTGAATGGGAGTTGCCCTTCTGTTATTACTTGTATTGTAATTCTTGTATTGTTATTACTTAATATTAATGTTTATTTCATATTTTTCTTAGTCGAAGGTATATCGAAAATAACGTTTTTGTCCGTCCAAATTAAGTGTAACTATAAAATTATGTATATCTCATCATTCTCATACCCTACTTGAGAAAATATACTAGCTCGTTGTTATTACTATTATAGATTAAAATATTCATTTCTTATCATTAAATCTATTCTATGTTATACATTGTACGATAACAACAAATTCAATAAATCGCATTAGACAAGCTCGTTCGATATTTAAAATTTAGTTATTTATTTAGAAAATTCTCTGGGAAAACCCGCAATTACTATTTTTTGAATACACATTTGATTATCTGTTTATTATATAATAACTTACAAATTACATATAAGATATAAAATATATTAGACAAATTCGATATAACGAGCTCTAAGTTAAGGCTGTATGGTGTCCCGGTTCTGGGCCTATTTGTGCCTGACGGGCCGGGTCTCACGGTCCTGGGCCTGGCGTGCCTGGCGGTCCTCCAGGTTGGGACCGGCCCGTGACGGGCCTAAGCACACTGCGGTCCCTGGCCTGGTGGGCCGGGTCTGGCGGGCCTAATGGGCCTGACGGGGGGGGGGGGGGGGGGGGGGGGGTTAAAGTCAATATCTTGTGTAGTAGTTATTAGTATCATGTAGAATATATATTTTATATGGTGTACTAAGTTATTAGTATAATATATATTGTGTTGTAGTAATTAGTATATATTGTATATTATGTATATATTGTGTTGTAGTAATTAGTATATATTGTATGTTATGTATATATGGATATATGTTATGTATATAATGTGTTGTAGTAAATTAGTAATTAGTATATATTGCATATTATGTATATATTGTGTTGTAGTAATTAGTATATATTGTATATTATGTATACAGTGTGTTGTAGTAAGTAGTATATATTGTATATAAAAGAATGTTGTAATTAGTATATTGTGTTGTATGTTATATAAATATTCAAGGATTGATATCGAAGTAAAGATAAAGAAATATTGAGAAAAAAGATATTCAAGGATATGACAAAGAGCATATATATTGACCAAAATGGCATATCTTTCTTAGTCTTCCTTCCCCCAATGGAATAAGCACAATAAGTCACTAATACCACAATTAAAAGGAAAAAAAACTAAAAGAAGACGTGCCAATGTACAAGTTACATCATAATTTATGTTGTATTTCTAACAAATCTTATAAATCCGTCAAGGTTGGGAGGAGGTTGTGTTGGCGGTGGTAGAAATGAAGCTTGTTCATCACCACATCTGAGTGAAGTCGCTTCCTCAGCAAGTTCTGCTATCATTTCTTCATATGCCTCATCTATTGCCGGTTGTGATTCTGCTATGCCAAAGTTCCTTCTTTCTGCGCGGATCCAATCTCTTAAAAGCACTGATTTCCAAGCTCTCCCGCATCGATGTTCTGTGATCACCGATTTGTAGTCTTGCTTGACTGAAATCGCTCTCCGATGCAACAGTTGACGCTTGAATTGAAAGAACATCCCGAGCCATCATTGCAAGAATGGGAAAATGCTTTTCCCTTGACTTCCACCATTCCAAAAGGTCGAAAGAGCCGTCTGAATTCTCCTTTTCTAGTCCCTGTGACAAGTAAACTTAAAGATCATTTAGATGGGAAATTTCATCAAAATTATCACCTTTAGAACCCCTGAACTCCGTCCATGATTTAAGAGCTGTTAAGCCAGCAGCTCTTTTAGACGATTGTGATGTAGACGAAGTAGGGGTTGGAATATTTGGCCTAGCATGCTCTAACGCCTGTTTATAAGCATTATAAACAGTTTGAGCATTAATTTTAATTAATGTTTTCGCATCAGCTAGTGTAGCAATTTCGTCTTCTGAAAGATCTAAAGCTTTATAAATATTAGAATACCAAAAGTGAGGACCTCCTAATTTCATTGTTGGATTAACATAACAGCTACACCAAAAATAGGAGGGATTTGAAAAACATATTTTTAAACTTTTGTTTCATTTCATTTATTGCAAGTTCATAAATATCTCCACCCTCGCTAAATTCAACAAACAAATCAGCTAGTGCGGCAATATAAACTAAACAGTTAGAAATAGTCGGATAATATTGTCCAGAAAAAGCATTTGTAGCCACTTGAAAATATTCTAAAAAATCTAAAAGAATTATAACATTAGTTCAATCTTGGGTAGTTAACATTTCATCATCATCCTCACCACCTACCTGAGAATTAAACGTAGCATTAATTGAGTTTCTATATTCATATGCTACTACTAAACTTTCGTACATGTAATTCCACCTAGTCAGGCAAGGTTTAGGAACCTTTCTTTCTCTAAGGCCATATTCGTCACATTTTTTAAAATATTCTTTAAGCCTAGTTCTACGGTTTGAATAAAATAGCCAATTAAGAGCCATTCTCACCTTTTCAATTTCTATGTTTAATATTCACATACCATCACCAACATTTAAATGATAAATTTGACAAATACATCTAACATGGAAAATATTACTAAATGCAGGATTAAGGGTTTGTGTTAGCATGCCTATTGCACTAGTGTTGCTAGAAGCATTATCCATAGAAATTGCCATTATTTTATCACTAAAGCAAACATATCTACATATATCTGAAACAATGTTTGCTATAAACCTACCCGTGTGTCGTGAATTAATTATCTATATGCAATTATGCATTTTTTGCATTATCCAGTCTTCATCTATCCAATGACTTGTTACAGTTAGATAATCACAATCATTATTATTGATGAATTGGTGAATAAAAATGAAAGAATGAGGGGGTATTTATAGTTGAGAAATGGGAAAAAGTATAATTATATAAAGTTCGGGGTTAAATTAAAGTTTGGGGGCCAAATGACTATTTTTCAAACTTCCAAACAACTACTTTTTGCAAAGAGCCGTTACTGAATTTTAAAAAAAAAATTTTAAGAAATAGCCGTTGGACCCGCCAGGACCGGCTCAGGCCCGCCAGCCGGTCCCGGGTCTGGCGGTCCCGGTCCTAACGGTTCGACGTAAGGGACCGGCCCGTCACGGATTTTTAGGAACATCAGAACCGGACCGTCGGGACCGACCCAGCAGGGCCGATAGGCCCGCCAAGCACGCAGTTCCGGTCCGGTCCCGGGCCCGAACCGGGACACCAAACAACCTTACTCTAAGTCTCTGACTAAGAAGGCCTGGTGAAAAAAATTAACATCAAATCTCTCATGTGAAAAATCACGCGCCCAACTTTAAAATTGATAAAGACTATCTTGCGTATATGACCAGATGAATATAATAAATAAATAAATAATACAAATACACGTACGCACAAGCCAATCTATAGACTAAAATAAAAGGAGAAATAATATACCAAGTCAAAATGTGGAAAGCTTTTGCCAGGTAAGTCGGGCATTTCATTAACTCTTTTGTCCATTTTGTAAGAATTTTTATATTCGAACTTGCAAAGTGATTAGTAGTACTAGAGAAAGAGGAATATAAAGTTTTTTTTGACCCAAGAGGTATATACAGTTCTCAATATAGATTTAAAAATGGACACAAAAAATATTTCTTTGAGTATCACTTATTTTATACTTTTTATAGTTTCTTGAGAATATACTTTATGAATAGAAAGAGATAGGAGAACAAGAAGAGATCTTTACTTTTTAATAAGGGTACTTTGTAAAGAGTTAACTAAGAAAAATATACAAATATTATCTTGTTCACTGACTACTAGGCTCAATATTTAGGTGATAGATTCCTTCTTATTTTATTTATTATCATTATCTACATTTATTGGTTGTTCATGTTATAATATTATTGCTAATCATTGATTACACATTCACTATTTAATACTTGCAAACGTTATTCATCCCGTCAATATTCTCCAATTTTAGATCTAGAGTTTATTATGTTTAACTATGACTCACCTTCTATTTCATTATTGAGTAGTTTAACAAAAAGCTTAACACTTTTTGGTTAAATAATTTGACGCCACCTGTGGGAAAGTTTTAGTTAAAATTTTAGTTTCTTCTAGATTATAAAAACAAGACAACCATCTTTTTCTCGTTTGTACAAAGTAACAATGGCAGAAAAAGGAGATGAAAGATAAAACGTAATAGTGGGTGTTACTACCAACATCTTAAACATCATCAACGATGATGACAGAGAAGGCGAGGATAATGTAACACCGAGTGCTACACCCAGGCGGAATGATTCACCTTCTCCCATGGAAGTGTAACCGCTTCACGCGAAAGGGGAGCTTCCACGTCTACAGCTGAGGAAGCGCCACCAACAGTGAAAATATTACTAGAAGAGTGGCTGACAAGTACCCTAAATTACGTACTCGACAAGCCCGTTTGAAGGGCAAATAAAAATACCGCGCAAGCAGATACTACAGTGACCACCGGCAAACAACCCGCTACCCTAATAGATAACACTCACACCATCGTTGATCTAGATAATAATGCACTTGCAGCCATTCTAAAGAAAATGAAAGAGATGAAAAATGAGAACAAAGCACTCCACGACCAGATAAGGGAACATCAAGAAAGGGACGACAAGATGTTGGGCGCCCTAAAACTGCTACCAAAATGGGATGTCGGCCGATTCGTCAAACAACTATATAGCAAGGAGGCATCCCCGCATGCCATATACAAGACCTTAAAATGGCACCGCATTTGAAGATATTCGACGGCACCACAGACCTCGAAGATCACACCATTCATTACGTCACAATGGTAAAAGGCAACGACCTCTCAAAGAAGCAGGTACCATCAATGTTGCTGAAGAACTTTGGCGAGACACTAACACGGGGAGCCTTAACCTGGTATTCACAATTACCAGCACGTTCAATAACGACGTTCGAATAAATGGCCGACAAGTTCATCACCGCCCACACGGGGGCTAAAAAGGCGGAGGCCATGATGAATGATATATTCGCCGCTAGGCAATCGCTTGGCGAGGGACTCAGAGACTTCCTCGCTCGGTTTAATAGGGTAAGAATGAGCTTACAAAATATATCTGAAGGGATAATGGTGGCAGCTTTCCAAAATGAGTTGAACAGGAATGGGTTGAGACCAACCAGAAAGTTATTAAGTAGGCTCATAAAATACCCTCACACCACTTGGGAAGAAATCCACAATGTCTACTGCGCGAATCTGATAGCAGATGAGGATGACCTGAACGGTCCAACCCAACGATTAACGTGGGTCCAAACAGAGTCGAGGAAAGACCATCGTAATGACTGTCGAAGAGATCAGTGAGTTCCACGTCTCAACCGAGACATGCATCAAACCTACGCCAGAACAACCATCCCACTATCTCCTCAACATACAAAAGGGACTTCCATGCCGCATACAAGGACTCAGCGAAACGAAAGAGGTATGCCTCCACTCTTATCTATTTACAATTTTTGTATTTCCCTTTCAGAAATAGTGTACGCACTAGAGAAGCTTGACACAAAGATGAAGTGGCCTCAAAAAATAAAGTCCAACCCAAGTACCCAAAATCGGACGTCCTCTATGAATTTCACTAGGAGCGGGGTCACAAAACCGAAGACTGCATAGCCCTACAGCAAGAAGTAGTGAACATGCTTCACCAAAGGCACCTGAGGGAGCTGATGAGCGACCGAGGACGAGCCAACTTTGGTCGCGGATGAGAACAATACCAAGGCCCTCCAAAGCCACCCTCCCCCACCCACACCATCCAAATGATAATCAGTGGGGGTGATGAAGCATCAATCAACCACGTGAAGTTTACCACCACACATAAACTGAAGCATTCGATCACTGACGAACAGTATAATGACCTCGAAGACCGTATCATATTTGATAAGTCAGCTATACACGGTTTGATTTTTCCTCACTTTAATGCTCTTGTCATTACTTTACGTATTATAGATACTAATGTAAAAATGGTAGATGACAGAAGCGGCGCGTGTATTATCCACCCTCGAGTTCTTACACAAATGAAACTCGAGGAAAAGATAGTACCACATTGCATAACACTAACAGGTTTTAACAATGCAGTTGAGTGAACCTTAGGGGAGATAATGCTACTCGTTCTAGCCGAGGGAATCACCCTAGAAATAACATTCCATGTCATGAACCAGAACACAACTTACAACGCCACCATAGAGCGACCAAAGTTACGCGCCATGAGGGCTATCTTGTTGAGTATGTATCAAGTAATTAAGTTCCCTACTCCATGGGGGATTTTACCATCCGAGGTGAATAAAGCACAGCCCAAGAATGTTATCGCATCGCTCAAGATTATACATACACTCAACAGTTAAAAGGAACAGTCTCAAAAGCGCATCAATTACCAAAGTCGGGGGCCGAACTCGATGCACAAAAAGACTATAAAGGACCCCGGCATCGTGGAAGCTGCATGTTCGATGGTAGAATACTTCGATCCGTCCAACTAGGAAATAACGACAACTGTAAAAAGGCTTACATCGGCCATAAACTCTCAAAACTATGCAGATTTCATAAATTTTTAATTGATAATGCCAATTTTTTCTCTTTATCCCATGCAAATATGCTAGGTATCCCGAAAGATATTGCCAGACACAAGTTGAACGTCGATCCACTCTACCTACTATATGGCAAGTAAGAAGAAAATTCAATGTCGTAATCAACAAGGCCATCAGCGATGAGGTGGATAAACTACTCGTTAATGGTTCTATCCAAGAATCAAAATACCATCGATGGATACCAATGTGGTCATGTTGAAAAAAATATGAAGTGGCAAATATGTGTGTATTTCACGGATCCAAACAAGTCCTGCCCGAAAGACTCATTTCCATTTCTTCATATCGATTAGCTCATCGACGCAATA
Source organism: Nicotiana benthamiana (assembly GCA_034376525.1). Lineage (NCBI taxonomy): Eukaryota > Viridiplantae > Streptophyta > Magnoliopsida > Solanales > Solanaceae > Nicotiana > Nicotiana benthamiana. The sequence continues at coordinate 176,306,724 of CM067339.1, forward strand.
GCAAGGAACGAGTTGTTAAGTTTCTTGGATGCCTACTCAGGTTACAACTAACTCCTCATAGAGAAGGATGACCAAGAAAAGACTACTTTCATCACCCATCAGGGAACATGTTGTTACAAATTCATGCCATTTGAGTTGAAGAACGCAGGGGCGACCTATCAAAGGTTAGTTACCAAAATGTTCAAGGACTATCTCGGCAAAATAATGAAAGTTTATATAGATGACATGTTGGTAAAATCAAAAAGGAAGGAGAACCATATCGGCCACCTAAAAGAGGCCTTCGATACACTAAGGCAATACAACATGAAGCTGAACCCCAAAAAATATGCCTTCACGTAACTTCGGCAAAGTTCTTCGTCTTCCTAGTACCACAAAGAGGCATCGAGGTCAACCCTGACTAAATCAAAGCCATTAAGGGAATACCTAAAGTATTAACCAACAAGAAACAGGTGCAAAAACTAACATGCCATATGGATGCCCTGTCAAAGTTCATCTCACAATCCTCCGACAGGTGCCAAAAATTCTTCAACATGCTCAAAAAAGAGAACGACGTCCAGTGGAATTCAGAATGCATTGAGTACTTAAGAGCACTAAAAGCATATTTGTCTTCGCACCCGCTACTACCCAAGGCAGAACCCGGCGAGTGCCTCCTAATATACTTAGTCGTGCCAGAGATTGCAGTAAGTGCAGTACTGGCCCGTGAAAACAAAGGTACGAAATCTCCAATTTATTATATCATCAAAACCCTGATCGACGCTGAAACAAGGTACCCCCACCTCGAAAATTGGCCTTGGCATTGGTCGTAGATTCACGAAAGTTTATACCCTGCTTTCAATTCCATCCCATATACGTGGTGACGACATTCCCCTAAAGGAGTATCCTACATAAACACGAATTGTTAGGGAGATTGGCCAAGTGGGCATAGAGTTGAGCAAGCACGATATAACATATCATCCGCGAACAATGATAAAATCGCAGGTACTCAATGACTTCATCACCAATTTTAGTGCCAAAATAATGCCCAAGGTCAAGCAGGAAGCTACTTCTACCTATCTTAAGATATCCGACATATGGGTCCTATACACCAATAGAGTGTCTAACGCATCAGGATCTGGACTTGAACTTGTACTCTAGGTCCCAACGGGTGAAGTCATCCGCCGATCCATACGATGACCGATATGACTAACAATAAGGGAGAGTATGAGGCCGTAATTGCAGGGCTAAAGCTAGCTCTCAAACATAGAGCACGACGAGTCGTCCTCAGATACGACTCATACCTCGTCGTCAACCAATTTATAAGGACTTTCCAAATCATAGACCATGGACTATAAAATTACCAGATGGAAATTCATAAACTACTACAAGAATTCGATGAATGTCGACTCGACTAGATACCTCGAGTATAAAATATCGAGGCAAACAACCTCGTAATTTAGCAGTGGCCACCAAAAACATTACAAAAGAAAACGTGGCCAGCCTCCTCCACTCGTCAATAGACCAACTTGAGGTGCAACCTATAAATTTGATTTGGGACTGGCGCAACCGTATTATAACATATTTGCAGGAGGGAGTACTTCTATCAGACAAAAAGGAAGCCAAAAAGCTTCGAATGTAGGCGGCCAAGTACAACATCATAAACCACGACCTATACTAAAGAACATTTGGAGGCCCTCTGGCGAAATTCCTAGGGCATGAGGTACACAAAGGCCACTGTAGTGCCCATATCAACAATTGAGCCCTTGTTAGATGCCTTATTCGAGCGGGTTATTATTGGCCCACAATGAAGAAGGAAGCCGCCGACTACGTAACAAAGTGTGAAAAGTGCCAGAAATACGCTCTCATGATACACCAAGCAGGCGAGCACCTCCATTCAGTTACATCGCCATGGTCGTTCAACAAATGAGGCATGGACATTGTCGAACCCCTTCTAGCAGGGCAAGGTAATATACGATTTATTTTAGTTTTTACTAGCTATTTTTTCGAGTAGATAGAAGCAGGTGCATTCGCCTAAATATGCGAATAGGAAGTTATCACATTCATATTGAAAAAAATAATATGACACTTCGGCATTCCCAAAAAAAATAAGCTGTGACAACAGACACCAATTCACCTGAAACAAACCGCCAAATTTTTCAAAAATTGGCACATCAAGCGAATACTCTCCATGCCATATCACTCTGCCGATAACAACCAGGACGAATCCTCCAACAAAATAATACTAAACATCTTGAGGAAAAACCTTGAGGACACCAAAGGACTATGGCTGGAATTGTTACCAGAAATATTGTGGGCTTATCGCACCATGCCAAAAATAAGCATATGAGAAACGCCATATTCACTAGTCTATGGGACCGACGCCATGATACCAGTCAAGGTCGAGGAACCTAGTTTGAGATACTCCAGTGAAAGGGGATCAAGAAATAACTAGAACATGAAACAAGACCTCGACGAAGCATAGGAGTAAAGAGACATAACTTACATAAGAATGATATCCCAAAAATAACAAGCAGAATGGTACTATAACAAAAAATCCAAAGTACGACCACTTAAAGCCGGAGACTATGCACTCAAGGCCAAAAGACATGCGAGCAAAAATTCAGGAGAAGGTAAACTAGGAACCAATTGAAATGGACCATATAAAATCACGACAGTAGCAAACAAGGGATCATTACAACAAGAAACAATGGAGGGAAAGCTACTACAAAATAATTAGAATGTCATCCACCTTAAATACTTCAAATTCTGAAAACAGATGGCCTCCAAGTCATACTCTTTTTCCCTTGCCCGGGTTTTGTCCCAATTGGGTTTTCTTGGGGAGGTTTTAAATGAGGCGATGAAGGGGACGTCTCGAAGTTCAAGTATAATTCATCGCCCCGCTTCCGACTAATTCTCCAAGGAGAACGATGAAGGGATTAGGTATACAAGAACTTCTCCAATATATGTATGGAACAAACAAAAATATGTAATATTCTCCAATGAATGAAATAAAGCAGCATCTTTGCATTCCACCAAGTCATTTTACATTTTATACTCGACCATGCTCGAACTCTACATTCGACCTCGCTCAAATTATTTTATATTCGACCTTGCATGAATTACTCTACATTTGATCTCGCTAATTATATTAAATTGGATCTCGCTCAAATTATTTTACATTCGACCTTTCTCGAATTGTTCTACTATATACGGCAAAATCGGGGGTCCAATTTCTTATCATTAAGGCACTTCAAAAGACCATCTCGAAGGCTCGAGACCACGATCGAGTATCCTCCCTTGAGGATCGTCGACACTCGACCTCAATGTTGACCACGACTATGATGGAAATGGGGAGTTCCCAAGGCACGCAACCAATACTGACAGAATCTAGTGTCATCTAGTTGTCCCGTCTCCATATCATTATAATAAATGCATGATGTACTATTATGGGATTTCCCTCATATATAAAGGGGATCGTTATAATTTTGTAAACAGTTGTTACTTTAGTTGCTCTACACGAAATATACAAGAACATTACTTCTGCTCTCTAACGTACTCTCTTCATATTATTGTTCTTATTTTCTATCTTTATATTTGTTCATCACTTATCATTGGTCATAAAGAGCCTTCATTGATTTTATTAATTGATTTTATTATAACAGTTAGTCGTACCTCGATCACCTCGATAGCTCACAGTTGAGCCCCCGAATCGACAAGCTTGAGGCCTCGATTGACAGCCTATCAGCTTGATTATCATCCTATCCTTAACCCTTATTTCGTTCCAAATTCTCGTACATATATCACCAACTGCTTAATAACTAGCATAAAATAGATCACATATTTTTAAAGTCTCATCATCAAATTTTAATTGTTATTACCATTTCACGGTAAACAGTTTAGCGCTCATCATGGGGCTAATAATAATAGTGATTATTTTCTTGCTGGTTCACTCCACAATGCAAGTGATATTTCACGCTTTTTCTTATCTGAGATCTTCAATTTCAGGTCAAAATGGCTTGCACAGTAAATAGAGTTGAAAACGACAATCTTGAAAACTATGGAGAGGATGGTATGGATGCTCCAGGTGTTGGTGCACCACCACCAGACCTTGAGAACGCGCCAAGACCAATCTCGGTGGATGCAATCTCACACAACGCCCAACAGGTCGATATCAGCTCGTACACTAACAGAAGCGTGCACCAACGGATCCACAAGTAGCTCAGAAAACCCCGACCAGGAAAGGCTGGGAGGTTGGACTTCATGTTATTTTTGAAATGTTGCATGCACAACAGCTGACTATTGCTCAACTGAAAAGTCACCAGAAAACTTCTAGCACGGTAGTACCAGGTACATCTCCCCCAGCCGAATAGGTACTGGAGAGATCGAGCAATAATGGGTCGATAGCCGATCCTGTCATTGTAAAGATTCCCGAGTACCTCACCAGAAGGATCAAATCGGGCGAGAAATTGATAGAAGCTAACAACAAAAAGGCGGAGACTTACACCTCCAGGGTCGATTAGATTCCAGGAGCGCCCTCGGTCCTGAAAGGTGTGGACTCAAAAAAAATCGTACAAAAGTCGTTCCCACAAGAAGCAGCCCTGAAATCCATTCCAAAGAAGTTCAGAATGCCAAACCTTCAGAAATATAATGGTACCTCGGACCCAAACAAGCACGTTACCGCTTACATATGTGCAGTAAAAGGTAACGACCTGAAGGATGACGAGATCGAGTCCATCATGCTAAAAATATTCGGAGAAACAGTTTCTAAAGGGTAAATGATGTGGTACCATAACTTGGCCGTAAAATCAATAGAATTATTTACCATGCTTGCAGACTCCTTCATAAAGGCGCATGCAAGGGCCATCAAGTTGGCCACAAGGAAATCTGACGTCTTCAAAATCAAGCAAAGGGAGAATGAGATGCTGCGAGAATTTATATCTCACTTTCAGATGGAAAGAATGTAATTACCACAGGTCTCTGACGACTGAGTGGTACAGGCCTTTAGTCAAAGTCTGAATGAGCGAAGCTCGACAGCTTCAAAGCAGCTGAAAGGGAATCTAATCGAATACCCCACCATGACTTAGTCGGACGTCCACAATCTATACCAATTGAAAATCAGGGTCGAAGATGACCAGCTGGGAGGCCCCTCGTGCTCAGTATACCCAAGCAAGCTCCTATTAAAGGAGCCAAAGCCAAACAAAGAAAGATATCAGTCATACATTGAAGATAGAAGGAACACCTCGAGGCGTAACCCACTTCCCAACGATCAAAAGGTTGACCGAGGATAGAATCCTCAGGGACTGATCAACAGAGCCAAATTCGATAAAAATGCGAGGCCATCTGAGGCACCTCGCTTATCAGAATATAACTTTAATGTCGATGTATCAGACATCTGTTCACATCAGCAAAATCAGAGATGACAGATGGCCCAGGCCTGTACAATTGGGCCCTTCGCAAAGGAACCATAAATTAGTGTGTGAATTCCATAGCACACATGGACACAGAACCGAAGATTTCCAGCAACTCTGGGAGGAAGTGGCCCATCTACTCGACAATGGTCACCTCCAAGAATTCCTCTACAATTGAGCCAAAAATCAGTTTCGATAAAGAGAAACAGCCACAAAGAACAAAGCGGACGAGTCGCAACATGTTATCCATACGATCTTTTAAAAATAGATGCCACTAGCCAGAAGACCAAAGTCTCCATCGACAGAAGGACTAAGAAATAAGCCAATAATAAGGTAGCCACCACGAGACACGCTCTCGGCTGTATCCGAACAAAGGACCGTACCGTGTCTTCCGAACAATTGCCAAGCTCCAAAAGCGTCATCGCCACTAAGGTATAACCCTATCCCTTTTTATTTCGTATTTTATGATAAACTTTGTTCAGGCGTCCGACCAAAGCAGTCAAAACGCTAACCCAGTTTGAAGACCCTAAGGTTTTAATGCATCGGTTGCACTCTTTTCCTTCCGTCGAGTTTTTATCCCGAAGAGGGTTTTACCGGCAAGGTTTCTAATGAGGAAACATCTACATTCTACCTAAGGAAAACTCAACAAGTATTAGAGGATTCTTTTGCAATCAACCCCGAACACTAGGGGGCATCCCCTCGGGGCCCCAATAGGAAAATGATGTATCGAGCCAAACGGTCGAATGAACCGTGTCCGTATAGCCGGGCCCCCGACGGCGGAAGCATGTATACTTGTACTAAGTAATCAAAGGATACCCTTTATTGAAGCATCTCATACTCCAAAGGAAACTCTAAATTTTCACAAAAATGTTTCCTCCATAAAAAACGCCTCGCTTCCTCCACAGACAATTCACATCTGAATGACCTTCAGGTCAGGACTCCAAACTCATAACCCCCAACAAGGCAACATGAAAATCACAAATGTCTCCAAGCCCGAAGTGTCCTGAGCACTCAGAGACTGGCATCAAAATCTCCAAAATTGCAGGACGTCAGGGTAGAAATCTCCGAAATCATAAACCCTCAATGAGGCAGTACCAAGTTCACGAGCAAAGACTCCCGAGCCAGGATACCCTTGATGATTGGGGGATTGTCTCCAATCATTATTCATTAAAAAATCCGAGGCCATAAGACCCCAAGCGGGCAGACTCGATCTCGTAAGACCTACATATGGCAACAATAGTATCTGTAAGACCTCAAGCAAGACATGAACCATACTTTTCCAAAGTATCAACAAATCTGTAAGACCTCAAGCAAGGCATAAACCATACTTTTACCAAGTATCAACAAATCTGTAAGACCTAAAGCAAGGCATGAACCATACTTGTACCAAGTATTAAAAACTGTAATACCTCAAAGAGATGAAAATTTTGAAATTCCTTACTACATGCATAAACTCGATCCCAAAGTTAAGGCTATGTATCGAACTTGAAAGACCTCTAACAGGCATACGCCTGAACTACTTCACACGGGATCAAAATGACTTCGCCGAAGCATAAATGATCATAGTCATAAGGTTGTACCAGCCAAACTAACGCGACTCGAGGACGTACGACTGTCACTACAGAATCAAAGGCCTTTAATTACTTCGAATCTACTTTGAAAAGAACCGATTAAATAGGCTACCCTCGGCTCAGGCAAAAGAGCTTCGACCACATCAGCTCCAAATCACAGGCTTCAAGATACTCAGCCTCCGAGACAAACCTCTCGAGGTGCTCGATCATAACTACAAAACAACTTATAATCGAGGATTTTCGAACCGTGGAAGAGTCAGGAAAAAATTTAATTCAAAAAGTCCTTAACGAGGGAAAATAAAGCCAACAAAAGGTTGCTTCAACCGAAGGCGTAAGAGCCATTATCGCAAGCCCGCATATAAGGCCACATCGCCCTAAGGTGTAAGATCCATTGTCGCCAGCCCACACAAATCCAAAAACTTGAGGGTCGGATGAGCTCGATTCGGAACTTGACTCGGAGACTAAATCCTAAATAGTTAACAACATATGCCTGAGAGCAAAGCATAATAGCCACTACCGCCAGCCTAATGAACCTCACGGCCACACAAACAAAAGGTTTCTTCGACCCAAAGCGTAAGAGCCATTATCGCCATCCCACATATAAGGATCGGCCCAAAGCGTAAGAGCCATTATCACCAGCCTGCATAAATTCGAAAACTTGAGGGTCAAATGAGCTCGAGTCAAAATCCGACTTAGAAGCTGAACCCAAAATAGTTAACTACATATGCTTGGGAGCAAAGCATAAAATTCATTACCGCCATCCTAATGAGCCTAAGGAACACATAAATAAAAGGTTGCTTTGGCACAAGGCATAAGATCCATTGTCGCCAGCCCAATGAGCCTCAGGGACACACAAACAAAAAGGTCGCTAAGACCCAAAGCGTAAGAGTCATTGTCGCCAGGGTCATATCGTGAATCTAAGGATTCCTACCAACTCAAAGGCCAAATTGATCCAGATAAAATCTCGGCAAACAGAAGCCTAAGAGATACATGATTGCGAGGTTTCCCCCTTATACACACATGTAATAAAATACAAACTCTATTTATAGCATACTATGAAAGCTATATACACAAAGACATAGAAGGAAGTAAATGTCCCCCGTGGGAACGATGGCCCGATGGCCTTGTCCTTGCAATCTTTGGCATCATACTCCTCCGCCTTGGCTTGCTCGATCTCTCCCGAAAGATCGAAGTCCCTGGAATGAATTTCTTTGAGAGTTTTCCTCTGAGATTTGCACTTCATATACTCTTTACTACTACTTTCACGATCAAGTGTTCTCTTCAGCTCAGCTTTAGCAGTGGCAACGCTCTTCAAATAGGCCGCCACTTTTTAGTCTGCCCTATTATTGCTCATTACATCCTCGACCGGGCATTCACCACCTTGGCCATCACTTTCAAAAGCTCGGTGTCGAGCCTTGCAATCATGTTTTCTCGTGTAGAGTCATTGGTAAGAGCGACCCAGATTCGTACCTCAAGGGTGGAAACCTTAGCCAAAGCACTCTCCTTGGCCATAACTTGGGCATCTACACAAGCCTATTGCTCATTAAACTCACGATTGGCCAGTTGAACTTCGCAAAATCATTCCAGCTCATCCCTCTTGTTCTCCAACTGGAATATCGAAACATTAATCTTTGAAGATAAAAAGAGGATCCTACGTTAGTGTGAACTTCAGGATACTTGTCTTTTAAGGCGGGCCTCGCAGCTCTGGCTTCTATCCACCTCACTCCATAGGGATACCATCTCATTTTCCTTTCTCGCACAAAAAAGCTTAGGGGATTTCTCCTTATCCGAAGCTTTTCGCAACTTATCCACATAGTGAAGCAACTCGGACTTGATCCTGTCAAAGGCCTGTGAAAGAAAATTCATTAAGAAAGGAAAATGTGAAACCGAAATAATCCTATGCCGGCCACCAAAGCTTACTATAAAGGCGATCCACTGAGCATCGCCAAAGGCCGAGCCAATATCCGATGGTTTAATGTCTCCCAAAGCGCCCTTGGTACAAAAAGAAGGAAGCGTCGCGTGTCCCTTGCCCTACGAAGTACCCTTAGCAGAAACGGGGAATTTTTTTTCGGAAACGGAGGCTTCCGGAGCCGGATGATTGATCAAATTGCCTCTTTTAAATGGTTGAGAAGGATTCACACCGCTGCAAGCCCCCTCACACCCCGGAGGCCCTTTTTGTTTATCATCAAACCTCGACCCTGAGATCGATAGTCTCTCCTCACCCCCCCCCCCCTCCTAGAGGGAACAACCTCATCTCGAAAAAATATCTAATACATGCGGTCGCTAAGTTAGTACATCGAAAAGAAAAGTACCATTTTGGGGAAATAAGCCACCAAGCGCCTACCATAATGTTTTGACTCCCATCTCCCTTTGGACAGGTCTTGTCACCTACGCTTATCATAGGTCTAACAAGCTGCCAGCTTACGAGACCATTCGGCCAATGTGGAATGATGCAAAGACCGGGCATCAGCGGTATAATACCGACTGGATGCAGAACATAGCATAACTCCACTTTCCTTAGTGGGCGGATGTTGACATAGCAGTCATGGCTACGATAAAATAAGTAGGGGGGTTATAGTTTTGGGCAAAGATTTTAAGTCGAAATGACGGGAGAAATAGCACAAATTCCCAAGTTCTATGGAAGAAATAGTTACTAAGAGTAGCATAATCTCCACTTGAGAGGCAAGCGAACGTATGTATAAGGGCAAACCAGCGGTTGATCGCCTTCCCAGAGGGCCAATTAAGTTAATGTCACCCTTTTCTTGTGAAATGTACTCACAAGACCACCTCGGGGTCCCTTTATCAGATCTCACAAATGTTGTTATCCCGCAAAATTCAAGAAGCAGCAAGGCCTCAAGGTCTTCTCGCTATCACTAGCACCAGCCCCCATGAAGCTGTCGACCTAACTTTAAGACATGACCCGATTTCAGGGTCCCGGCTGCTCCAACTACGGGTTTCAAAGAGCTAGCGTCAAAATTCGAAGGTTGACTCCCACAAGAGCGACGAGGTAAAAAGAATAGAAAGACTTGGAGAAAGGAAAACCCTTTTGCATTGCCGAAAATATATTTACAATGGGCATCACTACAAGACTTATTACCTCGGGAATACTTATACGGAAAGAAAAAAGGAAAAAGCGACAGAAGGTCTACTTTTCGTTGCCACTATCCTCCGAAACATCTCCAAGATCCTCATTTGGAGCGATTGCGGACTTTCTCTCGAACTCACGGGCCTCCTCCATTTCGGTTGAAAGATCGATACTTCTAGCTCTGACCCCCTCCAAGGCTTTTCTCCTCGCCTTCGCTCTCGCATGATCGATAGCCTGCGCCAGTTCAACATGACCTCTATCGCTATATTGCGAGCTATTTGATTCGCCGTAGCCGTGTCCTTTAGATAAGTAGCTACTTTTCCCTTGGTGTTGGACTTGGACGCAACCAGCGCAGCAATCTCCTTGCGAGCATTTTAGAGAAGACCCTAGGTTGATGCCAACTCCAAGGTTGCCACCTCATTTGCTCCCTCAGCCTGAGGATCTCTAGATTCAGTTGCCCGATATGCGAATCCTTTTGCTCGACCTACGAAGAGAAAGGTAAACCTCTTAGTGTCCAACTACAAGAGCAAAGGGAAGATTCTTACATGACGAAATACATGCTCAGCAAGTTCAGCCTTTTCCCGGAGCGCTCTCTCCAAAGTAGCCCGAAGCTCACTTGACTCCTCCTTTCGGAGCCTGGAAAAGGCATAATCATACATCTCCTTACACTAAGGCATAACAGAAGAATTAGAGGAACGGAGAGTGATTCTCGAGCCTAAAAGAAATACATAAAAATAACTATCACCTGCTGCAGGAATCTCTCTGCCGCCTTGACAGCTCTAGGAGTGTCGAGACCGACGTTATCGCTAACATCATAATGGATATTGCCAAGCGAGCATCCTCTCTTGAGAGGACTCCCCTCTTTGGCGGTGCTCGGATTCTAAGCATCCCTTAGCTTCGCTGGCGAGAATCGAATCCCGAACCAAAATCACATAGATCATAGATGTCCCCGATGGGAAACTTTTGCCCCCAAAACGCTCTGAGTCCAAATCCTTCGGGACCTGCAGTAACGGTCCGCCTATCATAAATTGCACAACATCTTGCCACAGGACTCGAAACCATATTAACACCCTCATCGAGGGTCTTCGCCGCACGGGAACGAAATGAATCGGTCGTCCCCGATTCAGCGGCTTCCGATAAATGTACCTGCGAGGCTCCCACGCCTGACCTAGATCTCTCCTCCAAATGTCAGTCGCTTTCATCATCATCTTTGTCCCCGGTACTGAGGCTTGCCTCAAAAGCTAAAGATGGGATCCTAGTGGCGGTTCGAAGCTTGTGTGACTTAGGTTTCTTTGTCACAAGGAGATCAAAAGCCTCCTTACCCTTCCTTTTTTTCCTTTAGCAGCTCCGAAGTCTCTGTCTCTCTACCATGGGGTGGCCTCATCAGCATATTCTGGCCAAGGCCTGTATGAACGCACCGACCATAACTTATCAGCACAAAAGATAGAGGGAGAAACATAAGGCTAAGACATAGGTGGCAAGGGAAACTTTAACGATTCTTGGACACCCACTGTGTCTTATCTAGGTGGGACCAAGATCGGACAAGATATGTGAATGAGGTATCGAACAGCTTGATCCACCATGGCAGATTCGAGACCGCTTTGGGATACCAATTGGAAGCTGCATAAACCAAAAAGAGATCATTTTTTTTTGAAAGGAATGAAGAATCAGAAACTATGCTCGAGAGAAAGAATACTTACGTTGTTATTACCATTTTCACGGTAAACATCTACATTCGACATATCTCGAATTACTCTATATTCAACCTCGCTTGAATTATTCCACATTCAACCTCGCTCGAATTACTTCATATTCGACCTCGCTCGAATTGTTCTATGTTCGACTCAACCATATACAAACAGTCAAAACATTTGGGGCTTTGCCACATTACAAAAAGAAAAGGGAATGGGAATCAAGAAATACATAGTAAAAAGGGAACTGCTCCATTTCAACTATCGAATTACAATATTTTTTACAAAGGGCTCAAAGACCCCTCACAAAAATAGCAAAGCAAAATAAAAACTAAGTACAACAGCTTCACGCCACATCATCCCCATCGGCATACTCATCATCATACCAAGGATCAAAAGCAAGCCTTTCCATGGAGTCATCATCCTCATCTCCGCTAGGTGTACCAGGGTCGTATCCACAAGCTTCACGGGATGCACATGCCTTAAAATGGATGCCCTCAAGCTCTGCTTTGGAAAATTTCTCGAAAGTCTTCAAAGATTTATACACATAAAGTTGACCCTTAGCATGAACCTATATCTCATACAACCCCCACGGCACACCAGGATTGGTAGAAACATGAGATGTGGACGGTTGTGACTTGTGACTGTCGTTGCACCTCCTCAACCCTCAAGATAGAGACCTGCTCATTTGACCTCGACAACTCTGCCTCCAAACCTTAAATTCATTCTTATGATCTCGCCACCTTAAGCATCAATTTCTCTATCTCATTAGCCTGCTCGAACCTGCAAACGCAGAGGGCATCTTCTAGGGTCTTCGCTTTAGCCAAATCGGCCATTCTGTCTTTCTCGACACTACTCAACTCATCAGCCTTGTCACTCAGCTCACCCCTTAGATCGACGTCCCTCGCCTCCCTTTTCCCTAGTTTAGCCGCTAAGGATGCCAATTGCATTTGAAGGTCAGTGTTCTAGGCTACTACAACCTTACTCACCTCGAGCTTGTCCTCTTTGACTTTTAGATCTGCATCATGCTCGTTGCACCTACCGATAGCCCCCATAAGATCATCGCCCCTCTCCCTTAGCTCTTCATCAGGTCATCATCTTTCTATTTATGCCTATCATGAAGCGATTGAAATTTTCCATCGGGGCTAAGGAAGTCAGCCAACGTTCAGTGCTTAGTACAGTACTCATAGTACTTAGAGGTCATCTTCTTAAAATGGTCGTCCTCTACTCCTCCCGCTAGTCACGCCTTATCACCATAATAAGAGTCTAAAAAGCAAAAAGGAGGAGTCAATGTGAGCAAATTACACACGTAAAAAAGATCCTAACACAGAACAAAAAGAGCACTTACTCGCAAAGCCATGCCAAATATACCCAACAACAGATTCCCATCGTTCATCACCTGTAGCACCATATTCTCAAAAGCCGCACACAGGGGAGAAAAGGAGGGCACTGCCCGTTCTGAGTTGGCCAAAAGGTCGTAGTCCACGCGAATGAGTATTGTGCCGGTTAGGAACCTCCATCCTTATCTACATATGAGTATTCCTCTCTAGGAAGGCACGTACCTCCGCAGGGTCGATATTTGAGCTGGAGTCGTCATCTCCCGCAGGGACCGCTCTACTTCCTGACCATTGATGATGCCCCACCTTCTGTTACCCGTGTAAGCTCTATGTTACCACGAACCCCCTCAACCCCAGATGGAATCCTCTCCATAATGGCACATGTTGTGAAATGGTATATATGTGTGGTGTAAGCGCAGATTTTGCCTCCAAAGCGATGAATTTTTCCGGTTCAATGTCAGCGACAACGGCCTTCCCAATTTCACTCTGCCTTTTCCTCAACGGTGACTCCTTGCCATTAGATGGATCATGTACAAGATGATATACAGGTTGGGAAGAGATCTCATTCTGCAATGCAATAGTTTGAGGGGCACAGTCCCTCATCGGTGGGAGTTGAGTCCGACTTCCTCGAGCACACTCAACAAAGGCAAATTGTATTCAAGCCGACGTGATAGCTTGGCAAAATGCAGGAACTGGAGTCTTCTTCTTGGAAACTCGCCGACCTAGCACCAAAGGGAGGTCGCATCAAAGAGCAATGGTAAACAACAATAAGCTGAAGTAGAGCGACACTTACTGGATGTGATCTTGGGTCCAAAATGCTTGTGAAAGGACACTAATCACGAATTCTCACGGTGTGGGGTAACACGCGAGCCACCAAATCTTCAATATCAAAGATAGTAGAAGGTGCACACCTCTCAACTATAAAACAAGAAAGCCGCGATTGAGTCGAAAATGAAAGAATGAAAGACAATAACTAGCATACGGTAAAATATTTATTGTAATAGTCCATTGCTCGGGAAACCCAGTCGGGTACGCTTCCAGGTGCTCGGCCTTGATGAAGAAGTACTTATGCCAGAACTTCCGATTTGTTTTATCATCCATCCCGACTACCAAACCTCTGGTCCCACGACGCCGTAAGTGTATCAAAGTACCTCTATAAAATCTAGGCAAAAATAAATGCAGCATATGGCGAACGCCGACCTCACAGCTGCCCAACTCTGCATACTTCACCAACATCAAGAAAAGTATATACAAGTAAAGGGACAGTTGCGCCGGGTAGACATTATAAAATTGGGAAAACTCCTCCGATAATGAGAGGAAGGGAAGAAAAAAACTAATCAAGAACGGATAGACGTAGAAAGCACAATATCCAAGTCGATGACCCTCTATGATGTCGCTTCCGGCCGAAATAATTTCGACGTGAGGAGGAATGCAATATTTAGACCGGAGATCGGCTATATAAGGCAGTCCCGTCTCAGACAGCTTCAAAGTAGGATCAGAAGCAAACTCTTTTGCGAAGTCATGTCTAACAAAAGGACTTTTGGAGACTATCTCTTCCGCAGTAGGGAAGTTTTCTTTCTCTTCAGCCATGAATTCCTCATCAACGAAGGGAAGGGCCACCAATAATGGAGTGGCATCGGAAACCTCGTCATGAATATGAGGGGATTGTGACATATTTTCGTAGCAAAATGTATGCAACAAAATCCGAAGAAGATAGTGACTGGTAAGAAGTCAAGGATTAGAATTGAAGAGGCTATAAGGAATTGAAAGTGGAGATTGGAGAAGAAGGTCAAAGAAGAGCAATGCATATGCGAAATGAGAAATGACGAAAAGTTCCAAAAAATGAAGCCTCCATCAATTGGGTGGCACCAAAATTAAAGCAGCAAGCCACCAATGGCACCAAAATTAAAATGACAGAAGCACAGATACTAAAAGACGCGTGTGGACATGACATCACCCCACGTCAGCCACACCAACCGAGCCTCGCTGGCCATGTCATTTTCTCGACCTCGACCAATTCGACTTAATCAACATGACCAAATTTCTTCTAAACGGATGCAGATGAGGTCCTCTTATCAAGGGCATGCACGACCACGACCTCAACAAGCAGAGAGACTAACTGTATTGATCTAAATTTAGCGACTTGATAACGATAGATAAATAGGGTCGAGGACGGGGTCGACCATGTTATAGTAGCGGGGAGTCGTCCTCAAAAGGATTTTTGCAAAGGACGAGCAATTGGAGTACAGAAATAACGGTAGGATAGGTTTAGAAATGGACGCAAGGAATATTCTTTTGGATATTCCTTATTTTATACTTTTTAGGAATTTTTGGGGATATTCCTTATAAATAGAAAGAGATAGAGAACAAAAATGAGGATCTTCACTTTTTGATAAAGGCACTTTGTAAAAAGTTAACTGAGAAGAATATACAAATATTATCTTGTTCACTGATTACTGGGCTCAACATACGCTATTCATTCTTTATTTGATAGATCCAAAGATTCATTATCCTTCCTGACTTTGCATCATTCCACATTGCTGTCAGGAGAACAATTATCCAATTCATCTAACATTTGGATGGTAGATTCCTTCTTATTATATTTATTGTCATTATCTACATTTATTGTTTCTTCATATTATAATATTTATTGGTAATCATTGTGTACATATTCGCTATTTAATACTCTCAAATGTTGTTCATCCTGCCAATATCCCCTAATATTAGATCTAAAATTTATTATATTTAATTAGGACTCATCATCTATTTTATCATCGATTAGTTTAACAAAAAGCTTAACACTTTTTGGTTAAATAAGTTCTCAATTTTTTAAAGACTTATTGAAATTAATCGTTTTAAATATGCCATAGTATTTATCTGGCGATAAGACTTTTGAAACATATGATATTAAATATGCTACTAGTATAGCTATAAAAAATTGTTATAAAAATAAAATGAGAATTTTAAGTTAATTTATTCTTAGGTTGATAGAGGAGTAATTATTCTATTTGGAACAAACCAAAAAATAGGAGACAACTGGGGTTGTTCTGATGGTAAGCAACGCCCACTTCCATCCGAGAGGTTGTGAGTTCGAGTCTCCCCAAGAGCAAGGTGGGAAGTTCTTGGAGGGAAGGATATCGGGGGTCTATTTGGAAACAGGCTCTCCACCAAAGGGTAGGGGTAAGGTCTGCGTACACACTACCTTCCCCATACCCCACTAAGTGGGATTATACTGAATTGTTGTTGTTGTTGTGATTGTTGAACAAACCAAAAAATAGATATATGTAAGTTGGAATGGAGGAGTATAATATCCCCTAGAATTTTTTCTGGCTCTTTCCAAGTTTTTATTTGTTCAAATACACTTCAATTCGTGTGAAGAGGGAAATCTCAATTGGCTTTTGCTGTACTCTTCATTTGAGTCATTTCAAAAGTGTAACTTGAGAGGGAAAAACTTTGAATGAATGATTGGCAACGTTAAAAGTATACGTTAAATTTTGCCTCGTTTATTTTTTGAGTTGTAAAATAAGAAGATATTGGTACGGCTATAACATACAAATGGTCCCAAAAGCAGTTGAAGAAGAGACACTTGGATTATCATAATGTAATGAATTAAGAAACCAAACCAACATACTATAACATGGCGCCAACTGATTGCTCAGCCAAACTTCAATTTTTAAAAAAATAATATAATATTAATAAATATTATGACCTTTTAATACTCTAAAAAATATTGAAAACGATTTAGTAGCAGGTCTTTTTAAAATTATACCCATGAAATAATGGGAAAAAAGGAGCGGATATCTATGAATTCAGAAATCTTAATCTAAGTGAGATTTAAACACCAAATTGGTGGGAATCGAATTGCAAACTATTACATTACTAAGATGTTTGAAGACCACGAAAATTAGCCTCAAATACTATGGTGAAATATTATGTTTTTCATATTATTGTATGCTCTATTGCAAAAGATGATACAGCTAAAATTACAACTTTCACTAGCAGTCTTTCAATTCTGAATGTTACAATTCCATTATTTCACCAAAAATAAATAAAAAACAACAATTCAATATAATCTCACAAATAAAGTTTAAGATGATAGTGTATTCGTAAATTTAATTAGAACCGAAATAATAATGTATCCGCAAACCTAACCAGAACCCTCGGTTCAAGAATGTCAGAATCAAATACTTGTGAAGGAACTAAGGCGAAGTGACACCTTGGCAAATAGTTGAATTCAACGTGTTGGCTGTCTCGATGTAGTAGCGCAAGGTGTGATGGGATAAGGTCATTGATTTAGATTCCGTTTGGATACGCTTGTTTGAAGTGATTTTTAAGTCAAAATGGTATTTAAACTATAAATTAGGAATTTTAGCTTTTAGTTTTTGACTTATTTTTACCATTTTAGCTTAAATATAAGTGCTTAACAATATTTTTTACTTTATCCAAACACTACAAAATGACTTAAAAGCACTTAAAACATGCCAATTCAAACAAGCTCTTAGACTTTAGAGTTTGATTTGATGGAAACTAGGGGTATGCATTAGAATCAATTTATCAATAAATCGAATCGATTATTTGTTATTGGTTTATCGATTTCGAAATTTTCTTTATCAAGTTATCGATTTCAATTTCGATTTTGTCCTCTTCGGTTATCGGTTTATCGATAAACCAATAAGATATACTAATTTTTTTAATCCTATAATACCTTTTCCTTTACCCTAAGTCCGTAACTCTATTATTTCATCTATCACATTTAAGGGGAGTGAAGTTCAAATTAATGAAAGATAGAATTAGCCGTGATGGTGTATTTTATTTTTTAATACCGTTGGAATGTTGGTGGCATACATTTGATCCCTTAATTTAGTTTCATTGCATGTGCTTAATACAATTTATATTATAAACGGTGTCCGTCTTATTACCGAATCCCGCAAATTTTCTTATTGGTATAATCAATAACTGAATCAATAAGCCCCAAAAGTCGATAAATCAAAATCGAAAAAATCAAAACCTTATTGAAGCGATAACGATAAGCATATGTACAAATTGATAATCGATAAATAATTATCGATAAGGATCAAAATATAAATCAAATGCACACCCCTAATGGAACAAACCAAACCTGCTGCCAACATTTATTAGGCAACATTTCTGAAGATAAGTAGAACTAGCAGTTAATAGTAAATTTACTATCCCCAAATAATTAGTGACATTTCTAAGATACGAACAAAAATTAAACCGTCTAATACTCTGCGTCTGCAGTTGTTTCCATAGAGACAAAAGCGAATCCATGAGACTCTTTGGTTCGAGGATCTTTATGGTTTACGAGTATTAGTTCCAAAAATAAACCTTCTAGTAATTGGAGCAAAACAACAATGGTTCAGCTCTTAATGGTTTACAAATAATCTTGGTTATGGTTCACGGACAAATGACAAATTTGCGATCTGAATGTCATCAAGTATAAAGGGGCTATAAAAAGAAAATTTCTAAGATAAATGCCATACAGCTGAGAAGATTGAAGATTCGTGCAATAAAAACCCTATAATAACAAGAGCTGAACATAGGATGAAGCATGAATTAACAGTTCAACCTGGAAACTCAAGCTAATTAATCACAACAAAATAAGACGTATCCAAATATAAGAGAGCCAAAACAAAATCACAGGGGAAATAAATAGAAGGGAGACGACAAGCAAGCTATCAACTCTTGAGCAACGTCTCAACGGCTTCAAAGAAGAGAGGAGCCATTTCTGGGCTTGGCGTCTTGACGGCACACTTGACACCAGGGGTTCCAATGACTGCTGTCAGTTCAATCAAGAAAGGAATTCCTCGAGGAATTTTGGCAGAAAGATACAACACCTCCTGGTTAGCATGTTTGCGCTTAGCTATAAAGAACATGTTTGATACCGCTAGTTGATCAAGGGTTACTTCAACACTATTTATAACAGCTGCGGGGAAGTCCTTTGATACTTCATTTGAATCAGGTAGTGACTTCCAAGTCTGCCAAAGAAGAAGAGGAATCGAGCGTTAAGCATCCAACTTGGTTAGGTTGTCAGAACAATAGGAAATACAATGAAAGAAAGCAGATGAGTAAAATATGGAGAATAAAGAAAAGAGGCAGTGAAACAAATCTATAAAGGAGTGGAGTTGTGAGGAGTCCAGTCATTTGTTGGAAGCGGTTAAATGCAGCTAGCTTTCGCATTTACTCTGCATTCTAATTCTTCAACAAAAAAATATGCAGAGTAAATGCCAAGCTAGCTGATAATTTTTGATAAATAGGGAGCTGCGAGAGATGATAAATAATTTCTCTGAGGAGAGAAAAACAAAGCCGAGGCTTACGCATGTCATGCCCCCATTAACTTGAGTAGATGGTAGTAATACATACATCAATCAACTATCAGTATATGCCTCAATCCAAACAGTGACCAATGCATGAATCCAGATAAGAATTCAACAAGGTTATGTTACCTCAAGAAAAGTGGAGCGCTCCATCCTCCCATCCTCAGTGAAAAGTACGTGGAAATAGATTTTATCATTGAAATACCATACTGGTTGTTGATTATTTTTTACTGCAACCTGTAAAAGGGTACTTGGAGGGCCAGGGGAAATGTTCTGGAATAAAACCATTGGCAAGAGAGTGCTTGCAGATGTCCCAGGTAGCAATTGAGGAACCTATTGAGCACAAGACAGCAATGAAAACAATCAAAGAGAAGTAGAATTCACGGGAAGGATCACTAGTCAGACCTCCTCTTACACTGGATAGTAATATAAATACTAACTGCAGACAAGTGGCAATATGATACTCACTTGGAGAGGACCACCGGCTGCAAGACCAAATGTATTTTTATTGAACTGAATCATGAAGCCATCAAGAGGAACCTGGGTATTGTTCTCGAACATCATGCTGTAAAATACCTGGCCATCTCTCCGTATCAGCTGGGCACTGATTTGTAAACCTTGACCAGTAGAGGCTGGCACTAGAACAGGTAAAGGAGGGCTGCAATAAAAGTCAACACTCCATAAGTGTTTTCACGAATGTGATCTCAAATAGTTTGAAATATAATGATCCAACAAAAAAGTGGCAATTTTTTTAATAAAAAAAAAATGTGAACTCCTTTAGAATACTTTAGATTCATAATGTAGAGAAATGGCCGCCTTCAATCATTATGCTTGTGACCTTATATAAGACATCGCAAAGACAGTCCTTATAGTACTAAGCAAACGAACTGTACATACCCGGCAGGGGTTGCAGGCTGATCAACCGACACAATAGCACTATTGCTGTTATCCATACCAAGGTCAAGTAAATCAGGCAGGGCTGCTGGAGCTGCAGGTGCAGCTGGTTGCCTTGCTGCAGGATGCTGAGCACGAGCGGCACTAGCTGGAGGTGAGGCACCACTTTCTGCAACACGAGCAGGAGAATCAGAAAGGCCCTGTTCACCTGCATCAGCATACTCCTCCTCCTCAGTTCTCTGAGTGGTCTTCACACGAGTAACAAAAGCTTCTGGAGGCTTATGATAGACAGAGGATAAAGTAGCAATATTGGAAAGAAGTTCGTCGAGGAGAGAAGGATCGAGTTGGTTTGAATCATCACCAATCACAGGCTTTTCAGCTAGCACAACATCCTTTGCTGCCTGCAATATGGAAAGGAGTCTGTTATAACTAGATGTCCATATATTAACTCAATCACAGAACAACCTACATACTCATTTTTTCAAATTGAAACTGACATAACTAGGAGCAAAGAAAGCAGCAGCCAAGGGGGAAAAGTTATTAATCCTTATATTAACTATCACCCCCAGGACACAAAGTCTTTCTTTTAATGGAAGATAGAGCTTTTTTCAAACTGAAGTCATAAAAAGGTTCTCGGGGCAGCCCAAACAGAAGTGAGAGTAGTTGAATTAAACATTTGCTTGCTCGTACCTCCGGATCAGTTGAGAGAAGACGCCAATATATGTATGCACGATCTCGCAAGTCTGGATTGTCAGTCTCCACAGTGGCATTATTTAAGACCACCTATGAGCAAGGTCATATCTACTGAGTCAACTTTATAAATAAATAAGTAAACAGATAGATACTTAGCAGTTAGCATCAATTCTGTAAGAAAGATAAATGAACATGGTTGCTGCAGAAATAAACCAGTCTAATAGCCTGATTGGCCAAGCTTCTCCAATTCCAAAAGCACTTTTTTTGAAAAAAAAAATGCTTTTTTTTCAAGGTCGAAATGTTTGGCCAACCTTTTAGAAGAAAAAAAAAAGTGCTTTTGAGCAAAAGCAGAAGTAATTTTGGAGAAGTAGAAAAAAATAGCTTCTCTCCGAAAGCACTTTTGAGAAAAATACGCTTAGAAACAGTTTTTAAAAGCTTGGCCAAACATTTCGACCTTGAAAAAAAAAGCATTTTTTTTAAAAAAAAAATAGCTTCTCTCCGAAAGCACTTTTGAGAAAAATACGCTAAGAAACAGTTTTTAAAAGTTTGGCCAAACGCTAATTACTGCTCATTAGTGTTTTTTAAATTAATTAGCCAAACACAAATTGATTCTCACCAAAAGTGTTGTTGAGAAAAGCATTTTGAGAAACAGTACTTCTCAAAATAAGGTGATTTTCGCAGCTCGCCCAAACAGGCTATAACTCCAAATTGTAGTTTGGACTAGGCAAAAGTAACATTGGAAGCTAACAAAAGAAACGAATAAAATTGCTATTCTGGTTAAATTGCATTTATCTCACTTTCTACTTTAATAATTCGACGAACTTCCCCTCCGTTAAGATATGTCACTCAAAACTCTCCGGAAATGGCACCGTGTGTGTCGGATCCTCCAAAATTAGTGCATTTTTGGAGGATCTGACAATGGCGCGGCAACATTTTGGAGAGTCCATGCAACATAGCCGTTAAGTATCCAGAATGATTTGTTGCCTACTTACGTGTCTTCAACCGCCTCATGAGCTAGATTCAGAATCATCTCTTTTCTTGATTTACCCAGTGTTGGGCCCACACGTTGTACTGTTCAATATCTCCTAGTCGTGCAGAGAGAGAGAGGGTTAAGTATCCCACATTGGTTAAGGAATGCCTTATATGGTCTTGGGCGATCCTCATGAGCTAGATTTTGGAGTTGAGTTAGCCCAATATCCATTTTCTTCGCACCCTCAAAATTTTGAATTAAAATAATCCAACTATTAGTACTTCCTAACTATCAATATCAGCTTCAAAGGAACGTTATTGAAAGACATGAAGCAATAAAGCAACGCAAAGTAAGGGGTTATCACATCACGTGTCAACCCATGCACTTCGCACAACGACGCACAAAATGATCCTAAAGAGAAGGGTCAATTCTTCTTCTTCTTCTTTTATTTTTTTTGAAAAGCAGAGAATGGTCAATTCTTTGAATGTCAGCTATGAGACGTTGGATTAATATTGACATTATGCATATTGAATGCCAGGTTGAATGGTCAAGAACTCTCATGTCCCGAAGCTAAAAGTAGTTGCGATGAAGATGTTAAGATAGATGTGCGGTCATACATGGTTGGATAAGATTAGGAATGAAGTTATTCGGGAAAAGTTGGGAGTGGCCCCTGTGGAGGATAAAATGCGGGAGGAGAGGTTGAGATGGTTCAGCATGTTAAGAGGAGAAGTCTAGAAGCCCCAGTTAGAAGGTGCGAGCGGTTAGCCGCAGTGGGTAGTATGAGGCGTAGAGGTAGGCCTAAGAAGTCTCGGGAGAGGTTATTAGGCGGGACATGGCACAACTGAAGCTGACTGAGGACATGGCCCTAGACAGGAGGGTGTGGAATTCAAAATTTAAGGTAGAAGGTTCGTAGTTAGTCGAGCGTTTCTCTTTGTCTTACTCAGTTTGCTAGCATTAGTGTTAGTATGATATCTTTTATTCATATATGGCTATTACTACCTAGAGTTTGACTACATTCTTGGATTCAATCCTATTTTATTGTTGTTATTCCTACTTGTTGCAATTATATTTTCTTTTTCAGTCGTTCTCTAGTCGTGAGTCTATCGGAAACAACCTCTATGCCCTTCCAGGGGTAGGGATAGGGATAAGGCTGCGTACATCTTACCCTCCCCAGACCCCACTTGTGGGAAACCACTTGGTTTGTTGTTTTTGTTGTTGTTGCTGCCACATATTGAGTTCTTGAATTAGTTATTTTAATAGCAATTTGATTACTATAGTGATAAATTCATATATGTGTGGTATTTTTTTTTATTTTCCGTAACTTGTGTATGTCATTTCTCGATTTTTAATTCAATCCTCATGGACCTTGTCACCTTTTTGCGTTTTTCACTTTTAAGAACATTGCTTCAAGGTGCATAACCCTTTCGCTCATTGCTTTACATTCAGAAAAACTCAATATGTCCATCTTTTTAGTAAATTGATTACTCTTATTCATGGTCTATATTGAGGAAGCATATAAAAACTCCTACACAAAGAGGATAAAATAAGAATTTTTTTTGGCCTTAATAAGAAAGGGAATTAAGAAAATTGGAGAACTAATTGATTAGAAAGCTAGATTGGATTCTTTTCTATCTTTAAAATTGATAGGCAGACTACAAATTTTAACATACTGCATAATATAACAAGAGAATAGATCACTTGATGATGTGGCAACAAGAAATACCTGGATCATTTGTTGTGGTCCTTCAGTTGGCTTCTTGAGGAAGAGTTTGACTGTTGCTGTCAGCAACTGCAATTGCACTTGGGGAGGTTCCTCCGGAAAACTCTCTAGAAAGCTTTCAAGGAGCTCATCTGCATTATCAATTCTTTCAGCATACTCACCGATAATCCAGATCATCGACGCCTGTCAATGAAGAGATAGAAGCAGTTAAAAGATCTGTGAAAAGATTGTAGACCCAACAACTTCCCAGAGCCAACTCCTGGAAAGACCTTCTATTACCTTTGCCTCTGGCTCATCCAGAGTGTCCAAACTCTCACACAGAGTAGCAATTATGGACTCATAGCTGAAAAAGAAGACAGAAAGAAAGTTAAATAAACGACAAAGACTCAACTTTAGCATATGAGACTTCGAAGAAACTTACGTATTAGGATATCTTCTGAAAATATCCTTGATTACTATTATAGCTTCTTGAACAACATAATTTACTTTTATCTTAATCAATTCAAGCAAGACACTGATACAGCGCTCAGCAGCCCTCTCTAATTTGATAGCACAGCGGCCAATAGCACGGACAGCTTTCCTGACAAAGTCGACATCCACTTCAGTAGCATATTCTTTGAATTCCAGTAGCACCTGCATACATATAAACCACACAGAATGATGCAACAAACAAGAACCAACATTGAAGGAACTAAACTTAATCAAAGCAGCAAGGATTTACCTGGTCTATGTTTCTGTCTGAAGCAAGCTTTATCATGATTTCTAACTTCTCCATTTTAACATATATAGGATCATTATACTTGCAAAAGAATACCTAGCAACAGAACAATATTAGAAGCAAAGTCCAGCTTTAGTTATAGATAAGTCCAACGGTTCTAAGAAATAGAGGTTTTGCTGCCAATCATGCAAGTACCGAGGCAACACCACGAAAAATACCTTGATTTCATGTGCAAGTATTGTTGGACGCTTTTGTACAATGAGGTTTATGTTCCTTAATGCAACATACTGGATTTCAGGTTCTGCTGAAAGCAACGTTACAAGAGGAGGAGCCATCTTCTTACAAAGGTTCCGAACTACATCAGTGCTGGTGATTAGTTCCATCTGTTGGAGTATCATCTGCAACACCGGGAAATGAGTATTAGCGGAATGTCTTATACTGGCAATGCTAATCATGCTGAAGCATTTTTTAAAAAAAAATTGAGTTTGTAAGAAAGAAGGAAACAATCCCACCTTTACAGCTGAAAGAACAACAGCGCAATTTGCATGCTGTAATCGTGGAGTGACTCGCTCCACTATATTTTCAGCTTCACGAGCATCAGCTGTTTTGTACTTGGAAAGAGCATCCAGTATAAAAACTTGACCCCACCTATATCCATAGAGATCATTATCTCATTCATGAACAAAGGAGCAAACATAAACAAGTTTCGTACAAAGCAGAGTTAAAAGCGCAATAAGAGGAGGTAATAGAAGACAATCCGTAAAGTTGCATCTAGCAGACAACAAAGCAAATCAAACAATAACTTAAAGTGAATGTAATGTCCTGTGACATGCCGACTAATGTTTACAGCAATGTTCACAATTTAGGTAATTTGCCAAACCATAGCACATTTTACATTAAGAAAGGTAGCAGCATTTGTTTTTCACAAGCTTACTCAGTGCATTCATTCAGAGCAGTTAGAAGCTTTGAAAGTGTATGGCTGGTGATCTCAAAGATGGGTCTGCTACTGCTTTCTTGAATTTCTGCAAGAGCCGCAACAGCATTTGCAACAACCATAGGATTGTTGTCAGATATTAAGTCCTTAAGAGCATCTAGAAAACCCCTATCTTCCACAAGCTCGGCATTTATGTCATAGAGCTTAGCAACACAGATAGCTGCTGTCTTACGAACATAAGGATCATCATCCTATGGAAAGAGAACGGACAAATTGCATTACTTAGTTAGAAAACACCGAGTGCTGTTATGTTCCAGACCGTCGTCAATCAATCAAGACGATCCGACTTCAAAACTAGGAGCAGACAGCGGAAGAGAAAATCTGTAAATTCACCTTAAGGCAACGTTGGAGGGGATCACACAAATACTCAGTGATCTTGTCAACACGAATGCATCCCATAGTCCGTACAGCCAAAGCACGAATCAAAGGATTTGGGTCCTGTGAATCCTGGAAAAAGTGCAAAAAACATAAGACGCATTAATAAGATATCAGAAACAACATGCTAGGGCAGCAAGGAAACCAATTCAAATGAATAAGAAACAACTGCATGATTAAGTGATATTGGTTTCTGCAAACCAAATGTTACCATGCAATGTTCCATCCTCTAGAAGGAGATGGCAAATGGGAACTTTTTGAAATATAGTGCAAAGCAAATGGGATGTGTTCTATAAATGTTGAGCGAACACGTGACAGAATCCGAGCATCCAAATCAAAAACCTTAAAGCAATGGATGGAATCGAACAACCTTCACAAAGCCATGTAGAAGCCCTTATAAAACCCACACAAGACAACAGTATAACTCAACATCCTCCTGCAAGTGATCCAATTTTGAATGTTCACACCTGAACTATATTTCAGACTTACACGTGCTAAGACGAGCTTCCCAAAGGTTGGTGTTAGAATATGTAAATAGTAGAACCCTAATCCAATGTGTATTAGGAGTAGGATAGGTTATGTGTATATATATATAGGGCTCATTGTAAAAAAAGTAAAAGTACGACCCAGTACAATACCACTCAGTGGTGTCTGGGGAGGGTAGTGTGTACGCAGCCTTACCCCTACCCTGAGGTAGAGAGGCTGTTTCCAAAATAGGGCTCATTGTACTATGTTTAATATCAATTATATATTTTTCTCTCGTGCTTTCTCACATGGTATCAGAGCAATCGTGAGAGATTTATCGCTGTGCATAAATTCCAGCGATTCCGGGAAGTAAAATCAATCATCGGAACCCTTTTCCGGCGACTTTTTCAAGTAAAATCAGTCTCTGTCAGTGTTGTGCAAAATCCAAACAATACCAAAAGACTCGCCTCTGTCTGGCGAAAAACCCCAGAAATTTCTCCGGCCAAATCAGCCCCACGCGCCCCCACGTGCCCGCCAGAACCCTAGGCGTGTGAGCCCACGCGCCGGCACGTGACCCTCTTTCCGGCCATTTTTTCCGGTGACTCCTTCAGGACAGTTTGGTCGGCTACTAATTCCGACCCTACCCATCCTATTTTCGTTCGATTCCGACAACTTTGAGTTTTTTCCGGCGACTACAGTGACTTTTCCGGTAGCTACAGTACTTTCCGGCCAGAATTTCTTCAGGACAGTCTGATCGCCCTTGAATTCCGAGCCTATCCATATTTTTATTTTTCAATTCCGACAACTTTGAATTTTTTCCGGTAGCTACAGTGCTTTTTCCGGCGCTACAGTGTTCCAGTTTTTTCCAGAAGCTCCAGTTTTCAGTTTCCAGTTTTTTGTTTCTGTTTCAGCGAGTTTTCATTTGATAATCCAACGATGTCATTAGGACTAGATGCTTTCGGGTCTAGAAACCCGGGTTCTGGCAGTTCCGGTGTTATGATTACCTCAGAACCTTTAATGGGAGGTTCAAACTACCTAGCTTGGGCTTCGTCTGTCGAGTTGTGATGTAAAGGTCAAGGTGTTCAAGATCATCTAATCAAAGAGTCTAGTGAAGGAGATGAAAAAGCCAAAGCACATTAGGAGAAGATCGATGCTCAATTATGCAGTATTTTGTGGCGATCTATTGATTCCAAGTTGATGCCCTTGTTTCGTCCATTCCAAACATGTTATTTGGTTTGGGAAAAGGCTCGTCTTGTTGCCAAGGGATATACTCAGATATTTGGGCTTGATTACAGTGATACCTTCTCTCCCGTGGCTAAGATAGCATCAGTCCGCCTTTTTCTCTCTATGGCTGTTGTTCGCCATTGGCCCCTGTATCAGCTGGACATTAAAAATGCATTTTTACACGGTGACCTTGAGGATGAAGTTTATATGGAGCAACCACCTGGGTTTGTTGCTCAGGGGGAGTCTTGTGGCCTTGTATATCGCTTGCGCCGGTCACTTTATGGTCTAAAGCAGTCTCCTCGAGCTTGGTTTGGTAAGTTTAGCACTGTTATCCAGGACTTTCGCATGACTCGGAGTGAAGCTGATCACTCTGTATTCTATCGGCATTCTGATTCACGTCTCTGTATTTATATAGTGCTCTATGTTGACGACATTGTTATTACCGGCAATGACCAGAATGGTATTACTAAATAGAAACAACATCTCTTTCAACACTTTCAGACTAAGGATCTGGGCACACTAAAGTATTTTCTGGGTATTGAGGTCGCACAGTCTAGCTCAGGCATTGTGATCTCACAACGGAAGTATGCCTTAGATATTCTTGAGGAGACAGGAATGACAGGTTGTAAACCTGTTGACACTCCGATGGATCCGAATTCTAAACTTCTTCCAGGACAGGGGGAGCCTCTTAACGATCCTGCAAGATATAGGCGGTTAGTTGGTAAATTAAATTATCTTACAGTGACAAGACCTGACATTTCCTTTCCTGTGAGCGTTGTGAGTCAGTTTATGGGTTCACCGTGTGATAGTCATTGTGATGCAGTTGTTCGCATTCTTCGGTATATAAAATCAACTCCAGGTAAAGGTTTATTGTTTGAGGATCGAGGCCATGAACAGATTGTTGGATACTCCGATGCTGATTGGGCAGGATCGCCTTCTTACAGACGTTCTACTTCTGGATATTGTGTCTTAGTAGGAGGAAATTTGGTATCTTGGAAAAGCAAGAAACAGAATGTGGTTGCTCGGTCTAGTGCAGAAGCAGAATATCGAGCAATGGCTATGGCGACATGTGAGCTAGTTTGGATCAAACAGTTGCTCAAAGAGCTGAAATTTGGTGATGTTAGTCAGATGGGACTTGTGTGTGATAATCAAGCTGCTCTTCATATTGTGTCAAATCCAGTGTTCCATGAGAGAACTAAGCACATTGAGATTGACTCTCACTTTGTCAGAGAAAAGATACTCTCGGGAGATATTGCTACAAAGTTTGTAAAGTCAAATGATCAGCTTGCAGACATTTTCACCAAGTCCCTCACTGGTCCTCGTATTAACTACATATGTAACAAGCTCGGTACATATGATTTATATGCACCAGCTTGAGGGGGAGTGTTAGAATATTTAAATAGTAGAACCCTAATCCAATGTGCATTAGGAGTAGGACAGGTTATGTGTATATATATATAGGGCTCATTGTACTATGTTTAATATCAATTATATATTTTTCTCCCGTGCTTTCTCACAGTTGGTTCTTACCATGTGAAAGAATTTGAACATTCAACTCAAATGATAAGACAACGGGTGAAGTAGCTAACGACCTTTATAAACCCCCTTTGAATCCCTTACACAATCCATATGGATAAATACAAGTATACAACTCAACAAAACAAGGTAATTAAACTAATCATATTATTTTTAAACCTCTAATGCGCTAGGAAGCACGGACACTAGGTTGTGCAGTCCACACTCCACTGTCCAGTGATGCTCAAGTCAAATTCAAACTGGACAGGTTGGACATCAGCTGGACACCATGTTGGACAGCCAAAAAAGTTTTTATTTTTCTAGTGCTTCCTTGAAATTCAGACTGTTGAAAGACATTATTTGTCCTACTCTCTTTGAAAAGCTTTTCTTTGGGAAAGAGGAAGGCATTAACGAGGTGTTTCTAGAGAGGATGAGAAAAATGTTATAGCCCAGGGATGGCGCGGTGAGAGACAACTTTGGTAAAGTTGTGATCTTCACAATTGAGCCATCAGGTGAATTCTTTGATCCACCTAAACTTTGTTTGACAGAGTTATCTGCTGATGGGAAGTAGCATATACCAGGTAGATTAGGTAATCTTCGCCCGCAAACTGGTATGAGCGCTAATATTATCAAAAGAAAAAAAAAAAGCCTCAAACAGAACCTCTTATTCCCTATGCAACCTATCTTTGTTTTAGTGCCTTATTTCAAACCTACTAAATTGAAAGGCATGAGTTCATTACATCAAGCAAAATAAGTTTCATGATGGTTCATTATCTGAGAGCTCGTAGAAGAACCTTTATCTCGACAAAGGCTCATCACAAGGTCCAAGATCTCTTCTCGGTAGATTATGATTATACATGGAATACCTGTCAACAAAATTTAGAAGTCTTATTTTGTTCCATGTCCCGCTGATTTTTTATATTTTTCATGTCTTTGGGTCTATGTCTATGTTAGTGTACTGTGTCCAATTGCTAGGCATCACTAACCTCAATATAACATACAAATGAAGAGGAACTAATTAAAATTCTTTTCTTGATAAAGAAGAGAAGCTACTCAATTGAAGAGCAAAAACATTATGGTCTCTGGAAAAGCAAGAAATGCATACGAAAGGATTAAATCAGATAGAAAAGCCCCTCCAGTCTCAATTCTCATTGAAGACCGGGTAAAGGAGTATCATAAGCGCTCGAGACTCATTGCATTACACAACTCAAAAAGATAGGCATAAAGCTTTATCAATACTTTCCTATTCTCAATCATAGGTAAATGAGACAGATTAGTTGAGAAGTCTAGGTCAATGATGAACGCGAAAGCTTTAATTATAATAGCCATACAGGTGAAGATCGACATATAAAGAACAAATCAGCAGGTAATGAGAAGAATAAAACCACAACATTTACAGAAGACAAATGATTAAGGATGAGTTTCATCACGGAAATACCTTCACAAATGTATTTACGGCAAGTATAGCAAGATCAGGCTGGCTTTTAGCATAATTGATAAGATATAAGTATACAAGCTTCTTTAACTCCAAATTCTCTGTTTGCATGCAGTTAACAACATCTGTGAATAGTGAAGAAACATCTTTCCCAACAGTCATAGCAGCAATCACCTTTTTGACAGCATCTTTTCTCTTGTCCTGCATCGGATATATATATATATATAAGCACCTACAAAATTTCCAAAAAGAAAAATGGAATGGCAAGGCTACAATGAAAAGCCTCATGACTCAGAAACACAACTTAGCCACAGTTGAATCTTCATAAAAAAAAAAAATAATCTTTCACAAAAAACTTATCCACAATTGAATAACGTCACAATTCAGTTGAGTAAAAATAAAGACAGAAAATGTTAAGTTCATTGTAAAAGCAACAATTTTCAACTACAAATGTCTACGATTACCAGAAGCAACCAGTTTTAAAATGACAGGTAAAGAAGTAACATTTCACCAAATGAACGGACATCTAGTTTCTAAAAGCATTTCATCACCAGGAAACATTCTTTCAACCAACCCACATGAATCGAGCCAGTAATGCAACTGAGTTCACATGTATGCAAATTCCAACCAAATCTTCTACCAAACGAGCAGATAAAATAGTACATTTTCGATAACAATTTCAGACACATCCCCAGTTCTTGAAACTATTTTTTCATAAGGAAGTAAGGCCTTGAAACTAAATGTAAAATCCCATATAACATATTCAACCAAATCAAACCACTCACCTTATTGATATCAACCAAACAAATGAAGTACTACCTATTAAATGAGAAGTAATAACTATTCATCAGTAACTTCCCCAGTTTCACAAAAACATCCCACTGAAAATGGAGTAATTAAATAGAACCTCAAAACTAAACACAGGTGATTAAACATAATTCACAAGTGAGATCAATTAAACAACGGAATACTAGAGAGACTCCTCCAATAAATCAAATTGCGAAACTAAATACGAATTCTGATTAAGCATTATCCTCCAATTTCAATAGCTATTCTGTTCAATAAAAGTTCAGTAACTTCCCTATTTCATAAACATCTCTCTCAATGAAAATGCAGTAGACTTCAATAGGACCTCAAACTAAACATAAAACCCTTGAAAAGGCATAAAGTTTCGCATTCAGAAAATAAAAAATCTTAAATTATTGAGATCAACAAAACAAACGAGGACTACTGAGACTTCTACGACAAATCAAATGCGAAAACTAGCCAGATCTGACCACGGCTATCCTAAATCACTATTCAAATGACAAATTAAAATCATAAATTACATTAAATAGGATCAATGCGAAGCTAATAAATTCCGTATGTGATTTTTTTTGTAGATTCGATATGAATACAGGAAGTGAAGAGTATTTTGTGACCTTGTACTGAGAATTGAGTTCTTCTTTGAGCTCAGGGATTTCTCCTTTCTTCGTAGTGGAGAAGTATTTTGAATCGTGACCGCTCATTCTCTTTGATCGGAATCAGACGGCCCGCGAGGCTGCCGGTGGAGAGACAGAGCAGAGAGAGGGGAGGGGGGGGAGGGAAATGAGAAGAGAGAGAAGCAGGAACGTAAGGCTTCTCGTCAAAAGCAGGGAAATCATAAATGTGGTATTAAACCGGTGGCTGAATCAAACCGGTGCTTAACCGTGGGAATTTACTATGCCCGAGTTAATTGTTAAACACTTTGCATAGCGGTAAAATGTTACTCCGGACATCAGGTATATATATATATATATATTTGTTTGGTAAATAAAAAATAGGTAATACCTTAAATCACACCTAAACTTGAATATCATACCTGAATTATACTTGATCGTAATTACCCCTTAACTTAGCCTTTTGAGAATCATTAACTTTAGATACTAATGTGGCAAAAAGTATAGTGCACTCACCTACGTGAATTTTTCATGTCTATCTGGCAATTTCTTTAAAATTATTTTTTTTACTTTTTTAAGAATATTACTTTTTTAGATAAATTTTTTTGAATAAAATTTATAATAAAACTTGGATTTTATTATATTATTTACACTAAATATTTTTATTTAGCTAAAAATAATAAAGTTTTAGTTAATCTTTAATTTGACCTAGAAATAAAGATTTATACAATTGAAATAAATAGTCAAGACATTTAAAAAGTTATACAAAATTACATAGTTGAAATAAATAGTCATTGCATCAAAACAAAAAATAAAAAGAGTGTACAATTGCACTTATAATTTCTTGCAATTGTACACTCTTTTTATTTCTTCTTTTGATGCAATGACTATTTATTTCAACTATATATTTTTACTTTTTTAGGTAAAATTTGTTTAAAAAAATTTAGAACACCATAATTTGGACCTATATAAAAACTTATAGCAGAAATAATTAATTTTAAATTATGTATTTTTATAATTTTTAGATGTCTTGACTATTTATTTCAATTGTATAAATCTTTATTTTCAGGTCAATTTTTAAAAAAAAATTAACTAAAACTTTATTATTTTTCGCTAATAAAAATATTTAGCCTAAATAATGTAGTTCTATCCAAGTTTTATTATAAATTTTTTTCAAAAATATTATTTAAATAGTAATATTCTTAAAAAGGTAAAAAAATATTTTATTTTAAAAAATACCACATAGATAAAAAAAATTCACGTGGCATGAGTGCACCCACACTTTTTGTCACATCAGCATCTAGAAGGATAATAACTCTCAAAATGCCAAGTTGAGGGAGATAATTAAGATCGGCATAGTTCGAAGAGAATACTAATAATCTGAGTCAAGTTTATATGTGATTTAAAGTATGTTATCTAAAATATATTATTACTAATAAATAAATATCTAAAGCAATATAATGTCACAATAGAAAAGTTGAGTCAAACTCAATTAATATCACATTGTGTTATAATTTCTAATGATAATTCTAATTGGTAAGTTGGAAGGTCAATATATAGAAGATAATGACTGAATAATATAATTTTAAGAAATAGTGACATACTTCGATTTATATAAATTGTAATCAAGTAATTTTAGAATGAAAAGTATAGATCATATAAGCGATCTTTGTTATAAACTAAAGCAACAGACAAGAACAACAGAACAAGAACAATAGCAATAGAGAGAAGAGTAGAGAGAGTTCTTCTTATTGAGTTGAGAGGGGTGAATTACAATGGTAGAGAGCACCTCTATTTATAGGGAGGAGGAAGATCTTGCTACCAATAATAGGATTCTAAAATCTCTCTAATTAAGTACATTAAAGACATTCACCTTAAATAGAAGTGTAAGAATCTTCTATTTTATAACACTCCCCCTTGAATGTCTATTCAATGATGTGCCTCGTTAAAACCTTAAAACAAAACCCAATGGGAAAAATTAAAGTAAGGAAAGAGTACACATGTTTGAATATGCGCCTATTGGTTGCCTCGTTAAAAACCTTGCAAGGAAAACCCAGTGGGACAAAACCTTGTAAGGGAAAAAGAGTGCAACGCGCATTAACTCCCCCTAATGAGTACATCAATTTATATCCTTGAGCATTTGCATTCCAATCTTGTGCATCATCTTCAAAACGATCTTTGGTAGATATTTGATAAATAAATCAACCATGTTGACTTGAATAAATATTCCGCACCTTGAAATCATCACTCTTGATAGATATGAACATCTTCATATAATGTCGTGGAATAGCTCTTCAATATCTCCATAGATGCATTCTTAATGCCATCATGCTTATAGTTATAGCAAGATACATATGTACACAAATTGTACTTAGGATGTGGTACTTCAGGACCAAGAATTGCATATGCTTCAAGCAACTTAAATCTTTCAAGTTAAGTCATGTAAGTCACATAATAGACTTTAGATGCATATCAAGTTTTCACGTCATGCTAAACAAATAAGATATCGAAAACTGATTATACATACCTTTGACTTTATACTTTCAAGCATTTGAACTATAGGTTCAAAACTACATGTCTTTCATATGGAATCAATTCTTCTTGAATTGTATCTCTTCCATTTAGTTGCTTTCTTTGAGTCAGCAAATGCGTATAGCATGCTTTGCAATATGTTGCAATTGCATTTCCCTTTTTATGAACTACAGGTTCATATCATGATATTCGGGGATATACATATACAAATGAAAATTCATCCCATGTAACACTTTCTCAAGTGTTTATCATGTCTCCCCCTCATGTTAGTAAAGCTAACATGTTTCCTCAACTTTGGAAAATCATCTTTGTGCATTATGTCAATATACACAGCACCTTAATAATAAGATGAAATTATTTGGTTCCTGACCCTGAACCACTTGTGAGGGGAGAATATACTCTCGTATACAACTTATATCAAACTGATATATATATAACTTAGTTCTCATAAGAAACAGTTTAGCTATTAAGTGGCAGCACTCAATAATTATCTTGCTAAACCAACTTTAATATAAACCAACTTATCAAGATGAACTGTCTTGAGTAGAGAATCTGGAAACTATGCTCGAAGTTAGATTACTGAGCGATTTACCTCGCAAGCACCGGCCAGGCTGCGGGTCAATAACAATTGCGCATGTAACCATTCCATAGATGCATCATATGTGGTATACATGGCAGGTGAATGGGCCCATATTCACCTTTGATATTTCCAGAATTTAGGGGCTTCAACCCGAACTCTTTAGTTGGTCAGTTCATTACTGAGAACAAGAACTTCTAGTTCTTTGATATTCACCTATGTGAATTTGCACATCATACTTCAAATGAGATGGCTAACACGAATGTCAACTGACTAAATTATCAATATTGGTAAACTTCAAATTTACACCATGACATGTGCACTTATCAATAAACTTCGGGTTTATTATGACATGGGTTTTATACCAATAGATATCCACTTTATTGTGGCATTCTTTCGTTTGTGTAGTACAAACTGGAGAACAAAGCGGGTAGCTTTTCATATACAAATTACCCCGCTACAAGTTGTAGTAATAGGAGAATCAAAGCCTTCCTTTATTTATAGTCTCAATATCATCAATCGCCTTCGCGTGTACTTTTGGAAACTGGATAAGTTTCTTTGAGACTTACTACAGCACAATACTCAATTGTGTTTCTCCAACATAGTAATAATTGGCTCTTCGAGAGCTCTCAATTAACTTTGTACTACCACAGGTTCATCAACATCCGTGTGGTGAATATCTTTCTTAAAGAGAAAGTTATACCATTATGGTCATGTCAAACTTATATGCAAGATATGTTTCTTGCATTATCGTTGTCCTTTAATGGTCATATTTCCAAAATACTTTGGCGTACAATAGGTACGCGACCAACGATCATTCATGCCATATATCATCTCAAACCTCCTTCTAGGGGTGAGGGTGGTATCATCTCAAGCCTCCTTCTAGGAGTGAGTGTGGTATATTCAATACCAATTTCATGTTCATATTCTTCCAACATTGAATATGTATTTGTGAATCACATTCACTTCGAGGATATGTGATTTTGTTATCCTTTTCAAATCTATAAATGCTTCAGGCATTTGATTTGCTATTCTTTGCAAATGGATAATCTTTTGTGCCTCTTTCTTTCAAATAGAGGTATGTGGATCAAGATGAGATAATGATGCATTTTTCCACAAAATTTCCCGTTTGGTTTCACCAACTTCTCCCCCTAATTTTGGGAAAAGTGTCTCATCAAATTGACAGTCTGCAAATAGTGCAGTGAACAAATCTCCTGTCAATGTTTCGAGGTAGCGAATAATGGAGGACGCGTCAAACTCAACATATATTCCTAACCTCCTTTGCAAACCCATTTTGGTGCGGGATGGCGGTGCTACATGCACATATACTGCGCATCCAAAGCTTCTTAAATGGGATATATTGGGTTCATGACCCAAAACCAATTGCAATGGGGAATATTTGTGTCAATTCGTCAGTCAGAGACGAACTAGCATTGCTGCATGCAACATGGCGTGACCCCAAACCGAAGTGGGCAGCCGACGAACTAGCATTGCTTCATGCAAAATGGCGTGACCCCAAACCGAAGTGGGCAGCCGACAAACTAGTATTGTTGCATGCAAAATGGCGTGAACCCAAGTCGAAGCGGGCAGCCTCGTTTTCATGAAGAGTTCAAGATTATTCTCATCTATTGTCTCAATATGATATCCATTTTGAATGATATTTTTAAAACTCAACAAGTTCCTTTTAGACTTGGAGGAGAACATTGCATTCTCTAAGATAGATTCTCAAAACTCAACAAGTTCCTTTTAAACTTGGAGGAGAACGTTTTGATTGATATCATTAAAACTCAACAAGTTCTTCTTAGACTTGGAGGAGAACATTTCTCAATGATTAACGTCATGCCTTTGGGCAGAGTTAGATTTGCTCTTCCGGAGCCTTCAATCAATTTACTACTTCCATAGATTGTAGTAATGTTTGCCTTACACAATTACTCTTCTTTTCTTTGAGTATTGTATGTGTAGTACATGAATCAACTAGGCAAATACTTTTACAATTGGACGTTGGTCCAAGTTCGCTTTGTGAGATATCTATATTTGCTATCCCATAGTTTAACATACAAAAGAAATACACGAACATAAGAATAAACAAGTTCAATTCTTTTGTGTCACATAATATTTTCAAAAACTGCTACTAACAGTTGGCTAACAAAATCAGATATGTTATCCATAATCAA
The DNA here is from genome assembly GCA_034376525.1 of Nicotiana benthamiana. Classification (NCBI taxonomy): domain Eukaryota; kingdom Viridiplantae; phylum Streptophyta; class Magnoliopsida; order Solanales; family Solanaceae; genus Nicotiana; species Nicotiana benthamiana. Next base: position 176,343,831 of record CM067339.1, read on the forward strand.
TTACTTTGCAGTTTGAAAAATTCAGCGTTTTTCATGAGACAATCGATTATTAAACACACACAATCGATTGTTGGAACATAGACAATCGATTGTTAAACATAGACAATCGATTGTGGATGATTTTTGAAAAATTCCAGATTACACTGCCTAACGACAATCGATTGTTAGATATAGATAATCGATTGTGGGTGATTTTTGAAAAATTCCAGACCTCACTGTTTCAAGACAATCGATTGTTAGACAAAGACAATCGATTGTTGGCTATTTTTGAAAAATTCCAGAACACACTGTTTCAAGACAATCGATTGTTAGACAAAGACAATCGATTGTTGGCTATTTTTGAAAAAATTCCAGAACACACTGTTTCAAGACAATCGATTGTTAGCCAAAGACAATCGATTGTTAGCCAAAGACAATCGATTGTTGATCAATTGTTTTTCAACTTTAATGTGAAAATAGTTGATAATCGACTAGTTTTTCAGGCTAGTCGATTACCCCCACTGGAAAATAAAAGTTTTATTGATATTTGAACATATTGAAGATATTCTAAAGAACTACTGCTAACATTGCTTTATGAACTAACTAATACGAGCTAATGCTAATGACTATTAGTTTATTCACTAACTAATACAAATAAGTAGAACAAAATCAAATAACTCCATCTTCTTTCATCACGGATCCATCGCCGATTAGGTGGTCTATTTTTCCATCGGGTTGCTCAAAGAAGTCTGCCACATCCAGGTGGGTGATGTCCTCATTGTCGTCATAGACAAAGTTTGTTTCAGGGCCTTTTCTCTTTCGAGATGCTTGATAAAGGTCAACCAAGTGTCTTGGTATACGGCAAATCTTTGACCAGTGCCCTTTCCCACCGCAACGATAACATATAGTTTCTGAACTATTTGCCTTAGGATCTTCGGGATCCCGTTTCGGTGGTTATCTCTCTTTGGGGGGTGACGGACTTCTTTGGAATTTCTTCCTTGTCCACGTCCTTGGCTTTGACCCCGTTTATGACCGTGATCATGGTCCCTTTTATGTTTGGCATAATGCGAGTGCACCATATCTGCTTCAGGCAGTGGTGTAGACCCAGTTGGTCTATTTTCGTGATTTCTCATGAGCAGATCATTATTTTGCTCAGCCACTAGTAAGAGAGAAATCAGTTCAGAGTACTTCGTAAAGCCTTTCTCTCGGTACTGTTGCTGCAGTACCATATTGGAGGCATGAAACGTTGTAAACGTTTTCTCAAGCATATCGTAATCGGAGATGTTATCTCCACATAGCTTCAGTTTAGAAGTAATTCTGAACATAGCAGAATTATATTCAGAAACGGACTTAAAGTCCTGTAGCCTCAGATGGGCCCAATCATATCGTGCTTGTGGCAGAGTAACCAACTTCAGGTTGTCATATCTCTCCTTTAAGCTGTTCCACAAAACGAGTGGATCCTTGACGGTGAGATATTCAATCTTCAAACCTTCGTCAAGGTGGTGGCGCAAGAAAATCAAGGCCTTCGCACAATCTTGGGTGGATGCTTTTTCTTTATCTTTGAGGGTGTCTCCGAGACCCATAGCATCTAGGTGGATTTCAGCATCCAACACCCATGTCATATAGTTCTTGCCCGAAATTTCAAGGGCAACGAACTTTCTTTTCATAATGTCAGACATACTCGAAAATTAAATTAGGAAGAGGGAAAATACCTTGGATTTTCGAGAATGATACTTGAGACGGTAGAGTCTCGTGCTGTTAACGTGTTATAAACTAAAGCAAAAGACAAGAACAACAGAACAAGAACAATAGCAATAGAGAGAAGAGTAGAGAGAGTTCTTCTTATTGAGTTGAGAGGGGTGAATTACAATGGTAGAGAGCACCTCTATTTATAGGGAGGAGGAAGATCTTGCTACCAATAATAGGATTCTAAAATCTCTCTAATTAAGTACATTAAAGACATTCACCTTAAATAGAAGTGTAAGAATCTTCTATTTCATAACAATCTTAACTTTTTTGAATGATTTTTGTTGCAATTTTTATATGATACTTCTATTTCAACTTACAAAAATTACCCAAAGACTTATTAATTTTTTTCCCCGCAGGAACATAGACAAAAAAGATTAAAACATAAAGAGCTTTCATATAGTATAACACGATTTCTAGTAGCATTTCGAATCAGTAAGTGAGAAGGTTAATATATGGAAGATAAATGACGTACTTCGGTTTATATATACTGTAATTAGGTTATTTTAGAAAGTATAGGTCATATTAGCAACCCTAACTTAATAAAAAATAAGACTTAATGAATTTTGTCGTAGTTTTATATAGTACTTCTATTTCAACTTTAAAAAAATTATCAAAATACTTGCTAATTTTCTCTTACATGAACATAGAAAAGAGTTTTTAGACACACACTATGTGTATATACATATAGGGGCGGATGTCTGTGGCGGTGAAACACATCTACAAGGAGATCAACAGAGTTGTTGATTATTGGCAAAGGAGCGCACTAATAAGAATCTTTTTAAAAATATTTTTGTAACAGCAGTTCCTCCGATATTTGTCATACGAGTTTTTGGGCAAAACGCCCTAATTGGTAGATTATGTTAATATAATGCATCTAGTTTTAACAAAAAAAACAATAAATATATGTGCGGAGGTAAAGCGTTAGTGATGGTTTCAATTGAACCAATAACTCTCGTTGCTGCGCAAAAAATTATATATAAAAATTTATTAAAATTATAAAAATAATGTATATGAACCTATATTAAAAAATATAATAGGTTAAACGTAAAATATAAAGGGTGAAACCGTAGAATTTAAATCCTAGATCCGTCGAGAGAAACAGAGCACGAAGCTAATGCTTCACCCGACCGACTAACTCCAAACCATCATCGGATTCTTCTTTATTTGCTCTTTCTTTATGGTGCAAACACATACCCGAATCAGCCTGGTTCTTCCTATGTCCCCCCCGCGTCGGGGCCTGCTCCACATCCCCGCCATTTACGTTATTCTCAACTTAGTCTCTCAGAGGCCAACCAAATATTCAACACCCGCTTTTCTTAATGGCTACTCACTTTCGAGTGAATTGAACTCTTGGACAGGCTAAAAGGGAAAGAGGAAATTATACAAAGCATTTTTCACTTGTTTACGGGACCAGTGTCAAAGGCGAAGCCTATCGCCATACCGACCATCAAATACGAGGTTGGACCCTTTTTCAAAGATTTGATGGAATGACCTACCCCATCCAAAAACGCTTATGTCACTGGGAAATTATGGTTTGTTTTGATATCCGATAGAAATAATTATTTGATTATAGACAAGCTATGCAACAATTTATAATGAATGGAGCAGTAATACTGAGATTAGCATTCCGAGGATATGCAATTGAGGGATTATAATATAAGTGTTAGTAATGTAAGGATTACGACACGTATGTTATTTTTGTTAGAAAATACGCTTAACGCTAGAGGGGGGGTGAATAGCGTTATAATAAAAAACAGCGTAAACTTGCGGAATTAAAAAATTGCATGAATGAAATAAGTGCGATAAGTAAATAATAAGGAACGAACGCACCGATGTATACTGGTTCACCACAACTCGTGGCTAGTCCAGTCCCCGAGAGACTCTCTCGAGATTTCCACTATCTTCGTCAAGCTTACGGGTGCTTAACAAACCGTTACAGTTGCTCAAGGATACCACACCTTAAGACTTCACTTGCTTGAGAATACCTCACCCCAAGACTTCAACCACTAAGACTTTGGGTACTTAGCAAACCCGACAAATGAGAAGATATGTTCTTCTTAAACAACTCTCTTTTACAACAAATACTCTCTCAATAGAGTGGATAAAGAGATACACAATAAGCTCTATGAACAACACAAAGTTGTCTATCAAATGGCTCAACAAAAGCTCTAAAATGATGCTTGAAAATGATCAATATGTATAACAATGTATGGAGGAGTTGTGTGTTTAAAAACAACTCAAAAGACCTCTTTTTATAGGTGAAAAAGTGGTGCTGACCGTTGCTTAATTGACAAATATAATCCCTGATTCTGTGCTCAAACAATCGATTGTTTGGAGTAGATAATCGATTGTTTGACCAACGTTCAAAAGACAGATTCCTGATTTTAGGCTAAACAGTCGATTGTAAGGACTAAATAATCGATTGTTATTCAACGTTCAAAAATCAAATTAGGATTCTGTGGGAACTGTCAAAATATAATTGATTCTGTGGGAACGGTCAAAATATAATCGATTGTATGAAAATGACAATCAATTGTTTATGAATATAATCGATTGTATGACAAAAACAATCAATTGTTTAGATGTTTAAAAACTTCGGTTGCACACTGTCTCAAAAGAATCGATTGTTAAAAGTAGACAATCGATTGTTTGCTATTTTGAAAAACTTCAGATCACACTGTCTTAATACAATCGATTGTAGGATTCAAATAATCGATTGTTGAGGCCCAGATTTAAAAGACATGTTTAAAACCTTTAACATCATTTTGTTTTAACACAAAGATGCATGTTTATGATAAATATGATTTAATAAAATATTTTATGCATGTTTGTGATGACCTAATGTTGAGCCAAAGGATAAGATAACTTAAACGTTGTCCTTACATTGGTTCTACCAAACGACCTACGTCTTGGGTCTTCGGTCTTGAACTCTTTGGCTCGTTCATGCAATTCCGTCATCAGTATGCTTCTTGCCATTTGATTGATTGTCATATTATATCGTTGTTTGACACTTGACTTCATTGTTTGTCATTCATCAAAACCTATACCTGAAAATCATGCTCATACAACCAAAGCGCACATATCATAGATATACATGATTTCCAATAATTTTCCCCTTTTTGATAATGACAAACAACGGAAGATATGCATATTGAATTCCCCCTAAATAGATGTTATATCTCAACATACAATTTATGCAACCAATTCAATTCAATATAATTCCCCCTTAGTAGAATATTCCCCCTCAATTAAAGCATGCATATCGCCCATATTCTTCCCCCTTTTGGCATTAGCAAAAAGAGTATACCAAAAGTTATTTAAACCATTGACGATACCAATCGTTATAGACAAGATCATATAAAAAATTAGTAAATGGCATACTAATAATAATGATCATTTTTCTCAACTATGCCAATTGTTATTTAAACTAAAAATATTCATCAAAACATGAATCAATCATCTATTATAAAACCAATTGATACTAATTGTTATTCAAAAATAAAACTTGTTAAAGCATGTATCAACCAAAACTGATATAGATTATTTGCACATATCAACTCATTGCGTTTTTATTCAAAATACGATAACTAACCGACGTTCCCCCTTAATGCATTAAGATTTCGTGCTTGGTGCATCCACTACAATATTGTAGTCTTCAAGCACACCTGCAAACATAACCTAAAAATAGGTTTTTGGTACCCAACTTCTTTTGGGTCCCTGGGGGTTAGGATAACAATAGTCATAATCAACACATAAATTTCTATGTTTAGCAAAATAAACGGGTGCAATGTGTCCTACCCGATTACAATAGTGACATATAACATTAGGATTGTGCATATGTCTAGGTTGAGCCAAATGCGTTCTAGGTGATCTAAAGTTGTTCCCACTAGATTTCCTAGAGTCATGTCTAGGTGGTCTAAAATTATTCATTCTAGACTCATTTGTAAAATTCCTCGAGTTGTTTCTAGGTGGTCTAAAATTATTCATTCTAGACTCATTAACAAAATTCCTAGAGTTGTTTCTAGGTGATCTAAAACAATTAATCTTAGACTCATTAGTGAGGTTCCTAGAATTCTTTCTAGATGGTCCGACCTCATTACTTTCATCCTTTTTAATATCTTCAATTTTAGGACTATCAACACTACGTGTTTCTAGTGCTTTCCTAAGTTCTGTGTTCTCTAGTATTAAAGAACTACAAGAAGAACAATTGGAACATTTATCAATAGAAGAGGCTTCATTCAATTCCTTGATTTTATTTTTAAAATCAACAATGTCATTTTTCAAAAATTTATTTTCTTTTTCTAAAACTTCAATTTTATTTTTATGAACATCATTTTCATTAGTCAATTTTTCAAAATCTATTTCTTTCAAAGAAGAGGATTTTTCAAATTCTTTTTCTTGTAAAGAAAGTGTTTTCTGAAAATTTGTTTCTTGCAAAGAAAGTGTTTTCTGCAAAGAAAGTGTTTTCTTCAATTCTATGATAGTTTTGGAAGCATTAACAAATTCACCATACAATTCATCATAGGCATTTTGTATTTCTTCAAACGAGTGAGAGTTAGAAGTACTTACCTCTTCTTCTTTGTTTGCCATAAGACACCGGGCAGTTGGTTCATCACATGAGCTGTCCGCTTCCTGAGGCGTACTTTCATAAGTGTCCTCAAGCTTGTCCCACATATCTTTAGCAGTTTTGCAGTGGGAAATTTTCCGATAGTCCTCTTGATTCAAAGCGCTATACAACATATTAATTGCCTTGGTGTTGTATTCACTTACCATGGCTTCCCCAACTTTAGTCGTCATTTGCTCACCATACTTGATGATTTGCCATAGATAAAAGTTGTTTGATTTGATGAAGATTCTCATCCGATCTTTCCAATATGTGTAATTGCTTCCATCAAATATTGGAGGCAAAAAGGTAAAGTGACCTTCACCTATTCCTGCAAAAGCACTACTAGTAGAAGCCATAGAAGGATTCTCTCAAACTGTTAAGTCTTACAGAGAGTTAGGCTCTGATACCAATTGTTAGAAAATACGCTTAACGCTAGAGGGGGGGGTGAATAGCGTTATAATAAAAAACAGCGTAAACTTGCGGAATTTAAAAATTGCAGGAATAAAATAAGTGCGATAAGTAAATAATAAGGAACGAACGCACCGATGTATCCTGGTTCACCACAACCCGTGGCTAGTCCAGTCCCCAAGAGACTCTCTCGAGATTTCCACTATCTTCGTCAAGCTTACGGGTGCTTAACAAACCGTTACAGTTGCTCAAGGATACCACACCTTAAGACTTCACTTGCTTGAGAATACCTCACCCCAAGACTTCAACCACTAAGACTTTGGGTACTTAGCAAACCCGACAAATGAGAAGATATGTTCTTCTCAAACAACTCTCTTTTACAACAAATACTCTCTCAATAGAGTGGATAAAGAGATACACAATAAGCTCTATGAACAACACAAAGTTGTCTATCAAATGGCTCAACAAAAGCTCTAAAATGATGCTTGAAAATGATCAATATGTATAACAATGTATGGAGGAGTTGTGTGTTTAAAAACAGCTCAAAAGACCTCTTTTTGTAGGTGAAAAAGTGGTGCTGACCGTTGCTTAATTGACAAATATAATCCCTGATTCTGTGCTCAAACAATCGATTGTTTGGAGTAGATAATCGATTGTTTGACCAACGTTCAAAAGACATATTCCTGATTTTAGGCTAAACAGTCGATTGTAAGGACTAAATAATCGATTGTTATTCAACGTTCAAAAATCAATTTAGGATTCTATGGGAACGGTCAAAATATAATTGATTCTGTGGAAACGGTCAAAATATAATCGATTGTATGAAAATGACAATCGATTGTTTATGAATATAATCGATTGTATGACAAAAACAATCGATTGTTTAGATGTTTAAAAACTTCGGTTGCACACTGTCTCAAAAGAATCGATTGTTAAAAGTAGACAATCGATTGTTTGCTATTTTGAAAAACTTCAGATCACACTGTCTTAATACAATCGGTTGTAGGATTCAAATAATCGATTGTTGAGGCCCAGATTTAAAAGACATGTTTAAAACCTTTAACATCATTTTTTTTAACACAAAAATGCATGTTTATGATAAATATGATTTAATAAAATATTTTATGCATGTTTGTGATGACCTAATGTTGAGCCAAAGGATAAGATAACTTAAACGTTGTCCTTACATTGGTTCTACCAAACGACCTACGTCTTGGGTCTTGTCTTGAACTCTTTGGCTCGTTCATGCAATTCCGTCATCAGTATGCTTCTTGCCATTTGATTGATTGTCATATTATATCGTTGTTTGACACTTGACTTCATTGTTTGTCATTCATCAAAACCTATACCTGAAAATCATGCTCATACAACCAAAGCGCACATATCATAGATATACATGATTTCCAACAATTTTTTGTTGGACGTTTAATTTGTTGTATTAAAAATAATATATATAATTTAATATATGAGTTTTTTTTTGAATAAACAAATTCTTTTCATTTTATCAAAATAATTGTACAATTACAAAACATAGATGCTGACCATCTATTGTATATTTCTAAAACTCTATCACATTGTCATCTAATCCAGATTCATACAGAGCATAACATACTGATTTATACATTCTAAGGGTAGCAATCTAAACTCAGCAGCACTGCCTTCCACTTATGAACTGAAATTCCTTTCAAATGCACGTGTATGGCTATTTCTTTACAGATATTGTTGCTGAACAATCTCCCACCTTGAAATCTTTGATTATTCCTTTCTCCCCATATCACAGTCACCAACATCCCAAATACACAAGCAGTAATTTCTTCTAGGCCACTCCTCTTCTTTGATATCTTACCGATCCACTCTATCTCATGTTTCCAGTCAAGAATAGCTCTATGATATCCCAGCCAGTTTAGAAGACGAGTCCAAAGTGCCTTTGTCTGCGAGCATTCAAAAAACAGATGGCCAAAAGTCTCAATATCATGCCCACGGAATGTGCATTCCTGTGGAACATGTATGTCAAATTTCTGAATTTTGTCCACTATTGCCAATTGTCTATGTAATGCAAGCCATAATATAAATTTGTATCTTGGATGCAAGTGAGCCTGCAACATGATGCTCTTCCACTTGATTTTTTGGTATTGTGGGTATTGAAGTCTATATAGTTTTTTTATACTGAAGAACTCACCCCTCTGCAGCTGAACCAGTCTACTGTCCAGATTTCCTTGAAAGCCTAGAATTTCATTTATCAACTCTCTCGACTCAAAAATCTTCCTTACTACACAAGCAGCAGTTTTAGAAACATGCATATCTCAATTCTATGATTCTTTATGTAGTAGACATGCATCCACTTAATCCATAGGCTATATTTCTTTTTTGCCAGTGCCCATAAGTGATTTACAATAACAGCCTTGTTCCATCTGATTAAGTTCATTACATTCAGCACACCTGCACTATAAGGCATACATATTGTTTCCCTAGCAACTAAGGCATTCCCTCACACAGTAGCAGCTCGTGTCCATAAGTAGGATCTGCAGATTGCTTTTATCATTTTCATCACTTTCTTTGGCAATAGAAAAATTTGAGACCAGTAGGCTTGCACTCCAAATAAGACTGACTTTATCAATTGAAGTCGACCTGCATATTATAGTAATCTTGATGTCAATCAGCTTATCTTCTGTGTTACTTTCTCAACTAATGGCCATCATTGTGCAATGGTTAACTTTTTTTTAATCCAAATGTACCCCTAGGTATTTGAATGGGAGGCTACCTTCAGGGAAACCTGGTTTTTGCAAAATCTCCTCTTTCCGCCAAGTGAAAACTCCAGCTATGTACACAACACTCTTTTCAGCACTTGCTTGGAGTCCATATGCTTTGGAGAAGTTCTGGAAAGCCTGCTTTAGCAATTTAACAGATTGAATATCTGCTTTACATAACATAAGTAAATCATCCGCAAAATATACATGTACTACACCCAATTTCTTACATCTAGGATGGAATTTGAACTCTTTCCTCTTCATCATTTGCATAAATTCCCTTTGCAGATACTCCATAGCCAGTACAAAAAGGTGGGAGACAGAGGATCTCCTTGCCTTATGCCTCTTTTGCCTTTAAATGGAACAGTGATTCCACCATTTATGTTTAGGGAATAGGTGACAAATGATATGCATTCCATTATCCACCCAATGAACTTATAAGGAAAACCCATATCCCTCAGCAGACTCTCTAAAAAGCACCACTCAACTGTGTCATAAGCTTTCTTCAAATCTACTTTCATAACACATCTTGGAGAAATGCCCTTTCTGGTATAACCTTTGAAAAGCTCATGTGTAAACAAAATGTTATCTGTGATGCTGCGACCCTCCATGAAAGCTGACTGAGATCTCCAATCAGACCCCCAATGACTGCTTTCAATCTTGATGTAAGGATCTTTGTGATGATTTTATATAGAGTTGTGCATCATGCGATGGGCCTATAATCCTTCAATATGCTTGGATTTTGCACTTTAGGAATCAGTGTTAGAGCAGTACTACTAATTCCTTTATGCAGCCTTCCAGATATAAAGAAGTCCAACACATTCATCACCAACCACTTTCCAGTGCCTTGTGAAAAACTCTATTAGAAACCCATCCACACCTGGCGCCTTATCATGAGGCATATCCTTTATTGCCAAAAGTACTTCTTCCTTTGTAACTGGCTTTACTAGTTCTTCTTCCTGCTGCAGAGTAAGGCAAGGGCCTTGATGGATTACTGCAGTGTTTGGACATTGACAAGTACCATTGCTTTCCCCCAATATCTTCTTGAAATATTTGGTAAACTCTGCTTCCACTTGGCTAGGGTCAGACAACTTGTTTCCCTCTTCAGTATATATAGAGCTTATGGTGTTGATATTTGTCCTCATCTTTAATTGAGCATGGAAATACTTGGTGTTTGAATCTCCACAAGCAATCCATTGTGCTCTAGACTTCTGGTGTAAGATCTGCTCCTCTGTGTTACTCCATTTCTCAACTTCCATCAGCATACTTTTTTCTTTGTCAATCAAGTCTTGATCCATACAGTTGTTCTTTAACTTAGTCTGAATGATTTCTAGTTCCTGCCTAGCCTTTCTGCATCCACTCCACATTGCCAAATGCCCAGTCAATCCTGCTATAGACCCTTGTCTCTGGTTTCTCTTTATTACACCATGTGTAAAACACCCAAACTCTTCAACTGAGTGAACTGTAGTGTAATAAGTGTATCTTGAAAGCCTTGTATCTCATGTTGCATAACTGGTGCTCCTATCCTGTCATCTGTGTGGAGAACATTGTTGAATTCTCCACTGAGTAGCCATCTCTCCTGCATAGTTGCTCCTAAATTCACCAGTTTTCCCATAGTTGCTGTCTCTTATTCACCTCATTATTAACATATACTACTGTTATCAGTGCCCTAAATGTAGTGCTTCTTTCTTTAACCTTACAATGTATAGATTGTTCATCAATCTTCATGATCTGCACCTCAACATTTGGATTTCACATTAGCCAAATTCTCCCATTTGGATGCTTAGTATAGTTCCAGCTGTATCTCTAGTCACTCCATACATTATTCATAATTTTTTTTGCCTTCACTTCTTTAAATGTTGTTTCTAGACAACCCATAAAGTCCACTTTACGTTTCCTCAAAAGGAGTTTCAGCTCATTCTACTTATGGGCCTTATTTAGGCCACTTATATTCCATGTAGTGAAAATCATTTAGTGGTGAAGCTGGATGGGTCAGCGTCCTCTGGGTCTTCACCTAGTTGCAATAGGGAGAAACTGTTTGTCGTGTACACTAAAGCACCTGCACTTTGTTGTACACCTTTTCCTTTTGATTTCCCCTTATCCACAACACTGTCTTTTGCATTCTCAGTTGTTTGTTCTTTATCAAAAGCAGGGAAATCATAAATGTGGTATTAAACCGGTGGCTGAATCAAACCGGTGCTTAACCGTGGGAATTTTCTATGCCCGAGTTAATTGTTAAACACTTTGCATAGCGGTAAAATGTTACTCCGGACATCAGGTGTGTATATATATATATATATATATATATTTGTTTGGTAAATAAAAGATAGGTAATACCTTAAATCACACCTAAACTTGAATATCATACCTGAATTATACTTGATCTTAATTACCACTTAACTTAGCCTTTTGAGAATCATTACCTTTAGATACTAATGTGGCAAAAAGTATAGTGCACTCACTTACGTGAATTTTTCATGTCTATCTGGCAATTTTTTCAAAATTATTTTTTTTAATTTTTTAAGAATATTACTTTTTTAGATAAATTTTTTTGAATAAAATTTATAATAAAACTTGGATTTTATTATATTATTTACACAAAATATTTTTATTTAGCCAAAAATAATAAAGTTTTAGTTAATCTTTAAATTGACCTGAAAATAAAGATTTATACAATTGAAATAAATAGTCAAGACATTTAAAAAGTTATAAAAAATTACATAGTTGAAATAAATAGTCATTGCATCAAAACAAAAAATAAAAAGAGTGTACAATTGCACTTATAATTTCTTGCAATTATACACTCTTTTTATTTCTTCTTTTGATGCAATGACTATTTTTTTCAACTATTTATTTTTACTTTTTTAGGTAAAATTTATTTAAAAAAATTTAGAATACCATAATTTGGATCTATTTAAAAAATTATAGCCGAAATAATTAATTTTAAATTATGTATTTTTATAATTTTTTAGATGTCTTGACTATTTATTTCAATTGTATAAATCTTTATTTTTAGGTCAATTTTTAAAAAAAAAATTAACTAAAACTTTATTATTTTTCGCTAATAAAAATATTTAGCCTAAATAATGTAGTTCTATTCAAGTTTTATTATAAATTTTATTCAAAAATATTATTTAAATAGTAATATTCTTAAAAAGGTAAAAAAAATATTTTATTTTAAAAAAAATACCACATAGATAAAAAAAATTCACGTGGCATGAGTGTACCCACACTTTTTATCACATCAGCATCTAGAAGGATAATAACTCTCAAAATGCCAAGTTGAGGAAGGTAATTAAGATCGGCATAGTTCGAAGATACTACTAATAATCTGAGTCAAGTTTATATGTGATTTAAAGTATGTTATCTAAAATATATTATTACCAATAAATAAATATCTAAAGCAATATAATGTCACAATAGAAAAGTTGAGTCAAACTCAATTAATATCACATTGTGTTATAATTTCTAATGATAATTCTAATTGGTAAGTGGGAAGGTCAATATATAGAAGATAATGACTGAATAATATAATTTTAAGAAATAGTGACATACTTCGATTTATATAAATTGTAATCAAGTAATTTTAGAATGAAAAAGTATAAATCATATAAGCGATCTTAACTTTTTTGAATGATTTTTGTTGCAGTTTTATATGATACTTCAATTTCAACTTACAAAAATTACCCAAAGACTTATTAATTTTTTTCCCCGCAGGAACATAGACAAAAAAGATTAAAACATAAAGAGCTTTCATATAGTGTAACACGATTTCTAGTGGCATTTCGAATCAGTAAGTGAGAAGGTTAATATATGGAAGATAAATGACACACTTCGGTTTATATATACTATAATTAGGTTATTTTAGAAAGTATAGGTCATATTAGCAACCCTAACTTAATAAAAAATAAGACTTAATGAATTTTGTCGTAGTTTTATATAGTACTTCTATTTCAACTTTAAAAAAATTATCAAAATACTTGCTAATTTTCTCTTACATGAACATAGAAAAGAGTTTTTAGACACACACTATGTGTATATACATATAGGGGCGGATGTCTATGGCGGTGAAACACATCTACAAGGAGATCAACAGAGTTGTTGATTATTGGCAAAGGAGGGCACTAATAAGAATCTTTTTAAAAATATTTTTGTAACAGCAGTTCCTCCGATATTTGTCATACGAGTTTTTGGGCAAACATTGCAGGAACTGCTTTTCAAAAACAAATTATAAACTTTAATATTGTTAACGATGGCTAGGCAGTGGGGGATTTGATATATCCGCCCATAAACAATCCGTTTATACGCCCTAATTGGTAGATTATGTTAATATAATGCATATAGTTTTAACAAAAAAAACAATAAATATATGGGCGGAGGTAAAGCGTTAGTGATGGTTTCAATTGAACCAATAACTCTCGTTGCTGCGCAAAAAATTATATATAAAAATTTATTAAAATTATAAAAATAATGTATATGAACCTATATTAAAAAATATAATAGGTTCAACGTAAAATTTAAAGGGTGAAACCGTAGAATTTAAATCCTAGATCCGTCAAGAGAAACAGAGCACGAAGCTACTGCTTCACCCGACCGACTAACTCCAAACCATCATCGGATTCTTCTTTATTTGCTCTTTCTTTATGGTGCAAACACATACCCGAATCAGCCTGGTTCTTCCTATGTTCCCCCCCCCCCCCGCGTCGGGGCCTGCTCCACATCCCCGCCATTTACGCTATTCTCAACTTAGTCTCTCAGAGGCCAACCAAATATTCAACACCCGCTTTTCTTAATGGCTACCCACTTTCGAGTGAATTGAACTCTTGGACGGGCTAAAAGGGAAAGAGGAAATTATACAAAGCATTTTTCACTTGTTTACGGGACCAGTGTCAAAGGCGAAGCCTATCGCCATACCGACCATCAAATACGAGGTTGGACCCTTTTTCAAAGATTTGATGGAATGACCTACCCCATCCAAAAACGCTTATGTCACTGGGAAATTATGGTTTGTTTTGATATCCGATAGAAATAATTATTTGATTATAGACAAGCTATGCAACAATTTATAATGAATGGAGCAGTAATACTGAGATTAGCATTCCGAGGATATGCAATTGAGGGATTATAATATAAGTGTTAGTAATGTAAGGATTACGACACGCATGTTATTTTTGTTAGAAAATACGCTTAACGCTAGAGGGGGGGGGGGTGAATAGCGTTATAATAAAAAACAGCGTAAACTTGCGGAATTTAAAAATTGCAGGAATGAAATAAGTGCGATAAGTAAATAATAAGGAACGAACGCACCGATGTATCCTGGTTCACCACAACCCGTGGCTAGTCCAGTCCCCGAGAGACTCTCTCGAGATTTCCACTATCTTCGTCAAGCTTACGGGTGCTTAACAAACTGTTACAGTTGCTCAAGGATACCACACCTTAAGACTTCACTTGCTTGAGAATACCTCACCACAAGACTTCAACCACTAAGACTTTGGGTACTTAGCAAACCCGACAAATGAGAAGATATGTTCTTCTCAAACAACTCTCTTTTACAACAAATACTCTCTCAATAGAGTGGATAAAGAGATACACAATAAGCTCTATGAACAACACAAAGTTGTCTATCAAATGGCTCAACAAAAGCTCTAAAATGATGCTTGAAAATGATCAATATGTATAACAATGTATGGAGGAGTTGTGTGTTTAAAAACAGCTCAAAAGACCTCTTTTTGTAGGTGAAAAAGTGGTGCTGACCGTTGCTTAATTGACAAATATAATCCCTGATTCTGTGCTCAAACAATCGATTGTTTGGAGTAGATAATCGATTGTTTGACCAACGTTCAAAAGACATATTCCTGATTTTAGGCTAAACAGTCGATTGTAAGGACTAAATAATCGATTGTTATTCAACGTTCAAAAATCAATTTAGGATTCTGTGGGAACGGTCAAAATATAATTGATTCTGTGGAAACGGTCAAAATATAATCGATTGTATGAAAATGACAATCGATTGTTTATGAATATAATCGACTGTATGACAAAAACAATCGATTGTTTAGATGTTTAAAAACTTCGGTTGCACACTGTCTCAAAAGAATCGATTGTTAAAAGTAGACAATCGATTGTTTGCTATTTTGAAAAACTTCAGATCACACTGTCTTAATACAATCGATTGTAGGATTTAAATAATCGATTGTTGAGGCCCAGATTTAAAAGACATGTTTAAAACCTTTAACATCATTTTGTTTTAACACAAAGATGCATGTTTATGATAAATATGATTTAATAAAATATTTTATGCATGTTTATGATGACCTAATGTTGAGCCAAAGGATAAGATAACTTAAACGTTGTCCTTACATTGGTTCTACCAAATGACCTACGTCTTGGGTCTTCGGTCTTGAACTCTTTGGCTCGTTCATGCAATTCCGTCATCAGTATGCTTCTTGCCATTTGATTGATTGTCATATTATATCGTTGTTTGACACTTGACTTCATTGTTTGTCATTCATCAAAACCTATACCTGAAAATCATGCTCATATAACCAAAGCGCACATATCATAGATATACATGATTTCCAACAATTTTTTGTTGGAAGTTTAATTTTTTGTATTAAAAATAATATATATAATTTAATATATGAGTTTTTTTTTTTGAATAAACAAATTCTTTTGATTTTATCAAAATAATTGTACAATTACAAAACATAGATGCTATTCTATATTTCTAAAACTCTATCACATTGTCATCTAATCCAGATTCATACAGAGCATAACATACTGATTTATACATTCTAAGGGTAGCAATCTAAACTCAGCAACACTGCCTTCCACTTATGAACTGAAATTCCTTTCAAATGCACGTGTATGGCTATTTCTTTACAGATATTGTTGCTGAACAATCTCCCACCTTGAAATCTTTGATTATTCCTTTCTCTCCATATCACAGTCACCAACATCCCAAATACACAACCAGTAATTTCTTCTAGGCCACTCCTCTTATTTGATATCTTATTGATCCACTCTATCTCATGTTTCCAGTCAAGAATAGCTCTATGATATCCCAGCCAGTTTAGAAGACGAGTCCAAAGTGCCTTTGTCTGCGAGCATTCAAAAAACAGATGGCCAAAAGTCTCAATATCATGCCCACGGAATGTGCATTCCTGTGGAACCTGTATGTCAAATTTCTGAAATTTGTCCATTATTGCCAATTGTCTATGTAATGCAAGCCATAATATAAATTTGTATATTGGATGCAAGTGAACCTGCGACATGATGCTCTTCCACTTGATTTTTTTGGTATTGTGGGTATTGAAGTCTATATAGTTTTTTTATACTGAAGAACTCACCCCTCTGCAGCTGAACCAGTCTACTGTCCAGATTTCCTTGAAAGCCTGGAATTTCATTTATCAACTCTCTCGACTCAAAAATCTTCCTTACTACACAAGCAGCAGTTTTAGGAACATGCATATCTCAATTCTATGATTCTTTATGTAGTAGACATGCATCCACTTAATCCATAGGTTATCTTTCTTTTTTGCCAGTGCCCATAAGTGATTTACAATAACAGCCTTGTTCCATCTGATTAAGTTCATTACATTCAGCACACCTGCACTATAAGGCATACATATTGTTTACCTAGCAACTAAGGCATTCCTTGACACAGTAGCAGCTTGGTCCATAAGTAGGATCTGCAGATTGCTTTTATCATTTTCATCACTTTCTTTGGCAATAGAAAAATTTGAGACCAGTAGGCTTGCACTCCAAATAAGACTGACTTTATCAATTGAAGTCGACCTGCATATTATAGTAATCTTGATGTCCATCAGCTTATCTTCTGTGTTACTTTCTCAACTAATGGCCATCATTGTGCAATGGTTAACTTTTTTTAATCCAAATGTACCCCTAGGTATTTGAATGGGAGGCTACCTTCAGGGAAACCTGGTTTTTGCAAAATCTCCTCTTTCTGCCAAGTGAAGACTCCAGCTATGTACACAACACTCTTTTCAGCACTTGCTTGGAGTCCATATGCTTTGGAGAAGTTCTGGAAAGCCTGCTTTAGCAATTTAACAGATTGAATATCTGCTTTACATAACATAAGTAAATCATCCGCAAAATATACATGTACTACACCCAATTTCTTACATCTAGGATGGAATTTGAACTCTTTCCTCTTCATCATTTGCATAAATTCCCTTTGCAGATACTCCATAGCCAGTACAAAAAGGTGGGAGACAGAGGATCTCCTTGCCTTATGCCTCTTTTGCCTTTAAATGGAACAGTGATTCCACCATTTATGTTTAGGGAATAGGTGACAGATGATATGCATTCCATTATCCACCCAATGAACTTATAAGGAAAACCCATATCCCTCAGCAGCCTCTCTAAAAAGCACCACTCAACTGTGTCATAAGCTTTCTTAAAATCTACTTTCAGAACACATCTTGGAGAAATGCCCTTTCTGGTATAACCTTTGAAAAGCTCATGTGTAAAAAAAATGTTATCTGTGATGCTGCGACCCTCCATGAAAGCTGACTGAGATCTCCTAATCAGACCCCAATGACTGCTTTCAATCTTGCTGTAAGGATCTTTGTGATGATTTTATATAGAGTTGTGCATCATGCGATGGGCCTATAATCCTTCAATATGCTTGGATTTTGCACTTTAGGAATCAGTGTTAGAGCAGTACTACTAATTCCTTTATGCAGCCTTCCAGATATAAAGAAGTCCAACACATTCATCACCAACCACTTTCCAGTGCCTTGTGAAAAACTCTATTGGAAACCCATCCACACCTGGCGCCTTATCATGAGGCATATCCTTTATTGCCAAAAGTACTTCTTCCTTTGTAACTGGCTTTACTAGTTCTTCTTCCTGCTGCAGAGTAAGGCAAGGGCCCTGATGGATTACTGCAGTGTTTGGACATTGACAAGTACCATTGCTTTCCCCCAATATCTTCTTGAAATATTGGTAAACTCTGCTTCCACTTGGCTAGGGTCAGAAAACTTGTTTCCCTCTTCAGTATATATAGAGCTTATGGTGTTGATATTTGTCCTCATCTTTAATTGAGCATGGAAATACTTGGTGTTTGAATCTCCACAAGCAATCCATTGTGCTCTAGACTTCTGGTGTAAGATCTTCTCCTCTGTGTTACTCCATTTCTCAACTTCCATCAGCATCCTTTTTTCTTTGTCAATCAAGTATTGATCCATACAGTTGATCTTTAACTGAGTCTGAATGATTTCCAGTTCCTGCCTAGCCTTGCATAGATGGATCCTATACAATGCCATATAGGTGTTCAATTCCTTTAATCCCATTTTCAAGGCTTTTAGTTTGTTCCATACCTTGTGCATATTTCCACCAGTTGATCTTTGGTTCCATACATTTTCCACTATGCTTGCAAAGTCAGCATGTTCCATCACAGAGTTATACAGTTTAAATGGTTTAGGGTGCAAGTTCCTACTTTGATCCACATCATTGCATTTCCAGGGTTCAACACATCTACTTCTATATGGCTGTATTTCTGCATCCACTCCACATTGCCAAATGCCTAGTCAATCCTGCTATAGACCCTTGTCTCTGGTTTCTCTTTATTACACCATGTGTAAAACACCCAAACTCTTCAACTGAGTGAACTGTAGTGTAATAAGTGTATCTTGAAAGCCTTGTATCTCCTGTTGCATAACTGGTGCTCCTATCCTGTCATCTGTGTGGAGAACATTGTTGAATTCTCCACTGAGTAGCCATCTCTCCTGCATAGTTGCTCCTAAATTCACCAGTTTTCCCATAGTTGCTGTCTCTTATTCACCTCATTATTAACATATACTACTGTTATCAGTGCCCTAAAAGTAGTGCTTCTTTCTCTAACCTTACAATGTATAGATTGTTCATCAATCTTCATGATCTGCACCTCAACATTTGGATTTCACATTAGCCAAATTCTCCCATTTGGATGCTTAGTATAGTTCCAGCTGTATCTCTAGTCACTCCATACATTATTCATAATTCTTTTTGCCTTCACTTCTTTAAATATTGTTCATATACAACCCATAAAGTCCACTTTACGTTCCCTCAAAAGGAGTTTCAGCTCATTCTACTTATGGGCCTTATTTAGGCCCCTTATATTCCATGTAGTGAAAATCATTTAGTGGTGAAGCTGGATGGGTCAGCGTCCCCTGGGTCTTCACCTAGTTGCAATAGGGAGAAACTGTTTGTCGTGTTCACTAAAGCACCTGCACTTTGTTGTACACCTTTTCCTTTTGATTTCCCCTTATCCACAACACTGTCTTCTGTAATATCAGTTGTTTGTTCTTTATCCCCAACTTGTCTATCCTGTTTGTCTGCCTCATCTACTTTCTTATCTTTTGGGATCCATTTCAAAGTCTCTCTCTACAGTAGTTTCTTTTCCCCTGCTTCCTTTGGGTGAATCTTTGCTATCTCTTCTTTTCCCTGCAGCTCCTTAAACCAACAATCATCTGAATTATGGTCAAATCTTACACATTAACAACATTATTTTGGCTTCCATTCAAACTCAATCTGTTGAGTAATAACCCCCATCCTCGTTTGTAATTCAAGACTGTCAGGAAGGGGTTGGGATATATCTGTTTCCACCAGTACTCTTGTGTAGGATATCTTTTCTAATTCAGCAGTGATTATATCCGTATACATAGGCTTCCCAACCACGCTAGCAAGGTTACTGAGAGCTTCAGTTGACTAAAAACCCAATGGATGTCCAGGAAAAGTAATCCACAGGGGGATTAAACTCACACTTCCTGGATCAAATCTGAAATTCATTCTCCATTGTTGCAGCACAAATGGCTTGTTATGAAAAGTGTAAGGACCTGCCTGAAGGACATGATCCCTATGTTCACTATTATCAAATCTGAAGATATAGTACCCTTCCTCATCATACAACATTTGATGTTTTTCAACAAAATTCCACACAGTTGTAATGTAATTGTCCATTGTTCGCTTATACGGGTCTTCACCAAGTACAAAACCCACCAGTGCGTTCCTCCAGTATGCCTCATGTTCCTTTGTATCCTCCTCTTCAATTTGGACAACAAAAGTACCATCTCGCATAGCAGATGGTACATAACATAGCGGTTTCCCCTTTTGAGAGCTTCGATTCTTCTGCATGGTATCCTTTTTACCTTCAAATTCCTTTGACTCTCCAGAAACCTGGCAGATCTGACCTAGGTTTGCTTGTGCTGAGAATTAGAGACGTCGATGGACTTGTTGTGCTTTTGCATTGTCCTTCACCAGATGTTTCTCCCCACCTTCATCGCCATCCTCACTAATTGGTTGGAATTTTTGTGGTAAAAAACTTCCAAAAGTTACCGGTTGCAATCTATGTTGAGTTCCTGTTTCTGGTGTTATTAGCATTCCAGTGTTTCCATCAACCCTAGCAGGGTTGTGAAAAATTGTAGGCGCCGATCCCATTCATGTTAACCAGCGAGATGGTTTGTTGAGAGCAGGCGTTTCTATTCTACTATCATCATCCTTTACCTCCATTGTCGCTTGAGTCCTCCTTCTATGTCTTGCCATGGCGGAGAGCGCACGTTAGCCTACCTTGCTAAACGTGCGCTGAGAGAAATGGACATAACCTAGTATTTTCTTAATATGAATCTTAAAGTGACAACGTGTTTGTGATTTATTATTTTTAATCCGTATATTAACTAATATCATTTTCTTAAATCACCTGGCTAAAACCTAAGATAGTGCATAAGTTTTTCTATTAACTTATAATGGTATTATTTATTTATATATAAAGAAAAGAAGAAAAAATCGCGAAATATTGTATATTATGGAGGTTTTATACCAAAATTACTCTTTTAAAAATACCAGCCAAATAATTACTATATCATGCTGATTTTTACATTGATTTAAAACTCACTTAAAACACCAACCAAGAGGATTTATAATATCTGATCAAGTTTATTTTTGGCCAAAATTTTTTTTTGAGCTAAAGCATTTTTTCTAAAATTAAGATGTTTGACCAAGTTTTTAGAAGGAAAAAAATATTTTAAATATTAGTATAAATAATTTTTGAGAAGCATAAAGAAGTAGCTTTTCCTAAAAGAATTAAAAAAAAAATACTTTAAAAGATGCATGTATAGAAGCACCTTAAAAGCTTGATCAAATACTAATTATTGCTTGAAAATTCTTTTTAAATTAATTAGTTAAATACAAACTATTTTTAAAAAATATTTTTTCAAACAAGCTGAGGGGCAAACATGATGCTATTAATTATTTTTTTGTTTATTTCTCCGACCCCCTTTTTTTTGGGAAAATTCGATTGCCTACTTCGATTCTTTATTACAGGATGGTATGAACAAATTAGTACAAATTTCTGTAGAAACTAAGACAGAAACCCAAAACCTCCGACCTATTATTATTGGGCTTAAGCTCACCCTTTTCTTTCTTAATTTCCATAGGAATAATAACAAAGTAGGACTGTGGGAGTATTACTTACTTCCCCGTTATTTCTCTAAAAATCATTCTCCCTCCCGTCAAAAAGCAAAACCCTCTCTTGCTTCCACCCCGCCAAGCCTCAGCCGTGTCTTCCACAACCAATTTCAGTAAGTCGCTCGTGTTCCAGCAAAAACTGGTTTTTACATCCTTGTTGTTGTTAAAAGTACTGTTTATAATTATTTGTTGTTGCAAAAATCTAGCTTTGTTCCAAGAACTTCCGGTCTCTGGCCATTATTTGTCTGCGTTGTGAATATTTTGAAGAAACTTGCGGACTTTGTTCGCCGAGCTGATGACACTGACATATAAGTTAGAAAAGAATGAATACCCTTGGCTTTTAAGTTTCAGTAGTTGTTCAAACGATTTTCCGCGAAATTATTTGCTCTTCAATGAGCTTCAATACTGTTTATTTTTATTTTTTTAAATTTTTTTGGAGTATCTTCATAGAATGGGATGTTAAAAGGTGCTCTATGTTTTCGGGTTATTATCTGAGCTTTCTATTCGCGGCTTGTGTTTACTTAAAAGTAATTTTTACTATAATCTTTTATTGTTCTGATTATTGTAGCTTGAACTGCCATTAGAATGCGGTCCATGTTCGACATAGCATGGGAAGCAATCTAGCCATTTAGAGATGATTAGAGTTTATATTTTGCTTTAGGTTGTCATAAGTAGTACTAACTCTTTTAAAACCATTTGTGTATATAAACTGAAAAGAGGAGTGCCCCGAATCGTAGCCCAACGACGCTATGTTTTTTCTTTAGTCGTTTAAAGCTGATGTAGTGCTGCTGAGACAATTTATGTCATGTTCTGCGTGGAATTTGAGAAGTTTCTGCACTAGTTCGAAAACAATTTCACTAGCTTGAGAACAATATCACTAGCCTGAGCTTTACCAGAAGTCAAAATTAGTTTGGGCTTTTTTGCTTAAGCAGAAGAATAAAGAATTATCCACAGTAGTTTGAAAACAATTAGCCTTCGGCAGCATCCTCATGGAATTTGATGCAGGGTGTCGTGATGTTCCTGCATTTATTAATTTGTTGCCATCTTTGCTAGCTTCCTTTTTGCTCCTACTGTTGATACAATCACAATTATTTTAAATTGGGGGAATAATCACATTGAGGGTAACCGAAGTCCTCATTGATTTAGCAGATATCCTGAATGGAGATTGATTCAAAGGTACCAGAAGAGGCTGAGGGTTCGATGCAAGTTGATAATAAGGTAATATTCGTAATTTGGATTACTCTTACAATTCTTCAGAATGACTTCTGTACAACAGAAAAAGCTAAGCCTTGACTAATGTTCTCCTCTTTTTCTTCCTTGATTGTTTGGTCATAGGTTAAGGGCAAGGATGACATATCTAACTCGATGAAAAAGCTTAATATCGAGGGATCATCCTCCACTTTCAAGAAAAAGCCGGTCATTATCATAGTGGTTGGGATGGCTGGTAAAGTCCTGTTTATTTGGATTATGGAGTTGATATATATACTATTGGTTAAACACGCACATTGGCAAGTTGTTTGTTGCATATTATGTTGAAGGGTTGAACTTATAGAACTTGTTTTAATTTGATGACTAGGTAGTGGAAAAACAACATTTCTCCATCGACTTGTTTGCCACACAATGGCATCCAATTTGCGGGGTTATGTATTGAACCTTGATCCTGCCGTCTTGACCCTTCCATTTGGTGCAAATATTGATATTAGAGACACTGTTCGATACAAAGAAGTCATGAAGCAATTCAATCTTGGGCCAAATGGAGGAATTCTCACTTCGCTCAACTTGTTTGCCACCAAGTTTGATGAGGTAAAGCTTGATATGATCAGATTTTTTTTATTGAATGCGTGAGAAGAATTTTTCTTTCGTCTTTTTCTTAAACTTATGTGGTCTAGAGAAAGCTGTTTGTAGTTTCCTTCCTCTTTTATCTTTGTGGTATACCGTCTTCTATTTGGCTGATCACTTCTTGTGGTAGAAGAGACGGATTGGATGAATTTCTCGATATTAGCTAGCATAAATCATAGCGTATTTGCATTTCAGTCAGCTATTGATTATGGGCCTATATGAATTCAACAATAAAATTTCTCAAATACTTGGATTATATTTTGTGTCGGTGATCTGAATTACATAATTTCATTCAATCCACTTATCCTATCCATATTTTAATCTTCATGCTCTTGTTAGACCTGTTGGAATACGAAGTCCAAATTTAGATCTTATCAATTTTCATTATATTCAATCATACTCTCTTAGGTTCCAGTTTTCTCCTAAGAAATTTGAAGCTGCTCAACCTAGAATAATCAGCACTTCATTGGCTCTAGTAATCTGTCCCACCTCTTCCCGTTTTGAAACTTGTGGATACATGCTCCGCATATGGGTGGAGAGGAGGCCTAATGCACCTCCTGGAAACATTTAACAGAAAATTCCCCACTGCTCCTCAACACTTCTTCTTTTTCTCTTTCCATAACAAACGGGAGATCCCTTGCATATAAGAAACTTAGAGTTAGATGTAATCAATTTTATGCAAAGTGCATCACCGGATTATTTCACTACCAGCTATATTTCAATAACTCTTATTGTGACCTATCGTGTATAAAAAAGAAGTTAGGATGTCAACCAGTAAAATGAACAGATTAAAAGCCGTCAACAGTCAAAGAGTGATTATTCACCTGTATGAGAGATTAGTATTCATGCCATTGATTATTAAGATTCATTGCTTAAAGGAAATAAACTTTTTTCACGAAAAACAGCTTACTCAATGTCTTCTGCTCCTTGGTTAGTTAGATGCCCCCAGAGATAATCTGATGCACATATGACAAACTGGTCATCAGGTTGCAAATGGTGCACTGAAATTATTTGATCTAAGCTCAATATCGGCTTGCCAAATGGTTCTCGAAGATGAAACTTTGCGTCAAATGGTCCCTGTTGAAGTCAGCTTTTTTTTAAATACACATCACCAATGGATCTTGAAATCTGCAAAATAAAGTATTCAGTCCATTTTAGAGTGCAGATCAAAGTTTTCCGAGTCAGGCAAGAAACAACCATAGTAAACAAGCTTCCTAAAGAAAGTACTACCCCATTATTTGACATCAATAGCCTTTCATTAGCATAGCACACAGCTGATTTTGTATTGTTCCTCCCAGAAAATAGATAAGGTAATAAAGCAAATTAGCAACACTCTGAGAAATTAATCAAGCTCTCTAAGGAGTAGTTGCAGGATCCTTCAAAGTGAGAAACTTGGTGCCATGACGGCAAGTCGGCAAGTTTAATACTAGATGTTGGTTAATCTGAGACGAGTTGACACTAAAATCTTAAGGATTAAAGCAACAAACACCTGCATAACTAGGTTTCTCAAATGAATTTGGAACATTCTTATTGTTTTAGATACTCTATGCATGAGAAACCCGAGATGCGGAACAACAAAGCTACAGCTGCTGAGCACTGAAGGCGAAAACTCTCCGGATTAGCTTGTAAAGCCTTTTTCTATTTATTTCCAAGAGTTTCCTTGCAACATGGTGTTGGTATCTCGGAGTGTTACTCATGTTTCTAAACCTTGATTTTTGACCCTTTCTTGTCTTAACAATAGGTTTGACGGCCAGATGGTAGAAATCTCTTGAGCTCTAAAATAGAGATGCTTCTCTAAAGTTCGCTGAAACATTTCTCCTTAATCTTCCCTTCTTTTAGACTCTCAAGCTGCATTCATCCATCTAAGCCTCCTCTGTAGATAATGTTCTGGGATGACGTTTGTATGTATTGTTAATCAGATTTGATGTCTTAAAGAGCATAAGTTAATATTTTTCTGTTGCAAGATCAGCAACGCCGGTTTTGAAAATATGTGGTGGATAAGATGTGAAAGAAATAAAACCCATATCTGATGTTTGCTCAATTTTCGGTTACTTGTTCTTTTTACCAGGTCTCTCATCATCAATTATTAGAAGAGTAGCTAGCAGGGATTTGAGGGATGAAAAGCTTTACATGCATTTTTTTTCTCTAGCTTTGTTTGAGACAACAACCTCTTCTACTTATTTGCAGGTGATATCAGTCATTGAAAAAAGAGCAGACCAGTTGGACTACGTTCTCGTGGATACTCCTGGACAGATTGAGATATTCACTTGGTCTGCCTCTGGCGCAATCATAACTGAAGCTTTTGCATCTACTTTTCCCACTGTGGTGACATATGTGGTTGATACACCACGGTCTGAAAGTCCATCTACTTTTATGAGCAATATGCTATATGCATGTAGCATCCTGTACAAAACAAGGTTGCCATTGGTATTGGCATTCAACAAGACAGATGTGGCTAATCATCAGTTTGCTTTGGAGGTAGTAGAATAAATCTAGACATTTCTCTAATTTTTCCTTGAAAAGGGCTAGGAGTTGGGAGAAAGACAGAGTTGGCTGTCTCCGCTATTATTCCATTCAAGTTTACTATGGAAATTATTCCATATGCACTTACTATAAACCAATGATGTCGTTCAAGAAGCCGTATAGGTGGATCAGAAGCTATTACCCCTTTATCTCTAATAGCTGTTATATTGAATTAACAAAAACACTGTTTCTGTTGTGTGCCGTATCTCGTGTGACGTAGTTTAAACCAGAGAGTCATGTGTAAAGCTTTACTTATGATGGTTGTCAAGCAATTGCGTGTTTGTTTATGATAGAAGCCATGATCAATCTTTTGAGCTTGTTATATATTCTGTAATGTGGCTATCTCCTGTAAATACTTGCAGCACTTTGCTGCACATTAATATGATGTCTTTTACCAAAAAAAAATGTGTGTTTTATTTGTGTGTGTGTGTGTTGGGGGGGGGGGGGGGGGAGGATATGTTTGTGATTGAGTATAGAGTTAAATTCTTACTATTTGGATTCCTCTTACTTTGTGCCTTTACTTTCATCAACTGCTTTTCTGGAATTGTGATACAATTTCAAATGCAGTGGATGAAAGATTTTGAGGTGTTCCATGCGGCACTAGATGCTGACAGTTCTTACACATCAACTCTGACTCGAAGCCTCTCTCTTGCACTTGAGGAGTTCTACAATAATCTCAGATCTGTTGGAGTGTCTGCAGTTTCAGGGGCTGGGATGGAGGACTTTTTCAAGGCAATTGAAGCCAGCTGTGAGGAGTACATGGAAACTTACAAGTATTAATGAAACTTAATGTTTATATCTCTTGAAATAGCACTGATAACTTGAAATGCTTATCGGATGCTCAAAAACGATCATGTCTGCTTTCTTATTGTTGCAAAAATTTCCTTTTAGGGCTGACTTGGATAAGAGACGGGAGGAGAAGCAACAATTAGAGGAAAGACGTAGAAGGGAGAATATGGAAAAGCTGAGAAAAGATATGGAGAAAACCGGAGGACAAACTGTAGTACTGAGCACTGGTTTGAAGGATGGAGAAGATAAGAGCAAGGCTATGATGGACGCCGAGGACGAAGAGGAAGAAGAAGATGATGACATCAAGATTTTCAGTGAGGATGATGACGGTGACATAGACGAGGACGAAGATGAAGAAGTTGCTGGCTTTTCATTTTAAGATTGTACATGGTGTCTTTTGAGAAACACTACCCTGTATAGGAAAGTGCTAAACCCAAAACTGAGGGACACAGAATCGAATTCACTTCCTGTAAATGTGACTTGGCCAGTGGTTGCATTTGATGTTATCATTACATAGTTTAAGAGTTAGGTTTATCTTAATTTGTGGGTTTGCTGATGGAAATCCTTGCTTGGTAATGATTACCTTTCTATTCTTAACAATTTGCTAGTGTTCTTTATTTTGTTCATATTAGCTTTATCAGAAATAGTAAAAGTATATTCCCCTAAATGTTTCTTCGTTTTACTTGTAAATGAAGGTAGAGAAAATGCAGAAGAAACCTGATGTGAATGAGATTATCTTTTATTTGCTCAACGTGGGGTGTTTTACTATTGGAAATGAGGTAATTTGTGTCAACCATGCAGTCATGCTTGAGGGTCAGACGATAATATTCTTATTGTCTTAAAAGTCTCACATGTCTCGTACTCTCATTATTTGCTTTTCAATGAGTAGGAGGCCCATTTAGACATCAGAATTTTTTTTATTTTTTTTTGAAAAGTTTTCACTTTTTCTTTCTTTCTGAAATTGTCCGCCATAAAATTTTTAATTTTTCACTTAAAAATAATTTTGAAAGTTTTTGAAAAATTTAAAAACTTCACAAAGCTATTTTTCAAAATTTTCATTTAGATCACTCACAAAACTTCAAAAATAATTCAAATATATTCATTTTAAAATACAATTTTAATTTTCAAATACCATTTTCACTTTGAATTTTTTTAAACATTTTTTAAAAATTTTACAATTCTTATGTCCAAAAGGCCACTTAATAAGCTATTATGGAAGATTATAAATATTTGCTGAAAGCCAAAACAACAACAACAACAAAAACAACTATCCAGTATAGTCCACAACGTGGGGTATGGGGAGGGTACTATGTAGAGGAGCCTTACCCCTACCCGAAAGGGCAGAGAGGTTGTTTCCAATCGACCCTCGGCTCAGTGATGGAAAGGAAAAACAAAAACAAAAACAAAAGAGCATTATTAACTCCAGTAGAAATAGCGTAAATAATTATCTAAACATAAGAGTCATAAATAAAATAGCATGCAATAATATCATACAATAACTACCATAAATAACTATCATAAGGGAGACACACTCCAAAACACAAATCATCTATGGATAGCCCTCTCACCCAACCCCGGTGAGGAGTAAAAAAAAACTCTAGGAGCCCCTATCCTACAACCCTGATACTAGACCTCCACACTTTCCTGTCAAGAGTCATGTCCTCGGAAACCCGCATTCTAGCCATGTCATGCCTAATCACCTCTCCCCAATACCTCTTAGGCCTCCCTCTGCCTCACCGAGCGCCGACAATCGCCAGTCGCTCACATCTCCTCACCGGGGCATCAGGACTTCTCCTCCGCACATGCCCGAACCACCTCAGCCTCGCTTCTCGCATCTTCTCATCCACCGGGGCCATCCCCACCTTCTCTCGAATAACTTCATTCTTAATCTTATCTAACCCGGTGAGCCCGCACATCCACCTGAGCATCCTCATCTCCGCAACCTGCATTCTCTGAACACGAGAGTTCTTCACTGGCAAGCACTCCGCCCCATACAACATTGCAGGTCTAACCACATCTCTATAAAATTTTCTCTTGAGTTTTTGTGGTAGTTTCTTGTCACACATGACTCCTGATGCAAGCCTCCACTTTGACCACCCCGCTCCTATACGATGAGTGACGTCCCCGTCAATCTCTCCCTTCCCATGAATCACCGGCCCAAGATATATGACACTGTCCCTCTTGGTGATGACCTGAGATCCAATCATCACGTCCCTGCCTACTTCGCTCGGCTCGGCGCTAAACTTGCACTCCAGGTATTCAGTCTTAGATCTGTTTATTTTGAAACCCTTAGACTCTAGAGTCTGTCTCTATACTTCTAACCTCTCAATAACATCGACCCTCGTCTTATCTATCAAGACTATATCATCGGCAAATAGCATACACCAAGGCACATCTCCTTGAATATGTCGGGTTAGAGCATCCATCACCAAGGCAAACAAGAGAGGGCTAAGCGCCGATCCTTGATGGAGCCCCATAACCACTGGAAAATGGTCTGAGTCGCCACCCACCGTCATAACCCTAGTCTTAGCTCCACATGTTCTTGATTACTCAGATGTAGGCTTCCGGCACGCTCTTTGCCTCCAAGCACCTCCATAGCACCTCCCTTTGGACCTTGTCATACGCCTTCTCCAAGTCGATAAGCACCATGTGCAGGTCCTTCTTCTGATCCCTGAACTGCTCCACCAGCCGCCTGACAAGGTGGATAGCTTCTGTAGTGGAGCGATTCAACATGAAACCGAACTGGTTCACAGATATAGATGTCATATCCCTCACCCTCGCCTCGATCACCCGCTCCTAGACCTTCATGGTGTGACTTATTAATTTGATACCCATATAGTTGTTGCAGCACTGGATATCCCCTTTGTTCTTGTACAAGGGCACCACTGTACTCCACCTCCACTCATCCGGCATCCTTTTGGTCCTGAAGATTGCATTGAACAACCTGGAGAGCCACTCCACTCCTGACCTATCCATGCACTTCCAGAACTCCACCGGGATCTCGTCAGGCCCGGTCGCTCGACCCCTACGCATCCTACGCAAAGCCCCCATGACCTCTTCCTTCCTAATGCGCCTGCAGTACCCAAGGTCTCTATGTTTCTCTGAATGCCCCAACTTCCCTAGCTCTATGTTACGATCCCCCTCCTCGTTAAGTAAGTCTCGAAAGTACGCCTGCCACCTCTACTTGACTTGAGACTACCCCATCAGAATTCTACCATCCTCGCCCTTGATGCACCTAACTTGGTCAAGATCACGTGCCTTCCTTTCCCTTGCTTTAGCTAACCGGAATAACTTCCTGTCCCCGCTTCCCTCCCCTAGTTCCTCGTACATGCGACCAAACTCCGCATTTTTAGCTTCCGTAACCCCCAACGTTGCTTCTTTCCTCACCACCTTGTAGATCTCCCTGTTTGCTCTCTGTTCTTCCTCGCTTGTGCTCCCAGCCAACTTAGCAAACGCCGCCTTCTTTACCTCCACCTTTCCTTCGACTACATCGTTCCACCACCAGTCATCCCGATGTCTGCCTGAATAGCCCTTGGCTACCCCGAGCATGTCTCGTGCTACCTCCCTAACCAAGTTCGCCGTCTCTGACCACATAGTGTCCGCTGCCCCAGAACTTCTCCAAGCTCCGCCCTCAGTTAACCTCCTCTCCAACTCCTGTGCTTTCTCCTTAGTCAAAACACCCGATCTATGACACGCATGATAAGGGGGTGTGGGGACAACCAGGCCACCACTTTTACCAGATATGGGTCCGGACGACCCAAGAGCCCGCCACTATCCGCGGTTTTCCCCGAGCACCCCTCCTCTTCCTCTTCACCCAAAGACTGACATTCATCACTAGGAATCTATGAAGAGTCGAAAGGGACTCTCCGGAATAACCTTCCAGTCCTTGCACATACCCTTATCTCTCCTTATGAGGAGGAGGTAATCAATCTGAGTCCTCGCCGCCGAACTCTTGAAGGTGACCAAATGCTCCTCCCTCTTCTGAAATGTCGAGTTCGCGATCAGAAGCTCGGAAGCCCTGGCGAAATCAAGCAGTGACGTGCCTCCTCTGTTCCTAACCCCAAAGCCGAAGCCACCGTGCACCTCACCATAACCATCAGCATCAGCCCCAATATGACCATTAAAGTCTCCTCCAATAACTAGCTTCTCAGATTGGGAATACTACTTACCAGATCATCCAAGCCCTCCCAAAAGCGCCTCTTAGCCTCATCGTCTAAGACCGTTCGTGGCGCGTAAGCGCTGATGATGTTGAGGACGGAACCCCCAATGACCAACTTTATAGACATTAACCTATCATTCACTCGCCTAACCTCGACCACGGACTCCCTTAGATCCATATCTACCAAGATGCCCACTCCATTCTTACCTCTCACGACCCTAGAATACCACAGCTTAAACCCGTCTACATTCCTCGCCTTCGACCCTTTCCACCTAGTCTCCTGGAAACATGCTATGTTAACCCTCCTCTTCTGAAGAGCCTTGCCAACTCTATGGACTTACCCGTCAGATTGCCTATGTTCCACGACTCAATCCTTAATCTATGAGCGTCCGCTTTCCAACTCTTACCTCCCGCCATACCCGCAGGACCACTCCCTGCCCCTACTCACCCCGCCACCACCCCCACCCCCCGAGGACATGAACTTACACTATCATCCCCCGCCGCGGCCACTATCCCTCCAACCGACTATGGAGAATAGTGACGCACACACGCACTATAGCGGAATACGCAAAAAGCTGCAAACTAGATAGCAACTGAGTAAACCTCACACGGAATGCTAGC
This sequence comes from Nicotiana benthamiana, assembly GCA_034376525.1. NCBI lineage: Eukaryota > Viridiplantae > Streptophyta > Magnoliopsida > Solanales > Solanaceae > Nicotiana > Nicotiana benthamiana. The sequence continues at coordinate 176,375,719 of CM067339.1, forward strand.
TATAATACGTAAAAGGATGTACAAAGTAAACAAGAGAGTGGGAGGTACCAACTCCCGGTGGAAAAACCTGAAAGTAGGCGTTGATGCGCCCAAGGTCAACTGCTACCGACTCTTGCAGGTCTCATCAGGTGTTGTTTAGCTCTTCACTCCCAAACGCCGCGAACTGGCCTCGCCGCCGCGACTAGTACCTAGTGCAAGTTTTCCTGAAGCTTATCGGAACGTGTAGTTCTGTTGCGTCCTACCGAAAGTCTGAACGTGTAGTTGCTGGAAGTACTGTAGCTTGCCGGAAGTCCTTGCCGGAAAAATAAGGCACATGTCCAAGAAAACAGAACACACCCACACACACCCACAAAAAGCAGAAGAGAGAATAGGAAGAAAAGAGCAGGGGTCGCCGGAAAAATCGCCGGCGAAAAGCAAGAATTCAAAAAACCTAGAAAATTCGAAACGAAACAAGCTTCAGATAGCCAAATAAAGGCTAAATCGGACAAACTTGTGGGAGAATAAAGAGCGGAAAATTGAATATAGAAAGCAGTAGCAGATGAATCCAAGTTTAATAAAGCAGCGTAAGCAGTAGCAAGAAGAACAACAGAAACAAAGCAACAACAAAATAAGAGGAGATTGAGCTGAATCAACCTCTTAATAGCAGAAACAGTGAGCCAAAAACAAAATAAAACTATTTTCTGTTTCAGAATCTACTTTGACACGCAACAAAAGGAAAGAAATCAATGTGAAATAAAGAAATCTTTTCCTAGAATTCCTTATATATTCAAAGATTCCTTTTAAATTGGATATGCTGAAACCTTTATAACAAGCTTATAAATGTCAAAAACTTTAAAGTAAATCGCCAAATCTGGAAGCAGTAGCGTAAAAAGTGACAGAAATTCTGCTTGCTACAGTAATTTCGCGAAATGAAATTTAAGATCATGATCAATTGGTTATAGATTTGAGGATAAAATCAACTGGGGTTTGTGCGCAATAAGAAGATGCTTCTTTTGACACCAAGTTTTCGAAAATCCACCACCGGACGCCAGAGTTATGGCCGGAAATTGGTGACGAAAATACTATTCACAGAGAGAAGTGAGTGAAAGGGGAGGGGTTGCCTTATTGGGGGGTCGCCGGAGAAGGGGAGTCGCCAGAGTTAGGGTTGGCAGGGGGTAGGGGGTGAGGGCTGGGTAGTGAAGATAGAGGAGAGAGAGAGAGAGAGGGAGGAGAGAGAGAAGAGAGAGAATTTACTCAGGGGGTCGTCGGAGAGGGAGGGGGTCGCCGGAGGGAGGGGTCGCTAGAAGGGGAGGGGGAGGGGGAGGGGGAGGGGGAGGCTGGGGGCTGGGTGAAATGTTAACGTTGGAGAAGAGAGAGTGAGTGTTCTGGATAGAGAGAGTTGCGGAGATATTTGGATAATTTGGGAAGGATCATTTGCTGAAAGTCAAATAAACAAATTTTATATCATGGGGAGGCAAAAAAATTATTCAAATCAAAATTGGAGACATGAATATTTATTAGTATGAAAGAATGCGATCAAGAAAATAAAGTTTTCCTTATGATAGATTAAAGCAATATAAAAATATAAAAGGTATTATCAATTTTAGCCTTTACCGAAAACTATTTATATTTCTAAATTATAATATAAAACTTGTATAATTTTCTTAAATAATATACATAATTATATTTTTAGCTATTATTTTTATAGCGACTATATAATGTTATTTTTCCAAAATTTTAATATTTTCTATTTTGTAATTTGCAATGTACCAAAGAAAAAAGGAATACCGGACACAAGATATTATTATTCCAAATAAGACATAATATTGACAGCGTCTTTAATTTATTCGGTATCCTCATAAGTAGGGGTGTGCATTCGAATTATCGATTCGATTTTGACTCTTATCGATAATTACTTATCGATTATCGATTTGTACATATGCTTATCGTTATTGTTTCAATAAGGTTTCGATTTTTTCGATTTTGATTTATCGATTTTTGGGGCTTATCGATTCAGTTATCGATTACACCAATAAGAAAATTTTTGGGATTCCACGGAAAGTATATCGCTATAAATACGCCTAACTAATATGAAAAAAAAGAAGTTACAATAAGACGAACACCGTTTATAACATCAAAATTGTGTCAACAGGCACATGCAACACAATTAAAGTATGAGATCAAATGTATGTCACCAACACTCCGACGGTATTTAAAAACAAAAATACATCATTACTACTAATTCTATTTTCCATTAATTTGAACTTTATTCCCTTGAACTTTAAATATGATCATTCCTAAAATGTGGTGGATGAAATAATTAGGGTGTGCATTCGATTTATCGATTCAATTTTGACCCTTATCGATAATTACTTATCGATTTGTACATATGCTTATCGTCATCGTTTCAATAAGATTTCGATTTTTTCCATTCGATTTATCGATGAATCAATAATAAATAATCGATTCGATTTATCGATAAACCGATTCGAATGCACACCCCTGCTCATAAGTATTTTCTTTAGGTTTTGAGGGTTTAGCTGTAATTTTCAAATAGATCAGGGGTTAAACTAAAACAAACTGAAATATTTTCTTATTTCCAGTAAATATAAACTATTTCATAGGAGAAATCCGACTAAACTAACTTGCCAATTTGCCTCAAAACCGCCATTGCTGTAACAAGGAAGAGAAAAGAGAAACTCTCAAGAGCTCATATTTTGGGATTCAATAAGAAAATTGAACCCTCTCGCAAAATGGGTCACGGACATGGTATTTGCATTCAATAGTTTTAACTTTTTTACATCATTAACAAAAAAATAAAATCCCCAAACTTAGTAAAATTTTTTGAAATTTTTTTTTGATGAAATTATGTATATTATTGAATGAATTCAGGTGATAAAGGTCGGCCCAGCAAAAAGATCAAGTTTTCTTCTAAGGTTCTTCAGATTCCCAGCTAGTTTCACGTCTTATTTGCTGCTTTATTAAGTAAAAATAAAGATTGTATTTTATTACTAATTTTTTTATATCTTTATGATGATGAAGGAGGATTATCGGTCTTCAGCTGTCGATGATGATCAGTACTACCCAGAAGAAGGCGGTGATGATTTTCAAGATGGTATTACTCTACCTTTATTAATAGAGGCGGATCCAGAATATAAACAGACTAGAACATACATGTGTAAAGAACATAAAAAGAATCATTCAAAAAAATATGAATTTGTGTTCTATGCACTTATGTTGCAAAAAGTGTTTATATAATGAGGTCACTTATTAGGTAATTACATATGTATCTCATATAAATCTCTTGTAACGTATTATTTGGTAATCTGATAGAAATGGTAAACTAACCTCGTATTACAGTTTAAATTCACTAATAGTGTAAAAAAACCATTACACTGTCGGTGTTTATAACTTAAATCCAATAGTTTTATGTATGTTTTAAGAGCTGCACCCATTGCCTTTTAAATGCTGAAGGTGCTTGTGCCATGCTTTATAGTGTTACACTTGGTTATGCTTTAGTAGGATAAAGTTGTGTCATGTTTCAACTCAATTGATGTGGAAGTTTTGAACTTTTATATTTAGGCGAGAGGGAAGGGAAGAAGATGGATTTCACTAAACTGGAACTCAAACCAGATCATGCCAATCGCCCATTGTGGGCTTGTGCTGATGGAAGAATTTTCCTTGAGACCTTCTCTCCATTATATAAACAAGCCTATGATTTTCTCATTGCCATTGCTGAGCCTGTTTGCAGGTACCTTTTGTGTGGTTGATGATATACATTCTGCATTTTTGTTTGTTTGTGGATGTTTGGAGAGGATTAATGGAATTGCTTTTATTTTTGTAGGCCAGAGTCGATGCATGAGTACAACTTGACACCTCACTCGTTGTATGCAGCTGTGTCAGTTGGTCTTGAGACAGAAACTATAATAGCTGTTCTGAACAAATTGTCAAAGACCAAGCTTCCCAAGGAGATGATTGATTTTATTCATGCTTCTACTGCTAATTATGGGAAAGTGAAGCTCGTACTTAAGAAGAATCGGTATTTTGTAGAATCTCCATTTCCAGAGGCAAGATAATCTATTGTAACAATGATTTTATTTGAGATATCTTCTTGAACTTTAAGGTTCACTGCGAATTGCTAATAATTAATTGAATCATTTGATGCGATTATTTCTAGGTGTTGAAACGATTGCTCAGCGATGAAGCCATTGCAAAGGCTAGAATTTCGTCTGAGGTCTGTGTTCAATGTGATTGAGTTGCTTGTTTCGTTGTCTGTAATGGTTATCAAACCCATTAACTTCATTTTGATGCTTTGTTTTCAGTTACAAGTAGATACTACCAAGAGAAATTAATCTTTTTCTGTTATCTCTGAAATAGGGGATGCATGGAAGGGATGGGTTTACTGTAAGCAAATCCGTGAATGAAATCGAAGGTAGACATGATGAGTTGATAAATGAAGCAGATTTGGCAGCTGCAGCTGAAGAAAAAGAAACTCATGCATTTGAAATAGACCCTGCTCAGGTAATAATTAATGCTTTGTGGCAAGATGGTCTCGTTTTACACTCTTTTGGCAGAGGTGGGGGTTTGTGGTGTCGGATGCTTCGTTTAAATAAGTTGCAGCACTTATGAAATAAATAACCACTGATTATACTAAGAGCCTATTTAGATTGGCTTAATAAAGTAGCTTTTTAGTAGAAATAGCTTTTAAGCCAAAAAGCAATAAGTTGGGGTGCCCAACTTATTGCTTTTGGCTTGTAAGCAGTTTTAAACTTATTTTAAGCACTTTTTAACTTTGCAAAACACTGAAAAATGCTAAAAAGAGGTTAAGAACTGATTTGCCCAGCTTAAAAGCCAATCCAAACACCTCTAATTCGCATCAGTTCTCCAAATTCACTTGGTCTTTGAATTCCTTAGGTCTCCAGATTTCTTATGGCATTTAAATTTCCTATGCCAAATAAATCTATCCAGATGTAAGCACCACTGTCCTTTCACCTATTTAGGATGATTATTCGCTTGTCTCGTTTTTGCTGTACCCTTTACTACTTAGTATGTGGCTGTCTAATTTTGGAGCTATGATTTGTAATGTCGAATAACGTGTGGGGATTTATATACCGTTAGATATGAGCTGAGTCGACACCAGTTCTTATACTGTTAGATATTGATTTTCTAGCAATATGAATTAGTAGTGGTTTTACTAGGCTATTGGTTAAAGTAAATCTAGGACCAAACTCTAATGCAATAGTTCGTTTCACTATTTATTAGTAACAGTTACTTGAAGACCTCCTAATAGAGAAATGTGGCATATGCCTCAACTGTGCTCATTTTTGCATTGTGTTTTCCACTTGGACATTTGTGCTTCAGTATCATCCAAGTATTTTTTTAGGGAGCTACAACTGCCCAATGGATTTGCTGTATCTCGTTGTGTGGAGAGTTATCTTCCTGGTGAAAGGAACATCTTTGTGCGTGAATAGACTTCAACTTTACTTAGAAATTGACTGTTTACGTATTTGTATATGGACAGGTTGAAAATGTGAAGCAGCGCTGTCTGCCAAATGCTCTGAATTATCCCATGATGGAGGAGTATGACTTCAGGAATGATACAGTGAGTTGCTTCTCCCTTTTTTTGGGCATCTGTATGGAGCAGTGGATAGTGAGTAATTTATCTGAGGGAGAATCGTTCCTACTGTAAAAATAGGAATCACACCCCCTTAGTTGAATAATGAGTAGTTTTGGCTGAAGGAACCATTTTGTTTTGGTATACGTGTAACAACATTAGATCACATTGTGCTATTTTTACCGCCTTTAAATATTTGTAGGAGTACTAATATACCTAGAAGAATAAGAAAGCAGTAACTAAAATATCAATAGAAACTTCTGTTTTTCAACTAGACAAGGAACTCGCATTGATGGAAGGATCGTGATTGATAAAAAGCAACCGGTATTTTGGCTAAAATTGAACCTGGCGGGAGGGCCCTCTAGAGGGATTCCACCTTCAGCATTCAATATGTATATACTGTCGACAGGGTCTGTTTGGCACAATTTATAAGATGCTTTCCGTTTGGGCACGTTCCAAATTGTTTGACACGATTCTAGTTTTATTTTTTCCGAAAATAGTCTCTCTACCTTCACAAGATAGGGGTAAAGACTGCGTATATACTACCCTCCCCAGACCCCACTTGTTGTTGTTGTTGTTGTTGTTGTTGTTGATGATGATGATGATTCTAGTTTTATTCTTTCAAGAATTTGAATTCACAGGTGAAATGAATAAGTTGCTTGAGGGTAGTAACTGAAATGGTGTGTGACTAGTATTTTCTCCATGTGATTAGAGAGCCATTTTCGTGATCCATATAGGCCAATCAAACATTTGGTCTTGAGTATGAGAAGATTGAGTAAAAATTATCTTGCATCAATGGTGTTTGAGGGTGTGTGATTTGTTGGTTCAATCAATGGCTAAGTAATTCTGCTTAATACCTACTTAACACTGCAGGTTAATCCTGATCTTGACATGGAGTTGAAGCCTCAAGCGCAGCCACGGCCTTATCAAGAGAAGAGTCTTAGTAAGATGTTTGGAAATGGTAAGGATGTAGAAACCAAAATTTACCAAGCAAATGACTTAGTTTTTACACGTGGTGCTTCCGTCTTGTTTTGTTCTCTATTCGAACGTCGGCTGTCATAGTCAGTGGATTTTTTTGATAAGAATGTCATAGTCAATGAATTTTGTTTTGCTAAATTTTTTATGTGCTCTTCTGTATTTTTACTAATAACTTAGTGTAGCGATTATGCTTGATTCGTTGAGGGTTTATTTTAGTTGTTTCTTGCTGGTCAAATTGGTTATTGCATAAAAACAACAGAAGGGGGGCAAAGTTTATTTTGTTCACTTCACTAACACAAAGAAGTTTCAGCGAAAGGGTTGCTCCAACCTCAAGTAGAAAGCAGTTTGATGTGAGAAGTGACTCTTCATTAAAACAATTGGTTTGGCATTTTGGATGAATTCTTTTTCTGATTCCTTGCCAATATCCTAATGCGAAGTTCAATGTTTTCTAAAACTCCACCCAGCCACCATTTTGAGCTATAGGTCTGTCCCGGAATTCCTAGTTTTTCTACGGCCAATTATAGGTTAGTGAAAGCCAATTTGTCGTAGATCAACTTCAGTGATATCTACTTTCACGCACAGGCACACACGGAAATATAGTGAGTGGGATAATTTAGGAGTGAAGATGTAGTTGTTTAAAGAGCAAAAGATGGATTCTGGGGGATGATTGATTATTGCCACAGTATATTGGAGTCTTAAGCTTCACACAGTGAGAAACACAGTCATGCCACAGTTACGATAAAAGAATGCTCAATAGAAAGGTATAAAGATGTGAGAAAGCTGCATCCTTGTGCTTGCAAAGATGATATCTGGTTTCATTCGTGTGTGCGCATTGTTATAACATTGTTATACCAGGGTGAATTAAGGTTTCATTTTCATTTATTTACTACTGTTAGTTTTACAGTAGAACTTCATTTAACAAAACGTTAAAACAGTGTGTAGATATTCTTAGCATAGGGTCCATTGCCCTTGTCGCTTTCTTGCTATTTTTGTTTGGCATGCTGTTTCCTGAATGGGGGATGGCTGGGTAGTAAGTGTGTTTTTAAAGTCTGAATCTTAATTATTTAGATATTAATCATTAAGTGTGTTTGTTTTTTTACTTCACAACCACTTTCATTAAGATGCTATCACATATTCATTATTAACTGCCGCCACTGCCTACCATTATCAACTACCGCCATGCCGCCGCCACCACCATACTCAACTACCACCATACTCAACCACCACCACCACCACTACCATAGTCAACCACCACCATACTCAACCACCACCACCACCACTACCATAGTCAACCACCACCGCCACCACCACCATAGTCAACCATCACCATCATCCTCAATCATAGTCACCACTATTATCGACCATCACCATCACCATCCCCACCACTCCGACCACACTCATTCTCACCCACAGTCAACACTTACCCATCTCAACTACCACAACCAACCACACCATCACCATTAACAACCACAACCGGTACCACCCATCATTATAACCTACCACCACCCTCCTCAATCACAAACCACCATCCGCCATGATTAACTATTACCACCCACCACCACCACACTCAATCATAATCGCCACCACTACTAATCACTACTTGCTACTAGCATGAACCACCATCATCAACCAACACTACCACCAACCACTGCCTCTAGTCGGCATTCACCTGTTGGCCATCACTATCAACAACTATTATATTTTAAAAAATTATATATTTTATTAATAGAATATTAGATTAATTAGTATTTCATTTGAATTTTATGTTTACTATTTTTCAAATAAAAATAAATTTTATGCATTCAGATGTTAAAAATCAAACAGTCTTAATTTTTAGTATTCAGATCTTAATACACATCATAATATATTCAGATATGTATTCAGATTCGGATGTCTTAATCTTAATACACATCTTGATATTCAGATGTGTATTTAGATTTAGATGTCTTAATCTTAAAAAAAACAAATGAGGCCTAAATTTCTGTGATGAGAGGGATTTTAAGATGTTCATAATTTTTGGGTGTTCCAAGAATTACATGTAATCCAATTGCCTCATTGGTTAAATTTATGTTAAATGCTTCAGGAAGAGCAAGATCTGGTATTATTGTGCTACCTTGTGGTGCTGGAAAGTCTTTAGTAGGTGTATCCGCAGCAAGCAGAATAAAAAAGAGCTGCCTTTGTTTAGCAACAAATGCTGTGTCTGTGGATCAATGGGCTTTCCAGTTTAAGTTGTGGTCTACTATCCGAGAAGAGCATATATGTCGTTTCACTTCTGACAGCAAAGAAAGATTCCGTGGAAATGCTGGTGTGGTGGTGACAACATATAACATGGTTGCTTTTGGTGGCAAGCGTTCTGAAGAATCTGAGAAGATCATTGAAGAAATAAGAAATAGAGAGTGGGGTTTGCTCCTCATGGACGAGGTAAATGCTTTGTCTTGCAACGTCTCAAGTTTTGCCATCCAAATATGCATCTAATATATGAGTCATGCTTTATGCACATATGCATGTTGCAAACGATGGACAGAGGTGTAAAAAATTTTGTGCCTTACGTATGTCTTTTGAGGTTGATGTAAAACAATCATTTATTTTGAAAGCTATCCTTATTATCACATCTGTCTGTGTCGTGGTTTATGGAAAAACATATACTGTATGGGGGGTGGGGGTGGGGTGGTATATTCTCAGAAGTGATTAACAATTTAGTATTTGTTGGTTTAGTTTCCCATTTCCATGTCACTCTTGTACTCAGTTCTTGCCTATAAGTAATAGACAGTATCGTCTCACTATTTTCTTTTTATTGGAATTAAACTGTAATTGCTGATATGTCAAAACTGTTTTATTCTAATGTGATATATCTACATTTATTTGAATGTTCCAGATATATATTCTCACTCTCTGTTATATTTGAATGTTCATGCTATGTTTAACACAAGAAATTTGTTTTCTTTAGAAAAAAATAAAATTTTGGGTCAGTACAAGTATCTTGTGGGAAATGCATGTCACAAAATTGTTTAACAAATTTCCCTTTAACTGTGGATAGATATTAAAGGTAAAATTTAAATTTATATTGGCATAATATAGGTGTTCGATTCTTGGTATTAATGTAGGTGCACGTGGTTCCTGCACATATGTTTCGGAAGGTCATTAGTATCACGAAATCACACTGCAAACTTGGGCTTACGGGTACGTATTTCAAAAGAGAGTTCTTGCAAATTGCAATTTAACTTTCTTTGGTATCTCACAAAATCTAATGAACTTATTGGCTTACTTAACAGCTACGCTTGTCAGAGAAGACGAGAGAATTACCGATTTGAACTTTCTTATTGGTCCAAAGTTGTATGAAGCAAATTGGTTGGATTTAGTGAAAGGAGGATTTATTGCAAATGTGCAATGTGCTGAGGTGTGGTGTCCAATGACCAAGGAGTTCTTTGCTGAATATCTTAAAAAAGAAAATTCAAAGAAGCGGCAAGTATGTTTTTTTTGAAACTGTTCCATGCTTAATGCTTAGAATGCAATGTTTGATGACTTTACATATGACTCTTATTTTATTTATATTCATTTATCTCATTGACGAGCACAGTTTGGACCTTAGAACATAGTAGATTTTGGCATTTGTTCTTGTGACAGGTCTGTTAAAATAGATATCAACTTGTGGGACAGTGTAATGAGAGATCTTACAGCTGAGAAAACATCATAATTTCAGTATTTATGTGATTGTGTGCAAACCTGTGAAGTATGACGAATTAGTCCTGACAGAATGACATTGTTCTGTCAAAAATTCTGTGAATAAAAACAATGAAATGACCTCGACTTGCCGGAGCCTAAAAGATGAATGAGTACCAAATTTTCTTCTTGTTCTATCCTCTCCTGACTTCTTGCATTGCCCATATTGTTAGAACCCGAATTTGGCGGTTTCTATTTCTGTTTTTCCTAGTTAGGTGAATTATATGAGAGATTTCTGTGTTGTACTTCAAAGAGACAAGTCTCCCAAGTTACATTAGAGATTGAATGGCTGCTCTGTCGGGACAAGTGTCAGAAGTAATAGATTCGTACAAGGTAACTGCCGTAATTACTCACCAGCATTTTTTCCCATTTGGTAAAGCCCACCCTCAAATGGGACAACTATGGTCCTTTTCCAGTTTGCTCCTGTGATGACTTGAACTACCAACGTCTTGATTTGAAATCCGAGTGCAATGGGACTTGCAATTTCCAGCTACTAATATGTTCAATACGTGGATATTGTGATATGATGGTTTTGTCATTCATAATTTCTCTTTTGTAAAATCATGTTTGTATGACTTCTGTAAGACAATATTTCAGTAATATTCTTGAGTTCACACCTCCTTCCTTTTGGCATATTGTTACTATTCTTTCTTTAACTCTTATAATCATGTGATGTTCCAGGCACTTTATGTGATGAACCCAAACAAGTTCAGGGCTTGCGAGTTTCTTATCCGTTTTCATGAGCAGCAGCGTGGGGACAAGATAATTGTATTTGCGGACAATCTTTTTGCACTTACCGAGTATGCGATGAAGCTTCGCAAACCTATGATCTATGGTGCTACCAGGTTTACACAAGATGTTATATCAAAGATTTATTGTTTTGCTATTTCAGATGCCTTTTTGTTGTTTTGTCATTTAAGATGTCTTAATGGACGATTTATCTTGTTATGCAGCCATGTTGAAAGAACAAAAATTCTCGAGGCATTTAAAACAAGCAAGGAAGTTAACACTGTATTCCTATCCAAGGTATTGTATTCAAGCAAATTTTTATATCCCCAGTCGTGCCAGAGTGTCAAAATTATTTGTGACTACTTGATTTGATGATGATGGCTTGATTATGGAGTTGGGACCAAATACTGCTTGCGGTCTTTCTTACACATGCATGCATGCGTGCGGGTGCATATACAGCAGCGGATCTACCATGTTTTACACGTTTCACGTGAACCCGTGGTCCTCGGGTTAAAGTTTAAATATGATGTACATAATTTAGCAAAAATAGATTTATATACTTGATGGAACCCATGGTCAAAAGAGACCAAGTGGTGCACTGGTTTTGGTCTTTTATTTCCAATAGCCTAAGGTCAAATCCCCTACCAACCTTTTGGTTTAATTTTTTTTTTTTAAAAAGTAATAGTGAACCCATCCTCCGGAAATTCTGGATCCGCTTCTGTGCATATATATGTTATATGTATGTATGTGTGTGTATCCTTCAAGATCTGTAGACGTTTGCATCTGTACTTGTGCTCAACCATCAATGTCAAATTTGTAATTCCATATTTCATTTTCATTTTGCTTGTTTTCAGCAAAAGACATAGTCTCTTGTGACCTATTCATAAGTGATATTCAAAGTTATTCTTAACCTTCTAAGAAAAATGTTACATTCCAAGTTCTTCTTTTGCGAATATGATGTGATTTCTGCTTTTATTTACAGGTCGGTGATAACTCCATTGATATTCCCGAGGCGAATGTTATAATACAAATTTCATCACATGCTGGTTCAAGACGACAAGAAGCTCAACGTCTAGGGCGTATTCTCAGGGCCAAGGTTTGTCTTTTTTCTCATTCAGAATTGCCTCTTTTGATTCTTATTTCAAATGCTAAAATCTGATATAATCTCTCTAGTAAGTCATGCTCCAGGTAAATCCTTTGTACAAATAACAACAAGGTTATCATTGCGTTCCCTATGTATTTAACCAAAGATGGTAGTCGTTTTCATGGTTTTCACAGAATTTTTTGTAAGCAATGTCGACATTAAAGAAGCGAACAATTAAAAAAAAATACAGTAATGACATCATATTATTTATTATCACCTTACTTTTTACGAGGGGGGCCCTTCTGCCTCCGCGACTGATGTTTCCAGTCAACCAGTCTTTAATTCATTGTTCGGTTGACAGGGGCGCCATCAAGATAGGGTGGCAGGAGGTAAAGAGGAGTATAATGCGTTCTTTTACTCCCTCGTGTCAACAGATACCCAGGTGCAGAATCCTTTCCTATTTGTTAGTTTCTGTTGATGTATGATGTCTTCTTATACTCTATTTGGTGGTGACAATTTTTGTAGTATGACCTTATTAGCTATGTTCAAATGCAGGAAATGTACTACTCAACCAAAAGGCAACAATTCTTGATTGATCAAGGTTATAGCTTTAAGGTATTGCCTCTTGGAAAAGCCATTGATAACATACGTGTTGTTCTACCTTTTCATCTGGATACAGTGATCGTTCTTAGTGGCTCTTCTGACCTGTTCTTTTATTAGGTGATCACAAGCTTGCCACCTCCTGATTCTGGGCCTGAGTTAAGCTATCACCGTCTTGATGACCAGCTTCAACTTCTTGGAAAGGTTCTTCTACTTTCTTTTTTCCTGTACATCAAGTGAAGAGTTTTTTCTTTCCATAATTTATTTTAAGATGTTGCCCAACTTATGTGTTCTTTACCTTCACGTATAGGTACTGAATGCCGGTGATGATGCAGTCGGTTTGGAGCAGCTAGACGAAGATGTAGATGATATAGCTCTTCAAAAAGCCCGTCGCTACGTGGGTTCTATGAGTGCCATGTCAGGAGCTAAAGGGATGGTTTATATGGAGTACAAGTATGGTTACTATTCAAACTTTGCAGCTTCTTGTTCTTTCAGTAAACCAAATAACCATCTTTGGCAATTTTCACTTGAATGTATGCTTTATTTACATGTTTTTTGCATATTGGTGTATGAGTGTTGAAGATTTGCTACAAATGCAGATTATCAAATGCGAAGATCCATATAGAAAGTGAAATCGTTTGACTCTAAAAATACTTGTTTTCCCAATGCAGCACCGGGAAGAAGCAGGGAGGTCTTATTAAAAGCAAGCCTAAAGATCCAACCAAGAGACATCAGTTATTCAAAAAACGCTTTGGTTGATTCATCCATGAGGTTTTCGGATATACTTTCTCCCTATACTTGTTATCTATTCGTGTACCAGTCCACCAAGTAACCGGGCAACTGCTTGTTTAGTAATTGGGAAGAAGGGTAGGTACATGAGACATGGATATGAATATAACAAACATACAAATATTTATAAAGTTAAATTCAAAAACCACTTCTTATTTGGTTATTTTTCAGATTCTGTTTTCAAATTTAAAGCAAATAGATCGATCATCAATTTCGCGTTTTCAAATTTAAAGCAAATAGATCAATCATCAATTTCGCCTTAATCTCAAACTAGTAGTGGGTGGTCAAAATGAGTCCTCTATTCTCATTCCGTTTCATCCAGTCCTTTATTTGCGCGGTTACCTGCATTGTCTCGCATATAGATAGATGCATTGAGTAACTCTCTATTTTTCGTATCTAGCCGTTGGCTGGATGTTTTGTATCATGACTTGTTTTGCCTGGTTGTAACCCTATCTGTTTAGTTTATCTGCAATTTTTTACTGGCTATGAGAGGCTCACTGTTAAGCCGTTTGAATTGTAAAGAAATATCCAATTTATGAGAAACAAAACCTTTTCTTTTCTTATTTTATGTTAGATTTAACTGCGTGAATGCAGATCCAATTTGTATTAGCAATGATATTGAGCAATTCTTCTGCAGTTTCCAACCTATAAGCTTTACAGTTAATGTCGAGGTGCAAATACCATTGAAATACGAATGCCCACCTATCTTTACTTGTATGTTGATATTTTCCGTATTCGGGGGTGGATGTACATTTATCGAAGCGGTGTCACTATTAAATATATATATATATTAACATTGTAAGGAAGTGAATGAGTAGGAAAAAATAATGCTTGATTTTGCTCTAAGATATTAGAGGTTCGAACTTGAACTAGCACATCTTTTTTCTCAAATATTTGAGAGGAGTTATGTGGTTAAAAATTGTGATGGTCTAAAATTTAATTCAGGTTTTTTTCTCACTTAAGACTTAATAAAACTAATAGACTAAAGGTATTTCTTGTCTTCACTCCCCAGATCTCCTTCTGTAGTTGAAGATAGGGGATTTTTTCAATTAATCTTCCACCGGATGTTTTCTCGTACTCGTCACCCACAGTCACTTTGGACACCGTCGATCTCGATCTCTCTGTCTCGTCCAGTCTCAACTCAAATATCTTTTTGTAAGTCTCTTTTGAAACTTTTCCCCTAAAATTTCAAATCACTAATTCATAGCAGATTTGCAAAAAAGAATCGTTTTTCCCTTTTGGTACTATAACAACTTATTCTTTATTCAATTCTTCATTTGTTTCCCATTTTGCGATCTGTTCAGATACTTTCTTTATTTCCATTTGTGATTGTATAGAAGTTCTTCTCATCTGTGGAAGTTGATTCTTAAGGCTGTTGGTGAAATTGAATTAGAGTTCGTTTTAGATTTTCGGGGTCTTTTTCCAATTTTTGTTTTGAATAAATCATATCTCTTTCCTAATTTTTCAGGAGGTCAATTGTTTTTTAAGGTATTGACTATTTGAGATCTGAAATTCAACTTTGCGATCTGAAATTTCAGCTTCAAAAAAACAAGGAGAAGTAAAAAGAAAAAAAAAGAACGGCTAAGGATTTTTAAATCTGGTCCGATTACTGTTGCATTACGTCTACAACTCCTGGGTGTTCGAGTTTGATTTCGATTTACAGAAATTGAAGCTGCGTTTTGTTGATTCGATTCTCGCTGAGTTCCAGCTTTCCCTTCGCTTTTATTTGGTTATTCAAGTTTGTCTCTACTGTTGTTTAGAGGTTTTTTGAATTCTTGTTTTTCGCTGGCGATTTTTCTGGCGACCCCTGCTCTTTTCTTCCTATTCTCTCTTCTGCTTTTTGTGGGTGTGCGTGGGTGTGTTCTTTTTTCTTGGACAAGTGCCATTTTCCGGTGAGGATTTCCGGCAAGCTACAGTACTTCGGGCGACTCCCGTTCAGACTTTCGGCAGGACGCAATAGACTACACGTTCCGATAAACTTCAGGTAAACTTGCCCCAGGTACTAGTTGCGACAGCGAGGCCAGTTTGCGGCGTTTGGGAGTGAAAAGCCAAGCAACACTGGCCGGGACGTGCAAGAGTCGGTAGCAGTTGACCTTGGGCGCATCAAGGCCTACTTTCAGGTTTTTCCACCGGGAGTTGGTACCTCCCGCTCTCTTGTTTACTTTGTACACCTTTTTACGTATTTTAGCTAGCATTCCGTGTGAGGTTTACTTTGTTGCTATCCAGTTTGCATCTTTTTGCGTATTCCGCTATACTGCGTGTGTGCGTCACTATTCTCCATAGTCGGTTGGAGGGATAGTGGCCGCGGTTGGGGATGATAGCGTAAGGTCATGTCCTCAGGGGTGGGCGCAGTGGCGGGGGTGAGTAGGGGGCAGGGAGTGAACCTGCGGGTAGGGCGGGAGATAAGGGTGGGAAGAGGGTAGCAGACGCTCATAGATTAAGGATTGGGTCATGGAACATAGGCACTCTGACGGGTAAGTCCATTGAGTTGGCAAAGGTTCTTCAGAAGAAGAGGGTTAACATAGCATGTGTCCAGGAGACTAGGTGGAAATGGTCGAAGGCGAGGAATGTAGACATGTTTAAGCTGCGGTATTCTGGGGTCGTGAGAGGTAAGAATGGAGTGGGCATCTTGGTAAATAGGGATCTAAGGGAGTCCGTGGTCGAGGTTAGGCGAGTGAATGATAGGTTAATGTCTATTAAGTTGGTTATTGGGGGTTGCGTCCTCAACGTCATCAGCGCTTACGCGCCGCAAACAGGCTTAGACGAGGAGGCTAAGAGGCGCTTTTGGGAGGACTTGGATGATCTGGTCAGTAGTATTCCCCAATCTGAGAAGTTAGTTATTGGAGGGGACTTAATGGTCATATTGGGGCTGATGCTGGTGGTTATGGTGAGGTGCACGGTGGCTTCGGCTTTGGGGTTAGGAACGGAGGAGGCACTTCACTGCTTGATTTCGCCAGGGCTTCAGAACTTCTGATTGCAAACTCGACATTTCAGAAGAGGGAGGAGCATTTGGTCACCTTCAAGAGTTCGGCAGCAAGGACTCAGATTGATTACATCCTCCTCAGAAGGAGCGATAGGGGTATGTGCAAGGAGTGCAAGGTTATTCCGGGAGAGTCCCTTTTGACTCTTCATAAACTCCTAGTGATGGATGTTGGTCTCTGGGTGAAGAGGAAGAGGAGGGGTGCTTGGGGTCAACCGCGGATTAGATGGGGTGTTTTGACTAAGGATAAAGCACAGGAGTTGGAGAGGAGGTTAGCTGAAGGCGGAGCTTGGAGAAGTTCATGGAAGCGGACGCTATGTGGTCAGAGACGACGAACTTGGTTAGAGAGGTAGCACGGGATGTGCTCGGGGTAGCCAAGGGCTATTCAGGCAGACATCGGGGTGACTGGTGGTGGAACGATGTAGTCGAAGGAAAAGTGGAGGTGAAGAAGGCGGCGTTTGCTAAGTTGGCAGGGAGTACAAGCGAGGAAGAACAGAGAGAGAACAGGGAGATCTACAAGGTGGCGAGGAAAGAAGCAAAGCTAGCGGTTACGGGAGCTAAAACGCAGTGTTTGGTCGCATATACGAGGAACTAGGGGAGAGAGGCGGGGACATGAAGTTATTCTGGTTAGCTAAAGCAAGGGAAAGGAAGGCACATGATCTTGACCAAGTTAGGTGCATCAAGGCGAGGATGGTAGAGTTCTGAGGGGGAGTCTCAAGTCACGTCTCGAGACTTACTTAACGAGGAGGGGGATCGTAATATAGAGCTAGCGGAGTTGGGGCATTCAGAGCAACATAGAGACCTTGGGTACTGCAGGCGCATTAGGGTGGAGAAGGTCATGGGGGCTTTGCGTAGGATGAGTAGGGTCGAGCGATCGGGCCTGACGAGATCTCGATGGAGTTCTGGAAGCGCATGGGTAGGTCAGGAGTGGAGTGGCTCTCCAGGTTGTTCAATGTGATCTTCAGAACCAAAAGGATGCCGGATGAGTGAAGGTGGAGTACAATGGTGCCCTTGTACAAGAACAAAGGGGACATTCAGTGCTGCAACAACTATAGGGGTATCAAATTAATAAGT
This sequence comes from Nicotiana benthamiana, assembly GCA_034376525.1. Lineage (NCBI taxonomy): Eukaryota > Viridiplantae > Streptophyta > Magnoliopsida > Solanales > Solanaceae > Nicotiana > Nicotiana benthamiana. The sequence continues at coordinate 176,393,266 of CM067339.1, forward strand.
CACACCATGAAGGTTTGGGAGTGGGTGATCGAGGCGAGGGTGAGGGAGATGACATCTATATTTGGGAATCAGTTCGGTTTCATGCCGGGCCGCTCCACTACAGAAGTTATCCACCTTGTCAGGCGGCCGGTAGAACAGTTCAGGGATAAGAAGAAGGACCTGCACATGGTGCTTATCGACTTGGAGAAGGCGTATGATAAGGTCCCAAGAGAGGTGCTATGGAGGTGCTTGGAGGCGAAGAGCGTGCCGGAAGCCTACATCAGAGTAATCAAGGACATATACGATGGAGCTAAGACTAGGGTTATGACGGTGGGTGGTGACTCAGACCATTTTCCAGTGGTTATGAGGCTCCATCAAGGATCGACGCTTAGCCCTCTCTTGTTTGCCTTGGTGATGGATGCTCTAACCCGACATATTCAAGGGGATGTGCCTTGGTGTATGCTATTTGCTGATGATATAGTCTTGATAGATAAGACGAGGGTCGGTGTTATTGAGATGTTAGAGGTATGGAGACAGACTCTAGAGTCTAAGGGTTTCAAAATAAACAGATCTAAGACAGAATACCTGGAGTGCAAGTTTAGCGCCGAGCCGAGCGAAGTAGGCAGGGACGTGATGATTGGATCTCAGGTCATTGCCAAGAGGGACAGTGTCAGATATCTTGGGTTGGTGATTCGGGGGGGACGGAGAGATTGACGAGGACGTCACTCATCGTATATAGCAGGGTGGTCAAAGTGGATGCTTGCATCAGGAGTCCTATGTGACAAGAAAGTTCCATATAAACTCAAGGGGAAATTTTATAGAGATGTGGTTAGACCTGCAATGTTATATGGGGCGGAGTGCTGGCCCGTGAAGAACTCTCATGTTCAGAGAATGAAGGTTGCGGAGATGAGGATGCTCAGGTGGATGTGCGGGCTCACCAGGTTAGATAAGATTAAGAATGAAGTTATTCGAGAGAAGGTGGGGGTGGCCCCAGTGGATGAGAAGATGCGAGAAGCGAGACTGAGGTGGTTCGGGCATGTGCGGAGGAGAAGTCCTGATGCCCCGGTGAGGAGTTGTGAGCGGCTGGCGATTGTCGGCGTTCGGCGAGGCAGAGGGAGGCCTAAAAATTATTGGGGAGAGGTAATTAGGCATGACATAACTAGAATGCGGGTTTCCGAGTATATGACCCTTGATAGAAAAGTCTGGAGGTCTAGTATCAGGGTTGTAGGATAGTGGCTCCTAGAGTTTTTCGTACTCCTCACTCGGCGTTGGGTGAGGCTTGGCAGGGCTATCCACAGATGATTTATGTTTTGGCTTGTGTCTCCCTTATAGTAGTTATTTATGGTAGTTACTGTATGATATTATTGCATGCTATTTTATTTATGTTTCTTATGTTTAGATAATTCTTTACGCTATTTCTGTTGGAGTTACTAATGCTTTTTTGTTTTTGTTTTTGGTTTTCCTTTCCTTCACTGAGCCGAGGGTCGATTGGAAACAGGCTCTCTGCCCTTTTGGGTAAGGGTAATGCTCGTCTACATATTACTCTCCCCAGACCTCACTTTATGGGACTATACTGGATAGTTATTGTTGTTGTTGTTATAAATTTGAACATTATTTATAAAATTCCTGCGTATGCTCCTGTCCATATTAATCCGCGTTACAGGTCCTGTTTTACTCGTTGCTGTAAAGGAAAAAGTAGCAAAATGTATTAATGAAATTTCTTTTGGCATTGACTAGATAAGAACACAATCTTCAAAGTATAGTTTCTATTCCAACGTATCATTTGAAAATGATAGTTTGGTTTGTGAAAAGTATACGCAGTCAAGTAGTCCTTTTCTCCTTTTGCATTTCTTTGCTATCCGAATATGTACTTAAAAAAAGTCGATGTTACACAAAGAAGACAGTGATTAATGCCTATTGACAGGACTGTTTTCTTTTTATCAACTTGGAGTTAGTTCGATAATGCAAATATCAGCTCCGAGCACAGCTTAAAACAAGATCCCACAAACTCTTTTTTCCCTTTTCAGCATCGCTATTTGAGACATACTAGCTAGATTAAATTAGATTTGCGCGTGATAGACCAATGAAATTACACAAGTAAGGTCTTGAGAATATAGCGTAGGCAGATTTTACCCCTATCATCATGTTATTTTCGAATGACCCTCAGGGTCGGGAGGAGCGGGATAGACCTGTAAGATATATGGATTTATATCTAGATATATGGACTTATATCTACACACATATGAACAATATATGGATAATTATATGTTATGTGCTATCTTTTGGTTTGGCCTAATTATGTGGTCTTATGGACATTATGTTAAGGGGGCCAATGTATTGCCATACTAAAGTGTAGGACTAATATGTAGATACCCAAAAGGGTAACCTTAGTTTATGATGGGCTAACTAAGGTTATATATGTAACCATGGTTACATGCTTGTGACTCTTGAGTTATGTAACTCTTGCAAGACATAACTCTTGTAACTCTTGTCTCTTGGGTTATGTAACTCCTAGAGTTATAAAGTGGGGGGTTATGGTTCCCACCCTAGTGCAAGACAAGTTCTTCTTCCTCCCATTGAATCAAGAACCTAACAATCCATTGTCTTGCAAATAGTGTGGAAAACCATAAGTCAAATTTTGATAATTGTCATAACACTATTATTGTGAACCTTTTCATATATTGTTGAGTATTGTGGATACATTCTTGTGGGGATAAATATACTTCAAGAAACTTGAAGGAAGGCTAAAGGAGTTCACAACAAAGGACAATCATCAAAAGGAGGCTCAACATTTCCACATATGGATTCAGGTTAGCTTCCGCTCATGTAGTTTATATATCCGAATTATTCAATATGAAGGTTGTTGTCTTTAGTAGGAATCATAATCCTTACAATTGGTATCAGAGCCACCCTTCATTTTGGATAATTTGGATGTTCATAAGAATCATGTTATGTTAGGATTCATGTTTTAGTTTTATAAGAATTTTGTTTATGAAATTCTACCATGAAATAGCATGATCTTATGAATGTTATGTTTTGATTTGATATTTTAATATGATGTTAAAACATTGTAAATAGCATGATTTTTGTAGGTTAACAACATGTTTTTTATGTTTAAGATTCATGTTGAAAATCATGTGTTATTCAGAAAAAATTTTGGTCACTGCCTTCAGACAATGGATTGTTGCCTTACACAATCCATTGTCTGTGGCTTTTAGTATTCTGGCAGTTTTTTGGAACACCAGATAATCGATTGTCAGGTTCTGACAATCGATTGTCAGGTTCTGACAATCGATTGTCAGGTTCAAGGTCCAGTGAGTTGAAACTTTTCCAGTAACTGAATTTTTTCATAAAACCAAACAATCGATTGTCTGGCTTTGACAATCGATTGTGGATGGTCCAGCAACTTAAAATTTTTTCATAAAACCAAACAATCGATTGTCTGGCTTTGACAATCGATTGTGGATGGTCCAGCAACTTAAAAATTTTTCATAAAACCAAACAATCGATTGTTTGGCTTTGACAATCGATTGTGGATGGTCCAATAATTTTTTTCAGAAAACCAAACAATCGATTGTCTGGTTTTGACAATCGATTGTGTTGGTCCAGTAAGGTTAAAAACGTTTCAACTCTCTTAAGTTTCAGTGAATGTTAATTGTTTTAAAGTCCATCAATTCTTATAATATATAGAATTGTCTGATTCAGTAAACAACGATTAATATTCAAGTGTTACACATCAAAACATGTAACACATTAAGTTGAGATTCATAAAATGGCTTAAGGAACTAAAGTTTATAGCATCTAATATTTTAGTTATTCAATTGAAGCATTATGTTGCCAAAGCAACCTCTATTGTGTAGATTGATTAATTTTAAAATATAAGATGACTGTGGATGTTAGTCTTCCATGCGTTTAACATCGGCCCAAAGGAAGGTGTTATTTGGCAGGAATTCGAACATGCTTGTGGTGGTAAATATGAGACGATTATTTGGTTTTCCATGTGAATATTAAGTCGGCCCAAAGGAAGGCTTAATGTTTGACAGGAGTTTATTGTCTATGTTTGATCACTACACCAAGAGTACCACTTACAAGTTGGTTTTCTGTCCAAAGACTAAAATCAATGTTGTGCTAGGTATCTTGTAATGGGAAATGCCTAATTTTGAATCTATAAAGTTAAAGTTCAAGTTTTTGTAAGCATGTATTTAGTAATCCTTTTGTTCTATTTTGAGTAAATTCTTTTGCTTCTACGATCTCTGCCAATATCAATAGCATCCCTGTGCTTAACGGCACAAACTTTAAGGAATGGAAAGAGAATGTAATGATCGTTCTCGGTTGCATGGATCTTGACTTATCACTTCGGACCGAGCAACCTACTCCTCTTGAGGATACATCCTCTTCTGGTGACAGGAGGCTGATGGAGAAGTGGGAACGCTCGAATCGCATGAGTCTAATGATCATGAAGCGTGCAATTCCAGAATCATTCAGGGGCACTATGAATGATGAACCTAATGCCAAAGTTTTCCTTGAAAACCTCGAACAGCGTTTTATTCAAAACGAAAAGGCGGAAACAAGTACACTATTGAGTAAACTTGTTTCCATGAGGTATAAGGGCAAGGGAAACATTAGGGAGTACATTTTGGAAATGTCTCATCTTGCTTCGAAACCAAAGTCACTCAAGCTGGATTTACCTGAGGAACTGCTTGTGTACTTTGTTTTGATATCTCTTCCTGCACACTTTAATCAGTTTAAGGTCAGTTATAATTGCCTGAAGAAGAAATGGACTCTAAATGAGCTCATTTCACACTGTGTGCAAGAAGAGGAAAGGATTAAGCAAGATACGACTGAAAGTGCTCATTTGGCATCCTCTTCTAAGGAAACTAAGAAGAGGAAAAATAAGGAAGTTGCGGTTGTAAAGCCCAAGATTAAGCAACATAAGGAACCTAAGGTTGAAATTACTGAATTAGGTTGCTTTCTCTGTAAGGGAACTAATCATGTGAAGAAAGTTTGTTCTGGGGTTAATTTAATTTCGGTACCTAAGGATACTTGGTGGGTAGATTCTGCTGCTGCTACTTACATAATATCAATCCAGGGTTGCCTGAACTGCCGAAAACCAAATGATGGTGAAAGAAACATCTATGTGGGTGACGGCAAGAAGGTGCCAGTTGAAGCTATTGGCAAATTTAGGCTATTGTTTAAGACCGGGTTTCATTTAGATTTGGATGAGACTTTTATTGTATCGTCTTTTAGACGGAACTTAATTTCAGTTCCCCAATTGGACATATCCGGTTGTAAATGTACATTTGGGGATAATAAAGTTAGTCTCTTTCGGAATTCAAATCTTATTGGTACTGGTGTTTTATCAACATTTGATAGCTTATATTTGGTTGATACAATAACTTCAAATAAAGAAACTTTGCATACAAGTTTAAGTGGTACTAAAAGAAAATTAACTAATGAGAATTCTATTTCACTCTGGCATAAACGTTTGGGTCACATATCCATTCAAAGAATTCAGAAACTCGTGTCAGATGGAATTCTTGATTCTCTTGATACCTCAAATTCAGAAATTTGTGTTGAGTGTATCAAGGGAAAACAAACAAACAAGACTAGATTAGGTGCTAAGAGAGCTTCGGACGTCTTAGAATTGATACATACGGATATTTGTGGGCCATTTCCTACTCCTTGTCGGAATGGTCAACAATACTTTATCATATTCATAGACGATTACTCTCGTTATGGGTACCTATATCTTATTCATGAAAAGTCCCAATCCATATTAAAAACCGCAGCTTATATTCTTAATAGAGTTCCAACTAAAGCTACAATCAAAACCCCATATGAACTTGGACTGGGCATAAACCCAGTATTCGGCATTTACACATTTGGGGTTGTCCAGCTGAGGCAAGGCCTTATAGGCCGAATGAAAAGAAACTGGATGCTAAGACGGTTAGTAGCTATTTTTTTGTTGGATACTCTGAAAAATCCAGGGGTTTTTAAGTTTTATGATCCCACATCACGAACTAATTTTTGAGACGGGTAATGCTAGGTTCTTTGAGGATATTGAGTTTGGGGGGTGGAGAGATAAAGTTGTTAGAGATTTTGTCTTTGAGGAAGAACATGTGTCTTTCCCTCAAGTTGTTGATGCAACTCCGATTCAAGACAATCTCGAAAATCTCCCCCATCAGGACCCTGATATAACTAATGAAAATCAAACTCAACAACCTCAAGAAACTGAAATGCCATTAAAGAGATCCACTAGAGAGAGGAGAAATGCAATTTCGGATGATTATGTTGTATTTCTTCAAGAACAAGGAAGTGATATTGGACTTGAGGAAGATGATCCAATCAACTTCCGTCAAGTCATTAAGTGTTCTAACTCTCAAAAGTGGATTGATGCCATGAATGATGAGATGAAGTCTATGAGTGATAATGACGTTTGGGAGCTTGTTACGTTGCCCGAAGGTACGAAACCTATTGGTTGTAAATAGATTTTTAAAACCAAAAGGGATTCAGGGGGCAATGTTATTAAGTACAAAGCTCATCTTGTCGCAAAAAGGCTACACTCAGAAAGAAGGCATTGATTATAAAGAGACTTTCTCTCCAGTTTCATCGAAAGACTCTTTCAGGACTATAATGGCATTAGTAGCACATTTTGATCTTGAGCTTCATCAAATGGATGTTAAGACAGTTTTTCTCAATGGTGACATTGAGGAAACAATTTATATGGTGCAACCTGAAAACTTTGTTTCGGATGAATCAGAGAAGAAGGTTTGCAAATTAAAAAAATCCATCTATGGACTCAAGCAAGCTTCTCGTCAATGGTATTATAAGTTTCATGCAGTCATTACATTTTTTTTTTGGTTTTGAACCGAATATTGCTGATGACTGTATATACCATAAGTTCAGTGGGAGTAAGTATATTTTTCTGGTTTTATATGTTGATGACATACTGCTTGCCTGTGACGATATAGCATTATTACTTGAAACTAAGAAATTTCTTTCAAAGAAATTTGAATTGAAAGATCTTGGTGAAGCTTCTTTTGTATTAGGAATTCAGATATAACGAGATCGCTCCAAAGGTGTTCTCGGTCTGTAACAAAAGGGCTATATCGATAAGGTTCTGAAAAGATTTGGCATGCAGGATTGTAAACCAGTCAACACCCCTGTTGCTAAGGGAGACAAATATAGTCTCAAACAGTGCCCAAATTATAATTATGAAATTTCGGAAATGCAGAAGACGCCTTATGCTTCGGCGCTAGGTAGTCTGATGTATGCTCAGGTATGTACACGACCTGATATAGCGTACATTGTTGGGATGTTAGGCAGATATTAAGCAATCCGGGTATGGACCATTGGTAGGCAGCCAAAAGGGTCATGAGGTACATACATAGAACAAAGGATTACATGCTTACATATCGGAGTTCGGACCAGTTTGAGATCATCAGGTATATCGACTCCGATTTTGCCATTTATGCTAATAACATATGTAACCATGGTTGCATATGTTAATAACAACAGTATTTTGACGAAAGCGAGACATAAGGACGTCAAATTTCGGGTTGTTAAAGGAAGAGTACAAAATGGACAATTGTGCATTAAGTACATAAGTAAAAACTCCATGCTTGCGGATCCGCTCACTAAGGAATTGACACCAAAAGTATTTCATGAGCATATTGCTTGTATGGGTGTCAAATCAGATAAGGATTATGTATTTTAGTGGGAGTTTGTATTGCACATTTATGTATTGTTCATTATATTCAGAAATTCAGTAATTCAGTTATATCTGCGCAGATATTCAGTTTTAAAGTTTTTGTACTCTTACAGTTTAAGTTTGATCTCAATAAGGAGAACCAGTTGGAAATAGACATTCTATTGACCACACTTTATGTTATTTCCATGCTACATACCTACACTTGATCCATGTCGTTGGTTATATTGATATACGTGATCTATGATTGGTTCTAGTTACGAATGAGTAACGACGAGCACTTAGTTTCTACGTTGGTATGATTGATGGACCGGATTGTTCATGACAATTTTATTGTGATAGCAATTTTGTGCACCTAAGGTTTGTAACATATAATATTAAGGTTTGCACATATGTTTGTATATCTCGTCCAAGTGGGAGATTGTAAGATATATGGATTTATATCTAGATATATGGACTTATATCTACACACATATGAACAATATATGGATAATTATATGTTATGTGCTATCTTTTGGTTTGGCCTAATTATGTGGTCTTATGGACATTATGTTAAGGGGGACAATGTATTATCATACTAAAGTGTAGGACTAATGTGTAGATACCCAAAAGGGTAACCTTAGTTTATGATGGGCTAACTAAGGTTACATATGTAACCATGGTTACATGCTTGTGACTCTTGAGTTATGTAACTCTTGCAAGACATAACTCTTGTAACTCTTGTCTCTTGGGTTATGTAACTCCTAGAGTTATAAAGTGGGGGGTTATGGTTCCCACCCTAGTGCAAGACAAGTTCTTCTTCCTCCCATTGAATCAAGAACCTAACAATCCATTGTCTTGCAAATAGTGTGGAAAACCATAAGTCAAATTTTGATAATTGTCATAACACTATTATTGTGAACCTTTTCATATATTGTTGAGTATTGTGGATACATTCTTGTGGGGATAAATATACTTCAAGAAACTTGAAGGAAGGCTAAAGGAGTTCACAACAAAGGACAATCATCAAAAGGAGGCTCAACATTTCCACATATGGATTCAGGTTAGCTTCCGCTCATGTAGTTTATATATATCCGAATTATTCAATATGAAGGTTGTTGTCTTTAGTAGAAATCACAATCCTTACCAGACCAACTAAAGAAACAAAATAATTCGATAAAGAAGTTTTCTATTTTCAACATTCGAACGCGAGACGTCTAATGGAGAGGAATATTCTACAATTACAAACATCTAGCATATTAGAAAAAGAAAACTAGAAAGGTGGTGGTTGAATGGCTTCTCTACAAGTTGGAAATAGGAAGAACAACTTTGTGACCATAGACCATAGGGTTTGAAAAAGGAAGAAATAGGGACAGAAACTCTACATGTTAAATTGGTTTTCGAGAGTTGTAGGGACCTAAGATTTTTTACTACAAAAATGAACCTTTTAAGGTTTTCTTCTTCTTGGGTGTTGGAAAAAACAAATTAAGGCGTGGATGAATGCCCATATATTTATTAGGATTTTAATTTCTACACAGGAAGTAAAAGTTTGTTATACTATCAAGTAATGACGGAGAAAACATTTTAATAAGGTGGTTCAAAATTTAGAAAAAAACACACGAAAAAATTAAGGGAATTCTACATTTACCACATATACATAAAAAATAATTCTAGATTAGTATATATAGTGTAATTCTCCGGCGAAGGGTTTCCCGTTCACCCTTGGCTCCGCCCATGCTCTCAAGCTATCATTTAAAATATAATTATAAGTAATTTAAGTGGAACTAGTAACTTAAAAAATGAGCCAAGTAATTTTTTGTAACTGATTGAACTCTAGTAGTAATAGTAGTAAGTAGTGTGAAAATACCATGAAGAATTAATTTAAATGATTGTCTATCTAACTACTTAAATTAAAAATAGTCGGAAGCAATTGGATCTTCATTAGTAGCCATAACAAAAAGGAAAGGTAAAAGTATATAATATCCAATTTGAGACTTGAAAAGGCAGTTTAATTGTTATTATACTTATATATATATATATATATATATATATAAAATAAGTCTCAAACTTTCCTTGACATTACCTAAAATGAGAATATTGCTAGTTTCAACCTCAGAAAGCAGTGGACATAAGGTTGCTGTCACACAAAAGAACAGTCATTTTCCTAAAGAAAGTATGGTATGATTAATACCGAATACAGTACCAATTTACATTCTTTTTAACAACTTGCAGTTATTCGGTAAGGATTTAAGTTATATAATTTGAAGAATTAAATCAAACACATAATTTGCAGGATTATTGTATTTATTTCACTAATCACATAATTGAATCTTATGTTAGCACACGAATTAAACTATAAAGTTTACGGTCTATGATCATGCCTTGTTACATAGATTCTTTCCAAGTATTTTGCAGCACAAGATCTTCACTTGAATACTTTAGAATTTTTATGAGACAAGAAAAAGATTTTTTCCTGTTGAAGAAGGAGAGAATTTAATGCTTGAATTTTCATGCATCTCCTCCTTTTATTGAACAGATACGACACAACGGTTTAGGGAGTCCTAATCGTTGTGTCTCTTCTTTTATTTTAATTAGTTATTTTGTATATATAAATATATTTATTTATTAAACATGGACGGGGTTGGCCCAAGTCTAATTTCTTTCATCTTCCACCCACACATAGTGGGTCAACTCTCACTCATATTCTTTAACTTTCATACATAATGATTAGACCGTATGACCGGTGCATACTTCGAGAGCTTTACTGCTATACATATGTTAGAAATATATAGCTTTTCGATTTAATTGAATTTGGAGTAGATAATAGTACGTGGTACCCTAGACCATTTATCACATTTGTATCTCACAGTCTTTTTTGTCTTAATTTGAGTTCATCATTATGCTCTTGTCCAAAGAACAAACCTAATGAATCGATCAATGAACATAATTAATGTGATAATACTTAATGATCGTCTTCATCTCATGAATCTCTCAATCTCAATCTAATATGCTTTTCTAGAAATTCAATATTGTGCAGATCATAGTTCAGACAACTCACGTCTAACTTTGAGTTCGTAAATCTACTCTTTATTTTATCAATTTATCATAACTCACACCTGGTATTAAGGCAGACTATTAAATATAATCACATATGATTAAGAATAAATTCAAAACGACATATAAATATCAAGCTCTCTATTATTATTGCTTATGATAATAATAAGTTTATAATTATCTCATCTCTATCAGTCACTTGACAAAAGAGACGATTTTCTGTGTGAATAGGCAAATCAATCTGTCTGCCCGACATACTTTTTATCCTTAAAATTTATGTACTCAACATAAAAATATTATACGTATATGAACCAACAAGAACGAATAATAAGGCATCACTAACATTAACTTTAATAATGTAGTTATACATGAACATGTTGGAAAAAACTTAAAAAACAATATTAGTACACTAGCATCTACGCAAACCCATTGACTTCACATGTCTTTCATAAGCATCACATGCTATAGGTTTTTTTAGTGGATTCGCTACTATATCGTGCGTAGATATGTATTTCATGCTCACTTCTTTATTTACAATCATGTCTCAAAAATTATACTTAATATCAATATGTTTCGTCTTCCCATGGTATTTAGGATCCTTTGTGTAGGCTATTGCAGCTTGAATATCAAAATTGATGGTTACTAGTTCAACATCATTGTTATACACATCCAAGTGGACTAGAAAACATTTAAGCCAAACAGCTTCTTGCACAGCCGCTGAAAGTGCTACAAATTCAGCTTCCATTGTAGGCAGGGTTATGCATAACTATTTCTTGCTACTCCATGATATAACACCATTGTTAAGCAAGAATGTGTATCTAGAGTTAGATTTTATTTCATCTAAATCTCCACCCCGATCAGCATCAATATAGCCTTTGAGTTGCAGCTCAGTTCCTTGGTAACATAACAGATGGTCGAAATGTGCCTTTAAGATATCTCAGTATTCTTTTAACTACTTTCCAATATTGTTGTCCTGGGTCAGATTGATGTTTGCTAACTAATCCAACAACATGACAGATATCGGGTCTTGTGCACATCATACCATACATTAAACATTCAATTGCATTGGCATAAGGAATCTTTCTCATTTGTTCTTTCTCTTGTGGATTTTGAGGGCACATCCTCCAACTTAAAGCTTCACCTCTAGAAATACGAGTGTTTATGGGTTTGCAATCTTGAATATTAAAACGTTTAAAAACTTTCTTAATGTAAGGTTTTTGGGAAAGAGACAACAATCTCTTTGAAAGCTCTCTTGAAATCTTAACTCCAAGAATATATGATGCTTCACCCATATCCTTCGTAGAAGATAACTACTCTTTTATCTCTTTTATATACTCGATATCACTTGCAACTATAAGTAAGTCGTCTACATACAATGATAAGATTACAAACTTATCTTTGGATCTTTTAATGTACACACAATGATCTTCGTGGACCATAGTGAAATTATATGATATGATCGCATTATAGCCTTATCGAGGTAAACCGCACAACAGGTGAAAAAATTTCTTTATAATCGATTCCTTCATGTTGTGTATACCCTTAAGCTACTAGGCGAGATTTATATCTTTCGGTACTACCATCAACCTTACGTTTGATTTTAAGAACCCACTTTACGGATCATAGATAGATCAGCCAATTCCCACACTTGATTTGATTTTATTGACTCCATCTCATCTTCCATTGCTTTTAATCATTTGTCTTCTGAGTGGCATGTAAGAGCCTTATTTACATTTCGTGGCTCTTCTTCATCTTGTGGAGTAACCATAAATGCTTCCCATTCGATATCAAATTGACGAAGGAGAATATGTCGACGACTCATTCTTCGAGGTTGAGATTAATAAATTAATTTATCAATTGGTAAGTTACTCCCACTAGGACCAACAAAATCAAATTCACTCAATTCTGATGGTGTATTAGTAGTAATTGGAACATATCCATTATTATCAAAGTGACTTCCATCCAAAATTATTTGAGTATTTACGTTGGAAGCTATCTGATCTGTAGTTTCATAAAGAGACACCTATCTCGCACTGCTTAGGAAAATTATTCTCTAAAAATATAACATCAAGTGATTCAAGTTCAGTCACCTTTCTCTATCTTGTTCACCTATGAATACATAACCCTTCGATTGTTTAGAGTATCGTATAAAGACACATTTTCTTCCCCTTGGACCTAATTTTCCATAAGAAGAAAAAGGATTATGAATAAAAGCACCACAAACCCAAGGCTTTAAAATGCTTAAATCAGGGTTTTGATTAGTCCATAACTCATATGACGTAGATGTAACTGACTTATAAGGGACATGATTAAGTACAAATGCAGCAGTGAGCAAAGTATCACCCCAATAGGTGATAGGCAATTTTGCTTGTATTATCATTGACCTAACCATTTCTAACAAGGTTCTATTTCGTCGTTCCGCAACACTATTTTGTTGTAGAGTGTGGAGAATAGTCAATTGTCTTTGAATTCCCTTTTTATCACACAATTGTTGAACTCATCAGATAAGTATTCTCTTCCTTGATCGGTTCTTAAAGCTTTGATTTTTCTATCTAGTCAATTCTCAATCAAGTTCATAAACGTGACGAAGCAACTCAAAGCTTCAGATTTATGAGTAATTAAATAGACATAACCATATCGAGTAAAACTATCGATAAATGTGATAAAATAAATAACATCGTGCATTGCCCTTACATTCTTTGAACCATAAATGTCAGAATAAATTAACTGCAATAGAGTTTCAGCTCTAGTACTTTTTCCAAATGGTTTTCTTGTAGATTATTCAGTTATGGAATACTCATAAGTAGACAAATCAACTTTATCTATAGAGCCAAGAAGACCTTTCTTGGCTGACTGATTTATTCTTTGTTGACCAATATGGCCAAGCGTAGCATGCCATATATTTACATCATTTTCACATATAGAAGTTGACGTAAATAAGGAAAAACTAATATTATTATTATTAAGACTAGCAACAATATCCATTACAATAAAATCATTACTTAAATAACTAGTGCCATATTTTGTCTTGGCCAAATACAAATCAAGACCATGTCCATGAAAGACTAAATGAAATCCTAAACTAATCAACACAGTAACTGAAACCAAATTTCAACGAATTGATGGAGCAAATAGTACATCATGTAGAAATAGAGTTCGGCCACCACTCATATTAAGTTTGCAGGTACCGATCCCTTTAACCTCCGCTTTGGAGTTATTCCCTACATAAATTTATTTTGCTCATTTTGAAATTCGCTGAAATTCCACGAAAGCATCTCTTTCCGTTGTTACATGGTCGTGGCTCTCGAGTCTACAGTTCACATAGGATATAATTTAGTTAGATAAACAGAACAAGAAATATTTACATCACTATATAAATTTGAAATAAGGTTATGTACCTTTTTAGGCTTTGGATAATAACGAGCAAAATGTCCCTTATTGTTACAGTTGTGACATTTCAACTTTGCCATATTTAGTTTCTTCTTTGGTTTGATAACCGAAACATCATTCTTCCTTTGCTGATTAGTCTTAGGTTTGTTCCAGGCTTGTCCCTTCCCTTTGTTTTGGAAAATCCACCAAACTTGTATTTTTTGCCTTTTTCAAAATTTGGATCAGAACTTGCCACACATGCACTTGTAATAGTTTTGTTTACTCCGAGGACTCGAGTTCCAAATGATGGTTACCATCTTCCATAGTTTTGATGCTAATGTTATAGGTCAAGTGCATCTTCATATTTTTCCAACTTTGTGGTAAGGAACAAATCCAGCTTGGACTTGTTGCTCTTCGGTTAACATATGACCAACATTGTTTAGTTCATTTACCATATTTGACATATAGCAGAGATGTTTACGCATAGTATAATCTGGATGTTTCATGTAAGTGTCAAACTTAATAGTAAGTGTCATCAGCTTAGCAACAGAAGTATGGCCAAATTTTTCTTTCAATGCAGACCACATGTCCTTAGCATTGTCATACTGGTGAATTTCTCTCATGATATCATTATTATACTGCTCAACAACGTTATGCGAGCAAGAGAATTTTTTTTTCAAGCTTGATATGCCTCAAGATCTCTCTCATGTTGATGTCTTTTGCCACTTTTAGGAGGCATCATAGACACATTAAGAGCCTCAAGAGCCTCTTGCTCTTTCAAAACATATTGGATTTTCATGCTCCAGATCTCATAATTATCGCCATTTAGCTTATCTCCCTTGTTAAGCTCAACGACGATAGTCTTCGGAGTAGTAGACATACCGATTCAAATAAGCATAAATTATTGTGAGACAACTATGTACTTATATAAAAAGAAATTATCCATATACATAATTATTAACCATGTTATCATTTACTTCACATTAGATTCAGATCGAAAGTTCACTAAGTTCCTAATC
The DNA here is from genome assembly GCA_034376525.1 of Nicotiana benthamiana. Taxonomy (NCBI): domain Eukaryota; kingdom Viridiplantae; phylum Streptophyta; class Magnoliopsida; order Solanales; family Solanaceae; genus Nicotiana; species Nicotiana benthamiana. Next base: position 176,408,374 of record CM067339.1, read on the forward strand.
ATCCTCTGAATTCTCATATGTAGTAAACCAAACACAATTAATTATCTAAGCAAGTTTATCTTAAATAAGTTAAATTCAAGAAAAATAAAACTTCTATGACAAATACATAATTATTCAATAGCATAAGATATTGAATCGTTAAATTCATACAAGTTAGTCAGATATAGACAACTATTATACAAATTTAAATACATATTGTCACATTAATTGCAGCTTATGAACAGGAAAAGATGAAATAAAAATTTTATGCAACTTTGCAGGCAGTAATATTTTCGCTCTTGGAATTATTGGTTTGACCAAATTTATTCTATTATTCTCTTTCATAGGCGGTCCAAGGGAACGACACATAATCTTTTGAACCTCCAAAGTTATGTACTTGTACACCAAATCCTGAACCGTCTTCCTATAAGATTCTTTTAACTTGTGGTCAACTTCTTTCCATAATTTATTAAGCAATTCTTTATGGAAGTTATAATTATATGGTAATACAGACAATAAAACCCTATACTTCTCTTCATCACTTAATATGCCACCAGCCCAAACGACTTCTTGAATTAACTTATTAATTCTAGTTATATGTTTCACAAAACTTGAAAGATGATCTTCTAGTTCATTAGATTTCATCAGCAAAGTTATCATATTATCAATCATAGCCTTCGCCCTTCTTCTTTGCTCCTTTGTGTAAACTTGTTTGGGTGTCCTTATCATCACCATAATTTTCTGTTACGTATACAGAAAATATTAGATTTACCATATATATATATATATATATATATATATATATATATATATATATATATATATATATATATATATATATATATATGCACACATGCACATATAAAGAATGGTGACAGAAAGAAGTTTTTACACAATAAACTTATTTTTTGTTGTTTTTGTGATGACATGGGTTTAGACTTTAGAATCACATTTTCTCTTTTTATGTAATAACAAGATTCTGGAATAAGGATCTCTTTTCTATTACTATGGTAGTACTTTGACTACTCCTAAAATCTCATAAACACTAATTACTTATTTAAAAATGCAAAGAAGAAAGAATCTAAGTATTTTCCTGAAAAGAAACTAATTCTAATTTTAATACATCATCACTGCTTAGATATAAACCCAAAAATATTTCATAGCTTATGTAACCATGTAGCCTACCACTTCAATCATGTTATTTCTAACCAATATTGATGCATAACAATGTACACATCAACCATATACACATACATGGATTACTAGCGTTTTACCCTCTCTCTTTAAAAAAAAAAGACTGTTCAAGTAAAAAAAAAATCCGGCATGATTATTATTTTGCAGTTTTTCTCATCAAACATTCAGGCATGTCCAAATTCCTATTTATAAAAAAAAATGATATCTCTTGGACTAGAAGATGTTAAAAAAATCACGTTTAACAGACTAACACAATATTCTTTAGAATTGGTGAGTAATCTTTATTTTGTCAACAATGTCAGTCACATAGAATAATCTCAAACAATTAAAAAAAAAAAAATCTGTCGCCTCAGATTATAAAAAATGGAGAACATATAATTAACAACACTGGCTAGAAAATAAATAACTATAGCTCTGATACCAATAAAGAATTAAATCAAACACATACTTTGTAGGATTATTGTATTTGTTTCACTAGTCACATAGTTCAATCATATGTTAACACACGAATTTAACTACAAAGTTCACAGTTTATGATCGTACCTTGTTACAGAGATTCCTTCCAAGTATTTCGCAGAAGAAATCTTCACAAGATCTTCACTTGAACTCTTTAGAGTTTTTGTGAGACAAGAAAGAGATTTTTTTCTGTTGAAGGAGGAGAGACTTTGATGCTTGAATTTTCACGCATCTCCTCCTTTTATTGAACAGATACGACACAATGGTTAGGAGTCCTAACCATTGTGTCTCTTCTTTTATTTTAATTAGATACTTTGTATATATAAATATATTTACTTATTAAATATGGACTGGGTTGGCCCATATGGGTTGCCCACGTCTAATTTCTTTCATAATTTAACAGCGAAAAGATCTTTTATTATACATAACTTTAATTTGTGATAGCAGATTAGTTATCATTTTATCATTTACTTTACTTTTTATATAATAATTATACCTCGCGTTTTACTTTTTCTTTTTAATATTATAAGTTTATTCTTTATATTACTGATGCATGTGATATTATGACACAATAATAATATAATTTATTCAAATATTATATTTATTAAAATAATATAATATAATATAATATATATAATATAATAAAATAGACATTCAAGTCTTTTTCTCCGTTTTTCTCTCGACGCACGTTAGCTAAACGTACGCTGAGCTCGTGACAATGGCGAGAGGAAGAGGGCGAGGGCGTGGAAGATTAAGGAAAATACCTCTAGTAACGTTTGAGAAGCTGTTAACAATAATCAAACAACCGATTGTGGAGAAATCATATACCAACGCTATACAGAACCCTTTTGTACAGACGTCCGATACCGCAATAATAGCTGAGCAAGATGCAAATACGCAGACATCGCACCAAGATACAGTCGCAAGGAAGCTTGATTTGCCTTCAATAGTGCTGAGTGAGGTTGGTCTGGCTCAACTAGTTCCGATTGAGGTGATTTCAGATCCATTGAAAGCATCAACCAGTGGAATAGCAGCCATGCAGCAACCTATTCAAGGTCAATTAGCTATGAAAGTAAAGGAGAACTCGGAAACCAGCAGAAGTAGTGTGGAGAAACCCCAAAAGGTTTGGTCTACTCTATTTCAGAAAAATAGGTTTGCAACACACGGAATGGCGTTGGATTATATACCTCCTGTAATGATTGATGGACAACCTGTGGTTCAATTGAATAAATCAGAAGTAGAAGAGGAAGATAGAAATGGAAATGTTCTTTAGTTGTGTACATTATAGGGGATGAGCCTTGTTTCAATGCGATGAAGAGGTTTATCAGTCTTCACTGGTCACATGTCCCAGAACCAGAGTTGCATTATCATGAGGAAGGGTATTATATTGTTAAATTCAGAACGATTAAAGATGCTAAGGAGATCCTATATGCAGGGCCTTACTCTATTGCCAATAGACCTATGATCCTGAAGCAATGGTCACCAGATTTTGATTTTACTGAGGAATTCCCTTCTGACATTCCTCTATGGGTAAAATTTGTGAAGCTTCCAATATCTTGTTGGGGAATAAGGTCACTAAGCAGGATTGCTAGTGTCTTAGGAAAACCTATTTTGCAGATGAGTGTACAGCTAAACAGACAAGAATTTCCTACGCCCGAATGCTTATTGAGGTAAATGCCAGTAAAAAGTTACCAAAGAAGATATGGGTCATGGATCCAAATGGAAGGAAGTTCTTGCAGGAGGTGATGTATGATTGGAAACCTTCCTAATGTGAAAAGTGTCAAATGGTTGGCCATAGTTGTTCAGCAAAGCAGAACTTCAACCAGCCTAATCAAGTGAGGAAGGCCAAGGTGGTTCAAGAATGGAGGACTAAACTCCCTGTCCAAACTGAGCCTATTTAAAGGGAGACAATAGTTAAACAGATTGTGCCAAATGAAGCTCCTATAGAGGTTAATGTACCTCAACATCTGGTGACAGAGAAAGATAAGCAAGAAGACAAGGGGAAGAAACCTCAGAGTCCAACTTTCAACTACCTTAATTTCCCACAACTAACCCCATCACTGTTAGTAATAGATTTGAGGCAGTTTCTGGTAGTAAGCATGATGATCCACCTGGGGAAAAAGGGGGTACAAGTTCTCATCAATGAAGTGGTTATTCTGGAACATCCGAGGAGTAAATAAAAGATACAAGCAGAAAGAAGTTAGGGAGTATATTAGGAGAAATAAAATTAGTCTTGTTTGTTTGGTAGAAACCAAGGTTAAACAAATAAATGCTAGTAGAATTTCTAAGATACTGGCACCTGGATGGGGTACTTTAACAAACTATATGTCTGCTCAAAATGGTAGACTTTGAATTTTATGGGATCCAACCATATTTGAAGTTGAGGGTATCCAGGAGGAAGGCCAATTGATACATAGTAAGGTAAGTAGCAGAACATGAGATATTACATGTTTCCTTACTGTGGTATATGGATATAATGGACTGGAACAAAGAAGATCACTATGGAGTAATTTACAGACACTGTCATAAGGGATAACAGAAGCATGGGTAGTTGCAGGGGATTTCAATGATGTCTTATATGATAAGTATAGGCAATCCTGTAATCCTGTCAGATATGCTGAAATTCAAGAATTTAGTCAGTATATTCAACAAGCCGGACTATTAGAACTACCTTGGAAGGGTGACTACTATACATGGACAAACAAGCAGACTGGGACAGACAGAGTCTCTAGCAGTCTGGATAGTGTTTTTGGAAATTTTGAGTGGATGCTTAAATGGAGCCAAGTGGAAACATTATATGATCAACCACTATTTTCTGATCATAATCCCATGATAATGGTATTGGCATCTTCTTCCTGGAAAGGTAAGATTCCTTTCAAGTTTTTCAATGTCTGGACTGAGCATGAAGAGTTTTACCAGATTGTAGCTAGTGTCTGATTTTCTGATAATCCAGGAACTATGAAGTCAGTGTGGTGAAACTCAAAACATTGAAAGGTCCCTTAAAGTCCTTAAATGTTAAGGAGTTCAAGACTATCCCTCAGAGGATAGAACTTTGCAGAAGAGAACTGATAGAAGTACAAAAACAAATGACAGAGGCTTATTCTGATGAGTTGCAGCAGAAAGAGAAAGAGATAGTTCTAAAACTGGAAAAATGGTCACTAATTGAAGAAAGTGTCCTACAGCAGAAGGAGAGAGCAAAATATATACAACTTGGAGATGCTAACACCAAGTACTTTATTGTAGTCCTGAAGGAGAGAACTCAGAATAAACATATCATAACATTTATAAATGTAATGGGAGACAAAGTCACCACAACAGCAGGTATAAGAAATGAGATCACTGGCTTCTTTAAGAATCTTATGGGATCATCAGCTTCTGTGCTTCCAGAAATAAACAGAAGGTACATGGCAAATGGTCCAGTCCTAACACAACAGCAAAGAAAGGATTTATATATGGATATCACTGATGCTGAAATTGTAGAGAGTCTTAAAGAAATTGGAGATGATAAAGCCCCAGGAATTGATGGTTATAATGATGTTTTTTTCAAGAAATCTTGGAACATCATTAGCAAGCAAATTATCTGTTCCATCAAAGAATTTTTCTTAACATCCAATATGTACAGGCCTGTCAACTGTGCAACTATCACGCTAATTCCTAAAGTATCCAAGCCTAGTACAATTAAAGAGTATAGGCCAATTGCTTGCTGCTCAGTCCTCTACAAACTGATTTCAAAAATTTTTGCCAACAGATTGCAGAAAGTAATGTCGAGCATCATCAGTGAAGCCCAAGCAGGGTTTATCCCATGTAGAAAGATAGCTGATAATGTCATCCTGGCACATGAGTTAGTCAAAAGCTATACCAGAGCACATGTGACTCCTAGATGCATGATTAAGATTGATCTCCAAAAAGCCTATGATTCAGTTGAATGGATCTTCCTACAACAGATTATGGAGGAGATTGGTTTCCCAAGCAGATTTACCAACTGGATTATGGAATGTATTAAGACAGTGAGATATTCAGTACTGGTCAATGGTGAGGCAACAGAACCCTTTGATGCTGCAGAGGGCTTAGGTAAGGGGATCCAATTTCCCCCTTTTTATTTGCCTTAGTCATGGAGTATTTGAGTAGATCTTGCAATAAACTAAAGAAAGACCCAGCTTCCCAGTTCCATCCTAGATGCAAAAAGCTAGGAATTACTCACATGTGTTTTGCTGATGATCTATTACTATTTGCTAAAGGGGAGATTGCATCTATCAGAGCCATGTTTACTTGTTTTTCACAGTTCTCTGAAGCATATGGTCTGCAGGCAAACCTGAGAAAAATCTGATCATCAACAATCAGGCAAGACCAAAAATAGTCTTCAATTTGTGGCTGGCTCTACAAGACAGACTACCAACTAAAGACAGATTGGCAAGATGGGGAATGAATGTAGATCTGGAGTGCATATTATGCCATAATCACAGAGAGACCAGAGATCATCTTATGCGATCATGCCCTTTCTCTGCTGAATTTTGGGGGCAAGTTATGCAATGGTTACATGAGAGTTATCCTCCAGCTTGTACTTGGGATCAAAAATTACACTGGCTCAAAAGTAAAGCAAAAGGGAAATCTTGTCGAGCAAATATTTTCAAAATGGTAATTGCTGAAGCCACTTATGCTGTTTGGATGGAGAGGAATTCGAGAATTTTTAACAACACTTTTCGTAACTGTGTAGTCTTAGTGAGAGAGATAGCATACATCTGTAATGTTAGAGGTACCCCTAGAATTCGGAAAGTATTGCAGCAATTTAGCATTTAGTATCATTAGGACATAGTGTTGAGTCTATGTAGTGAGGTTTGATGAATTAAAGATAGTCAGCTGAGTATAAGCTAGACTATGAGTTTGTAAAACATATATATTGGTGATTAATAAAACTTTAATTACCAATATATATATATATATATATATATATATATATATATATATATATATATATATATATAATACGATATATTTTATAACAACACGTGACAAACCATCAAAATAAGCCGTAAAAGTGGAAAATAGGCTAGAGAAGAACTGAAGTAAGACTGTAAGAGTAGAAAAAGGCAAATTAACAGACAATAAGTTTCAAGTGGATAGATAGTGGAGACAAGAAGAATAAACAAATAATATGCAGTTAAGGAGGACAAAGTGGACATATAAAATCTTTAGAGAATAACTGTGTTATTGTAATATTGTTTCCTATTGTGATTTAGTCAACCGCTGTTGGAAAATTTGGTAGATATGGAAAATAAAAGATTTAGCGTGTTAAAGGATATTATTTTTAAGAATATATTGTCTATATCGGAATGAATAAAATTAGACGTATTTTTTAAAATTCAGCAAACTCTTCTTGTATAATTAGAAGCAAAAACAATAACAATTAACTAAATAAAACCCAACACTAAAAAATATAATATATAACATAAGTTTACTCTAAGTTTTTTTTTTTCCACCTCCAAGCACAAAAGAACTTGAAATTTATAGATAAGGAAATACCATCTCATCATATGGCTAGCTTAAAACAATAAATCTCCAACGTATATTACATTAAAAGATTAACAAATAATGAGATACTAAGGACTGTTACAAAAAAAATTCTTTAACATTTTGTAACTTTTTAAAGTCATTCAACGCTATTGATAATGGCAATGGTTTCAAAAGAATTTAAAGGATATGAATGTTAATTGAAAGTTTGTTATAATTTAATAATAATAATAATTATTAATCATGGCTAGTAAAGTATAAAAAACATATTATAATTTTCAATTATAAATATTAAAACATATTCAATTAATTGGTCTAATAAAAATCCATTAAAAAATGAATTTAGATATCAGTTGAAATATTTTTTTTTGAGATATTAGAATTATTTTGCACTATAGATGACCTGCTATATTTTATGTATTCAATATATTTTTACGTATTTAACCGTATTCAATGTAATTATTTAATTTCGATATACAAATATATTTGTAAAGATACCACTAAAATATTTTAGTAAAGATACCACTAGAAAAAGAGAAAGGATGGATTGCATCTCTGAAGATAGCTCTGTTTTGGAGTGTTGAGAATATTTTATATAACTGAAAATACAAATGTTATGTGTTATAAGTGAGTTTGTTGAGTTATATTAGGAGTGTATCGCGTTAATTGATTTACTTATCGTTTTTAACGGCTGAAGACCTTTTTTTCGCAAATTTCGCCATTGTATTCACGAATACAAATCGCGTATACTTTCTCTGCTTAGCTGGACTCTCCTGTTTTCCGTCGAGTTTTGTTACTATATTTATAAATACAAAAATACATCAAATACAATCTATAACAATTAAAGATATAACTATAAAAAGTAATTTAGTAAAGGTAACTATAACAAATTAATAATCACTAAAATATAATCGTTTCTGAAAATTTCTCTTTTACAAAATATAAAGATCCACTCGTTATGGCTAATTAATTAATGCCATTCGTGCACATATGCTATGATTATGTTCTGTCATAATTGAAAAATGGATCTTAGTTAAAAAAAAAAAAAAGAAGGTTGAAGAACAACAAGATGATGAAAATTTTGACTAGAATAATTGAAGAATCCTTCTTCAGAATAAGCAAAAGCCAGTCCAAAAACAACTTTTAATATTTTAATACATTTTAGCTCACTGTCTTCTCATGCCTCCCAAAAAGCATTGAGTTTTATACTTTTCTCAGGTATCTTACATTTATTATTTTTAGAGTAATCATCTCCTAATCTATAGCAATGCAATGATAGGGTATTGAAATTGAAACTTATATTTAATGAATGTTAATTATTCTTTCATAAGAAGAGTGTCTTGGTCAAAAGTGATATTCTTATTGGAATCTTTGTTTTGTAATTGGGGTGTTAGTTGATCAATTTAAATATTAATTCTTTTGCATTTTGCTCATTCCATTAACTATAGTTGGTTCTCTATTTAGAATATTCTTTCTCTCAAGACTTAATTAAAGTTACTAAAATGTTACCATATGAAGAATAGAGCTAGCAATTAAGAAGTGGAAAGTGTTAAAATTCTTCTTGGGATTCGGTTTGACACCAAGATGGTACGATAAAGCCACTAAAATCCTACTCTTGTTTATAAAATGCAGGAGTTCAATTACATGGTATTACAGTCAAATTTCTATGTAACAACTTTATTTATTCTAATTTTTTTTAGCTGTTATATACAATGAAGTATTATTCTACAAGATATATATTATAATATAATATAAAAATTAATTTTAGAAAAACGTGTCCTTTTTAATGAATAACTATTATATAAATATATTGTTATAAAAAGGTCTAATTGTATTAGAGTTATGTAACATGGTCATTAACGATATTATATGTTTTGGATTGGGGGCGGAGTTAGAGTATTAAGTATAGAGTCGAACTAATCATGTAACTTTTACTTAGATCTTGTATTTTAGTGAAGAGATTAATTATTAAGTATGTATAAATATATAACTTGCAAAGAATCCAATAACTAAGATAAGTTATGAGCCCGATAACAAATTTGGAATTCATAAATTTTAAATACGAAATTTTACATTCCTATGCCACATAAGAAATTTTATTACACTCAATATTTAAGGTTTGACTTAATTACACTTAGTATATCAAATTATCAATTGCATATCATAACTAATTAAGGATATAATTAATGAGATATTTTTAACTCCTTAATTAAAGGATTTCTATATATCCCATTTTTGACAAATTTCTCACCATTTTCAATGCTTTAAATTTCAGGAGAGTTTATGAGTTAAATATTTTAAAATGGGAAAAATCCTTGAAATTGGGCAAATCACATGCAAAAGTGGGCGGAACCGAAATTTGTGTCGTCTTATTCCCATATTTGTTCATCGGGTTAATCCATCTTTTCATTTTGTTGTAGTCCCCTACAACTTTCCTCTGCTGAAAAATATACTCAAGTAAGTAGAAATTGAGAAGTTTATTTTTGGGATAGATGCTTTGAATATCTCGTCGATATAACAAGTGCAATTTTAATTTAATTAAATCTCAATCAATTATTTGAAAAAAATTGCATCTATATGTATTTTAGAAAATAAAAAAGCATTTTTAAATTCTAGTTTCCAGGTGAAGGTGTGAACGTGAAAATTATATATTTAGCTTTTTTAATAGGTTGGTATAGACACTCCTGATTCTTCTGCCAGCTTTTTTGTAAGCATTTAAATCATAAAGATTATCCAATCTCATACATGGAACTTTCGACATAATTGCATTTTTACAAAAGATTTTATAGAAGTTTTAGTCGTTTTTGATTTATGAAAACAAAAAACAAAGCATCTACAATCAGAATATAAATAATCTATAACAAAAAATAAAGCATCTACATTGAATTTTAGTATCCCAATTTTTATTTAATTGTAGCTTAATTGGTATTTTCGACATAATTGCATTTTTTGCAGAAAAATTTGTAGAAGTTCTAGTCGTTTGGGATTTGTGAAAACATAAAATAAAGCACCTACAATTAGAACACAAATATTCATCTACAAAATATCAACAAACTGGGTATACTAAATTTTAATATCCCAATTCCTATTCGATTGTAGTTTAATTGGGATTTTCGACATAATTGTATTTTTTTACAGAAGATTTGTAGAAGTTTTAGTCGTTTCTCATTTGTGAAAACATAAAACAAAACATCTACGACTAGAATACAGATAATCTACAATCTATCTACAAACTGGATATATTAAATTTTATATCCAAATTCCCATTCAATTGTAGCATAATTGAGATTTTTGACATAATTGCATCTTTTCATAAGATTTGTAGAAGTTTTAGCCGTTCTTTATTTGTGAAAATAGAAAATAAAGCATTTACAATCAGAATTGCAGAAGTTTTATCTTCTTCTTCTTCTTCTTCTCAATTTAGCTACTAACAATTAGTATTTAATAAATGATATAATAATTATAGAAAAAATATAAAGAAAACAAAAAATTAGAATCTGTACATATTTTTAATAAAACTTTCATAAATAATATAGGAAATAAAAGATCTCTTTTAAATTTTGGCTTCGCTTTCTGGTCTAGGTATGCAAAATTGTAAAAAGCACAATTATGATTTAATACTTCCTACGAATAACATGCTTGATCCTATTTTTCGATGTGAAATTTGCCTAAGAAGTTGGGTACGTCCAAAGGACTTGAGATTCTTGGTAAAGTCTGCATCACCGTCATCCAAGGTTGTGTGCACTTGTTGGCTTAATGTGTCAAATCAAAACAGACAATATCACAAGTGAACCACAATTACAAGTTAAAACCTTTTCTACAGTCAATAAAATTATTTGAACCGAAACATAATCGTTTTCTTTTTGTTTAACATATATATTGATCTAAAGACCAAGTGTATGAAGGTTGTAGCGACGAGTTTAGCTACGATACTACCCAATGTAATTTTACTGAAATAATTGAATTTTACATCATTAGTGATCTGATTGCGAAAGACTTCCCTTTCAATCTTAGGGATCATTTAGTTGGAAACAAGTTATTTTAGGATTAATTTTTTTATTTTTTTATTTGGACAAGTAAACAATATAGTCCCAGGATAACTAACTTCATAATTAGTTATAACGTAAATTTATCCCAATCAAATATAGGATAAACTCATTTCAAGTTTAATTTCGGAATTAATTATCTCTTATTTCTCGTACCAAACGAGCCCTTAGTGGTCGTTTTAGTGAAAAACAAGTTATCCCATAATTAGTTATTCCGGATTAGTTATTCCGGGATTAGTTATATATACCACGATTTTATTCCAACCAAACATAATATACTTCATATCAAATTTAATTTCGAATTTAATTATCCATTATCATTCGCGCCAAAAAAGCCCTTAAAGTTCAAATAACGACGTCATTATTTTTTGCAAACGTGGTATACCTCATCTCAAATGAACTGTTAGATAATATTAAAGACCACTAATGGCAAACACAAATTGCTGTGAGGAAAAAAAAAATGAGATTCGGTCTTTGCATTCGCAATTCTGATATCTTGGGGATGCTTATTGCTTCTTTTTGGGGTTCACAACTATATTTATCTTAATTTCATCCCTGATAGGTGTCAGAAGAAGCAAAGAAAACTGTATTATTTTTATTATCATTAATAAAAAGGTAATTGGGTCGAACTAGAAATCTTGACATAATAATAAAGTTATTTTTATGTGATTTATAATGCTGACCTTTGCATCGGGATAGACTCCTTATATTACAATTTACATTCTTCGAATATGACCTTTTTCTGAACTCGTGAACGCGAAATACTTTATATACCAACTATTTTATTTTAATAAAAATAATTGAGTTACAACTTTTCTTAACCTGATAAGAAATTAAAGATGGATTCGAAGTGTTAACTATTCAAAGAAAAGGTTTTCTTTGGGGCATTTCTAATAGAACTCTCATAAACTTTATAGTAAAGGAGATTTATAGCTTGCCATTTCAATATATAATTGATGGTGGCAACTATTAATTAAATAAAGTTAGCTTCTAAAAAAGATGCTAATCAAGATTTGGAAAGTGTTTTTTCTTCTTATTCGAAGATATTTAATTAATAATTTGATTAAGCTGTGCCTACTGCCTAGAAAGCATGTCTTTGCCTTATGTATGGGAATATATACAAATGAATAAATGCTTCTTAAAAGTGGCGTTTTTTAACTTGTTTTTTGGTGTGTGTGGGGGTTTGGGGGGTGGGGGGGGGGGGGGTGGGTTATCACTTGTATTTCGAGCTGGACATTCAAAAGCATGTCTTTGCCTTCTCAAAAACGTATTTAGTTATGTAGCAAAAATAACAAAAAATATACTCCCTGTATTTTAATTTATGTGATATTTTTTATTTTTCGTATTTCAAATTTCTTTATATTAATATTGTATTAAGACATAAATGTTTTAAAGTTTTTACAAAATAAAATTTATATGTGTGAGAACTACGTTAAAATATTATAAGAACAATTGCACAAAAAAATCGAACAACGCTAACTTATAAAAGGAATATATTAGATTAGCAAAATCCTAATATATATGGAGACATGCATATTTTTGTTTTCCCCACAAAATTTAATACTATATGAAAGCAACCTAAAATTTCTATTATGTAGTAAGCAAAAATCATAATGAGATTACATTAAAATGTCAACTAAAAACATTCAGCCGACTATCACATTCTATCGAGGATTCAAGCAAAGTTATGATTGTATAGAGCATTTGATTTGACAGCATAGAAAGGGGTTAATCAAATATATAATTTATTAAGGATCTTTTTAGTTTTTAAATACTATCCTATTTAATTACTTCTCCTAGGCTCTAGGGTTTGAAATTCCTTGACTTAACTTTTAACAAATAATAAAATAAAAGGTCCCATGTTCTTCTATAACTTTCCCTTAAAGAATTCAAAAACAATTTGTGCTCTAATAGTTAAAATATTATATTATTTGTTGCTTTTCTTTTCCAACGGAGAGAAATTATTCAACAAAGGGTTAAATAATACTATCACAGTAGTAGTTCATAACTTAATTATAGCGGCGATGAAGCTAATTACAAATATGATTACGCTAACATCTCTTTCGTTAGTGCAGCATAACATTTGTTGCTTATTTTGCTTTATAGATGCAGTCCTACGAAAACCTAATTATCAGCTTGCAGTCTTTTTTTTTTTTAAAAAGAAAAATTTAAAATCCCTGCAGTTGAGAAAAACATACATTTTTACATTTATTAAAAGGTTATTACGCATTATATCTAGTGACTTAAGTTTTCACAAATTATTTTATATAATTTATTCTTGTAAGTATTAAAATAAATGAGCTCCAATAGTAGTTCATCCCAACCATCAAAAAAGAAAACAAAACAAAAAAAACATCTGCCAAACCATCAACAAAGAAACAAAACATAAGAAACATATCCAGAAAACTGGTCAATGAAAGATACTTAGGGGGCACTAGGAGGAAAAGGTTTGATAGTTGCAGCAAGTGTCTGGAGAACGAGGACTTTTGCTCATTGAGCAGTTCAGGCTTCATGCTCTCAACTTGCGCCCAGAGATCAACATTTTTCTTGTGTCGAACGAACCACTTCATCATTCGACATGGGAACCCCTTGGGCTTGCTGGCCTTCCAGGATAGCATTCCTGGCCTTCAACTGACGAATTTCCTCAACTACAGTGTTCTAGGCATTGATAAGTTGAGAAACAGTTGATATACTTCCTACCCCCCTCCCCCCTTCCATACTGCTCCATACACTCGCACTCTTCCAAAGTTGCCTGTGAGAATGTTTGCTTTTGAGTCCATACTTTACCTATTCCCAATGGGACCTTAAAGAATTTGAATACCAGAGTAAGCAAGAATCCATAGGGAAGCTCATGATTACCATCCTTGAAGGTAGCAACCTTCCGTATGAGTTCAATCATTATGGCAGACAGATTCACAAGATTGAAACTATCTAGTTGCTCCACTAGGAATAGGTCAGACTTGAAAGTCACGGACCTCCTTTCTGCTCGAGACAACAAGACTTTGTTAACCAATTCAAACAACAGTTAGTAAACGGGGAGTAGTGCTTTCTTATGGATCTGGTTCCCTTTCTGATTAGCATTGTCTTTCACCACTGCTTTGCTGAAGTTATACTGACAAACATCTCGTACACTCGACACCCCAACTGTAGGAACGTTTAAAATTTCTCCAAGCAATTTTACGTCAAAGACGATATCCACCCCATTGACCAAAGCACATACATGGTCAGTATCAACCGGGAATAGACTAGCGAAGAAACTATGTACCTCTTCCTCATACACCTTAGGCGTGTCAATGTAAAATAGATGTAACCATTGCTAAAACTCGACCATTTCCAGAATTTGGCACATTCCAGCCATCTCAGAGATTGCTGGGTCAAACATACGACCCAATAGGAATCTTTGATGCCTCAGGCGCTCAGAGCCATGTTGACTTTACTTCTAATTTTCTTCACTGAACTAGGTTCTTCAATAGATTTTGACTTGCGTTTCCCAAACTTCTCTCCATTGAATTTTCCTTTTCCCTTGAACTTGACTAGTACATCCTCATCAGACATGGATAAATCACTCACTACCTCCTTCATCTTAGGACTTGATGTTGACCCTTTCTCAATTGAAACTGTATTTGCCTTTTTCGAGGACCTCCTAACAAGTGAACCAGGTCCCTAAGCGGTTTCCTCTTCCACCTCGACTACATGGATAACCTCATCACATACAGGTGCACTATCCTTTAACAAATTTCTTCGCTTCTTCTTACTACTCTTCTTGCTCTTTTGAAGAGCAGAATCATAGGCCACTTTGACCCGAAGTCTAGTACTAGGTCGTTTGATTTCAGACTCAGGAGTGGACACATCCCTGTGCTTACTTATGAACGCATCAAGGGCCACATTGTCTAGATCTTCTTCATCATTGGATCGTATTTTAGGTGCTTGAATTTCCAGGGGCACAACATCGATTGCAGGAATAGCACTGTCCTAGGGATGAGATGCCTGACTTGGGTCCTATGGAGAGGGATCAGATTCCTCATGTGATGCCCCAGTAGTATTTGCTACTGCATCTTCTTCAACAACCACAATGGACCATTCTTTCTCCATACTGTGTGTCTCATTTTTCTGGAAAGTATTTCATGCAATACCCCATCAACGGTACTACAAACACAGTTATGGCATCTTTCTCTTCTTCAACCAGTGCTTCCAAAACCATGGATTCGGTGGCAATGAGGGCAGAATCCTTTGTGAACTTAGTATTTTGACATTGTTCTCCACTTAGGGTTTTACTGGTGGGAACAATAGAGATGGAGAGAATGGAACAACAATTTCAAGGGTTTCCAAGTTGGGAAGATATTGAGAAACTAGAGAAGGTGTGACTGCCGCAACATGAGTAATAGAGTGTGACGAAGGGTCAGTGAGAGCGAGAGGTTCCATAGATAGGTCTGTGGTAGTTACAGGTGAGGTAGAGAGATAAGAAGATTGGAAGAAGTAGTGTGACGATCCTTCTCTCCCCATTTTTGTGATTCTAAAGTGGGACTTATGGTAATAAGAGCAAAAGGGAGGGGTTTTAAAAAGGAGAGGATAATTATGAATGGAGAAGAATAGGCACCAGTTCTGAAACGGCGGTTGGGCGTGGAGAATTGCAATGTTTTAGAGGGATATGGAACATTTTGAATTGAGGGGACGTGACAGCAGGATCTGAAATGTTGATGGCATGACAATTGTATTTTTGTACCCTTTTAAGACGTGTATTAAAAGGATGCATAGAACTACTAACCTTTTGGTACAAGTACCTTGTCACGACCCGGTTTCCACCCTTAGGAGTAGTGATGACGCCTACTCGTGGAAGCTAGGAATGCCACGTATTGTAGAATTTCTAACTCATTTATTACCCTTTTTAACATTTTAAGACAACATGTGATCAATAGTGAAACATTAATGACAAATAAGAATAAGCGAAAAACTTAATATGATAAAATAACCATAACCAGTACAACTACGCCAATATACATCTCTACCTAGAATCCGATGTCACAATAGCACGGACTGTATACGAATACTACATACAAATGTCCGAAAGAGATGTATTGTCTGTCTCAGAAATAGATGAAAACAGAATTCAACTAAATATAGAAGAGAACACCAGACCTGCGGACGCCTGCAGGACTACCGGGGGATCTCTAGCTATACTGAAGGCAGCCACCCAATGCTACTTTTAAAAAGTTGCCGCTCTAGGATTTGCATATAATACAGAGTGTAGTATCAGCAAAACCGACCCCATGTGTTGGTAAGTGCCTGGCCTAACTCGGATGAAGTAGTGATGAGGCTAGGACCAAAGTCCAGATAAACTTGCTGCAGGGTACATGGTGCAGGGAAATATCAGTACCAACAGTACTTTAAGAGAAATACAGGAGAACAATTTAAGATCTACAGCAAAACAATAATAACACTATTATGGCGCGCAATCCTATCTCTATCATTTATCACTGTTGCGACTTGCAACTGGACCCAACTGTATCATTGTTGCAGCGTGCAATCCGATCCATTTATATCACTTTTAAAGCATGAAACCCGATCTATTTGTATCACTGTTATAGCGTGCAACCTGATCCATTTATATCACTATTGCAGCGTGCAACCCGATCCATCTATATATTGGTTGTGGCATACAACCTGATCCATTTATATATTTGTTGCGGTGTGCCACCCGATCCATTTATATCATTGTTGAGGCGTGCAACCCGATCCATTTATATCATTATTTTGGTGTGCAACCCGATCCATTTATATCATTATTTTGGTGTGCAACCCGATCCACATATATAGTTCAATACCAATTCACAAATAGAGTCCCAACAAGGGAATCGACAGTATAAGTAAATACATCCTGGCAAAGGAGAAACAACTTTAACCAAACGTGTCCCCACATTATACTACCTCAACTAACACCAATACTCAATCATAAGTTATTGTCACATGTATATTCATAATCCTTTCTCAATACAGAGAATTATCAACTTAAACATCCGTAGTATTATTTAAGAACACAACAAATTTGTATTTAAGACTCACAGTCATGCTTGTCACCAACATATAGATACTCGTTACCATGCCTATACGTCGTACTCAACAAGTAACATGTAGCAAATAGGATACAACTTCTAATCTCTCAAGCTAAGATTAGACCAAACACTTACCTCGAACTTCCACGACCAACTCAAGCCTCAAACACCACTTTTCCTTTTGAATTTGGCTCCAAATTAATTATATCTAGACATAATCGACTTAATAATATTAATAAATGCTAAACAATCCAATTCCAATGCTTAAGTATAGCTTTCCAATCATTCTTACCAAAGAGTTGACCCTGTGCCCGCTCCGTCAAAACACAAGATTCGGACAAAAATTCGATCACCCATTCATCTATGAACCCAAATATATAATTAGTTCAAAAATTTGACCCCAAAACGAGGTCTAAATCCTAAATATACAAAAAGCCCTAACTCTATCCAAATCCCTAATTTTTTTCTACCCTTAAGAACATTATTTAAGCCTAGAAATCTAATGGGTGTTAATGGAAATTGTAAAAAATGATTCTAAGATTTTATACCTATGGATTTGTGGTGAAATTCTCTTTCAAAAATTGCCCAATTTGGAGTTTGGAAGAATAAGTTATGAAATTTTGGCTAAATCACATTTTTTCTTCTGTTTTAAAAACACTAGACACGCCTTCATTGCGCTCGCTATAGGCCTGTCGCATTCGTGATGGGTCATGCCCAATTAGCCATCACGCTCATGATAAATTGCTCACGTTCACAGAGCTTCAGCTCCTAGAGCCTTCGCGTTCGCGACAAGATGATCACGTTCGCATAGAACAAGTGAGAATCTCCCCCCAAGCCAATTGACTTACACGTTTGAGTGAGCCTGGACGGGTTCCCGAAGGGTAATCCTCTCTCAGCCTCGCATTCACATCTCAGGATTCGCGTTCGCAAAGAAGAAAACTGGCTCCTGGGAAATTTGACTTGTGCGTTCGCGAGTGGGACCACGCAAACGAGAAGAACAAAATCTATGGGCACTGAACGTTAAAAACCTGCAACTTTTTCCAAGTTCAAAACCTTCCAAACCCATCCGAATCTCACCCGAGCCCTCTAGGATACAAACCAAACATACATACTAACTCAAAAATATCATATGAATATATCTGTGCGATCAAATTACCAAAATAACCTTTTAACAACGGATCTAACATAGAAATCTAAGAAAAATCTCAAAACTTTCAAAGTAGGAATTTTCATCATTCATGCCCTGCCTCTATCTCCTCTATGTTCATCATGTGTGTTTACCTGCAATGGTATTGAAGTGAGTCAGACATGACCAAAAACACTTTGAGCCAGTTATTAAGGATAAGAGTCAACCAAAGAGGAATAAGGTTTTTCATTTGGTCTTAATAGTCCCAGTTTTACTCTGTTTCTTTCAAACTGTTTCCTACTTAGTGCCTTGGTAAAAATATATGCAATTTGATCTTTCGTACTACGGAACTTCATACATATAAATCCTTTCTCCACATTATCTCTCAGAAATGATGCCTCACTTTAATATGTTTTATCCTTTTGTGTTGAACTGGATTCTTGGCCATGTTGAGTGCGCTGTTTTTGTCACATAGAAAGGGCACACTCTTAGTGAGTACTCCAAAGTCCTCCACTTGTTTCTTGATCCATAGAAGTTAAGCACAACAGGACGCTGCAACTATATATTCAGCTTTAGCTATTGATAGAGCCACTAAATTCTGCTTCCTTTTTCCCCAAGATATAATACATGAACCTAAGAGGTGAGCCATTCCAGAAGTACTTTTTCTGTCCACAAGATAACCTGCATAGTCTGCATCAGCATACCCAATCAGACTATAACTGTCACGTGATGGATAATACAACACCATGTCCTATGTCCCTTTGAGATATCTCAGTATTCTTTTGGCAGCCTTCAAGTGAGATTCCTTGGGATTCGATTGAAACCTTGCACACAACCCCATGCTGAAAACAATATCAAGTTGACTGGCAGTGAGATAAAGGAGAGACCTAATAATGCCTCTATACATTGTCTGATTCATAGGAGATGCAGTTTCATCCATGTCCAGTTGAGTGGCAGTTGCAATGGGAGTGTCTATTACCTTTGATGCTTTTATGTTAAATCTCTTCAAGAGCTCCCTGATGTATTTTTGCTGAAAAATTGAAATACCCTTTGGGCACTATTTTACTTGAAGACCCAAGAAGAAGTTTAATTCCCCCACCATGTTCATTTCAAATTCACTTCCTATAAGTTTAGAAAATTCTTCACACAGAGAATCAGCTGTTGCTCCAAATATGATATCATCAACATAAACCTGAACAATGAGCAGGTTCCTTCCTCGTTTCTTTAAGAAAAAAATGTTGTCAATTTTCCCTCTCTTAAGACCATTTTCTAAGAGAAACTTTGATAGTCTTTCATACGAAGTTTGAGGAGCCTGCTTTAGCCCGTAGAGATCTTTGTCCAATTTGAACATATATTCAAGGTGCTCATAACATTCAAACACTGGGGGTTGCTTCACATAGACTTCTTCCTCAAGGAGTCCATTCAAAAATGCACTCTTGACATCCATTTTGAACAAAGTGAATTCCATATGAGATGCAAAAGCGATTAGAATTCTGATAGCTTCCATATGAGCCACTGGAGCAAACGTTTCATCATAGTCAATCCCTTACTCCTGATTGTAGCCTTGGACTACTAGCTTGGCCATGTTCCTTGTGGTAATTCCATGTTCATCGAGCTTGTTTCTGAATACCCATCCAGTTCCTATAATGGTTCAATCTGGGGGTCTAGGTACCAAGTGCGCCACATTGTTTCTCTGAAACTGATTCAACTTGTGTTTCATGGCTGTAATCAATATGTATCTTTCAAGACTTCCTTGATGTTTTTGGTATCTATCGGGGAGAGAAAGGCTAAAAAGGCAAATGAATTTCTAGCTCTTGACCTGGTTTGAACTCCAGAATCTAGAGAAGTGGTGATGGTGTCTATAGGGTGAGAGCTTTGGTGTCTCCAGTTAGACGCCTGAGGTTCATTCTAAGAGGAGGAATGTATGTTGGGCTGATTTTCCTCAATCCTTCTATCAGGTGCTAGTGGAGTTCTCTGAACTGCATCAACAACCCTTTCTTCAGCTTCTGTGGTTGTAATTGAGGTGTTTGATTATGTTAATGATGAGGCAATGTTGTTTCCATTTGGATTCATATTACCCTCTCCGTTTTTCATGTTAATGACTTCACCAGGAAGGAGTAGGGATTCTCCGTCTTGATCTTCCTCAACATTCTTCTCAAATGATGGATAAGATTCATCAAAAATAACATGGACACTCTCCTTAACACATTGAGTTCACTTGTTATATATCTTGTAAGCCTTGCTTTGGGAAAAGTACCCAAGAAATATTCCTTTATCACTCTTGGCATTGAATTTACCAAGCTACTCCATTTCATTATTGAGAACATTGCATTTGCATCCGAATGCTCTTAGATGGGTCAATTTGGGTTTTCTTCCATTCAACAATTCATACGGGGTCTTTTTCAAAAGTGATCTGATCATCTACCTGTTCACTACGTAGCATTCAGTGTTGACAGCTTAAGCCCAGAAATTCTTTGGAATTCCACCGTCGATCAGCATTGTTCTTGCCATTTCTTCCAGTGTTCTATTCTTTCTTTCTACTACACCATTTTGCTGGGGAGTTCTGGGAGCTAAGAAGTTGTGAGTGATGCCATTTTCATTACAGAATTCATCAAATTTGACATTGTAAAATTCTGTCCCATGATCTGATCTAATGCATACAACTCTAGACTCCATCTTCACCTGGATTTTCTTCACGAAGTACACAAACACTTCAATAGTTTTTATCTTTTGTTATGAGAAACAGAGTCAATGTGAATCTAGAATAGTAATCCATGATTACGAAAATGCATCTCTTCCCTCCTCTGCTTTGCACCCTCACAGGTCCACACAGATCCATATGCAGAAGCTTAAGCGGCTTTCAGGTGCTCACATCTCTTTTAGACTTAAAGGAATTCTTCACATGTTTTCCTCTAGCACAAGAATCACGTATTTTTTGAATCTTGAATTGTGACATAGGCAAACCATGGACCATGTCCATTTGAATTAGTTTATTCAGAAGGAAAAAGCTTGCATGGCCCCGTCTTCTGTGCTATAGGTCAGCATCATCGTCAATAACTTTCAAACAACTCAGATCACCACTCTGGTAGGATGGGGGAGCGGTCGAGCGTGCAAAGGCGCAAGTCGAGCAAAGTATCAGAACTGAAATGTTTAAGGATTCGAATATGCAACATAGATGTTCTTTTATCGTTTAGCCACAAGCATTATTTCACCAGGCACAAGGTCAGTAACTGTACATATTCTGGGTAAAAATTCCACCGTGTTTCCCTTATCACAGATTTGAGAAACACTCAGAAGACTATACTTAAGCCCATTGACATAGTACACATTTTCAATAGAATGAGTAAGTGACTTCCCAGCTTTTCCAACTCCAAGAATGTACCTTTTTTTCCATTTTCAAAGGATACACTCCCTCATTGCAGGGCTTTTAGTGAAAAAAAGTCTGTGGTGTTCCCATTCATGTGTTTCAAACATTCATTATCCATGAACCATTGTTGATCACTTCCTTTCACTATTCTCTGCAACAAAGATTAGAAGTTAGTTTTAGGAATCCAAACAAGCTTGGGTCCCTTGTAATAAGCAAGAGGATAAATAAGAATTCTCTTAGTCTATGCAGGCAACATGCGTTTTTTGTGAGTGGAACCTGGTCCCGTTTTTGTAGTCACGGTTTCAGCAACCACTTTGTCTTTCTAAACTGATTGATTCTTGGCCTGGACACTTTCCTTGAAGTGCCTAGTGTTCCCAAATCGGGTACGTGGACAGTTATCAGAGGCAATGCCGTAATTACTGTGAGGGTTGTGAGGAGTTTTATCCCTTTGGAACCCTGTTCCCTGCCTTTTTTCCCAACTCTTAGTAAGCAAGGCAGTGGTAGCTTCTAAGCACCATATCCACATAAGAAACTTTTCAAGATCATTCATTACTTTTTCTAGATTGGTTTGGAGATGCTCGTTTCTCAATTTCAGCAAAAATCCTAAATCTAAGATCTTTCACCTTCTTTTCAAGCCTACTGGTTCCCTTACTTGCTATCTCCTTTCCTTTTTCAATTCTTTCAGCTTTTGACTTAGTTAGTGGTTTTACTATTGTTTCCCTTTTGTATGCAAATTTTGCTAAGAGATCACTCTTTTCTTTATGAGGATTTTAATGGTTTTCTTATGGTCAGTAACTGCATCCACTATGTCGTCTCTAGTTTGTTCAGATTCTCCTAATTATTAGATCAAAGAATCCATGTCCTGCGCAAGACTATGAAATGCAGTGACTAAAACATCATCTAAATGCATGAGTCCTTTTTTTTTGGAGAATACTATTTCAGATTTCTCTGAACATCCCTGAAGTTTACCTCTTTGTTGCCATTGCCTTCATCATCATCATATAATTGAGCCATCAAAGCAAAATTTGAGTCATATCCAATCTTGTCGCCTACAACTACCATCATGGAACTATCACCAGCATTAGGTTTATCTTTAGACTATTTTACTTGTGTAGTTCCCTCATGAGCTGTTTGCAAAGCTTCTCATATTTTCTTTATGGTGTCGCAGGTAGATATTCTATTGTACTTTTTAGGTCCTATTCCATACACTAGAATTTTCTTGGCACGAAATTCTTCTCCACAGCTTTAGTTTCTGCTTCAGTGTACTCTTTGCCGGTTTTTGCCATTGAAAATGGAAATTCATCTAGTACCTTAATTGGAACATAAAGGCCATCACAAATGATATCCCATAGCTCATAATCCTTAGCCATGATTAAATCGTGCATTCTAGCTTTCCACTACCAATAGCATTGTCCATTAAACTTGGGGGGTAGTGGTATATGGATTGACCTTTTTAAAAACTTGGTGGAGCCGCCATGAGGATTCTTCCTAGGTGTTAGCCTGATGGGAGGAACCTTATCTAATATCAATTGTTAGTTTGTATGGATCCACCAAATCGTAAAGTACTTGGTTCTCTACAAGGTTCTACTGAGAATACTTAATAAAAAAAATATGTAAATGAGGTAGAGGAGTTTTACGCGGAAACATCCCACACAAGGGGATAAAAAAACCACGACTTACACCTGTAGTCTTTTAGCTTCACTAACTTGTAATCTACCTATTACAAGCCACTTTACAGTAATTTCTATTGCAAAGGATTTACTCAACTAACTTGTGGTACCTTTATCACAAGCCACTTTGTGACTATCCTAGTTACAAAGGCTTTTTCTAACTTGTAATGCTATCACCACAAGTCACTTTATTACTCTACAATTACAAAGACTTTTCCTTATGACTAAATATAGTCACACCATAAAATCAAGGAGTTTACAGATTTTCAGGATAACCCCTAATCAAAATTCTTCTAAGTAAGCAGTTTAGGAGATATAGTAAGTACAATAACAAGGTTACAACTCAACTAGGACAACAACGGTCTATCTTTTAGGAACTGGTCCATAGTAGTGTTCAACCTTGTTCTTCAAGCTTCCAAGGATTTATTTCTCTGTTTTTGCAAGAGGCTTGAATGAGAAACAGAAGCCTTCCAGTGATATTTTGTATAAAGCTCGTTGTGGGTACATCTGGATCACATCACTTGAAAATATGTGAGCACTTTCTTTGGTTAGAGAATGAGTGGGCGAATAATGTTGTGCGGCAGAAAGAATACCGTCAGTCACTTCATTTCCAGCTGTGTCCAATTGACTCTGTACTGTTATGAGGAAACCACAAGAGTATCAGGTTCTTGTGTGAGTGCCTAGCTCCTAAATCTGTCACAGCTTCCCCTTTAGTTGGATTCTGTTAAAGCTTGCATCATCCCAAGTAGGCCAGGTTCCCTATCTGGTTCTTAATAGTAAGTTTGTTATATCATCAAAACATAGGAAAAGATTACTTAAAGTCTATCAAAACATAAAAGGGCACATATACTCCTCTACTATGAAAAAAGTTTTAAATGTACCCGTCGTTATACTTTGATTTCGTATATACCCATGTCGTTATATTATTGGATCAAATATACCCCTTTTCCATTAAGTTTATCCAAAGTGAACATCTAATCCTACGTGACATTGACATTTGATGAGGTGGATGCCACATAGCTTGCCACCTTAGCTCCACCTTAGCTTGCCCCTTCCCCCTCCCCTCTTTCTATTTTTTTCCACCACTATTGCCACAATTACCTCTACCATAAAAATAATATATTTCATAGTTTAATCTTTTATATATGGATTAGGGGAACTGATGTGGCATACACCCCATCACATATTAGTATCACATAGGATTGGATGTTGTTACGACCTGAATTCCCCCCCCCCCCCCAGGAATCATGATGTCACCTACTAGTGAAAGCTAGGCAAGCCGACCATTTGCACAAATTGCTTTTTTCCTATTTTAATTCTCTAACAAGTGTGAAACAACAGTTATAAACATCAGAAATTTAAAGCAAGCGGAAGAAACGATAAACCATTTGAATATGCATCCAATACAACATCTTAAGCAAAAATCTACCCACAACTAGTGTCATGCTTCACAGACAGTTTAGACTACTACAAACAAGGTGTAATAAATAAATAATACACTATTTTGGAAATTTCTAAATGAAACATGATGAAGGGATAATAGGAGACGCTAGGGCCTGCGGACGCCTGCAGGACTACCTCGGAGAGTTTGACCGGATTGAAGGCAGCCACCCAAGCTAAGGTCCGAATACTGCTACCCCGAGATCTGCACACAGTGCAGAGTGTAGTGTCAGCACAACCGATCCCATGTGCTATTACGTGCCTAGCCTAACCTCGGCAAAGTAATGATGAGGCTAGGACCATACTACCAAATAAACCTGTGCATTTATATCATATAAAATTTAAAATAAAAGAAAATATGCAATTAAGGATGGGAGGGGGCATGCTGCGGGGGAATATCATTTACCAACAGTAACTCAGAAGAAAAAGGCATAAAGAACAATCTAAACTTTGCGGCAGAAAGAATAACCAATCAATAACCACTTTTATCGTTTATTGTTGCGGCGCGCAACCCGATATAAATCATAAAAATACTGTTGAAGCATGGAACCCAATCCATATCATTTATCACATTTGCGGCGTGTAACCCGATCCAATTATATTGTTTTTACGACGTGCAACCCGATCCAAATATAATATTGTTGCGGTGTGAAACCTGATCCAAATATAATATTGTTGCGGCGCACAACCTGATCCAAATATAAAATTCAACGCCAATCACAAAAGAGTCCTTGAAAGGGAACAATAAGGAAACAATACCATCCTGGCAAGGGAAATCGACAGAATAAGTAAATACGTCCCGACAAAGGTATTATCTATAAGCCAACTTGTCCTAAATTTTATATTCACAAAAGAGACCTCAACTAGCAGTAGTACTCCACCATAAGAAAATTTCGACGGGAATAATCATAATTTTTGCCAACTTAGTGAATCAACAAATGAGGGATTCATAGTAATTAGTAAGAACACAACGATTTCTATTTCTAAGACTCACGGGCATGCTTGGCACCAATGTATAGATACTCGTCACCATGCCTATATTTCTTACTGAACAAACAACATATAGAAAATAGGGCACAACTCCTAATCCCTCATGCTAAGGTTAGACCAAACACTTACCTCGAACATCCACGACCAACTCAAGCCTCAAACACCACTTTTCCTTTAGAATTCGCCTCCAAATAACTCGAATCTAGTCCAAATTGATTTAACAACATCAATAAATGCTAAAGAATTCACACCCAATTCTTAATTATAGGTTTTCTATCATTTCCTCAAAAAGTCAAAAATCGACCCTGGGCCCACTTGGTCAAAACATGTGGTTCGAACCAAAACCTAATCACTCATTCACCCACGAGTCCTAGTATGTAATTAGTTTCGAATCCGACCCCAAAACGGGTCTAAATCCCAATTAATCAAAAAACCCTAACTCTACCCAATTTTCTAATTTCTACCATAAGAACATTAGATATTAAAATGAAAATGGATGAAATGCAATAATAAATCGAAAGAGAAAGGTTTAGAATCATACACCAGTGTTTATGGGAAGAAATTGTTCTTCAAAAATCGCCAAAATGCTCCCAAAATTCAAATATATGAAGTAACTGGGTTCTGCTAGTTTTTGCTTATGTTTTAAAATCATTGAGTAGACCTTCATTGCGTTCATGATGGGCCTGTCGTGTCCGCGATCGGTCAGGCCCAGGTGACGATCACATTCACGATCAGAAGCTCGCGTTCATGAAGCTTCAGCTTCCAGAGTCATCGTGTTCGCGGTCATATGGCCGTCTTCGCGTAATGTAAGTTTGAAATCCCTTCCCGCAAGCCACAAACCCTACGCATTAGCGATGGGTATTCCCCCACAGCCTCGCGTTCGCGTCCCAAGCTCCTCGTTCGTGAAGAACAATTCCACCAAAGGGATATTGCCTTCCGCGTTCGCGAGTGAAGCACGAGAATGCGAAGCACAAAATCCCTGTGCACCAGAAACTGAAAACCTGCAACTTCTTCTAAGTCTAATACCTTCAAAAACACCAAAACTCACCCGAGCCTTCGGGGCTCCAAACCAAACATGCATACTAACTCAAAAAATTATATGAACTTATCCGTACAAAGAAATTGCCAAAATAACATATTTAGCAACAGATTTAGCATCAAAATCATGAAATCACTTAAGAACATCAAATTTTCAAATTTTCTCAAATACTGTCCAATTCACGTCATTTCAAATCCGCTTCTTACTAATTTTCACAGACTCGACTTAAACCACATATAAGACCTGTACCGCGCTTTGAAACAAGAATACAGGCTCGATACTATCAAATTTTAAACGCATTTCATTTTCATAAACTCATAAATATTAGAGATAATAAATGTTGAAACACGTTCTCAAGGCACTAAACTAAATGTGTGTTCATATTTGTAGGTTTTGATAAATGACAAACGACGCGCAATTGACATATGACGAGGTCCAAGCACAAGCGCGCAATTGACACATAACGAGGTTCAAGCACAAGACAAACAAAGATCATGATCAAGCAAAGAAATAAAGTTATACACGAGTCGTTCTTTAATTGTGATCTTGATCCGACAATTTAACTCAAGACTTGGCTTCTCTCATAAAATCATTTTTATCAAACCATGCATATTTAATTTAAAGCAAAATGATTTTCAAATATTTTATTTTAGCCAAAATAATTTTTAAACATGCCTCTCAAATCTGGACAAAGATAATCGATTATGTACCTTATGATAATCGATTATGTTAAGACAATGTACACCAGATTTAGAAAGCTGAACAATAATCGATTATGTACCATATGATAATCGATTATGTTAAGGTAGTGTACATTAGATTTTTCAAAGCTACAAGATAATCGATTATGTACCTTATGATAATCGATTATGTTGAGGCAGTGTCCATCAGATTTTTCAAAGCTATAAAATAATCGATTATGCACATTATGATAATCGATTATGTTGAGGCAGTGTCTATCAAATTTTACAAGACTGTAAAATAATCGATTATGTACTTTATTATAATCGATTATGTTAAGACAGTGTTGTCCGAAGTTTTCAAAATATAAAAGATAATCGATTATCCTTATAGCATAATCGATTATGCAAATGACCGTTGCCAAAGTATTTTTAAACTCTGAAAGATAATCGATTATACACAATCTGATAATCGATTATGTTAAGTAAAATCTGAATATGATTTTTTGAACGTTGTCAGGTAATCGATTATACACAATCTGATAATCGATTATGTTAAGTAAAATCTGAATATGATTTTTTGAACGTTGTCAGGTAATTGATTATACGATTTGGATAATCGATTATTCTGCTTAAAATCTGGGATTGATTATTGAACGATTGGAAAATAAATCGATTATGCAAATCAGATAATCGATTATCTTAGCACAAAATCAGCAATTCTTGATTGGCAATTAGGCAACGGTTGTGGGGGTTTTGAACACTATAAATACAACTCAAAATCAGTCTTCTAAGTACAACAACTGATTATATTCTTGCTAAAGCTTGCATACTCTCATATTCATTATTTTCTATTCAATTGATAAGTTTTTGAGAGCCAAACTCTTGACGAAAGTTGTTGCGTTCTTGAGCGTATTTATTTTACTCATATCTACTCTTAAAGAGAGTCTTGTCTTGAGTGCTAAGTGTTTGTATACACTTGAAGGGAAGTGTTAATCCCTTGTGGTTGTAAGAAGGAACGTTTTCATTCCTTCGGTTGAAGTCTTGAAGTGTGGTATCTTCGAGCAAAGGTTGTTGAGGCTTGTGTGACTCAAGTTCTCAGTTTGTAACGGTTTTTTAAGCACCCGTAAGCTTAACGAAGTTAGTGGAATCTTGAGAGAGTCTCTCGGGGACTGGAATAGCCACAGGTTGTGGTGAACTAGGATAATTTCGGTGCGTTCGTTCCTTATTATTTACTTACCGCACTTATTTCAATCCTGCAATTTTTAATTCCGCAAGTTTATTATGACGCTATTCACCCCCCTCTAGCGTTAAGCGTATATTCTAACAATTGGTATCAGAGCCCAACTCTCTGAAAGACTTAACCGTTTGAGAGAAACAATCCATGGCCTCTACTCGTCACATTAATGCAGGAATAGGTGAAGGACAATGCTCCACCAGACCACCACTGTTCGACGGCACAAACTATACGTATTGGAAGGAGAGGATGAGAATATTCATCCAATCGAATAATTTTCATCTATGGAAGGTTATAACGAAGGGAGAACAAATTCCAACCAAAAAGGTTGAAAATGAATGGGTTCCAAAATCCGAAGATGAATACGATGCGGATGATATCCAAAAAGTGCAGAACAACGCTAGAGCCATCAACTTATTATATTGTGCTGTAAATGCTGATGATTACAGAAAAATATCATGTTGCACAACGGCTAAGCAAATGTAGGATAAGCTGGAAATCACGTACGAAGGTATGGACCAGGTAAGAGAAGCTAAAATTGATTTTCTAACCCATGCATATGAACTGTTTCACATGAAGGAAGGCAAGAGGATCGATGACATGTTCGAACGATTTTCAAAAATCGTCAATGACCTACATGCTCCTAAGAAGACCTTCACGGATAAGGAACTTGTCCGAAAAATTCTCCGAAGTCTCACTCCGGAATGGCGCTCCAAGGCTGACGCGATTCAAGAGTCTATCGGCGTTTCAAATGTCACCATCGACGGACTAAGAGGTAATCTTAAAACCTATGAACCTACTATAATTAACCCTCCGTTTAATGATCAAAGGAAACAAAGAATCGCCCTCAAGGCAAGCACGGCTCAACCTCAAAATTATGAGGACTCAAACAACGGAGATAACGTGTTCGGACTCGTTATTAAGAGGTTTCAAAAGTTCATGCGAAAAGAGTATGAAGAAAAGGCAAACAACAAGGAGATCAAGTAAAGTGCTATGGATGCGGAGAAATCGGGCACATTAAATCAAATTGCCCAAATGTCAAAAAGGAGAAGAAACCCTTCAAGAAACAACGAGCATACATATCTTGGGGAGGTGACTCCGGAGACGAATCAAGCGACAATGAAGAAGTTGAAGCCTCAAATCTATGTCTCATGGCACACGAAGACAATCAAGAAGAGGTATGTCAAATTAAAAAAATTTCTTTTCTCTTGAGGAAATGCAAAATGCTTTTGATGAATTGTATAGTGAATTCATTAGAGCTTCCGAAACTGTTAGAGACGTAAAGAAAAATTCTTCTTTGAAAGAAAAAGATTTTGAAAAACAACTCTCTTTGAAAGAAAAAGATTTGGAAAAATTGATTTTGGAAAATGAGAAGTTGAAAGAAGAAAACAAATTTTTCGGCAAGAGAAGCGCCGACAAACCCGAGAGTTCTAGTAAAAATTGTATTTCTTGCATGCATCTAAAAGATGAAGTAGAAAGACTTAAGGGCACCCTAGATAAGTTCAATTCTTCTCATAAAAATTTGAATGATGTTCTTGTCAATTTGAAATCGACCAAACATGGCATAGGCTTTAAAAACGAGCCTAAAGAAAAAGTTGAAGCCATCCCCCAACAACCCAAGGCTCAACCTAGGATAAATAAAATAAACATTCATCCTAGAAATAACCATCCTAGAATCAACATGCATCCTAGACCAAACACGAGAAGAAACTTTGAACATTTTAGAACGCCTAGAAATGGCCTTCAACAATCGCAACCTAGACATACTCGACCTAGAAACAATTACTCTAGAAACGCTGCATATCCTAGAACAAACAGTAGGAGAAATGATTTTCAAGGATTGCACAATAGCCATATTGTCAAAAATAGAGCAAACTATTTTCGTACCTCCAACTACTACCAACCTAGAAGAATGCATGATCCTAATGTCATTTGTCATTATTGTAGTCGAATAGGACATATTGCTCCTGCTTGTTTTACTAGACACAGACACTTAACTGCATGTCAAGCACAACAGCATTTTACACCTAACTCTCAAGGACCCAAAACAGCTTGGGTACCAAAAACTCATTGATTTGTCTTGTAGGTATGTTTGAAGGGATCAAGTGTACTTTGGTACCTTGATAGTGGATGCTCCAAACACATGACCGGAGACGCATCCAAGTTCCTTCAACTAGAACACAAGGAAGGAGGAAACGTTATTTTTGGAGATAACAACAAAGGAAAAATTATCGGCATTGGCTCGGTCGGTAAGAATGAATCTTCTTCCATTAAGCATATATTGCTAGTTAAAGGTCTAAAACATAATCACTTGAGCATAAGTAAATTATGTGACAAGGGAAATCTTGTTTTGTTTGATTCAGAAGAATGCTTAGTTTTTCGTCGTAGTGATTTTAAAATTATTCTTCGTGGTTTTAGAATTGATAACATCTATATGGTTGATCTTGAAAACTCTTCATCAGAGTATGTGAATTGTCTTATGAGTAAAGAAGATGATATGTGGTTATGGCATCGTAGAGTAGCTCATATCAACATGCATCTTTTAAACAAATTGGTTTCACAAAATTTAGTTATTGGTCTTCCAAATTTGAAATTAGAAAATAACACTATTGTTGAAACACGTTCTCAAGGCACTAAACTAAACGTGTGTTCATATTTGTAGGTTTTGATAAATGACAAACGATGCGCAATTGACATATGATGAGGTCCAAGCACAAGCGCGCAAATGTCACGTAAGGAAGTTCAAGCACAAGACAAACAAAGATCAAGATTAAACAAAGTTATACATGAGTCGCTCTTTAATTATGATCTTGATCCGAATATTTAACTCAAGACTTGGCTTCTCTCGTAAAAACATTTTTATCAAATCATGCATATTTAATTTAGAGCAAAATGATATTAAATCATGCATATTTATTTTAGCAAAATGATTTTTAAACATGCCTCTAAAATCTGGACAAAGATAATCGATTATGTACTTATGATAATCGATTATGTTAAGGCAGCTGCAAGACAATCGATTGTGTACCTTATGACAATCGATTGTGTTGAGGCAGTATCCATCAGATTTTTGAAATCTGGATGACAATCGATTGTGAACCTTATGACAGTCGATTGTGTTGAGGCAGTGTCTATCAGACTTTTCAAAGATACAAAATAATCGATTGTGAACCTTATGACAATCGATTGTGTTGAGGCAGTGTCTATTAGATTTTTCAAGACTGAAAAATAATCGATTGTCCATATAGCATAATCGATTATGTAAATGACCGTTGCCAAAATATTTTGAAACTCCGTCAGATAATCGATTATAGGTTTTTAATAATCGATTGTTTGAAGTAAAATCTGAAAAAGATTTTTTGAACGTTGCCAAGTAATCGATTGTATATTTCTGATAATCGATTGTTTTAAGTAAAATCTGGAAAAGATTTTTTGAACGTTGCCAAGTAATCGATTGTATATTTCTGATAATCGATTGTTTTAAGTAAAATCTGGAAATGATTTTTTGAACGTTGCCAGTAATCGATTATACGTCTTAGATAATCGATTATGCTGCGTAAAATCTGGGAATGATTTTTGGAATGATTGGAAAACAATCGATTGTGCCAATTAGACAATCGATTGTCGTAGCACAAAATCAGCAATTCTTGATTGGCAATTAGGCAACGGTTATGCATGTTTTTGACACTATAAATACATCTTCAAATCAGTCTTCTAAGTACAACAACTGATCATATTATTGCTAAAGCTTGCATACTCTCTTATTCATCATTTTCTATTCATTACATAAGTTTTTGAGAGCCAAATTCTTGACGAAAGTTGCTGCGTTCTTGAGCGTATTCATTTTACTTATATCTACTCTTAAGGAGAGTCTTGTTTTGAGTGCAAAGTGTTTTTATACACTTGAAGGGAAGTGTTAATCCCTTGTATTGTAAGAAGGAACGTTGTGATTCCTTTGGTTGAAGTCTTGAAGTGTTGTATCTTCGAGCAAAGGTTGTTGAGGCTTGTGTGACTCAAGTTCTCAGTTTGTAACGGTTTGTTAATCACCCGTAAGCTTAACGAAGTTAGTGGAAATCTCGAGAGTGTCTCTCGGGGACTGGACTAGCCACGGGTTGTGGTGAACCAGGATAACATCGGTGCGTTCGTTCCTTATTATTTACTTATCGCACTTATTTCATTCCTGCAATTTTTAAATTCCGCAAGTTTACGCTGTTTTTTATTATAATGCTATTCACCCCCCCTCTAGTGTTAAGCGTATATTCTAACAACTATTTGTGATTCTTGTCAAAAAGGGAAGCAAACAAAAGCATCTTTTAAATCTAAGAATATTGTTTCAACTACAAGACCTTTGCAACTTCTTCACATGGATCTCTTTGGACCATCTCGCATTGAAAGTCTTGGTAGAAATCGTTATGCTTTTGTTATTGTTGATGATTATTCTAGATTTACATGGACACTATTTCTTGCTCACAAAAGTGAGGCTTTTCAAAATTTTAAATGTTTTCTTGAACGTGTTCAAAATGAAAAGAACACAACCGTCACTTCCATAAGAAGTGATCATGGGGGAGAGTTCGATCACAATCTCTTCACGGACTTTTGTGACGAACTCGGTATTGAGCACACCTTCTCTGCTCCACGTACACCACAACAAAATGGAGTGGTGGAACGGAAAAATAGGTGTCTCGAAGAGATGGCTAGAACCATGCTCGATGAGGCTAAGATTCCCAAACAATTTTGGGCGGATGCCGTGAGTACCGCATGCTACGTTTTAAACAGAGTAGTCATAAGGCCAATACTCATGAAAACTCCCTATGAACTCTATAAGGGAAGGAAACCTAATCTCTCCCATCTTAGAGTATTCGGTTGTAAATGCTTTATTCATAACAACGGAAAAGATAATTTGGGAAAATTTGATGCCAAATCGGATGAAGGAATTTTTCTTGGTTATTCATCATGTAGCAAAGCATATAGAGTATTCAATAATAGAACCGAAACTGTTGAGGAATCCCCTCATATTGTGTTTTCCGAAAATAATGCTCGCTTGGCGAGAAAGGATTCTGGTTTTGATCTTGCAGGTATTTTAAACACAATAAGTCCTCAAAACAAAGTACAAGAGGGAAATCCAAAGGAAATTCAAGATGAAATCTTGGAACAATCATAGGAGGAAGCGCCATCACTTGAGAAAGAAATGAAACTGCCTAACGCTTGGAGGACAATCAAAGACCATCCTCTCGACAAGATGGTGGTGCACTATTGGGTTGATGATCAGAATACTGCATATTATAACCACAACCATCTGAAGCGCAGTGAGAAACCTGAAGTGCTGACCGAAAAGGCCTAGGAGGATGGCCTCTACCATATGAATCCCTACCTCCAGAGGAGGCACCACTGAATCTGCCTGAATGATGAGGCCACTTGTCAAACCCCTGACTACCCCCTGCAATAGAACCATATCAACCCTCGTAGCCACATTAGCCACCTCCTGAAAAGAAATCTCACTCCCTGTCTCCTTATCCATCTAAAGTCGAATAGGCTGAATAAGTTCCTTAATGAATCTCTTCACCCTCTCTCTCTCTGTGGGAAGTATGATAAGAGCATAATGGGCCAAGTCGATGAATCTGGTCTCATAGTGAGTGACAGTTGTAGAACCCTGCTAGAAATGCGCAAACTGCCTCCGATAGATCTCTCTCTGAGTGATAGGGAGAAAATTTTCCAAAAATAGCGGAGTAAACTGCTCCCAAGTCAAAGCTGGTGATCTGGTTGGTCTAGCCACACAATAATCTCTCCACCAAGTCTTGGCAAATCCATACAAGCGGAAAGTAGCAAAGTGAACCCCATTGGTCTCCACTATTCCCATGTTCTTGAGAACCTCATGACAGTTGTCTAGATAATCCTGGGGATCCTCAATAGACGCACTGCTGAAAGTAGTAGTGAAGAGCTTGGTCAACTTGTCTAATCTCCACAAAGCATCCGCAGATATAGCTGATACATCACCGGTCAGAGCTACCATACCCGGCTGAACTGCTCCAAATAACTGAGCTGCTAGATTCTGAAACTGGGGAGCCATCTGCTTCAGAGTGCGAGTACCAGGAGTTTAGGCTCCTCTTCCAGCATGAGAGATGGCTAGTGCTACAGGAAGGCCTACTAGATAAACCACAACATCCTGGAGTACTGGGGTAGCAATAAATCCCTCTGGGACCTGAGTTGAGCCTATCAGAGCTGTCTGGGCCGGAACCTCATCATCAAAGTCAACCTGAGGCTCCGCCGTTGGTGATGCTGCATTAGGCTGAGCTCTGCCCCTATCTCAGCCTCTAACACGGCGTAGGCCTCGCCCTCTTCCCCTCGTAGGAGCACCTGCTGGGGGCTCGGGCTGCTGATCGGTGGATAGAGAAGCGCGTGTTCTCGCCATCTGTAAAAAAAATAGAGTAGAAATTCGATTAGTATTGAAAAACCAAATCGCACGACATTAAAGAATAAATGTGAAGTTTTTTCTAACTCTGTAGCCTCTGGGAGGATAAATACAGACGTCTCCGTACCGATCCCTCAGACTCTACTAAGCTTGTCTGTGAATTGTGAGACCTATATAACCTAGAGCTCTGATACCAAGTTGTGACGACCCAAAATTTCCCACCCTCAGGATTCATGATGGTGCCTACTAGTTAAAGCTAGGCAGGCCAACCATTTTCCCAAATTATCTTTTTCCCATTTTAATTCTTTAACAGGTGTGAATCAACAGTTATAAACAGCGAAAATTTAAAGCAAGTGGAAGAGACGATAAACCATTTGAATATGTATCCAATACAACATCTTAAGAAAAATTCTACCCAGAACTGGTGTGACGCTTCATAGAAAATCTAAAATTACTACATTTAACGTCCGAAAAATAAATAATACGATGTTTAGAAAATGTGCATATGAAATAGGATGAAGGGATAGAGGGAGACGCCAGAGCCTGTAAACGCCTGCAAGACTACCTTAAAATTTCTGACTGGACTAAAGGTAGCCACCCAAGCTAAGGCCCGAATGCTGCTGCCTCGGGATCTGCACATTGTGTAGAGTGTAGTATGAGATAGCCTAACCTCGACGAAGTGTGATAAGTCTAGGACCAGACTACCAAATAAACCTGTGTAGTTATATCATATACAATAAAAAATAAAACAGAAATATACAATCATATCCAATGCTTAATAATAGGTTTTCTATTGCAAAAAAGTAAAAAATTGATCCGGGCTCGCTTGGTCAAAATACGAGGTTCGGACCAAAATCCGATCACCCATTTACCCACGAGCCCGAATATGTAATTAGTTTCAAAATCTGCCCCAAAGTGAGATCTAAATCTCAATAAATCAAAAAGCCATAACTCTACCTAAATTCCTAATTTCTACCATAAAAACCTTAGATTTTAAGATGAAAATTGATGAAATGCAATGAGAAATTGAAAGAGAAAGTTTTAGAATCATATACCAATGTTTTGGGGAAGGATTTTTTCTTTGAAAATCGCCTCAATGCTCCCAAATTTCGAAATATGAAGTAAATGGGTTCTGCCCATTTTTGCTTCTGGTTTAAAACCAATGGACATACCTTCATCGCGTTCGCGATGGGTCTGTCGTGTTTGCGATGGGTCATGCTTACCTGACCATTGCATTCGTGAACAGAAGCTTGCGTTCACGAAGCTTCATCTCCCAGAGTGATCGCTCTCGCGATCATATGGCCGCATTCGCATAAGGTAAGCCTGAAATCCCTTCCTAGGCCACGAACCCTACACCTTCGAGGGCCTGGACGCGTTCGCGAAAGATATTCCCCCCACAGCCTCGCTTTCGGGTCCCAAGCTCCGCGTTCGTGATGAATAATTTCCACCTGATGGATATTACCTTCCGTGTTTGCGAGTGCAGCTACGTGAACACGAAGCACAAAATCCCTATGTATCGGAAACTGAAAACCTACAACTTTTTCTAAGTTTAAAACCTTAAGAAACCTATATGAAACTCACCCCGAGCCCTCTGGGCTACAAACCAAACATGCATACTAACTCAAAAACATCATATGAACTTATCCGTGCGACCAAATCGCCAAAATAATATCTTAAATAAAATATTTAGCATCAAATCATGAAATCACTTAAGAACATCAAACCTTTTAATTTTTTCAAATACGGTCCGATTCAGGTCATTTCAAATTCGTTTCTTATCAAATTTCACACACTCGACTTAAGCCATATATAAGACTTGTACCGGGCTCCAAAACCAGAATACGGCCCGATACCATCAAATTTTAAACGCATTTCTTTTTCATAAACTCATAAATATTCCAGATAATAATTTTCTTTAAAAATTTATTTCTCGGGCTTAGGACCTCGGAATTTGATTCCGCGCATACGTTGATGTTCGGCTAAAAAATATATATATTTAACCATTGTTGCCTCACATTCTCGTACTTTTAATCGTCTTTTAATTATTAATTATATTATTTGATGTTTAATATTATATTTTAACTATGTAGGATAAAGCAGTATGAAGATGAAGAGATTTAGAGCAAAATTGAATAGAACGCAAAAGAAAAAAAAAGGAAAAAAAAAAGACAAAGGGGGATACCCTTTAAGTTTTGTCCATCAATTGCAAGACAAAAAGAAAAGGAGGAAATACAATTTTGACTTGGAATTGAGATGAAAAACGCAGAAAAACGGCACTGCTTTCAGCGCCAGGACCAGCACTGGGCGCTGGCCTGTATGCTGTATTATGGGGTTTTTCTACTTTATTCGGAACAAGGTTATTTTGGATTTATATGGTATCCATTTGTATAAAAGGGATCCTAAACCTTTTTTGGAGAGGGAGAACGTTTTTAGATCGATTTTCGACTTAAGGAGAGCACAAAGTTGCCGTGGAGGTTGGATTTCATCTTTTCTTCCACCAATCTTTGTAATTTTATATTTCTTGGTATGATTTGTGTTTGGTTACCATGTCTATGTGGAGCTAAATTTCACGTTCTAGGGTTGTGGTTCTTTCATAATTATTGTTATTCGGATATTGATTTTGATTTCTTAGTTTATCATATTGGTTTATTTATTCAATCATGCACTTAATTATTTGATTGCTTGATCAACAATTGAATACTATCTACGAATCTAGAGTTGTACTCAAAAGTGAAAATTCTAGAATGCATATAGGATTTAGTAGAGCAAGTTCTTGAACATGGGCATCAGGGAACAGATTCGCGGTTAGGATAGATATATACCTAATTGTCTTGCTTGGTGGATTTATAGGAATTATAAATGCGTTCTTGTTGATTCTAACTCTATAGACATATAAGCGTTAGGTTAGCTTGAGTAGGCGAGTAAGAACTCGATAGATTCTTATGAGCAATATTAACCTTGTCAACCAATAAGCTAGATAAATTAGTTAATCAACTCAATTGAAGAATACAAAAGGAATGTTAGATAGTCCATAACCCTAGATCGTTTTCATTACATTGATATTATAAATAAATGCTCTTTCTTTGTTCAACGTTCATTATTTATATTCTTTATTTAATTAGTTTAGAATCAAATAATTCTAGGTTTAATTCTTGTTAGATAATTAGGATATTCTAATTTAACTAATAGTTAATCACAAGTCCTCGTGGGATCGACATCCAACTTTTAGTCACTTTATTACTTGTCGACCGTGGCTACTTGCATGTGCGATTGGCCGCAACAAGTTTTCGGAGCCTTTGCCGGGGACTTAGAAATTAGCTACTTGACTGAATTGAGCTTTTATTAATTATTTATTTAAGATTTAATTTTCAGTTCACCTTATTTATGTAGAAGAGCAAACAATCTCCTTACTCTTGATCCTTAAATTGAACGAACACTTTACTGAGTGAGGAGGGAAGTAGACGCTAGAACCAGAATTGAAAAAGAGTTGGACATTATAGTTCAACCACAACCAATAGATATGGCAAGTAATGAAGAGCGTGCGATGATTGAAGCCGCAAGGCCCGGTCATGATAATATGACTCAAGCCATTGTGAAGCCTGATATCATCGGACACTTTGAACTCAAACAATATACGGTGTTGCTGTTCCAGCCCACAGGGCGATATGTGGGTCTATCTCATGAAGACCCGCATAGGCATATTCAAAATTTCTTGGAAATTACGGACACTTACCATTGTCCGAACGTTTCCAAGGACTATGTCAGGCTAACACTTTTCCCCTTTTTACTGCTCGGGGAAGCTAAGGAATGGTTGCAGAAGGAGCCCGCTAACTCAATCCGCACTTGGGATGATCTAGCAAGGAAATTCTTAATCCAATTTCTTCCCACTAAGAAAACAAAGTCACTAAGGAGTTAGATTCTTTTGTTCGAACAACGGGATGGCGAAACACTTCGTCAAGCATGGGAAAGATACAAGAACCTACTCAGAGATTGACCACATTATTGTCAGACTGACGAGGTATTGGGTCGCAATTTTGTTGATGGGTTAGTTGATGCATCAGAAATAAATCTTGATTCAGCTTGTGGGGGTAGTTTTATGCATACCGTACAATGAAATCCGACTGTTGCAAAATAACATCACTTCTAATGATCATAATTAGCAAGGTGATGGTGATTCATGCAAGGAAATTTAGTAGAAATAAGCTGGAATACTTGAGCTCGATGACTTGTCATCCATGAGAGCCGATATAATAGAATTGGAAAATGAGATGACTAGAATGATGATGCAACAACCACAACCGATGCAACATGTACAACAAATGTCTATTTGCTACAAATTATATGGTGACAATCATATGAGTGACATGTGCCCCACGAATCCTGAATCCATTTATTATGTGGGGCAATAAAGCATAGGTCCAATGAATCAACATGCTCAATATGGGAACTCTTACAATCCAAATTGAATGAATTACCCCAACTTCTCATGGGGTGGAAATCAACCAAATCAGAATCATTATAGACCCCAAGGGAATTACAATCCACCTCAGAAGCCAACCCAGAAAATGGAAGAGAGTACAAATTATTTGCTAAAGAAGTTGTTGCTTGACTGCCAACAGCTCAGGACTGATTTCAGAAATCTTAAGAGGCAAATGGGGCAATTAGAAACAAATCAAAATACTAGACCTACAGGCACTCTCGCTAATGATACAGAGAAGAATCCTCAAGTGAATGCAGTTACACTCAGAAACGGGAGGGAACTAGAGGAAGTGCAAAAGAAAAGAAAAGAAAAGACAAGCCATTGGAACTAGAGGGGGAGTTGATTCCTAAGGCGACAGATGAATCGAAGAATAAGGATGCAATTCTAGATCTATTGGAAGCTACAAGGCCACCACCACCTTTCCCCCAGATATTGCAGAAAAAGAATGATGATCGCTTGTTCAACAAATTTCTCTGTATGTTGAGCTAAGTTCAATTAAACATTCCACTCGTTGATTTACTTCTTAAAATTCCAAAGTATGCTAAGTACATAAAAGATATAGTGGCTCACAAAAGAAGATTGACTGAATTTAAGACAGTTGCTTTTACTGAGGAGTGCACTTCGTCGGTCCAAAATAAGCTCCCTCAAAAGCATAAGGATCCTGGCAATTTCACCGTCCTTGTCCGAATTGGTAATATTGATGTGGGTCGTGCTCTTTGTGACTTGGGGGAAAGAATAAATCTGATGCCCTTGTCCTTATTCAAGCAATTGGGTCTGGGAGCTCCAAGACCAACTACTGTGATATTGCAGCTGGATGATAGGTCGATAGCACACCTCGATGGGGTGATTGAAGATGTGTTGTTGCAAATAGGGAAGTTCATATTCTCTGCAAACTTCATTATATTAGATCATGAGGCTGATGAAGTGGTTCCAATCATATTGGGGAGACCTCATTTGGCTACAGGTGATGAAATTATTAAAGTGAGAGAAGGAAAAATGATTTTGAGAGTGGATGATAAGGTAGCAAAATTTAACATCTACAAAGCAATCCAACTTTCCCGCCACTATGAGGAGCTCTCAATGATATTTGTTGTTAAGGTGGATGAGAAAATTCTTGATACGATTGTATATCTAGATGATTCTCTAGAAAAAACACCTATGTTGTTCGCTATCCTAATGATTGATGATGAGGTTGAGAAGATGATGCATATCCTAGATATATCTTGCACATACATGCAACGGATACACCCCTTTGAGCCTCTGAATAGGCCGAATGGGCCTCCTCCAAAGCCATCAATTGAGGAGGCTCCAGAATTAGAGCTTAAACCCCTACCTCCTCACCTTCAATATGCTTTGGTGACTCTAACATTAAGGGCATTAGTCCAGCTTTTTGTATGCATAAATCCTAATAGAGGACGGACACAAGCCAAGTGTAGAGCAACAATGCCGATTAAATCCAATCATGAAAGAGGTGGTAAGAAAAGAAGTGATTAAGTGCTTGATGCAGGTATTGTATTTCCAATATCAGATAACAAATGGGTGAGCCTCGTTCAATGTGTACCTAAGAAAGGGAGGATGAGTGTAGTGGTTAATGAAAATAATGACTTAATTCCCACAGAACTATCACTAGGTGGAGAATTTGCATAGATTATAGAAAATTGAACAATGCCACCCGAAAAGACCACTTCCCTCTCCCCTTTATTGATCAAATGCTTGATAAATTAGCTGGTCAGGAAAATTATTGCTTTTTAGATGGTTATTAGGAGTATAATCAGATTGCTATAGCCTTAGAGGACCAAGAGAAAACCACATTATGTGTCCATATAGCACCTATGCGTTCAAGAGAATGCCCTTTGGTCTCTGTAATGCACCTGCGATTTTTTAAAGGTGTATGATGGCTATTTTTACTGATACGGTTGAAATATTTGTAGAAGTGTTCACGGATGATTTTTGCGTGTTTGGTTTCTCTTTTGATGATTGTTTAATGAATCTTGATAAAGTGCTTGCTAGCTGTGAAGAGACGAACCTGGTGCTAAACTGGGAAAATTGTCATTTCATGGTACGTGAAGGTATAGTCTTGGGGCATAAGGTGTCCAAAAATGGTGTGCAGGTGGAAAAAGTGAAGGTGGAGGCGATTGAAAAATTGCCCCCGCCAATGTTTGTAAAAGGCATATGCAGTGTTTTGGGACATGCAAGTTTTTATCGTTGTTTCATTAAATATTTTTCGAAAATTTCCTCTCCCATGTGCAGGTTGCTCGAGAAAGATGTCTCATTCAAATTTGATGATGCCTGTTTGAAAGCATTTGATGAGCTGAAGGGAAGGCTAGTGACTGCACCAATTATAATTGCTCCAGACTAGGAGCAACCATTTGAGTTGATGTGTGATGTGAGTGATGCAGCTATTGGAGCTGTTTTGGGACAAAGGAGGAATAAAATCTTTCACTCCATCTACTATGCGAGCAAGACTTTGAATCCAACCCAGATGAACTACACAGTTACTGAAAAAGAGTTTCTTGCAGTGGTGTGGGCGTTTGACAAGTTTAGATCATATCTAGTGGAGACCAACATCATCGTCTACACAGATCATTCAGCTATCAAATATTTATTTGAGAAGAAAGATGCCAAGCCGAGGCTAATTTGTTGGTAAGATGCCAAGCCGAGGCTAATTTGTTTGTCCTTTTCTTGAAAGAGTTTGACTTAGAGATATGAGATCGCAAAGGTATAGAGAATCAAGTGGCTAATCATTTGTCTAGATTAGAAAATCAGAGCCATGTAGCCGAGGGAGGGTCAATAAAAGAAACATTTCCTGATGAGCAATTATTGGAAATCACCTCAAACAAAGCCCCGTGGTATGCAGATTATGTGAACTTTAATTCAAGTGGGGTTACACCACCAGAATTGAAACCTGATAATAGAAGAAGGTTCTTATATGATGTCAGGCTCTACATGTGGGATGAGCCATTCTTATACATTCTATGTGCGGATCAATTAGTTCGAAGAGGTGTTCTTGAGGAAGAGATGAATGCCATACTGCATGACTGTCATGCTTCGCCATACAGAGGTCATCATGGTGGGGATAGAACCACCTAGAAAGTCTTACAATCAGGTTTCTATTGGCCAAAATTTTTGAAGGATGCACATGCCTTTGTTAAGATGTGTGACAGATGCCAAAGTACCGGGATAATCACTAAGAGGCATGGGATGCCTTTGTAGAATATAATGGCAGTAAATCTTTTTAATGTGTGGGGGATTGACTTCATGGGACCATTCCCCATACTCTAATGGTCACAGGTACATCTTGGTGGCGATTGATTACGTGTCTAAGTGGGTCGAGGCCATTTCTCTTCCCACTAATTATGCAAAGGTTGTGGTAAGCTTTGTCAAGAAGCACATTTTCACACGCTTTGGAACTCCAAGAGTGTTGATAAGTGACGGAGGAACGCATTTCTGCAACAAATTGCTGAATAATGTCCTTGCAAAATATGGAGTTAAGCACAATGTTTCCATGGCCTATCACCCCAAACGAGTTCTCAAGGTGAAGTGTCAAACAGAGAGGTAAAGCAGAATCTGGAGAAAACAGTAAGTGGAAATAGAAAGGACTGGGCTAGTAAGCTAGACGACGCA
Source organism: Nicotiana benthamiana (assembly GCA_034376525.1). NCBI lineage: Eukaryota > Viridiplantae > Streptophyta > Magnoliopsida > Solanales > Solanaceae > Nicotiana > Nicotiana benthamiana. Next base: position 176,451,669 of record CM067339.1, read on the forward strand.
TTATGGGCATATCAAACTGTATACAAGACTCCCATAGGTACTTCTTCGTATAAATTAGTTATTGGGAAGGCATGTCACTTGCCAATCGAGATTGAACACAAGGCCTAATAGGTAATTAAAAAGCTGAATATGGATATTGACTTAGCTGGTGAGAAGAGGCTTCTGTAACTCAACGAGCTTGATGAGTTTCGGTTGCATGCATATGAAAATGCCAAATTGTATAAAGAGAAGACTAAGAGGTGGCATGAAAAAAACATCCAACATCGAGAGTTTGAGCCAAGAACACAACATGATTGTTATCTAGCCCATGACCCTGGCATATTCTCTCCAACTGATTGTTATTCGTTTAGTTGATTTTTCTAATTATTGCATTATATGATATTTTTAGGTAGCAAAACCTTGAATTGTTTAGTATGTGATAAATCCCTTGAATCAATAAGTTAATTGAGTTTGAATCGGTCAATAGTTAATCATAAGTCTTTGTGGGAATGATGCTCTACTCACTACTTTATTACTTGACGATCATGTACACTTGCTTGAGTGTCTTTGGTTGCAACAAGTTTTTGGCGCTGTTCCTGGGGAATTGCGGGATATGAGCTCAAGTGTACCTTCTTGGTAAATGGTTAGATGATAAAACATTATTGGGATGGTTATATTGCACGCCAAAAGACCTCGGTGGACTTGGAAGATTCATAAGAATGTGTTGAGTCGTATCGCGATGTTAAATGAGGCACTGGATGGGAGGCAACCACTTTAATTGTTGTAATTGTCGTGCCACAACGTTAAATCAGGTGCTGGTTGGGAGGCAACCCCACGATAGTTGTAGTTGCTAGTTTTGAGTTTTTAACCAATGGAAGTGACAAAAGGCAGGAGATATGGCAATCAACAGTGGTAAGAAATGGTGAAAAAATGGAAAAAGAAATTCGCCCAGTAGCGCGTCCACGCTACTGACCGCGCTACAGGGTGCGCTAGTTGGGTAACATTCTGCCCGGTGTAATTGAATTTAGCGCGACCGTGCTACAGGCGACGCTACTGGCCGGCTACTAGCGCGATCGCGCTAGTGGGCGCGCCAAAAAGGATCGCATTCTGCATGGACTAGCACGACCGTGCTAGTCCCGCCCCAAAATCGACGGGTTGGTTTGTTTTTAAGTTGTTTCTTTTTAGTTTTAGTAATTTTTCTTTTCCTTAGTCTAAAATCTAAATAACCCATACCCACTCCCTCTTCTTATTACCCCCGTAGAAGACCCTTCCCCAAATCATCCCATCTTCTACACAACAGAAAATCTAGCAAATCCAAACCCTTTCTCCTATTATAGCGATCTCACTCTCCCCAAGGCTCACCCACATTCTTCAAGACCTTCCTTCGCTACTTCCCATCTTCTAACACTATAGGTATGAACCTTAGTTTTAAATTCTTTGTTTTTTTTTAAAACCTTTTTCTCTTTATTTTTCAAAATTTTGTTAGAATGCCTTGTTGTAGTAGTTTTTCCTTGTTTTTGTGTAGAGAAATTAGTAACATATATTGTGGTGTTGGTGGGTGGTAAGTGTGGGGTGTTGTTCCACTTGATTTGTGATTTTGGTAAAATTGTGTTTATGTTATAAATAGCTTAAAAGGGTTGTGAATGCCTAATTCCCACAAGGTGTTTATGGAAAGGCCTCATTGAACTTACCTATGTAGTTGTGACCATTTATGCGAGTGAAGTATGAGTAACCGCAGTGTGTCACACGTTTGTGTTGAGCAGTGCTACTGTATTCCTATTTTTCAGGTATCATGGCACCACCTCGAAAATGCCACGCCACAGGCCCACCCTCTAGCAGCCAAGCCGACTCATCCAAAACACAAGGGGAATCCCCTGCACGCTCTTTTTACAATACCAAATTTTTCTCCGCCAAAGCTCAGGACTGCTTTGCGGAGAAGGCACAAAAAAAGCCAATTTCGAAGAGAGGCCTTGACATTGGGTCGGTCTAGCAGCACTTTCCACCTAAGTACACTGAGTTGGTGAGGCGAGGATTGAAGACATTTATTAATCCACTAGGGGAGGGCAATGGAATGATCGTGAGAGATTTTTATGCTAATTTGCCGAAACATGACAATGGTATAGTCACAGTGTGTCGTAAGGCGGTAAATGCCTCTATCGAGGCAATACGGATGGCGTACCAGCTGCCTCCACCTGTGCCTGATTATGATGATTTTTTTGAGTACGGTCGTAACTCAACAGACGCCAAGTGGGAGCGGATCTTTGATAAAATATGTGCACCCAAAAAGAGGTGGTTTGGACGCAATATGGTGAGTAATTTCACTCCTTAGCACTAACCTTTGAAGCGAAGTGCTGGCTGTATTTGATTAACAATCGTCTGATTCCGTCCTCCAACACTAGGGAGGTAAATGGACCACGAGCTTCTTTGATTTGATGTTTCATAAGTGGCCTTTACATTGATGTAGCCAAAGTAATGCATGACGAAATGCTGGTTCACTGTCCAATAAGAAGGTATGGGTTTTTTCCCCTCTTTAGTGACTTAGCTTTGCAGGACAGCTCAAGTACCCAAGAATCTCCATGTAGATGGGCTAGTACCAAAAAGCCACAAGTTCCGAGCTGACAAGGTCACCACGGGCAAGGAGCCAGTAGCAACAGGTGGAGAGGACATGATTGGTTCTGATGACTCGGAGGAAGAGGTGGTCGAGTAGGTGAACATGGGGGGTGACACACAAGCCCATGAGCCCAGTGCAGCAGCTGTAGAACCGTCCGGGGCATCATCATCTTTAGGAACTGCCAGAATATCCCATTTCACTGCATTAGAGCAGGAGATGTCCGGGTTACGCTCCTCCGTGACTGAGTTGGGCACTCGTGTAAATGCGGTGGCTGATTGGCAGAGGAAATAAGAGAAGAAAATTTTTTGGCTGGCTGAGAGCCCTAAGTAGTTCCTGCCATGTGAACCCAGACACAAACTCCGACTAGGAGTGAGCCTTCAGGGAAGTTCCTTTAACTCACTGTTCTTTTAATTTTCAAGTCATGGGTACATGTCTTCACTTTAAGTGTGGGATACTTCATTGTATGTACGTAATTGTAAATGTTGACTGTTTGATTTTGTTTTTTCTTGTTTTGCTTTGATTGTTTTGGTGTTGAGTAGGAGTTCATTACTTCAAAATAGGTAAATGGCTTGTCCCGATGATGAATCTCTTCCGGCGGGGTTCTTGAGGGACTAAGTCGAAAAAAAAGAAATATCAAGACTTTTCTTGATGACGGATCCTTTAAACAATTTTCTTGAGGGAAGTTAGTCTAGAAAAATACCAAAAAGATTTTTACTTCATTTTTAGGTAGTGCAGTAACTCCCCCTTGATTTTCTTTGGACCACGGTTCTTTTCCAAGGGTTTAGCTTGAACTGGGTACAGGTAGTTTTTATTCATTTTATGTTCTTTTTGGTTTTAGGTTAGGAGTAACGGGCTACGAGCTAAAATCAAAAGAGAACCCATATCGTGATACACCTGAACACAATAGACACTAGAGTAACGCTTAGTCTTAGTGGTTGAATCTCTATAAAGTACCTTAAATGGTATGTTTGTCACCTACTTGAATGCTCAGAATGGAATGTTTCGATAAGCTAATATGGAATGAGTCATATGCCATGTGTGGTGAGGTTTTGTATGTAGTCCATGTATTGTATTTGTGTCTAGAACTTGCCCGGTGTGTGAGTCGAAGCGAAATTTTAGGTGATGCTCGGTTTGAAAAATAATTTTTGGCTTCCTTTGATCTTCATGAGCTTAATTGCTCACCACAAATGAAATTTATCCGTAGTTAACTCTTTTGAGCCTATAGACTTTTATTTGGCACCCACGTTACAAGCCTATACCCTTTTTCTTCTTAATTGACATTATTTTGAGCCTTTTACCTCTTAAAGCACTTTCATTGTGAGATGACCGATAAAACAATTAAGAAGGAACTAAGTGTGGGGTAACTTTTGAGTGGAACCAATAAAAGTAAGAAAGGTGCACTTATTTTGTAAAATAATACAACACTAGCAAAAATTGAAAAAGAAAAAAAATATAGATGAATAAATTGTTGTCTTGTTCTTGCTAGTGGGTATGAATTAAGGTGGTGCTTAAAGAAGAAGGAAATGTTTTTGGGGGTTATTTTAGTTGTGAAATTAAAATGTATTAAAGGATTTGCGCATAGGTTATCATGTGATGTGATAAAGTGCGTAGGAGGGGGAACCAGTATTGCTATATATATCCTACCCATCCCGTTGGCCACATTACAACCAATAAAAAAGACCTAATTGATTTAGATCGAGCGAGCCTACATTAGTAGAGATTTACATTAAGGCCAAGCCTGTGGTACCTATTACATGCATGTGACTTCTTTTGTGAGGGTGAGCGATTTTCTTTGATATATGTGAGCATGAGATTCAAATGTGTGGATTGATTTTACTTTCTTTGCTTTGGTTGTGAGGACACATGGTTTCACGAAGGATAGGTAACATTATTAGAATTTTCTAGGATATTGGGCGTTCAAGCCACGAGTGAATTATGATATTGAGTCGGTGTTTGAGGCTAGGATTGTTGTGAACATATTGTCTTTGTTTGAATATTTTTGAAGAATGACATAAGTAATGGGAAGTGATGATGATTGCATATGCTAGAATTTAATTGTTGCTATCAACCATAATCATTGGTGTAGTGTTCTTCGAATATATTAAGTGCTTATAGATAGAATAAATTTTTGGTTGACTCAAAGACGATCAACGTCTAAGTATGAGGTGGTGATGTTTGGCTAGAAAAAATATATATGCAATCATTGTTGCCTCACATTCTAGTACTTTTAATCGTCTTATAATTATTAATTATATTATTTTATGTTTAATATTATATTTTAACTATGTAGGAATAAAGCAGTATGAAGATGAAGAGATTTGAAGTAAAATTGAATAAAAAGCGAAAAAAAAAGGAAAAAAAAAGTCAAAAGGGAACACCCTTTGAGTTTTGTCCCCTAATTGCAAGACAAAAAGAAAAGGAGAAATACAATTTTGAATTGGAATTGAGATGAAAAACGTAAAAAAACAGTACTGCTTTTAGCGCTAGGACCAGCTCTAGGTGTTGGACTGTATGCTGTATTATGGGGTTCTTCTATTTTATTTGGGACTAAGTTATATTGGATTCATACTGTCCCAATTTGTATAAAAGGGATTCTAAACCTGTTTTGGAGAGGGAGAATATTCCTTAGACCGATTTTCGACTTAGGGAGAGCACAAAGTCGCCGTAGAGGTCGGATTTTATCTTTTCTTCCACCTATTTTTGTAATTTTATATTTCTTTGTATGATTTGTTGTTTTGTTACCATGTCTATGCGGAGCTAAACTTCACGTTCTAGGGTTGTGGTTCTTTCATGATTATTGTTATTCGGATTTTGATTTTGATTTCTTAGTTTATCATATTGGTTTATTTATTCAATCCTGCACTTAATTATTTGATTGCTTGATCAACAATTGAATACTATCTATGAATCTAGAGTTGAGCTCGAAAGTGGAAATTCTAGATTGCATATAGGATTGAATAGATCAAGTTCTTGAACCTGGGCATCGGGGAACGAATTCGCGGTTAGGATAGACATATCCCTAATTGCCTTGTTTGGTTGATTTACATGAATTATAAATGTGTTCTTGTTGATTCTAACTCCATAGACATATATGCATTAGGTTAGCTTGAGTAGGCGAGTAAGAACGCGATAGATTCTTATGAGCAATATTAACCCTGTCAACCAATAAACTCGATAAATTAGTTAATCAATTCAATTGAAGAATACAATAGGAATGTTAGATAGCCTATAACCCTAGACCGTTTTCATTACATTGATATTATAAAAATTTGTTTTTCCTCCGTTCAAAGTTCATCATTTATATTCTTTGTTTAATTAGTTTAGAATCAAATACTTCTAGGTTTAATTCTTGTTAGATAATTAGGATAGTCTAATTTAGTTAATAGTTAATCACAACTCCTCGTCGGTTCGGCATCCAACTTTTAGTCACTATATTACTTGACGACCGCGTATACTTGCGTATGTGTTTGGCCGCAACATATGCCCAAGTCTCATATTTTCCTACGCACCCTCCGGGACCCTCAAATCACGGGTCCTAGTCCGTTTACCCAAAATGTTGACGGAAGTCAACTTAAATTCATTTTAAAGTCAAAAGCTATCAATTTTCCCAGATTTTTACATAATGGCTTTTACGTCTACGCACCTGGATTGCGCACACAAATCGAGGTAATACAAAAAGAGTTTTTTAAGGCCTCAGAATGCAAAATTTATCTCTAAAACAAGTGATGACCTTTTGGGTCATCACAGATATCTACCTTGAACAAACTTAACAGAAGACGATAATATTTAAATCAATAATACTATGGTAGGGGTATATTTAGATCCAACATATAACAAATGCTATATTTAAATCTTTTCTCACAATATAGGGTATATTTAGCCCTTTACCGATTAAAAAAGGACAAGAAGAAATAAAAAAAAGAATGAAACAATAAAACAAGATGAGCAGTGAAAAGGTTAAAAAATTGATTATTAAGGTTAGTTGCCAAGATAACAAGTACGTTGAATATAGACAATTAGTAAAAAGTTACTGCTGAATTTTGCAAGTGGTAGGTAATGTTACAAGTTGAAATTGCTGTAACTTTTTGCAATTTGACGTGGAAAATTTACACTTTTGCAATCTCTTTCGAAAAAAAAAAAGGAACTAGAAAAGTTTTCTAGGTATTTTAAATTGGTTTAGGGAAGTTTAATTAGCAAGATTCGCACAAGTTGTTCAGAGATCCACCTACATATTTGATATAAATTATAAATAAAAAAAAACATATAGCCTATACTAAAAAAATCTTTAGGGTAGGTTCTAATAATGGAACTTCAGTGAACCATAAGTTCATTCTCTGCTGGTTTGGTTAGTTGCATTCAAAAGTAATCAACATGTCAAACACTTCCTTTAATAATATTTAGTTACAAGACAAGAATTATTGTGTATTCAAGACATGGATCGAACTTATATAAGCGGATAATATAAATAATTTTTACATTATTTGCGTAATTTAATTTTATTGTAAAAGGTTATTTATCTTATTTTTCAAGTAATTAGCCTGTTATTTTTACTTATTCTTTTTTATTGGCAGGTAGTTTAAAAATTATTGTTACTATACGAAAATTAAACTAGAAGAAAATTGTTTTTTTTTTCTTTTGGTTGGTCTTCGTAATATGCATGGTTTAAATAGGCGTTCCATGCATATTGCACGTATTCTAAATATTTTGGATTCTCCTAAAACGATTAGTATTTCGAAACATACATAATTAACATAAGTAAATTTGCACAAGCAAAGTTATAATCACCTCTCATACTACTCAATAGTCAATACTATTATTAGACACAAATGAAACAGCGATATTATTAACAGATTCAATGGATAGTAATCTATAGTATTAAATAAAATAGTGGAATGAGTTGCACATGGCCTCTTAACTAAGTTTCTAAACAAAATTAAAATGCAAAAAGAAAGAAAAACAATTTTTCCTTGCTAGTCTACTCCCTCCATAGACATTTAAATGTAGAAACTACAAGTGCACCTAAATTATTCATTAAACCAAGCTACCATCTGCCTCTTCTTTTGCTCCTAGAGGCTAATATTATCCTTAATTATTGCACTGTCATTAATTAACTTTAATGACCCAATTTAGTGGCTTGTATATTGTTGATTATGTTGTGTCATTGAACCAAAGCTGTGATAGAATGGTAGTCCTCCTCTCCCTATTGAGCCTTGATCTTCTTCCTCTTCATGAACTCCCTCTATCTACAACCACAAAGTAAGTTAAAAAGGAAAATTATAAGATTAAGGTCTCAATTTTACTAATTAATCAATACTATAATAATGCACACTGGAGGATCCAAAATTTAAACGTTTGCGAGTACTACTGAACAGTTGAGAGACCAGTCTTGAAATATGTTTAACTCTATATAGAGTTGTTTTACAGCAAAAATATAATATATGTATATATTTAGTCAAACTTATCAATAAAAGCGCCGTTTGTTCTAATATTTTTAGTTGGTATAATAAAGTGTTGTTATAGAATACATATACTATAACATAATAAAAAAAATCAATTCTGAAAAAGATTTAACTTTTATAGTGAATGATTGTTATATAACAATAATGTTGTATATACAAAGATCTGACCGTATAAGATTTAACTTGTGAACCCATTATATAATAATAATACAATTAAAAAACTCATATTTAAATAAGAATAAATTAAAGCTTTATGGTTGATAAAATAAAGATTTGAAAGTGGGGTTGTATTTTTCTTTATTAATAAAAGGTGAGGGGAAGAATATTAATTACCCAAAGATCATCTTCATCTTCAAATCTATTAAACATTGTAGTTTTGGGAATCTCTCCAAAAGCTTCATCATTACGTGCAAATCTGCCACGTATTCTTGGACGGTTGTCGGCTAGTGTTTTCCTACATGCATACTGTTGTTGTACCATTAATTAATATTCAGTCAAATAATAATCCTAAAAGAATTTGGAGAAATATTTGTGTTAATTAATTAATTACCTTAATAGTCTTGTTAAAATTTCTCTGTGTTCTCTTTGCTCTGTACCTATGAATCCTCTCTTTTCTTTCTTCAGCACTATAACGCCCCACTTTGATATTTGCTGCTTCCTCTATAAATGTTCTTTCTCCTGATAATGGACTTGAAGATAAATTGTTCCTTGTTTGATTTGTCTTCATCTTCTGTTAAACCACAAAAAAGAAGTATAAATAATCAAGAAAATTTCATTTTCTTCTTTCTTTTTTGTTAATTTGAAAGAAAAAAATGATGTAGTCATTCGTTATGTTTTATTTATATGATAATGTTTGAAGAAAGAAAAAAAAAGGACTTTCAAAAGTATCATGATATTTTTATGCTTATATTATAAAAAGGGAGGGGCATAAGTCGAGCTACTATTTTGGCCGACCACAGTAGCTCTTACTCAAACGATATTCAAATTTAGAATATGTTAAGGGGTCGTTTGATTACAGCATGACTTATGATGTGATTAGTTATTCTGATATTGTTTTTTGTTTATTGTTTGATATACTGTATTAAAAGATAATTGCATAATTTTTAAGAAGAAGATATAAGTTATCCCGTACTAATGACTCCACCCCTGCCCTATAAGGTATAAGTTATTTTGGTACTAATTATCCTATCCCTACAAGGTATAAGTTATTTCGATACTAATTTTAATTCCGGAATAACGTATGCCAAATTTACTAATGAAACAAAATATTAATTTGGTATTAAATTTTTATACCAACACTATATCTACTTATACCTCGTATCAAACGATCCCTAAATATGTACGAATATTAAGTTTAAAACACAATCATTAAAACTTGAGATCTAAAATTCAAAACTCATAATTTAAAATGCTAATTCCACCTCTACATATTATTAAAAGTAAAATGAAAAGTTAGAAGTTACTGAAAAAGTTTTCAATCATTTAAATATGTCAAAAAATATATATAGAATATTGGAATTAAAAGATTATTTAAAAAAATGGGAATTTAGAAAGAGGACCAACTTGCAAATCACCAGTGCTGCAAACCCTTCTCATTTGACCAGAAGAAAAGCTATTTTCAGGGGAGCTAAGTGTAGGTGTTTGATAATTTGAGGACTCAATTAAACTATCAAACTGAGGTGTAAAAATGGAGAAACTTGGTTTATTATCAAAAGAATGGCTGCTAAAACTCCTCTGCATCAACTTCACAGCATTTTCAGTACAATTTTGAGGTACCATTAAAGGACTACTGATGCAAGAACTAGAACCAGAACCAATCAAATCAGACTCAAAATGAACTTGAAATTCCTCTGATTTAACAGAAAAATCACCAAATCCATTTAAAGGAATAGTTTGACAAAGTGAAAGATTTTCTAGTTGATGACTTGGTGGTGAAGATGAGAGGAAAACTGAGGAAATTTGATCAAAAGAAGTCGTGTCATCAATTGGGGTTTCATGAATTATAGTAAAGTTATTATCTTGGATATTATTTTGGAAGATATTAGTAGTATCAACAAAAGATGGAGAAAAAGGTTCAGAAAAGAAAGTGTTGTCAAATACAAATAATTCAGAAGACATTGAAATTGAAATCTTGGAAATAAACTCTCCCTTTTCTTGTTCCTTGTAGTGTGACTATAATAGTAATACACAAAGTTATTGACAGAGGACTAAAATGTACAAAGGAGTAAAATTGTAGGGGGTGTTTATTTAATAAGAGGAAGATGACAAGAAACTCATTTCTGTCTGATTTTGCTCTGAATTACTGAAGAAAGGTGAAACAGTAGGTGTGTACTATTGCTTTTGAGCTTTTTTCTGAAAGTTAGGAGGAAGAGGACAATTTAAATTTGGACTGCTCTGCACTCTTAAGCAAAAGCAAAATCAGACAAGGAAAGAAGACTAGTCCATTTCCACTATATAAAGGAGGAGACTTTGCAATCAAGTCCTTCATGTTTTATCTTATTCAAAAGTTCTCCATATATTTTTAACACATGTTTTCCATTTTTTTTAATGATGTACTTAGTGGACGTTAGGACATAACAATGGTAAAATTTCGAAAAAAATGAAAAAAATTTCAAAGTGAAAATGATATTTGAAAGTTAGAAATATATATGAACAAAAATATAATTTGGGATTATTTTTGAATTTTTGTGAGTGATTTCAAGTAAATTTTAAAAACACCATTAGGGAATTCAAATTTTTGAAAAATTCCAAAATTAATCTTCAAATAAAAACTGAAAATTTCATGATTAAACATTAATTTCGAAAAAAATAATTTTTTAAATTTTAAAAAAGTGAAATATTTTGTATGGCCAAATGGCCCTTTAGTAGAATTTAGGTAGAAAAATAATTTAGTTCTGAAGTAATTCTCTAATTCCTAATTTACATAACACTAATGATATTTAGTGAGTTAAATAACATACTATGATTTGTTGAATACTTTTTTCTTTATATCTTTTTTAGTGAGAAAATGAAAAACGATCGTATGTTTGATGTTGGTTTTAACTAATTCCTTAAATATGTTTTTGAGCAGTTTTAATCTTCAAATTTGTTAAAACTTTGTAATGATTAGATCGGTCGTTTTGAGCATTTGCATTTTGCACGTCAATTTTCGGGCATGACTAATCCTGTATGATGTATCACGATTTATGTAAATCGTTGGTTTTGGTTTTCAGGTTAATCAGAAAAGATATGGAAGGAAGATTCTTAGCTTGAAGCTATATAATTTGAACGGTTTGACTAAGTTTTGACTTTTAGGTATATGACCTCAGATTTGAATTTTAATGACTCTGTTAGCTCCGTCAGGTGATTTTGGATTTAGGAGCGCATCCAGATTGTGTTTGAAGGCCCGTGGTAGAATTAAGCTTGAATTGATGAAATTGAAAATTTGGCAATTCCCGATCGGCAATGGAAATTTTAATAATAGAGTTGGAATGAGATTCCGGAAATTGGAATAGGCTCGTCATGTTATTTGTGATGTGTGTGCAAAATTAGATATTATTCAGATGAGGTTTGATAGGTTTCATCATTGATTGTGAAAGTTTGAGGTTTCAAGTTCATTAAGCTTGAATTAATATGCGACTCATGTTTTTGTTATTGTTTGAGGTGATTCGAGAGCTCGATTGAGTTTGTATGATATTTTAGGACTTGATGATATATTTGGTTGAGCTTCCGGAGGCCTTGGGGGTGTTTGGTGAGTTTTGAGCGAGTATGGCATTACTAGAACTCAGACATGGTTCTGGTGCTTAATTTTTGCTGAGGGTGAAGGAATTTTCGCTAAGGCCGGAATTTAAGGCTCTGGCAGCAAAAATTAGGCTGCAGAGGCGCTCCACAATATTTGCAGATTCGCTAGTCCGCCTTCAGAAGCCTATATCTTTTGATATACAAGGAATTTTGAGATGATTCAAAAACAAAGATTGTAGTCCTTTGTATCTAGTTTCCAGAAAGGTAACGAAATTATTTTTTGGACATCTGTAGAGAGAGTTATGGCCAAATTACTAAGTCATATCTGTGCAGCCCCCAGAAGCGCGGATCCGATACTTTTCGCGATCACGGAGGGTGAGCGCTAGGGAGATGATTTTTGGCTGTTAGCGAAAATGAGGATCCGAGAGGTGTACTATAGATACAAGATTTGTGGGTTTTATTTCATATTGTGACCTAGAGAACTCGGATCTTGGCAATTTTTCGAAGGTTTTTCAAGAAAGTGATCGGGGTAAGTGATTCCAACTCGGATTTGGCTAAAATACATGGATCTATCATTGATTTTATCATTTGATTAGTGATTTGGGGTGAAATTTGGAAAAATTTTGTGGAACTTCATAAAATGAACTGTTGACATTTGAAAGCCAATTCGAAGTCAGAATTGAGTGAAATTAGTATGATTAGTTTCGTAATCGAGTGTGTTGTTGAATTTTGTGATTTTGGTTGGATTTCGTGACGTGGGCTCGCGGCCCGGCTGTTGAGTTGACTTTTAGACTTTTGGTCTTAAACTTAGCATTTTCTTATGGGATAGATTCCTTTAGCTCGTGTTGATTATATCGAATTGTTTGTGGCTATATTTGAGGTGTTTGGAGACCGCTTCAAGAGAAAAGGGAATTGCGCAGTAGATGATTGACCGGGTTTAGGTAAGTAATGATTGTAAATCTTGTCCTGAGGATAAGAAGCCCCGAATTTCACATTATTTCACTATTGTGAGGTGATGTACATGCTAGGTGACGGGCATGTGGGTGTTGTTGATACCCAATTTTTTCCTATATTTTTTGTATACGAAATACTTTTAAAATACTATATATAAGCATACCCAAGTGTTTTAGTATTTTTCCTCAATTTTTAAAGTTTTAAAAATTAATTTATTATCCGTTTTAGCTGTACAAAATCTAATAATTATCCCCAAGATTATTATTTTGGTGAATAACATATTTTTATTCTCATATTTACCCAAAAATGTAATTAGAGTGATTTTCGTACATTTTTACAAATTTATTCGGCATTCTAACAGCTAAATTGCATATAATTGCGATTATAGCCTATTTTACGATTAATAGTATATTTATAATTATAAAATTGGTCCAATATTTTTATATTAATATCTATATATTATTAGTTAGTTCAATGCTTTTAATTTATTTTAAAATGGTTTTACTATTTTTTATAAATAAAAAGGGTAAAACTGGCTATTTAACATTTAGCCTCCCTTTATTTCAATTGGAGCTTCTTTTTCAGTTCAATTCTAAAATTTATTTGACCAAATTCTATACCTACTTGGACCACCCCAGTTCCCATTCTAACCCGGCCCCAACCCAATCCAAAAAAAACCTTTGAATACTCCACTCTTTCTCAACCTCTCTCGAATACCCCCTAACCATAGCTGCCTTCCACCGTCTCCGACACAACTTCCCCGGAATCTATGGCTTCTCAGGCAATAGATGACATATACTTACCTCTTATTACTCCCGTGTGCCTGATGCTTGATGGTTCGAGATAGACCTTTGCCGACTCAAAGTTTCCGGCCATCTCTGGCTTTGCTCCAGCATATCCTAGCCTCCTGAGCCTGATTCCGACCTTATCCGACTTAGATCGGACCTTTTTCAAAGCCTTTCTCACTCTAGGGTTCCTCTAAAACCCTAGCTATTCGAGCTTTTTCTTTGATTTTTTATAGATCCGTTGTGTATCTATGCTATGTGTGACTTTTCAAATGATTTCCCTAAATTTTTCGTTGAAATTACTTTCAAACCCCTTCTTTGCCGATTTAGGGTTTTCTGGAAAATGTTTAGGAGTTTTATGATTTTTCTTCTTTATGTTGTCCTCTGCTGTGTTCTCGTATCATCTTTTGTATGCTTCCCTTACTGTGGTCTTGTAGATTTTTCTACTGTGTTTTCTCATGTTCTTATATGTTTATCGTACTATATTTTCCTATATGTTGTCCTGCTATACCTTTCCTGGGGATTCTTGTATTTTCTACTATATTTTTCTTGCTAAGTTCTTATGGTTCTTTGTCTTCCTTCTAGTGAGCCTTGTTTAGGGTTCTGCTAAGCATGTTTCTCCTGCTGTTCTTATCAGTATTTGCTAGTGTGTACTTTGAATCTTTCTACTGTGATTGCATGTTGCTTTGCTATACATCTTTTGATCCAATTGCTTGCTCTATTTTGTGATTTGCCCGAACTAGGATTCTTGTTTCAAAACCCCAACTCTTTTAGTATAATTTTGGAGTTTCATATGATTCTCACTTTTGATAAACTCTTCTAAACTCTGCTATTGGATTTTATGCTGATTTACACGACAGTCTTCTTTCATACTCACATGCTCCTTATATATGATGAATTTCCATCTAATTGGTTTTCAAATTTGCAAATTAGCATAAACCTCCTTCTGAATATAACTTGATTGATTTCCTTCCATCTTTTACTGATTTCCTAGATGAGTTGGCTTAGGTAAACCCTCCTTTATTTTATTGTCTTGGTTCATTAATACCAAATTTCAAACCTTTCTGATTTACTGGCTGTCAACTGATTCTCTTGCCTTATTTGCGCAAACCGTGTACTGCCAAGACCTTGTCCTTAAATAACTTCTATGTACTTGCCTTTAATTTGGTGCTTTTAACAAAAAGGTTTGTTGAATTTCTCTCCTTAATTAGTTTGTACCGGTTGAATCTGAATCCCTTGATTAAGGGGAGTCTTATGTAATTGATTGACAATCAGGCTTCTATTATTTCTTACCTTATTTTCTCGTGGCTTTCACACTATAAATACATGACTCTTTAACACAAGACGCACAGAGTTTTAACAATCACACACGATAAAACACACTTCAAACTACACAATCACAATTCTCTTCTAAACTTATACTTAGAGTATTCTTGCTTCTTGTCTGCACTTTGGCTTTTACAAGGCTACTGCTTCTCTTCACTTGTATCTTTGAAACTGGTATGTCCTAACTTAATTTTCAGCATCACCCCAATGTGTTTATTTGCAAGTCCTAACACCTTTGTTTACTTTATTTGCTTGTAAAGTTTAAAACTTGACTTACAGTGCCTATATGATATTGCCTGCTTCTCTTCTTTGTGAACAATTGCTCCCTATCCCATTATCCCCTATATGCATGAGAGTGGGGACTTAGGGCATGGCAACAAGAATTGTTGTTCATGACCTATGTTTTCGACCCCCCAACCTCTAAGTAGACTGGAAGGTATGCCGGTGTGTCTCATTGCCGGGTATGCCCCTTTGCATGCTCTTTCATTGCTGAACCTGACCTTCAATAGGTCTTAGCTCCTCAATTTGAACTGACAAGCTGGTCAGGGGTGTGCCAACACCCCAAATTGCTAGGTATGACCACTAGCTTGCCTTTTCTTCCCTTCTACTGCACTTGCACTTACTCTTAGACCCTAAGTTCTATCCCCCTCCTATGTGCCCTGTCTTGGGAATCTTAAGTTTTCCTCTGAACTTGGACATTTGAGGGATGGCCTTTCCACACTGCACCATAATCCAATTCTGCAATATATTTAGGTGTAAGCACTGCCCGAAATTCGATTGAGATTCTTAGGGAACTATGACACATCCCAAATAAGAGAAAGGCTTTGGAATTTGGCTCTTGGAAGTTGGTTTACTTCATGCTTCAGACAGACCGTGTAGCTTTCAGATGTATATTACTTTTCTTTATTCATTCGGGTTTGTACTAATCTGTAATAACTATGGGGTTCTAGTAAAAGGGGAGGGTTACTCATGTATGCATATGGGTAGACATCCTGCTTTAGGTATTTACTATTGCAATCACATCCTGCTCCTTCGCTTGTGCATTACATGTAGAAATTCTGCCTATAAGTTATGCATCGCATGTAGCAATTCTGCTTATAAGTTTGCATTTAGAAATCTTGCATATAAGTTGTTTCATTTCTGCATTAGAAACCATGTCTTTAATTTTCTGCATTTCATATAGATACCATGTTCATAGGGAATCACTACTTCTGAAACACTGCATTTCATATAAATATCATGTTCATAGGGAATTACTACATCTGAAATACTGCATCTCATATAGATACCCTGGCTATAGGTTTTTTGGCACTTCATACAGATATCATATCTATAAGTCATCTCTGAAATTGTGCATATAGATGATATGCCTATAGGACTTCTGCACTTTTGCGTATGCATCTGTCACTAGGAAAACCTGTTATAGGATTTGAATAACCAATTGCATATAAATGACCTGCATATAGGATTTTTGCATGATAATAGCGCTTATAATCAGTGACGTCTAGAAAGTATGCCTATAGGAGCTCTCTACCAAACTCGAGTCTTCAAGTCTAAAAATATCACTAGCAATAACGTTCCTGCAATCGATAATTATTTTCTGCAATAAGTTTACTTCTTTCTTAATTGATAGACATCATGCCTATAGGTTCCGTTTAACACCTTGGCAAGCTTTAGGGTAAAAATTATAACTGTATCAGTCTACTAATTCCAGCCAGTAGGCAAGTTTGATTCCGGTTTCTTATATGAAACATGTAACAAGTCAGTCTGCCTCCTTAACGTTTAATTTTTAATTCAGACCATAACCAGTATGTGTAAGGCATGCTAGACTATATGCTTTCCTTTGATTCAAGGAGTTTTATTTGAGTCGTATCTGCTTAATTGCTTTCCCAATACTTGTTGTATATATTTTGATTGTCGCCTTAGCATTTTATCCTTTGAAAACCCTCAAAAGCCTCCATTCCCTCCCCTTTAGGATTAGTAATCCCATTTGCCTCCGGGATTGATAGATTGGGACGGGTAATAGCATGCGATAGGTTAAGATACCATTCAACACTTTAATACCTTAACGGGATGGGAAGGGTATATATGGATATGATGACCACGCGATAACACCACGTGTATAAATGGTTACCAGGTGTTGTGTGGGGTGATCCATGTTGTTCATAAACCTAGGACCCCCGTCTCCTTTACTTGTTTATATTTCTTCAAATTATTTTTTCTTAAATTTCTACTTTTTCTATTTTCTTCAAACTCTCAATCCACTTGCAACATTATGTGGAAATCCCTTATATTTGAGACCTTTATTTACTTACTTGTTATTTAAAGTCACAATTGTAACATGGTCGGGAACCACATTAGTGGATCTTGAGGGGTGCCTAGCATCTTCCCCTTGAGATAATTTGTTGCCCTTACCCGAATTCTGGTTTCTTCAACTCAAAAACCTTTCTTAGTGTCCTAATGTACTTTTATCATTAGGTGGCGACTCTTCAAAATTCGAAAACCCAAATTCCCAAAAGGAATAGAGTTGTCCTCCCAAATGTCGTAAACGCGATTTCGCAAGAAAAAGAGGGCGTCGATAGTATGGAGACTCCGCTGGGGATATTTCTTTAGGCTTTTACTATTACATGTTATTTGTGACTTTATTGCTTCTTTATTGCTTTCCTTAATGTCTTTATCGCTCTTCTATTTCGAAACTGACTTGACTTTTATTTTCTTTACTTGCTTTTACCCCTTTCCTTCAATACTGTTGTAAATACGAGCAATTATTGTAATTATTGTTTTATGAACCTGCAAATACATGGCAATTTGTTTCATTCTTGTAATCGCAACTTCAACATCATATACCACTCATGCCAAACAAAATACCAAAGCAACGCTTACAATGAGTGGTTGCGCTCTTCCGATATTATCACCCCCTAACTTTTGTAAAGGCGTATTTGCGGTAAAACTAGTCGATCAACGGTGAAGTCGACGATTCTGTGCCTTTCCCTCTTGAGTTTTCCGCTCAAGGGTACATTTCTAATACCCCATAGAAACCTCATCCTATTTAAATGTCATGCATCACTGTCAAACCTAGCCGAGTCAGTTATGCTGTCCGCATATTGACTCTTTAAGATAGCCATGTCCAAAGTCCACCGGGTTTCCTTGGAACCCAAAATGGACATTACCACGTTCTGTGCATTTATTTGGAGAACTAAATGTTGTTATGCTAATTATTGGTTTAAATAGTCGAGTTCGGCGGGGTGAGGGTATAACACTTTGTTTTGCAGAAAATGAGGCACCAAGTCCCCAGATTCGGCATGGTAACCAACATTCACCCAAGGTTGCTAAGCTGGTGGGAAGACCTTCACTCCAGCGATCAGGCTCTCATCCACAAATATTCGGGGAATTTACCTTCTCTTTTAGAAATCCAACCTGACAACAATATCATAGAGGCTACAACTTTATTCCAGGACAATGATAGATCAGTGTTTCGCTTCAGGGATCTGGAGATAACCCCTTTTCGTGAAGAGATAGGAGGGTTAGCTGGTATTCCTTGGGAGACTCCGGGTTTGCTTATGCCAAAAAATCGCAAGGGTAGGGGTTTCCTAAAGATGATAGACTGAAGAAAAACCTAGGCTTGGCTTGTTTGAAGGACTCTTACATCCCTTTCGATTATCTGTACGAGAGGTACGGCCATAGCAAGTCCTACCGCACCTACCCAGATGAATATTCCTTACCTCATTGAGATATATTCGCAAGAGAGTCTTCGTCTTCATGTTCTGCTTCTTTGGAGATGATAGTATTCCCCATGAAAAAGGCTAGGATTCATTCCAAACTGGCCATGGTCACTAAGACTTTAATGGAAGGAATTGACGGGCAACCTTTTAGCATAGTACCTATGATTGTTGCAGAGATATACTGAGCCCTGGAGAATTATCAACAAGGGGCCAAACACTTCGAGGGTTGTAAGTTATTACTCCAACTCTGGCTCATGGAGAACCTCCAAAAGGGTGAATGTGGCGAGAGATTCTACGCAGATATTGGGATGATCATATCGCCTTCCATCAGCCAAGGTGAATGATTTATATGCCTAACATGTTTTCTCAACCAGAAGACGATAGGGGGTGGGTAAAGTTATTTGAGAATCTAAAAGAGGATCAGGTACAGTGGATGTTTGAATGGTTCCCTACTGAATAGTTCATTATCCATTCTCGGGACACACCATTTCTTATACTCATTGGTCTGAGAGGAACTTATCCCTATGTCCCTCTCCGAGTCATGAGAGATGAAGGAAGAAAGCAGGTTATACCAAGGTCGAAAAAATGAGTCACTTCAAGGCCGATTTCCAAGACAACAATAGCCCATGAAACTGTCAAGCTCAATACGTGTGGCACTGCAAAATCATCTTGGGAAAGGATTCCATATAACCAGACAGGTACAATGCTGGCTATACTCCATACTACCCAAGTTGGTTGGAAGACGACCATTGAGGGTTAGGATAACTCGGGTTTGTTTGAGGCCATAGAGTCATCGACGAAAGGGCTGAAATACAGGTTAAATATAATCAATTGCGTAAGAGGATTCGGGAATGCGATAGCGAGCACCAGAGAATTCAAGAGGCCCTTCAAAAGCTGATTGAAGAATAGAAGGATATGGCTGTCAGTGCCAACAAACAACTAGGGTATTTGGAGCAAGGTTTGGTAGAATTGGAAAGGAAGTTCATCCAAAGGATCGAAAATTGCCAGAATGACGAGGGAAATGCTAGGACTGCGTGAGCTAGTGAAGCTGTTCGATGAAGCTAAAAATGCCGAGTCTGGGGAAGTTACTTTTGGGACCAAGTAGTTAAGAGTCTTTTCTTTCACTTAATTGTAATGAGGCCAATGGCCATTAGTGTCATTTTATTTTTGCAATTTTAGTGTCATTTTGGAAATCGTCTTATTTTTTATCAGTAAAATGAGGCATTTAGCATTATAAGTTCTCCAAATCAACTTGTCGCTAGGCCTACCTCGGGCACAACGAGGCACCCAAATTAGGGCACGATTTTTATTTTTGCACTATGTGTTTAAATACTGTAACATTTTCTCTTCATAATTCTTACTAACTTGTTACCTTTTTGTTTTTACTTTTTGTTTATTCCCTTTCCCCCAAAAGGTTAGTCTGTTGCACTCTAGCATCATCATACTCTATGAGATCCAAGGGCCCTCCACCTCCTCCTCCTCTAAGTCTAATCAGAAATAGGAATAAAGGAAAAATGGAAGACTTGGGTGACATCAGGAAGGAGAATTTGGTTGAAAGGGTAGAGACCTCCCATGGTATGCAAGTCTCCAAGGAAAGTGCGTCCCAACTTGAACAAAAGTTGTTGAAATTTTAGGAAGAACTAGACCAAGTCCGGAATTTGGGCAGCTTATCATTTTCCCTAACTACCCCAGGTGACGACTTATCCAACCCTCAAAACCCGGTACCTCCACAAAATATCCCGAAACCACAAAATCAATCAGCTCCCCATCACCACTGCCACACTTCAAATAACACTCTGTCACTTCTCCCTGAACTACTTACATCCACAAATTACCATTCCTACCATCAAAACAAACCCCATTTATGTGGAAACCATGCCATATCCCATTCAACCCATTTCAAACACACCTGAGACTGATGATAAAATATCTCTCATTAAGAACCTGGGCGTCAAGAAACTTACCAGCCGAGTCCAGGGTGTCGAAGGAAACAAAAGTATTGAGGGGCTGAATTACGAGGACCTTTGCATCCAGCTAGACGTGGAAGTCCGGGAAGGGTAAAAACCTCCCAAGTTTGAAATGTTTGATGGAACAGGAGATCCCAGAGTCTATTTGAGGACATATTGCGATAAGTTAGTTGGAGTCGAGAGTGATGAAAAGATCCGCATGAAGCTCTTTATGAGAAGCCTAAAAGAGGATGCTCTATCTTGGTACATTAGCCAAGACCCCAAGAAGTGGAAAAATTGGGTCGGTATGGCATCTGATTTCATAACAGGTTCAGATTTAATACCGAGAATGCACCAGATGTATTCTACATCCAGAATTTGAAGAAGAAACCTAAAGAATAATTCTGAGAGTATGCTACTTGTTGGAGGTCAAAGGCAGCTACGGTCAGGCCGGCCTTAGAAGAAGAACAAATGAACAGGTTTCTCGTTCGGGCACAAGAACCCCAATATTATGAGAGGCTGATACTGCTCGAGGGTTAGAAATTTCTGACATCATCAAATTAGGGGAGAGAATCGAAGAAGGTAAGTGGTATGGTCACTAACTTTGAAGCATTGCAAGCCACCAACAAGGCTCTATAGTCTGGCGGTACATCTAAGAAAAGGGATGTGAGTGATGTAATGCTTGCACAGAGGAAAAAATCTCCGGTCAGTACCAAACCTACCCATTACCTCCACTAACACATCAACCTATCCCAAGCTACCAACACTTTCCTACCAAGCTCTACCGCCTACTTACCAATCATCTCCATCTCCCACATATCAGCCCACTTCCCCCAAACACTTCCAACTAGCACATATCTACCAATCCTACCATACCCAACAAGCTCACTATCAATCACCTCGCCAAAATTTCCCTAGACCCCGACCAAACTTCGACCGCAGACCTCCCAAATAGTACACCGCCATTGCTGAACCGATCGACCAGCTGTTTGAAAGGCTTAAATACACTGGTTACATCACCCCTATCCCTGCCATAACCACAGAAAATCCTTGCCAATAGGTCAACCCGAACAAAACCTGTGCATACCATTCCGTCATGAAAGGTCATACCATCGAGGAGTGCCGCTCCCTGAAGGACAAGATTCAGGCTTTGATTGACAATAAGATCATCGTGGCAAAAGATCCTACTCCTAATGTTCGCAACAACCCTCTGCTTGACCACAAGGGCGGGAGTATTCACATGATTGAGATAGAAGATGATTGGGATCCCGAAGGGTCAATTGGGTTGATTGCTGAAAGTGACAAGCTAAAGAAACCAACAGTCACACTTGACCCGGTCGTTGTCCAGATTCATTCTTCTGAAGATACTGAAGTAAACATGTCCATACCACTCGATCTTGAAGCACCATCTCCCGAAAAGGCACCAGGACCAATTGAGGTTGAGTTTGGGTTCCCAAAGGCACCAGTTGAAGTTGATAAATTACCTCCCAAAGTGAGGGTACCGATTCCTGTAGCAATGTTAGCCATAACATCATTCCATGCATAGGTCGTTCCCTCAGACTACACATCCAAAGCAAGAAGGAAAGGGAAAACCAAATCTGGAGAAGCAATTACAGCACGAGGTATGATCCGAACTGGCAGGGTTTATACTCCGGAGTATTTTCCTGAGTCGAGCAAGCAGACCTCTGGATGGCCTGTATCAACTGGGCCTAATAATCATTGGAGGAAGATACAAGCGAAAGAGTACTCAATCATTGATCAACTGAATAAAACACCGGCACAGATCTGATGCGTATAAAAATGCGTTGTTGAAGATACTGAGTGAGGCATATGTGCCCATCAACATAACTGGAGGAGAAATAGCAAACATGGTAGGGAAAGTATTAGAGAGTCACAAATCACTTTCCACAAAAATGAGCTGTCACCTGAAAGATTAAGCCACAACAAGGCGTTGCACATTAATGTGCAATGCGAAGATCATTTCATCACCTGGATTTTGATCGACGTAGGGTCCAGCCTCAATATTTGTCCGTTGGTAACTCTCAGAACATTGGGTAAGAACATACATGAGATCAAAGATGGGGCCATTAATGTCAAAGATTTCGATGGATCCCAAAGGTCCACCATCGAGGAAATCAGTTTATGTTTGCAAATGGGACCAACTTGGTTTGACGTTGATTTTCAAGTAATAGACATCCCAACATCTTACAACTTGCTATTAGGACGAACCTGGATCCATGTCGCTGGAGCTGTAGCATCAACCCTACACCAAGCGGTGAAATTTGAGTGGAATCACCAAGATATAATTATTCACGGCGACGGTAGCAATCCTATATACAGTCGCCAAACCATTCCAGCGATCGGGGGAAGGACAAAGATAGGTGGGGAAACTTACCATCATATTGAGCGAGTCAATGCCGTGGACAAAGATAAATGGTGGGATAGCAAGATCGAAAGTATACTGAATTGGAGTGGATATGAACTTGGCAAGGGACTCGGCAGGAACCTCCAAGGGATCGCCAAGCCGATCAAGCTAAAGAAATATGGTACCACTCTCGGCTTAGGATTTGAGTAAACCTGGAAGGAATTCAAAGAATGGTCGCCACCTTGGTGTGGTCCTTAATATCTAGTGGAGCATCTGATACCTTGCATAAAGCAGACTTTTCAGCTAGCGGAAGTCATTTGTGGGTCATAAGAAGAGGAAACATTAGCAGCAATGAGGAGCTTGTTCCTGGAGGATGATAATATGGACTGTTGTGTCGTTTTAAAGGATGAAGGGGAGGAAGGCCCTTCCATACAAGCCGTGAGCCGCGGAGCACGCCTCAATAATTGGTCTATCAGAACCACCAGGGCCCGAAAGGGTTCGGGGTAGCAAATCTGAACAAAGCACCATGCATCACCTTTTACTTTTTGCTAGTTGATTTTCTTTCCATATTTTAAATTCGAATAAGAGCTCCAATGTTCAAAAAACTTATGAAAATTATCAAAGAATTTCAATTTCTTACAAATCTCGGTCTCATCATTTTTTTGCCGTTTATTTTATTTACACAACATTACTATTACCTGCCTTGATGAACCGAAGATTGTGACTTACAATGAGGCAACGTGACAAACGAATGTAGACACAGAAGAGGATGATATACCAGAGAACTTTGAGAATAGGCCTAAGTTTAACTTTGACGAAACTGAGGTTGTCAACTTGGGTGATACAGAGAATGTCAAGGAAACACGCATCAGTATTCATCTGTCACCATCGAAAAAGGAAGAGTACACAGAGTTTCTAAGGGAATATGATGACATATTCACCTGGTCGTATGATGATATGACTGGTCTCAATACATCTAATGTAGCTCATAAACTGCCAATGGATCCAGCATGTCCGCCGGTAAAACAAAAGCTCGGGAAGTTCAAACCTGACATGAGTTTGAAAATCAAAGAAGAGGTTACCAAGCAAGTCAAAGCCAAGGTTCTCAGGGTAGTAGAATATCCAACATGGTTAGCCAACATTGTGCTAGTGCCAAAGAAGGATGGGAAGGTTAGGGTCTATGTCGACTATCGTGATCTCAACCGGGCGAATCCGAAAGATGACTTCCCCCTATCGAACATACACATTCTAATTGACAACTGTGCCAAGCATGACTTGCAGTAATTAGTCAATTGTTTTGTTGGGTATCATCAGATATGGATGGATGAGTAAAACACTGAGAAAACGGCTTTTATTACGCCACGAGGGATGTATTTTCATGAAATGATGACGTTCGGGTTGAAGAATTCAGGGGCCACCTACATGAGGTCCATGACTACTATTTTTCATGACATGATACACAAAGATATTTAGGTATACGTAGATGATGTCACCATCAAATCCAAGAAAGCCCCTGACCACATGGAGGAACTGAGGAAGTTTTTCAACAGATTAAGAAGGTACAATCTAAAGCTAAATCCCGCCAAGTGTGCATCGGGGTTCCTGTCGGAAAACTATTGGGGTTCATTGTGAGTCGTCGAGGAATAGAGCTAGATCTGTCAAACGTTAAGGCCATTCAAGAATTGCCACCGCAAAAGAACAAGAAGGACGTGATGAGCTTTTTGGGAAGACTCAACTACACCAACCGTTTTAGCTCAGTCCACCGTCATTTGCGAACCTATCTTTAAGATGTTCAAGAAGGATGTCTCTACCAAATGGACTGATGATTTTCAGAAAGCTTTTGATAGAATCAAGGAATACATGTCAACGCTGCCTGTTTTTGTTTCGCCTGAACCAGGTAGACCCCTATTGCTCTACCTTGCAATATTGGATGGAGCATTGGCTGTGTTCTGGGACAGCATGACGAAACGAGGAGAAAGGAGTAAGCCATCTATTACATCAGCAAGAAGTTCACTCCACAAGAGGCGCGATACTCTCTATTAGAATGCACCTGTTGTGCTTTGACTTGTGTAGCTCAAAAGTTGAGGCCTTATTTATGTGCCTATATCACCAACCTCGTATCAAGAATAGATCTGATAAAGTACATTTTTTAGAAGCCCATGCCCACCGGCAAGCTAGCCAAGTGGCAAATCTTGCTAAGCGAGTTCAACATTGTTTACATATCTTAGAAGGAAATCAAAGGATAGGCCTAGGCATATCACCTCGCCAAGAATCCCGTAAACGGAGAATACGAGCCTTTGAAGATGTATTTTCCTGATGAAGAGGTATCTTTCATAGGAGAGGATATTGCAGAATCCTATGATGGTAGGATAATGTTCTTCGATAGAGCAGTAGACTTCAAAGGAGTTGGTATAGGAGCAATCCTGGTGTCAGAAACTGGTCAGCATTAACCAGTCTATGCAAAGCACAGGTTCCCGTGCACCAACAACATAGCCGAATATGAAGCCTGCGTCTTAGGGCTCAATTTTTCCATTGACATTAACATTCAGGAGTTACTAGTAATTGGGGATTCAGACTTGCTCATACGGCAATCCCGAGAAGAATGGGCGACCAAGAACTCCAAGATTCTCTCGTATCTGCATCATGTACAGGAGTTTAGGAAGAGGTTTTCAAAGATAGAATTTCAGCATGTACCTAGAGTCTAAAATGAGTTCGCTGATACGTTGTCCACCTTATCATCTATGATTCAACATCTGGATAAGAACTTCATTGATCCCATCCCGGTGAAAATTCGTGATAGCCAGCTTACTGTGCTCATGTTGATGAAGAAGTAGATGGAAAACCTTGGTTCTATGATATCAAGGAGTATCTAACCACATGAGGGTATCCAAAATTTGCAAATGCTACTCAGAAACGCACACTTCGGAGGTTATCGAACAACTTCTTTCACAGTGGAGGAATCTTGTATATGAGGACTTGCGATTTGGAATTACTCAGGTGTGTCGAAGCAAGTGAAGCATCCAGGTTATTAGAAGAAGTGCATGCAGGGACCTGCGGTGCGCATATGAATGGTTCTGTCTTAGCAAAGAAGGTACTTCAGGTAGGTTATTTTTGGATGACTATGGAAATAGATTACATCTAGTACGTCCGAAAATTCCATCGCTATTAGATACATGTAGATATGATAAAGGTGCCTCCAAATGAGCTTACTGCAACAAGCTCGCTGGGCCATTTGTCACTTGGGGAATGGAACTTATTGGACCTATCGATCCTGCCCCATTAAATGGACACAGGTTCATTCTGGTGGTAATTGATTATTTCACCAAATAGGTGGAAGCAACATCATATATGGCAGTGACTAAGAAAGTCATGACAGACTTTGTCCGCGACCACATTGTTTGCTGGTTCGGCATCCCATAATCAATCATTAATGATAATTTCCAATCTTAATAGTGACTTGATGAAAGCCATGTGGGTGAAATATTCCTACAGACCTCAGATGAATGGAGCCATAAAGCGGCCAACAAGAACATAAAAAAGATACTGAGGAAGATTATAGAGAAGCACAAGCAATGGAACAAGAAGCTATCATTTGCTCTATTGGGATACCGCACCACAGTTTGAACATCAACTGGGGCGACTCCCTACATGTTGATTCATGGTACCAAGGCATTCATCCCGACCAAGATAAAGATTCCCTCCCTGAGGATTATACAGGAGGTGGAACTTGAAGATGCAGAATGGGTAAAGAGCAGCTATGAGCAGTTAAGCCTCATAGAAGGAAAAAAATGAATGCGGTTTGCCATGGTCAATTGTATCAGAACACGATGTCTATAGCCTTCAACAAAAGATTCAAGCCAAGACAATTCACATCGGGGCAGCTGGTGTTGAAGAAAATTTTCCCGCATCATTATAATGCTAAAGGAAAGTTCTCTCCTAACTAGCAAGGCCCTCATGGTTCACAGGGTCCTACCAGGAGGAGCCCTCATACTCGCTGAGATGGATGGAGAAGTCTGGCCAAAGCCAATTAATTCAGACGTTGGAAAACGTTATTATGTGTAATCATTATGATTTCTTTATGATGTAATTTGAACTATGCCTGACCTGGTTCCCCCTTAAGAGGGGATACGTAGGAAGCCCTATGGGTTTGGTCATAATTCAATAAAAATTTTATTTCCCCAATATTGGAAATAGTGCAGAATTTTGAGGAGGACCGTCAAAATTCCGAAGTCAACTTTCAACCATTCTTTGCACGCAGCCGTCAGAAGCACCAACCTAGTAAATTGTGGAAAAATTTTGTGAAGGACCCTCAAAAATTCGGAGCAAAAAGGGTCACAATGTTTTGAACCGCGTCTCAGTCGTTGGTTCATCTAAAACAAAATCGTTTTTAAATTATGTATTTACATCTTTACAAAATCATGCATGGCTATTATCTAAACTACTTTGTTTAGCCACGAATGAAAGCAAGAGTCGAACAGAACAAGCGAAGTCCATGGGAGGACGAACTAACCTTCCCTCCTTTTACAAAACTCACGATATTTCTTTGGATGCAGGCACCCAAAGCATAAAATCATCAGATACTATTAGACACTCACACTTTACAGGAATGCAATTCTCGGAATCATCCCTATTTGCAATTGCTATTCGTACGCGATATCGCCAGCAACCACAATACAACAATCAACTATTAGTTCCCCTATATCTGCTAAGAGATTTCATTACTATTAGCCTTTACTTTCCCCATTGCAGAAGGCTACTTTTCTACCTTCCGAGACTAATCATTGTCTCCATCTGCATTTTCCTTGCATTGCATAAGGCTACCTTTCTGCATTCCAAGGTTAAGATCTACCTCCATCTGCATTGCATAAGGCTACTTTTATGCCTTGCGAGACTAAGCATTGTCTCAATCTATATTTCTAAGCATTGCATAAGGCTACTTTTCTGCCTTCCGTGGTTAAGCTCTACCTCCATCTACATTTCTCTGCATTGCATAAGGCTACTTTTTTGCCTTCCAAGGTTAAGCTCTACCTCCATTTGCATTTTTTTGCATTTGCATAAGGCTACTTTCTGTCTTCCAGGACTAAGCTTTGTCTCCATAATTGCATAAGGATACTCTTCTTCCTTCTGAGGTTAAGCTCACCTCCATTTGCATTTTTTTCTGCATTTGCGTAAGGCTGCTTTTCTGCCTTCCGATACTAAGAATTGTCTCCATTTGCATTTTCCTTGCATTGCATAAGGCTACTTTTCTGCCTTCCGATGTTAAGCTCTACCTCCAATATGTACTTCTCTACATTGCATAAGGCTACTATTCTACCTTTCGAGACTATGCTCTGTCTCCATAATTGCATAAGGCTACTCTTCTGCCTTCCGAGGTTAAGCTCTACCTCCATAATTGCATCGGCTGAAATGTTACCACTTCATTTAAATCTCGTATCGGTTGAAAGATCGCCATTTATAATTACACTCTACCTTGGCTGTAATATCGCCATTTTATTTAAAGCTTGCATCGGATGAAAGATCACCACCTTTTACATCTCATGGGCTGAAAGATCGCCAAATTATCCAAAGGCGTCATTTTTCGGAGGCACCATTTTCTTAGCCCGAGAACGCCATGACATGGCATGAGGACCCCATTTTATTCTTTTGTATATCATTATTCAAAGGCATCATGGTTTGGAGGCATTCTCCTCATAGCCCGAGAACACCATTTCATAGCCTGCGAATCCTTTATTATATGCTTCATGGCCCAGGGCGTCATGATCTGAGGACATCATCCTAGCCGTCCGATGGTCCATTGGGAACTTGCATCACATTTAAATTCGTGAACAATATATGCTCACATTACTTATTTGCAGGTACATCGGATAGCAAAGGCCATCACAGCAGAAGTGGTCTCGCTCCAGCTCCTGCAGCCCATCGTTCCCTGACCGTCCTTCCCAACCCGAATATTGCGTCCGTCACTCGAAGTCTCCATCGGCGTGTTTCCCGACCGGTTCCATGAACTACATGTGACTTGATTCTTGTAAAACCAGGGATATGTAGGCAGTTCAAGAGCCGGAGCTCAGTCAAAATCTTTTCAAATCTTTTCTTTCGGTCAAAATTGGCCATCATATCTTTACCCAACAACTCATTCATCCTCCCCGGGTAAAGAGGGGCAGCTGTTGACACCCAATTTTTTCTTATGTATTTTTTTTATATGAAATACTTTCAAAATAATAGACATAAGCATACCCAAGTATTTTAGTATTTTTTTCCCCAATTTTTAAAGTTTTAAAAATCAGTTTATTGTCCGTTTTAGCAGTACAAAATCCAATAATTATCCCCAAGATTATCAATTTAGTGAATAACCTATTATTATTCTCATATTTATCCAAAAATTTAATTAGGGTGATTTTCGTACATTATTACAAATTTATTCGGCATCTAACAGCTAAATTGTATATAGTTACGATTATAGCCTATACTACAATTATTAGTATTTTTATAGCTATAAAATTAGTCCCACCATTTTTAAATTAATAACTATATATCATTAGTTAGTTCAGTGCTTTTAAAATTGTTTTACTATTTTTTATAAATAAAAAGGGTAAAACTGGCTATTTAACATTTAGCCTCCCTTTATTTCAGTTGTAGCCTCTTTTACATTTCAATTCTAACCTTTATTTGACCCAATTCTATCCCTCTTGGACCAGTCCATTTCCAATTCTAACTTGGCCCCACCCTAATCCAAAATAAAAAATAAATGCCCGGCTCTTGCTTTTAATCTAAGCCGTGGATCATTTTGATCAACAACTAGGATTCTCCCTTGCCATTTTTAATTCCCCACCATACCCTTATCCCCATTATTCGTTTAGCCAGCCGCCTTTGAATACTCCACTCTCTCTCAAACTCTCTCGAATACTCCCTACCCCTAGCCGGCTTCCACCGTCTCCGACCACAACCTCACTGGAATCCATGGCTTCTCAGGCCATAGGTGACATATACTCACCTCTTATTACTCTTGTGTGCCTGATGCTTTAAGGTTCGAGACCAGACCTTTGCCGACTCAAAGCTCCGGCTTTGCTCCGGTATATCCTAGCCTCCTGGGCCTGATTCCGACCTTATCCGACTTAGATCGGACCTTTTCCAAAGCCTTTCTCACTCTAGGGTTCCTCTAAAATCCTAGCTATTCGAGGTTTTGCTTTGATTCTTTTTAGATCCGTTGTGTATCTATGCTATGCGTGACTTTTCAAACAATTTCCCTAAATTTTTCTTTGAAATTACTTTCAAAACCCTTCTTTGTCGATTTAGGGGTTTCTAGAAAATGTTTAGGAGTTTTATGATTTTTCTTCTTTATGTTGTCCTCTGTTGTGTTCTTGTATCATCTTTCGTACGCATCAAAAGAGATTTTTGCAGTCGATAAAGTGATGTCGACACCAAAGCCTTCGACCGCGGAAAGTCGAACATCAAAGGTAAGAAAGAGTCCAAATAGAAATCACCGACTCCAGCCTCGACAGAATCGGAGCAACAAGTAATAAAAGATGAAGAAGAAGATTTCCTTACTCCTCGAACCTTCATCATTACCGAAGAGTCCGATTCAACCAAGTCAACAGTCGAGGAACCGGAGAAGATCATACTGATCAAATATTTGCCCGAGAGAAAGGTATACATGGGAATGAGATTAATGCTCGAACTTAGGAAAAAACTCATTCAATTTCTTATTGATAATATGGATTAATTTCCTTGGTCCCATTTAGATATGATAGGGATGCCACCGAAAATAACTGCGCACAAGATTAGCCTCGACCCCAGGTTTAAATCGATGAAGCAAAAAAGGAGTCCTTAGTCCGAGGTGAATCATGCATTCATAAAGGAGGAGGTATACTAAAATCCTTAAAATAGGGTATATTCGGGAGGTAAAATACCCCGAATGGTTAGCCATCGTAGTTGTAGTTCCTTACAAGGGATAAACCTTGAATGTGCGTAGATTACAAGAATTTGAGCAAAGCATGCCCGAAAGATTCTTTCGCACTGCCAAATATCAATCGTATGATCGACGCCACGGCCGGGCACAAGATCCTAACTTTTCTCGATACCTATTTCATGTACAATCGGATTTAGATGAAATCGGAGGACCAGGAAAAGACTTTGTTTATTACTAAATTTGGAACTTATTGTTACAACGTAATGCTCTTTGAAGTAAAAATGGAGGAGCTACATACCAAAGCCTAGCTAACAAAATGTACGAAGAATAAATAGGTAAAACAATGGAAGTTTACATTGATGATATATTGGTTAAGTCCATGCGCAGAGGACCATTTAACTCATTTGCAGGGGATGTTTCAAATCTTCAGGAAGTACAACTTGAAGCTTACCCCGAAAAAGTGTGCCTTTGGAGTTTGGCTCAGGTAAGTTCCTCAGCTTCATGGTTTCAAATTGGTCATCAAAATTAACCCCGATAAGATCAAAGTCATCGAGGACATCATGATCGTGGATAGTGTGAAGGTCGTGCAATGGCCGAGAGGGCGAATAGCTGCTTTGTGTTGATTCATTTCGAGGTCATCAGATCAAAGTCACCGGTTCTTTTCCTTGTTCAAAAAGAAAAAGATTTCACAAAGACCCCGGAATGCCAACAAGCCTTGGAAGAACTTAAGCGATACTTATCGGACCCGCCTTTGCTTCACACCTCGAAAGTAGATGAAAAACCTTACCTATATTTGGCAGTGTCTGAGATAGCGGTAAGTGGGGTACTAGTTTGAGAATATCAAGGT
Source organism: Nicotiana benthamiana (assembly GCA_034376525.1). Taxonomy (NCBI): domain Eukaryota; kingdom Viridiplantae; phylum Streptophyta; class Magnoliopsida; order Solanales; family Solanaceae; genus Nicotiana; species Nicotiana benthamiana. The sequence goes on from CM067339.1 coordinate 176,483,286, forward strand.
ATGTAATTCCCCATTTATTATTTAAGACTAACTCTAGGAGATGCTAAAACTAGATACCCCACTTAGAAAAATTATCACTTGCATTGATAAGCGCATCTAGAAAGCTAAAGCCATATTTTCAATATCATCGCGTATGTGTATTAACCATTTACCCCTTCGAAATGTCTTGCATTAGCCCGAGCTATCAGGCCGGATGGACAAATAGGCCATCTAACATAGCGGGTATGATATCGAATATTAATCCCGAATGGCCATCAAGTCTCAAATCCTGGCTAACTTCGATGCCGATTTTATGCCGACCCTCATACCCAAAGTGGAGAAAGAATACTTGCTAAGTTTGGGTACATCATCGGAGGTATGGAACCTTTTCACGGACGGTGCCTCGAATGTGAAAGGGATCGGACTCGGCATTGTCTTAAAGCCACCTACAGGTAGTACCATTAAACAGTCTATCAAAACATCTAGGTTAACTAATAATGAGGCCGAGTATGAGGCTAAGATTGCAAGTCTCGATCTAGCTAAAAGCTTAGGGGCAGAAGTCATCGAAGCCAAGTGTGACTTATTACTGGTGATGAACTAAGTAAACAAAAGTTTTGAAGTTCAAGAGGATAGGATGTAACAATACTTGGATATACTACAGATAACATTGCATCACTTGAAGGAATGGACTCTAGATCATGTGCCTCGAGAGCAAAATAGTGAGGCCGGTGCACTTGCTAATTTGTGATGTTCGGTCGAAGAAGATGATATCGTCTGAAGGACTATCGTTCAATTATTGAGCTCTATGGTAGAAGAGGGTCATGGCGAGATAAATTCTACAAGAATGACTTAGGATTGGAGGAATAAGTACATTGATTATTTAAAAAATGGAATACTCCCATCGATTCTGCTAGGTTTGCATTATATAAAGATGGAACATTGTACCGGAGAATGTTCGATGGGCCATTAGCGGTATGTTTGGGGCCTGGGGATACTGGTTATATTCTACGAGAAATCTAAGAAGGTACTTGTGGGAATAACTCCGGCTCCGAGTCTGTGATTTGCAAAATTATCAGAGTAGGGTATTACTGGGATAGCGTGGAAAAAGATACTAAGGAATTTGCCAAAAATGTGATAAGTGCCAACGATTTTCACCGATGATCCATCAACCCGGAGAACAACTCCACTCAGTCCTATCCTCGTGGCCTTTCATGAAATGGGGAATGGACATAGTCGGTCCTCTACCAACAGCCCAAGTGAAGCTAAGTTTATTTTGTTTATGACTGATTATTTTTCTAAATGGATGGAAGCACATACCTTCGAGAAGCTCAGGGAAAAAGAAGTTATTAACTTCATCTGGGACCACATCATTTGCCGGTTTGGGATACCTGTTGAGATTGTATGTGACAATGGAAAGCAATTCATCGGCAGCAAAGTGACAAGGTTTCTCAAAGCACATAAGATAAAGAGGATCTTTTCAACACCATACCACCCAACAAAAAATGGATTGGCCGAGTCAACAAACAAAACCATTATTTAAAACCTAAAAAAAGGATGGATGATGCAAAGGGAAGGGGAGAAGTTCTACTCGAGGTCCTCTAGGAATATCGAACAACATCAAAATCTAGCACATGGGCTACTCCATTCTCTTTAATATATGGCTTCGAGGCCCTTATCCCCGTCGACATGCATCAGGTGAGTCAAATCACGAGGCCATATAGACTAGCCTCGATTTGTTAGATGAAAACGACATGCATCACTTGTTTGGATGGCTGCAAAATAACAAAGAATCGATAGATATTACAATAGAAGAACCAAACTTTGACACTTTGGAGTCAGGGGATTAGTTCTATGGAAAGCTATCTCAATAATCGAGACCCAAATGAAGCGAAAATGGGCCTGAATTGGGAAGGAATGTACCAAGTCCTTGGAGTTGTCAGAAAAGGATCTTATAAACTTAGCACAATCGAAGGTGAACAACTACCAAACCATTGGAACATATCTTTACTCAAATGATATTATTGCTAAGGTATGACTTTCTCTTTGTCCATTTGAATTCGAAACTAACCCATTATAGGTGTTCGGTTGAAGCTATCTAAGGCACCTTTTTATATGAAGGCTTGAGGTATTAAAGAATGTGTCGCACTCTTTTTCCTTTAGATAGAATTTTGTTTCAAATGGGTCTACCTATGGAGAACTCAATAGTATCCAAGGCTTCCTTTCAATCAACTGTTGATATTGGGGGTGTCACCCTCGGAGGTTATATTTTAAAGGAAAATACTTCATGCGAAAGAGGGTCTCGATAGGAGAACTTTGTGATGGGAAAAACGTTCATATGAACCATGTCCATATAGAATACTCGAGCCCCAACGGCAAAACACGTACACGTGTATCTATTATTCAAAGAAGCATTATTTATACATCAAAACACTTTGTGTCTCTATGAAGTCTACTATTATATGAGCTATACACATATAATTCTTTGAGAAACGACCCAAGGGCCAGAATGCAAATACACCACGAATACCTGGGGGCTGTTATCAACAACCATTACTTCCGAGTCATCAAAAACTCAAACTCATAAGACCTCAAAGAGGTATCCCATCAATATAAAGGCCAAGGCCATCATACACGGGGGCAAACGTTTTGAACAAGTTCGAAAGGATATCGGGAAACAAGTCCAAGAGACATACCCGAAGGCTGTGAACATATTAAAGACTACGGTCATATAAAAAGGCTAGAGAAATAATACAGCTCGGAGACACCCTACTTTCGCCAATAAATCAAAGTCTTCAAACAATTTGAAAAAACTAGATAAATCAGGCTACACTCGGCAAAAGCAAATGATAAACGAGCTTCGATGATCAGCCCTCGAACAATTTAAAGGCATTGATACCACCAACCTTCGAAAAAAACTCAAAATGTATTAAATAATGATTACACAAAAAAATTACAAATGATGTTCCGTTCTGCCGAACCTCCGGAAAACCCAACGAGTACAAAAAAACACATGTTAAAGCATAGATAAAGTTTCAATAAGTATTTAAGACGAAAAAAGGGAAAGATTACAGCCACTTTAAAGGCCAAATTGGCCCAACTTAAAGAGCCTATGGGCCGACCTAAAAGAGCCTAAAGGTCAAAATATATAGTTAGGGACCTTGCTCTCACTCAACTCGGACTCAAAAGTCCTGACATCCTTAGCTCGCATCAAATCAATTTAAGCTTAGTTCGACGATTAAAAAAACCTTAAGAGGTATTATATTGATTAATAAAAACCTAAGAGTTTATTATGTCCAACCAATATTTAGACTGATCATTTGAGGTATACAATTGAATTTTCAACAAATGAAGACGAAATCAAATTCAACACACATCAAATTTGAAGCAAAGAGGTCCTTTTGTATTTACAAGATATGTTTACAAAACATATTTCCAATACCCATGAGGGGTCCTTGCACAAAAACACAAAAACAAAATAAAGAAACCTAAATCTACTTCGAGGCTACATCTCCTGTAGGTCCTCTTCGGGAACCTCCTCCTCGGGAACTTCATCTTCGTCTCCTTCACTCGCGGAGCCACTAGCTGAATTATCGTCATCAGAAAGCAAAGTGGTACCCTCTTCTTCCAAATCCTTTGCTTTTTTCAATGTTGGTTGAGTGGTTGAAGCTACGAGCATGCACCTCATCGAGGGTTTCCCTCTAGGACTGTCGCCTGGCGTGGTCAAGTTCATATGATAGCGTAACTTCAGACACAGTGGAGATCTCCTTTGCCTAGGTGTTAGCGGCTTCAATGTCAGCCTGATATGTATGCACAAATGCCTCTGCATCAGATTTGGGCTTTAAAAGCTCAACAACAGATTAGGTTCGATTGAAGCCAGCTGCTCCGAAGAGTATCTTTCTCCAAGGCAAGACAGTCCATGCCTTTCCTCTACCCTAGGGTCTCAGCCTTCTTCATCTTGAGCTCTTCTCGGAGCAGCTCCACCAACTCGCCCTTTTGTTGAGCCTGCAAATTTGAAATGTTAGCCGACCAATCGGGCAAATGCATAACAATACTTCAAAGGGTATATTAACTTTTTGATAAGCTCGGTCTGATCTTGATGGACCTTCACCAGTTCGGCTCAAAGATCGTCGATCTCCTTTTTTTTACATAGAAGATTTTAAGGTTGTACCTCTCTTCTGAGAGTTTCTTAAGCTCGTCCTCACATTGAGCAAGCTTGGGTTGAGACTTGGAGAACGCTTTTTGATGGAGAGTCACAGACTTCACAAGAAAGGAAAAGTTAGACTCGGAACAACAAGGATAAAGTGCAGGCGTAATTTTAAAGAATAGAAACTTACTTGTTTAAAGAGCCGATGGACCTTATCAAAAATAAAAGAAGCATGTGGATAGGCACCATCTTCGATCCCTACAATGCACTTTCAAAAGATATTGTGCCCTTCGTGGCTCATCCTCGCATAAGGAGTTTGCTTGTTTCGAGCATCTCGGAATTTCCCCTCGGAGAACTCAGGACCAGCGGTGATTCATCCACATTAATTACGTCAAGTGATCCACTCGGGGATTCTTTTCTCTTTGAAGGACCTCGAGACCAGGCCCTTCGCTCTCACCCTCCAAAAGATCTCCAAGACGAGGTGTTCTTTTGCTGCCCGATGGCTCGTGGACTTTGCTCAAACTCCTCTCGAAGATTTCTTCGGTCCTAGAATGAACCTCATCAACCTCCATCGGTTCAGTAGACTTTGGAGCATGATTTCTCCCTCTTTTTCGAACTACCAATAGGCAGTCGGCATCTTCACTCTCTTTTTCGTTTCTGAAAACAAGACTATAGTATCGGTCTTAGGCTTTCGATCCTGGATTTTCTTTGGCTTCGAGAAATTTACAGGCGACCTCCTCTTTCTTTTCTTTTCCTCGGAAGGCTTTGAGGTCTCCTCTTCATTGGGCAGGGGCAGTCACACATCATTGGTGTCTCTGAGGCTTGCATAAAGATAAAATAAGTATTTCGCTAAGAAAGTAAGTATGCAAACAAGATGATTCACTATGGTTTTTAGCCTACTATCGGCCTTTGGCTAGGTCACGCTAGTTCCGCTCCACATATAGAAGCCACTTTTCGGACCTAACCCTCGAGATCTAGGGCCGTATTGAGAAAGAGTAGGAAAAGAGGAATATAGAGTCACTATCGATGAATCTGTACTTATGTTTCATGTTCCATTCCTAGGAAAATGGCATCCTCTCAGCAAAAATCAAGTCATAGGTCCTAATTTGGATGAACCGGATCATCCACATTCGGTTCTTGTCCTCATCGGTGTTGGAGAAGAGAGATTTTGTGGATCCGCACTGCAACTTTATCAGGCCACCTCGATAATGGTGAGGGTTGTACAATCTGATCAGATAGTTGAGGGTAAAAGGCATCCCCTCAACCTAGCTCGAGAAGTGTCTAATCAAATTGATGGTTCTCCAGAATGAAGGGTATATCTTGCCAAGCGTCACTTGGTATGTTGTTAAAAATCAAGAATAACTAAATATATGGGACCTAGAGCTGGATTGGCAGGACCTAGCATGAAGGGATATGTATGCACGCTTAAGTATCATTCTTTATTTGTTCTCCCATTTGCAGTCCTTTTTCACGTGCTCGAGTTCATATTCAGTTATCAAACAGACGTATCGGGACATGGGCTCACATTGGCCTGGTGTAGATGCAGGTTTATCGATTTTCATATCGAATGTTCTTTCACACGGCGAGGGAATACACTCTTCGATATGAGGTGGCACCACCGTTTTACTTATGGCTGGCCACAATGATGAATATGCTTTTCTTTTTGAGGAATTTTTTTTGATATTTTAGCCATTATTTTAGAAATACAAGAGATAAGAAACGATGATGAACTGAGAACAATTTGAAAGAATGATGAACTCAGTGAAGTTTAAGGAGCTAATGATATTTTGAGAACGATTTGAGAAGTAAAGTTTGCAAAGTTTTGAAGTTAGCCTATTTATAGAAGTCGATTAAGAATATTGGGGAAGCCAAATAGCCAACCGTCAGCCGCCTCCAATTTATGGCTTTGGGAACTGCACGAAATGGACCTTTCAGTCACTTCACCCGCTGACATTACGAGGTTGACATCAGGATAAAGGCGTTGGAACATTAAAGATCAAAATGTTTCTTATCGACCTACTCCAAGAATCGCGGGGACTATCTATATACAGCCAAAATCATATGCCTTAGATCTATAGGCTCAAGGGGTTGTCTTAAGCCCAAGTTCAGACAAGGTTCAGTTAGAGCCGAATGGACCAGACTCGAGCTCGAAGATAGGATACAATGCCTGAGGATCGAAGTATGGTGAATACCGTAGCCGAGTATTCTCGACCCCAAAACAATGTCGTATGAATTTCTAACAGAACGCGCAAAATTCCCGCCACTTCTCCGAAATTATGGCATAAACCCCGAAATAGAATTGTACAATTTTGTTCTAGGCGGTTAGATTATTGTCTCGATATATTCCTTAATGTAAATGAAAATGTACCTTATTTAGAGTTTCCCTATTATTTTTCTAGACCCATATTTTCAACCAGCGGTGATTGTAATGGCGCTTACTGGTGACAGCTAGGCAAGTCGGATATTCTATTTATTATACCTTTTCCATTTTTAATCCTTTAATATTTGTGATTAAATATCATATAAACAACGGATATAATAACACGGAAGACTGAAAGGTAAAATTTTAATAGTACTACCGATACCAATCCATAAACATAAGCTACCCAGAACTGGAGTCATAATCTCAGAGACTGTCTAAGAATACTACAAATAAGGGTTCGAAAGATAAATACAAAGTTGTTTCTGGAATACATAAAAGAAACAATACGAAAAGATAGAAGGAGACGCCAAGGCATGCGGACGTTTGCAAGACTAACTCGGGTTGCCTGATAGACTGAAGGACGTAACCTCACTATGGTGCAAAAGCTGCAGAACCGGGATATGCACATAGTGTAAAGTGTAATATCAATACAACCGAACCCATGTACTGGTAAGTGCTAGCCTAACCTCGGCGAAGTAGTGACGAGGCTAGGACAAGACTACCAAATACACCTATGCAATTAAATCATATACAACGGGAAAATAAAGGCAGAAATTTACAGTTAAGGATAGGAGGAGGAAACGTGCTTCGGGGAATATCAAGTAACAACAGAAAACCAATAGATAAATGTAAAGAATACCTTAACTCAATTATCAGCAAGAATCGGAAATCAAAGATAAGTGCACGACATCACCCTTCGTGTTTTTACTATCGTCCTCACCATAAGAATCAGTATAATCGGCACAGCATCACCCTTCGTAATTTTACCCTATTTAATCATGGTACAGAATGATCCTTCGTGCATTATCACTCAGATCATGGAACGACATTTTACATCGTGCGGCATGGCATCACCCTTCGTGCTTTTATCTCACAGTATCGGCACGACATTACCCTTCGTGCATTAACACTCTCAAAATCATACACGGCATCACCCTTCGTGCTTTACACTATTCCTCACCCAAGCAACAATCACAAAGTAATTTGGGAAATGGAGTAAATAATAGCAAGGGAACAACAACATAGCAACAATGTCTCGGCAAGGAAAATAATATCATGAATAAAAACATCCCGGCAAGGGAGATACTATCAAAAACAATAACATCCAGCAAGGGAGACAAGATCATAAACCTCTTCTCTTTTCCACAATTACTTCACAACTCAATTCTCAACTTGAGCCAATGCTCCACAATGTTCACTTAACAATAATACTTCCACAAACCTCATTCAACAATAGAAATCATCATATAAAGCATGAACAATATGAAACGGAGTCATATTAATCATAGTATAAGACTCACGGTCATGCCTTATACCAACGTATAGATACTCGTCACCATGACTATACGTCCTACTCAACAATTAACACATAACAAATAAGACACTACTCCTAATCCCTCAAGTTAAGTTAGACCAGACACTTACCTTAATGCCACAAACACAATTCAAGCCTCAATTACCGCTTTACCTCTTGTTTCCACCACCAATTCGTTTGTATCTAGCCAATTTTTACTTAACGATATTAATAAATTCTAAATGAATCAATTCTAATGCATGAAAATAGGTTTCCCAATAACTTTTCCAAAAAGTCAAAAATTGACCCCCGGGCCCACATGGTCCAAACCCAAGGTTCGAGCTAAAACCTGATTATCCATTCACCAACATACTCAAATTTATAATTTGTTTTGAAATCAAACCTCAAATCGAGGTTCAAATCCCCAAAATTTGAAAATCCTAGGTTCTACCCAAAACACCCAATTTTTCCCATGAAAATCTTTGATTTGAGTTGAAATCACATGAAAAGATGTTATAGATTAAATAAAATGAGTTAGTAATAACTTACAATTGATTTGGAGAAGAACTATTCTCTAGAAAATCACCCAAGATAGCTTAAGGTTTGAGAGAATTTGAAAAATGAAGCCAAATGCGTCTAAGTCTAATTTAACTAGTCACAGATGTCACAATTGCGACGATGGTTCGCAATTGCGAGACCTTTCCGGAAATGTTGTCTTCACAAATGCGAAGAATATATTGCATTTGCGACCAAGGGAATTCCGGTCACCTTCGCATTTCTGAGTGACTAGCCGTATTTGCGACATCGCATTTGCGACCAAGGCCTGCCCCGACTTGGTTCACATTTATGATACTAGGTTCGCAATTACCAAGCTTGTCCTCTTTGAAATTGCAAAGCCTGATATTGCAATGTGAGATCAGAGGCCTGAGCAAAAATACCAGATACCAGCACTTGCTCCTAAGTCTAATTTCACTCCGCGACCTATCCAAAACTCACATGAGCCCTCGGGGCTCCAAACCAAAGATGAACTCAAGTCCAAAAATATCATATGTGCGATCAAATCATCAAAATATCATCAAAAACTATGAATTAAACCTCAAATTCATGATATCACTCAAAACATCAAAATTACTATTTTATCAACTATAGGTCCTTTTTATACCAAACCAACTCCGATCATTACCAAATTTTACAGATTCATCTTAATTATTATTTTAAAAAGATTTTTACCTATCTATACCATATAGCAAACCTTAATACCAAAAATATTCATAATATTGTATTTCCCCGCCTAGTCCATAGTTTTGCTACAAAATCTGTACCAAACCAAAAATAGATAGATTCTACCCTAAAAAGGCGCCAAATTTGTAGGAATCATATTTAATGGTGATTCTATCATCATTAATTTCGAAATTTAAAATGGAAGAAAATCCATTGCAGCGTAATTATCTCCTTCTCCTTATATTTTTCACCATTGATAGCCATTAAAAAGCTTGAAAGCTTTGAATTCAAATTTGGATTTTCAAAAACATTATTTGTTTGAATTGTGTGTTGTTGTAAATAATTCAACATATTTTTAGGAGTTTATATCTCAATTTTCAAAAACATTATTTTTTTGGATTGGGTGTTGTTGTAAATAATTCAAAATATGTTTAGGAGTTTATATCTCAATTTAAATATTGTATAAAGTTGTATTGTTGCATTTATACTACAATTAAACTACAATTCGAAATATGTTTAGGAGTTTATATCTCAATTTTGAGGGGTTTTGGTGAAGATTAGACTTGGTTTTGACTGAATTTCAGATTGAAACTCGTCGAAGAAGAAGAAGACATATTTTTCCAGAAATTGTAATTAAATTGTAGTTAATTGTAGAATCGTAGATAAATTGTAGATAAGATGTAGATAAATTGTAGATAATTTGTAGATAAATTGTAGATTGGGAAGATTAAAACTTCTACAAGTCTTCTACAATTATGTCTTATGCTACAATTGAAATGAGAATTGGAATATTAAAATTCAATGTATTCAGTTTGTAGATACAATTTCTACAAATAAACTACAAATCAATTTAAATATTGTATAAAGTTGTATTGTTGCATTTATATTACAATTAAACTATAATTCGAAATATGTTTAGGAGTTTATATCTCAATTTTGAGGGGTTTTGGTGAAGATTAGACTTGGTAGATACAATTTCTACAAATAAACTATAAATCAGTTTAACTATTGTATAGAGTTGTATTGTTACAGTTATACTACAATTAAATTACAATCTTGTGTCAACAAAATTTAAGCATACCAAATTTTAATTTATTTACCATAATTCAAATTAAGGGTATAATTATTGCTTCATTTATTCTAGGCATGATTTTAGGAGCATATATTCACTTTAGGTGTATATTTAACTTATACCTTCAAGACTTAATCTTTTGGATAGTTCAAAGTAGAAATCATCGTAGGATAATCTCCATTTCTAATCTGAATCTAATTCCTAATAACTTACTAAGGATTAATACAATAAGCGTTTGACAATATTTGGTAAAAGCTGAAATTTGAAGTTGACAATAAAAAGAGTATTTGTAAATTTGAGCTTACATACAATACAAATATCACTTGAAAAATAGTGAGTAATTTTCTGTTCATTCGAAATAAAATATTGTAATTTGGTAACTTATACACCTAATGAATTTAATAGTGATTACTGTATATTAAGGTGGAGGAAACATAAGGAAAGAGAAGAGGAGGAAAAAAAGAGAAAAGGAATATATGCTCCTAAAATGATGCCTACAATAAATGAAGCAATAACTATACCCTTAATTTGAATTATGGTACATAAATTGAAATTTTGTATGCTTAAATTTAATAAACACAAACCTTAAACATGGGAGGTAATAAGGTTTGCTATATGGTATAGATAGGTAAAAATTCCTATTTTAAACTTATATCGAGCTCTAGAACCAAGATACAGGCCCGATAACATGAAGAATTATATCAATTCACTTCTAAAATCCTTTATATATTTTTCAGAAAATAAATTTTCTTTAAAATTTATTTCTTGGGTTTGGGACCTCGAAATTCGATTCCGAGCATACGCCCAAGTCCTAAATTTTACTGCGGGCCCTACGAGACTGCCGGATTACGGGTCCGAGTCCGTTTATCAAGAATGTTGACCAAAGTCTATCTTATTCAACTTTAATAGCCAATTTCCATATTTTACTCAGTTTTCACATAAGAGCTTTCCAAAAACGTGCCCAGACTGCGTGTACAAATCGAGATGATTCAAAGAGAGGTTTTAAGGCCTCGGAGCACAAAATCTACTTTCAAAACGAGTGATGACCTCTTTGGGTTATCACATTATATAAATGAGACCCCAATCATTTGTAACATAATCTAATCATTCGTAAATAATATACTATCTTACTTTTCTGGATCATTGTTCATTAGAATTGTCCTACCTCTTATTGTTCTTGGTTCATCTCGAGGTCATTGAGCTAGAGGTCGATACTGCTAAGTAACATTGGTCTGATTCACTTATTCTTTTCATTAATTTTTACTTCATACATCTTGATTATTAATTGGTATTGAACTAAATTATATATATTTAAAACAATAAATAAAATTTAATTGTTATTCGTATATTCTAAGTAATCAAAACTAACCTAATTCATCAAATTTGTAGAACTTGTAAGGTTCAATTTTTGGAAACTGAAAAGGAGCGTAAACTGGGCTTTCTTCTTTTTGACACCCTCTCTTTAAACCTTCTTGTCTTTCAGTCTTTACTCTCTCTTCACTTTTCTGCGGTTATCCATAATTCTGTCTCTCCTAACTAGCTAAGAGCTTGTTTCGATAGTAACAACCATCCAAACAAGCTCATGAGTTGGTTTTAGACTTTGAGGAATGTGAGGTTGTTTGATGATAAAACACGAAAAAACTTACACCTTTGGGATTTATTGTATAGACGTATAGAACACCAAATTAGGGCAGAGAAAAGAAAGACAAAAATATGACCATCCATGGGTTTGAATTTCAACATATTTTAGTCCATAGATTTTTTTTTGTGTATAAGATTCATTCAATGACACACCGTGAAAAATGGAGAAAATTCGATGGTTGTGTAACATTTGCTTTCATCTCAATATAAAAGACAGTAATTTATAATAGAATTGATTTTGGCTCTTTGCAAAAGGACGCTTCGTCTGTTAAAATATAATATGTAATTTATAATTTGTATTAGCTAGAAGTCTCTAGATATATGAGTATAATATCAAATCATGGAGTTGTCTAGAATACTAGAGAACATGTATAGAAAAATATCTATATAAGTAAAATATCTAGATTCTAGAATAATGTAGAGCTTGAGAAATATCTCATGTATGTGGAAAAATCTAGAACTATCCAACAAGTCTATAAATAACCATGTAATCCATCATTTGTAAAGGATCAATAAGAAGCATTCAAAGTTATTCACATAACATTTTCCTACTCTAACAATCTAATATCTTCTTCCATACACTTCACCTCAACAAATTTGGTATCATAGCATGGTTAGCCTTGTGTCTCAACACTAGTTCTTCAACATGGCAACATCATCACCATCCGTGTTCAACTATTCACAGAATCTTGTCCCCATTTTTGATGGAGATAACTATGATTATTGGAGCCTCCAAATGAAGACTCTTTTTATTTCTCAAGATCTTTGGGAGCTTGTACAAGATGGCTATGATGGACCCGATGACTTGGCTATGCTTGCAACATGGACGGCATCCAAGCAAAAGGAGTTCAAGGAAAACAAGAAGAAGGATGCAAAGGCACTTCTCTTTATTCAACAAGTGGTAAGTAAAACTATCTTCCCTCGTATTATGGAAGCCATAAGTTCAAAATAGGCTTGGGATATTCTTCAAGAGGAATTTCAAGGCTCTTCTAAGGTAATCTCTATCAAACTTCAATCTTTACGGAGAAAAATTGATAATATATCAATGAAGAATGATGAATCAATGAAGGTATTTTTGATAGAGTTACCACACTATTTAATCAAATTAAAAGTTATGGAGATGAAACTAAAGAGAAGAAAATTGTTGAAAAAATATTACGTAGTCTTTCTGCAAAATGGGATCATGTTGTTGCTGCGATTGAAGAGTCCAAAGATTTATCCTCTTTAAGTTTTCATGAACTAATGGCTTCTTTGGAGACACACGAGATTAGAATGAACAGATTTTTCAATTCAAGAGGTGGATCAGACATTTCAATCAAAGGTTACTCTTTCAAATGAAAAGGCTGGAGAATCGGAGAAGGGAGATCAAAAGAATAAATTCCAGAAAAATCGCAACTTTCAACAAAGGATGTTTGGAAATAAAAATCAAGGCCCCAAAGGAAGGTTTGTTAAAAATAATTTCTCAAAAGGTACGTCTTCCTCCCAATGTCGTATTTGTGGGAAATCAAGTCACAATATGCAATATTGTAGATTTAATTGCAAAAGATGTAAAAATGCTAATCACTCCCAAAGAGATTGTTGGTATAATAAACCTGACGAAGCTAACTTTACGGAAGCAGATAATCTATTCTATTCATGTTTTAATGTTGATTCCGATGCAACAGATATTTGGTATTTGGATAGTGGTTGTAGTAACCATATGACAGGGAACAAGAATAGCTTCGTCAAGTTAAATGAAGACATAGATTCTCAAGTAAAACTTGGAGATGGAAAAATTCATAAGGTTGCAGGTAAGGGAGTGATAGCTGTAAAAACCACGGAGGCAAGATAAAGTTTATTTCTGATGTTCTGTATGTTCCGGGCCTTACACAAAATTTATTTAGTGTGAGACAATTGTTGCAAAAAGGATATAGAGTAAATTTTATCAGAGATGAAAGTATAATTATTGAAAAAAAGAGCAATCAAGTAGTGACCAAAATTAAAATGTCTCCGAAAAAAGTTTTTCCACTTAACCTGCCCATGGAGACTCTTGCACTAAAATCAGATGTTGAAAATGATCAATCTCTACTATGACATCTAAGATTTGGTCACTTGAATTATAGAAGTCTTGATTTACTCAAAAAGAAAAACATGGTGAATGAGCTCCCACATATAGATAAGAAAGGAAAAATTTGTGAAGGTTGTATATATGGAAAAATGCATAGATTACCCTTCACAAAAACATCATGAAGAGCTAGACGCCCTTTAGAATTGGTGCATGCTGACGTATGTGGCCCAACTAAGACTCCATCATTAAATGATAAAAGATATTTCTTACTTTTTGTGGATGATTATTCCAGAATGATGTGGGTTTATTTTCTAAAAGAAATCAAAATTTGTTGAGTTTAAAGCTTTTGTGGAAAAGCAAAGTGATCAAAGGTTAAAGATACTGCGGACTGACAGAGGAGGAGAATTTGTTTCAAAATAATTCAATGAATATTACAAGGCCGAAGAAATATAGAAAGAATTTACTGTGAGATATACTCCTCAACAAAACTGGGTTGCATAACGGAGAAATCGCTCCATAGTAGAGATGGCACGGAGTATGTTAAAAGGTAAGCATCTTCCTAACAAATTTTGGGCTGAAGCGGTCTCTACAACGGTCTACATCTTAAATCGTTCACCCACAAAAGTTGTTCCTAACAAGACCTCCTACGAGGTATGGCATCAAAGAAAAGCAAATGTAGATTTCTTCAAAGTATTTGGATGTATTGCCTATGCTCATGTTCCAGTGTAGACCAAAAATGAAACATTTGATGAGAAAGGTGAAAAATACATTTTTATTGGCTATAGTAATGAATCCAAAGCCTACAGACTCTTTGATCCTAATACTAACAGGCTGGTGATTTCAAGAGATGTCATTTCGATGAAGCAGCATCATGGAAATGGGAGGAAAGTCAAGATGCGACTCCAAAAATCCTTGAAGAAAAAGATAAAGAATCTCCTACAAATGAAGGACAAAGCATGGAGGAATCTTCAGATACACACTCATCACCAAGAAAGGTACGTTCTTTACGAGATATTTATGATTCATGTGATGTGGCATTTTTCTCTTGTGAATCAGAGAAATTCGAAGAGGCTATAAAAGATGAAGGTCTGCAAAAATCCATGGACGAAGAAATCTCTATGATTAAGAAGAATAAAACATGGGAGTTGGTGGATTTTCTACAAAGTAAGGAGGTCATTGGTCTTAAATGGGTTTATAAGACCAAGAACGAACACGACACGATTCATAAGCTAAAAGCTCGGCTAGTTGCAAAAGGCTATTCACAGCAACCGGGCATTGATTTCAATGAAACATTTTCCCCTGTTGCTCGAATGGAGACGGTTAGAACTGTGTTAGCACTTGCTGCTCAATTAAAATTGAAGGTGTATCAACTAGATGTTAAATCTGCGCTTTTGAACGGAGATCTCAAAGAAGAAGTGTACGTCGAGCAACCGCAAGGCTATATTGTCAAAGGGCAAGAAAGAAAAGTGTATCGTCTTCGCAAGGCTCTATGTGGACTCAAGCAGGCGCCTCGAGCATGGTATAGCAAGATTGATAGTCACTTTCGCAAACACGGTTTTGAACGAAGTCCAAGTGAGCCATCTTTATATCTCAAGAAGCAAGGTGCAGATTTTCTTATTATTTGCCTTTATGTTGATGATCTTATTTATTGTGGCACGAATATAAAGTTGGTAGAAGAATTCAAGAAGGCAATGATACAAGAATTTGAGACGACAGATTTAGGCCTCATGATATATTTTCTTGGCATCCAAGTAAAACAACGTGAAGGAGAAATATTTATAAGCCAAGAAAAATATTGTGACGTTTTATTAAAGAAATTTCATATGACAAACAGTAAACCAGTTGCTACACCAGCTGCTTTGAATGAGAAGTTATCTCTCAACGATGAGGCACAAAAGGTGGATCCATCAATGTATAGAAGACTGATTGGATCATTGATGTATCTCACAAACACTAGACCCGATATAATACGGTAAGCGTGCTATCTAGATTTATGAGCAATCCAAGCAAGCTACACTACGCATCAGCAAAATGAGTTCTTACATATTTGAAAGGCACAAAGACGTTTGGAATAAAATATGCTGCAGAGGAAATCAATTCTCTTGTTGGCTACACCGATGGTGATTGGGCAGGATGCGTTAATGATCGTAGAAGCACTTCGGGATATGTCTTTGGTGGGATCAAAAATAATCTCTTGGTCATCAAAGAAACAACAAATTGTGGCATTATCTTCAGTGGAAGCAGAGTACATCTCAGCTGCTAATGCCGCATGTGAAGCAGTGTGGCTTAGAAGAATACTCCTTAACTTGGAGCAAGGACAAGATGGTCATACAATAGTTTATTGTGACAACATGTCGGCAATTGCTATGACAAAGAATCCTGTGTTTCACGCAAGAAGCAAGCATATAGAAATTCGTCACCACTTCATCAGAGAATTGGTTGAAGACGGAGAGATTGAGCTGAAGTTTATCAACACCAATGAGCAGCTGGCGGACATCTTCACAAAAGCACTTCCAGTGGACAAATTTACTCACTTCAGAGATAAGTTACAAATTACAAATTACAAATTAAGAGGGGGTGTTAAAGTATAATATGTAATTTGTAATTTGTATTAGCTAGAAGTCTCTAGATTTATGAGTATAATATCAAATTATGGAGTTCTATAGAATACTAGAGAACATGTTTGGAAAAATATCTATATAAGTAAAATATCTAGAGTCTGGAATAATGTAGAGCTTGAGAAATATCTCATGTATGTGGAAAAATCTAGAACTATCCAACAAGTCTATAAATAGCCATGTAATCAATCATTTGTTAAGGATCAATAAGAAGCATTCAAAGTTATTCCCATAACATTTTCCTACTCTAACAATCTAATATCTTCTTCCATACACTTCACCCAGCATCGTCTTCATCGATGAAGGTCCTAACTTTTCTTGTAATAATATTTGGGGTTTAATATCATATTATTTCAAATTCATTTGTAAATCTGAGATAGTTGAGGAACAAAAGAGTGAAAAAAAATGGCGTCATCACAAGCATTCATTGATAAAGCGAAGAATCGTGAATTTTATCAAAATTTCTGGCGCACTGATCCCTTGAACACCATTAAAGCTGATCCCGGGTGTATGTCTCTGTCTCATTTTATATGACACTGTTATTATTTGAAGAGTCAAACAATCTTTTCAAATGATTTCATTAATAACAGATATATGTCAATTTTTTAATTTATAATAACGGTATATGTTGTAATTGATGCTGAAAATCTATGTTCCTCGGACTCGTTAATAAAATAAGTCGATGTGTGTTGGATTCTCCAAAAGCTATGTAGTTTTAGAGGATTAGACACAATATTTTTGGAATTGGGTCTGAGCAGTATAACTTAAAAATTGAATCATTTGATCCTAGTATTTAAAGCCACGTTATTCTTTTTTGAAACAGAATGGAGTATTTCGTATATGAGAATCAAAGGTGTAAATATATGTGTTTCTGACCGTTTAAATTTTCATGTTTTGTTTGCAGATTGGTGTTTTGCGTTGTGCTGGTTATATGCCTTGCAGTGGTAGATGTGGAGAAAGTCGTTGCCCTGAATTTTGCCTTGCAACTGAGGTCAGAAAATAAATGCTGCATATTCGTGATTAATTTGTTGTGATACTAAAAGGGTAGCCCAGTGCACTAAATTTTCTGTATCCGAGAAAGTATTGGACTACAAGGGTTCATTGTATGTAGCCTTACACTGCATCAGACTGTTTTCACGACTTGAACCCGTGACCTCTTGGTCACATGACAACAATTTTATTAGTTACAACTTTACCTCTGATGTGATAGTGATCTATTGATTTTAACCACCAGGTTTGTTGTTGCTTTGGAACATCAGTGAGCACAACTCGCTTCCTGTTACAAGATGAACTCAACATGAAAGCGACGAAATGTGATAATTGCATTATAGTAATTCCTCTATATCTTCCTCATTTAATTAGTCCATATAGTATAATTTTGAATGCAATTTGATCAATAGACATTTCTTAATTCCTTGCTACTTAGGCTTTCATGGTCGTCCTCGGATATCTTGCTTGCCTATGTAGAATTCTGGCTGTAGTTACTGGAGACGACGAAATTGAGGAGCTTGCTCATGTTTTAACATGCATGTCTGATACAGTTTACTACTCGTAAGCTCTGCACATTCATCACACTCTATTTGTTTCAGTAAAAACTCAAGATAAATTGTTGTGCTTAATTTGCTGCATTTGATTGCGCAGGGGTTTGTGCATGCATGCAGGTATACCTCACTATAAAAATCAAGTTTTTCTGGAACTAAATTTCATGTTTTGTTATAATATATATTTTCTATAACAGTAATTCGCTATAACATCCAAAAATATTTGAAATAAACGGAAATGTTATAAAGAAGTTTACTGTAATAGTTTTATCATTTAAGCTCACTACTGTTTGTTGAGATTGCAGACACAACACAAGATTGAATTAGACAAAAGAGATGGCAAGTTTGGTCCAATGACAGTGCCACCAGTTCAGCAGATGTCATGACTTGATCAGCCGTACGCACCCACTGTTGGATATCCTCCGTCATATGGTGCACCACCGCCTTACGTTCAACCACCACCACTTCAGCAAAGGTTATCCGGCTCTTGGTTACCCACCAGCCGGAGGTAATTATCCTCCCGGAGCTTATGCGCCAGTACCAGCGCCACCACCAGTACCAGCATCAGGCTACTGGCGATAAAGTTTTTCAAGATTTAGTACTTATGCCATTTCAATCTACTAAAGAAGCATTCCTTGTCTTGAGGTTGTCTATGTACATTTCCCTGCTCATGAAAAATGTATAGTAGTCTTTTTTGTGATTAACAAAATTGTATTGGGAAAAATTTACTCTGAATATTGGAGATGACATGTCATGGCACGTAGACTGGTCAAACAGTCAAAGAAGTAAAGTTGTTCAATAGGTACGAGCAATAACAGATACGAGCAAGTTAAGCAGAAGAGGCACGAGCAGTTATACGAGACATTCAATGCTCGTACCCGGTCAAAGCATTTAAAGGTTAAAGATCGTGAAGAATCGAAGGAATGAATCTGACAGCAAATAAGAGACCAGATATAGCGTTTAATGAGCATTAAATATAAGAAACGTTAGAGAATTTGTATTTAATGTATATGATTACACAACGTAACATTTAAAGTTATTTATTGCCCATAATTGCCTGTATTCCCCAAAATAACTATAAAATGGGATGTCACAAACAGTTGTAGGGAAGTGACTATTGGAATATACTTCAAAATTACTTGCTTTCTGATAATATCATTCTCAAGTCTCTTTCTTTATATACTTTTTCGATATCAGTAACCCGATTCTTCTAAATTCTAGTTTTGACCCAAAAATCTATTTTTCGGTTAAACAAATTGGTTATTTGAAAACATACTTATCAAATCCACCTTTGCTAACAAAACCAAAGTCTAGGGAGAAACATTTCATCTATCTTGCTATTTCAGAAGTTCCGGTAAGCGTGGTGTTGGTTCGAGAAGAATAGGGTAACAATCTCCTATCCACTAGGTTAGTAAATCTTTATTAGATGCAAATACACGGTATTCACAACTGGAAAAACTAACACTTCCTTTAATCATGGCTTCTAGAAACTTAAAACCATATTTTCAATGTCATCCCATTGTTGTGATAACTGCATACCCCTTATGTAGTATATTGTATAAGCATGAATTGTCAGGAAGGTTAGCCAAATGTGCCATAGAGCTACGTGAATATGAAATCATATACCTACCTATAACAACAATAAAATCCAAGATATTAGCTGATTTGGTGGTTGACTTTAGCCAAAGGATGCAATTAGAAGCAGAAAAAGAAGTACAAATACTTAATGGGGCTAATCCAGGAATATGGACCTTGTTCGCTGATGGCTTATCTAATGTAAAAAGTGCAGCATTAGGAATAATATTAGTACCACCTACGGGTGAAACTATTAGGCAAGCTATTAAGTGACATTCCATGACTAACAATGAAGCAGAGTATGAAGCTGTGATTGCAGGTATAGATTTGGCACGAGAACTTGATATAAATCAAGTGGTGATTAAAAGTGATTCGCAACTCGTGGTTAATTAAATGTTGGGGACTTACATGACTAGGGAAGAAAGAATGCAACAGTACTTGAAAAAGGTAATTGATAAAGAATTTCCAAACTTGGAAGGTCATACAAATATCGACGGATGAAAATAGTGAAGTAGATGCCTTAGCCAATCACGCATTCGCAGCTAATGCAGCAGATGATGTTAACGCCTCAGTTGCACATTTATTTTATGCATTTCTCGAACCTGATAAGAATGAGGTAAATTTTAATAATTTAACTTGGGATTACAAAAACGAAATTGCTACCTTTTTGTAGTATGGTACCATTCCAATTGACAAGAAACAGGTGCATGCACTTCGCCAAAAGGTTGCTCGTTAGTGTTTAAAACTAGGAAACATTTACATAAAATATTCGGTGGTCCCTTAGTAAGATGTCTCGGACCTTCTCAAACAGAGTACGTGATGAGGGAAATACACGAGGGGCATTGGGGGAATCACGCAGGAGGAAGATCACTGGTGAGAACCTTGATTAGAGCAGGGTACTATTGGCCTAAAATGGAAGAAGAAGCGAAAATTTTCGTGGCTAAATATGACAAATTCCAGAAGTATGGTAACAATATGCGCATGCCAGCAAAATTATTACATCCAGTCATTTTGCCTTGGCAGTTTATGGAATGGGGAATGGATATAGTAGGACCATTACCTCAAGCAAAGGGACAGTTAAAGTTTCTTCTCGTACTTACTGATTACGTCACTAAATGGGTGGAGACAGGAGCATTTAAACAGGTGCGAGAAAAGGAAGTAAAAGATTTTATTTGGCGAAATATCATCTGTCGATTTGGTGTACTAAAGAAAATCGTATGCGACAATGGACCTCAATTTATCGGAGCTCAAGTCATAGAGTTTCTTGAGAGTTGGAAAATTAAAAGGATTAAATCTACACCTTATCACCTAGTGGGTAATGGGCAAGCAGAATCAACATACAAGGTGATAATCAACAATTTAAAGAAACGTGTAGAAGAGTCAAAGGGTAATTGGCATGAAGTGTTACCTGGAGTTTTATGGGCATATCTCACAACAACAAAAACAAGCACATATAAAACACCCTTCTCTCTGGTTTATGGAACTGAGGCATTAGTTCCGGTTAAAATAGGAGAACCAAGCATAAGATTCTCACAAGAAACACAAGAATCAAATGATGAAGAGATTTGAGTCAATTTGGATTTATTAGAAGGAATAAGAGAAATTACTTTAATAAGAATGGCAGCGCAAAAACAAGTGATCGAATGATATTACAACATGAAAGCACGCCTGAGATACTTCAAAATTGGGGACTTCGTGCTTAAAAAGGTTTTCAATCCACAAGGACAGCCAACACGGGAAAACTAAGTCCAACCTGGGAAGGACCTTACAGAGTTTGCGATATTGCAGGAAAAAGAGCATACAAATTAGAAACAATGGATGGGAAGGTGCTTCCTTCATATTGGAATACAGTTCATTTGAAGAGATACTACTTCTAAAGAAAAACCCACGGTCAGGTATCAGCATAATTTTTTTTAATTGTTAAATTTTACTAACGATTTTAGATGATAGGCAAAACGCTAACCCGTACTAAATGACGAGTCACAACCTGTACGGAAAAATGGAATAAACTAAAATTCCTAGCCGGGGTTACAATTATTCTGATGGAAGTATACACGAGTTAATCATCCTTCATCTATAATCACATCTCCCAAGTCCCGTATGTATTTCGTTTTCAGGAAAAGGACCAAGTGAAAGAAACTATCAAGTGCTCTAGGCTTCATACTTCAACACTCAAACACTTGGGGGACTACATAGTATACACAGTTACGTGTATAAAAAGGAAAAGAAGATTGAGGAAAAATCAATCAAGCCTAGAAGAGTTAAGTGCGGAGTGAAAATCACGAAGTCATGGCATCCGTCATAGTATTCTTTCCCACAAGAAAAATGGAGTTATCTCTCAAACCCTTCCTAACATTTTGAAGCTAAAGGGACCCAAGGTACCTAAAAATAGTTAAGGTAAATACCATGTACTAAAAAAACCTTGTATTTATTGTTCTTCTTTTGTATAAATTTGTCACAAGGAAAACAGTTACGAGAAAGTTATAGATGTAATTCAAATACATGTAAAGTATTGCTAAAAACTTGTCAAGGTTCAGAAATAAAAACTTGTCAAAGTTATTTAAAAACATGTGTGTTCCTATTTCTTTTATCGTATTATTATGTAATAACATCATTATGAAGTTGAGACGTCTTCTTCATTAAGTGTCAAAATATAAAAGGGCCCTCTTTTGTAAAACTCATGTTATTTAGTCATGAGATAAACATAAGCATTTTCAAAGGATAAAAATGCAAACTATTCTTTAAGTCCTTGAAATTAAAAGGCACGAATAGAACGGGTGGAAGGTTAATGATAACTTCGTCATATTATAAAACTAAAGACTAAGTATAAACTCAGTCATCAAATTGTTGATATAAAAAATGCGCCATAACAAGACTTGGGGACTTGTACTTCTAAAATCTACCTACAAATGATAGCCAAGGGTTTGATTACAAAAAATCTCAAGAAAATTTAAGAACTCTAAACCTGGTTTTTCAAACAGGTTCCTACAAAAATGGAGTTTAAAATAAATGTAAATTATTTCACTAAGAGGAAAGGATTGAAGAAGGATCATCATCGGGCTCAACTGGAACAGCATCACCAACAGAACTGGGTTAATCTTCAACCACAACAATTTGAGTATCAATAGACGAAGTCACAACTTGATTTACAACAAGAGTGACAACTGAGATTGAATAAAGAATGTCACTCGAGGTAATTTAAATGTTCATAGGGACTTCTGCGGAAGTTTTAGCCAAGGGAGCCTCACTCACTGAAACTTTACCCACGGGAGCATCAACTCCGGGAACTTCAGCTTCGAAAACTTCAATTGCGGGTGAAGGGAAGTCCAATAGTTATTGAGACTTCTCAATGCTCTCCATCATCTTACCTAAATCCGACTCCAGATTGAAGTTTTCTTGGCTAGCTTCTAATAAGGCATCACGACGGGAGTTCAGAAAAGCGCAGCTTACATCAACTGCAATCTTTTCTTCAAAAAGATCATAGTCTCTTTCCCAAGCAACAATTTCATTCTTGAGACCTTCATTTTCATCTAGTTTTATGGGTTGTAAAAGGCTTGGAGAGAGGCATGAGATTTTTCTAAGACCTGCATCTTGTTTTCAGAAGTTTGCATAACTTCTCTTGTCTGAGTCAAACTCTGCATTAGATCCCCAGCATAAACTTCTTTTTGATTCAACAAAGCTTTCAACTCATTAATTTCCTCGTTAGCCTTAGTCAATTGCTCTGAGAAAGAAGCCTCAAGACTCTCTTTTTCTCGCTCTACCTGACTTGAAGAAGCCCTAACGACTGCAAGCTCCGAGGATAAAGCTCTCACCTATTGTTCCAGGTTATTCTTATTATCTTGCAAATCTTCTATCGTGATTTGTGCACTATCAAATGAACCCTTCCAAGTAGCTACCTCCAACTGAGATTCACGACCTGCCCTCTCTGAATAAAGAACCGCCTTTTCATAGTCACGTGGCATCTTCTCTAATAGAGAAATTCTGCTCATCAACTATGTACCAATTAGGTTAGCCTAAAAAGATAAGGGAAGAAGATTAGAATTCTATAAAAAGGAGGCACATACCTTCAAGGTGGAATGAACTATGTCGTTCATCAGAGTCAGAAAGCTATGGCATTCATTTTTTCTTTCTCAATTGGGCCTATTAAAGGTTCAAGCCAAACATCTGCCTGACCAGATTTCCTCAAGAGGCTGTTTTTGGCAGGAACTTTGATAGTCACGCTCCTCATAGAAAAATTTCTACTTGTTGAACCCACTTCTGTATTATAGACAATAGAAGGAGGAGCAGTAGAAGAAGTAAAAACAACAGAGGGAGGTACGGAAGCAGATGTAACAGGAGCGGAAGCAGATGTAACAGGAGCGGAAGCAGATGGAGCAGGTAAGGAAGGAATCAAAGGCACGGAAGAAAAAGGAAGAGGAGGAATTGAAGATACGGGAGTTGAATAAGAAGACAGATGAGGTTCATCCAAAACATGTCCTAACTCACCATTCTCAAAACCACTAACGAAAAGCTAGTTAATCAACTCATGAGTGTCATGAGGGGTGACAACATCATCATCGGAGACAAGATTGACAGGCCCGGTAGGAGAAGATGAGAGGAAGCTTCAGCTTCAATGGAAACGATACATCTCCTAACTCTTGGCCTTGTCATCAACGAACCACCTTCATCTTCTTCGTCGGAGCTTTCATCGTCTGTGATTTTTCTTTTCAAAAGAATATCCTGAGCACGTTCTAAAGAAAGTTGAGTTCCTAAGCCAGAGGCCGCAACTCTATCAGCAGTACTAGAATAGCAAATCCTGACAAAAAGAATGATGAAATTTAAAATAATGAATTTTTACATACGAGAGAGATAGAAGCTCTTACCGTGAGTCTTCACTCTCCAACCGTAAATACTAGTGATGTATTTCCAATACCTATCTTCCACAGGTGCAAACTTCAACAATTTATCTACCCAACCATGAAAATCGGGAATATTCTCCACAACTCCCATCGTTGCTAAAAAATATAAAGTTAAAAAAATTGATAAACTCGTAAGAAAGAGGTACGGGAAAGGATAAGAAAATGATGTGCAAAATTCTACTTCTCAGGGAAGGGAGTATTTTCTTTACCCACCAAACCAACTGTAGGGCAGCAACAAATTGGGCATGCCACGATCCTTGTCATCTTACGCACTCACAAACACCCTTTTTTACTCCTAGCTACTAAGGTGAAAAGGCCATTACGAAATAGCCTAGGGGAATAAAGGTGAATTATGTGAGGGAAGGTAAAGTTAACATCTGCCAAGTTAGCCAGATGTCTTAAACAATCCATAGCCCTCCATTCCAACGGGACAATCTGTGCTAGATAAACCTTGAAGAAACGATAGAAATCGAGAATCACTGGGTCGATAACTAGTTTAAACCCAAGAGTAAAAGGGTACGTGTAAACGAAAGAAAGCTCCGTCATATATGAAGTAATCCTTTGATTTAGATTGGGATTACAATGGGAAAATCGTCACTCCATTGGCAATCTATACAAACTATGGGAGCTAAAATTTCTGTAATCAAAGTGGGGAAAGCATCAGCGCGATCTAGACCTGCGACTTGACTTTGAAGTGATTGTCTATCATGGTGAAAAGAAAAATCACTAGGAACTATCTCCTCTACCAAATGTTCTTGTAACGGTTCAGAGGTTTCTTTGCCTTTAAAAGATGATTTTCTGGTAAAAGAACCCTTGCTTCTAGAAGAAGAACCAGGGATGGAGGAAGGCATGGAAGAACCATCACTACGAGAAGATCCTAAACTATGAAGTCTTCCACCCCTTCTATGTCTGACATGGGCATAGGGATAATTTTCTAAAGCATGAGCTCTTCTAGGGTTAGGGTTCGAAGAAGACATGATGAGGAAGAAAATGATGTGAATAAAAATTTGCACAGTTCAAATGTTCGAAAGAGTTTTGTGTAGAAAAAAGTAA
Organism: Nicotiana benthamiana; assembly: GCA_034376525.1. NCBI lineage: Eukaryota > Viridiplantae > Streptophyta > Magnoliopsida > Solanales > Solanaceae > Nicotiana > Nicotiana benthamiana. The sequence continues at coordinate 176,508,791 of CM067339.1, forward strand.
AGGGTAAAATTATATTTATAAGAAACCATCAAAAAGCAAAAGCGCAGTAATGGAATAGCCACAATAATGGTAACTGGTACATCAAGAATAGTATAGCTGTAAAAAAGGACCTTAAAAAAGGATGCAAGTTACAAAATTGATAAGGAGGTGCCACGTGTGAAGAACATTAAATAGATGTGACCACTGAAACGTCAGTCTTGTCATAGCATTAATGATGATAAAAATTCTCCTATATGAAATTCACTTCCAAAATATTCAATTGACGAATAAATGGAAAGTGAGGGAGACTATCTGTATTGGAAAAAAGTACTCTGCATATTGGAGATGACGTATCATGGCACTTAGACTGGTCAAACAGTCAAAGAAGTAAAGTTGTTCAATAGGTACGAGTAGCAACAAATACAATAAAGTTAAGCAGAAGAGGCACGAGCAGTCATACGAGACATTCAATGCTCGTACTCGGTCAAAGCATTTAAAGGTCAAAGATCGTGAAGTATCAAAGGAATGAATCTGACATCAAATATGAGCACAGATACAGCATTTAATGAGCATTAAATACGAGAAACGTTAGAGAATATGTATTTAATGCATATGATTACACAATGTAACATTTAAAGTCATTTATTGCCCATAATTGCCTTGTTATGCAGAGATAAAGTCTGTATTTCCCAAAATAACTATAAAAGAGGAAGTCACAAACAATTGTTGGGAAGTGACTATTGGAATATACTTCAAAATTACTTGCTTTCTAATAATATTATTCTCAAGTCTCTTTCTTTATATACTTTTTCGATTATCAGTAACCCGATTTTTCTAAATTTTTGGTTTAACTCAAAATCTATTTTTTGGTTAAACAAAAATAACATAACATTTTTGTATATCATAGAGTTGAGTTATTTTTGGTGTTTGAATATTACATTCATTGTGGACATGTGATGTGCTAAACGAATCTGAAAATTTCATTCAGATTGTGTTTGCTAGTGGAGCTTGGGTCATGTATTATAAATTATAATGCATAATTTTTGCTTCTATGCTGTAGTTGCAGGGTTTGTAGTAAACTAAAGTTCAAAATTTCAATATGATACAAGATGGTCATGGTTTTCCCCCTTTTTTTTCTGAATTTTCTTAAAAGTTCGTGTTACTTCGACATGCTAAGATACACGTTTTTTAAGAGTTACTGAAGCTCTTGAATCATGTTTTCGCAATTTTATAATCCAATTTTACAATGTCCTAAAAGAATATACACTACTTACATTAAGATGTATGAAATGATGGAAGTCACTTTCTTGGGAAATAATATTCCGTCATTGTATGGTGCTTGTTATAAGAAAATACTTTTCAAAACAAACTGTAAACATGTGAAATTTTGTGGAGTTCAAGTCAATATTAAATATGGCCGAATTGCTAGATTTGAGAAAGGAATTTTTACACCCTATAAAAACCTTAGTACCTTATTATTATTAAATAAATACCATTATAAAATATCACATTATATAAATACCTTTTATTCTTTACAGCAAAAATAATAATTATAGTTATATCCTATTTTTAAGGCACCATATATGCTATTTAGTTTTTCTCTCTCTCCTTTTTACTAATTTCTCTCACCAAATAGACCTTCTCTCTCTTTTGTATTCAGATTTGGTTATATTTGTTTGCAATTGTTTAATCTTCAGGTAAGTTTTCAAATGTATTCATATGTATTCATCTTACTTTTTTTTAAGCTTTAGTTTTCCAACTCTTCAAATTTAATATTAGTTTTACTTGTATTCATATGTATTCATGTGTATTCAGCTTTGGTTTTCCAACTCTTCAAATTTAAAATTAGTCTTACTTGTATTCATATGTATTCATATGTATTCATGTGTATTCAGATATAGTTTCCAACTTTTTCAAAATTAATATCAGTTTTACTGGTAATCATATGTATTCATGTGTATTCAGATTTGGTTATTTTTGTTTGCAACTGTTTAATCTTCTAATAAGTTTTCAAATGTACTCATATGTATTCATATGTATTCATCTTACTTATTTTTCATGTAATAATTTTAGTTCGTTGAGTTAAATTAGAAGACTATCAGTGATTTGATTTCCTTCATTTAAAACAACTTTAAGTTATCAGAAACTGCGCAAAACTGGTCTGTATTCAACTGAAAATTTGCTTGAATACAGCTAAATACAGATTTTATTTAGCTAATTTCCCTGTTTATCGTCTCTTTTTAGTTCGTTGAGTTAAATTAGGAGACTATCAGTAATTTGATTTCCTTCCATTTAAAACAACTTTATGTTACCAGAAATTGCGCAAAACTGGTTTGTATTCAACTGATATTTCGCTTGAATACAGCTAAATACAGATTTTATTTAGCTAATTTCCCTGTTTAACGCCTCTTTTTATTCTTGTATTAATAAATACAATATCTTAAATACATGAAATATATTGTACAAAAACATAAAAGGTATCTATAAAATATAATATAATAAAGAGTATATATAAATAGTTAATTAGGATTAAAAGATTGTGCTTTATGAAAAATTCGTATGAGAAATACCAAGCCCAATTCCAGTTTAATAATTTAAGCCCACTATGAATTTAAATGAAAGTTCTCAAGTTCTATTTTATTTGGACTAGTCTATTTAGTTGGATTCCGAAAGACACAAGTCCATTTTACAAGCTCATAGTCCAAATAGGTAGTAGCCTGTTTTAAAGATCACGTTCATGTCATTGTGTCAAATAATAGGATTTAGTCTTAGATTGTCAGTGATCAATGTTGTGTGTACACTACTCGTCCGTTATTATAGTGTTGTGCCTTATTTACTGTTATCATTTCTTTTTTCTATCTATTTACTGGTTCTTGTGATGTTATTATTTCTATAATGTTTTGTTGAGCCGAGAGTCTATCAGAAACATCCTTTTTACCCCTTTGGGATAGAGGTAAGATCTGAGTACACACCACCCTCCCAGATTCATATGTGGAATTTAACTGGGTTATTGTTATTGTTGTTTGTATGTCAATATATGTTACCTTCTCTAACTATATATGTTTATACATTGTTATTAGTCTTATGATATGCGCGTTGCGCGTGTATACTATCTTAACAGTTAAAAAAATTAAAAATCGTATAAATATCGATAGAAAGACGCCTAGTAACTAACTTCGGTGCTTAGATTATTAACCTTTATTTATTAGACCAGAGAGTGTTTATTACTTTTTTCATCCCAATTTGCTTGTCCAACTTAATTTTTCTTACCTTAAAAAATTATTTTAGCTTTTCATGTCATATATATCAATTGCTCTAACTAATGTCACGTTATTTGTGAACTGAAGTCATGTCATATCCTACCTAATTACGTTTCCTCAATATCTTTTAGGTTGTTATCTACTTCTGTTCATATCTAGCAAGGCCAACATTATTTATAAGAATAAAAGAACAAAAAATAATGTGCAAATTAGCTGCGTGAAGCTACACAGAAGTTACCCTTATGTGGATATAATCCAGCAACATGATCATTGTGTTAGTTGTAATAGTTTTCCTTTTTGGGTTATAATGTCAAAAGACAGCCTAAAATGAAGCGTGGGCGGCTGTTTTTTATTTTCTTTTTCTTCTTTTTATCTACTTTTCAGCTTTGTAATTTGAAGGAAATGTTTCATGGTTTGGCTTCTTTTTTTCTTTTAAGTTTTACTCCCTCCAAATTTAGAAAGATTTATAATATTTTTGTATTTACCTTTCAGGTTGACTTGAACCAAAGATCTAACGTAGGTGAAGGTGTTTTTACTAATTAAGCAAATCTTACTTGTCATGGTTTAACTATTAGTTTCTTCTATTTGTATTTGAATATTAAATAAATTTGTTTTATTCAGCTGCCTTTGACTATATGTTTGACTTATCATTTTATCACCAACGATGTAAGCCAACTAGAAATATAATATAAAAGATTATGAGAATAGAAGACAAAAAAGGACGTATGAATTTAGCTGCGTGAAGCTACAAAGAACTTACCCTTCTTTGGATATATAATTTAGTAACATTATAATTGTGTTAGTTGTAATAAGTTTCCTTTTTGGATTGTATTTTTCAAAAAGACAGCCTAAAATAAAGGGCAGGCGGCTGTTTTCTTAATTTATTTCATTTTCTTCTTTCTTTTTTCTACCTTTTTTCCTTGTTTTAGGTAACACTCTTAAGGTGTCTTTTATCAACCAACGATAGAATATTTGGCATTTTCGACTTGTTGGAATAGAATAAGCGGTTATAGTTTTTTTTTTTAAAAAACTAGTGATGTCATAAAGGATAAAAAATAAATTAGTTATTTATTCAGAGGCGGAATCAGGATTTGAAGTTTATGAATTCAAAATTTTAGTTCTTTTAAGTTATTGAGTTCTAACTTAATAATCTATTTATATTTAAGAATTTCTTGAGACAAATATAAGATTTTGATTAAAGTTATTAGTTTCAACCGAATTGGCGAAAATTAAAACTTCGAGGTATAAAAAGTTTGATAGATAGTTGACCTTGTGAATATCTGGTTCGGATTATAGTTACAAAATTTCATGACTAACACATTTTTTAAAATTAATCATATTTAAAAAGATATATATATATATATATAACAAAGGTGAAATCCTTTACATAGTGTGTAGTCAAAGAAAGAAATATTTGATCTTCTGAAAAAACTAGGAGGTATTGAACTGATATATTTATATTGCATTCCTAATTGATACGAAGTCGCTAACTATAGAATACATACAATTTGTCGGACACTGGACACGTGGCACTAAGCAAAGTAATCCAGCTATAGAAGCTTCATTACACGTCGAGCACGTCTAGTTCATCATTCATACATGTACGGAGATGTATATATTTTTTCTTCTCTTTTTCGTGCACGAATGAACTAAGTTTTAATAAGATTTGTATGTTCAAAGAAAGGAGAAGCTATATTTGTAAATATAACATATCATGTGGACCTTTTGCAGTCCAAGTCATATTTTAGTTCATATTAAGTACAGGAGATTAGTGAAAAATGAGGGATAACAGATTTTAATTATTATTGATTTCTCAATTAATCAAGATTCGAATCACGTAAGGTTCATTTTACGAGTAAAATGTTTTTGAGTTGGAACATAAAATCTTTTATTAAAGATAAAGAGATCCTATTCATCCACATGATAAAACGTGGCGGCGATATGAATATTTCAGTTTTTTATGTATACGGTGGAAATTGAAGCTATCTGATTTCATCCTTTGACGGAAAAAGTGATATCACGTCAGAAGGCCAGAATATCGAGTTCGAGGTTGAAGTTTGTGGTAGTATTTTCAAAGTAAATGAGTCCAAGTTTTATGTCTTATACCAAATGTCAATATGTATGTAAAAAGTTTTTACATGTGGCAAGTCTTCTAGAAGCAATGGACAAATGGCTTATTTTGTATAAGTGTCATCTTGCATGAAGAAATTTGACAAGTAAATAGAACACTTGTTTTGTGTAGAAGCTTTCCTTAGGCCTATATATAATCATGATTACGTCGTCATTCTTCAATCATCAAACACCAATAAAAGCTAATCATTTGCAAAGAAAAAATTCGAGTATCTTCTTTCCCTCCTATATGTTCCTCTCTTTCTAATTTCTCCTTTTATAATATTTTGATTGGCATTCTTTCAACTTGCTAGATTTATTAATTAATTTTGCCAATTCTTGTATCCTTCCAAATGGAGATGGGCTAGTTATTGAAATAGTTTCTTAGGATAGTGCCTAGCACGACTCAAGTCAGTTGGTGTATTTTCGCTCAAAGATCATATTATCAATATTGTTGTTGTTATTTTTCCATGTAATTTCCCTATAATCTAAGAAACTATGGCAAGTAATACTACTACGAAAATTTTTGATGGAGCTACTATCACGATCCGAATTTTTTACCCTCGTGAGTCGTGATGACGTTCACTCGTAGAAGTTAGGCAAGCCAAGAAATTGTAGATTCTTAACTCTTTTGTTTTAATCCTTTTTACAACATATATTAACAAGCGATAATCATTCAGATAATAGCGGAATATGATATTTAAGCGGAAGACTTAGACAAAATGAATCGGAATGATTAGAAAATCCACATACACCTCTACCCAGAAACTGGTGTGACATCATTCACAGACTACTAAGATTACTGCATACAACTATTTGAAAGAAATTAACAATGTCTGTCTCGAATACAAGAGATAATAGAATATAATAAAAGATAGAGGAGACGTCGGGCCTGCAGATGCCTGAAAGTCTACCTCGGTGTCTCGGTGGACTGAAGGATGGCTTCCGAACTGTTGTTGCTGACCAAGTGTTGCTCCGGTATCTGCACAGAATACAGAGTATAGTATCAGCACAACTGACCCCATCTGTTGGTAAGTGTCTGGCCTAGCCCCGGCAAGGTAGTGACGAGGCTAGGACTAGACTCCAGATAAATCTATGCAGCTATGTAATATATGACGGAAAATAAACAGGAATAAACAGTTTAAGGGGGGACGGGTACATGCTTTGGAGAAAATGTCCAATCCAGCAGGAACTTAAGAGAAATATGAGAGAATAACTCAGAATCTATAACAAAACAATAACTATACTGTTGCGGTGTGCAACCCAATCCACATATATAATTGTTGCGACGTGCAACCTGATCCAATATAATATCTGTTGCGGCGTGCAACCCAATCCAATATAATATATGTTGAAGCCTGCAAACTGATCCAATATAATAACTATTTTGCCGTGCAACCCGATTCAATATAAATATCCGTTGCAGCGTTAACCCGATGCAATATAATATCTGTTATGGCGTGCAACTCGATCCAATATAATATCTATCGCAGCGTGCAACCCGATCCAATATAATATCTGTTGCGGCGTGCAACCCGATCCAATATAATAACTGTTGCGGCATGCAACTCGATCCGATATATTTATAATAATGTTACAGCGCAACCCGTTCCAACTATACAGTCAGCAATAATCATAATAACTGTCCTGGCAAGGAATTAATAATAAACTACACTTTTCCAGTAAGGGAACTCAACAGTACAAGTATATAGGTTCCGACAAGGAAGAATCAGCTATAACCAATCTTAGCTCAACCTCTATTCATCACAGTTATCATCATTTCTCAATCATAAGTAACTTCCATTAAAATAAACTAAGTCTTTACTCATTATCAAGAATTCACCCACTAAAGCATTCGTACAATCATTAAAGAAACAACAAGTATCAATTTAGGACTCACGGTCATGCTCGATACCAACATATAGATACTCGTCATCATGCCTATACATCATACTCAACAAGAAGCAATTAGCAAATAGGATTCAACTCCTAATTTCTCAAGCTAAGGTTAGACCAAACACCTATCTCTATGCCTCGAACACCAACTTAAGTTTCAATTATAGCTTTACCCCTTGATTCCACCGCCAATTCGCTCGTATCTAGCCATAAGTTACTTAATTACATCAATAAATGCTAAATGAATCAATTTGAATGCATTAAAATAATTTTTTCCAAAGTTTTACCCAAAACATCAAAATTGCCCCCGGGCCTACGTGGTCAAAACTCGAGGGCTAAACCAAAACCCGATTACCATTCACCCACAAACTCAAATATATAATTTGTTTTGGAATCGGATATCAAATCGAGGCTCAAATCCCTAATTTTTCTGAAAACCTAGGTTCTACCCAAAACATCCAATTTTCACCATGAAAATTATTGATTGAAGTTGAAATCATATTAAAAGATGTTAATAAATTAAGAAAACTAGTTTAAAATGACTTACAATTGATTTGGAGAAAAATTTGTTTGAAAAATCGCCTCTTATGTTGTAGGTTTGAAAAGTGAAAAAAATAACTGAAAATCCTGTCTAAATATACCACTCCCAGGTGTGTTGTGTGGACCGCACAAAAGGGACTGCGGTCGTACAACTCTTCTTGAGGATACTGCAGCCAAGTGAACCTGTGCGGACCGCACAAAGTCGACTACGGCCGCACAGTCCTCCACTGCGCACCGCACAAAGCCAACCGCGGACCATCCTGGCCCCCTCCGCAATCACACACGATTTCTTGCGGACCGCACTAGCAGGTTCAGAGAGATGAAATTACTCTGAACCTGCAATATCTATGTTTTTAAGCCTAAGACTTTCCGAAACCTACCAAATAAACTCACCCCGAGCCCTCGGAACTCCAAACCCAATGTGCATACTAACATAAAAACATCATACGAACTTTTTTGTGCTATGAAATCACTAAAATAATCTCAATAACAACGAGTTAAACCTCAAAATCAAAGAATTTTTCCCAAACTTCATGAAGAATCAACTTTTGCAATTTAGGTCCGACTCACGTCAAATGATATTTATTTTTCACCAAATTTCATAGAAATATCTTAAATCATATATAACACCTGCACCGAGCACCGAAACAAAAATATGGGCCCGATACTAACATGTTCTAATCAAATTTCTTTTCAAAATGAGTTAAACAATTTTAGAAAATAATTTCCTTTAAAACTTCATTTCTCGGACTCGGAACCTCGGAATTCGATTTCGGGCATACGCCCAAGTCTCATATTTTCCTACAGACCCTTCGAGACTGTCAAATTACATGTCCGTGTCTGTTTATCCAAAACGTTGACAGAAATCAAATTAGTTCATTTTATAGCCAAACTTTACTATTTTTCATAGATTTTCATATTTAATCTTTTCGGATACACATTCGGACTATGCACGCAAATTGAGGCAATGCTAAAAAAGGTTTTTAAGGCCTTAGAAATATAGAATTTAATTTGAAAAATTAGTGACGACCTTTTGGGTCATCGCTTCCTCCACCTCTAAGACAATTGTTCGTCCTCGAATGGACAGAAGAAGAAAGTACCTGAGTCGGGGAAAGATGGGGATAACGGCTCCGCATATCAGACTCGGACTCATAGGTCGATGCCTCAAGATGTTGACCTCTCCACTGAACACGAACAGAAGTAAACTCTTCGACCTCAACTGACAAATATGCCGGTCTAGAATAGCCACCAACTCCTCCTCAAAAGACAAGTCCTTGTCCAACTGGACAGTGCTGAAATCTAACACGTGGGATGGATCGTCGTGATATTTTCGAAGGATGGACACATGAAACATTGGATGCACGGCCGATAGCTCGGCGGCAATGCAAGTCTATAAGCCACCTCTCCCACTAGATCATTAATCTCGAATGGACCAATGAACCTTGGACTAAGCTTGCCCTTCTTCCTGAATCTCATCATGCCCCTCACAGGCGACACTCGAAGCAATACCCGTTCACTGACCATGAAAGTTGAATCTCGAACCTTGCTGTTGGCATAGCTCTTTGTCCTAGAATGAGCTGTAAGAAACCTATCGTGAATGATCCTGACCTTGTCCAAGGCCTCCTGAACCTGATCTGTACCCAACAATCGAGCCTTTCCCGGCTCAAACCATCCGACCAAAGACCGACATCACCTATCATATAAAGCCTCATAAGGAGCTATCTGGATACTCGACTGGTAGTTGTTGTTGTAGGCAAAGAGAAAACTGATCCCACAAGCCTTCAAAGTCAATGACACAGGCTTAGTGCATATCCTCCAAAATCTAAATAGTCCGCTCGTACTGCCCGTCCGTCTGGGATGAAATGCAGTGCTCAACTCAACTTGTGTGCCCAATTCTCGCTGAAATGCGCTCTAGAAGAGTGAGGTAAACTGCGTACCTCGGTCTAAAATGATAGATACAGCCACACCATAAAGGCGAACAATCTCCCGGATATAGATCTCAGCTAACCTCTCAGAAGAATAAGAGTCAGCCATAGGAATGAAATATGCTGACTTGGTCAGCCTATCAACGATGGCCTATACTGCGTCGAAATTCTTCCAAGTCTGCGGGAGTCCAGTAACGAAGTTCATAGAGATCTGCTCCCACATCCACTCGGTAAGCTCAATCCTATGAAATAAACCACCAGGCATCTTATGCTCGTACTTAACCTGCTGACAATTCAAACAATGAGCCACGTATGCTATGATATCCTTCTTCATTCTCCGTCACCAATAATGTTGCCGTAAATCCTGATATATCTTTATGGCGCCCGGATAAATAGAGTACCGGGAGCTATGGGCCTCCTCTAAAATCAACTCTCAAAGAACATCCACATTAGGCACACAAACGCGACCCGGCAATCTCAAAACTCCATCATCATCTAAGGTAACCTGCTTGGCACCTCCGTGCTGCACTGTGTCTCTAAGGACACATAAATAGGGATTATCATATTGCCGATCACGGATACGCTTGAATAATGAAGAACGAGCTACCGTGCAAGCAAACATATGTTTGGGCTTCGAAACATCCAGTCTCACGAAGTGATTGGCTAAAGCATGAACATCCAAAGAAAGCATCCTCTCACCGACCGGAATATAAGCAAGACTGCCCGTACTAGATGACTTCCTACTCAAAGTATCGGCCACCACATTGGCCTTTCCCGGATAATATAAAATGGTGATGTCATAATTTTTCAACAACTCCAACCCTCTCTTTTGCCTCAAATTCAACTCCTTTTTCTTGAACAAATACTAAAGATGTTTGTGATCCTTGAACACCTCACATGCTACGCCATACAGATAATGCCTCCAAATTTTCAATGCGTGAACTATGGATGCCAACTCCAAGTCATGAACCGAATAGTTCTTCTCATGAGTCTTCAACTACTACGAAGCTTAGTCAATGATCTTGCCATCCTGCATCAATACTACACCAATCCCAATACGAGAAGTATCATAGTAACTATATAAGGCCCTGAACCTGTAGGCAAAACCAACATCGGTGCCGTAGTCAGAGCTACCTTGAGCTTCTGAAAGCTCACCTCACACTCGTCCGACCTTCTGAAATGGGCACCCTTCTGGGTCAACCTGGTCATCGGGGCTACAGTAGATGAAAACCCCTCCACAAACCGATGATAGTAGCCTGCCAATCCCAAGAAACTCTGAATCTCTATAGTTGATGCAGGTCTAGGCCAGTTCTTGACTGCCTCAATCTTCTTTGGATCAACCTGAATACTCTCTGCTGACTCAACATGACCCAGAAATACAACTGAACTCAACTAGAACTAACACTTAGAGAACTTTGCATATAACTGGCTATCCCTCATAGTCTGAAGAACCACTCTAAGGTGCTGCTCGTGCTCCTCCTAGCTACGAGAATATATCAATATATCATCAATGAAGACTATCATGAACGAATCCAATAAGGCTTAAACACTCGGTTCATCAAATCCATAAAAGATGCTAGGGAATTTCTTAACCGGAATGACATAACCAAGAACTCATAATGCCCATATCGAGTGCGCAAAGCTGTCTTAGGGACATCGGATGCACTAATCCTCAACTGATGGTAGCGAGATCTCAAGTCAATCTTTGAAAATAACTTGGCACCCTGAAGTTGATCGAACAAATCATCAAATCTCGGCAGCGGATACTTATTCTTGATTATAACCTTGTTCAAGTGTCAGTAATCAATAGACATTCTCATTGACCCATCCTTCTTTATAACAAACAACACCGTCTCACCCCAAGGAGAAACACTGGTTCTAATGAAATCATTCTCAAGCAAGTCTTGCAATTGTTCCTTTACTCTTTCAATTCAAGCGGGGTCATACGATACGGAAGGATAGAAATGGCTTGAGTGCCCGGAGCCACATCAATGCAAAAGTCAATATCCCTGTTGGGCAACATACTTGGCATGTCCAAAGGGAACACCTCTAGAAACTCACAAACAACGGGCGCAGAATCAATAGAGGGAACCTCAGCACTCGAATCACGAACATATGCTAAGTAGGCCACCCCTTCTCGACCACACGTTGAGCCTTCACATATCAGATAATGTTGCGGGTAAAATGACCAGGAATCCCTCTCCACTCTAAATGAGGCAAACCCGGTAAAGCTAAAGTACGGTCTTAGCATAATAGTCCAAGATAGTGTGGTAAGGTGATAACCAGTCTATCCCCAATATAACATCGAAGCCAACTATGTCTAGAAGCAACAAATCTACGCGAGTCTCAAGACCCCCAATCACCACAATACAAGAATGATAGACTCGATCTACCACGTTAGAATCACCCATCGGTGTAGACACATATATGGAGACACTCAGGAAATCACTAGGCATAACCAGTTACAGTGCAAAATAAGAGGACACATATGAGTATGTAGACCCTGGATCAAATAATACTGAAGCATCTCTATCATAAACCAGAACAGTACCTGTAATAACTGCATCTAAAGCCTCAGCCTCGGGCCTGGCTGGAAGAGCATAACATCGGGGCTGGGCCTCACCACCCTGGGCTACATCTCTAGGACGGCCTACAGCTGGCTAGCCTCCACCTCAAGCGGTTTGAACTCTATCTCTAAATCCTCTATCTCCACCTCTAGCACCTTTACCCACACCTCTAGCTGGCTGGGCAGTCTGTGGAATAAGTGATGCTGGAACCATAGCACGGGAACCCTGCTGCTGCGACTGAGTACCTACCAACCTCGGACAAGCCCTACGGATATGACCATACTTACTATACTTATAACATCCACCTGATTACTGCAGCTGAGGAAATGAGACTGACCCTAGCGATATGAATGACCACCCCGAAAACTCTGGATCAGTGGTGCAATGATAGGAGCTAGTGGTGCACTGTAAGGCTATTGATCAGAATATTGCATCTGAGGACCACGGCTACATAAAGAATCGTAAGAAACCTGAAGAGCTGACTGAAAGGGCCTAGGAGGATGGCCTCTACCATATGAATCTCTACCTCCAAATGAGGTACCACTGAATCTCCCTGAATGACGGGGCCTCTTATTTTCTCCATGACCACCCCCTGTGATAGTACCATCTCAACTCTCCGGGCCACTTTGGTCGCTCCCTGGAAGGATATCTCACTCCGAGCCTCTCTAGCCATCTAGAGATGAATCGGCTGAATGAGTCCATCAATCAACCGTCTTATTCTCTCCCTCTCAGTGGGAAGGCTCTTGAACTGCCTTCGATAGGCCTCTCGCTGTGTAATAGGGAGAAACTTCTCTAGAAATAGCTGTATGAACTGCTCCCAGGTCAAGGCTGGCGATCCTGCTGGTCTGGCTAAGAATGATTCCTCCACCAAGTCTTGGCGGATCCAGACAAGCGAAATGTAGTAAAATCAATCCCATTGGTCTCAACAATACCCATGTTCCGAAAAACCTCGTGAATGTTGTCCAGATAATCCTGGGATCCTTAGTTAGATGCATCGCTGAAGGTAGTAGTGAAGAACATGGTGAACCTGTCCAATCTCCACAAGGTATCGGCAGACATGGTTGCGCCATCACCGGTCAGAGCTACCACAACTGGCTGAACTGCCCCAACTGGATGAGCCGCTAGAGTCTAAAACTAGGGAGCTTCCTGCTCTGGAGTACGAGTAGTAGGAGTCTAGGCTCCTCCTCCAGCCTGAGAGATGGCTGGTGCTATAGGGAGTAAACTTGCCCTGGTAACACTTTCCATAAGGCCCACCAAACGGACCAGAGCATCGTGAAGAAATGGAGTAACAATAAACCCCTTTATGACCTGAGTTGGGCCCACTGAAACTGCTGAGGCTAGAAACTCATCATCAAAATCAACTTGAGTCATCGCTACAAGTGATGCTGCCCTGGGCTGAGCTCCGCCCCTGCCTCGGCCTTTAGCACGGCCTCGGCCTTTCCCTCTACCTCTCATGGAGCTGTTGTTGGGGGCTTGGGCCGCTGATCAGTAAATGAGGAAGCATGCATTCTCGTCATCTACGAAAGAATAGAGTAGAAGTTCAATTAGCATTGTGAAACCAAACCGCACGACAAGAAAGAACAAATATGAAGTTTTCCTAACTCTGTAGCCTCTAGGGAAGAATACAAATGTCTCCATACCAATTCCACAAACTTTATGAAGCTTGTCCGTGAATTGTGACACATATTTAGCCTAGAGCTCAGATACTAAAATATCTCGACTCGGATTTCCACCCTCGGGAGCCATAATGGCATCAACTCGTAGAAGCTAGGCAAGCCAAGGAATTATGAATTCTTAACTCTTTTGTTTTAATCATTTTTACAACAAATATTAACAAGCGATAGTTATTTATATAATAGCGGAATATGAGATTTAAGTGAAAGACTTAGACAAAGTGAATTGAAATCATAAGAAAATCCACATATGCCTCTACCCAGAAACTGGTGTCACATCATTCATTGACTACTAAGATTACTATATACAATTGTTTGAAAGAAAGTAACACTTTCTATCTCGAATACAAGAGATAACAAAACATAATAAAAGATAGAGGAGACGTCGGGCCTGCGGACGCCTGCAAGGCTACCTCGGTGTCTCGGTGGACTAAAGGTTGGCTCCTAAACTACTAATGCTGACCAAGTGTTGCTCTGGTATCTGCATAGAGTGCAGAGTATAGTATCAGCACAACTGACTCCATGTGCTGGTAAGTGTCTGGCCTAACACCGGTGAGGTAGTGATGAGGCTAGTACCAGACTCCAGATAAACCTGTGCAGTTATATAATATATGGCAAAAAATAAAAATGAATAAACAATTTAAGGGGGGAGGGGTACATGCTTCAGGGAACATGTCCAATCAGCAGGAACTTAAGAGAAATATGAGAGAACAACTAAAAATCTACAACAAGACAATGACTATACTAATGCGACGTGCAACCCGATCCACATATATAATTGTTGCAGCGTGTAACCTGATCCAATATAATATTTGTTGCGGCGTGTAACCCGATCCAATATAATATCTGTTGTGACATGCAATCTGATCCAATATAATAACTGTTGCGGCATGCAACCCGATCCAATATAATATCTGTTACGGCGTATAACGCAATCCAATATAATATTTGTTGCAACGTGCAACTTGACCCAATATAATATCTGTTGCGGCATGCAAACCCCATCCAATTTAATAATTGTTGCGCTGTGAAACCAAATTCAATATATTTATAAATAATGTTGTGACGCACAACCCGTTCCAAATATACAGTCAGCGATAACCGTCTCGGTAAGGGATCAACAATAAAAACACTTTCCCGGCAAGGGAACTCAACAGTACAAGTATATACGTTTCGGTAAGAGAGAATCAGCTATAACCAATCCTAGATCAACTTCTATTCATCACATTTATCACTATTTCTCAATCATAAATAACTTCCACGACAAAGAATTTACTCATTATCAAGAATTCACCCACTAAAGCCTTCATAGAATCATTTAAGAATATATCAAGTATCAATTTCGGACTCACGGTCATGCTCGACACCAACATATAGATACTCGCTACCATGCCTATATGTCGTTCTCAACAAGAAGAAATTAGAAAATAGGACTCAACTCCTAATCTCTCAAGCTAAGGTTAGACCGAACACTTACCTTGATGCCTCGAACACCAACTCAAGTTTCAATTATAGCTTTACCCCTTGATTCCACCGTCAATTCGCTTGTATCGAGTCACAAGTTACTTAATTACATCAATAAATGCTAAATGAATCAATTTGAATGTATGAAAATACTTTTTCCAAATTTTTACCCGAAAAGTAAAAATTTCCCCTGGAACCACGTGGTTAAAACCCGAGGTCCGAACCAAAACCCGGTTACCCATTCTCCCACGAACTCAAATATATAATTTATTTTGGAATCGGACCTCAAATCGAGGTCCAAATTACCAATTTTTTGAAAACCTAGGTTCTACCCAAAAAATTTAATTTCCACCATGAAATCATTGGTTGAAATTGAAATCATGTTAAAAGATGTTAATGATTGAAGAAAACTAGTTAAAAATGACTTACAATTGATTTGGAGAAGAAAGGTTGTTTGAAAAATTGTCTCTTATGTTTTGGGGTTTTAAAAATAAAAAATAATAACTGAAAATCCGGTCTAAATATACCACTCCCAGGTGCGCTGTGTGGACCGCACAAAATAGACTGCAGCCGCACAACCCTTCCTGAGGATACTGTAGCCTAGTGATCTTGTGTGGACCGCACAAAGTCGACTGCGACCACACAGTCCTCTACCGCGCACTGCACAAAGCCAATCGCGGACTGCGCTTCCCTCCTCCCCCCTTCCGTGGTCGCACGCAATTTCTCGCGGACCGCACTAGCGGGTTCAGAGAGCTGAAATTGCTCTGAACGTGCAATCTCTGTGTAAGCCTAAGACCTTCCGGAACCTACTCGAAACTCACCTGAGCCCTCAGAACTCTAAACCAAATGTGAATACTAACTCAAAACATCATACGAACTTTTCTGTGCAATCAAATCGCCAAAATAATCTCAATAACAACGAGTTAAACCTCAAAATCAAAGAACTTTTCTCAAACTTCATGAAGAATCAACTTTTACAATTTAGGTCTGAATCACGTCAAATGATATCCGTTTTCCACCAATATTCACATAAACATCTTAAATCTTTTATAAGACCTGTACGGGGCATTGGAACCAAAATACAGGCTCGATCTAACATGTTCTAATCAAATTTTTTTCAAAATGCCTTAAACATATTCAGAAAATAATTTTTTTAATAACTCATATCTCAGGCTCGGGACCTCGGAATTCGACTCCAGGCATACGCCCAACTCCGACATTTTCCTACGGATCCTCTCGGACCATCAAATCATGGGGCCGGATCCGTTTACCCAAAATGTTGACCGAAGTCAAATCAATTAATTTTATAGCCAAATTTTACTATTTTCACATATTTTCATATTTAAGCTTTTCGCTTTTGCGCTCGTACTGTGAATCGAGACAAGGCTAAAAGAGGTTTTTAAGGCCTCGAAAAAATAATTGATGACCTTTTGGGTCATCACAGCTATCAATTTTGGTGTTGTCTCTATTGCTACTATTCCAGTTGTCCTGCCAGATATCCATGGTATTGCAAATACGTTATTACAGTCACAACTTTGACATACACTAATGCCCAAACAGAGGTATATGAATAGACATGGTTATATATCCAAATGATTATATTAAAACCTTAAAGAAAAATGCACCTCAATGCAACAGAAGAGTTGGGATAAATGATAATCTCGCTAAGTCAAAATTAAATTTGACTAAAGAGGATGATATAACTGTTGTGGTCATTTCCCAAATAAATAATGTGGCCAATGTGAGAGATGACTCTGGTGCTACTAGGCATATTTGTGCAAACAAAAATAAATTTTGGTCTTACACCCAGATTGAGGAAGGAGAAGAATTTATTTATCTTGGTGACTCAAGAACATCTCGCGTTCTTGGGAAAGAAAAAAATTCTTCTCAAACTCACATGGTAAAACTCTAGCGTTGAGTGATGTATTTCATGTTCTTAATATCCAAACTAATTTGGTTTCTGTGGCGGTTATTAGGAAAAGTTGGAGTAAAGGTTTCACTTTAAAATAACAAGGTCGTATTGACAAAAAATAAAAATTTTATGGGCACTGGATATTGTAACAATGATTTGTTTGTGCTTAATATTTCCGATACTAACAATAAAAATGCATCTTCTTTTGCTTATATGGTTGAGTCAATTTCTTTGTGGCATGCTAGACTAGGACATGTTAATGTCGCGTATATAAAGAATATGCAGTGGATAGAATTACTATCTGGTTTAGAATCAAGTAATATTAATAAGTGTACAATATGTGCTTAAGCCTGAACCAACAAGAAAGACTAGTTTTCTGTAAATAGAGAAATTGGATTGTTATTTTTAATTCACACTGATTTAAGTAATTTAAAGCAGGCTATGACTAGAGGTGGTAAAACATATTATGTGACTTTTATTGATAATTTTTCTACATAAACTAAGTTGTATTTTCTTAGAAATAAAGTTGATGTATTTAATGTTTTTATTTATTATTAAACCTGAGGTTGAAAATCAACTTAGTAGAAAAATCAAGAGAATTAGATTTGATAGAGATGGAGAATATTTATCTTTAAATGATTTTTGTGAAAAAACATAGAATAATTGATGAAGTAACTCCGCCTTATTCACCTGAGTCAAATAGAGTAGTTGAAAGGAAAAATAGAACATTGAAAGAGATGATGAACTCTATGTTAGTTAGTTCTAATGCTCTCATAATTTGTGTGGTGAAGCTATTTTATCTGCATGTTACTTAAAAAATAGAATACCACATAGAAGAACTGGCAAAACTCTGTATGAATGGAAAGGTTATAAACCTAATTTGAAATATTTAAAAGTGTGGAGTGCCTTACTAAAGTTCTTTCGCCTGAACCTAAAAAGAGAAAAATAGGTTCTAAAACTGTTGATTGTATGCTTATTGGATATGCTGAACATAGTGTTGTAAAAATTTCTTATTTTAAAAGTGATGTGCTTGATTGCAATACTATAATTGAGACAAATAATGTTGAGTTCTTTGAATATATTTATCTACCATCTGAGAAAATTTCTCATATACCAGTTGAACTAAATAATAAAGTTACCTCTAATAAGTAACTGAGAAGAAGCAAAAGGCATAGGAAAGAATAATTTTCTTATGGAAATGATTTTCAAACTTTTCTTGTGGATAATGAACCATCAAATTATTAGAAGCTATATCTTATTTAGATGCTAAATATTGGAAATAGGCAATAAAAGTTTAAATTGACTCTATTATAAAAAATAATACATGGATTTTAACTGACTTACTTCCTGGTGCAAAAATATTGGTTGTAAATGGATTTTTAAAAAGAAATTTTATCCTAGTGGATCTTTAGATAAATATAAAGCTCGCTTAGTAGCAAAAAAGATTTTTCTCAAAAATAAAATATAGATTATTTTGATACATTTGCACCAGTGACTAGAATTTCTTCTATTCGATTTTTAATTTCCTTAACTTCAATTTGTAAGCTTTTTATCCACCAAATGGAAGTCAAAACTGCTTTTCTAAATGGTGATTTAGAAGAAGAAATTTATAAATTTCAACCTAAAGGTTGTGTCACTCCTGGGTAAGAAAATAAAGTTTGTAAATTTATTAAATTTATTTATGGCCTTGAACAAGCTCCTAAGCAGTTATGAGAAATTTAAACAAGTCTTACTGAGAGACAGCTTTTTGCCAATTGAGGTGGATAAATGTTTTATGCTAAAATGGTAGATAATGATAATGCGATACTATGTTTGTATGTTGATGACATACTTATATTTGATACAAATTTAATATTGTGCAAAGTACTAAATTATTTTTGTCTGCTAATTTTGGTATGAAAGATTTGGTTGAAGTAAATACAATACTGGGAGTTAAAGTTATAAGGAGTGAAGATGAAATAATGTTGTCACAAGAATATTATGTTGAGAGACTTCTTAAGAACTTTGAATATTTTAATGTCACATCTGTGAGCACTCATTTTGATGCTAACTCTAAGTTAAAAAGGAATAATGGTGACCCAGTTGCTCAGTCTAAATATGTTCAGATTATTGGGAGTCTGATGCATTTAATGAATTTTACAAGGCCTGGTATAGCCTATGTTGTGTGTAGGCTGAGAAAATATTTGAGAAGAATCATGAATTATGGTGTCCTATACAATGAATTTCCTTATACTTTAGAAGGGTACAATGATGCAAACTGGATCAGTAATTCTGATGAGACAAAATCCACTAGTGGATATGTATTCACCCTTGGTGGTGGTGCAATATCTTGGAAATCAGCTAAACAGACGATCATTGCTAGATCAACTATGGAGTCAGAGTTTGTAGCTCTGGAGTTAGCTGGTTCTGAAGCTGAGTGGCTCAGAAAATTCTTAGCTAATATATCTTTAATAAAGGATGTATTGCCTCATGTGTCTATACATTGTGATTTTCAAGCGGCAATAGCTATAGAAAAGAATAAATATTATAATTGTAAAAGAAGACACATGAAACTTAGACATGATATCATAAAACAGCTGTTGAGAGATGGAATAATTTCCATTGACGATGTGAAGTCAGAGATAAATTTGGCCGATCCTCTAACTAAACCTGTGGGAAGAAAATTATTTTTTTAAACCTCAAAAGAGATGGGGTTAAGGTCGACGTGTTGTCAATAGAGATGGTAACTCAACCTATGTAATTGGAGATCCCATCAAGTAGGTTCATATGGGTATAACATGTCGATATTGGGACTGATGCACTAAAATAGAGAGCTTGACTGCTACTAATTGAGAGGCTGAGTAATAACTCTTAATGAAATTCATAGTCCTAATGAATGGTGTGTTTAAGAGCATTACACACTTGATGAATTTATCTATATGAGAGTGGAGTGGGCCGCTCCTATGAGATTTTAGCCCAGTCTCTAGAGCTCACATGAATAACCAGGCACGCGCATGACCTATTGGGTATAAAATCGTGTTGAACATCAAAATTACCGGAGGTCAAAATGTAATTGATAAAATCTGTATCTTACAATAAGTATTATTGGTCCATAGAAATATTACATTTCACCAGTAATTCAGTGAGTTAAATTTTATTGGTCTAAGTTGGTTCATGGTCTAGAATACATCAAACCTATTCCATTTGGACCATGCAAATCCAGCAAGTCAATTCTTCCATTACTTTATACTTACCTTATAAATTTTAAAAATATGTGGGAATTGTGGTAGTATTTTTAAAATAATTGAGTCCATGTGTTATGCCTTAAATAAAATGTCAATATGCATGTAAAGAGTTTTTACATGTGGCAAGCCTTCTAGAAGCAGTGGACATATGGCTTATTTTGTCCCAGTGTCATATTGCATGAAGGAAATTTGATAAGAAGTAGAAAATTTGTCTTGTGTAGAAGCTTTCCTTAATGCCTATATATATCGTGATTAAGCCATCATTCTTCAATCATCAAATACCAAGAAAAGCTAATCATTAGCAAAGAAGAAATTCTTCTATCTTCTTTCCCTCCTATACGTCCCTCTCTTTCTAATTTTTTCTTTTATAATATTTTGATTGGCATAAGATATTAGTTGTTGTTTCTCTTCGAACTTGCTGAATTTATTATTTAGTTTTGCTTATTCATGTATCATTCCAAATGGAGATGGGCTTGTTTAATCCTGAGGAAACATTTCAAATTACTCAAATTGTCACGCCTCGAACCCGAGCTTGGACATAACACGGCACCCGATGCCTGACTACATGTGACCGAACAAATCAACTGGCTGGTTGAATCAACATGTGATATCATAACACTGAATGCAGAAGATAAATTAACACATGCTGATATACTAAAAGTTTGGATAATATACATCAAAGTGCGAAAATAATAATACAATTATGAAACATATTTGTAGCCAACATGGCTTAACATGTAAAGCATGCGACTCTGTCTAGTTGTTACTCTAGTCTATGAAGCCTCTATTTAAGTACTGAAACTGCTGACTGTCTATAAATGTTGAAAGATTGTAAAGTAATGATAATGCCCCGAAAGAACTAGGGATCACCAAATAGCTGGTACGAGAATCCTAGCGCTCTGAATCGTCAACCTGTAAATCAGTACATGCATCGTGAGATGCAGCACTCGGGCAAAAAGGGACATCAGTACATTTGAATTGCACTAGTATGTAAAGCAACTGAAAGAAAGAATTATAAATTCTCAAACTAATACAGAGCTGAAAACTAAGAATTGATAATTGATAAGTGAAATTATAACTGTTGAAACTGAAACTGAAATGATAACTGGTAACTGATAACGGATATAATAACTGATAATTGAAATGATAACGGATAAATGAACTAAACAAAGGAAGTAAGGATATGAATACTCCCTCTTTTGAATGATGAACAACTTTTTTATCTGTATATTAAACTGTGGCCTCATGGTCAATATATTTGTGCACAAACTGCAGCTTCGGGCCCAAGTATACGTACACATATTGTAGCCTCAGGCCCAAAAATCCATAAAGCATAAACTGCGGCCTCAAGCCCAAATACAGGTGTTCAACATTCAGGGATTTAAACTCAGGAACTGAGAATCATACTATAATACATGATAGTGAATCATACTGAGTTACATGATACTTGAATACTGGATTACACTGAGTAACATAATACTGGAATACTAAATAGGACTAGATTGAGACATGTATCCTTGAACTGATTATGAAAACTGAAACTTCAACTATTTATAGCATACTGAGTAATCTATGTTGAGACTCGGGGGCATCAAACCCAAGTCAATATTGAATACACACTGAGCTCACAACGTTCAGAATGAAAGTCATGAACTTGTTACGAAGCTAGAGAATAGATTTTCTGAAACTATTCAAGAAACTAGACTTCACTATATTTCTGAGGCAATTGGTAACGTCGTAAAAGAAACATAGTGTAGGGAGAATCATTAAGATTCCCAAACATAGAGAGTTAGCCTGACATACCCAAATTTCGCCCCTTAGTAATACTACAATGATCTACAATACTAAAAC
The DNA here is from genome assembly GCA_034376525.1 of Nicotiana benthamiana. Classification (NCBI taxonomy): domain Eukaryota; kingdom Viridiplantae; phylum Streptophyta; class Magnoliopsida; order Solanales; family Solanaceae; genus Nicotiana; species Nicotiana benthamiana. The sequence goes on from CM067339.1 coordinate 176,531,191, forward strand.
CCTGCAATCTACAGTAGCAATATCTAATGGAACCAATATTAGTAAGAAATTCCATAACTTAAGCCATTTGGGCATATTTATCAAATACCTTGTAGGCATAAATCTCAACATCTCATCATTATATAATTAGTTCATCCAACTACCACCATTCATCAACAATTTATCCCACCATCATGATTTACCAATTTATAGCTTCCAACATCATATATATAACCATCCATCCACACCCAACCAACAAAATTCCATCAATTAATCATCTTTCAATCTATACAATAGTCATGTAATTAAATAGGAAACTTATGGCTTTCAATCACCATACCAATATTTTCAATACTCATTTACACTCATATTCCCTTAATAAATTCATACATGTACGTCTAAGGGTGTAGGATTACTTTTTTGGAACAAATCTTGTAAAACCTTCCTTTGAGTTCTTGAAGAAATTTCTTGAAGATCTAAGTATTTTATGTGTAGATTTCATCAATATTAGTGTAGAAATTATAGAATTCCATATCAAGATAATAGGTATTTCTTACCTTAAAGGTGGGAGGGTTTGTAGGTCTTGAGAGAGTGGAGGAAACCCCTAAAAGTTGTCCAATAGAAATAGAGGAAGATGGACCCCAAAATTGTGTACATAGGCCTAAATTTCGGATGCATCCTCGGATACTTCGCATCCCCACTTCACTCATCTCGGGAGCTTTGATGCTGAACCGGATGTTATGGCATCACTTCACTGCCAGGCCCTCTTTTCAGAAGCAGCCTCGGATGCTTCGCATCCGTGCAGTCCTCCGCCAGCCTTTGGTAATTTGGTCATAACGTTTTGTAGAAAAGTATAAATGACGAACAGTTTGAATATTTAGAAACTAGACTCAAAGATCTTTCATTTAATAGGTTGTTCATCACATAAAACCTTATATATTTGTAGTTATCCTCATCCAAAGTATAGTCTTGTGCTTTTCCTTCTTGGACCCCAAATCACTTATGATATACCTCGTACAGTTATTATCATATACAATTGATAACCATCATTTAAATAGTCCTCGTCCGCACATAGCTGATTCTTATTTACGAAACGTTACACTACCCATACTCATCCTGATAGGACTTCACATGTCTAAAAGATCACATTAATACTCATCTAACATATCCACAACTAATCCGAATTTATGGGGTGTTACATTATCTCCCCCTTGGGATCATTCGTCCTCGAATAATTATTTTGGTTGTATCTTAGGCTAACTACGGACCTTAAATTGGTCTGGTGAGAACATGAACTTTCATTAACACTTCCATACTAAGCTGAATGAATACAATATTGTTAAACGGATGAGATACTAAACCGGATAGGTACTAGGGTGAATGGCGATTATACTGGCCAAACACTGAAAGACATGGAGATTGTACTATAGGGTCTGAATTAGAAGTTTATGTACCTTCGACATTTCTCCAAAATACCTACCATCTAATAGAGCATAACACTAGCTCAATAGGGCATAATAATATGCATAACATGGTACATACATATATATATATATATATATATATATATATATATATATATGAATACTTGTTTGTTATGTTTACGTGAATTTTGAACTAACATGGATATATGAATACTAAACTGGCACGAATAGTAGAGTGTTGAAATGACATGAATATCTGCTCAACTCACATCAATATTTGAGTGTTATGCTGGCATGAATATCTGAGAATTGGACTGATATGAGTATCTGAGTACTGAACTGACTTGAATGTTCTAACATGAGATTTTAAAAATGGAAACACAAATATCGTGACATGAGATTTGGATATTGGAAACTTGAATGTTATAACATGACATGTGAAATACTTGTGTACAACCACTAATTATGGTGAAAATTCTAACTCATAAGCTACTTAATCGATCCTTCATAGGATCCTATATGGACCGATGTATCTGGAATTAAGCCTTCCTTTCTTCCAAAATCTTATAACACCTTTCATAGGTGAAACTTTTAGAAACACCCAATCATCAAATTGAAACTCTTGGTCTCTATGTTGCATGTTCGAATAGGACTTTTAGCCACTCTGATTTGTCTTCAAATGCTCTTGAATTAACTTGACTTTCTCCATAGACTGATTGACCAAATTTGGTCCCAACAACTCCGCTTCGCCATCTTCGGACCAACTAATTAGCAATCTACACATTCCCCTATAAAAATCATGCTTTCAAAATGAGTGATATAATCCTATTATAAGGTCCATATTTACCATCTCCGCTAAAGGATGTGTGTGTTCTGAGATAAGCACTTCGTTTTCTACTGCTCGACTTTCACTCGCTAACAATTCAAACACTTGGCCACAAAGCCTACAACTTTCTTTTTCATGTCGTTCCACCAATAAATTCCTTGATATCATGATACTTCTTTGGGAAACCTAGGTGGATAGAATACCAAGATTTATGAGCTTCTAACATGATCTTCCTCTTTAAGTCCATCTATGTCTGGAACAGACAATCTGTCTTGGTACCTCAGAGTACCATCATCTCCCCCTTGTTTAAAAGCCATCATCTTATGCCTGTGAATCCCCTCTTTCAGCTGCCAAGAAAGGATCATCAAGCTATTTCTCCTTTACTTCGGCTACTAAGGAGGAGTAAGTCATATTCTAGACAACAACTCTACTATCTTTGGAGTACAAAAATTGAACTCCTAGCTAGGCTAAGCGGTGAACTTCTTTTACCAGAGTTCTCTTATCCACCTCAATCATAAGCTATAATTCCCACACTTGATTATCTTCTTAAGCACTTCCTGTACGCTTATATTATTATTTTGAACTAGTCTTTGACATTTACTCTAAATTTTAGAGTCTCGTGCAATGGCACTACCCTCATAACACATAAAGAGGCATGATTTTATAGCTTTTCTGTGATCACTTTATCATCAATAACTAATATCGGTGGTAATTCTACTCACTTTGTGTTTCTTACACATGCTAGACATATTCCTTGTGGTATACAATTTTCCCTTATTACCGAACTGATTTTCATTTTCATATCCCATGCTAACTATTCGGGTTTCAAATCTATAACTGGACTTACTGATAATTTTCACATCTCTCCCTTAAAACAAAGGTTAGGATCTTGTACTTGCGAATCATTCTCTTTTGTTGAGATCTGAACAACTTTTCTTATCTTCTACAATTTTTTGCACTCTACGTCAATGACGACTTATCTTCCAACTTACTTCTAAGTTGAAAAACTAAATTATTGACATAACGAAAAGCTAATGTATTCACACCTATCATACACAATCTTAATAATTTAACTCTACTCACACTGTCAATCTTGGAGAAACCACATTTCGATAATTCCTAAAGGCTATTCTTTTATAGCGTGCTCTCTCACTATTAGCTTATTTTTTTTCCAATGTCATTGTACTTCGGGTCTAACATAAATTCTTTGGGTTCCGATATGCATTTGGTATTTCAAACTGTTACCCGCTCTCTAGTGTTAATTAGGCAAAGTGAATCAAATCTTACTTCTACTAGCTCTGTTGAAATTGCTAATTCACTGTATTTACTCTAAACTTGTTAACTATTATTTTGCTAACCACCTGCTAGCATCATTTTTTCTTGCTCTTCTATGAATAGCTAAAGTGAAGCATAAGGTTATTTCTAGCTTCCCTCACCATTCGACCCTATTCTACAGTCGCGCACTATCTTTCTTTTGTAATATGTACATGGATCACACTTAAAGAAATTTCGTCTGTATTTAACAAAATTGGAATATCGAGAAAGACACAGAAAAAAAGGGATGCTCTTGGCGCACGTTAGTGCCTCAATAAAACAGTGCGATTTCCGGCGCACATTAGCACGGCGGATTTGTCGCCGGAGATGGCGAGAAAGAGAAGAAATGTTGCTCCGATCGTTAATGTTGTCCCTCCTAAGCTCGTTACACCTGAGCATGGCATCACAACTACTCTAGAACCCCTAACATTTGGAAATTTTCTTCCTCTGAAGTACCAATCGAAGGATCAATTGAATGCAGAAGCAGTTCAGGATCGATCACAAAGAAATGAAGGGATGAGTGATACAACAGCAAGGAGATTACAATTTTCAGCAGTTATGGAACCAAAAAGTCCAGTACCAGCTGATGTTGAAGCTGTTGAGACAGAGAATCCAAAACCTACACTCGCGGAAGTAGTCAGAGGCAACAGAGATGTGCAAATGGGTAAGCCTTTATCATTTGTTCCTCCTACTTTGCGAGATGGTAAAAAGGTAGTGAAGATCTGTGAGGAGGATTTACAACCACAACTGGAGTATTGGAAGAATGCATTGATTGGATTTGTAATAGGTGATAGGCCTAGTGAACAAAATATGGAAAACTTTGTTAGACATATTTGGAACTTTGTTACTAAGCCTCAAGTTCTAATGCATGCTGAAGGGTATTGTATCTTTAGATTCAACACCGCTGAAGATAGAGATACAGTCATGCAATTTGGCCCATATACTTTTAGAAGTAAGCCTATGGTTCTAAGGCCATGGGAAGTTGATTTCAATTTCCAGACTAGTGTGTTAAGCACTGTACCTATTTGGGTTCGATTTCCAGGTCTTCCTGTAGGGTATTGGTCTGCAGAGGTATTGAGTAAGTTGGCTAGTGCGATTGGGAAACCATTGTATACTGATAAGTATACTGCTCATTATGACAAAATCTCATTTGCCAGAATACTTGTAGAAGTTGATACTGCTTATCAGCTTCCTGATGAGATAGAAATCGATACACCTTATGGTTCTAAGGTTCAGTCTGTTGAATATGACTGGAAACCTACTTTTTGCAACCACTGCCTCAAGTTTGGTCATGACACAATTGAGTGTTGGTATTCTACTGGGAATTCAGACAAACATGAGGAGGAGAAAGAAGACATAAGGAAAGGGGAAGTCAGACAAAAGCAGCAGGGGAAACAAAAGAAAAAGGAATGGATTGTAAAGAAGAATGTAGCAAATGATGAAGGCCAAAAGCAATCTGAGGAAGCTGTTAATCCACCAGTCTTGTACAGACAGATCAGGATTCAAGCAAGGTAGATGATCAAGTTAATTTGCAGCTGACTGTGCAATCGAATCCTGAAGATCAACTTAATGAAGTAAGCACTGTTATCACTACTAATGGTGAACAGATGGCCAGTATGGGTATTAGAGGGAAAGGAATCATGGAAGTTATGGGAAGAAGAGGGCAACAGTTTGATCCTGGGCCTTCTTATAGTCTGCCAGATGTTGATCCATGATTGTAGTCACATGGAACATTAGGGGACTTAACCAGTCCCCAAAGCAGAAGGAATTGAAACAATTCCTTACTGATAATAAAGTTGATGTGATTGGTATACTGGAAACAAGAGTAAAAGAGCATAAAGCCAAGAAAATATTTGACAGGATTGCAAAAGGCTGGATGTGGCAGTGCAATTATGCAAAGGCTGTTAATGGAAGGATATGGCTATTATGGAAACCTCATATTCAGATTCAAGTGGTGTCTCTTTCTGACCAGTTTATCCATTGCCTAGTGGAGGATACAAGAAGTCTAGTCAGATTTCAATTCAGTGTTATATATGCTCAAAACACTGCAGTGCTTAGAGCACAGTTATGGAGGGATCTCAGAACAATTTCTATTCCTCAGCAAGATGCATGGCTTATAAGTGGTGATTTCAATTGTGTATTAAGCTCTGATGATAGAATTGGTTCTCCTGTGACTGAGACTGAAGTAAGGGATTTTAAAGGCACAGTAGATGAGTTACAACTTACAGCTTTAAGAGCAACTGGATGGTACTTCACTTGGACAAACAAGCAGGATGCTGATTCTAGAGTATATAGCAAGATAGACTGGGCATTTGGCAACATTCAATGGCTACAACAGTTTGGACACTTGGAGGCTGACTACATGAATCCATTGATTTCAGATCATTCCCCTATCCTAGTAAAATTTGGTGTATATAGGCCATTACATCCTAAACCATTCAGACTATATAGCAATGTAATGGAACATGAGCAGTTTCATGAAATTGTGAAGCAAGTCTGGGAGAAGGTTTATCATGGCACCCATATGCAACAGATTTGGAGCAAATTGAAGACAGTTAAGCAGCAGATAAAGGGTTAAATGACCATTTAGCCAAATACAAACAGCAGATCATCCAGACAAGAGAAAAACTTGATATTTTACAGTTACAAATGCAGACTAACTGTCTTTCACAGGAGCTGATTATTGAAGAAAGAGGTTTGCTAGAAGAACTTGACAAATGGAACAAAGTTGAAGAGCAGGTAATGAGACAAAAATCCAAAGCTACACGGATTGAATGTGGAGATGCAAATACCAAGTACTTTCATGCACAATGGAGGATCAGGACAGGCCAAAATAATATCACTTCTATCCATACTGACACAGGTATCAAATTGACTGAGCCTACTGCTGTAGAACAGGAGTTTTTAAAGGTTTTCCAATCTCTAATGGGAGAATCTATTGTTGAACTTCCCTGTGTGGATACCAATATTATGAGAGGTGGAAGATGTCTTACACTTGAACAGCAAAGAATACTTATTTGCCCAGTCACAATGGAGGAAATCAATGCAGCTGTTAAGGAGATGCCTAAGGATAAAGCTCCTGGAGTTGATGGTTTTCCTATTGAGTTCTTTACAAAGAACTGGAAGATAGTACAAGAGGATATATTTTCTGCTACTAAGGAGTTTTTTGAAACCTGTAAAATTCCTCATATGATCAATACTACTGCAATAGCTCTTGTTCCTAAAGTCAAATCTCCTACCACAGTGAAGGACTACAGGCCAATTTCTTGTTGTACTACAGTATACAAGATCATATCCAAAGTTATAACCAACAGAATGAAGAGAGTAATTGGAGACTTGATTGGACCTACTCAATCTGCTTTTATAGAAGGAAGGAGTATCATGGATAACATTCTTCTAAGCCTTGAAATCTTTAAAGGATACTCTAGGAAAGGGGTTTCACCTAGATGTGTTCTAAAAGTGGATCTCAGGAAAGCTTATGATACATTAGAGTGGGTATATCTGAAGCAGATTCTTATTGCTTTGGGCTTTCCTGCTAAATTTACTGACTGGATTATGGCTTGCATCTCTTCTGCCTCATACTCTCTAGTAATGAATGGAGGTCTTACTAAACCATTCAATGCTAAGAGAGGTATAAGGCAAGGGGACCCTATGTCTCCTTATCTATTTGTTCTAGCCATGGAATATTTGAATAGACTGCTGCAACAACTACATAAGGATGGAAATTTTAACTTCCATCCTAGATGCAGGAAGCTTAATATTTCTCATGTCTGTTTTGCTGATGATTTGCTAATGTTCTGTAGAGCAGATGTGGTATCTATTCAAATTCTTCACAGCACTTTTCTCAAATTCTCTTATGCTTCTGGTCTTCAGGCAAATATAGGCAAGAGTGCAATCTATTTGGCAGGTATTCCACAGGATACTAGAGATATGATTATTGCTGCTCTAGGTTTCACTAAAGGACAGCTGCCTTTTAGATATCATGGAGTTCCTCTGGATTCTAAGAAGTTATCCATTCAGCATTATTTGCCTCTCATTGAAAAGATCACAGCAAGAGTTACTTGTTGGTCTGCAAAGCTTTTGTCTTATGCTGGCAGAACTCAACTGATAAAGGCTGTGATCTTTGGTATGCAGACTTATTGGGCACAGGTGTTTATAATTCCTAAGAAGGTATTGAAGGCTATAGAGGCAGTTTGCAGATCTTATCTATGGACAGGTAAAGCAATCTTATCCAGAAGAGCACTTGTGGCTTGGGATAAGGTGTGTCAACCTATTTCCTCTGGAGGCCTCAATGTTGTGAGAATGGAAGTATGGAACAAAGCAGCTATAGCTAAATTGCTATGGGATTTGGCAAAGAAGAAGGACTGTCTTTGGGTGAAATGGGTGCATACCTACTATATCAAGAATAGATCCATTGAGTCTGTGAATGTGCCATCAAACTCATCTTGGGTAGTAAAGAAGATATTGGACATTAGGACCTTGGTGTTGGGTAATAATCAGTTGCAAGGGAATATACTCAACAGACTTCAGAGTGTTTGTAAGTTGGGAAAGTTTCAGATTCATAAACTCTATATTGCACTGTTGCCTATATTTCCTAAGATTGTATGGAGGAATGTAATGCTTGTATCATCTGCACTACCTAGACATAGATTTACTGTCTGGTTAGCTGCTCATCAGAAGCTTCCTACCATTGAGAGACTGCAGCTTATGGGCATTCAAGTTCCACCTTTGTGTGCATTCTGCAGAAGGTATGATGAAGAGTTTAAACACTTGTTCTTTGAATGTGACATTACCAGTAGAGTTTGGAGGAGAATCTGTCTATGGTTGGGACACACAAGAACTACTGAATGCTGGGAGAATGAATTGAAATGGATCTGTAGCAATGCCAAGAGTAAAAACTGGAAAAAAGAGACCACTGCAACAGCATTTGTGACTACTGTTGCATTGCTGTGGAAGAATAGAAATCTGATCAGGTTTGAGAATAAGATTTTTGATGAAGAACAATGTTGCAGAGAAGTAGCACTGTTATTACATGCAAGAAATAGGAATCGCAAAAAGTGGAAGGATGGTTTACAAAAACTCAATGTATATCCTTAGTTTTTGGTTGAATTTTAGCTGCTAAGTAGTGATATGTATATGATATAAGTAGTTAGAATTCAAATGTAATTAGAATGATAGCAATTGAGTAGTAGAATTCCAACTACTACCTTAGGATTACATTGTATATTTTTTGATATCAATACAAAGTCGACAGTTAAGCTTAAAAAAAATGGAATATCTAATGTCTATGCACTTCAAAATCATATCAAACTATAAACTTTTGGGGTAAACACTTAGTCACATACTAAGGGGAACTGTCATATCCTTTACTTCTTATAGTAACTTACAAAGGTGGTACTTTCTAGTCCTAGTATGAATAAATTTGACAACATAAAATTATTCTCTGAAATTCAATATCGGCTGTTGTTGATTCTCACTTCATATATCATGTCTTCTTAGTCATATTCATGAGTCGTATGAAAAACAATCTCTGGTAATATCAAACATTTCGGACTACTAGGAACTTTTCCCTTACTCTTCTTTTCGTCCAAAACTATAATAACCAATTCTAGAGCATTTGTGGTTAAATTATTAACATTCTACATAATAGGGTTTGATATTTAAATTATCATCATCCAACTTGTGGCTCAATTGCTAAGAATTAAAATAAAACTTGTTCTGTGAGGTAAAGCGTATTCGGATACACAACCATACATAAACATGTCCTTCAGAGATACTATCACCTTATAAATCACTTCCCAGACAATCCAGCGAGTCTTGGTCTTAATTAAGACCTAAAACAGTTGAAAATTTTGCTACAATCACTGTTTTTACACTTTCTCTTAGCACCCGTAGGCATCACCATATACCCCCAAGTCAGCAGACGTTGGATACACTAGAAATCGGAGATCTGATAACTGCATAACAAATAACTTGCATACTGAATAACCATAAACCTGCTGACTGAAAGATTGTATAATTGGTAACTGAGTTAAGTTAATAACCATAAAACATAATAATTGCTTTTGTACTTCTGATAAGGTTATGCTCTACTCTGTACTACTATCCATTGCATCCTACTCTCAACGTCCTCTCAAATCTCATTTGTCACCAGCATGTACTCCATAGTTATACCACAATAGGCAAATCATCCTTACAGGACCTTGGAATTTTCTCTTCTTTTTTTCCCTGCCCGTTGTTAGGGCATTCAATACGTTTGAAATTCGATATGAAGAGAAGGTTACCTATTGCTCTAAGCTTCATGGCACGATCTAGAATAGAAAGAAATGAGACAATCCTAGATGTCTTGGTAGTTAACCATTTGTATGAGTGGTCGACACACGCAAATAAAGGAAAATCCATTGGGCACGGCTTCATAGACTCCCTAGGACTATTGAACCTAGTGTTCTGATACCAAGCTTTGTCACGCCCCGAACATAGGCTTGGACGTAACATGGCACCCGATTCCTGACTACATGCGACCGAGAGAACCAACTGGCTGGCTGAATCAACATGTGATATCATAACACACTGAATGTGGAAGATAAACTAACACATGCTGATATACTGAAAGTCTAGGTGATATACATCAAAGTGCGAAAATAATAATACAATTATGAAACATATTTGTAGCCAACATGGCTTAATATGAAAATCCTGCGACTCTATCTAACCATTACTCTAATCTATGAAGCCTTTATTAGAGTACTGAAAATACTGACTATTTGTAAATGCTGAAAGACTGTAAAGTAATGATAATGCCCCGAAAGAACTGGGGATCACCAAATAGCTGGTATGAGAATCCTAGCGCTCTGAATTGTCAACTTGTAAATCAGTACCTGCATTGTGAGTGCAGGACCCAGGGAAAAAGGGACATCAGTACATTTGAATTGCACTGGTATGTAAAGTAACTGAAAGAAATAATTATAAATTCTCAAACTAATACTGAGCTAAAAACTCAGAATTGATAATTGATAACTAAAAGTATAACTGTTGAAACTGAAACTGAAATGATAACTGGTAGTTGATAACTGATAACTGAGAACTGATACTCCCTCATTTCAATTTATGTGAACCTATTTCCTTTTTAATCCGTGTCAAAAAGAATTACCTCTTTCCCTATTTGAAAATAATTTACCTTTATTCAATGATTTATAGCCACACAAAATATATGTGCTTTATTTTACACCACAAATTCAAAAGTCTTCTTCTTATCGTAAACTCAATGCTCGGTCAAATGGGTTCATATAAATTGAAATGGGGGGAGTAACTAATATAATAACTGATAACCGATAACCAAACTGAACAAAAGAAGTAAGGATATGAATACTCCCTCTTCTGAATGATGAAAACATATATTTATCTGTATATTAAACTGCAGCCACATGCCCAATATATCTGTGCATAAGCTGCGGCCTCGGGCCCAAGTATACGTATACATAACTGCGGCCTCAGGCCCAAAAATTGCATAAAGCATAAACTGCGGCCTCAGGCCAAAATACAAGTATTCAACATTCGGGAATTTAAGATCAGGAACTAAGAATCATATTGCAATACATGATAGTGAATCACACTAAGTTACATGATACTTGAATACTGGATTACACTGAGTAACATAATACTGGAATACTAAATAGGACTAGGCTGAGACATGTATCCTTGGACTGATTATGCACACTGATACTTTAGCTGTTTATAACATACGGAGTAATCTATACCAAGACTTGGGAGCATCAAACCCAAGTCTATATTGAGTACGCACTGAGCTCACAACATTCAGAATGAAAGTCATGAACTAGTTATAAAGCTAGAGAATAGAAGTTTTGCAACTATTCAAGGAACTAGGCTTTAATATATTTTGAGGCAATTGGCAACGTCGTAAAAGAAATGCAGTGCAGGGAGAATCATTAAAATTTCCAAGATAGTCAGCCTCATATACTTGAATTTCGCCCCTTAGTGACAAATTCCGTAACTTAAGTCATTTAGGCATATTATCAAACACCTTGTAGGCATAAAACTCAACATCTCATCACTGTATAATTAGTTCATCCAACTACCACCATTCATCAATAATTTATCCCACCATCATGATTTACCAATTTATAACTTCTAACATCACATATATGACCATCCATCCACACCCAACCAACAAAATTCCATCAATTAATCATCTTTCGATCTCTACAATAATTATGTAATTAAATAGGGAACTTATGGCTTTCAATCACCATCCCAATAATTTCAATACTCATTCGTACTCATATTCTCTTAACAAATTCATACATTTATGTCTAAGGGTGTAGGATTACCTTTGTGGAAGAAATCTTGCAAAATCCTCCTTTGAGTTCTTTAAAATATATCTTGAAAATCTAAGTATTTTATGTGTAGATTTCATCAATATTAGTGCAGAAATTATGAAATTTCACACCATAATAATGGGGACTGCTTACCTTGGAGATTAGAGGGGTTGGAGGTCTTGAGAGAGTGGAGGAAAACCGTAAAAGTCGTCCAAAAGAAATGGGGGAAGCTGGACCTCAAAATTGTATACATAGGCCCAAATTTCGGATGCGGCCTAGGATGCTTTGCATCCCCACTTCATTCCTCTCAGGAGCTCGGATGCTGACCCGGATGTTATGGTAGCACTTCACTGCCAGCCGCTCTTTTCGGACGCAGCCTCGGATGATTCGCATCCACACATTTCAAAACCAGCCTTTGGTAATTTGGTCATAACTTTTTGTAGGAAAGTCCAATTGACGAACTGTTTAAATATTTAGAAACTAGACTCGAGGATATTTTATTTGATAGATTTTTCATCACATAAGATCTCATATATCAGTAGTTATGCGCATCCAAAGTGTGATCTTGGATATTTCTCATACAATTATTATCATATACAATTGATAACCATCATATAAATATTCCTCATCCGCACACAGCTGATTCATATTTACATAGTGTTATATTACCCATACTTATCCTGATAGGCTTCACATGTCTAAACGATCACATTAATACTCATCTAACACATCCACAACTAATCCAGATTTACGGGGCGTTATAGAAATAGTTTCTTAGGACAGTGCCTAGCACGACTCAAGCCAGTTGGTATATTTCCCCTCATTAATCATATTATTGTAGTATTATTATTGTTATTTTTCCGTGTAATTTTCCCACAAAGTTTTCTTTCCAAGATCGAGGCTGATATCACTTATCGAGGTCAAAAGAGGGGGTACTTCGAGATGATATCAGTATGGTTTAGTAATGGAAAGAACGAGATACCCGCAATGGGCCGAAGATCATGGCGTGACTTTCGGAATGGATTGATCATCGGCGGTTAATTAGTTGTGAAATATGATTTTCTACTATAATTAGAAGTGTACCTTATTTAAGACTCCCCGATTATATAAAGAGGGATCCCATTTATTTGTAAGGATTCATGTTCACTGATAAAAAAAATATACACTTATTACTTTCTTACTATTTCACTTACTATTTATCAAAGTTAGCTTTATCATTTTCTATTTCTACTATCACACCTCGAGACTATCATAGGTCGAGATCGAGATTTTGCTTGCATACTGGTTTGATCTATTTTATTATCTAATTTATCAATTTAATTTTATTGTTTACTAATTAATAGAATTAAATCTCATATTCTTAAAACTACCATATAACTTTAATTGTAAACACTTTATAAGTTCTTCCCTGACTTGTCTCCTTTGGGCTGGGGAATCATATTTCAACCCACTTTGAAATAATAAGATGGATGATGGACTTTGTTTTTTATGTAAGATAAGTGTTATATAGTCATCGATCTTCTCATGTCTAGAATTTTCTACGTCTCATTTTGTTTTCTATGGAATAGTGCATAAATTTATTTCTTAGTTATAAGATAATTTTTATGATTATTGCTAAGTTAATTAAATTGAATGACTATTCATATAGTAATTTTTGATAAGCAAAGATTTAATATTATCATTTTGGTTTTTCACACGATATTAATAATTATATTGGACCCCGACTAAATTCGGATTCGTATTAGAAAGTCCTACATTTGAAGTAAAGCGTTCCCTATCAAAGACGTTTTATACTAAAGGTTCAAACTTCGGACAACACCTCAAAGAATGAAGGAGTAATTATACTCTAAAGATTTCAAACTATTACCACAATGCATGGCACTATATTCCACCACTTTTCATCAACTTATTTCTTGTGCAAATTATGTTGGATGGACTTTAAAATTAACTGAGAATGAGATGTATGGGGCGTTTGGACATAAAAATTATAAAATTTCAAAAAAAAAATATAAAAAAATAGACAATTGAAAATGATATTTAAAAATTAAAATCATGTTTAGATATGAATATAATTTTGGATTAAATTACTTGAGTAAAAATTTTGGAAAAAAGTTTTTTGAAGTTTTTTAAATTTTTAAAAAATTTCAAAATTTATTGTTAAGTAAAAGTTTAAAATTTGATTGTCAAATATTGAATTTTTTTAAAAAGTAAAAAAATTCTCATGGCCGCTTAAGTTAGTTTATCTTCTTTTTGGACAAAGAACTAGTGGTATATTGACAGCTTTACATTTGTAGCCAGAAAAGATGAGGAATATTAATAAACACCAATAATAAACCTCAATAATTAGGAGACGGTAACAAAGTTGTAAAGGTGTCGGTTAATTGAATATTTGAGGGACAAACAAACAAAGAATGGCACAAAGATCGAGGCCAACACTACAAATGGCAAAGTTTTGCCAAAACTATTAGGACCAACCCATGAGGGCAGGTTTTAACAATGTGCTACTATCGACACATTGACACTTGCTTTTTCACTATTGCGGCTTTAGATATCGACTTATCCTCGTTGGCGGAAGGAAAAATGATATTACGTAGTCACTTTTAAAAATAATAATTAAAAAAATATATTTTTTATATATTTATATTTTGTATGTTATATATAAAATTTTAATTAATTTTATATATTTTTTCAGCTATCGAATATAAATAGATTTTGGTACGAATTAAAAGTAAAAAAAGTCCTTGATTGAATTCTAAAACCCTAGAATTATGTTGAAGTTATAAGTACTTCTTCCCTCTTTAATTATTAATCTCAAGTTCGAGTCCTGATCATCAAGGGCGTATTTAGGTCGTTTTACAGTATACATGAACTCGTGATCTTTCCGTCAAACTAGATATTAGTATATATTTCATAAAATTGGTCTAACATTATTATCGGCTAAGATAGTTCAAAGGGTGAATGATGCACTTGATTAAATATAGAATTATTTATCCAAAGGTCCACACATATTCTAATAAGGGATTTTTACATATACATCCCATATAGCAAACCTTATTACCAATCATGTTTAAGGTTAGTGTTTATTATATTTAAGTATACCACCTTTCAATTTATGTACCAAAATTTATCTTTAAGGTTTAAGGATCAACTATTAATTAGAGGCTTGATTTGTGGAACAAAATCTTTTCAAACTATTAATTAGAAGCTTGATTTGTGGAACAAAATATTTTTTTTTTACACGTCTTTCTCTTTCTTCCAACCAAAACCCCTAACATTTAAGAGATCTTCTTTGCTCCAAGTAATCTCTCCTCTCTCCTTTTTTTTTTATTTGTGAGATGCTTAGGTAAGTGTATCTACACTACAACACGATCTTAGTACGAAACGATTATGTGAAATACATAGTGAGTATAGTAGTCGTGTAAGTGATAAATTGATGAGAGAATGTTGATCCCCGCGAGGATTACTTTTAGGGTTTAAACTTAAATGATTTGACTGTTTTGTTAATTTTGAGATATTGAATTATGGACGAGGAGCAGAATAATCTGAATATGGAAACCAAAGAGAACTCCGTAAGAAGACATGTGCACAGACGAGAAGAAACTCAGTGAGAACTTATCTGGTGTTTAAGCGCTTTTTGTCTAAATGTACTGTATTATTGCATACTAGGATTGTTTATACAAATTGTAGTTAACTGTAGTTTTTTGGAGTTAATTTGTAGTTAATTGGAAAATGTACCGTTGAATCAAATTTGTAGTTAATTGTAGTATTTGTAGTTTAATGTACTTTTTATTTGGAACTGACTGTTGACTCAAATTTATAGTTAATTATAATTTTTGTAGTTTAATGTAGTTTACTGTACTTTTTATTTGGAACTGTGATAAAAATACAGTGTATAAAAGTAGTTAACTGCATATAAAATGCATATAAACGTTAACTACATTTACCCACATTGTCATCCTCTATTGCTACAAATAAACTGCATATAAACGTTAACTACATTTACCTACATTTGACTATATTTTAAAAACACACTGGAAACACCGCATATAAACGTTAACTACATTTACCCACATTTGACTACATTTTAAAAATACACTGGAAACACTGCATATAAACGTTAACTATATTTACCCACATTTGACTACATTTTAAAAACACACTGGAAACACTGCATATAAACGTTAACTACATTTACCCACATTTGACTATATTTTAAAAACACACTGAATTGCGCTTTTCCCATATTGATAGTTTGGGATGTATAGATTTGATATCGCAGAATTTGCTTTTCTCGAAAATAATGTTGCCCAACAAGGAGAGCGTAAGGATGTGTTAGATGCTTGCAATCATATGACCAATTTATTTGTCAAATTTGAGTGCATTGTTGAAAACTTCGTGGTTAATCCTTATTCCACATGTAGCTTCTTGTTTAATCATGTAGACTATGTTATTGCAGAAATTAAGCTTTTCAAGGACATTGTTGAATTTGTGCATATCTTCATAGAAAATAAGGACGTCCCAAGTGATCGTCAAATATCAAAACCTAGCACTCCAATCATTGATGAAGCAGTTGTAGGCTTGGAGGATCAGATAGAAATATTAATGGCACGGGTAATTGGTGGAGGGGAGAGAGTCCTGCTGGTTAAGATTTTTTTACCGTTTTTGATTGATGCTTTAATTGGGACAGAATCAAATATTAATTGGGATCCTTAAAATGTGGCACAATTTTAGGCTATAAAATCAGCCATATCCGTTTTTGATTGATGCTTTAAATGGGACAGAATCATATATTAATTGGGAGCCTTAAAATGTTGCGCAATTTTAGGCTATAAAATCAGCCACATATGGTTTGGTACATATTTGGTAACGAAAACATGGAATATGCGGGTAATAACAAAACAAGGCACAATAATAATAATAAGATTTACTATATGAGATGTATATGTAAAAATCCCTTCTAATAATTCTATATTGGCCTTTGCTGAGTATGAAATTATATTTATTAGGGAGTGTTTTACTTCTTATATGAGATTTTTCAATAGGAAAGTAAACTTAATCGAACTTTAATATAAATATAAATATCAAATGTAAAACAAGAAACCAAAAAGGTTAAGAGTTGCTTTTGGGTCATAGTCTAAACTTGGCAAGGATACATAGGTCTTTATTGGGTTGTAGGGGCCAACGAATATTAGGTATCTGAAAATCCTAGCTAATTCTAAGACCTAAGAGATAGGTTCTATTCTTCGATGCTGACGCCAAACTCCAAACCCAAGTTCAATCAATAAAATGTTGCTAGGGCTAACTTATATGAGAACATTTAATTATTACTTCATTGCATTTTTTTTCTTTTTTATTGGAATTATTTTTTAAATGGAGTGGTTCATTGATTAGCCGGAGAGGGAATGATAGGAAGAATATAATTTGTTTAGATTTCTTTTATCCTAATTAAAAGTTTTGAGTTCGAATTTTAAGAATGAAAAAAGTATTAGGACTTGTTTGGACATAGAGTTCCAAATGTTTTTCTGAAAAAGTTAATTTGGATGAAGTATTGAAGTTTAATGTGAAATTAAATCATTTGAACATGAATTTTGAGGCAAGTTTTAATACGTTATTTTTTTCCTTTTCAGCTAAAAAGTCTGAAATGGTTATATTTTGGCTCAAAAAGAGGTTTTAAACTATATTTGAAATTTGAAGTTTTAATTTTCAAAATTTTCGAAAAAACTACATTAATTCTATGAACAAACATATATTTTTTAAAAAATTGAGAAAGGAAAAAAGGCTTTCAAAATTTATGGAGGGGCATGTATGGTACACAATGGAAGTGGAAGACAAGATCCGGTTTAAACGGGAAGGTACTAATTTAACACTGAGCACCAACAGTACAACCCCCTTATGCATTATAGTCCTCTCCTGAAAGTAACGTCCTAGGATAATTTCTCAGTTTAAGTGATTATCATTAATTAGTCGCAACTTCAGTGACAAATTTTAGAACTCGTTTGAATTTGCTTATTTTAAGTGATTATAATCAATATAACTTAAGTCGTTGGATAAAGTAAATAAGTGTATTTAAGCATCTGCTTTTAAGTTAAAATGATAAAAATAATTTTTAAAATTATGCTTAAAAGTCTCTTAAAAGATAGAGATTATGATATCAAATATTATCACTCTCATCGGTCATCACTTATTCAAAGCTTAATCAATTAATTAACCACGCTTCAAGTTGCGCTAATCCAAAGCTATTATTGACCAAAAATATTGTCAGTTGCAAGCTTGAGATTTTTTGTCTCCTATTCGCAGTTATTCGCATAAAATATTACTCAATGGCCTGGGAGGGTAGTGTGTACGGAGACCTTAGGGTAGTGTGTACGCAGACCTTACTCCTACCTTTGGATAGGCTGTTGTCAAATAGACCCCTGATATTCTTCCCTCCAAGAACTTCTCACCTTGCTCTTGGGGAGACTCGAACTCACAACCTCTCGATTGGAAGTGGGGATTACTTGTCATCAGAGCAACCCTTCTTGTCAGAGCAACCCCTCTTGTCACACATTAAATTGCTAATTGCATTTTTTTTCTTTTCTTTCTTACATAACTTTCCTTCAATTATATGATTTTGAATAATTTTTTTTATCTTTTTCTCATTCATATTACAATAACAACATTCTATTAAAATCCCGATAGCTTATTCATAGTAAGGCTGTATCCGGTATCGGTGCTGGGTCTATTTGGGCCTGCGGTTCCGGTTCTGGCGGTTCCGGAGCCGGAACCGCTACCATACGGTTCCGGGTACCATCCGGTTCCGGTTCTGGCGGTTCAGGTTCCGGCGGTTCTGGCGGTTCCGGCGGTTCTGATCAATATCTTGTATAGTAGTCATTAGTATATTGTAGAATATATTTTATATGGTGTACTATGTTATTAGTATAGTATATATTGTGTTTGGTAATTAGTATATATTGTGTATAAGTAGTGTATAGTTTGTATATAAGTAGTATATATTGTATGTAAGTAGTATATATTGTATATAAGTAGTGTATATTGTGTTGTAGTTAGTAATTAGTATAAATTGTATATAAGTAGTATATATTGATAAAGAAATATTGAGACAAAAGATATTCAAGGATATGATAAAGAGCATATTTATTGACCAAAATGGCATATCTTTCTTAGTCTTCCTTCCCCCAATGGAATGAGCACAACATGGTACTAATACAACCATTAAAAGGAAAAAAACTAAAAGAAGACATGCCAATGTACTAGTTACATCATAATTTATGTATTATTTCTAACAAATCTCATAAAACCTTCAAGGTTTGGAGGTGGTTGTGTTGGCGGTGGTGGAAATGAAGCTTGTTCATCACCACTTCCGGGTGAAGATGTTTCCTGAGCAAGTTCTGCTAGCATTTCTTCATAGCACTCATCTATTTCTGGTTGTGATTCAGCTAGCCCAAAGTTCCTTCTTTCTGCGCGAATCCAATCTCGAAAAAGCACTGATTTTTTCAAGCTGTCCCGCATCGACGCTCTGTGATCACCTATTTGTAGTCTTGCTTGACTAAAAGCGCTCTCCGATGCAACGGTTGACGCTTGAATCGACAGAACATCCCGAGCCATCCTTGCAAAAACGGGAAAATGCTTTTCCCTTTTCTTCCACCAATCCAAAAGGTCGAAAGAGCCGTCTGGATTCTCATTCTCTACTCCCTGCGACAAATAAACTTGAAGCTCATTTAGATGGGAAATTTCATCTAAATTTTCCCCTTGAGTACCCCTGAACTCCGTCCACGATTTAAGAGCTGCTAAGCCAGCAGCTCTTTCAGACGCCTGTGATGTAGACGAAGTAGGGGTCGGAATATTAGGCCTAGCATGCTCTAACGCCTGTTTATATGCATTATAAATAGTTTGAGAATTCACTTTAATTGATGCTTTCGCATCAGATAGTGTAGCCATTTCTACTTCTGAAAGATCTAAAGCTTGATAAATAGTAGAATACCAAAAGTGAGGACCTCCTAATTTCATAGTAGGATTTAACATAGCAGACACACTAAATATAGGAGGGATTGGAAAAAATATTTTTTAAACTTCTTTTTCATTTCAATTATTGCAATTTCATAAATTTCCCCTCCCTCGTTAAAATCAACAAACAAATTAGCAAGTGCGGCAATATAAACTAAACAGTTAGAAATAGTTGGATAATATTTGCCAGATAAAGCATTTGTAGCCACATGAAAATGTTCTAAAAAATCTAAATAATGTTAGTCCAATCTTGTGTAGTTAGCATGTCCTTATCTTCCTCCCCACAATCCCGAGAATTATACGTAGCGTTAATTGGGTTTCTATATTCGTACGCTACTACTAAACTTTTGTACATGTAGTTCCACCTAGTCGGGCAAGGTTTAGGAACCTTTCTTTCTCTAAGGCCATATTCGTCACACTTTTTAAAATATTCTCTAAGTCTACTTCTACGGTTTGAATAAAATAGCCAATTAAGAGCCATTTTAACCTTTTCAATTTCTATGTTTAATATTCTCATACCATCACCAACAATTAAATGATAAATATGACAAATACATCTAATATGAAAAATATTAGTAAACGCAGGATTAAGTGTTCTAGTTGGCATACCTATTGCATTAGTGTTGCTAAAAGCGTTATCCATGGAAATTGACATTATTTTATCACTAAAACAAAAATATCTACATACATCTGAAACAGTGTTAGCAATAAACCCACCCGTGTGCCGTGAATTAATTATTCTATATGCAATAATGCGTTTTTGCATTGTCCAATCTTCGTCTATCCAATGACTGGTTACGGTTAGATAATCACAATCACTATTACTTCTACCAATATCAGTTGTAATAGACATACGATTAGTTATATGGGTAAATAAATAGCGCAAATATTGTTCATATTCATGCTTGTATTTATAAATATCGACCTTAACTGTGGCGCGAGGCCAACCTCTATACGTAAGATTAAATACTTTTCTAATATAATAAATCCATGCAAGATTAGAAGCAAAAGAATAAGGCAAACACATAACAGTAATCATTTTAGCTAATTCTTCACGATCCTTATTTGGATCGTAATATAATATACCTCCGGTGACTGTGTTTATTCCTGGTTGAACTAGATTTGAACCAGTACTTGGGTTAACTGTAGAATCAGCACTTGTCCTCCCCTCTTTTTGCGCTTTCAATTGCAAATATCTAGCCTTATCGCTAGGGTGTAATCTTATATGCTTAACTAAACTACCCGTGCCGCTACGATCTGCAGTATACCTATGAACAAGTAATTTCCCACAAGATTTACACTTAGCCTTATTTTGTTCTCTTAGTTGAATAAAAAATTGTCAAACTAATGATGTTTCTGAACGTTTAAGAGGTTGTCTACTAAAAGTGGGAGTTTGTACGGGTAGGCGTTCCGGTTCATCACCTAAGTTATGAGCAGGACTAGTAGGTGTATCATCTAAATCTACTGGAGCTTGGGTTTCGTCATCATCATCATCCTCATTTCCCTCTAAGATAGGTGCATTAGGATAAAGAGCATTCATAATATCATCGTGTATTCTATCACCAACTGCTACATCATGTAGAAAATCAATATCGCTAAATTGAAAACACGGGTGATCACTATCAAGGATTCCGAAGGCTTCATTAGGATTTCTAGGTTGGCTACTACTTTGAACTTGCTTATCTTTCTAGGTCGGGGAGCCGGGGGAGGGGTAGTATTTTGGCGACTACTTTCACCTGTTTTAGATTTTCCTTTACCGAACATATTTTTCAACGAAAATGCCATAATAATTATAAATAAGCAAAATAACAACATACAAAAATATTCTTAGCACGTAAAAGTTGAAACTAGTTTATCGGATTGACGAACAACTTCTTGAAAATTGAAAATCGTTGAAATTGAACACTTGAAAACTTCAATTCAACAACTTCATAATGTTTCACGAATTTGCAACAATAAATTAAGCACTTGCACTAGAAAGATTGAAAGAGAGCTTGAGAGAGATTGAGAGATATTGATGAATTGGTGAATAAAAATGAAAGAATGGGGGGTATTTATAGTTGAGAAATGGGAAATAGTGTAATTATATAAAGTTTGGGGTTAAATTAAAGTTTGGGGGCCAAATGATTATTTTTTAAACTTTCAAACGACTACTTTTGAAAAAGAGCCGTTTGGAAATTATTTATAAAAAAAAATTTTGTTTTATAAAAAATTACCGTTACAGAACCGCCGGAACCGTTTGGAACCGCCAGAACCGGTTCGGTTCCGATTCCGGTTCTGACGGTTCCATAGGGTAGAAAAATTCCGGTCCGCGAAAAATATAGCCTTAATTCATAGTCATTGCAAAAAATGAATTTACGATGAATGGATAGTCTTTTTTATCCAATATATTCAATAGTTGACCAAACAAAGTGTACGAAATATTTGTAACAAAATTGACTGGATTTTCATTTATTTTCACAACATCAGTGAGACATCTAATTTTGGCAAAAATTAAAATTCAAAAGATGTAATTAAGTAGAGTTCAAAAATTCACGATAATGAAAATTAAAACTATCGATTTTCATTCCATAGTCTCAAAATTGTACACTATACAAATAGGAGTAATTTTTTTCTCTTTTCCTCCCTCATCTATTTTCTTTTCTTTCTCTTGTAGTATATACATTTTACATTATCAAATCCCAACCACCGAAAAAAAAAGAAAATCAGTAGTGCTACAAACCGGCGGCGACCGGAGAATACTCGCCGTAAAAATCAGAAATGCCGGAAGCCAACCATAGTCTCTCATTAAAACTATCTTGCATATCGTCGGGAATAAACGGCGTACGGCAAAGTGGACAAGTTTTCTGATCATGATCCATCCAACGGTCCAAACAGCTCCGGTGGAATATATGTCTGCAATTTGTGAGCCGTCGGATCTCATCATCCCCATCAAATTCGTACAAGCAAACGGCACAGCTCTCCGGCGGGTCAACAAGTTCGGAGAACTTAACCACCGGCAACAGCTCCCGGATCAACGTTGCTGACACTGAGTGGAGCTCCGAGTGAGATTCGGGTCGGGTCGGAAATGACATTTCGGGCTCGAGGAAATCTCCTAGACCAAGAACGGTGAAAAGCGTGCAAATGAACTTTCTTATAAAACCCAGAATTGTTAGTACGTGGACTAACAATTTGGGTAGGAATAAATCCGTGTAACCAACAGGGAAACCCATTATTTCTCGAAAATCGAAATACTAAAATGTTCGGTTTCAGAAGAACAGAACCGAACACACGAATTGTGTGAAGCAATTTAACAATTTAGTGTGTAAAAAATGGAGATATAGAGAGGGAAGAAGCTGAGATTTGAGAAAGCGGAGAGAAAACGGCAAACGGGGAGGTGAATTATATAGGAGGAGAAGGGGAGTGGTGAATAGACAGAAAAGGGCTTGAAATTGAGTAAAATTTCGGGGAACCTGTATAAATTTGGTTTTTGGGAGTTGAGGGTTGCGCGGGGGGGGGGGGGGGGGGGAGTAAAAACGTGACGATGTGTTTGTATTATACGCTAATGTCCCATTCGGGAGTTGTAGGGTGGAGTTGTCATACAATTTGGGCCGTTCACTGATGAACACGTTTTATTTTGTCGCTTTTTTACCTGACGCTTTTCTCTATTATTATTTCCAACAGTTAAATTTTCAGATTTTTCTTTTACCACTGCGGTAACTTTGCATAGATTTTCCGGGGTTGTTATTATTTTTAGTTTTTCATCCAGCATTCGGTGCATTTGTATTTATATTTATTTTTTGGGTCATTTTTTAATTTGTATTTGTTTTGCAAAAAAAATTACAAGCGTAACAAAAGCAATATCCATCAGTATTTTAGTAGAGAGGTCTGAACTTTTTAATTTTTGCAGAAGATGATGAAATTATTTAGTTCATTTGTAAGAACTTCAGCACTAAATAAGGTGAAGTTTTTTTTGTCCTGGATAAGCTTTTTCAAAACTTTAGAAGAAGATGCTGAAGTTATTTAGTTCATTTGTAAAAAAAACTTCAACACTAAAAAAGCTAGATTTTTTTGGTCCTGAGTAAGCTTTTTCAAAAACTTTCGTAGAAGATGCTGAAGTTATTTAGTTCATTTGATTGTCCTGAGTAAGCTTTTTCAAAAACTTCAGCAGAAGATGTTGAAGTTATTTAGTTCAATTGTAAAAACTTCAGCACTAAATAAGGTGAAGTTTTTGTCCTGGATCTTTTTCTAAAACTTCAGCAAAAGATGCTCAAGTTATTTAGTTCATTTATAAAAACTTCAGCACTAAATAAGCTTGAATTTTTTTTATCATGGATAAGCTTTTTCAAAAATTTAAGCAGAAGATGCTGAAGTTATTTAGTTTATTTGTAAAAATGTCAGTACTAAATAAGCTGAAGTTTTTTTGTCCTGGATAAGCTTTTTCAAAAATTTCAGCAGAAGATGCTGAAGTTATTTAGTTCATTTGTAAAAATTTCAGCACCAAATAAGTTGAAGCTTGTTGTCATGGGTAAGTTTTTTCAAAATTTCAGCAGAAGATGCTGAAGTTATTTAGTTCACTTGTAAATACTTCAGCACTAAATAAGCTGAATTTTTTTTTATCCTGGATAAGCTTTTTCAAAAACTTCAGCAGAAGATGGTGAAGTTATTTAGTTCATTTGTAAAAATTTCAGCACTAAATAAGCTGAAGCTTTTGGTCATGGGTAAGCTTTTTTAAAACTTCAGCAGAAGATGCTGAAGTTATTTAGTTCACTTGTAAATACTTCAGCACTAAATAAGCTGAATTTTGTTTGTCCTGGATAAGCTTTTTCAACAACTTCAGCAGTAGATGCTGAGTTATTTAATTCATTTGTAAAAATTTCAGCATTAAATAAGCTGAAATATTTTGTCCTGGATAAGCTTTTTCAACAACTCCAGCAGAAGATGCTGAAGTTATTTAGTTCATTTGTAAAACTTCAGCACTAAATAAGCTGAAATTTTTTTGTCCTGGATAAGCTTTTTCAAAAATTTAGCAGAAGATGTTGAAGTTATTTAGTTTTTTTTTGCAAAAACTTCAGCACTATATAAGTAGAAGTTTTTGAAAAAGCTAATATAGTTTTTTGGCTCATATAATTACTATATTAGATCTTCATTTTTTTTCTTTTTTCTGAACGTTTTATGTAGCAAATCAGTAATTACATAAGAAAAAAGGTACCTTAGGTGAAAATAAATCAAATAATCATAAAATTAAGTGATATAAAGTGAAACTATTACTTTAAGATCATTTCATTTGATTCAAAGAAAAAAAGATTACATCAAAATCAAAATTGCAGAAAAAATTAAAAATAAATTGTGCAACTTATGTTAGTTAATTCATTGTTATTGATAAGTCATACAATCAATTTATTGGGACTTAAATTTAGCTGTCCCAACTCCCAATGAAGACCAGATGCTAACTTGTGTTATCGTACTAAAAATATCTTAAGAAAACGAAGGAGGAGAAGAAGGAGGAGAAAGGGGACTGAAGTTGTTTAAAAGTGAATACAAGTTAAGACTTTAAAAAAAATGAGTACATGTTAAATGAGGCGCGACCAAATAGGGCATCCCGTACAATTTTTACGGTATTCGGTACCCATATTGAGGCCTGATTAAGTCTGGATTCGCACCAGAAAGTCCCACATTGGGGGTGAAGCGCTTCTAAAACAGACAAATTGAAACCCAAGACCTCTAGTTAAGAATAAAGTATTACTTGCCAATCCACTACAATTTTTATTGGTTTCAAGGGTTATTTAATTTTCACATAATGTTATATTATAATTATGGGATTAATAATCTCGAAATAAATTAATGATGTATGCTTTGTTTGGTATTCATTCGCATAGAAGTAAATATTATAACCGTTAATTTACTATAGTGTGTTTGATGGAAATAGAATGAATCAGTATATTGTACTTTAAATTTCGGATGCTTAAATTTATAAATTTGTAAGATTTGGAGTATGAAAACGGAATAAATGTGATTTGATACATTAATTGTTTAATATATGTAATTAAATGTTCTGAATCTCAATGCATGTTCGGTCAACTAGAGGATTCAAGTGTGTGAGATTTTGTCCCATACTTCAAGCATTATCTATTTGTTTTTTCTCCATATTTCAATGTAGATTTTTCAGGAGAATTGAGGTCTGGTCGTTGTTAAATTTAACTTAAAATATCAACTACCAAAAATAGGAAAATTACATAGAATGTATTATGTTGTAGGGCTTGGAGTTGTCTAAAACTAGGTGAATTCATTTAAAAACCGTTTAATTCAATCAATTCGACATATAAAAACATAGATAAACTTTTTGAGATTATGAAGTACTGCTACTTTCAAGGAAAAAGTTCTCACTTAGTTTGTGCAATTAGATATATATATATAATGTAATTTTTTACTTAAGTTAATGGTCGAGAATTGCATATCTGAACAATAATCCAACTAAAAATTAGTGTAGTGAAAATATCTGAGCAACTACATGAAAAGTAAAGCACAAAGAAAAATATATGGTCATGTCACTCAAAAAGGAATAAAGAGATTGCTTTGTGCATTTCACTTACATTTTTTTTTTCTGTGACGAATTTGAATAACTTTTTGAGTTATATTAAATAAAAGTATAGACAAATCTAATGATATGAATGACGTAAAATTTGGTGGACCAAAAGACAATTATGACACATTGTATATCATTATATATCTAAACACAAGACTGGTAAATAATTTTGTTGATTACTAAAAGATAGCTACGAGTAATATATGTTACTATTATAATTGAGGACACTTTTTGAATTTTTTTAATTTCGATCGTACTTTACTATATCATGTTTCGTTTTCAAGGATTAATTATGCCAACATCCGTTGTGTGTCTAAATTGAAATTATTTGTGCGTTAAACAAGTAGAGTATTTTTTTTACGACAATATCAATAGATGAGTCATAGCCCAGAAGAAAAAAAGGTATTAGTTGTCTGTAAGAAGTGACCTACGAATTTTCGTTGATCTAATCTTGTGTATCTATTTATTATAAAACAAAAAAGTTATATGATCACTGTGTATATTATATTCATAAATGCAGGGACAGATATACATTATAAGTTATAAATTCTGTTGAAATTAATATTTTTGGCCGAAAATTTGCCGTATATAAAATATGATAGTTCAATGCATGAATTATCGCGCTTTCATGTAGGTGTTAATGAAGGCCAGCCATGGAGTTGCACTGAGAGGAAATGAGCGAGTGAGAGAGGGAGAAAAATGAATTCTTGTTGAATCAAAGGCTAATTACAGAAGCATCTAGAAATAAAGTATTTATACATGTAACTAACTAACTAAATTCTTAACTTAATTCTATACTAAAGTTATATGATTATTGAAATATGTTCTTCATTCCCAGCTTGCCTACCAAATAATCATGTTGTGGCTTGCATAAGCCTTTTGTAAGCAAGTGAGCTAGCTGCTCCTTAGTTCCAATATGTTGTGTTTGTATTTGCCCATCTTGATTTTTCTCTCTCACAAAATAACAGTCAATATCAAAGTGCTTGGTCCTCTCATGAAAAATGGGATGAGCTGCAATCTGAATTGCAGCTTTGCTGTTGCAGAATAGTTGCATAGGCAGATTCACCTGCACTCAAAGCTCTTTAAATAGTCCAATTAACCAAGTGATCTCAGCTACAGTTGATGTCATGCTTCTGAATTCTGTTTCAACTGAACTTTTAGAAAATTACTTTGTTTCTTTGATTTCCAAGACACCAAGGCCTGCCCAAACTTCACCATATAGCCAGTTACTGACTTCTGGTTTCTACACATGCTCCCCAATCTGAGTCACAGAATGCTGGCAGTTCTATGCTTCCATCTGTTGGCATAAACAACCCAAGGCCTGCAGTGCCCTTAATGTATCTAACTACTCTCATAGTTGCATCCACGTGAGACAGCTTAGGAGCATACATCTAATGGCTAAGTACCTGAACTACAAAAGCAATATCATGCCTAGTCATGGTTAGGTATAGCAGTCTACCAATCAGCATTTGGTAGCTGCTTCTATCTTTTAATTCTTTGTCAATTAAAGTTCCATTAGTGTGCAGAAACTTGTGTTGTTCTACATAGGACATCTTGTGATTGAACTCTAGATGGGTGGGAGCTGTTCTACTGCGTGCTAATCGCATTTCAGACTCTAACTCAAGTGCATACTTTCTTTGATCTATCAAGGTTCCTTCCTTGGATCTCAAGAACTCAATACCAGGAAAAAATTTCAGCTCTCCCATATCTTTCATCTTAAATCTAGCTTGTAGCTCTTTCCTTACTTGTTGAATAAGTGCTAAACTAGTTCCTGTCACTAGCAGATCATCCACATATACCAGTACTACTACAAGATCACAGCCTGCCTTGTATGTGAATAGAGAATAGTCAGAGTGTTATTGAACAAAGCCCATGTTAGTCAGTGCACTGGTCAGCTTCAAGTTCCACTGTCTGGGAGCTTGTTTGAGTCCATACAGTGACTTATGAAGTCTGCAAACCTTCTGTAACTCCACCTAGCTGGCAAAACCATCTGGAATGTGCATGTACACCTCTTCAAGAAGATCACCTTGAAGGAAAGCATTATGGACATCCATTTGAAACATATACCACCCAGATGTTTCGGCCAAAGCCACCACATACCTAACAGTCACCATCTTAGCAACAAGAGAGAATGTCTCCTTGTAATTAACTATATCCTTTGGCAACTAGTCTAGACTTATACCTTTTCACTTCACCAGTGGACTTGTATTTCACTTTAAAGACACATTTCCATCCTATAGGAGTCTTACCAGGAGGAAGATCAACAATAGTCCAAGTCTGATTAGTTTCAAAAGCTGAAATCTCAACCTTCATAACCTCAATCCACCTTGTATCTGTCTTGGCCTCATCATAAGTCCTTGGTTCAGTGACAGCTGAATAAGCTGCAAGTGATGCCCTGCAGGTGGATGAGATTGACTGATAGGATACACACTGTGAGATTGAGCGAGCATAGGAAGAGGTCTTAGACATCACAATGTAATCTTCTATCCATATAGGAGATTTAGATACTCTAGAAGATCTTCTTAAATCAACATGAGTAGGTGAAGGAATAGAAGGAAATGAAGAATGAAAAGTAGAGGATGAAGAGGGAGAATGATCAAAAGAGAGTGGACAGGAAAAGAGAGAAATGGGAGGAATATTCAAGGGAGGTTGAGGAGGAAATGGAAAGGAAGATTGAGTGAAGACATTGGTAGATGACAGATTAGGAGATTCAGAATCTCTAAGCTCTAGAACTGGGAACAAAGGAGATAGAGTTATATGTAGGTGTTTCAATGGAAATATATCTTCTCTGAGCACAGTGTTCCTGCTAACAAAGAAGAGTTTGGAACTCCGATCATACAGAAACATAACCTTTTTGACTAGAGGAATAGCCTATATGAACAAAAGGAATATCTATAGGGCAGAATTTATCAGTTTTCTTCAAGTTAGTTACATAACACAGACTCCCAAAGACTCTGAGATATTGTAAGGAAGGGTACTTGTGAAATGATATTTCAAAAAGAGATACACCCTTCAATATAATAGCGGGCAACCTATTCAGAATGTACACAGCAGTAGTAACACACTCTCCCCAAAATTTTAAAGGTACACAAGCCTGAAACCTTAAGGCTCTAGCCATATCAAGAATAGATCAATGTCTTCTTTCAACTCTGCTATTCTGTTGCGGAGTGTATACACAAGAACTTTGATGAACTATGCCATGTTCTTGTAGAAGTTTTATTACTTGATTGTTAAAGAATTCTGTGTCATTGTCTAACCTTAAACTCTTAATATTGCAGTGAAACTGATTTTTGACTAATAACAGGAAGTTTTTTAGAATCACAATAGATTCTGCCTTGTCATTCATCAAGAAAAGCATCCACTAAAGTCATAAAATACCTCCTACAATTGTGAGTAGGTACTTTGTATGGCCCCCAAACATCAGCATATATGAGATCAAGTGCATTAATAGAACATGCATTACTGGAAGAAAAACGAATTATGATCTGCTTAGCAATAGGACAAACTGCACAGAAATGGTCCTTCAATTGAACATTTGGTAAACTTTCTATCATTTTTAGAAACCTTAGTGGTGCATGACCCAACCTCTTATGCCACAATACATTCTCATGTGGACACTCAGATGTATTCTTATTTTCAATACTAGCAGTATTTTTTTTAAATTCACCACTAGTAGTATTTACAAAAGAACTTGAATGAAATGGACTAGAATCTGACAGCTGCTTGGGAACATCTTGTTCTTTGTGCTTCAAAATGTAGAGGTCATGCTCCTCTTTACCAATCTCCATCACCTTCCCAATGAAAAGCTCCTGAAATATGCAGAAATCAGGAAAGAAGGCCACTAGACATCTTAGCTCTTTTGTGATTTTTGACACTAACATCATATTGAACTTGAAATCTAGAATATAAAGTACATGATGTCCTGATTTATCCTTAAACAATGATAGATATCACCAGTGTAACTGATAATAAGCTTTTTTACCATTAGGAAGTTGAACTGAGTTCTGATTATATCTTGTAGCTTTCTAGTATTGCTTAGTAAATTTAGGTTGTGAGCCATATAATTAGTAGCACCTATATCTATAATTCAATTATTATTCACTAGATGAGACATGGGGGCTGTTATAGTACTTGTAGTATTCATAGTTG
Source organism: Nicotiana benthamiana (assembly GCA_034376525.1). NCBI lineage: Eukaryota > Viridiplantae > Streptophyta > Magnoliopsida > Solanales > Solanaceae > Nicotiana > Nicotiana benthamiana. The sequence goes on from CM067339.1 coordinate 176,561,788, forward strand.
TAGAATTAGCCATAGTATCAACCTGGTTTCCTTTGTTCAGCATTTGCAGGATTTGATTGTATTGATCCTCAGTGAAGAAAGGTGTTGAAGAGACACCTGATGTTGCTAGAGAGGTATCAGCTGTTGAACCATATGTTGGGACCACATTAGCAGTTTTTCCTTGTTGAGGCGAATCAAATGCTATGCTATTTGTGTGTGCATATGCACCTTTGGAGTCAAGAATACCTCCTCATCCTTTCCTGTCTCTAAAATCATTGGGGTAGCCATAAAGTTTGTAACAATTTTCTCTAGTATGACCTTTAAGATGGCAGAAGTCACATTGAAGGGAGGACCTTCCAAGGTTATTTCTGGGCTTATAACCACGATTGTGACCACCGGTAGGAGCTCTATTACTCAGTAGGGCTTTAGAATCACTAACACCAATACTAGCATTGTTCCTTCTCTAACTTTCCACATTAATGATCATCACATATACCTGATTTATATTAGGTACTGGTCTAGTTATGAGGATCTGATCCTTGACATTATAAAAGGTATCATTTAGGCCAGTAAGAAACTGATACAACTTTCCAAGTTGATAATGTTCTGCATTTTTCCTAGATTCTGGACAACCACATGAAGAAGGAGGAACTAAAGCCTCATATTCATCCCACAACTCTCCCAATTTCCTTGTGTAAGTAGAATGATCTAGATGCGTTGAATTTATCAAATCTCTCATGAAAATCTTCCCAAACCTTGTGAGCATAAAAAACGTATATCACAGAACTAAGCAGATTTGGAGCCACAATGTTTATTATCCAGGCCAACGGAATAGCATTACACCTATCCCATAGCTCGTGTAAACTACAATCAAACATATGTTTTCTATATGTTCCTAGCACAAAACCAAACTTGTTTTTACCATGCAAAACAATCTTCATAGATCTACTCCTCAATGAATAATTCTCAGGACCTTGAAGTTGAATTGGGATGAGAACTGTACCTTGTGTATCAGATGGGTGAATGTATAGTGGATGATGGTGATGAACCAGATCTATATTCTGATCTGGTGTAGGAGCAAGTGGAGTAGCTGGAGTAGATGAAGTTTCGTCAGCAGCTATTATAGAAATCAATAACAACGAAATGGTAACAACTGAAATCAAATTGCAAAGGAATTATCTCTGTAGATCACAGATTCAAACACATAATGAAATTGAGCTGGAATTGAGCTCAATTCACGATAATTTTACTCAGTTTCTGTTCGCATCAACCTTCTCTTAATTACTGGGCACGAGAGCTTCACCTAAGCTCTGATACCATGTTAATGAAGGTCAGCCATGGAGATGCATTGAGAGGAAATGAGCGAGTGAGAGAGGGAGAAGAATGAATTTTCATTGAATCAAAAGCTAATTACAGAAGCATCTAGAAATGAAGTATTTATACATGTAACTAACTAACTTCTTAACTTAATTCAACATAAATGACAACTTATCTACAGTTGGACACACACCTACACCACTACAACCAGGAGCGGATCTAGGGGGTAAGATACGAGTTTCCGAAAACCCAGTAACATTTGCGTAGATCTTGTATTTTTGTTAAAAAAATTATTAAATATCCATTTGTGAACTCAGTTATTATTGTATACTAATTTGAAATTGCGACAGGAACCCATAAACATAAAATTCTGAATTCGCCTATGACTACAACTAACTACCAGTCTCAACAGTAGGTCGGAAAAAAGACTACTCTTGAAAATTGTTATGGCCTACATACAATACATAAATGAAATTCTACCAAAAAAATTATGAGTTTTTACTTGTTTAAATTAATTAGGTAGCTCTCTTCTCTAACTTTTGGCTGAAACTTGATCTTTGTTATAAACTAAAGCAAAAGACAAGAACAATAGAACAAGAACAATAGCAATAGAGAGAAGAGTAGAGAGAGTTCTTCTTATTGAGTTGAGAGGGGTGAATTACAATGGTAGAGAGCACCTCTATTTATAGGGAGGAGGAAGATCTTGCTACCAATAATAGGACTCTAAAATCTCTCTAATTAAGTACATTAAAGACATTCACCTTAAATAGAAGTGTAAGAATCTTCTATTTCATAACACTCCCCCTTGAATGTCTATTCAATGATGTGCCTCGTTAAAACCTTAAAACAAAACCCAATGGGAAAAATTAAAGTAAGGAAAGAGTACACATGTTTGAATATGCGCCTATTGGTTGCCTCGTTAAAAACCTTGCAAGGAAAACCCAGTGGGAAAAAACCTTGTAAGGGAAAAAGAGTGCAACGCGCATTGACTCCCCCTAATGAGTACATCAATTTATATCCTTGAGCATTTGCATTCCAATCTTGTGCATCATCTTCAAAACGATCTTTGGTAGAGATTTGACAAATCAACCATATTGACTTGAATAAATATTCCGTACCTTGAAATCATCATTCTTGATAGATATGAACATCTTCATATATTGTCGTGGAATAACTCTTCAATATCTCCATAGATGCATTCTCAATGCCATCATGCTTATAGTTATAGCAAGATACATATGTACAGAAATTGCACTTAGGATGTGGTACTTCAGGACCACGAATTGCATATGCTTCAAGCAACTTAAATCTTTCAAGTTAAGTCATGTAAGTCACATAATAAACTTTAGCTGCATATCAAGCTTTAATTAGTGATACTAAACAAATAAGATATCGAAAACTGACTATACATACCTTTGACTTTTATCTTTCAAGCATTTGAACTATAGGTTCAAAACTACATGTCTTTCATATGGAATCAATTCTTCTTGAATTGTATCTCTTCCATTTAGTTGCTTTCTTTGAGTCAGCAAATGCGTATAGCATGCTTTGCAATATGTTGCAATTGTATTTCCTTTTTATGAACTACAGGTTCATATCATGATATTCGGGGATATACATATACAAATGAAAATTCATCCCATGTAACACTTTCTCAAATGTTTATCATGTCTCCCCCTCATGTTAGTAAAGCTAACATGTTTCCTCAACTTTGGGAAATCATCTTTGTGCATTATGTCAATATACACAGCACCTTAGTAATAAGATGAAATTATTTGGTTCCTGACCTTGAACCACTTGTGAGGGGAGAATATACTCTCGTATACAACTTATATCAAACTGATATATATAACTTCGTTCTCATAAGGAACAGTTTAGCTATTAAGTGGAAGCACTCAATAATTATCTTGCTAAACCAACTTATCAAGATGAACTGTCTTGAGTAGAGAATCTGGAAACTATGCTCGAAGTTAGATTACTGAGCGATTTACCTCGCAAGCACTGCCAGGCTGCGGGTTAATAACAATGGCGCATGTAACCATATCATAGATGCATCATATGTGGTATACATGGCAGGTGAATGGGCCCATATTCACCTTTGATATTTCCAGAATCAAGGGGCTTCAACCCGAACTCTTTAGTTGGTCAGTTCATTACTGATAACAAGAACTTCTAGTTCTTTGATATTCACCTATGTGAATTTGCACATCATACTTCAAATGAGATGGCTAACACGAATATCAACTGAATAAATTATCAATATTGGTAAATTTCAAATTTACACCATGACATGTGCACTTATCAATAAACTTCGGGTTTATTATGACATGGGTTTTATACCAATAGATATCCACTTTATTGTGGCATTCTTTCGTTTGTGTAGTACAAACTGGAGAACAAAGCGGGTAGCTTTTCATATACAAATTACCCCGCTACAAGTTGTAGTAATAGGAGAATCAAAGCCTTCCTTTATTTATAGTCTCAATATCATCAATCGCCTTCGCGTGTACTTTTGGAAACTGGATAAGTTTCTTTGAGACTTACTACAGCACAATACTCAATTGTGTTTCTCCAACATAGTAATAATTGGCTCTTCGAGAGCTCTCAATTAATTTTGTACTACCACAGACTGAGGTTCGAGATCCTCACATTCTTGCATTTCGTATTTTCAAGAGTCTCAGGCTCAATAGATTCTTCGTGAATCTCGGAATTAATCAAATCATGAGCGTCCTCATGTGATTCTTTCATAGTGTCATTTAGATCGTTCTTTTTCCTCTTTCTAGGATTTCGATCTTTGGAACCTAATGGTCTGCCACGCTTCTGGCGTGCATTTGACTCATTGGATATGACACTAGATATTTGTCCAATAGGGACTTCAATACGGATCGGAACTTTTTCCCGCGTGAATGTGTGATTTCGTTATCCTCTTCAAGTCCGTAAATGCGTCAGGCATTTGATTTGCTATTCTTTGCAAATGGATAATCTTTTGTACCTCTTTCTTTCAAATAGAGGTATGTGGATCAAGATGAGATAATGATGCATTTTTCCACAAAATTTCCCGTTTGGTTTCACCAACTTCTCCCCCTAATTTTGGGAAAAGTGTCTCATCCAATTGACAGTCTGCAAATAGTGCAGTGAACAAATCTCCTGTCAATGTTTCGAGGTAGCGAATAATGGAGGACGCGTCAAACTCAACATATATTCCTAACCTCCTTTGCAAACCCATTTTGGTGCGGGATGGCGGTGCTACAGGCACATATACTGCGCATCCAAAGCTTCTTAAATGGGATATATTGGGTTCATGACCCAAAACCAATTGCAATGGGGAATAGTTGTGTCAATTCGTCAGTCAGAGACGAACTAGCATTGCTGCATGCAACATGGCGTGACCCCAAAACGAAGTGGGCAGCCGACGAACTAGCATTGCTTCATGCAAAATGGCATGACCCCAAACCGAAGTGGGCAGCCGACAAACTAGTATTGTTGCATGCAAAATGGCGTGAACCCAAGTCGAAGCGGGCAGCCGACAAACTAGCATTGTTGCATTCAAAATGGCGTGAACCCAAACCGAAATGGGCAGCCTCGTTTTCATGAAGAATTCAAGATTATTCTCATCTATTGTCTCAATATGATATCCATTTTGAATGATATCTTTAAAACTCAACAAGTCCTTCTTAGACTTGGAGGAGAACATTGCATTCTCTATGATTAACGTCATGCCTTTGGGCAGAGTTACAATTGCTCTTCCGGAGCCTTCAATCAATTTACTACTTCCATAGATTGTAGTAATGTTTGCCTTACACAATTACTCTTCTTTTCTTTGAGTATTGTATGTGTAGTACATGAATCAACTAGGCAAATACTTTTACAATTGGACGTTGGTCCAAGTTCGCTTTGTGAGATATCCATATTTGCTATCCCATAGTTTAACAAAAAGAAATACACGAACATAGGAATAAACAAGTTCAATTCTTTTGTGTCACATAATATCTTCAAAATCTGCTACTAACAGTTGGCTAACAAAATCAGATATGTTATCCATAATCAATTCCTTTGCAGTTTGAAAATTTCAGCGTTTTTCATAAGACAATCGATTATTAAACACACACAATCGATTGTTGGAACATAGACAATCGATTGTTAAACACACACAATCGATTATTTGTTATTTTTGAAAAACTTCGTAGCATACTGTCTTAAGACAATCGATTGTTAAACATCGACAATCGATTGTGGATGATTTTTGAAAAATTCCAGATTACACTGCCTAACGACAATCGATTGTTAGATATAGACAATCGATTGTGGGTGATTTTTGAAAAATTCCAGACCTCACCGTTTCAAGACAATTGATTGTTAGACAAAGACAATCGATTGTTGGCTATTTTTGAAAAATTCCAGAACACACTGTTTCAAGACAATCGATTGTTAGCCAAAGACAATCGATTGTTGATCAATTGTTTTTCAACTTTAATGCAAAAATAGTTGATAATCGACTAGTTTTTCAGGCTAGTCGATTACCCCCACTGGAAAATAAAAGTTTTATTGATATTTGAGCATATTGAAGATATTCTAAAGAACTACTGCTAACATTGCATCATGAACTAGCTAATACGAGCTAATACTAATGACTATTAGATTATTCACTAACTAATACAAATAAGTAGAACAAAATCAAATAACTCCATCTTCTTTCATCATGGTCCCATCGCCGATTAGGTGGTCTATTTTCCCCTCGGGTTGCTCAAAGAAGTCTGCCACATCCAGGTGGGTGATGTCCTCATTGTCGTCATAGACAAAGTTTGTTTCAGGGCCTTTTCTCTTTCGAGATGCTTGATAAAGGTCAACCAAGTGTCTTGGTATACGGCAAATCTTTGACTAGTGCCCTTTCCCACCGCAACGATAACATATAGTTTCTGAACTATTTGCCTTAGGATCTTCGGGATCCCGTTTCTGCTTTCGGTGGTTATCTTTCTTTGGGGGGTGACGGACTTCTTTGGAATTTCTTCCTTGTCCACGTCCTTGGCTTTGACCCCGTTTATGACCGTGATCATGGTCCCTTTTATGTTTGGCATAATGCGAGTGCACCATATCTGCTTCAGGCAGTGGTGTAGACCCAATTGGTCTATTTTCGTGATTTCTCATGAGCAGGTCATTATTTCGCTCAGCCACTAGTAAGAGAGAAATCAGTTCAGAGTACTTCGTAAAGCCTTTCTCTCGGTACTGTTGCTGCAGTACCATATTGGAGGCATGAAACGTTGTAAACGTTTTCTCAAGCATATCGTAATCGGAGATGTTATCTCCACATAGCTTCAGTTTAGAAGTAATTCTGAACATAGCAGAATTATATTCAGAAACGGACTTAAAGTCCTGTAGCCTCAGATGGGCCCAATCATATCGTGCTTGTGGCAGAGTGACCAACTTCAGGTTGTCATATCTCTCCTTTAAGCTGTTCCACAAAACGAGTGGATCCTTGACGGTGAGATATTCAATCTTCAAACCTTCGTCAAGGTGGTGGCGCAAGAAAATCAAGGCCTTCGCACAATCTTGGGTGGATGCTTTTTCTTTATCTTTGAGGGTGTCTCCGAGACCCATAGCATCTAGGTGGATTTCAGCATCCAACACCCATGTCATATAGTTCTTGCCCGAAATTTCAAGGGCAACGAACTTTCTTTTCATAATGTCAGACATACTCGAAAATTAAATTAGGAAGAGGGAAAATACCTTGGATTTTCGAGAATGATACTTGAGACGGTAGAGTCTCGTGCTGATAACGTGTTATAAACTAAAGCAAAAGACAAGAACAATAAAACAAGAACAATAGCAATAGAGAGAAGAGTAGAGAGAGTTCTTCTTATTGAGTTGAGAGGGGTGAATTACAATGGTAGAGAGCACCTCTATTTATAGGGAGGAGGAAGATCTTGCTACCAATAATATGACTCTAAAATCTCTCTAATTAAGTACATTAAAGACATTCACCTTAAATAGAAGTGTAAGAATCTTCTATTTCATAACAATCTTTATATTTTCAACATATTTTGAGTACAAGTATTTGCTATCTCTCGTTGAGAGTGATTGAAAACTGACCAAAGTCCACAAATTACACAATATTCTTTACCAACTTTTCAAGTTATCATTTTGTACATTTATGTCCCAACACATGAAAAATGTAATCATAAAATTAGAAAACGCTCAAAAATGTATTAATAGGCTGCTACTCTAAACTCGCCTCCTCTTATAAGCTTTTTCCCTATTTTAAATTAAAACGACATCAGCCAAGAAAATTGTTCGTAATATATTTTTAAATATATTTCTGTTTCGTGGAGCAAAGGGAAGGGAATAGTGAGAATATAATCAAGATTTATTGTAAGAAAGACTCCCATCAGTATCACTTTAAATTTTTGTGACAATCTACGGAAATATTGCGGAAAAAAGGATTTAAAAAAAAAAGAGGTTGTTCTTTTTTGTTTGTGCATAAGACGAGATGAATGATAAAGCAATGGGACCAAAAGGGAAAAGTCACGAAGGAATTATGCAATATCCAAAGGCATCAAGTGGGGGCAAATGGTTCTAGCATTTAATCATCCTTTTAAAAACTAAAAAGCACTAAGAGAAAAACAAATTTGAAGAAAATCCAATCATTCATCTACTTAGCTTATTGAAAACTCACAAAACATTCCAGGCCAAAACATCATAAAAATGCAACAAAGTTAAAGGAAAAAACAATAATTCATCTTGTTTTCTTGAAAAGTCTTTACACAATAACGAAACATGCCAAAATATGATGGAGAAATAACAAATTAAAATAGAAGTAGCGAACATAATTTAAAGTTTATAAATTCTAGAGGAACAAGAAAACGATGTTAGGCAAAAATTTAGGGTTTGAGGGTCTCACATATTAGCTATAGCTAGTGGGTGATATTTGGTGCAATGGCCCATCGTCTTGTCACTATTGTATCTTCATCAAATTTGTCCACTTAATTCGTGAAAGAAATGTTGCAACGTAATTTCATGTTCTCCCTTATATGCCTCCTATAATTATCACTATATCTATTATTTCGTTCTTCTATTTAACCTGAAACTGATCCATCTCGGTGTTGAGTTGTCCCACATCAGAGGGATTTGAGGTCCTTGGTCTCCTTATATGGCTTGGGCAATCCTCACCTCATAAGCTAGCTTTTGGGGTTGAGTTAGGCCCAAGGTTCATTCTTATCATGGTATAAGAGCCAGACCCATCCCAATTATTGTTACCGATGTTGGGGCCCCATTTATGTTATCCACGCTCCAGAGATCTGGGCATGAGGGGGGAGGGGGGGCGTGTTGAGTCCTCCCACATCGGAGGGATTTGAGGTCCTTGGTCTCCTTATATGCTTGGACAATCCTCACCTCATAAGCTAGCTTTTGGGGTTAAGTTAGGCCCAAGGTCCATTCTTATCACTCGGTATGAGTGGGTTTAGAGAAATCTAACACGCTTTAGAGGACAGAACTCACGTATGTAAACATTTTGGCTATTTATATTCCATTCTTTTAACTTCCTTTTTTTACATTAGAATTAGTGCTATTAGAAAATTATGATATCGTTAAGGAGCAAAAAAAGAGATTTATACATGAGTCGTGTAAGTATCTCGGGCATTACATTCAATTAGCTTTGCATATTTGCAAGTTGTGTCCTTTGGCAGCTCTTGAAGATCCGAGTATGTATGTCGCACGATACGTGTGATATCGATAAACTTTTACTGAGTTTTGATCAGTAAATTTGATAATAAATACTATTTGTTGAAAATTCATTTATATTTATTTATAAATTTGTACTCAATCCCATTCATTTATGTGATTCCTAAATTGCCATTAATGGATTATGGAGGGCAACATGTGAAAAGATGTGACTATAAGCATGGGTATAGTGACAAATTAAATAGTTGCATTAATGATACAAAAAATTCGTGAATATTCAAATCTTAATTGATCAATGTTGGTGGATCAAGAAACATGACGGAGATCACTTTACTCCAACAATTATGGGGTGGTGAGATCTAGCTATTTTTTGTTTTTATTTTTATATTTTTAATACGGAGATAATGAAAATGAATATATGTCTGTGGATCCAAGATATAAAGAATATTGCAAAAAGAACCAAAAGTAAGAAAAAAAGAGAGGGCAATTAGGGATTAAAAGTGCAAATGTAATGGATGGCCAACCAGCCAAAGAGCATGGGATTTGGATTTAGGCGCAAAGAGGCGTGGCATTTTCTTGGCCAAGGTTGGGTGGGTAGGGTACTTGTGTTTTCTACTACACTCCCCTTGGTCCCTCCACTTATAGTGACGGATTTTCTTGATTCGTCTCGAGTTCAAATTTTAAGAATATAAATTTTTCGATAAATTCGTTTATTACACTTTTAATTCTTTTAAAAACTTAAAATATTGTAAATGTTATGAAATAATATAAAAGACAAGAACAATAACTCAAGAACAAGAGCAATAGAGAGAAGAGTAGAGAGAGTTCTTCTTATTGATACTTAAAGAATGTTAGGAGTGATTTACAATGGTAGAGGGCACCTCTATTTATAGGGAGGAGGATGATTTAGCTACCAAGAATAGAACTCTAGAATCTCTCTAATTAAAGACATTCACCTTAAATAGAAGTGTATTTATAACACTCCCCCTTGAATGTCTATTCAATGATGTGCCTCGTTAAAACCTTAAAACAAAACCCAATGGGAAAAATTAAAGAAAGGAAAAAGAGTACACATGTTTGAATATGCGCCTATTGGTTGCCTCGTTAAAAACCTCGCAAGGAAAACCCGGTGGGACAAAACCTTGTAAGGGAAAAAGAGTGCAACGCGCATTAACTCCCCCTGATAAGAACATCAATTTATGTCCTTAAGTCTTCGCATCCCGATCTTGTGAACTAGCTTCTTGAAGGTTGACTTTGGTAGAGATTTTGTGAACAAATCAGCCATATTGTCGCTTGAACGAATCTGTTGAACATTGATATCACCATTCTTTTGAAGATCATGTGTGAAGAATAACTTTGGTGAAATATGCTTCGTTCTATCTCCTTTTATGAATCCTCCCTTCAATTGAGCTATACATGCTGCATTGTCTTCATACAAAGTTGTGGGTAGTTTATCACACTTCAAACCACATTTGTCTTGGATATGATGTATTATAGACCTCGACCACACACACTCCCGACTTGCTTCATGAATAGCAATTATCTCGGCATGATTAGATGAAGTAGCCACAATTGATTGCTTAGTCGATCGCCAAGATATGGCGGTTTCTCCACAGGTAAACACATAACCCGTTTGAGATCGAGCCTTGTGTGGGTCGGACAAATATCCAGCATCAGCATAACCAACAAGATCCGGGCTGCAATTCTTGCCATAACGGTAGTTCCCTTTAGGTACCGCAATATGTGTTTGATCCCATTCCAATGTCTCCTCGTAGGAGCCGAGCTAAATCTTGCTAAGACATTAACTGAAAATGATATGTCAGGTCTTGTAGTATTTGCAAGATACATTAGTGCGCCAATTGCGCTAAGATATGGTACTTCAGGACCAAGTAGCTCTTCATTCCTTTCTTGTGGTCGGAATGGATCTTTGTTCACATCAAGTGATCGAACAACCATCGGTGTACTTAAAGGATGTGCTTCATCCATGTAAAACCGTTTCAGTACCTTTTCTGTATAGGTAGATTGATGAACGAAAATTCCGTTTGCCAAATATTCAATTTGCAAACCAAGACATAGTTTAGTCTTTCCGAGATCTTTCATCTCGAATTCATCCTTTAGATAATCAATTGCTTTTTGGAGTTCTATAGGGGTTCCAATAAGGTTTATGTCATCGACATATACGGCAAGTACAACAAATTCCGATGTTGTTTTCTTTATAAAAACACACAGGCAAATGGCGTCATTTATATAGCCTTCTTTTAACAAGTACTCACTAAGACGATTATACCACATTCGTCCAGATTGCTTTATACCATACAAGGATCTTTGCAATTTAATTGAGAACATTTCCCGAGATTTTGAATTATGCGCGTTTGGCATCTTGAGTCCATCGGGAATTTTCATGTATATCTCATTATCAAGTGAGCCATAAAGATAGGCAGTAACCACATCCATTAAGTGCATGTCAAGCTTTTCATGGACAGCAAAACTTATGAGATAACGAAAGGTTATCGCATCCATTACAGGCGAATATGTCTCTTCATAATCGACACCAGGCCTTTGAGAAAAACCTTGTGCAACAAGGCGTGCCTTATATCTTTGTACCTCGTTTTTCTCATTTCTTTTGCGTACAAAGACCCATTTATAGCCGACAGGCTTAACACCATTAGGTGTTTCAACTATAGGGCCAAAAACTTCACGTTTTGCCAGCGAATTCAATTCTGATTGAATTGCTTCTTGCCACTTTGGCCAATCCTGTCTTTTTCGACATTCTTCAACAGATTGAGGTTCGAGATCCTCACATTCTTGCACAATGCTAGATGCTACATTATAAGCAAAGGCATTATCCACCACAATATCCACTCGATTAATATTTGCCTCAATATTAATTGGATTTAGGGATAGTTCCGTATTTTCCAGAGTCTCGGGCTCAATGGATTCTTCATGAATCTCAGAACTTGTTAAATCATGAGATTCTTTCGTGGTGTCATTTTGATCGTTCTTTTTCCTCTTTCTAGGATTTCGATCTTTGGAACCTAATGGTCTGCCACGCTTCAGGCGTGCATTTGACTCATTGGATATGACACTAGATGATTGTCCAACAGGGACATCAATACGGATTGGAACATTTTCCGCGGGAATGTGGGATTTCGTTATCCTCTTCAAGTCCGTAAATGCGTCAGGCATTTGATTTGCTATTCTTTGCAAATGGATAATCTTTTGTACCTCTCTTTCACAAATAGAGGTATGTGGATCAAGATGAGATAATGATGCATTTTTCCACAAAATTTCCCGTTTGGTTTCACCAACTTCTCCCCCTAATTTTGGGAAAAGTGTCTCATCAAATCGACAGTCTGCAAATCGTGCAGTAAACAAGTCGCCTGTCAATGTTTCGAGGTAGCGAATGATGGAGGGCGATTCAAACCCAACATATATTCCTAACCTTCTTTGCGGACCCATTTTGGTGCGGGATGGCGGTGCTATAGGCACATATACTGCGCATCCAAAAATTCTTAAATGGGATATATTGGGTTCATGACCCAAAACCAATTGCAACGGGGAATACTTGTGGTAATTCGTCGGTCTGAGACGAATTAGCATTGCTGCATGTAAGATGGCGTGACCCCATACCGAAGTGGGCAGCCTCGTTCTCATAAGTAATGGCCTTGCAATCAACTGCAGGCGTTTAATTAACGATTCTGCAAGACCGTTTTGAGTGTGAACATGAGCTACAGAATGTTCAACTTTTATCCCGATTGATAAGCAATAATCATTAAATGCTTGGGATGTAAACTCAGCAGCATTATCCAGTCTAATGGACTTTATTGGATTATCTGGAAATTGTGCTCGTAGTCGAATTATTTGTGCCATTAATTTCGCAAACGCAAGGTTGCGTGATGACAACAGGCACACATGAGACCATCTACAGGATGCGTCTATCAAGACCATGAAATACCTAAACGACCCACTAGGTGGGTGAATAGGTCCACAAATGTCCCCTTGTATACGTTCCAGAAACGTGGGTGACTCAGTCCCAACCTTTGTTGGTGATGGCCTGATAATCAACTTGCCTTGATAACACGAAGTGCAAGGATATTCATTATTCGAAAGAATTTTGAAATTCTTTAACGGATGCCCATATGAGCTTTCTATAATCCGTCTCATCATGACCGATCCTGGGTGTCCCAATCGATCATGCCAAAGTACAAAGGTATTGGAATCAGTAACCCTTTGGTTTACTGTTGAATGTGCCTCAATTGCACTAATTCTTGTCCAATACAGGCCACAAGATAAAGACGGGAATTTCTCAATAACCCTCTTTTGGCCGGAGACATTCTTTGTGATGACGAGATATTCAAGATTATCTTCATCCATTGTTTCAATATGATAGCCATTCCGGCGTACATCTTTAAAACTCAACAAGTTTCTCATAGACTTGGAGGAGAACATTGCATTCTCTATGATTAACGTCGTGCCTTTGGGCAGAGTTACAATTGCTCTTCCGGAGCCTTCAATCAATTTACTACTTCCAGAGATTGTAGTAACGTTTGCCTTACACATATTTAGTTGAGAGAAATATTTCCTTTCTTTGAGTATTGTATGTGTAGTACATGAATCAACTAGGCAAATACTTTTACAGTTGGACTTTGATCCAAGTTCGCTTTGTGAGATATCCATATTTGCTATCCCATAGTTTGACATACAAAAGAGATACACGAACATAAGAATAAACAAGTTCAATTCGTTTGTGTCACATAATATTTTCAAAATCTGCTGCTAACAGTTGACTAACAAAATCAGATATGTTATCCATAATTGATTACTTTGCAGTTTGAAAATTTCAGTTTAAACATTTTCTTCAAACAATCGATTGTTAAACACAAACAATCGATTGTTGAACATTGACAATCGATTGTTAAACACACACAATCGATTATTTGTTATTTTGAAAAACTTCAGATCACACTGTCTTAAGACAATTGATTGTTATGCATAGACAATCGATTGTTGGCTATTTTGAAAAATTCTAGAGCACACTGTTTTAAGACAATCGATTGTTAAGTATAGACAATCGATTGTTGGCTATTTTGAAAAATTCCAGAACACACTGTTTTAAGACAATCGATTGTTATGCATAGACAAGCGATTGTGGATGATTTTTGAAAAATTCCAGATTACACTGTCTTAACGACAATCGATTGTTAGACAAAGACAATCGATTGTGGATGATTTTTGAAAAATTCCAGATTACACTGTCTTAACGACAATCGATTGTTAGACAAAGACAATCGATTGTTGATCAATTATTTTTCAGCTTTAATGCGAAAATAGTAGATAATCGACTAGTTTTTCAGGCTAGTCGATTACCCCTACTAGAAAATAAAAATTTTATTGATATTTGAGCATATTGAAGATATTCTAAAGAACTACTTCTAACATTGCATCATGAACTAACTAATACGAGCTAATACTAATGACTATTAGTTTATTCACTAACTAATACAAATAAGTAGAACAAAATCAAATAACTCCATCTTCTTTCATCACGGACCCATTGCCGATTAGGTGGTCTATTTTCCCCTCGGGTTGCTCAAAGAAGTCTGCCACATCCAGGTGGGTGATGTCCTCATTGTCGTCATAAACAAAATTTGTTTCAGTGCCTTTTCTCTTTCGAGATGCTTGATAAAGGTCAACCAAGTGTCTTGGTATACGGCAAGTCTTTGACCAGTGCCCTTTCCCACCGCAACGATAACATATAGTTTCTGAACCATTTGCCTTAGGATCTTCATGACCCCGTTTCTGCTTTCGGCGGTTATCTCTCCTTGGGGGTTGACGGACTTCATTGGAATTTCTTCCTTGTCTACGTCCCTGGCTATGACCCCGTTTACGACCATGACCATGGTCCTTTTCATGTTTGGCATAATGAGAGTGCACCTTATCTGCTTCAGGCAGTGGTGTAGACCCAGTGGGTCGATTTTCATGATTTCTCATGAGCAGGTCATTATTTCGCTCAGCCACTAGTAGAAGAGAAATCAGTTCAGAGTACTTTGTAAAGCCTTTCTCTTTGTACTGTTGTTGCAGTACTATATTGGAGGCATGAAACGTTGTAAACGTTTTCTCAAGCATATCATAATCGGAGATATTATCCCCGCATAGCTTCAATTTAGAAGTAATTCTGAACATTGCAGAATTATATTCAGAAACGGACTTAAAGTTCTGGAGCCTCAGATGAGCCCAATCATATCGTGCTTGTGGCAGAGTGACCAACTTCAGGTTGTCATATCTCTCCTTTAAGCCGTTCCGCAAGATGAGTGGATCCTTGACGGTGAGATATTCAATCTTCAAACCTTCATCAAGGTGATGGCGCAAGAAAATCAAGGCCTTCGCACATTCTTGGGTGGATGCTTTTTCTCTATCTTTGATGGTGTCTCCGAGACCCATAGCATCTAAGTGGATTTCAGCATCCAACACCCATGTCATATAGTTCTTGCCCGAAATTTCAAGGGCAACGAACTTTCTTTTTGTAATGTCAGACATAATCGAAAATTAAATTAGGAAGAGGGAAATACCTTAGATTTTTCGAGAATGGTTCTTGAGACGGTAGAGTCTCGTGCTGATAACGTGTTATGAAATAATATAAAAGACAAGAACAATAACTCAAGAACAAGAGCAATAGAGAGAAGAGTAGAGAGAGTTCTTCTTATTGATACTTAAAGAATGTTAGGAGTGATTTACAATGGTAGAGGGCACCTCTATTTATAGGGAGGAGGATGATTTAGCTACCAAGAATAGAACTCTAGAATCTCTCTAATTAAAGACATTCACCTTAAATAGAAGTGTATTTATAACAGTAAACGTTATTAGTTCTAATTATTTGAAGTAAAAGAAAGGAGAATTTAAAATAGAGGAAATATAAAAGAAACCTTCATCCTCAAACCATGTCTTACAACGCCAAGACATGATGTCCCATAGAAGAATGGTATTTCTTTGCAAGAATATATATATAGAGAGCTTTATACACATATATAAACATATGTATAGAATTATTTTTGTCAAATCTAGATTAGATGAGTGTGTCTCTAAATGATACCACTACACAGACGGATTCAGTATTTTTGACCTGATGAGTTCGATCTATAAAAATTTAACATTGAATTTCTTATAATTTTAATATTATGGGTTCACATAATAATTACTTATATTTTAATAATTTTTATGTTATGAATTAAAAATATTAGATACAGATGAACCCATAATCCGAAGATCCGGGATGAATTTAAATGGTGACAAGCGATGTCACAGAACACCGTTTCATTAAAATTTTTTAATATATATATATATAATAAGTAAAATAGAAATTCTCCGAAGACTACATCCGCCTCAGTCCCACCACCACCCACCTCCGACCAGTTGGAAGGGAGCACCCACTCTCCTGCTCAGACTCATCACATTTTCTTCACTAATCTCCAAATCTCCCACTCAACTTTGTTCCCCTCTTCTGTTTCTTCCTTTGTCTTTCTGTGATTCTGTCGTTTGCTTAAATAAAAAAAATTAGAATGATTTGTTTGAGTGTTGGTTTTCTTTTCTTTCTTTTTTTTTCTACCAGAAAATGCTTTTCAGAAAATTATATGAAAACGTTAGCAAATCTTCCTAAACCAACAACCAACAAATACGTCTTTTTTTAAAATTCAAAAAGCTTTTTAGCTCCAACAAGTTTTCCAAACTATAACACTCAAAAAACGCCTCTTTTATATCTTTCAAGATTTTGAAATCTTTGCTTCTCTAAGCACCGAGAAAAAATTCATTCGAAGGGGTGATGCAGTGATCAATAATGGTAGGCTAGAATCACGTATTTTAGTTGTAGTTTATATTTTAATTATTGTATTTTATTTGTGTTTAAGCTTGAATATTAGTATATTGCACTTATTATATATTTTATGCCTTGTAGGAAGTGTTTTCGAATTAAAAAGATATTCGATAGCTAAATTGAATAAGTTGGAACTTTGAAGTCTGCGTAAAAGTCCAAGAAATTAAACGGAGATCCCAGGGTTGGGAGCCGAGTCCTGATATCAAAAATCAATAAAATGGAAACACTCTGGAAATGTCGCGCCGCATGGGGTGGGGCGGCAATGAATTTCTGCTGCTGCCCGTCAGAACCTGCTCTCTAAACTTCTCCACAAGCGTTGTTTAACCAAACAATGAGATTTTAGTCAAAGCTAGAATTTAGAAGAACACGGGTTACTGGTAATCAAAAGAATGTATAAAAAGAAATAATTTATGAAGCGAAAGAATATTTCAAGAGAAAAGCGAGTAAACCAAGATATATTCCAATAATTTCGTGTCCTCGACTGATCAGATGTCTCCCTTTTATAAGTATCCTAGAGATATACGTTCTGACTGAATCATAATGAGGCTATTATGAGTAATAAAGACATTGAATGCTACATTACATAATCATTATATTTAATACAAATTTCCTAACATATTATGTATCTAATGTCTGTCATATGGTGTATCTAAGCTCTATTTATTGTCTGATTCATTATTTTGGGCTCTTAGATATAAATGATTTCAATAGGTACGGGTGCTGAGTTATTTGAATAACTACCCGTGCCTCTTCTTCTGTCATTAGCTCGTGCCTGTTGTAGCTCGTGCCTCTTAGCTAGCTGTCATTCTTTGATCACTTAATCAGTATACGTGTCTTGACACATTTCCTTAAATACAATTTTCCCCTAGACAAGCACCCCGTATGGGAGTGAATTCACGAGAATCATTGGAACATTAGAGTGAATTAAACTAGAGTTACTCCCAACTAGCTATCTTGCACCTATCCTGTCAAACCTTTATTCCTTACATTTATAAAAACCACTAATTCTTTGTTGTCAATTGTCAATTGCGTTATTTTAGTAGTTAAACGTAGTATAATCATTACAAATCAAGTTTTAATCATCCTGAATAGTGTTAAGTTAGAAATAACTTGAGCATTTTCTAAGTCCTAACCCTATGGAGATGATAATTAATTGTTCTATTTTTTACCAGCGAATACCAATTTCGTGTTGTGTCTTACGCTCGTCAATCAACAAAGTAGGTCTTATATTCAAATCTCAACATATGCTTAGGTGAGATATCGCAAGGAATAATCAATACGATTAAGTTCAACCAAAAACCACAATAATCAAAATATCTTTTAAAAATTTCTAAAATAATCTCAAATACAAAAAAATAAAAAATGAAAAACTTAAGTTATGATACGTCATTAAAGCTCTAGATTCTTTTCCCTTGCATGATTGGATGTATATTGATAACCATAAATTCTTGTAGATTATAAAAAATTAGATGCGATAGTTGGAAGGAAATTTTGTTTATTTTCGTATTTATGTTACACTTTATATAAAGGAGTAGGACTAGCTAGGTGTTATAAAATATTCTATTTTAGGTGAATGTCCATATTTAGAGAGATTCTAGGGTTTACTTCTTGGTGGCTAAGTCACCACCTCCCTATAAATAAAGGGGTTCTATTCCATTGTAAACCATCCCAAAGTATCAATAAGAATACTCCTCTCTCTACTTTTCTCTCTATTGTTCTTGTTCTTGTATTATTGTTCTTATTCTTATATTATTTCATAACACGTTATCAGCACGAGACTCTACCGTCTCAAGAATCCTCTTGAGAAAATTAAGATATTTCCCTTTTTCCGAATTTGGTTTTAATTATGTCTGATATTATGAAAAGAAAGTTCGTTGCCCTTGAAATTTCGGGCAAGAACTATATGACATGGGTGTTGGATGCTGAAATTCACTTAGATGCTATGGGTCTTGGAGACGCCATTAAAGACAGAGATAAAGCATCCACCCAAGACTGTGCTAAGGCCTTGATTTTCTTGCGCCATCACCTTGATGAAGGTTTGAAAATAGAATATCTCACAGTCAAAGATCCACTCATCTTGTGGAAAGGATTAAAGGAGAGATATGACAACCTGAAGTTGGTCACTCTGCCACAAGCACGATATGATTGGGCTCATCTGAGGCTCCAAGACTTTAAGTCTGTTTCTGAATATAATTCTGCAGTGTTCAGAATTACTTCTAAATTGAAACTCTGTGGAGATAACATATCTGATTATGATATGCTTGAAAAAACGTTTACAACGTTTCATGCCTCCAATATGGTACTGCAACAACAGTACAGAGAGAAAGGTTTCAAAAAGTACTCTGAATTGATTTCTCTTCTCCTTGTGGCTGAGCGAAACAATGACCTGCTCATGAGAAATCACGAAAATCGACCCACTGGGTCTACACCATTGCCTGAAGCAGATACGGTGTATTCTCATTATGCCAAGCATGGAAAAGGCTATGACTTTAATCATGGTCGTGGTCGTAATCGGGGTCATGGCCGTGGACGTAGACAAGGAAGAAATTTCCCTGATGTCCGTCACCCCCCAAAGAGATATAACCACCAAAAGCAGAAACGGGATTATGAGGATCCAAAGGCAAATAGTTCAGAAACTATATGTTATCGTTGCGGTGGAAAAGGGCACTGGTCAAAAGCTTGCCGTGTACCAAGACATTTGGTTGATCTTTATCAAGCATCTCTAAAGAATAAAGGCCCTGACAAATTTTGTATCTGACGACAATTTTGACATCACCTACGTGGATGTGGCAGACTTCTTTGAGCAACCCGAGGGGAAAATAGACCACTTAATTGGTGATGGATCTGTGATGAAGGAAGATGGAATTGTTTGATTTTATTTTACTTATTTGTATTAGTTAGTGAATAAACTAATAGTCATTAGTATCAGCTCGTATTAGTTAGTTTATGATATAATGTTAGTATTAGTTCTTTAGAATGTTTCAATATGCTTAAATTTCAAAGATATTTTTATTTTCCAGTAGAGTTAATCGATTAACCTAACAGTTAGTCGATTATCTAATATTTCGCATTAAAACTGGACTTTTCCGCAAGCTAAGTTAGTCGACTATCTGATTTAGTTAGTCGACTAACCTGATGACTGTTTACTAAGTTAGTCGACTATCAACTTAGTTAGTCGACTAACTAATATTTCGCATTAAAACTGGACTTTTCCGCAAGGCAAGATAGTCGACTATCTGATTTAGTTAGTCGGCTAACCTAATGACTGCTTCCCAAGAAAGTCGACTATCAACTAAGTTAATCGACTAACCTCAGCAGATTTTGAAAATATTGTTTAAATGTGAAACAAACAGATTGAATTTGTTTATTCTCATGTTCGTTATTTCTTTTGTATGTCAAACCATGGGAAAGCAAATATGGATATCTCACAAAGCAAGCTTGGATCAACGTCCAACTGTAAAAATATTTGTTTAGTTGATTCATGTACTACACATACGATACTCAAAGAAAAGAAATATTTCTCTCAACTAAGTATGTGTAAGGCAGATGTTACTACAATCTCTGGTAGTAGTAAATTGATTGAAGGCTCTGGAAGAGCAACTATAACTCTGCCTAGAGAACAATTTTTATCATAGAGAATGCAATGTTCTCCTCCAAGTCTAAGAGAAACTTGTTGAGTTTTAAAGATATACGCCGGAATGGCTATCATATTGAGACAATAGATGAGAATAATCTTGAATATCTCATCATTACAAAGAATGTCTCTGGCCAAAAGAGGGTTATTGAGAAATTTCCGTCTTTATCTTGTGGCCTGTATTGGACAAAAATTAGGGCAATTGAGGCACATTCAACAGTAAACCAAAAGGTTACTGATTCCAATACTTTTGTACTTTGGCATGATCGATTGGGACACCCTGGATCAATCATGATGAGACGGATTATAGAAAGCTCACATGGGCATCCGTTAAAGAATTTCAAGATTCTTTTAAATAATGAATTTTCTTGCACTTCTTGTTATCAAGGCAAGTTAATTATTAGACCATCACCAACAGAGGTTGGGACTGAGTCACCTGCGTTTTTGGAATGTATACAAGGGGACATTTGTGGACCTATTCACCCACCTAGTGGGTCCTTTAAATATTTTATGGTCTTAATAGACGCATCCTGTAGATGGTCTCATGTGTGCCTGTTGTCATCACGCAACCTTGCGTTTGCAAAACTAATGGCACAAATAATTCGACTACGAGCACAATTTCCTGATAATCCAATCAAGTCTATTAGACTGGATAATGCTTCTGAGTTTTCATCCCAAGCATTTAATGATTATTGCTTATCAATTGGGATACAAGTGGAACATTCTGTAGCTCATGTTCACACTCAAAAACGGTCTTGCAGAATCTTTAATTAAATGCCTGCAGTTGATTGCAAGACCATTGCTCATGAAAACGAGGCTGCCCACTTCGGTATGGGGTCACGCCATTTTGCATGCAGCAATGCTAATTCGTCTCAAACCGACGAATTATCACAAATATTCCCCGTTGCAATTGGTTTTGGGTCATGAACCCAATATATCCCATTTAAGAATCTTTGGATGCGCAGTATATGTGCCTATAGCACCGCCATACCGCACCAAAATGGGTCCGCAAAGAAGGTTAGGAATATATGTTGGGTTTGAATCGCCCTCCATTATTCTCTACCTCGAAACATTGACAGGGGATTTGTTCACTGCACGATTTGCAGACTGTCAATTTGATGAGACACCTTTCCCAAAATTAGGGGGAGAAGTTGGTGAAACCAAACGGGAAATTTTGTGGAAAAATGCATCATTATCTCATCTTGATCCACGTACCTCTATCTGTGAAAAAGAGGTGCAAAAGATTATCCGTTTGCAAAGAATAGCAAATTAAATGTCTGACGCATTTACGGACTTGAAAAGGATAACAAAATCCCACATCCCCGTAGAGAATGTTCCAATCCGTATTGATGTCCCTGTTGGACAATCATCTAGTGTCATATCCAATGAGTCGAATGCACGCCTGAAGCGTGGCAGGCCATTAGGTTCCAAAGATCGAAATCCTAGAAAGAGGAAAGCAAATGATCAAAATGACACTACGAAAGAATCTCATGAGGAAATTCATGATTCAATAAATTCTGAGATTCATGAAGAATCCATTGAGCCCGAGACTCAAGAAAATAAGGAACTATCAATAAATCCAATCGATATTGAGGCAAATTTTAATCGAGTGGATATAGTGGTGGATTATGTCTTTGCTTTTAATGTCGCATCTAGCATTATGCAAGAAAGTGAGGATCTTGAACCTCAATCTGTTGGAGAATGTCGAAAAAGACATGATTGGCCAAAATGGCAAGAAGTAATCCAATCAGAATTGAATTCACTGGCAAAACGTGAAGTTTTTGGCCCTATAGTTGAAACACCTAATGGTGTTAAGCCTGTTGGTTATAAATGGGTCTTTGTACGCAAGAGAAATGAGAAAAATGAGGTACAAAGATATAAGGCACGCCTTGTTGCACAAGGATTTTCTCAAAGGCCTGGTGTCGATTATGAAGAGACATATTCGCCTGTAATGGATGCCATAACTTTTCGTTATCTCATTAGTTTTGCTGTCCTTGAAAAGCTTGACATGCATTTAATGGGTGTGGTTACTGCCTATCTTTATGGCTCACTGGATAATGAGATATACATGAAAATTCCCGATGGACTCAAAATGCCAAACGCTCATAATTCAAAGTCCCGGGAAATATTTTCAATCAAATTGCAAAGATCCTTGTATGGTCTAAAGCAATCAGGACGAATGTGGTATAATCGTCTTAGTGAGTATTTATTAAAAGAATGCTATATAAATGATGCCATTTACCCGTGTGTTTTTATAAAGAAAACAACATCGGAATTTGTTGTACTTGCCGTATATGTCGATGACATAAACCTTATTGGAACCCCCATAGAACTCCAAAAGGCAATTGATTATCTAAAGAATGAATTCGAGATGAAAGATCTCGGAAAGACAAAATTATGTCTTGGTTTGCAAATTGAATATTTGGCAAACGGAATTTTTGTTCATCAATCTACCTATATAGAAAAGGTACTGAAACGGTTTTACATGGATGGAGCATATCCTTTAAGTACTCCGATGGTTGTTCGATCACTTGATGTGAATAAAGATCCATTCCGACCGCAAGAAAGGAATGAAGAGCTACTTGGTCCTGAAGTACCATATCTTAGTGCAATTGGCGCACTAATGTATCTTGCAAATACTACAAGGCCTGACATAACATTTTCAGTTAATGTCTTAGCAAGGTATAGCTACGCTCCCACAAGGAGACATTGGAATGGGATCAAATATATATTGCGGTACCTAAAAGGGACTACCGATATGGGCTTATTTTATAGCAATAATTGCAGTCCTAATCTTGTTGGTTATGCTGATGCTGGATATTTATCCGACCCACACAAGGCTCGATCTCAAACAGGTTATGTGTTTACCTGTGGAGGCACCGCCATATCTTGGCGATCGACTAAGCAATCAATTGTGGCTACTTCATCTAATCATGCCGAGATAATCGCTATTCATGAAGCAAGTCGGGAGTGTGTGTGGTTGAGGTCTATAATACATCATATTCAAGACAAATGTGGTTTGAAGTGTAACAAACTACCCACGACTTTGTATGAAGACAATGCAGCATGTATAGCTCAATTGAAGGGAGGATTCATAAAAGGAGATAGAACAAAGCATATTTCACCAAAGTTATTTTTCACACATGATCTTCAAAAGAATGGTGATATCAATGTGCAACAGATTCGTTCAAGCGATAATATCGCTGATTTGTTCACAAAATCTCTACCAACGTCAACCTTCAAGAAGCTGGTTCACAAGATCGGAATGCGAAGACTCAAGGATATGAATTGATGCTATTTTCAGGGGGAGTTAATGCGCGTTGCACTCTTTTTCCCTTACAAGGTTTTGTCCCAATGGGTTTTCCTTGCAAGGTTTTTAACGAGGCAACCAATAGGCGCATATTCAAACATGTGTACTCTTTTTCCTTTTCTTTAATTTTTTCCCATTGGGTTTTGTTTTAGTTAAGGTTTTAACGAGGCACATTATTGAATAGACATTCAAGGGGGAGTGTTATAAAATATTCTATTTTAGGTGAATGTCCATATTTAGAGAGATTCTAGGGTTTACTTCTTGGTGGCTAAGTCACCACCTCCCTATAAATAAAGGGGTTCTATTCCATTGTAAACCATCCCAAAGTATCAAATCAAAGGAGGACGTTGCAGATGCCCGGGGCGGACACGACTTCTTCTAAGGCTAGAAGACCACTGGAAGACACCCAGGACTATAGCATGTCGTGAAAGAAGCACACTGGACGGGCGTGCTTCGACCGTGTCTCCGGGGCACAGTTGAATGTAGATATCATGAACGCGAGGTGCAGGATACCAGGCCGAGAAACCCGGGCAACCATTCCCCTATGTGCCAATCGCTAGCGCATCCAGGGCCCCGGCGCTATCACTTGATACGGACGACTTCTGTTTTTCCGCCGGACCACAGTCTTGACCTCCGATCGAGCTACGAACACGAGTAGATAGGCGGTTAGGGGGGGAGAGGGCCGGCTGGGCCTGCCTTTTCAATCAATCTCCGGCCGCTCAGTGCCGCTATTGGTACGAGATTCTTACTCCTCTCTCTACTTTTCTCTCTATTGTTTTTGTTCTTGTATTATTGTTCTTATTCTTATATTATTTCATAACACTAGGGGCTTTTTCAAAAAATAACAAACGTAGGAGACCCACTTCCCGTTAAAGTTTTCGTTCCATCATCATTTTTTAAAGGAAATTACCTGTGTTATTATCAGTAGCTAATTAAATACTAATAAATTTTCCTAGGAGCTTAATTATAAATAGAACGCATTAATTATTTTTATATAATAGGCAGTTAGAATTCCTTTACTTTCACAAAATTTCATAACAGAATCCGTGACACTTTCTCTAATCGAAGTAGTAGTCTAAATTGGTTTACTAATCGTCTATGAATATTAATATCTGATTATTTTAGTGACTCTATGCATTATGAAAGCTAATTATTGCTAGACCTATATAGAAAACAAAAAGCACCGTCACACTCTTCATTTTTATACTTATAATAATGTAAACTAGTTATTCACCGTAAATAATATCTCAATTGTATAACTACTAGAAATCTACAAACATTTCGTCAATAGTTGATGTCCTCTATCTGTTATTTGTGCTAATTATGATGATGTTTAATTGTAAAGTATTGGCTGAGTGATAGAAAACAAAGTGCCGAGAATTGTGGCAGAATGAGTAAGATCTTTATATTCTTAATCTGTTATAAAATAGAAGTCTATTTAGAGTGAATGTCTAAGAGTTTTAGCTTGAAGCTAAGTCATTCCTCTTCCTATAAATAGAGGGGTCTTACCCCATTGTGAATCACCCCAAGTATTAATAAGAATACTTCTCTCTCTCCCTATTCTCTCTCTATATTGTTCTTATTCTTGCATTATTGTTCTTGTCTTTATATTATTTCATAACACGTTATCAGCACGAGACTCTACCGTCTCAAGAAGCTCTTTAAGAAGATTAAGCCGCCGTCAATTTCTCCGCATCGGAGCCGCCGTTGTCTGCATCAGTGGAGAAAAGGAAGAAAACATTGAAAATATAATTGGTATACCTTAAAGGTAAGTAATTTACTTTTCCCTTTCAAATTCTTGAAATTCTACGATTTGATTTAATATACAAACAAAGTTTGATTATAACTCTAATGGAGTTTGTAAGAAATTATAACCACATGAAGTGGTTAAATCTCTATGCCCTGCCACGATTAAATTCATGTATGATTGTGGGCAAAGAATTAAAAATCCGTCCCATTGAATTTGCTCCATTCCCTTTAGAGAATGTGGAAGCAGTATATGATAAGTCTGAAAGAAGACTAAAATATTACCATGAAGGTATCAATGAATGTGGACGTGGCAAAGAATTCCGTCCAATTGAATTTGCTCCATTCCCTTTAGAGAATGTGGTAGCAGAATTTGATAAGTCTGAAAGAAAACAAAATTATTACCGTAAAGGTATCAATGGATGTGGACATGGCAATAGACGAAATTATAATCGTCATTATTGTGATAATGAGAATAATAAAGATTCTCAAAATAATCTTTCACTTTATGAAAGTAATATTTGACATGAGATTGTGTAAAGCACATGATTATGATCCATTCCCTGAAGTGAATGTGATAATTGTAATAGAGCCCGTAAGTATGAACACACTCTTGATGTAAATTTGTTTTATGTCTGACATTATGAAAAGAAAGTTCGTTGCCCTTGAAATTTCGGGCAAGAACTATATGACATGGGTGTTGGATGCTGAAATCCACTTAGATGCTATGGGTCTCGGAGACACCATCAAAGATAGAGAAAAAGCATCCACCCAAGAATGTGCGAAGGCCTTGATTTTCTTGCGCCATCACCTTGATGAAGGTTTGAAGATTGAATATCTCACCGTCAAGAATCCACTCATCTTGTGGAATGGCTTAAAGAAGAGATATGACAACCTGAAGTTGGTCACTCTGCCACAAGCACGATACGATAAGAATCCAAAAGCAAATAGTTTATAAACTATATATTATCGTTGCGGTGGAAACGGGCACTGGTCAAAGGCTTGCCGTATACCATGACATTTGGTTGACCTTTATCAAGCATCTCGAAAGAGTAAACGCCCTGAAACGAATTTTGTCTCTGACGACAACTTTGACATCACCCACTTGGATGTGGCAGACTTCTTTGAGCAACCCGAGGGGAAGATAGACCACCTAATCGGTGATGGATCCGTGATGAAAGAAGATGGAGCTATTTGATTTTATTTTACTTGTTTGTATTAGTGAATGAATAAACTAATAGCCATTAGTATTAGCTCGTATTAGTTAGTTCATGATGCAATGTTAGTATTAGTTCTTTAGAATGTATCAATATGCTCAAATATCAATAATATTTTTACTTTCCAGTAGAGGTAATCGACTAACCTGAAAAACTAGTCGGTTATCTCATATTTCGCATAAAAACTGCAAAACAATCGATTGTCAATGATCAACAATCGATTGTCTTTAAAACAGTGATCTGGAACAGTCAACAATCGATTGTCGATGATTAACAATCGATTGTCTTTAAAACAGTTCTGGAATTTTTCAAAAACAGTCAACAATCGATTGTCTATGTTTAACAATCGATTGTCTTTAAAACAGATCTGGAATTTTTCAAAAATCATCCACAATCGATTGTCTATGCATAACAATCGATTGTCTTAAGACAGTGCTGGAATTTTTCAAAATAGCCAACAATCGATTGTCTATTCATAACAATCGATTGTCTTAAGACAGTGCTTTGGAATTTTTCAAAATAAGCCAACAATCGATTGTCTATATTTAACAATCGATTGTCTTAAGACAAGTTTTTCAAAATAGCAAATAATCGATTGTGTGTGTTTAACAATCGATTGTCAATGTTCAACAATCGATTGTTTCTGTTTAACAATCGATTGTTTGAAGAAAATGTTTAAACTGAAATTTTCAAACTGCAAAGTAATCAATTATGGATAACATATCTGATTTCGTTAGTCAACTGTTAGCTGCAGATTTTGAAAATATTATGTGACACAAACGAATTGAACTTATTTATTCATATGTTCGTGTATTTCTTTTATATGTCAAACCATGGGAAGTAAATTGATTGAAGGCTCCGGAAGAGCAACTGTAACTCTGCCCAAAGGCATGATGTTTATCTTAGAGAATGCAATATTCTCCTCCAAGTCTAAGAAGAACTTGTTGAGTTTTAATGATATCAATCGCAATGTTCTCCTCCAAGTCTAAAAGGAACTTGTTGAGTTTTAAAGATATCATTCAAAATGGATATCATATTGAGACAATAGATGAGAATAATCTTGAATTCTTCATGAAAACGAGGCTGCCCATTTCGGTTTGGGTTCACGCCATTTTGCATGCAGCAATGCTAGTTCGTCGGCTGCCCATTTTGGTTTGGGTTCACGCCATTTTGCATGCAGCAATACTAGTTCGTCGGCTGCCCACTTCGGTTTGGGGTCACGCCATTTTGCATGCAGCAATGCTAGTTCGTCTCTGACTGACGAATTGACACAAATATTCCCCGTTGCATTTGGTTTTGGGTCATGGACCCAATATATCCCATTTAAGAATCTTTGGATGCGCAGTATATGTACCTGTAGCACCGCCATCCCGCACCAAAATGGGTCTGCAAAGAATGTTAGGAATATATGTTGAGGTTGAATTGCCCTCCATTATTCGCTACCTCGAAACATTGACAGGAGATTTGCACGATTTGCAGACTGTCAATTTGATGAGACACTTTTCCCAAAATTAGGGGGAGAAGTTGGTGAAACCAAACGGGAAATTTTGTGGAAAAATGCATCATTATCTCATCTTGATCCACATACCTCTATTTGTGAGAAAGAGGCACAAAAGATTATCCATTTGCAAAGAATAGCAAATCAAATGCCTGACGCATTTATAGATTTGAAAAGGATAACAAAATCACATATCCTCGAAGTGAATGTGACAACATTTGATTTACGAATACATATTCATTATTGGAAGAATATGAACATGAAATTGGTATGAAATATACCACACTCACCCCTAGAAGGAGGTTTGAGATGATATATGGCATGAATGATCGTTGGTCACGTACCTATTGTACGCCAAAGTATTTTGGAAATATGACTATTAAAGGACAACGATAATGCAAGAAACATATCTTGCATATAAGTTTGACATGACCATAATGGTATAACTTCCTCTTTAAGAAAGATATTCACCACATGGATGTCGATGAATCTGTGGTAGTACAAAATTAATTGAGAGCTCTAGAAGAGCCAATTATTACTATGTTGGAGAAACACAATTGAGTATTGTGCTGTAGTAAGTCTCAAAGAAACTTATTCGGTTTCCAAAGTACACGCGAAAGCGATTGATTATATTGAGACTATAAATAAAGGAAGGCTTTGATATCTCCTATTACTACAACTTGTAGCGGGGTAATTTGTATATGAAAAGCTACCCGCTTTGTTCTCCAGTTTGTACTACACAAACGAAATAATGCCACAATAAAGTGGATATCTATTGGTATAAAAATCCATGTCATAATAAACCTGAAGTTTATTGATAAGTGCACATGTCATGGTGTAAATTTGGAAATTACCAATATTGATAATTTATTCAGTTGACATTCGTGTTAACCATCTCATTTTATGTATGATGTGCAAATTCACATAGGTGAATATCAAAGAACTAGAAAGTTCTTTACAAATTCTCTTGTATCACTTGTTCTCATTAATGAACTGACCAACTAAAGAGTTCGGGTTGAAGCCCCTAAATTCTGGAAATACCAAAGGTGAATATGGGCCCATTCACCCGCCATGTATACCACATATGATGCATCTATGAAATGGTTACATGCGCAATTGTTATTGACCCGCAGCCTGGCCGGTGCTTGCGAGGTAAATTGCTCAGTAATCTAACTTCGAGCATAATTTCCAGATTTTCTACTCAAGATAGTTCATCTTGATAAGTTGGTTTATATCAAAGTTGGTTTAGCAAGATAATTATTGAGTGCTTCCACTTAATAGCTAAACTGTTTCTTACGAGAACAAAGTTATATATATATATCAGTTTGATATAAGTTGTATACGAGAGTATATTCTCCCCTTACAAGTGGTTCAAGGTCAGGAACCAAATAATTTCATCTTATTATTAATGTGCCGTGTATATTGACATGATAATGCACAAAGATGATTTCCCAAAGTTGAGGAAACAAGTTAGCTTTACTAACATGAGGGGGAGACATGATAAACACTTGAGAAAATGTTACATGGGATGAATTATCATTTGTATATGTATATCCCCGAATATCATGATATGAACCTGAAGTTCATAAAAGGGATAATTCAATTACAACATATTGCAAAGCATGCTATACGCATTTGCTGACCCAAAGAAAGTAACTAAATGGAAGAGATACAATTCAAGAAGAATTGATTCCATATGAAAGACATGTAGTTTTGAACCTATAGTTCAAATACTTGAAAGTATAAAGTCAAAGGTATGTATAATCAGTTTTCGATATCTTATTTGTCTAGCATGACATGGAAAACTTGATATGCATCTAAAGTCTATTATATGGCTTATATGACTTAACTTGAAAGATTTAAGTTGCTTGAAGCATATGCAATTCGTGGTCCTGAAGTACCACATCCTAAGTGCAATTTGTGTACATATGTATCTTGCTATAACTATAAGCATGATGGCATTGAGAATACATCTATAAAGATATTGAAGAGTCATTCCACGACATTATATGAAGATGTTCATATCTATCAAGAATGATGATTTCAAGGTGCGGAATATTTATTCAAGTCAATATGATTTATTTATCAAACATCTACCAAAGATCGTTTTGAAGATGATGCACAAGATTGGAATGCAAATGCTCAAGGATATAAATTGATGTACTCATTAGGGGGAGTCAATGCGCGTTGCACTCTTTTTCCCTTACAAGGTTTTGTCCCACTGGGTTTTCCTTGCAAGGTTTTTAACGAGGCAACCAATAGGCGCATATTCAAACATGTGTACTCTTTTTCCTTTACTTTAATTTTTCCCATTGGGTTTTGGTTTTAAGGTTTTATGAGGCACATTATTGAATAGACATTCAAGGGGGAGTGTTATAAAATAGAAGTCTATTTAGAGTGAATGTCTAAGAGTTTTAGCTTGAAGCTAAGTCATTCCTCTTCCTATAAATAGAGGGGTCTTACCCCATTGTGAATCACCCCAAGTATTAATAAGAATACTTCTCTCTCTCCCTATTCTCTCTCTATATTGTTCTTATTCTTGCATTATTGTTCTTGTCTTTATATTATTTCATAACATAATCAAAAATTTTGAGTTCGAGCTTTAGGAAAAAAAAAATATATATGACAAAAAATATTTCCTCTTTAATGAGATTTACACAACAAAAATTTAGTGTAATTGAGAAATTATAGAGTAACCGAAAATATGAATTTTAGAGTAGTGGAAAAAGATGCAATACATATATTGGAACTAATAAAGGATATAATTTTTTTTTTATCATGATCAACAATGATTTCAATTATAGGAATATGGACAAAATTTGTCACCTAATATAGTAGCTGATGTGGATTTAGTCAGCATTTATGTGGACTGACTTTATCACAGCTAGAGTTCTAAATAATATGATGATCATGTTGATATAAGTATATGTTTTACGTGTGTTTATGATTTTTCAAAAGTGAGTCAATCCTATCTTTTTGACAGAATAATTTTTAATTACAATAAATTATTACTTAATATATCAATAACTTGATGTAGTTAATAATATCTCCTTTAATTAACCAAAAAACAAATTGCAGTGTTCGAAATACGTTGCTCAGAGTATCTAATTTTTTTAATCATGAATTCCTCAGTATATCTTATAAGAAATTTTCATACTTGTAAATCACTAAAAATTTCTAAGTCATAATAATTTATAATTACAAATATATACAAAATGTTTGAAATATTTCAATAAATGAAAAAATTATTTGACTCTCTAAATAATAACATTTTAATAAAAAAAATAAGACAGAGTAGTATAGTTTATATGTAATGTATTTTTAGGCAAATAGGCTTTATTAGGAGAGGATTAGGAGCTAAGCCAGCTAACTCCACTTAATGATGCCAAAGCAATCCACTTAACTTAAATAATTAAATTATTAATGATGCAGCCGTTCTTTTAATTAAAACAGGGGACTTCCATGATAACCAAACCAGATTTGTACGCGTTTAGTTCCAAATTTTTTGATTATTTTTATACCTAAGTTATCAGAAGTTGCCTGCCATAAAGTCTAATTAAGGTTAGGAATATTACAAGGCATGTCAGAATTTGTCTTTCTTTTTTAATAAGTATATGGGTGAAAATATATTAATTACCACGTTATTAATGAGATATTAAACACCAACTTGCATCTAAAAGCAAAAAGTTGAAGGTTTCTTTTAATCAAGCTTAATTAGACATGTGATAGCACAAACCACTAGCCTCATTAGGCGCAACAAGGAGAAAAAGGTACATTCTAATTAACTATGAAATGACTAAACACTATGACAATGTTTAGATCCTTTCTTGTGGATGTAAATTTAATTTGAACAACAAATAATCATCTACTTCGCCGGTTGCCTTATAGTTGGACTTATACACTCATTTAACTCCAATTGAAAACTTTATAGATTGTAGAATAATGCCGCCAATAAATATTTCGTCTTGCTCCTTGAAATATGTAATCTCGAATAATGACACAAAATTTATTTTATCTTCGATATCTATAATCATGCATTGTTGTAGTTCTGAATCCCAAATTATTTTTGTCTCAAATTTGGGTGGGCCATTAGAAACTTTCTCTTTGATGAACTATATTGCTTCTTTCATTACTCGGTTCATCTTCAATACCACCAAATAATTTTTCTTGTGAAATACTAACCTCATTTGGGTTGGCATCCCTTGCAACTAAATCATCCTTTTTATCAACCGAATGAATCAATTTGAATATTATTTGACTTTCCTTTGCATTCAATAATAATCTCTATATCAACAAAAATTACATGTACCTTCTCTTCTATTTCTGAATTTTGGCGTTCTTGATTTATCTCTGCCGGATTTGATGTGTCTTCTTTTTATTTTGGTTGATCATCCTTTTAATTTATCGTGATGCCTCATCAAATATCTCATCTTTTTGTTGATTCAGTGATCTCTCATAAGTTACCAATTCACTTTCTAAATCATCTAGTCCAAGAGTGCTGAGATCTTTGTTAACCTCAAGAATAACTTTCTTGTTGCTAAACTTTAAACTTAGAGACTACAATACTTTTGCAACAATTTAGACTTTTTCCGATACTTTTTCATTGATCCTTAGACCATTGACCATTTCTTCAATTCTCGTAAAACAATCTTTTATGGACTCTGTTGGTCCTATATGAGCCAACTCAAAGTGACTCTTAAACTCTTGCAGTTTCTCCTTCTTTATGTCATTGTGACGACCCAAAGGGTCATCACCTATTTTTAATCAAATTCTATACTTTTGAGACCTTAAAAACCTCAATTAGAGTCGCCTCAATTTGCGTGCACAGTTGCGCGCGTAGCCGATAAGCTTAAATATGAAATTCGTAAAAAATATTAAGTTTTGATGTTAAAATCAATAAATTTGACTTCGGTTAATATTATGGATTAACGTACCCGGACCCATATGTTGATGGTCTCGGAGGGTCCATAGAAAAATATGAAACTTGGGCGTATGCCTGAAATTGAATTCCGAGGTCCCAAGCCCAAGAAATAAATTTTTGAGTAAAATTATTTTCTGAAAATGTTTAAGAAAATTTAAAATAAAATCTTATTAGAACACGATGGTAACGGGCATGTATTTTAGTTTCGGAACCCGGTATAGATCTTATAAATATTTTAAGATATTTCTGTAAAATTTGGTTGAAAATGGATGTCGTTTGATGTGATTCGGACCTTAAATGAAAAATTTAATGTTTTGGAAGTTTGAAAGAATTCTTGAATCTTGAGGTTTAATTCGATGTATATGTTGTTATTTTGGCGATTTCATCGCACGAATAAGTCCGCAAGATATTTTAGAGGTTGTGTGTATATTTGGTTTGAAGCCCCGAGAGCTAGGGTGAGTTTTGGATAGGCCACAGGTGAATTTTTGGACTTTGAAAAAAAATAGCTGGTGTTTCTAATCTGCAGGCTTCGCATTTGCGAAGCCAGTCTCACAAATGCGAGCAATGTATGTGCAAATGCGAAGATGAGACCTGGGCATGCTTGGACGCAAATGCAATGTCTGGGATCACAAATGGAAGGCCCGTCGCAAATGCGACGTTTGGGATCACAAATGTGAAGCTTCCCTTTTCCGCATGGGGTTGCAAATGCGACGCATCTATCGCAAATGCGGCAATTCTCTCGCAAATGCGAAAGCTGGGAATTTTTGAGGGGTTCGCTTCGCAATTCCCACGTTTAAGACCTACATTTTTCTATACTTAACCGATTGTAAGTTAGTTTTTGCTCATTTATTTCAATCATTAACATCTTTTAATATGATTTCAACCTAAAATCAAAGATTTTCGTGGGGGAAATTGAGTATTTTGGATAGAAGCTATATTTTTCAAAAAAAAATGAGAATTTGGACCTCAATTTGAGGTCTGATTTCAAAACAAATTACATATTTTAGTTCGTGGGAGAATGGATAATCAAGGTTTGGTTTGAACCTCGGATTTAGACCACGTGAGCCCGGGGAAATTTTTTGACTTTTTGGGTAAAACTTTGTAAAACTTATTTTCATGCATTGGGGTTGGTTCATTTCGTGTTTATTAATATAATTAAGTAATTTGTGATTAGATACGAACGAATTGGTGGTGGAATCAAGGGGAAAAGCTATAATTGAGACTTGAGTAGTGCAGGGCATCGAGGAAAGTGTTCGGTCTAACCTTAGCTTGAGGGATTAATAGTTGAGTCATATTTGCTACTTGCTCCTTGTTGAGTACGACATATAGGCATGGTGACGAGTATCTATACCATGGTATCAAGCATGACCGTGAATCTTAAACTGAAAGTTGTTGTGTTTTTAAATGACATTTCGGATGCCTTAACTAATAACCTACTATATTGAGTAAAAATTTATTCTATCCTCGTGGATCTTATTTATGATTAGGAATTTTCATTAATTGAGCTGAGTACAAGCAAAGTTAAGGTTGGTTATAGCCAATTCTCCCTTGCTGGGATGACTGCTTCGATATTGTTGTTTCCTTACCGAGAAGTTATTATATTACTTTGTTCCCTTGCAGTATTTCTTATGATTTTGTGATGACATAAAAATGGGAGCGGGTGGTAAGCCTACCACAAGATTGATGAAAAGGGAGAAGGTGGTGCGCCTACCACCAGATTGATGAATGGGAGCAGATGGTACGCCTACCACAATATATGATAAAATGGGAGTGGGTGGTACGCCTACCACAAGATATGATAAAATGGGAGCGGGTGGTACGCTTACCACAAGATTGATAAAATGAGAGCGGATGGTATGCCTACCACAAGATTGATGAAATAGGAGCAGGTGGTACGCCTACCACAAGATATGAGAAATGGGATCGGGTTACACATCTGCAACAAGATGAAATTGAAAGTGAAAGTTGCCTTTATTTCTCTTTATCTGTGTTAGAAGTTAAATTATAGTTTCCTTATTGCTCTTTGATATTCTGTTTTATTTGCTACCCTCGCAACATGTTCCCCTTCCCCGACTTTATTCTTATTACCTGTTTACTTTTTCGCCATATATTATATAAGTGCACAAGTTTTAAATACTTTTTCGCATGTGTTGGTCTTCAGGATATTTGGTTTTATATTTATTTCAAACTTCCGCTAAATTTATATTTTGCTGTTATTTAATTGTATATTTCCTGTTAGTTTAATTGGTTAAAAAGGAATTAAAAATAAAAGAGTTTAAAGGTTAAAGTTCGTGGCTTGCCTAGCTTCTATGAGTAGGCGCCATCACGACTCCCGAGGGTGAAAAATCCGGGTCGTGACACTTTTCAATATGACTTCACCAAGATTGTCCAAGTCTCCTTTGATGACTTTGCATACAAATATTTTTGTAGATACATGCGATTCGACCCTAATGGAGAGATAGTAGTATGCCTTATAATCTAAAAGTATTTTCTTCTCCAATTGCGTAGATGCATCACCTATCAACAGTGTGCCTTCTAGGGGTTCCTTAAATCCTTCATCAATGATGGACCATAATCCAATACACTTAAAAAATTCTTCATCTGTTGATATCAAGTTTCAAAATTACTTTTGCCCCCAAACACAAAAAAAAGATAATTAGGTAATATAGTATCCATTTTTTGAATCTTCTACTGGCTCTGACAGGATGTCATGCAAACTCTGATACCAATTTTAAGGATTGAAATGCCCCAAGAATAATTTAGGCACAAGCAAAAAATTTAGCAAAAATTATGTGGAAGAAATTTATTAAACTAGTGAGAGACCTTGGTATGAGGGTTTTTCTCGACTCATGAATCTCTCTACGTTGTAACTACCTCTTTACAATTGAAAATGTATATCAAGACCCCTATTTATAATACTGCAATCCAAATTTTACTAGAATCTAGAAAACCTATTCCTACATGATTTTGGCTATGAATCTTAACTAGAAATAAATTAAATAAACTCGTAAATACTAAATCCCAGACAACTTAGGAATACTACTTAATCTTGGTTTAATTTCCAACATTTATCATAATGACATATATATCATAATTCTATAAAAATAGCACGGTATAGTCAGTTTTCAGACTGATCATTCAAAAATAGTCAGCGCTTACCAAATCAATAAAAATACCCATTATTCTGCTGCAATAGAGATCGGTCCAGTATAATATACTGGAGTTCGGCGCACTTGTTTATGAACTCTAGCATATTATGCTGGACCGATATACTTTGCTAGCTCCAGTACAATATACTGGAGACTGGAGCATCGGTGCTCCACACTCCAGTATATTATGCTGGACCAGTATACTTGCTGGAACTCGAGTATATTATGCTGAAGTTCTATTGTACTTATGCTATAACTCTATCATATTATGCTGGAGTTCCAGCACACTTATCATGGAACTCTAGTATAATATGCTGGAGTTCAAGTATACTTATGCTGGAACTCCAGCATAATATGCTGGCGTATGTTCTGGGTTTTGAATAGTGTTTTCGCTCAAATTTATCTTTACATAAAAAGTGGTTAATTTTCAATTACTTGTAAAACTGAACTATTTTTAAACGACCAATTGTAAATCTGACTATTTTTAAATTTCTCCCTATTATTCTTTGACTTCACACAATATAGTTGGGAGCTACCTAGGTCCTTCAACGTTTATTTTAGCTGGTGAAAATAATATTTCCTAATAATGTACACTACATAAATCTAGCATATAATACTGATATTGTAAAAAGAGTTTATGTTGTCAATATATATTAGGTATATCGATCCTTGCTCTTTTAAATTTCCTCCAACATAAAAAAAAGATATGCAGCCCTAATTTGCGTTAAAATTACTGATTTTTCACGAAATAATTTTGACAAAAGTACAGTACTAATCAGTACTTGATGCTCTCAAATTTACAGACAAAGTTAAAGCAACAACTCATAAAACTTCAACGTTCTACAGAGATCTAAGTTTATTTATTCATTTTTTATCTTCTTTCTTTCTAGGGTTTATAACGCCTTGACCTAATTAAGGTAAACAAAAAAGGACGATTTTATTTACTATAGATTTTAGTAGAGACCATCACATGCATTTCTGAAAACTTGTTTGTAAAGAGCATATTGTTACAGCTTAAGACAAAACATGATGATTCACACACAATAAGTATTATTAACACAAAAGTTAATGATTCACTGCTCGTAACTATTAAAAAAAAAACTGTTTCCACTGCATGTTTCATGTCCAATATGGAATTACAGTAATGTTGCTAACACCTTTTATTCTTCAAAACTCCATAAAAATGCCAAACTACAGCTATGCATATGCAAATACTGTAACAACACTGTCTTTGTCCCTCCCCCACCATAGGAGCGGAACTAATTTACGAGTTCGGTCGAATTTAGTATATTTATTTTAAGCTTTGTTATGTACCTTCGCCATTCATTTTTAACTGTCAAGTATTAATTCTATGAATAAATTTCATTTTTATTGGTCACTTTTTGCATATAACAAAAAATAAAAAAATCTGTTTTTCCTTTAGCATTAATTACTCATTTCAAATTATTTTCTAAATCACATTAAGACTATACATTAATTAATATAAATATTATGATAAATTATGCACTTTATTTATTATTTCATAAGAAATATGCGAAATTAATAATGAACATATAAAGTGAACAGACGGAGTATTGTAAAATTCAATAAATATGTACAACCTTTTATTTTTAGTCCAAATTACTAGTAGACTTGAAGTAGTTGTGGAAGTCAGAATCTATTAATTATAAATTTTTTATCCGCCTCAGCTCTCCCAATGAGCTAATTATATATATATATATATAAATTGTTTTCCTGTAAGCAATATAAATTAAAGATTGTTTGTTTTTTGAGGAGCTTAGTCAGATCTTTACTGTAAAATCACGTTTTGTTGCTAATTAAACAGAGCCCAACTGTTAGTGTTAGTGTCCGTGTTTTATGTTGGGAAAAAAGAAATTGACCCTTTCTCGTAAATCACGAGATTTCTGCCCCTTTTATAAAGAAAAAAATTGAGAAATAAAAAAACAACACAAGAATTTAACGTGGAAACCTAAAACCGGGAAAAAACCACAATCATTGTCAAAAGACAACAACCGACCACTATGTTAAAAATTCTTACAATCACATAAACCTTAGTACTTTCTCCTAACAAAAATGTTAGAAATACATTTGGTTTGGTACATTTGAAAACATAACTTAAGCCCCCTTATATAGGCAAGCCTCCAAGCTACTCTTCAATAATTTTTCAATGTGGGACAATGACCATTCTTATTTTTAAGCAAAATTCCAACATTTTATGCATGTCAGGAAAAGTTTGATTTTGAGTTATAAAATAATGCAGAAGAATCTTTTTCTGGGATTAAGGGTATAGTATATGTTTGCTCCGAAGGAAAATATTTTTCTAAAAATATTTTCTGAAATATATTATTTTTTAGTGTTTGATTGCCGGAATATATGTTTAAGGAAAAAATTTCCACCAAAAAGGAAAAAATGACTTTCATAATTTTTGGAGGAAAATCTTCTCTATTTATAATTATTTCAATTATTAGCTTCATATAATCACTGTTTTAATCAATACATAGATATTATTATTAATCTTTATTACTCAAAATTTTCATTAAACCTTATCTGGCTTGATGATCATCAAGCAATAATAAATATATTAATTAAATGCCCTATTCAATATTATTTCTTATATATTGCAACTCATGTCATTAACAATGTCATGGTTTTTAACACATGAATAAATAAGTATAAAGATAAAATTATCCTTTTAAAATATTTAATACACCAAATCAAACCATGATAAGAACTAATTCCAGTATAACAAATTCTACTATTATTAATTTTAATTTTATTAACATACCTTATTTAGCACTATTCTTGTACACCCTTCCCAATGACCCTATCAATGAAGTCCTTTGCATTGGCAACAATGAGAAAACATTATCTCTTTTGATGTGGATTTGTAGTTTGATTTCCTTTTTCTTTTTGACCCTTGATTTGGATTTTCTTTTGTAACGGAGCTGGCATTCTCTATCTTATAATCTACCCCCCCCCCCCCCCCTCTTTATTTCTTTCTCCTGTTCTTTTCATGTTTGTAATCAAGATTTATTGATGTAACATGTCCTTTGCTTGTTTCCCTTTCATTCACTATAAATTGAGCTACAGCCTCAAGCTGAACATGAATGCAACTATAAATATATATATCAATAATTATGGATATAACCTAACTTAAGCTCTGATTTTTCCTCTTGTCTCTTCACTTTTTACATTTAGGATAATATCTTACAAGTTTTATGTTAATTATATGTACATTAATGATGTAAAGAATTTTTATAGTATCATTTTTAGTTAAGTTGACAAGTAATTTGTGACTCTCTTTATCAAGCATGATATATATTAACTTCGTAAAGAAAATATTAACTTGCTACAACCGATAAAACTGTACAAAAATTATATAAAAAAATTCTTTAAAATTCCAATATATACACTAGTATAATTTAAACTTTTTGTATACATTTCTGAAGTGGACTAGTCTATCAGTCAGAATTTCACATTTCTACAAAACTCTGATAATGATAACGATATTAGCAGAGACATTAGTCAGAAATGTGGGTCTTTCTATCATGTGGGATGTCTCTCCTGTTCTTGTACCTAACTACCCCTCACCCCACCCCAACCCACCCCACCCCACCCCCAAAACAAAAAGCTCTAAACTTTGAGTATTAAGGCGTATGGGGAAACCCCTAGGAGTGTCCACGTCAAAGAAAAAAAAGAAAAAAGAAAGAAAGAGCAAGTAAGTTAATGAGCTAAGTCTCAACTTTCAAATCATTAGACTGATGACCTTTCCTTGACCAACTAACATCTTTCTCAAATTTATATATTATATTATTATGTCTCTAGCATATTCGTTTTTTTCTTTTTTCTTTTTGGATTTCTTATTAGGTGTTTGGTATTGGTACTAGAGGTTCGAGTTGGGATTAATTTGAATCCCCATTGAATAAACGCAAAGTCTCATTAAAAAAAAACGCCGTCTATCAGAATTTTTTTCATTTTAAAGACTCGAATCCTAATTCTCATAGCTTGAAAAAATCTTATTCATTCTATCCTAAGAATTGATGATTATTTTTTTATTTTCCAGAGTAACAAGAAAGTCGGAATCTAGTATATTATCTGTAGAGTTTAGCTTCGCAATTTACTTTTCATAGGGATAAGAATGGACCTTGAGCCTGACTCAACCCCAAAAGCTAGCTTATGAGGTGAGAATTGCCCAAGCCATATAAGAAGATCAAGGACCTCAAATTCCTCTGATGTGGGACAACTCAACACCCCCCCTCACGCCCAGATCTCTGGAGCGTGGACAAAATAAATGGGGGCCCAACATCGATATCAATAATTGGGATGGGCCTGGTTCTGATACCATGAAAACATAGCAAAATGGAGATGAAGATGAGATGAAGAAGAGTCGGTTTTCAGAGAGCTCCTCGAGAACTCAAAAGCAAAATTGTATCAAAATATCTGTCTCTCTCTTTTTACAGAAGCTTCTAGGAGCGTATATATCACTAATATCACTAACTTGGGCCAAATGTGAAACAAATGAAAATGGGCTCAGACTTGCTTCTGGCCCAAAAACAAAATATACACAATATACAGACAATATACAATAAATATACAATACAAAATCAATGTATGTGTCTAGGTTTGGAAGAATGAACCTTGGGCCTAACTCAACCCCAAAAGCTAGCTTATAAGGTGAGGATTGCCCAAGCCATAAGGAGACCAAGGACCTCAAATCCCTCCGATATGGGACAACTCAACACATATAATGATAGTGTGCTTCATCCCATGATCTTGTTATGTCTCTTACCGGTATATACAAATACGCATAAGAGTTTCTTTTTCTTTTTACTTAAAACTAGATGACCTTAGTTCGAGACTTCGAGTCATGAAATTGAAGTTTACGTACATTTTTTGTCGATCATAGGATGCCGCGAACAAATAAATCTCTTTGTATTCATCTTTTGAAACAACTCAATAGAAATAATTTGGGGTTTGGGAACCATACATATATTTGGGACCTAATTTGAAACTCAATTTGACCTCACTGCTTTCAAGGATATGGTCTAGTAATTAATAAAATAGGGTAGAATTATACGATTTTAAATTTAAATTCCAGTCGAGACAAAATATGTTAGGTGATTTTTTTTTACTTGTCCAAATTTTGGTACCCAAGTTACCCATTACTTGTTCCAACAGAGAGTTGCATGTACCTGATTCTGAAATTAGTTGAAGTGTATGTAAGCTAATTCGGATGGCACCGTCATAAAAAATTGGCATTCCTTATAAATTGATATATCCTGTTAGCTAAAGGAATACCAGAACTTATTTAATTTAAAGGAGAAATAGTATTTCCTACATTCATTTTTACTTGGCATGCATACTA
This sequence comes from Nicotiana benthamiana, assembly GCA_034376525.1. Classification (NCBI taxonomy): domain Eukaryota; kingdom Viridiplantae; phylum Streptophyta; class Magnoliopsida; order Solanales; family Solanaceae; genus Nicotiana; species Nicotiana benthamiana. The sequence goes on from CM067339.1 coordinate 176,603,465, forward strand.
AAATAGATTTTTATTTTTATCTGACACTTTACGCATATCTAGAGAGGATAATTATTTTTCCGGTTATACACAATATTTGTTACTCATTTTAAATTATTTTTTCAAATTCCATAAAATATGCATCAATTAATATATGTATCATGGTAAATTATGCATTTTATTTATTATTTTTTAAAGATGTAAAAAGTTAAAACGTGCAAAGTAAAAGTGAATGGGAGTAGTATAAGTTAAGTATGATTGGGCCCTAATAATGTGAACTAGAGAAATAAGTTTTGAGAAAGAGTGACGGTTAAGCTCAGATCATTGACATAATTAATTAAGATCCAAAGTAGATAGCGACATATTTTACTTAATTTTAAGATAAATAAAATACGACATACTATATATGTTTGTTTAGGTTATATTCGATATCAAGTTTTGAAGTGAGGATTGCTTTTTCACGAATATCTACATCCAAACGCCATGGACAATACGCTAGACATTATAAATACATATATTATGCATTATTGTATTGATATAACTACTGATTAGGGATAAATTTTTACCGTGATTATTTATTGATAAAATCTTACACCTAAAAGTAAATGGTAAAGGTGTGTATAGCAAAACATACCTATAATAACACGTCAGTACACTCGTAGCACTAAGATGAACATTTTCTTTAAGATCAATAAATGTCGAAAACTCCCTATGTTTTTCAAGTTTTATCTCGGTTATTAGTCGTATATCTAGTGAAAGAATACTCAAAAGGTCCAGGGAAGGAGATGATATTCAATTTTTCATTGAAAAATAAGCGAAGAAGTCTCTTAATAAAACAAGAAAGTGATTTAACTTAGCATAAATATGCAAAAACATGTACACTCTATTTTTTCTAGAATAATATGCAATTAATATATTATTATTAACCTGAAAAACAAAAAAAAACCGCTTCTTCTTCGGTCTTCTCTCGGCGCACGTTAGTTAACGTACGCCGAGCTCGTATCTATGGCGAGAGGGCAGGTTCGAGGTAGGGGACGACCCAGAAAAATTTCGATTTCCACAATAGATAGAGTGACTTAGCAGCCAGTCGATTCGTCATGCGAAGGTGAGAATTCTTTGATTTCACAACAATCTAATGCGGTAATGGAGAGGGAACGAAGCAATCCTGCTTCGATTGAAGCACCATTAACTCCGATTAAGCAGATAGCAGGTGAAAGTGGACACATGCAGAAGCATATACCAGTCCAAACTCAATCAGTGAAGGGTATATCGGAGCAAGTGGAGGAGATTTCAAACAAAACAGATGTATCGAAGGGGAACTGGGCTAATCTCTTTCAGAAGAATTGATTTGCATCTAATGGTATGGCACTAGAATATATCCCCCCTGTAATGATTGACGGTCAACCAGTAGGTCAACTGAACAAAGCAGAGGTGGAGGAGGAAGAGAATAAATGGAAATGTGCCCTAATTGTGTATATTTTAGGGGATGGGCCTGGGTATAATGCGATGAAGAGATTCATCAGCCTCCACTGGTCTCATGTACCAGAACCAGAGCTATTTTATCACGAGGAGGGATACTACATTGTTAAGTTCCGAACAATTGATGATGCCAAAGAAGTATTATGTGCTGGTCCTTATTCTATAGCAAATAGGCCTATGATTCTCAAACAATGGACGTCAGATTTTGATTTCACTGAGGAATTCCCTGTCGAGATTCCACTATGGGTTAAATTTCCTAAACTTCCTATGTCCTGTTGGGGAATGAGATCCTTGAGTAGAATAGCCAGTGTGTTAGGGAAACCTATTTTCGCGGATGAATGTACAACCAAACAATCTAGAATTTCTTATGCTCGAATGCTCATAGAGATGAATGTTACCAAAGAGCTACCTAGGGATATATGGTTAATGGATGCTAATGGGAAGAAATTTCTGCAAGAAGTGGGTTATGACTGAAAACCATCTTACTGTGGGAAATGTCTTACGGTTGGGCACAACTGTCTGATGAATCCAAAACCAATCTAGCCTCCTCAAGTGAAGAAACCTAAAGTGATTCAGGAATGGAGAACCAAAGCTCCAATCCAGACTGTTCAGAATCAGCAGGAGGTTCCTCTACAGCAAACTGAGACAAGTCGGAGCAGTGAATCTCAGAGAGAGCCTCATGACCCCCCATCACTAGTAACAGGAAAGAATAAACAGGAAGAGAAAGGGAAGCAAGTTCAATCCCCTGAATTCAATCTCACCAACTTCCCACCTTTATCCCCTATTGTGGTTAGTAATTGTTTTGAAGCAGTGTCTATTAGTAGAGTTGAGATTCCTCCAGATGAAGAAGGAGGACCAAACAACTGTCAATTAAGTGTCTAATATGGAATATTAGGGGTGCAAATAAAAGGTATAAACAAAAAGAAGTTAGGGAGTATATCAGAAAAAATAACATTAACCTTGTTGGTCTGGTAGAGACCAAGGTTAAAGAAAAGAATGCAAGCAGAATTGCTAAGCTGTTGGTTCCTGGTTGGGGTTTACTAACAAATTATCAGGGTTTCATAAATGGTAGAGTATGGATTCTATGGGATACACAATTGATCAGAGTCACTGGTATCTAGGACGAGGCTCAAATGATTCACTGTAGAGTCAAAAACATTTCTGGAGATGTCATCTGTTACCTCATTGTAGTGTATGGCTATAATGGGATGGACCAGAGGAGATCACTATGGAAAAATCTGCAGGATTATTCTGTTGCTATTATTGAGCCTTAGTTAGTTGATGGTGATTTCAATGTTGTTCTATATGCAAATGATAGACAGTCAAGTAATCAAGTGAAGCAAGCAGAGATCCAAGAATTCACTCAATGTATACAACAGGCTGGACTCTCAGAACTTCCCTGGAAAGGGGAGTATTTCACCTAGACAAATAGGCAGACAGGCAGTGATAGAGTATGTAGTAGACTGGACAGAGTCTTTGGCAATTATGAGTGGATGATTAACTGGAGTCATGTGCAAACTGTATATGATCATCCCCTAATATCTGATCATTAACCCTATAGTGATTACACTGGCAGAAGTTACTAGGAAAGGGAAGACTTTTCAGATTCTTCAATACATGGTCCAATCATGAAGGCTTTTATCAGCTGGTCAAAGGCAACTGGCACAACAATAATCAGTTTTCTATGAAATCAATATGGTCCAATCTCAAGTCACTAAAAGGCCCTTAAAATCTTTAAACATTAAAGATTTTAAGAAAATTAGTCAGAGAATTGATCATAGTAGACAAGAATTGAAGGAATCCAGAATTAGATGGCACTGGCATACAATGATGAGCTGCACCTTAAAGAGAAAGAAATAGCAGTGAAACTGGAAAAGTGGTCCTTGATTGAAGAAAGTATCCTACAACAGAAGTCCATGGCAAAATGGATCCAACTGGGTGATTCTAATAACCAGTATTTCTCTGCTGTTCTGAAGGAAAAAAATCAATACAAGCATATCGAGCTTGTTACAGCTGGTGGTCTCAAGGTTACTAATCCAGATGACATTAAAAAGGAGATCAATGACTTCTATAAGTCATTAATGGGCACATATGCTACTTCTCTGCCAGCCATAAACCGAGTGTATATGACTAATGGTCCTAGATTAACACATCAACAGAAGAAGGAGTTAAGTTCTGATATCACAGAACTTGAGATTCTAGAAAGATTAAAGGCAATTGGGGATGTCAAAGCCCCAGGAATTGATGGATACAATGCAGTGTTTTTCAAGAAGACCTGGAACATCATTGGCAAACAGATCATAGGTGCAATTAAGGACTTCTTCCAGACTACCAAGATGTATAAACCAGTAAATTGTGCCTCTCTCACTTTGATCCCCAAAGTCCTTAACCCAACCACAGTAAAAGAATACAGAGCAATTGCATGCTGCTCAGACTTATACAAAATGATTTCCAAGATATTAGCCAACAGAATGCGGAAAATCATGCCTAGCATCATTTGTGAAGCCCAAACAAGTTTCATCCCAGGCAGGAAAATTGCAGACAATGTCATCCTGGCTCATGAGTTGATCAAATACTATTCCAGATCCCATGTGACTCCTAGATGCATGATCAAAATTAACATGCAGAAGGCATATGATTCTGTTGAATGGATCTTCTTGCAATAGGTAATGGAAGGATTGGGTTTCCCAGCCAGATTCACAAACTGGATCATGGAGTGTGTTCAAACAGTAAGCTATACATTGTTGACTAATGGGGAAATAAATGAACCTTTTAAAGGTTCTAAAGGTCTTAGACAAGGTGATCCAATCTCCCCATTCCTATTTGCAATTGTCATGGAGTACCTAAGCAGATCTATGGCTGAACTAAGGAAAGACCAAGAATTTCTATAAGATCCAGGCTGTAAAAGGCTGGGCATCACTCACAAAAGTTTTGCTGATGACCTACTTCTGTTTGCTAAAGGAGAAATTAAGTCTGTCATTACCATGTTCAAGTATATCTCCCAATTCACTGAAGCATCTGGACTGAAAGCCAATCTGAGCAAAAGTTCAGTATACTTTGGAGGGGTTAGTGAAGTACATCAGCAGATTACTGATCACCTAGGTTATGTGTATGGAGATTTGCCTTTCAAATATTTGGGCATTCCTCTATCCACCAAGAAGATGGCATTAATTCAGTGGCAACCTCTGGTGGAAAAGATAACTGCTAGGATCACCTCATGGACTGCTAGAAAGTTGTCATATGCTGAGAGGATGCAATTGGTACAGTCAGTGGTTTTTGGTATACAGGCTTACTGGGCACAACTCTTTCTTATCCCTTCAACGATCCTAAAGCTAATAGAAGCAGTCTGCAGAAGTTTCATATGGTCTGGATCAAATGTTATCACTAAGAAGGCCTACATTGTCTGGGACAAAATGTGTTTGCCTAAGTCAGCTGGTGGGATGAACCTCACAAACCTCTATTTGTGGAACAAGGCAGCTATTGCTAAACTTTGCTAGGATCTGGCTCACAAGAAAGACACATTGTGGGTCAAATGGATTCACACTGTTTATATAAAACAGCATCAACTGGAGAACACTCCTATCCCCAAGCAAGCTAGTTGGATGGTACGAAAGATTATTGCAGCAAGTGGTCTGCTACAACAACACCAAAGCCTTCACATGCTAGTATGCTCAATTAGACAACTCTATCTGTTTCAGATTGGCCAACTCACAAGAGTTCCATGGAAGATCTAACTGCTCAGAATTATGCTAGGCCCAAGGCGGTCTTCAATTTATGGTTGGTACTTCATGACAGGCTACCAACCAAGGATAAGCTAATACATTGGGGTATGACTATGGACAACAAACGTGTTCTGTGCCAGCGAGCTACAGAAACCAGAGACCATCTATTCCGTACTTGCCCTTTTGCTACAGAATTAAGGGACCAAACACTGTCCTGGCTTAGAGAAGGTCACCCCAGTATGCAGAACTGGGAACAGTTTATACAATGGATAGTTAGTAAAGCTAAAGGAAAATCTAGTAGAGCTAACATATTCAAAATGGTTGCAGCTGAATTATTCTACGATTTGTGGTTGGAGAGAAATGCAAGGATTTTTGAGAATGTTTTCCGCAGCAGTGATAACCTACTCAGGGACATAGCTTATACTTGTAATGTTAGAGGAACCCCCAAAATAGACAACATCTTCAGCAATATCTTCTGTAAATAGAGGGGTAGTTATAGAGATAGTTGATATACAGTCTAGATATGATAGTCAACTGTGCATTAGCTGAAGGTTTTGTATTGAAATCTCTTTGGTGATTAATAAAATCCTTAATTACCAAAAAAATCAATATATTATTTGAGTCAGTTGCTGGCATCCCTGTTTTCCTCGCATTTAATATTTGGAACAAGTCTTCCTATGTGTTACTATAAAAATGAGATTCGTTTTGAATCCGAGTTTGCCGTGAAAATGATACCACATAGTTATTTTAAGTATATTATTTAAAATATATTAATAATATATAATATATTTAAATATTAGTCAAATATCCTAAAATTTAAATCTTAAAGTTCGAACTTCAGAGTACATACACAATATTCTGAAGTTTGAGTATAAACCTCAAAATTCAAACTTCAAGACGTCGTTTTCTAAAGTTCGAGAATTATATTCAAAAGTTGGAATCTTATGTCATAAATTTCAACTCAAAAATTTAGGATACTAAAATTCTGAATTTTAAATTAACAATTCAAAATTTACGATACAAAAATCCAAGATTTAAATACATTGTAAATTATCAATATATTTTTAATAATATGCTTAAAAGTGATTAGTGGTGCACTTTGTCTGAGTTTGCTGTTTGCAGTGTTTCAGGCTCTAAGCTCAGTGGGAGTCTTCAAGGAGTCAAACAAGATCAAAAACACCTAGTGGTCTCTCTAGATGTATGGGCTGGGTAGGAAATTGTCAAAGTGTTTTGGATAATTATTAGTTTAGCCCGTATCAGAAATTGTATATATCTGTTAGACGAAAAAGTGTATAAAATTTGAATAATTTATATAAAAAAAAAAATATTTATAATAAATGTATACAAATTTAATACACTTTTTCCAGCTATTATTTTTACTGCAGGTATACATTATCATTTTTCCAAGTGTTTTCTTTAGCAATTATAAAATTGTGAAGATTTCTTGGCATCGGAATAAAAGCATTAATGGATTGGTTGAGAATAGAGTTAATTTTTTCTCCTTTTGTATGAAATATACTGCAGCCCAACAGTTCTTCATTTCAAATGAGGCTGACTTACGCAAATGTCCCCTTTTAGGCCCTATTTACATTTTATTTCTTTTTAAATATCCTCCTTGAAAAATTATTCTTTCAGGATAATGTTAGACTCATATAATTTTTAGGTTGCTCACAAAACTTTAGACTGTGCTTTAATGTTTGTAGTAACTTACAAAATTTTAAACTGTAGTTTAACATTTCCTTATAAGAATTTTAATTTTCCCAAAAAAGAATCTTTAGAACGTGATCTAAATAGTCTATTTTTCAAGAGAATTAGAAAGAAAATCATTTCCTCAACAACATACAAAGAATTAACCTAAATAATCGCTCACTTCGTCTCTTAAATTAAAAATAGCATGCAAATGTATAAAATATGCGTAACTCATATTGACTATGTCTATAACAATATATAATCTATGTATACCTATTAAAAAATTAAATATAAACGGCTATTTATATAACGATCCCTACAAAAAGGGACAATTGATGGAAACTTCACATCACTCTCTTTGGATGAGTCCAACCCAAACAAAAGAAGTATTGGGCTATTAGAAACAAATCAAACCCATCTTTGGCTAATTGATTATAGAAGCCCACATTGGTCTCTCACAAAAGTGAAGAAAGAGAAGTTAATTGAAAAGTGATCGTACCAAAAAATGAAGGATTTTTTATATTCTTATACTATATAAAAAATCTTATTACCCTCAATGTTTAAAGTTTAGTATAATTACATTTAATATATTAATTTATCAATTCTATATCATAGTATATTTTAAGGGTACAATTAATACAACATATATTTCTCCTTAATTCAAGATACCGTATATATGCCCCTCCCATATTTCTCTCTTCCAAACCCTCACCCTCACCCACGTTTTACTCAAACACACGTTCTTTTCACCCTTTTTCCCTCTTTTAAAACCGCAGAAACATCGTTAACCATCACTAAAGTTCAATTTAATTTTTTTTCCGTCTACACTTAGTGAAAAAAAGCTATGTCTTTTATGCCAAAACCTCACGCCCTCCACTAAAAAAGGGTCTATGTTGGCAGCATCGGGTTACAAAAACTTCATAAATTGTAATATCTTTTACTACAAAGTAACTTTTAGTATGTATTTCTATTTCATACAAACCAATTGACTTAGTTGGCTAGTCAAGATGTGAAGAGCTTCTTGTTTCCAACTTTTTTTAAAAATTTAATCTATGACCAGTGACAATTATTTTTGTTTTTATCTCTTTATGGGGTGTGGATGGTGATTTTAAAAGTTAAAATGAATTTTCGACATAATTGTGTTTTGTAGAAGTTTTAGTTGTTTTTGATTTGTGAAACAGAAAATAAAGCATCTACAATCAGAATGTAAATAATATACAATTTATTTACAAAATATCCATGAACTGGGTACATTAAATTTTAATATTCTAATTTCTATTCAATTGTAGTTTAATTGGTATTTTCGACATAATTGCATTTTATTACAGAAGTTTTTGTTGAAGTTTTAGTCATTTTGAATTTGTGAAAACAGAAAACAATGCGTCTACAATCAGAATACAAATAACCTACAATTTATCTACAAAATATCTACAAACTGGGTACATTGAATTTTAATATCCCCCATTTCAATTGTAGCATAATTGGAACTTTCGACATAATTGCATTTTTTGTAGAAGATTTATAAAAGTTTTAGTCGTTTTTTATTTGTGAAAACAAAAAACAAAGTATCTACAATCAGAATACATATAATCTATAATTTATCTACAAAATGGGTACATTGAATTTTAATATCCCAATTCCTATTCGATTGTAGTTTAATTGAAATTTTTGATATAATTGCATTTTTTGCAAAATATTTGTAGAAGTTTTAGTCGTTTTTGATTTGTGAAATCAAAAAATAAAGCATCTACAATCAGAACACAAATAATCTATAATTTATCTACAAAATATCTACAAAATGGGTACATTAAATTTTTAATATCCCAATTCCCATTCGATTGTAGTTTAATTTGAATATTTGACATAATTACGATTTTTGCAAAATATTTGTAGAAGTTTTAGTCGTTTTTGATTTGTGAAAACAAAAAACAAAGCATCTAAAGTCATAATACAAATAATCTACAAGTTATCTATATAATATCTACAAACTAATATATATTGAATTTTAATATCCCAATTCCCATTCGATTGTAGTTTAAGTGGGATTTTCGGCTAGACATAATCTTAAAAATTCATTATAGTATTCTCAATTATAGATTGAGGGAAATATGTTAGAAAGCTACATCAATTACTTTGTCGAGTTTGAAAAATACTACCTAGTGACATCAACTATTAGATTTGTCAACTTATTATTTTTCATGGAAAAAAATATACCGATATTTTCAGCAACAAGTTTAAGTGAGACTATAAGCAGAAAGATTAGGTGAAAACAAAAATAATATTCAAAAGCCGGTCTCATACTATGTCTCTCTGATTATTCACGTCATTTGATCTCTCAAAGAGAAAAAAAAATTAGAGATATCTAAATAATAAATTTTAATGTTACAATGATTCCTTATTTAATGAAATATCTGGAAGAATATTACTTCCATAATTGTAACGCGCCTAAATAGGAATATCTGGAAAAACATTTAGTTCCAGATTTGTAGCGCGCTTAATTAAGAAAAAATCAACTTCTAATAATTAGTATAATGAATAATATAATATTTATAAAATAACTATAAATATAACAGATAAATATAAAACTATGTATATTTTTAATAAGGAGGTTTTATATATAATATAAGAAGGAAAAAATATCAAAAATAAATAAATAAATAAATGTTGGGCAGATGAACACATGATACTCAGAGTCCAAGGGACATTGAATAAAGTGAAAAGCGATCCTAAGAATTTGTGACATTATGAAAAGTGACATACAAATGTATAACTGAAACTGAATTACAAGCTTAAATTGCCTTTTCTTTAACGTGGTCCCTGTGATCTCTTATTCCAGAAATTTATAACAGGATGTATCTATTATTATGTTTTTATCAATATAAATATCTGTTGAGAGGAAGGATTATACATGATTGTATATATTGTATATATATTGTATATTTATTGTATTTTCTGGTATACAATGTATTGGGCTGTGATGAATTTGCTATTTGGGTTATATATTTCTGAGCCCACTTTCGTTTTGTAATTGGGTCGTCTGACCCGACCCAATGTTAGCTGCATATATCCCATGTAACAGAGATAATTTTTAGTTGAGCATTTCATTTTCCTTCTCGGGTTTCCTCCAAAAGGTTCCCAATCTCTCTCTCTACTTCTCACTGTTCATCCTCGTCTTCTCTAGTTTTATCCCTCAAATCTCCATGTTTTCATGGTACCAGAGCAGGGAAACCTTCCGATCCTTCCCTGTCATGTGTTATCGATGCTTGATAAAGCTTTCACTGAAGTTTTTCTTCGATTATCTGAGAAAAATATTTTTTTCGATGAATGTTAATCGGTTAATCGGGACTTTTATGCCTGTTTGAGGCTCCGATCCTGTATAATTAGATGTTTTGGGTGATTTTCTGACATCTCTGACTTCGTTCCGACGAGTTCTTCAAATTCTAGGGTTTTCCGACTTTCGGACCTAGAGTTTTGGTGTTATCCGATGACTTTTTCTTCGCTTGGTGGAAGTTTTGGGTGATTTTTCCGATGTCTATGACCTTACTCCGGTGAGTTTCAGAACCTAGGGTTTCCGGTGTTGGACCTAGGGTTTTCTTTGATTGATTGAAGGCCGATCTTCTCCGCTCGCGAAGAAGGAGGGTAACTCTGTCCTTATTTTGACTATTGTATGCTTTGTATGTGAGTATATGGTTTTGTCATACTTTGATTGCCGATACTGTTTTTACATTGACTCACTAGTCATGGCTTCTAACAACACTGTTGGTACCTCCTCCTCGGTAGACTCTACCAGCCCCCTTTTTTTGTATATTCCTCTGATGTCCCTGGGGTCTCTCTTGTTCCCACTCCCTTCTCGGGTAGTGGTTATGGGGGTTGGAGGCATAAGATGATTGTTGCTCTATCTACTAAAACCAAAATCGGATTTGTTGACGGTTCATGTCCTCGACCTACCACTAATGTGGCTCAATAAAGACTGTGGGATAGATGTAATAACATGGTCATTTCCTGGTTGACCTGTTCCCTGTCTCCTCAGATTGCTGATAGTGTGCAGTATTCCGATACTGCACAGAGTATATGGTCCCAAATTGAGAAAAGATATGGTACCCCTAACAAGACCAAAATATTTGAATTAAAAAGGTAACTTTCCCGCACATCTCAAGGCTGCTTAGACGTAGCCTCATACTTTAACAAGCTGAAAGGCTTGTGGGATGAATTGGGCACAATGTGCACAAATCATGGGCAGAGATGTGTGTGTGCTGCTAAAAATGGAATAATTGAGGAAGATGATGAAAACTAGGTATTCCAGTTTCTTATGGGGTTAAATGAAGCATACATAGGGGTTAGGAGTAATCTGTTGATGATGCAGCCATTTCCTTCCCTTGACAATGTTTACAACATAGTGCTTAATGATAAGAAACAGAGACAAGTTCAATCTATTTCTCAAATCAGTCCAGACTCTATGTCTTTTAATGCTCATGCAAACAAGCACTCAGTTGGGTTTAGTGAGGCCATAGTGCCTAGACCCCCTATTTTCAGACCCAGAGTTAATTTTGAGCAAAGCAGAGGGCCCTTATTTTGCTGATACTGCAAGAAATCTGGGCACTTAATTGATAAGTGCTACAAGATCCATGGGTTTCCTCAAAACATAAATTACAACAAGGGAAGGAAATCTGCAGCTGCTCATGTCTCCACTGGCGAGGAATGTGTGTCTGTTAATCATGGGAATCCTAATTTGTCTGTTCCTCTTGGTGATCCTCCTGCCAGCCATCACAATGTTACACACATAGATGGTCACAGCTCTGTGATACCAGGGTTGAGCAGACATCACTATGATTAATTGATGAGCTTGTTGCAACAGACCAAGTTAGGGGATTCCAGTGATCAAGCTCCTCCTCCCATGTGTGCTGCTAATTTTGCTGGTACTATGTTGACTGAGAGTCTTGTTTCTGATTCCAAATTATGCATGCTTATATTAATTCTGTCACCTGGATCATAGATTCAGGGGCATCTAATCATATGACACATGATAAAAACCTACTCTTCAACATCATACCTTTGATTGTTCCTTATCTTGTAACTCTGCCTAATGGTTACAAAGTGAAAGTAACTTGTACAGGTTCTTTTGCATTAACTTCTTCCCTTACTCTTCAAAATGTGCTTCTGGTTCCTTCCTTTAAGCACAACTTGATTTTTGTTCACAAGTTGATAAAATAGTTGCACTGGTTCACTCCAACTTCCTGTTTACTTCACATGATACAGGACCCTTCTCTGAAGAGGCCTCTGGATCTTGGTAAAGAGGATGCTGGCTTATACAAACTGTCTTGGGTGCCTTCTTCCACTTCTTTCTCTCCTGGTTCTCCTTTTACTTCTGTGTGTGCTTTGTCTGATTTTTGTAATGATGACAATGTGTCTGACAGCAAAATTGTTGGCTTGCCTCCAATTGTAAATAATTCCATTTGTAATAATGCTGTTACCACTTATATGAATTACATTTGGCATTTAAGACTAGCACATACTCCTTTTGCAAATATGAGACATATTTCTGGTTTGTCATTTCCACTTGCTTCTAAACAACCTTTTCCTTGTTCTGTCTGCCCTATGGCCAAACAGACTAGACTCTCTTTTCATGACAGCAGTATCAGTACCACTAGACCATTCCAGTTAATACATGTGGATACTTGGGGGCCTTACCACACTTCTACTTCTTCTGGTTATAAATACTTCCTTACTATAGTTGATGATTTTTCTAGGGCAACCTGGACACACTTAATGGGATCTAAAAGCACTGCTTTTTCTTTGCTTAAGTCTTTCATCTCTTTTGTTAAAACTCAGTTTAACACTGTGGTCCAGACTGTTAGAAGTGACAATGCCTTAGAATTGGGATCCAGCAATGAGGGCATATCTTTCTTTAGTAGCCAGGGGATTATTCATCAAATCTCCTGCCCTCGTTCACCTCAACATAATGATGTTGTTGAAAGAAAACACAGAACACTTCTTGAAACATGTAGAGCCCTGCTTTTTCAATCTGGCCTACCTGTGTCTTTCTGGGGGGGATTGTTTGTTGACTGCCACCTATCTTCTTAACAAAATACCTTCCAGAATTCTTCACAATAAGTCTCCTCATGAAATTTTGTATGGCAAAGCTCCTTCCTATTCTCATTTGAGGGCATTTGGATGCCTTGCTTATGCTGCTGTCCCTATTCCTCAAAGGGACAAGCTGAAACCTAGATCTCACTCTTGTGTGTTTCTGGGTTACCCCTTTGCCCAAAAGGGCTATAAACTGTATAATTTGGTTTCCAAGAAGTGTTGTGTCTCAAGAGATGTTATCTTCCATGAAACTTATTTTCCTTTTAAGAATAAACCTACTTCTTCTCACCCTTCTCCTTCATCCTTTCCTTCTATTCCTCCTGCTGATCATTTCACTGACACAGACTTTCCTATACATGCTTCCCCTGATTCTCCTGTTCCTCTTTCTACTTATGATTCTCATGCACCTAATTTTCCTGATGCTGGTCCATCTTCCCTTCCTTCTTTCAATCATGATCTGCCTCCTCCTGTGTTACCCCCTTCACATCCTCTTCCCACTCCTAGAAAGTCCACTAGACAGCATAATCCTCCTTCCTATCTTAAGGATATGTCTGTCAACTGCCTACCTTTTCTGGTTCCTCTTCTTCCACTTTGGAATCTGAACCTATGTATTACTCTCTAGCTGCATCTGTCCCAGCATGGCAGAATGCAATGAGATAGGAGTTTGATGCTTTGGAAGCTAACCATACTTGGGATATTATTCCTCTTCCTCCTGGTATGAAACCCATTGGCTTTAAGTGGGTCTATAAAATCAAATACAAGTCTGATGGTCTTGTTGAAAGGTATAAAGCAAGCTTGTTATTAGGGGTGATAGACAAGTTGAAGGGATTGACTTCACTGACACTTTTTCTCCTGTGATTAAGATGACCACTGTGAAATGCCTTATTGCTGTGGCTGTCAAGAATCACTTGCCTCTATTTCAGCTTGATGTCAATAATTCTTTTCTCCATGGAGATTTGGATGAGGAAGTTTACATGAAACTTCTTCCAGGTTTGACAGTGTCTGCTCCTATTTCTGGTTCTATTTCTCCTCCTTCTTCTCCTTCTTCTCCTCTGGTTTGTAAACTCAAAAAATCCCTATATGGGCTAAGACAAGCATCCAGACAATGGTATGCCAAGTTGTCTTCTGCTCTTTATTCCAAGGGGTACAAACATTCTTTGAATGACTATTCTTTGTTCATCAAAGGTAAACTTGGCTCCCTTATGGTTGTCGCAGTCTATGTGGATGATATTATCCTTACTGGGGATGACAGTGATGAAATTACTGCCGTGAAACTATTTCTGGATGATCAGTTTAAAATCAAAGATCTAGGTTCTCTGCATTATTTTTTGGGCCTTGAAATGTCAGTTGTTCCTGGTGGAATGATCCTTTATCAGTATAAGTATATTTCTGATTTATTGCATCAGTTTGACTGTGCAAATATCTCCTCTGTTGTTTCTCCTTTGGACATTAATATCAAACTTCATGCTGATTCTGGTGACCTTTTATCCTCTCCTGACCAGTACAGGAGTCTAGTTGGTAAGATGTTGTTTTTGACACATACTAGGCCTGACATATGCTTTGCAGTTCAACATCTGAGTCAATTCCTCAAATGCCCCAGACTTCCCCATATGACTGCTGCCTTGCATGTTTTGAGATACCTCAAAGGCACTCCTTCTATGGGTTTATTTTATTCTGCCCATACTGATTTCTCTGTTACTGGCTATTCTGATAGTGACTGGGCTGCATGCCCTGATACTAGACGATCTGTTACTGGATTTTGTGTGCTTTTGGGTGGTTGTCTGATTAGTTGGAAATCGAAGAAGCAACCTTTTGTCTCTCTGTCTTCTGCTGAGGCAGAATATAGAGCCCTCAGCAAAGTTGTTGCTTAGTTGACTTGGCTTTCTCGTTGTTGGTTGATCTTGGGGTATCTGTTTCTACTCCTTTTTCTGTATATTGTGACAGTCAGGCTGCTGTACATATAGCTAACAGTCCTGTTTTTCATGAAAGTACAAAACACATCGAGGTGGACTGCCATTTTGTTCGGGACCTGCTACAAAGTGGTTTTCTCAAGCTACTTCATGTTCCTACTTCTCGTCAACTGGTTGACCTGCTCACTAAGCCATTGCCTGGAACTGTGCTTCATCCACTGCTATCCAAGTTGCAGGTGGTTTCCCCCTCCAACTTGAGGGGGGGTGTTGAGATGAAGGATTATACATGATTGTACACATTGTATATTTATTGTATTTTCTGGTATACAATGTATTGGGCTGTGATGAATTTGCTGTTTGGGTTATATATTTCTGAGCCCACTTTCGTTTTGTAATTGGGTCGTCTGACCTGACCCAATGTTAGCTGTATATATCCCATGTAACAGAGATATTTTTAGTTGAGCATTTCATTTTCCTTCTCGGGTTTCCTCCAGAAGGTTCTCAATCTCTCTCTCTACTTCTCACTGTTCATCCTCATCTTCTCTAGTTTTATCCCTCAAATCTCCATGTTTCAATATCGGATAATTTTGTCTACAATCTTGCTTTAAAAAAGATTTTTTTAATTTTTAATTCGTGCCAGTAACTCAAAAAATTATATAAAATTTCTATAAAACATACAAAAAATATATATATAAAAAAAACAATTATTATTTTGAAAACGGCTACGTAGTGTTATTTTCCAAAAGAAAAAAAAAGAGTCCATTGTGCTCTAGTTATAATCCTCCCTCTCAAGATCCATATTTCAATTGAAATTGAAACTAATTACTCCTATTACTTAATCCTAATTTAGCTGGAAAATTATATTAGATGAATAAGCCCTTTATGATTTTCTTTAGGTGGATCTATCCATTTTTATATTAATTGCTTATGAGTGGCCTTACACATAAATCTGACAGATAAATTGTAGAAGGGACCATGTGGTCACATTTTGTTTTCTGTACTTAACAATTCATGGTTATTACCAATTGTTATGAAAGGTTTTCTTTTTAGTGCGTAATTTAGAATTAAAAAAATAATCCTTGCATATTAATTTACCGTCTTGAATCAAAGGTTTTAGCCTTGTTATTTTGCTTGAAATTAAAGTTTTTGCGACACTATCATGACTTAGGTTAGGAGACTAGTGATTTCAGGCGAACCTAATACAATATACAAATTAAATGAACTAAAATCAATGAATTAAAAATATCCAAACCCCCATTTAGAGCTCACATAGTTAGTATTATTGTACCTAGGTATGCAAGAAGAATATTGACAAACATGCTTTAAGATAATGATATTTGTGGTCCTATGTTTCTTGTGATGACAAGAACAATGAACTCACCACTCGCCACTATGGTTTTCGACAAGCCTTAGAAAATCCAAAATCCAAAACCAAACTTCAAATAAAAATTCACAAACTGGCACAAGTCCGTGACTAGTTTTTGATTTTTAGAAGGCAATAAAAAGAGAAAAGATAGTCTTGTAGCAACAATAAAGTTATCGTCGTTAATCTATAAATCACAAGTTCAAGTCGTAAAAGCAGTTACTAAAGGCGAATTTAAGATTTGAAAAGATGGGTGCACCATTTCGAGATAGGAAAATAGAGTAAACTTCAGGCGTGTGAGAACTGAGAAGTTGGGAATTGATTGCTTTGGTAATTTAAAGAATAAAAAGAAAAGTTACGTTTGTTGTTGCCAAATTATATACACCATATATTTATTTTAATCCGAGTACCACGAGTTCACGTGAACTATATTTTGTATCATAAATTCGCCTTTGACAATTATTAATACTTATATTAGAACAGACTATCTATATCATATCCTTAAAATACGGGGTTTTGTGGGGATGGTGGGGGAGCTAAATCAAAAAACAACCAAGGAATCAGGATAAGATCAGAACTAATGATAAATTCAAGTGGGGTTTATTGGGGACCCTCTTTGTAGCTAACTCCTTGAAAATAGCATTAGCATATCCATTGACGGGTAGTCCAATCTAACAAAACAACGTTACCTCAATTCGATTCTCTCTTTTTAACACCATTTTGTTTGTCTAAAACATTTTGACTCTAATTTTTCACATACCACTCTATAGTGGTTAAATAATCACTATGTTATAAACTAAAGCAAAAGACAAGAACAATAGAACAAGAGCAATAGCAATAGAGAGAAGAGTAGAGAGAGTTCTTCTTATTGAGTTGAGAGGGGTGAATTACAATGGTAGAGAGCACCTCTATTTATAGGGAGGAGGAAGATCTTGGTACCAATAATAGGACTCTAAAATCTCTCTAATTAAATACATTAAAGACATTCACCTTAAATAGAAGTGTAAGAATCTTCTATTTCATAACACTCCCCCTTGAATGTCTATTCAATGATGTGCCTCATAAAACCTTAAAACCAAAACCCAATGGGAAAAATTAAAGTAAGGAAAAAGAGTACACATGTTTGAATATGCGCCTATTGGTTGCCTCGTTAAAAACCTTGCAAGGAAAACCCAGTGGGACAAAACCTTGTAAGGGAAAAAGAGTGCAACGCGCATTGACTCCCCCTAATGAGTACATCGATTTATATCCTAGAGCATTTGCATTCCAATCTTGTGCATCATCTTCAAAACGATCTTTGGTAGATGCTTGATGAATAAATCAACCATATCGACTTGAATAAATATTCCGCACCTTGAAATCATCATTCTTGATAGATATAAACATCTTCATATAATGTCGTGGAATAGCTCTTCAATATTTCCATAGATGCATTCTCAATGCCATCATGCTTATAGTTATAGCAAGATACATATGTACACAAATTGTACTTAGGATGTGGTACTTCAGGACCAAGAATTGCATATGCTTCAAGCAACTTAAATCTTTCAAGTTAAGTCATGTAAGTCACATAATAGACTTTAGCTGCATATCAAAGTTTCATGTCATGCTAAACAAATAAGATATCGAAAATTGACTATACATACCTTTGCCTTTATACTTTCAAGCATATGAACTATAGATTCAAAGCTACATGTCTTTCATATGGAATCAATTCTTCTTGAATTGTATCTCTTCCATTTAGTTGCTTTCTTTGAGTCAGCAAATGCGTATAGCATGCTTTGCAATATGTTGCAATTGCATTCCCTTTTATGAACTACAGGTTCATATCATGATATTCGGGGATATACATATACAAATGAAAATTCATCCCATGTAACACTTTCTCAAATGTTTATCATGTCTCCCCCTCATGTTAGTAAAGCTAACATGTTTCCTCAACTTTGGGAAATCATCTTTGTGCATTATGTCAATATACACAGCACCTTAATAATAAGATGAAATTATTTGGTTCCTGACCCTGAACCACTTGTGAGGGGAGAATATACTCTCGTATACAACTTATATCAAACTGATATATATATAACTTAGTTCTCATAAGAAATAGTTTAGCTATTAAGTGGCAGCACTCAATAATTATCTTGCTAAACCAACTTTAATATAAACCAACTTATCAAGATGAACTGTCTTGAGTAGAGAATCTGGAAACTATGCTCGAAGTTAGATTACTGAGCGATTTACCTCGCAAGCACTGCCAGGCTGCGGGTTAATAACAATGGCGCATGTAACCATATCATAGATGCATCATATGTGGTATACATGGCAGGTGAATGGGCCCATATTCACCTTTGATATTTCCAGAATTTAGGGGCTTCAACCCGAACTCTTTAGTTGGTCAGTTCATTACTGAGAACAAGAACTTCTAGTTCTTTGATATTCACCTATGTGAATTTGCACATCATACTTCAAATGAGATGGCTAACACGAATGTCAACTGAATAAATTATCAATATTGGTAAATTTCAAATTTACACCATGACATGTGCACTTATCAATAAACTTCGGGTTTATTATGACATGGGTTTTATACCAATAGATATCCACTTTATTGTGGCATTCTTTCTTTTGTGTAGTACAAACTGGAGAACAAAGCGGGTAGCTTCTCATATACAAATTACCTCGCTACAAGTTGTAGTAATAGGAGAATCAAAGCCTTCCTTTATTTATAGTCTCAATATCATCAATCGCCTTCGCGTGTACTTTTGGAAACTGAATAAGTTTCTTTGAGACTTACTACAGCACAATACTCAATTGTGTTTCTCCAACATAGTAATAATTGGCTCTTCGAGAGCTCTCAATTAACTTTGTACTACCACAGGTTCATCAACATCCGCGTGGTGAATATCTTTCTTAAAGAGAAAGTTATACCATTATGGTCATGTCAAACTTATATGCAAGATATGTTTCTTGCATTATCGTTGTCCTTTAATGGTCATATTTCCAAAATACTTTGGCGTACAATAGGTACGCGACCAACGATCATTCATGCCATATATCATCTCAAACCTCCTTCTAGGGGTGAGGGTGGTATCATCTCAAGCCTCCTTCTAGGAGTGAGTGTGGTATATTCAATACCAATTTCATGTTCATATTCTTCCAACATTGAATATGTATTTGTGAATCACATTCACTTCGAGGATATGTGATTTTGTTATCCTTTTCAAATCTATAAATGCTTCAGGCATTTGATTTGCTATTCTTTGCAAATGGATAATCTTTTGTGCCTCTTTCTTTCAAATAGAGGTATGTGGATCAAGATGAGATAATGATGCATTTTTCCACAAAATTTCCCGTTTGGTTTCACCAACTTCTCCCCCTAATTTTGGGAAAAGTGTCTCATCAAATTGACAGTCTGCAAATAGTGCAGTGAACAAATCTCCTGTCAATGTTTCGAGGTAGCGAATAATGGAGGACGCGTCAAACTCAACATATATTCCTAACCTCCTTTGCAAACCCATTTTGGTGCGGGATGGCGGTGCTACAGGCACATATACTGCGCATCCAAAGCTTCTTAAATGGGATATATTGGGTTCATGACCCAAAACCAATTGCAATAGGGAATATTTGTGATAATTCGTCAGTCAGAGACGAACTAGCATTGCTGCAAGCGAAATGGCGTGACCCTAAGCCGAGGGGGGCAGCCGACAAAGTAGCATTGCTGCATGCAAAATGGCGTGAACCCAAACCGAAATGGGCAGCCTCGTTTTCATGAAGAATTCAAGATTATTCTCATCTATTGTCTCAATATGATATCCATTTTGAATGATATCTTTAAAACTCAACAAGTTCCTTTTAGACTTGGAGGAGAACATTGCATTCTCTATGATTAACGTCATGCCTTTGGGCAGAGTTACAATTGCTCTTCCGGAGCCTTCAATCAATTTACTACTTCCATAGATTGTAGTAATGTTTGCCTTACACAATTACTCTTCTTTTCTTTGAGTATTGTATGTGTAGTACATGAATCAACTAGGCAAATACTTTTACAATTGGACGTTGGTCCAAGTTCGCTTTGTGAGATATCCATATTTGCTATCCCATAGTTTAACATACAAAAGAAATACACGAACATAAGAATAAACAAGTTCAATTCTTTTGTGTCACATAATATCTTCAAAATCTGCTACTAACAGTTGGCTAACAAAATCAGATATGTTATCCATAATCAATTCCTTTGCAGTTTGAAAATTTCAGCGTTTTTCATAAGACAATCGATTATTAAATACACACAATCGATTGTTTGAACATAGACAATCGATTGTTAGACATACACAATCGATTATTTGTTATTTTTGAAAAACTTCAGATCACACTGTGTTAAGACAATCGATTGTTAAATATAGACAATCGATTGTGGATGATTTTTGAAAAATTCCAGATTACACTGCCTAACGACAATCGATTGTTAGATATAGACAATCGATTGTGGGTGATTTTTGAAAAATTCCAGACCTCACTGTTTCAAGACAATCGATTGTTAGACAAAGACAATCGATTGTTGGCTATTTTTGAAAAATTCCAGAACACACTGTTTCAAGACAATCGATTGTTAGACAAAGACAATCGATTGTTGGCTATTTTTGAAAAATTCCAGAACACACTGTTTCAAGACAATCGATTGTTAGCCAAAGACAATCGATTGTTGATCAATTGTTTTTCAACTTTAATGCGAAAATAGTTGATAATCGACTAGTTTTTCAGGCTAGTCGATTACCCCCACTGGAAAATAAAAGTTTTATTGATATTTGAGCATATTGAAGATATTCTAAAGAACTACTGCTAACATTGCATCATGAACTAGCTAATACGAGCTAATACTAATGACTATTAGATTATTCACTAACTAATACAAATAAGTAGAACAAAATCAAATAACTCCATCTTCTTTCATCATGGTCCCATCGCCGATTAGGTGGTCTATTTTCCCCTCGGGTTGCTCAAAGAAGTCTGCCACATCCAGGTGGGTGATGTCCTCATTGTCGTCATAGACAAAGTTTGTTTCAGGGCCTTTTCTCTTTCGAGATGCTTGATAAAGGTCAACCAAGTGTCTTGGTATACGGCAAATCTTTGACCAGTGCCCTTTCCCACCGCAACGATAACATATAGTTTCTGAACTATTTGCCTTAGGATCTTCGGGATCCCTTTTCTGCTTTCGGTGGTTATCTCTCTTTGGGGGGTGACGGACTTCTTTGGAATTTCTTCCTTGTCCACGTCCTTGGCTTTGACCCCGTTTATGACCGTGATCATGGTCCCTTTTATGTTTGGCATAATGCGAGTGCACCATATCTGCTTCAGGCAGTGGTGTAGACCCAGTTGGTCTATTTTCGTGATTTCTCATGAGCAGGTCATTATTTCGCTCAGCCACTAGTAAGAGAGAAATCAGTTCAGAGTACTTCGTAAAGCCTTTCTCTCGGTACTGTTGCTGCAGTACCATATTGGAGGCATGAAACGTTGTAAACGTTTTCTCAAGCATATCGTAATCGGAGATGTTATCTCCACATAGCTTCAGTTTAGAAGTAATTCTGAACATAGCAGAATTATATTCAGAAACGGACTTAAAGTCCTGTAGCCTCAGATGGGCCCAATCATATCGTGCTTGTGGCAGAGTGACCAACTTCAGGTTGTCATATCTCTCCTTTAAGCTGTTCCACAAAACGAGTGGATCCTTGACGGTGAGATATTCAATCTTCAAACCTTCGTCAAGGTGGTGGCGCAAGAAAATCAAGGCCTTCGCACAATCTTGGGTGGATGCTCTTTCTTTATCTTTGAGGGTGTCTCCGAGACCCATAGCATCTAGGTGGATTTCAGCATCCAACACCCATGTCATATAGTTCTTGCCCGAAATTTCAAGGGCAACGAACTTTCTTTTCATAATGTCAGACATACTCGAAAATTAAATTAGGAAGAGGGAAAATACCTTGGATTTTCGAGAATGATACTTGAGACGGTAGAGTCTCGTGCTGATAACGTGTTATAAACTAAAGCAAAAGACAAGAACAATAGAACAAGAGCAATAGCAATAGAGAGAAGAGTAGAGAGAGTTCTTCTTATTGAGTTGAGAGGGGTGAATTACAATGGTAGAGAGCACCTCTATTTATAGGGAGGAGGAAGATCTTGGTACCAATAATAGGACTCTAAAATCTCTCTAATTAAATACATTAAAGACATTCACCTTAAATAGAAGTGTAAGAATCTTCTATTTCATAACACACTATATATTTTTAAATAATTGTAATTTCAAACTAAAAAGATATGGAGATTGAAAATTGGGGTAGAATAGTCTTTTAGCAGGATGTATCTTATTTTTATGCATGTCTTATTAGTGTTACTCTTGTACTTTCATTACCTCATATTCATATATTTCTTTTACTATATACCGTTTCTTTCGCTCCAACTATTATATCACATTTGCTTGCTATGGTTACTACTTGTTATTTTTGCTTCCCTTTTAGTTTTTTCTTCTTGTGTCGGGATCTATCGAAAATAGCCTCTCTACCTTCATAAAATAGGAGTAAGGTCTGCGTACACTCTATCCTTCCTATACCACATTTTGTTAGATTTTACTAGATTTATTATTGTTGTTATGTTGGTGGTGGTGTCCAAGCTAGCTTACACATACCTCAACTAATTCCACGAAATACCTGTTACTTCCCACCCGTAACAAATTATCTGCGAAAAAAAAGTCGCCTAATATATTTGCCTGTGCTGGAATTTGCACTAAAATAATCACTACATTATCATATCAACTTTATGGATTATGCTATATTTATGTGATACTTATTTGCTTTAGCTCAATTAAAATTTAATACAAAAGGTTCTATATATGGTCCCAAATTTGTCGTAAAGGAGATGAAATATTTATGAAAAGAGGTCATCTATACGTATAAAGAAAGCATAGTATCTAAACAACATTAATTAAAATCCACTATCCAACATCTCTATCTCCATTGAATGCTCATTTCAAGCTTTCATTGCTATATTTCTGTGTCTTTTTTCTCACTTCACAATCAAGAACAAATATATAATATAAAAAAATCTTGTATCAACCGCTATTCTTAATTTTCTTATTACTCAATTCTTGATTTCTTGTCTATATGTGCTATTTGAATGCTATGGATTTTAGGGCCGAAAGGACAAGCGAACCACACCACACCACTATATGGCAACTACTACTACTACACATCTCAAATTCCAAACCCAAACGTCGTCGTTGCCGTGGGACCACCATTACTACTTCCTCCTCTTCTGTCGAGGTGTCTCTTAGCTCTTCTGTTTTTTCGCCTACCACCTGTTCGACACAATGTCTGAACGAAACTCGTAAGCTTGATACACCTACTATTGTCTCTCCTGAAAACTCATGGTGTTGTCCTGCTTCTAAATCTACTGTCACACCCCCTCCACCCTCGCCGCCATCATCCATTTCCGCTTCTTCCTCGCCATCAAATCTCAAGATCCCGTCCAACTACATTACCTAAAGTTATGGAATCTCTCGGCAGTACAGCAACAGCCACATTTTACGGTAGTGGAGGAGGTACTCCTATCCCAAACAACAATACCCATGAAGCATTTCCATCGTCTTTCAGTAAATTCAACTCCGCACTCACAGCTGGGCTTTTAAACCCTATGTCACCGCCACCTTCTATGGACAACAAGACTCGTTCAAGCCCGACCCTTTTCGAAATGATGGCAAATGAACCCGAATGTATTCCAAGATCAACAATCAACAATGCACCCATTTCGTATGGGGGCTTAAATCAGAAGCTTTCTACTTCTCTTATGCCACAAGACAAACAGGCCTTAATGCAACAGCGACTTTTGGATCTTTTAGTCTGTAGGAGCCCGGGGAATCAGTTTAATGATTCGGGTTCGAGTGATGTGAAGTTAACACTGAGTTCTAAGGATGGTTTCAGTGTTGCTATGAATGTTCATAGGCAGATCTTGGTGGCTCATAGTAGATTTTTTGCTGTAAAGTTGTCTGAGAAATGGGTAAAGCAACAGAGGAATTCAGGTCCTTACATTGTTGAGATTGCAGATTGTGATGATATTGAAGTGTATATTGAGACCTTGAGATTAATGTATTGCAAAGATTTGAGGAAAAAGCTCATGAAAGAAGATGTTCCCAAAGTCCTTGGAATCTTAAAGGTAATGGTTGTGCATCTAAACTTACTTTATTAGTTGTATAATTACCTAGTAATGGAAATCCTCTGATAAAATATTCGCATTGAAAAAAAATCATGACTGAATCAGTCAGTGGTTAATGATTAGTAGTTAATGAAGTGGAAGGAGAACCGTAAGGGTTCAAGTTCATGGGTAGAGTTCCCCATACCTGTATTGGTGGGAGATAGGCGGTACCCGGAATAATTGAGGTGGGCGCAAGCTAGTTCGGACATCATCGGTAAAAACAAAATTACTTGGTCAAATGAATGGTACAGATGATTCATATAACTGACCCCAACTTATTTATGACTTAGCCGTGGTTGATTATTGTTAAATCACTTAGTTAGATAGATTGTGACCTCTATCGTCAATGTTAAGTATATGCTTGGTCGATTTTGAACTGTGAGTAGAAGTTAGGCATCAAAATTGTTGTCTTTGTTCATTAGCCATGCATATGGTTTGTGTTGAATAGTTACTGAATTGTATTGCTTCAAATTTATTTTATTGTGCTTTGTAAAGAGATAGTTGATTTTCCATGCCACTTTATTTTAGGATAGTGAATTGTTTTTGAGATAAAGTCTAGTCTTTATGCACAGACACGCACATATGTGGGTAACTAGAAATTTGCACGATTTTTTGGCCATGGCTAATTACATTGTGTTATAGGTTTCAGCGGCAATTGGGTTTGATGCGGGGGTGTTGTCGTGCCTGGAGTACTTGGAGGCTGCTCCTTGGGCTGAGGATGAAGAAGAAAAGGTAGCTTCACTATTGTCTGAGCTTCGTCTTGAAGGGGTAGGTGCTGGGGAAGTTTTAAGGAGGGTATCTCTTGATGTTACATCAGGGACAGAGAGTGCAAATGGGAATGAGGAAGTACTTCTCAAGTTATTGCATGTGGTTCTTGAAGGGAAGGATGAGAAGGCGAGGCGAGAGATGAAAGGCTTAGTATCCAAAATGTTGCATGAGAATTCATCTCATAACGACCTGAGGAAGGAGTCACTGTATTCGGCTTGCAATGCATGTCTGCAATTGCTTCGCCACCATTTTTTACGGACAGCAGATGCAGACATGGCGGATGTGGGTCAGATTGCACGACAGGCTGATAATCTGCATTGGATTTTGGATATCTTGATTGATAGACAGATAGCTGAAGATTTTTTGAGGACTTGGGCTTCTCAGTCTGAATTATCTGCGGCACATCCTAAGGTGCCTGCACTTCATAGGTATGAGGTTAGTAGGGTCACGGCTAGACTGTTTGTTGGAATTGGTAAAGGGCAATTACTCGCTTCCAAGGATGCTAGGTGCTCTCTTTTGCACACATGGTTAGTGCCATTCTATGAGGATTTTGGATGGATGAGGAGGGCATCTAGAGGTCTTGACCGGCATTTAATTGAGGATGGTCTCAGTAATACTATTCTGACCCTACCAATGGCATTGCAGCAAGAAATTTTAACGTCTTGGTTTGATCGGTTTTTAAACTCCAGTGATGACTGCCCAAATATCCAGAGAGGATTTGAGATTTGGTGGAGAAGAGCTTTCTGGAGGCGAAATGGCGAGCCTGAGCGGCCTCGTCAAATTCGTGTCATGACCGCAACAATTGAGAACTCTTAAAGACTTAACTAGTGAAGTGAAGAAGGCCATGTCCACTCTATGATTGTCTTGTTCCAACTGCTGCTATTCCGTAGCCCTCATCTTATACCAATACCTTTTTTCTTTCTTCCTTTGAAGCAAGTAGTACAATTTGATACTGCAGAGTCAAACTTATGGAGATGATCATGATCCCAGGTTTAATCCGGGAGAAAGCAGGCATTTTTTTCTGTTTAGGTGTCATGTGATATGAATATAGTTTCTTTCTAATCCCATGTAGAGGTCTCCTGTCTGTGATTAGATTTCCTGATTTAGTGGTTTTAAGTTCACAAAAATCATCCTACTTAAGAGTTGTCCAACATCCTGAATGCTAGTTGAGGTAATTTGGGAGAAAATGGTGATTGTCACTGCTTATGAGGGGACATTGATACTGGTTTTGTGGTGGCAATGCCAAGGGTGCAGTAAGATGGTGAATTGCTTATAGTCGTCTTCATGTATCTTGAGATCATCTGCTGGCAAAGTGTGGAAGCAAGACTGATAATAATCGTATTTCTGATTGCTGACGAACCATTACATCTATGCACCTTGTGACCAGTCTCTGCTTGGGACTAGATGTACTGTTTTTCCCTCGCGTGAATACTGTAGCACGATATTCCCTAGTGTGAATTCTGAAGTTCTTCAATGTTCTTTCCATTGTTTCTCACCCCCTTGCTGGCCGAATTTTCTGAGGTTTTACCTTGTTGCGTGATGTTTAGCTTTCCAATTACTAATTTTATTTTGCATGAAAAATGAGTTTATTCTATGATGCTGTTCTTCTATGTACTATCAGAGACTGTTGACTGTTGTTCTTCTGGTTATTGATTAGGTTGGCACCTTTTATGAAAGATAGTCATGTCTTCTTTTGTTTGACTGACTATATGCTGGTATCCAATCTTCCTCAACTTTTGGAGGAGATTCCTTGTCCTAGGATTGTAGGACATCTAGCTTTAGCTGTTTTATTTGAAAAAGAAAAGAGAGTGATAGTTATTAGTCTTATCTTTTGATTCCACTATTTCCACTTGTGCTTGAAGTTCTGAGACGTATAATAGGCTGTGTTAACTGCTGGTGATAAAGTTATTAACATAGAGTTTAATATACAATAAAATTGTTAAACCATCAGTGAATTACAGGTAATTTTTTACAGAAATATGGACTGAGAGCCTGCAAAATATGGTAAATCACATATTACAGCAGGTAAAACTACATTAATAGTGTGAAATTCTTTTGTATCATCGGTGTATATAAGTCAAGCTCTTCTCTTTAAAGCTGATGCGTTTTCACCAAGTATGGTTGTGGTTTCCAACAGCTCTTAGCTTCAACATCTACTTTCACGAGTTTCTCCTATTTTCTTCCCTTCTTAATAATCTCACAACTCAAATTTCTCGTCTTTGTCATCATCAAAGTGAGTAAAGTAAGATGGTCCAGTAATCAAACAATCATAATTCAGTTCACCTGGCTTTACTATCTTTTGCCTTCATAAAACAAAACAATAAATTTAGATAAATAAGAAACCCAGGTAATTTGAAGCACAAAAGATGAGCAGTGTGTTACCATTCTTGGTCAATTAGCATCTCGTCAGTCATCCCAAATTTCTGCAACTCCTCCTTTGTATGGTGCGCTGACAAGCAGTACCTGCAGATTTTCACAAGTCAAAATTAGTTCAATTTTCCTTGTTTTGTTGTAGCTGGACTACATCATAAAACTAGAGAGAGCACCACCAAGGGCTTTGGTAGAGTCGTAAGTACTCCTTCGTTCTTAGCCAGGAGTTATCTACTAAAGCATATAAAGAAAAAATCTAAGATTGAGGCGAGCTTAGAGCTATATTCAGAATAGTGGAGTGCATTAGCTGTGATATACACTATGAACAGAACAACCACCCTTGGTATTGGCTAACATGATGGAGCCCCTGAGTAGAGAGTCTCACGTTCGAGTCTTGGTTATGAAGTTGCTTTTATTAGGGAGTACTCCTTACCCCTAGCTTGTAAAGATAGAGAGGCTGTTTCCGAAAGATCCTCGACTCAATACAATAGAATCACAGCAGTTATGACAGAGAACTACGGCAAACGAAAGAGTAGCAGCAACCAAAAAAATAAAACGAAAAAATGTTTGTTTACCTTCCACCATAGCCTCTTTCCATGACAATCATGCCTCCATTACTCATATTATGAAGTCCTTCAAATTGCTGAACTGTCCCTTTATACCATCTCATCAAGAAAACTCTTAGAGTAAGTCCATGAGAAACTATAACCAAATTCATATTTGGATTCTGCTGACCAGGTGGTTGAAATCTTCCTATGTCAATATCACTTCTAAGAGTTTCTCTGAACCCTGCAACACCCTTTTTCAAACAATCTCATCACAAAACAAAATGCTCAAAAAAACTCAACGAATCTTGAAAAAAACAAACTCACCTGTGATTCTGTCATACACATCTGCTGCTGATTCCCCATTAGGAAACCTATAAAAGAAACGACCATAACGAGCTCGCACAGCTTTCTCTATCTTCATTTGTTCTTTGTCCTGAAAATTTCCTACATAAACACAATTCATAAGATGCTATTACTACCTCCGATCCAAAATAAGTGTCATTTTAGCATAACCAATTTAGTCATGAGTGTCTCTTTAGGACGCTAACAAAGCGAATTAATTATAATTATTTTCTCAAATCTATCCTTGCTGCAATAGATGATCTAAAAATCCGAGGAAAGATAAAAGTAATTTGAGGAGATATAAAGGGTTATTCACTCAAATAATTTTTTACTCCTATAATTAATGCTATTAAATTTGTGTTGTTTATGCTTGCCAAAACATAAATGACACTTGTTTTGGACTAAAGGGAGTACATACTAGGAAAGCCAAGCAATGTTAAGAAAACAACCCTAAAAGCTAGTTCATGATCATATAAAAAAACAATAGCGCATTCCCTCAACCAATCCATCAAACACTTAAGGATGGACATATGGAGCGTGAACAACGTGGCATGAGAGTTCAACAACAAAAAAACAACTAATTCAATGTAATCCCACAAGTGAGATTTGAGGAGAATAGTGTGTACGCAGATCTTACCGCTATTTTATGAAGGTAGAGTGGCGTTTTCTGATAGACCCTCGGCTCAAAGTTCAATATTGTATAAACCAAGAAATGGTGAACCTAGCTCTGATACATGTCAAAAATTAAACTTTGCACCTAAGTATTCGACTCTAAATGTTTAGCTCATGAGTTGCAGATTACCTAACAAACAATACTAAGTAATTCCAATTCCTAGACCGATATGGAACATTTAGCAAGTAAAACTTAGTCAAAAGAATTTATAAACAAAACTTGTTCATACCAAAGTCTTGCTCTCTTAGTCGAGGCTCTTCTCTAACACCAACAATTCTATCAAATGACTTAGCTAAATTATGCAAAGTTTCGATACCTCTTTTATAAGGCGACACATAGAGATGCATACAGGGAATCAAGATTCAACAACAAACAGTATCATCCATACGTCGATCGGAGGAACAATGACCCGAGTCGTAATGCCCCTCGAAATGATCGGAAAAATGATCGAGGACAAAGTTCTCGAGGACTCATGGGTAAGAGTGGGTTCGGTAAGCATATCGACCCCGTAGAGGACCTCGATTGTTAGAGTATAATTTTGGCATAGATGCATCTAGGATCGTATAAGCTATTGGAAGAATCAAAGATACCAAGTGGCCCAGACCCATACAAATTGATCTTTCTCAAAGGGACCCAAACTTGATGTGCAAGTATCATGGCACACATGGTCATAAAACCAAAGATTGCAATCAACTCAAGGAGGAGGTAGCTCGGCTGTTCAACGAAGGTCAAAACCACTTCAGACAGAGAGATGCAAGGAAAAATGAGCAAGAAGAACCACAACATTTAATCCACATGATCATTTACGAAATCGATGTCCCTCATAAACATTTATTCAGACACACCAAGGTATCAATCACCAGAGAAAAACAGACTCGAAGCTGTGTGCCCAAGGACGGCTTATTGTTCTATGACGAAGAAGCATAAGGCATATCTCATCCACACAACAACACCATGGTAATTTCTATCCTTTTAAATAAAATTCAAGTTAAATGTATTTTAGTGGATCTAGGTAGCTGAGCAAACATAATCAGAACGAGGGTCATAGAGCAGCTTGGCCTGCAAGATCAGATTGTACCTGCATCCTGGGTCCTAAATGGATTCAACATGGCAAGCGAAATAATAAAGGGCGAAATTATCCTGCCAGTAAACATAGCTGGGACCATACAAGACACTGAATTCCATGCCATCAAAGGTGACATGAGGTATAACACATATCTCGGGAGACCATAGATACACAACATGAGAGCAGTGCCTTCAAATCTTCACCAGATGATGAAGTTACCAATAGAGGAAAGAGTGAAAACAGTTTACGGAGAGCAACATGCTGCAAAAGAGTTATTTTCAATCAAGGAAGTGGTACCAATACTAGAGACTTTGACCTCGGAGAAATAGAGCATCGAAGGTAATTAGGCGGCCAAATAGCAACCACCGCCTCCAGCCTCGACGGAATCATTGCAACATGTAATCAAAGATGAAGATGAGGATTTCCTTAATCCTCGAACCTTCATCATTCCCGAAGAGTCCGATGCAACCAAATCAACTCTCGAGAGGCTGGAGCAGGTTATTTTGATCGAATACTTGATCGAGAGAAAGGTATACCTGGGAACGTGATTGACCCACAAACTTAGGAAAAAACACACTCCATTTATTATTGATAATATGGATTGCTTTACTTGGTCCCATTTAGATATGATAGGGATTCCACCAAAAATCACCACACATCAGCTAAGAACCGACCCCAGGTTCAAACTGGTGAAGCAAAAATGGAGGCCTCGGTCCGAAGTAAAGCATGAGTTCATAAAAGATGAGTTAACAAAGATTCTTAAAATAGGATATATTCAGGAGTAAAGTACCGCGAGTGATTAGACAACATAGTTGTAGTTCCGAAAAAGAAACAAACTTAGAATGTGCGTAGATTATAATTACTTGAACAGAGCATATCCGAAAGATTGTTTCCCATTTCCAAACATCGATCGTATGATCGATGCCACGAATAGCCACGAGACCCTAACTTTTCTCGATGCCTATTCCGAGTACAGTCAAATTCAGATGAACCTAGAGGACCAGGAGAAGACTTCATTTATTACTAAATTTGGAACTTATTGTTACAATGTAATGCCCTTCGGGCAAAAAGTATGGGAGCTACATATCAACGCCTAGTCAACAAGATGTTCGAAGAACAAATAGGAAAAACAATGGAATTTTACATTGATGATACGTTGGTTAAATCCCTGCACACAGAGGACCATTTAGTTCATTTACAGGAAACACTAATAAATTTTGAGAAAATACAACATGAAGCTTAACCTAGAGAACTGTGCCTTTCTGGTTGGCTTGGATAAGTTCCTCGGCCTCATGGTATTGAATCGGGGTATCGAAATCAACCCCAATAAGATCAAGGCTATCGAGGATATTACAATCGTGGATAGCGTAAAGGCCGTGCAAAGGCTAACAGAGCGAGTAACTACTTTGGGTCGATTCATATCGAGGTCGTCAGATCGAAGTCACAGGTTCTTTTCCTTGCTAAAAAAGAAAAAAGGATTTTGCATGGACCTAGGAATTCCAGCAAGCCTTGGAAGAACTAAAGCGATACTTATCGAGCTCGCCTTTCCTTCACACCCTGAAGGTAGATGAAAAGCTTTACCTATACTTGGTAGTTTCCGAGATAGCGATAAGTGGAGCACTAGTTCGAGAAGAGCAATGTACACAATTCCCTCTTTATTACGTTATCGGAACTCTAGGAGATGCTGAAACTAGGTACCCTAACTTAAAAAAATTAGCACTTGCATTGATAAGCACGTGTAGAAAGCTAAAAACATATTTTCATTATCATCCTATATGTGTATTAACCACTTACTCACTCCAAAATGTTTTGCATAAGCCCGAGCTATCTGGCCCATTGGACAAATGGGCCGGCAAACTTAGCGGGTACAATATCAAATATGAACCCGGAACGACCATCAAGTCTCAAATCCTAACTGACTTCGTGGATGATTTTACACAAACCCTCGTACCTGAAGCGGAGAGAGAAATCCTTCTAAGTTCGGTTATATCATCAGGGGTATGGACCCATTTCACAGATGGTGCCTCGAATGTGAAACGGTTAGGGCTTGGTATTGTATTGAAACTACCTACAAGTGGTACCATCAGGCAATTTATTAAAACTTCTGTATTGACTAACAATACGACCGAGTATGAGGCCATGATTTTAGGTCTCAAGCTAGCTAAAATCTTGGGAGCAGAAGTTGTCGAAGCCAAGTGCGATTCTCTATTAATGGTAAACCAAGTAAACAAAAGTTTCAAAGTTCGAGAGGATAGAATATAACGGTACTTAGATAAGCTACAAATAAATTTTCACCGCTTTAAGGAGTGGACTCTAGATTATGTGCCTTGAGAACAAAAAAGCGAGGTCGATGCACTTGCTAATCTGGGATCCTCGGTCTAAGAAGATGACACGTCCCGGGGACTATCGTCCAGTTATCAACGTCAGTGTAAATTTAGATTGGAGGAATAAGTATATATACTATTTGAAGAGTGGAAAACTCCTATCGGACCACAAAGAATCGAGGGCCTTACAAACCAAGGCTTCTAGGTTTGCATTAGATGAAGATGGAACATTGTACCAGAGAACATTCGATGGTCCATCAGCGGTATATTTGGGGCTAAGGGACACCGATTATTTTCTACATAAAATCCATGAAGGAACTTGTGGGAATCCCTCTGGTGCCGATTCTTTAATTCACAAAATTATCAAAGCAGGATATTATTGGGACAGTATGGAAAAAAATACTACGGAATTGGAGGATATATGTCTCCGAGGCCCTCATCCTTGTTGAAATCAAAGAACCGAACACCAGGTTTTGATATGCATAAGAGGAGTCAAATAACATGGCCATGAATACTAGCCTTGAGTTATAAGATGAAAAACGAGAAGCAACTCTTGTCAGGATGGCCACACGAAAGTAAAGGATCGAAAGATACTACAATAGAAGGACTAATATTCGACACTTCGGAGTTGGGGACTTATTTTTACGGAAAGTTACTCTCAACAATCGAGACCCGAATGAAGGAAAACTAGCCCCAAATAGGGAAGGACCATATCGAGTCTTCAGAGTTGTCGGTAAAGGATCTTACAAACATTGCACAATAGAAGGGAACAACTGCCAAACAATTGGAATGTATCATTACTCAAACGATACCACTGCTAAGGTATGACTTTATCCTTTTGTCCATTTGAATTAGTTTAAAACTAACTCATTGCAAATTTCTTATCAAAGTTATCGAAGACACCTTTTTGCATGAAAAGCTTAGGTTTTAAAGCATGCATTGCACGCTTTTTCCCTTAGATCAGATTTTGTCCCAAATGGTTTTTACCGGCAAGGTTTTTAATTAGGAAACAATGGTATGCTACCAAAGGAGAACTCAACAGTATCCGATTCTTCTTAATCAACCTCGACTACTTGGGGGGAATCACCCTCGGAGGTCATATTTTCGAGAAAAATACTTCACGCCTAAGAGGGCCTCGATAGGAAAATTTGGTAATAGGCCAAATGATCAGATGAACCGTTTCTATATAGAATAATCGAGCCCCAATGGAAAAACATGTACCCATTATTTAAAGAAGCATTCCATTTATATCAAAAACACTTTGTGTCTCAAAGAAATCTACTATTTTACGAGCTCTATACTTATAATCCTATGGGTAATGGCTCAAGAGCCAAAGCACAAACGCACCCCGAATACTCGAGTGATGACATCGATAGTCAATGCATCCGAGTCACAAAAAACTCAGACTCATAAGACATCAAAGAAGCATCCCCTAAATATAAAGGCCAAGGCCAACATACTAGGGGACTAACCTTTCGAATAATTTTGAAATGTTATTGGGAAATAAGTCAAAGAGACATATTTGAAGACCACGGCCATGCTAAAGGCTACAACCATGCTAAGGACTACAATCATATTAAAGACTACGGTCAGGCTACGACCGAAATAATACGACTTGAAGATGTACGACTTTCGATATGAATTAAAAGCCTTCAAACACGTTGAAAAAACTTGATAAATCAGACTAACCTTGTCAAAGCAAAATATAAAAGGCTTCACTAATATCAGCCCTCGAATAATTTAAAGGCTTCGATACATTATCCTTCGAAAAAACCTCGAAAGATAGTCGATTATGTTTACACAAACAAATTACTAATAAGGTTCTAATTCATCGAACCTTCAAAAAACCCATTGGGTACAAGAAACACATGCTAAGACATAATTAATTTTTCACCAAGTTTCTTAGCCAAAAATAGGAAACAATTATATAGCCATTCTAAAGGGCGAATTGGCCTAACTTAAAAAGCCTAATGGCCGATATATAAGAGGCTAAGTGCCAAATTCAAGAGGCTAAGGGCCGATATCTAAAAACCTATGGGCAAACTTAAAAGGCTTAATGACTAAAACATATAGCGTTCGAGACCTTACTCTCACTCAACTCGGACTCAAGAGTCCCGATATCCTAAGCTCGCATCAAATCAATTAAAGCTAAGATTGAGGATTAAAAAATCCTTAAGAGGTATTATATTGGTCGATTAAAAACCTAAGGGATTATTATGTTCTAGGTCCAAACCTGTACTCGAACTAATCATTTGGGCTAGGCAATCGAATTTTCCACAGATAAGGACAACATGAAATTCAACATAAGTCAAAATCAAGACAAAGAGAACCTTTTGTATCTCCAAGAGATGATTACAAGAGATATTTACAACAGGGTTACTTGCACAAAAACAAAAAATAAAGAAACTTAAATCTACTCTGGGGCCACATCTCCGGCAACGATATCATCGACAACTACACTTTCGAGAGATTCATCATCGGGAACCTACCCCTCAGGGAATTCATCTTCGTCTCCTCTACTCTTGGAGCCACTGGCTAAATCATCACTGTCAGAAAGCAAAGCGGCAGCCTCCACTTCCAAAGTCTTTGCCCTTTCAATATCAACTGGGAGATCGAAACAGCGAGCATGCACCTCTCGAGGGTTTCCTTGCGAGACTCTCGCCTGGTGTGGTCAAGTGCACACGATAACTTAACTTCGGCTGCAACATAGTTCTTCGTTTCCTGGGCATTATCTACTTTAACGTCAGCTCAGTATGAAGATATAAATGCCTCAGTGTCATATTTGCCCTTGGCAAGCTCAGTAGCAGATTTAGCTTTAAACTCCTCGATTTTGCAGCCTCGAGCCAGGTTCTCCTCCTTCAAACTTTGAAGCTAGAATTTGAGTGAAGTTATCTGCTCTTGAAGAGTATCTTTCTTAGAGGCAAGACTGTCCATGCCTTGCCTTGAGCCAGGTTTCAGCCTCCTTCATCTTGAGCTTCTCCCGGAGCTTCTCTACTAGCTCACCCTTTTGTTGAGATTGCAAAGAGAAAACGTCAGAGGGTATATTTCCTTTTCAGTAAACTCAATTTGTTCTTGACGATCCTTTTCCAATTCGTCTTGAAGATTGCTGATCTCCTCCTCTTTCTTGACATAGAGGGTTTTAAGACCGTCCATCTCTTCTGAGATTTTCTTAAGCTCGGCCACACATCGAGCAAGCTTAGCTCGAGACTTGGAGAATGCTTCTTTATGGAGCACAACAACCTTCACAAAAAGGATAGGTCAAACTCGGAACAACAAGGATAAAGCGCTAGCATGATTTTAAAGGACATAAACTTACTTGTTTGAAGAGCCGACGACCCTCGTCGAAAATAAAAGAAGCATATGGGTCAGGACTATCTTCTATCCTAGCAAGGCACTTTCGAAAGATATCATGCCCATCATGGCTCGTCCCCGCATCAGGAGTTCTCATATTCCGAGCATCTCAAAAATGCCCCTTGGATAACTCAGGACCAGGCTGTGACTCATCCAAGTTGATTACCCCAAGTGATCCATTCGGGGCATTCTATTATCTATGAAGGACCTCGGGATTTGGCCCCACGGTATCACCCTCAAAATTACCTCCAAGACAAAGTGCTCTTTTGTTTCCCAATTTCTCGGGGACTCTACTTGAACTCACTTCAGAAATTTCTTCGGTTCTAGAATGAACCATATTAGTCGCCATCGGTTTTGGCATACTTTAAAGCACAGGTGCTTCCTCTTTTACAGATACTAACATGCAGTCATCATCTTCTTCTTCTTCTTGATCTCGAAGGAGTTGGACTTTTTCTGGAGATAAGGACACAATGTAGGCCTTAGGCTTTCGAATCGTGCTTTTGTTGGGCTTTGGGGTATTTGCAGGCAACCCCCTCTTTCTCTTATTTTCTTTGGAAAGCTTAGGGATCTCTTCTTCACCAACAGGGGTGGACAGATAGCAACAACGTCTCTGAGGCCTACATCTACAACAAACTAAGTATTTTACTGAGAAACACAAGTAAACAAACCAAAAAAGTTCACCATGGTTTTTAGCCTCCCATCGACCTTCGGCCAGGTCACGCCAGCGATGCTCTGCATATGAAAAAGTAGAGGCCAGTTTTTGGACCCAATCTTCAAGGACATGGACCGCACCAGGAGACCAAGAAATAGCTACACCATCGGAAAGGGGATAGATTGATAAAAAAGATAAAATCGGGAAAGAAAAGGCGAAACAGGGCATAAAGTGATCATAGATAAGCATGTACTTACGTTTCACGTTCCATTCCTTGAGGAACAACATCCTCTCACTAGGAATCAGATCGAAGGTCCTGAATCAGATAAACTAGCTCATCCATCCTCGGTATTTATCCTCATCGATACCGGAGAAGAGAGATTTCGAGGATCGACGTTGTAGATTTATTAGGCAACCTCGATAAAGACAAGGACTATACAACCTGATAGACTGTCAAAGTTAAAAGGCATCCCCTCGACTTGGCTCGAGAAGTATCTGATCAAACTGAAAATTCACCAGAATGAAGTGTAGACTTCGCCGAGCGTCACTTGGTATCATTGGCAGAAATCAAAGATAACTGGATCTATGGGACCAGAGCTGGATCTGTGGAACCCAACATGAATGAGTAGGTATACACACTTAAGTACCCTGCTTTATGGGTAGTGATGTCCTCTTTAGGGGAAGGAATCACTACATCCTTGACATCCCAGTTGCATCCCCTTTTTACTTGCTCAAGATCATATTTGGATATAAAAAAGATCTACCGAGACATGGGCTCACATCAGCCTGGTTCGATACAGGATTTTTGATCTTGAAATATGTTATTTCACACAGCAGGGGAATATATTCCTCGACGAGTCGACACCACCGTTTTACTTTTGGCCAATCAAGATGATGGAGAGGCTCTTTCTTTTTGAGGGACGAATTTAGATGTTATAGCCATTATGTGTAGAAATTCAAAGGGAAATGTCAGATAATGAGTAAAGGCAAATTAAAGAGAAGGATGAACTCAAAGAAGTCGAAGGAGCTAATGAAATTTTGAAAACGTTTAGCAAAGTAAAGTTTGTGAAATGGTGAATTTGGCCTATTTATAAAGGTTACTCAAGTGTATTAGGGAAGACAAATAGCCAACCGTTAGCCGCCTCGTTTGGGAACTGCACGAAAGAGCCTTTCTCACTTTAGCCGCTGACATCACGAGACTAGCATTGGGACCGACGCATTAGAGTATTGACGATCAAATAGTTTCTTATCGACCTACTCTAAGAAATATGGCGACTATCTATATACGGTCAAAATCAGATGCCTCTGATTTATAGTCTCGAGGGTCCATCTTGAGCCTGAGTTCAGGTAAGGTTGAGTTCGAGCCCGATGGACAGATCTGAGCTCAAAGGTAGAATGCAATGTTCGAAGATCAAAGTACAATGGACGTCGAATCCAAGTATGCTCGAATCCGAGATAGTATCGTTATGGACTTGTAACATAATGGGCTAGATTCTTGCCATGCCCACAAGTTCATGGTGCAAATCCCGAAATATGATTGTACGATTCTGTAGTAGGCGGTTAGACAGCCGTATTAAGAATATTCCTTAATGTAAATAGAAATATACCTTATTTTGGGTTCCCCTATTATATAAAGGAGACCGTACTCATTTGTAACATTATATCATCATTGGCAAGAATATACTATCCTACTTTTCTCTCTTACTGTTCATCATAATTGTCCATTACATATTTTATTTTTACTTTATTTCTCTTAATCTATCTCGAGGTCACTACTGCTAAGTTACATTAGTTTGATTCACTTGTTTCTTTCACGTCTACTTCATATTTCTTGATTATCAATTGGTATTGAACTAAATCACATATATTTAAAACCACAAATCAAATTTAATAGTCGTATTTTCGAGGTAAACAAGTATACTGACACTTTATCTTTGCAGTTTCAACAAAAGGGCAAGCTGGTGGAGCAGCTCCGAGAGGAGCTTAAGATGAAGGAGGCCGAGACCTTGGGGTGGAGGCAAGGCATGAACATTCTATCCTTTGAGAAAGATACTCTTCGGGAGCAAGTAGCTTCACAAGAACTGTAATTTCAAAGTGTAAAGGAGGAGAACCTGGCTCGAGACCGCAAAATGAAGGGGTTTAAAGCTAAATACACTGCTGAGCTTGCCAAGGACAAACCTAAAGTTGAGGCATTTAATCATACCAAGTTGATGCTGAAGCAGCTAATGCTCGGGCGAAAGAGATCTCTATTGTGGCTAAAGTTATGTTATCGTGTGCAGTTGACCACACCAGGAAACAGTTCCGGAGGGAAATCCTCGAGGAGGAGCATGCTCGCGGCTTCGATCTCTCAGACGATATTGAAAGTGAAAAGACTTTGGAAGAGGAGGTTTCTGCTTTGCTTCTAACGAAGATTATTCACCTAGTGGCTATGAGAGCGGAGGAGACGAAGATGAAGTCCTCGAGGGGGAGGTTCCCGAGGATGAAGCTCTCGAATGTGTTGCTGCCGATGATGTAGCTGGCCCTTAGGATTTTCTATATCGGCCCTTAGGCTCTTTAAGTTGGCCCTTGAGCTCTTTTATGTTGGGACAATTCAGCCTCTAGAATATTTATATAACTTTTCCCTCTGTTCAGCTAAAAGACTTAGTGAAAACTTAATTATGCCTTAGCATGTGTTTCTTGTACCTATATGGTTTTTAGAAGGTTCGACGAATCAGAACCTTAGTAGTAATTTGTTTGTGTAAACATAATCGAATACCTCTTGAGGTTTTCTTGAATGTTGAATTATCGAAGCCTTTAAACTATTCAAAGGCCGAGTTTATCGAAACCCTGTATATTTTTTGTTTACCGAGGGTAGACTGATTTGACCTATTTTTTCATAGTGTTTAAAGGCCTTTAATTTATAGCAAAAGTAGGACGGCTCCGAGATGTATTATTTCGTCCGTAGAATTTTATATGACAGTGGTCTTTAATATGTGCGTAGTATTTAGCATGGTCGTAGCCTTTGGTATGGAAGTTGCATTCAGTTTGTCTCTTTGACTTGCTTCCCGATAAACTTTCATATTTTTTCGAAAGGATAGTCCCCGAGTATGTTGGCTTTGGACTTTATGTCGAGGGGATGCCTCTTTGAGGTCTTATGAGGCCGAGTTTTTGGTGATTCAGATGCATTGACTGCCGATGACAATCCTCGAGTATTTTTTGTGCTTTGTCTGTTGATCTATTTCCCGTTAGATTATAAGTGTAGAACTCATTTACTAGCAGACTTCTTTGAGACAAAAAGTGTTTTAAATATAAATAAAATGCTTCTTCAAATAGTGTGTACATGTTTTACCGTCGGGGCTCGAGTATTCTATATGGACACTGTTCATCTGACCATTTGGCCCATTACGGAATTTCCTACCGAGGCCCTCTTAGGAATGAAGTATTTCCTCGAAAATATGACCTCTGAGGTGTCGACGCCCCCTTTTTTTAAGAGTTGAAATCAGGTTCACGACATTTGGGAGGACAACATTATTCCCTTTCGAGAATTGGGTTTTGGAATTGGAGAGTCACCACCTAATGATTGTAGTGAATTAGGACATTTTAAGAAGGGTTGGGTAAGGGTTAGAAATTATCTCGAGGGGAAGGTGTTAGGCACCCTTCAAGATCCACTAGTGTGGTCCCAACCATGTTACAATTGTGACTTTACAAATAAACAATCAATGCTCAAATAAGGACTTGCAATTTAATTGAAACTTATGAAAGTAAGTATAGAGAGAGTAGAAATTTGAAAGGTCTAAACAATTCTAAAGAAAGAAAACAAAGACAAACAAAGGAAAAGGGGTCCTAGGTTTATGATTAATATGGATCACTTCAATGCAATACCTAGAAATCACTCCTCAAAGAGGGGTCGCACGTGATATTAGCGCATCGGTCATCATCTCCATATTCTAGCCTTCCCACCTCGTAAAGGTTATTTAAATGTGGATTGGTCAGGAATGCTTATTGCATGCTATACCCGTACCATTCTATAAGTCCTAGAATGTATTTACCACTATTACTACAAGGTAAGGACTAGGTTGAACCCTTAGGTTTAAAGGTCAAAATGCTAGGCGCCATACATAACAAATAGGACTACACATAAAGGGAACATACAAAGGCAAATAAGAGGCTCACAAATCCCTCCATAAGTAAAAATGTAACTGGCATGTCTCAAACACATTTATGGTCTTAAAAAAGAGTTTAAAAGCAGGAATGTCGGAAAAGATAAGTTGCAGCAGAAGCTAAAGGTTTGATATTGAGTGCCTTAAAGAACGTCTGATTTTCAGAAAACAAAAAATGGCAGTAAGTTATAGCAGTTCAGGAATAAGTAAAAGTATAGATAAATTTGTTTAAAACACACATTGAAAATATAGTAGGGGTATTGCAACAACCTGCCAACGTATAGGATAAATATCAAACAACACGATTCTGCACAAAAAACAACCTAGTAGAAAACATGATAAAACAGAGGTACGATTCCAAGATTATCTCAAAAATGGTACTGGAGTTTAAAGAGAAACATAGTAAAACTTATAAAAGCAAACACGGAATGGAGTTCAAGAATTTAAAAGAGGTTGAGTAGCCTGAAACATGATTAATCGATTTGCATTAGACCTAAAGCTTTCCTAGGCGTCGTATACATTGCCTAAGTACCTTAATGGTGAACATGCGTATTAATCCAGTTTTAAAAGAGAAGATGCAGTTAACCAAACTTGTGTTATTAAATTAAGCAACTGGTGAGGCTTTCAATAGTTGCAACTCAGATGAAATAAAAATCCTAAGTGACATGATATCTAATGCACACAAAGCTCCTAAAACATGGTCTCTAAGTGCAATAGTAATTTTATAGTAGTTGTTTGTTGATTACTAGCTTATTACAAAGTGAGTATAATGATCTGAAAGTAAAGATCCTAAATAGGATGTCCATATGTATGATGCAAGTCCTATACATGGTTTCTATTGCACAAATAGGTAAGTAAAGCCCTATAGACATGTTCTCTACCCATTAATTAAACCAAGCATGCATAATCCCACCCTATTTCACGATAGACCCCATAAGTTGTTTACAAGTTATTACAAACCATGATAACTGAATCACATGACAAATAAAATAAGAAGTTACTCTATAGGGACCCTTCAACCAGGCCCAATTCTTCCAACCTTACTTCTTTCGAGTTTCACAGCTTTTGCCATGGTTTGGGTGCGGCCAAGCTACCTAAGGGCCCATTGGGTTCCTTGGCCAATACCAGTACCCACACACTATGAAAATGTTGAACATGTGCAGTGTGGAATTACCAACCTTATGCATCAATGTTCAATGGATACTCAAGAGGTACCTAAGGCAATGCTTACACGAAGTGTGTAGAACCTAAACTCTAGGAGTTGTGAGAGTGCGTGACATAGAGTTCTTTTAAGAAATTGAGTTGAAAAATAGTTAAAAGTGATCCATATAGAACCAGTTTTTGCAAAAAAGTATGGGACAGTTTTGACAAACTCAGAACCAGAATACCACATATAGTTCCAGGCAGTAAACAAAAACAGGGGGAAAAGGGAAGTGGGGACAAGTAGTTCACATGTAAGAACACAATTGCACATACACAGACATCCAAGAATGCATTTCACACCAGGTTTTAACTAAAAGGGCTTAGTATTACATGTCGATAATGTACTGGGGCTAGGGGAGAACATACATTAAGCAAATCAGTAGGCATGCAGTCGAGGATGTGATATTATAGAGCAGTAGTGTGCAGGAAGCAGAACAGTAGTATGCAGACCAAGAAAGTAGCAATATATAGAGTAGTAGAACAATAGAGCAGCCCAAAATCACCCAGTTTTGGCTTTCAACCGACTGAGTAATCAGTAATCAACAAGGAAAATGACAGAGGTTGTGTAGAGAACAAGAGAGAATACTGAGTATGCTTTATGTGTGTAAGAGAGAGTTCAGAACAGTGAAGTTTGTTCGTCCAATTTTTATTTCGTCCGTCGCTATACTAAAGAGAGAGCAAGGTATTTATAGTTCAAAAATAAGTGAAAATAAGGTAATATGTATAGGCTGATTATAGTTATAGAAAGAGTACCTATTAGGATCAATCAAAGACTCGTACTCTCTTTAATTAGAGAGTCATAGCTCAAATGGTACAGATTGCATCAAAATAAGGAAAAAAATGGTATGCAAGGCTGATATTCCATAATAGGAGTAGTAAAAGGTATGATGCATGTGATAGGGACCAAGTACAAAAATAATTACAAGTAAGGAAAGTAAAAGAAGAATAAATATATATTGCATATAAACAGACGGTTGACAGTCTGATTTTGAAAATAATTGGTTCAGGAAATCATGGGCGAGATGGAAAATAACAGGGAATCAGCATTAAGTAAGGAAAACATCTCACAAACAAACAAGCGATTCAAATCAGTGGAGAACCTCCAAAAGAATCATATACAAAGAATCAGGGATTCAAATAGATACCCAGAATCGGCACAACATTAGTAAATACAAACAATAGACTTATTTAAACACAATAGACACAAAAAAGAACCTTAAGTAAGAAATCACAGAATCAATGGAACATCAGAACAAAACTAAAGCATAGAAATTGGGAATAACCCAAAAAAACACATAAACAAGCAGAATTACAAACACAAACATATAATACTAGAAAAAATTTGGAAGATATAGTTATCTCGAAAGAGGTTCAAAAACCCTAGTTTTGAAAAGAATAACAAAACGTTGAAAACTTGAGCAATCGAAGAAATCGAGTAGAGAATAGTGTAAAACACAAAAGAATAAGTTAAAAATTGTTTTTAAAAGACAGAGATTAAGAGGTCTAGGCAGAAGTTATGGTTTTGTAATAAATCAGAGAGAGGTAAGAAACCTAGTTGTGAAACTCCTTAATAATGATGTTCGTAGCACCATCGGACCATAAACCATCGGAGAAAGGCCGGAGGCAAACCAGGAAATGATTCCGATGACCATCTTGTAAGTTTGGGGATTCTGGAGTCTCGAAGCTAGAAGGAATCAACAAGATAAAGTTTCTTGGCGGCTGGTGGTCGAGAGAAGTGAGGTTGGAGGTGGCCGGGGAGGCGGTGGCTTCATCGGAGACGAGAGAGAACCGGAAGGTTTTAGAGAGAAGGGAGAGAAAACGTTAACATAGAGAGAGAGCAAGAGAAACCGCCTCTGAAGTGAAAGGTTTGGGGGGAGGTTGTTCATGTTTTAATTTAGGAAAATAAATCTGGGTCATTGATCTTATTTGATCAACGACTCAGATTAGATCATGGCTGGACCGGGTACTCGAATTGGGTGTGGGTCGGTTGATTTAGGATATGGGTTGGGGGAATTTGGAGTTGAAATTGGGGTTCTATTTGGGCTATGATTGTAATAAAATCTGGCTAGCATTTAAATAGCCATTTTCTCCTTTTTATTTTATAAAAATAGTGAAAAAGATTTTTAAAAACAAATCAAAAATACAGAACTAATTAATAATGTATAAATATTAATA
This sequence comes from Nicotiana benthamiana, assembly GCA_034376525.1. Lineage (NCBI taxonomy): Eukaryota > Viridiplantae > Streptophyta > Magnoliopsida > Solanales > Solanaceae > Nicotiana > Nicotiana benthamiana. The sequence goes on from CM067339.1 coordinate 176,647,543, forward strand.
TAAAAATACTGGAAATGATTTTATAATTATAAAAATGCAATTAATTGTAAAATAGGTTATAATTACAATTATATACAATTTAGCTTTAAAAATACTAAATAAATGTGGAAAAATATGCAAAAATTTTTATGCTATATTTTAGTATAAATATAAGTTAAAATGAATTATTCACCAAAAATAATAATTTTGGGAATAATTATTGGTTTTAAAAAATAGACAATAAATTGGTTTTAGAAAATCTTTAAAATTTTGGAAAAATACCAAAACACTTGGGTATGCTCATATATATATGTATATATGTGTATATATATATATACATATATACATATATATATATATATATACATAATCTGCGCATATATATATATATATATATATATATATATATATATATATATATATATATATATATATATATATATATATATATATATATATATATATATATATATATATATGTTATTTTTAAAGTATTTTGAATATAAAAATATCTGGGGAAAAATTGGGTATCAACATGAGGGTGATGCCACCCAATATTTGAGGTTAATTGAAAAGAAACCTTGGATACTATTGAGTTCTCCTTAGGTAACATATAGTTGTTGCCTCGTTAAAAACCTTGCCGGTAAAATCTATTTGGGACAAATCCAATATAAGGGAAAAATAGTGCAACACATGCTTTAAAGCATAAGGCCTTCGTGCAAAAAAGGTGTGTTCGATAGCTTTGATAAAAAATATACAATAAGTTATTTTTAAACTCAAATGGACAAAAGGATAAAGTCATTTCTTAGTAATAATATTGTTTGAGTAATGATACGCTCCAATAGTTTGGCGGTTGTTCACCTTTCATCGTGCTAAGTTTGTAAGATCCTTTACTGACAACTCTAAGTACTTGGTATGGTCCTTTCCAATTTAGCCTAGTTTCCCTTCATTCGGGTCTCAAGTGTTGAGGGAAAATTTCCATAGAACTAAGTCCCCGACTCCGAAGTGTCGAAGATTGGTCCTTCTATTGTAGTATCTTTCGATCTTTTGCTTTTGTGCGGCCATCCAAACAAGAGCTGCTTCTCTTATTTCATCTAATAACTCGAGGCTAGTATTTATGGCCTCGTGATTTGACTCCTTCAATACATGTCGAAACATAGCACATGTTTATTTGATTTTAACAAGGATGAGGGCCTCAGAGCCATATACTATAGATAATGGGGTGGAACCCGTGCTGGACTTCGTTGTTGTTTGATATTCCTATAGGACCTCGGTTAATACTTCTCTCTATTTCTCTTTTGCATAGTCCAATCTTTTCTTCAAGTTTTCAATGATGGTTTTGTTTGTTGACATGACCTGTTCATTTCTAGTTGGGTGGTATGGTGTCGATAAAATCCTCTTTATTTTATGTGCTTCGAGGAACTCTGTTACCTTGTTGCCGATGAATTATTTTCTATTGTCACATACAACCTCGGTAGGTATCTCGAACCGCCATATGATGTGGGCTCAGAGGAAGTCAATAACTTCTTTTTCTTGGACCTTCTCAAAACCTTGTGCTTCCACCCATTTAGAGAAATAACCAGTCATAAACAAAATAAACTTAGCTTTAACTGGGGCCGTTAGTAGGGGTCCGACTATGTCCATTCCTCAATTCATGAAAGGACACGAGGATAGGACTGAATGGAGTTGTTCTCCGAGATGTTGGATCATCGGTGCGAATTGGAACTTATCACATTTTTTGACAAATTCCTTAGCATCTTTTTATATTGCCCCACAAATATCCTACTTTAATAATTTTATGAATCAAAGACTCAGCGATGGAGTGATTCCCACAAGTGCCTTCGTGGGTTTCATGTAGAACATAATCGGTGTCCTCGGGCCCCAAACATACCGCCAATGGCCCATCGAATGTTCTCCGGTACAATGTTTCATCTTCATCTAATGTAAACCTAGCAACCTTGGTTCGTAGGGACCTCGATTCGTTTTGGTCCTATAGGAGTTTTCAACTCTTCAAATAGTCGATATACTTATTCCTCTAGCCCCATGTCAAACTTGTTGAATTTATATCGGCATGAACCTTTTCAACGAGAGACCTCGATAACTGGATGACAGTCCCTGGGACGATTTTATCTTTTTGACCAAGGATCCCAGATTAGCAAGTGCATCAGCCTCGCTATTTTGTTCTCGAGGCACATGATCCAGAGTTCACTTCTTTAAGCGATGCATAGTTACCTATAGCTTATCCAAGTAGCGTTGTTCTCCACCATCTCGAACTTTGAAACTTTTGTTTACTTGGTTTACCACTAATCGAGAATCACACTTGGCTTTGATGATTTCTGCTCCCAAGTTTTTAGCTAGCTCAAGACTTGCAATCATGGACTCATACTCGGCCTCATTGTCAGTCAATCTAGAAGTTTTGATAGATTGTCTGATGGTACAACCCGTAGGTAGTTTGAATACAATGCCAAGCTCGGACCCTTTCACATTTTAGGCACTGTCTGCGAAAGGGTCCATACCCTTAATGATGTAACCGAACTTAGTAGTATTTCTTTAACCACTTCGGGTACAAGGGTTGGCATAAAATCAGCCGCAAAGTCAGCTTGGATTGGAGAATTTATTGTTCGGGGTTGATATTCGATATCGTGCCCGCTAAGTTAGATGACCCATTATTCCAGTCGGACCAATAGCTCGGGCTTATGCAAAACATTTTGGAGGGGGTAAGTGATTAATACACATATAAGATGACATTGAAAATATGGTTTTTGCTTTCGAGATGCACTTGTTAATGCAAGTGCTAATTTTTCTAAGTGAGGGTACCTAGTTTCAGCATCTCTTAGAGTTCAACTTACGTAATAAACAGGGAATTTCATACCTTTCTCTTCTCGAACTAGTACCCTACTTAGCAGTATCTCGAACACTGCCAAATATAGGTAAGGTTTTTCATCTACCTTCGGGGTGTGAAGCAAATGTGGCCTCGATAAATATCGCTTCATTTCTTCCAAGCTTGCTGGCATTCCTGGTCCCTGCAAAATCCTTTTTCTTTTTTAGCAAGGAAAAACACCGGTGACTTCGACCTAACGACCTCAAAATGAATCACCCAAAGCAGATATTCGCCCTGTTAGCCTTTGCACGGCCTTTATGCTATCCATGATTTGATATCCTCAATAGCCTTGATCTTATCGGGGTTGCTTTTGATACTCCGATTTGATACCATGAAGCCGATGAACTTACTTGAGCCAACCCTGAAGGCACATTTCTTCGAGATAAGCTTCTAATTGTATTTCCTCAAAATTTCGAATGTTTCCTGCAAATGAACTAAATGGTCATGTGCGCGCAAGGACATAGCTAACATAACATCAATGTAAACTTCCATTATTTTGCCTATTTCTTCTCCGAACATCTTGCTTGCTATGCGTTGATATGTAGCTCTCGCATTTTTTTAGCCCAAAGGGCATTTCACTGTAACAATAAGTTCCACATTTTAGTAATAGACGAAGTCTTTTCCCGGTCCTCCGGGTTTATCTAAATTTTATTGATTTTTTGAATATGCATCGAGAAGAGTTAGGGTATCATGGTCAGCCGTGGCATCAATCAAATGATCGATGTTTGGCAATGGGAAAGTATATTTTGGACATGCTTTGTTCAAGTCCTTATAATCTGCGCACATTCTAAGTTTGTTTCATTTAGGAACTACAAGTCTACAACTACATTAGCTAACCACTGGGGGTAGTTTACCTCCCAAATAGATCCTATTTTAAGAAGCTTGGTTACTTCATCTTTTATGAAAGCATGCTTTACTTTAGACTGAGGTCTCCTTTTTTGCTTCACCGGTTTGACCCTGGGGTCGGTACTTAGCCGATGTGTGGTGAGTTTTGGTGGAATCCCTATCATATATAAATGGGACCAAGCAAAGCAATCCATGTTATCAATAAGAAACTAAATGAGGTTTTTTCCTGAGTTCGAGGGTCAATCCCGTTCCTAGGTATACATTTCTCTCAGCAAGTCTTCGATTAAAATGACCTGCTCCAGCTCCTCGATAATTGATTTGGTTGCATCAGACTCTTCGGAAGTGATGAAGGTTTGAAGAGTAAGTAAATCCTCATCTTCTTCTTCGATTACCTATTGCTCTAATTCCGTCGAGGCTGGAGGCAGTGGTTGTTATTTGGCCGCCTTCTTACCTTCGATGCTCGAATTATCCGAGGCCGAATGCTCTAGAATAAGTACCACTTCCTCGATTGTAAACATTTATTTTTCAGCAAGTTGCTCTCCGTAGACTGTTTTCACTCTTTCCTCTGTTGGGAGCTTTATCATCGGATCAAGGGTTGAAGACACTGCCCTCATGTTGTGTATCCATGGTCTCCCAAAGAGTGCATTATACCTCATATCATCTTTGATGACATGGATATTAGTGTCTTGTATGGTCCCGTCTAAGTATACTAGCAGGATAATTTCACCCTTTATTGATTCGCTTGCCATGTTGAAGCCATTTAGGACCCTGGGTGCAGGTACATTCTGGTCTTGCAAGCCGAGCTGCTCTACAACCTTCGACTTGATTATGTTTGTTGAGCTACTGATAACTAGGAATTATGATGCATGTTACACTCCTTCTTGCTTAAGTTTTCATTAGAAATGTGTACAAAATAGTCCCAAAGGCTCACATGTTGTACTTGATTGTAGGGTTTGATCAACAAGGTGCAATTCGTCAAACACCAGCTCAGAAAGGAGTAAAATATGCATAAGTACCAAGACCAAGGACAAGCTCAGTAAAATAGAACTAGTGCGGTCGCACACTATTCTGTGTGGTCCGCAAAGATGAAGTTCAAAGAATAGGCATTTCAGGAAGCCAAGAAATGCGACCGCAAAGTATTTTGTGCGGACCGCATTGATGTTATTGCAGTCACACTCGATTTTGTGCGGTCCGAAAAGCCCAAATCAGAGAATTTCTAAGTTGGAGGATGATGCCCAATGCGGTCCGTGGTCCATTTTGTACGGACCTCAATAGAAGCCACCGCAGCCGGCGGTGTATTCTGTGTGGTCTGCGGTGGCCAACTTCAGAGAGCAGATTAGTCAACCAAGAGCCTTAGGGTGGCCGCACTCAATTTTGTGTGGTCGCACTCAATTTTTTGCGGTCAGCACTAGCCCCCAAGGGTATTTTTGTCCAAAATTGTTAGCCTAGAATAAATAGTTTCTTTTCCCATTTTTAGGTCATCAGTTGTTTTTGGATGAAGAGTTGCGGTTGTGAATAGTTCTCCTTTACCATTTTGAGTAATTTTAGCTTAATATCACCTTTGAATCTTCAAGTTTTGTCTAGTAATTAATTATTATGGGTTTTTATTCATCTATTTCTTTGTTTTCTTCCATAATCATGAGTAGCTAGACCAATTAGCTAGGTTTGTGGCTCAAACCTAGTGTGGGTAATTGATGGGAGAATCCATCAATAGTCCACCTAGGAGAAGTTCACTTCCCTAGTGCCTTTAACCTAATTAGACAACCTTCAACAGTTTACTCTTAGCTTTACTTAGCTTAATTTAGCATTGTAGTAGTATAAACTTAGAAGTAATATCAAAACTAATTATGAATAGAAGTGAAATTAGGATCAATTACACAACGTCAATTTAGATAGAAACTCAACTCCAATCGGGTAAAAGCTGCTTCGACCACTCTTGCTACTTTGTAGTAGTATATGGTTGGCACCGATCACTTTTTGGCACCATTGCCGGGGAGTTTTGGCTATAGATTTATATAGTTTTGTGTATTGTTCTTCTTTCCTTCTGCATTACTAATTTGTTTTAGTCACAACTTCAGGAACAAAAATGGCAGCAAACAATAATGACCCTCTTGGAAATGTGATTGCGGTGGAGGAGGTAGATGATAATGGAGAGGATGAGGTTCCTCATGTACCTCAAGGACAACGGAGAGGCTAACAAGCCAATGCCAATGATAATATCCCAGACCCTCCTCCCGCCACCTCCAAGAGTTGCTCAATGAGTGCTTCCAAACTAAGGCTATGCAAGTGCAATTGTCCCACCCCGAATCCGGGAGGGCAATTTTCAAATCACCAATGTTATGTTGATATTGATGGAGCTGTGTGGGTATTTCATGGGCGCTACCAATCAAAATGCTTACAAATATCTCAAGGATTTCATGGACACCTGTTGGGGAAGCAAGCAAACTGATGTATCTGAGGATGCACTTTGGTTGAGACTCTTCCCTTTATCACTTAGAGGGAAGGCATTAGATTAGCTTGAGCGACTTCCTAACCATTCCATCACTACTTGGGATGAGTTGGCCGATAAGTTCATAGCAACATTTTTCTCACGGGGGCACATGGCAGCATTGAGGGATGAGATCTTAGCTTTCAAACAGGAGCCCACTGAACCATTACATTAGATTTGGGAGCGATATAGAATAATCGTGAAATAATGCCCCAACAATGATATGACTGAGGTGATGATCTAACAGACTTTCTACCGGGGCATTAACATAACAAACCAATGCATAGTGAGTCAACTTGCTGAGGGAAATTATATGAAACTGACCTATGATGAGGCTTGTGACATTCTTGATGAGATGGCTGACACTTCCTCCGCTTGGCAAGTAGAGCCAATATGCCCCAGTGTGACCCCACGGTCACTCATTTACACAAAGAGTTACATGATCATGGGTAGGCTATAGCTGAGCTGACAACTACAATGAACCAATTAGCAAAGGCACGGTTGCAACAAGTTCAAAATCCTCGCCAAGTGAATACAATGGAAGGTGTCAACATGGTAGTAAACAAATGAAGACAACGAGATCAACAGAACCAAAGGAGTTCAGATCAATTTGACAATGATTGTGGTGGATTCCAAGATGACGATTCTGATGGCCAGAATGAAGAGGTGCAATACGTGAATAATTATCAAGGTCAAAGGGAAAATTCTTCCCAAAAACAATGGAGACCCCAAGGCAATTGGGGCAATCAACAACAACAAGGAAATGGTAATTGGGGAAATACACAACAAAAATTACAACTGGGGAAATCAGAATAATAATCAAAACAATCAAGGGAATTGGAATAGAAACAATAACAACTAGGGTGGTAATAATAATCAAGGAGGATAGAACAATGGAAGCCAAGGAAACCGGGGGCAAGGCTTTCAAAGGCCCGAAATGTATCAACAATCGAACAATCCCCGTCCCATTTCTATCACAAGGACCTAGTTCTTCCAACAATGATGTATGGAGAATTGAAATGATGTTCGAACAGATGATGAAAAAGATTGCCGATTCTGATGCTCATTTGTCTTCCCACAATACTTCAATTAGTAATTTGGAGGTTCAATTAGGCCAAATCTCCCAATCGTTGAATATTCGCCCTAGGAGGCTCTACCAAGTGATACGGTAGTAAACCAAAAGGGTGGAAACAATCATGTGATGGTGGTAACTACATGGAGTGGATGAGGCGGTGATGTGAATGCCTCCAAACAAAAGAAAATTTTGAGTGATAAAGTTCCCTTGGTGGTTGAAAATGTGACTGGTTAGAATGTGAATAAAAATGTGAGGATTGATATTCAAGATGTCGATGTGGAAACCCATAATGATGTGAACCTATCTAAGGAATACGTAATAGACATTCGGAGCCGGTTGTGCCTAAAGCCAAGGCTCCTTTTCCAAGTCTACCTCCACCTTATCCTCAAAGGCTCGCGAAGTAGAAAAATGAGAATCAGTTTAAAAAGTTCATTGACATGATGAAGAGCTTATCCATTAATGTACCTTTGGTGGAGGCTCTTGGACAAATATTGGGCTATGCTAAATTCATGAAAGACGTGGTGACAAAGAAAATGTCCATGGATTGTTAAATGATAAAGATGACCCACCAATTTGGTGCAATTGTGCACCCAATGGCCCCGAAGCTAGAAGATCCTGGTGCTTTCACCATTCCTTGCGCCATTAGGAGTGCAGACTTTGTTAAAGCTCTAAGTGATTTGGGGGCAAGTATCAACTTGATGCCCTACGTAGCTTTTAAGACTTTGGGTATTGGGCAACCGAGGCCGACTTACATGAGATTGCAAATGGCGGATAGAACTATGAAGGGACCATTAGGTTTATTTATGATGTTCTTGTCGGGCTGGCAAATTTATCTTGCCAGCTGATTTTGTGATCTTGGATTGTGAGGTAGATTATGAAGTTCCTATCATATTGGAGAGACCTTTCCTTGCTACGGGGAAGGCCTTAGTTGAATTGGAAGTAGGGGAACTTACCTTCCGGCTGGGTCATGAGAAAGTGATCTTTCATGTGTGCAAGTCAATGAAGCAGCCCAACAGTTCTGAGGTGTGCTCTTTTGTGGATCTTGTCACGACAGTGATAGTTTCTGATACTAGTGAAATGATCAATATGGAGGACCCTCTATAGGCCGTATTGTTGAATCTTGATGACAATGATTATGAGGGCCGAGTGGAGTATTTGAATGCTTTACATGGAATGGGCTCTTATTTTTATGAACCTAGAAAACTCTCTTTGGATCTCAAAAATAGAAAGACACCTCCAATAAAGCCTTCAATAGAGGAACCTCCGGTGTTGGAGTTTAAGCCATTGCCTCCACACCTCATGTATGAGTTCTTAGGCCCTAGTGCTATTTTGTCAGTTATTCTTTCCTCTTGTCTTACTAACGCACATGTTGATGCCACATTGGCGGTGCTTCAAAAGTGGAAAAAAGCAACTGGATGGACCTTAGCTGATATTCGGGGAATAAGTCCTGCCTTATGTATGCACAAGATTATTTTGGAAGATGATGCAAAGACCTCCTTGGAACATCAAAGGAAGTTGAATGAAGTAATTCAAGAAGTTGTGAAATAGGAGGTGATCAAGTGGTTGGATGCCGGAGTTGTGTACCTCATTTCTGATAGTTCTTGAACTTCGCCAGTGCAATGTGTACTGAAGAAGGGTGGCATGACCATTGCTGCAAATTCAAAAAATGAGTTGATTCCTACCATAATAGCCACCTGGTGGAGGGTATGCAGGGACTACCGTTAGTTGAACAAAGTGACCCACAAGGATCACTTTCCATTGTCTTTTCTTGATCAGATGTTAGACTGACTTGCTGAGCGTGTCTTCTACTATTTCTTGGATGGATATTCTAGATACAACCAAATCCTGATTGCTCCAGAGGATCAGGAGAAGACCACATTCACTTGTCCACATGGCACCTTTGCTTTTTTTCAAATGCCTTTTGGGTTGTGTAATGCACCAGCAATATTTCAGCGGTGTATGATGGCCATTTTCACCGATATGGTAAAAGATATTCTGGAGATGTTCATGGACGACTTTAGTGTTGTGGGTGTTTCATTTGATGCATGTTTGAAAAATCTGGATAGAATGTTGGCCCATTGTGAAGAAACCAATCTTGTTCTTAATTAGGAGAAATACGACTTCATGGTGGAAGAGTGTTGATGCCCACTTTTTCTCTATGTATTTTTTATACTCAAAATACTTTCAAAATAGAATATATATATATATATGCGTATATAAGCATGCCCAAGAGTTTTGGTATTTTCCCTAATTTTTAAGATTTTCAAAATCAATTTATTATCTACTTTAGCAGTACAAAATCCAATAATTGCTCCCAAGATTATCAGTTTGGAATAATTTATTTATATTCTCATATTTACACCAGGATATAATTAAGGTGATTTTTACATATTTTATATATTATTTGGCATTTTTAAAGCTAAATTACATATAATTGCAATTTTAGCCTGTTTTACAGTTAATAGCTTTTTACAATTACAAATCATTTAAAATATTTTAAAATTAATTATTATATATTATTAATTAGTTTATTATTTGTAATTTGTTTTTAAAATCAGTTTAATTATTTAATAGAAATTAAAAAGGGAGAAATTGGTTATTTAATACATAGCCATTTCCTATTGCAATTGTAGCCTCAATTGACCCCAATTCCAACCCAACATTAATCGAACCAATTTGATTTTGGCCCGACCCATTATCCCAATACCTAAACTAACCCGACCCAGCTCAGAATTGATCTGAGCCGTTGATTAAATAAGATCAATGTCTCAGATTTATTTTCCTTAATTAAATTCCAACCTACCCCCCTTAGATCCCTCATTTTTCGAGACCGGTCTCTCTCTCTATCTGTCTCTCCTCCTTCTCTCTAGAAACTTCTGGTTCACCTTCTCCGATGGCTTTCAGCGTCTCTCCGGCCACCTCCAGCCTCACCTCTTTCGACCACCAGCCGCCATGAAGCCTTATCTTACCGGTTCTCTTCGTCCCTGAGACCCCATGAGTCTCCACCATAATTGATGGTCACTGAAGCTTTGCTGGGGTTTGTTTCCGGACTTTCTTCGATGGATTTTTGTCCAACGGTGCTGTAAACACCATTCTTCTCGAGTTTCACAGCCAGGTTTCTCTTGTTTCTCTCACTGGTTTCATATGAAACCCTAATCTCGATCCAAACCTCTCAAACCTTTGATTATTAATGACTTTGACTCATACCTTTACGCTGTGCACTATTTTTCTACTCGATCTTTACGATTAATCCAGTTTTAACGTTTTCGTTCCCTTTTTGAAACTAGGGTTCCTGAAACCCTTTTCAAAATCATTTTATTTTTTTAATTTTTAGCACTAACTCATGGATTTCAGTACTATTTCTAAACATTTTTTGCTTAAGTCTGATGAAACCATAGTTTTATGTCTGTGTTTGTATTATTTGTTCGATTGTGTGTTCTTCTGAGTTCTTTTTTGAGTTCTATGCTTTTTGCTTTAATTTTGTTGCTAGGGTTTTGTTCCCCTGCCATTATACATTCTTCGCTTAGGGTTCTCTGATTATTTACATGGTGGTTTTATACTTGCAATCCCTCTTTGAGACTGCGATACTTGCCTTACATTGTGATTCTGCATACTTTCCTCATGGTTTAGTACTGACTTTAAATTGCTTCCTTAATTTGTATGATACTTTCCTCGATTAATACTAATTTACTAGGTTTTCAATCTCGTCCATTATTCTGAAAACTATTTTCCAGAATTAAGGTGGTATTTTGCTCTATATGTGTGCACAAATATGCTAATTGATTTACCTGATCTATCTCCCTAATTAGAGTATCATGTACCTAGTCTCTATTTCACACTCTATGCTATTATGTTTCCTTATGTGATCATACCATGCTTGATGATTTCTTTCCTTTTAAATAGATGTTCATTACCGTCTGACTTTGATTCCTTAATTAAAGGGGAGTCCATATACTGATTTGATTATGATTAATGCCAGTTCCTTGATTAGGGGCTTCTACCTTGTTTGTTTACTCGTATTCAGTACTATAAGTCCCCCTACTCTCTTTTGCAAGACACGAACAATTACAATGCTCTGAACTCTCTCTTACGCACACAAGCATACTCAATGTTGTCTCTTACTTTCCTGCACATTCTCTCTCACTTCTCTTATTGACTACTGGTTACCCAGTCGCATGAAAGCCAATGTCGAATAATTTGTTACTCTACTATTTTATTGCTCTATACATTGATTCTCTCTTGGTCTGCATACTACTGCTCTATTATCTCACTCTCGACTAGTATGTCTTCTATTTGATTTATAGCTTCCAAAGCAACATGTTTTATGCATATTGCACTTTCTTTTATGCTTCTATTTATGGTTCTGATGTTTACCTTGCAATTAGTGTGACTCTTTGCTAGTTCATTGATGCGATTACCCTTCCCTTAATTCAACATGTGTACTGCTTCTCTTACTTTTTTAATGAAGTTCTTCCTTACTCCATAACCCCAATACATTATCAGCATGTATTCATGAAACTTTCTAGCTACCAAGCAATCCTGAACGTCTTCCATGAACATTTTTGGATGAAATGTGTTGTGACTGTTTAAGTCTTGAAATGCCTTCTCTAATGTCTACGTATGTGCAACTATGCTCTTATATATGAACTACCTATCCCATTTCCCCTTTCCCCTGTTTGTGTTTGCTTTTCCTGAACTATGTGCGATATTCTAGTTCTGAGATTATCCTACTCACGTTCTTACAAAACTGTCCCACTCTTCTACTGTTTTCAAGAACTCATTCTATATGGATCATTTTCAAACTGTTTCTCTCAACTCAATTTCTTTAAAAATATATCACGCACTCTCACTACTCTTATAGATTGGTCCTACCCCCCTTCGTGTAAGCATTGCTTTTGGTACCTCTAAGTACTCACTGAACTTTGATGCACAAGGCTGGTAATTCTACACTGCACTTGTTCAACATGTTTGGTAAGTGTTTGGGGTGGTGGTATTGGCCAGGGACCCAATGGGGCCTTAGGGAGCTTTGCCGCACCCAAACCATGGCAAAGGCAGTGAAACTCGAAAGGAGCGAGGTTAGAAGATTGGGCCTGACTGAAGGCTCCCTATAGAATAACTTCCTATTTTCATTCTTTATTACTGTAATTCGGCTATTCTTGGTTTGAATAATTTGTAAGCGAATGATTGGGGGTTATAGTGAAATTGGGTGGGGGTTATGCATGCTTAGTTTAAGTAATGGGTAGAAAACATGTTTATAGGATTTTTTTACCTATTTTTGCAATAGATATCCTATATAGGACATGCATCTCATACATTAGAGATCATGTCTTAGGTTCTTTACTTTCAACCTACTTTTATGCTCATTTCGCAACCATGATCAGTTAATAACAAGCCAATAGCTGTTATAAGACTACTGCAGCATTCTCATTAGCATTTAGAGACCATGTTTTAGGAACTTCTATGTGCATTAGACATCCTGCTACTTAGGGTTTTATCTTGCATGAGTTGTAATCATAAACACCTCATTAGTATGTCAATCTAACGATCAAGGTTTGGTTAACTGTATCTTTTAAAACTAGAAATCAAATTTGCTTTTTCACCCTCTAAGATAATTAGGCATGCATACGACACCTAGGCAAACTTTAGACCTAATGCGCAATTAATCATGTTTTACTGGTTTAGGACCAATCAGTCTCTTTTAATATTTTCAACTCTGATGCTTCCATACTTGTGTTGCCTCTCTGAAGTTCACTCTACATTTATTAAAACTTCCGCCCTATCTTAAAATAATCTTGGAATTGTGCATGATTTTTCTGACTCTTGTTCTATTACGTTTTCAAATTACTGGGTTACTATTCTCTGCCCAGGATCATGCTATTGGAATACTTTCCCTGCATCTCATGAAGCTACTGTATCTTCAAGTCATTTCTCATTGAATCGCTACGTTATTTTCAAAATCCATTGTTTAACGATTTTATCTATATTTTACTAAGCTCTAAACTGCTATATACTTCTAAATCTTACTGTTGTCCTTACATTGTTGTATTTCTTAAAATCAATCATTATTCAAATCACTCAGTCTTAACTGAACCTTCTTCTTTCACTGCTAATCTGCCAAAATATCCTTTTGAAACCAATAACTTCACCATTCTTTTTTCCATCCTTGAGACCTTAAATGTGTTTGAGACGTGCTAATTATGTGTACACTTGTGGAGGGATCTGTGAGCCATTATTTGTCTTTGTATGTTCCCTTATGCGTGGTCCTACTTGTTATGCATGTCGCTTAGCAGTTTATCCTTTAAACCTAAGGGTTCAGCCTAGTCCTTAACTTGTAGGAATAGTAGTCCTAAATGCCCTCTAGGACTTATAGGACGGGACAGGTAATAGCACGCAATAAGCTTTCGTGACCAATCCACGCGTTTAAATAACCTTTACGGGATGAGAGGTGTAGAATATGGAGATGATGACTGATGCGCTAATATCTCACGTAGCCCCTCTTCTGAGAAGTGATTAGTGGATATTGCATTGACGTGATCCATGTTTATTATAAACCTAGGACCCCTATCCCTTTATTTGCTTTCATCTCTTCTTGTAAAACTATTCAAGTCTTTTTTTTTTTTAAATTTCTGCCCTCTCTACTTACCTTCAAAAGTTTCCAGCTTATTTGTAATGTCATATGCAAGTCCCTATATTTTGAACCCCTAATTGCTTATTTGTTTATGTGAAGTCACAATTATAACACGGCTGGGAACCATACTAGTGGATCTTGAGGGGTGCCTAACACCTTCCCCTCGAGATAATTTCTAGCCTTTACCCAAACTTTGGTTCTTCAAACTTAAACCCTTTATAGTGTCCTAATGCACTTAATAATTAGCTGACGACTCTTCAATCCAAACCCACTTCCCAAAGGGAACAAGTTGTCCTCCTACATGTCATAAACTCAATTTCGCAAGAAAAAGGGGGCATTGATATCATGGCGACTTTGCTGAGGATTTCTTTAGGCTTTTACCACTTCGTGTTATTTGTGACTTTACTGCTTTTATTGCCTTCATTTAATGCCTTTATCTTTTCTTCTACGAAACTGACTTGGCTTTTGTTTCTTTTTCTTTAATGCTTTCTTTTACCCCTTTCCTATAATATTGTTGTAATTATGAGCAATCATTGTAATTATTACTTTATGAATATGCAAATATGTGGCAACTTATTTCATTCTTGTAATTGCATTCTCAACATCATATTCCACTCATGCCAAACAAAATACCATAGTAACACTTATAATTTGCGGTAAAACCAGTCGATGAGCGATGCAGTCGACGGTTCTGTGCATTTCCCTCTTGAGTTGTCCGCTCAAGGGTACCAGTCTAATACCCCATAGAAACCTCACTCTATCTAACTATGCATGCATCATGGTCAAACCTAGCCGAGTCAGTTATGGTGTCTACATAATGACTCTATAAGATAGCCTTGTCCAAAGTCCACTAGGTTTCCTTGAAACCCAAATGGACACCACCATGTCTGTGCATTTATTTGGAGAACTAAATGCTGCTTATGCTAATTATTGGTATTAAATAGTTGAGTCCGGTAGGGGAGGTCTTAACACTTTTGTTTTGCAGAAAATGAATGACAAAGCTCCCGACTTCGGTATGGTAAACATACCCTCACTCTTACTGACCTGGTGGAGGAACCTCCCATCAAGTAACCAAACTAATGAATGGAAAGAGAGAGTCACCAGGGCTAGTGAGAAGCTGGAATATCTGGAATTGGAAGAGAAAGTAAGGAAGAGAGTCACCGACTGTCAAAACACTAAGGGAAGCAAAGAAGACCGCTTGGCAAAGGTATTTTTACTGGAAAATCTGTGCGAGCGGGAGGATCTGATCAACGAGAACATTAAACCTGAAGAAGATTCTTCCTGGACCGAGTAGTTAGGATTCTTTTCTTTTGCTTTAAAATATAATAAGGACGATGTCCATTAGTGACATTTTATTTTTCTGGAACTTGTAGTGTCGTTTTGAGATTCGCCTTATTTTTATCAATAAAATGAGGCACTTAGCATTATGAGTTCTCCAAAATATTTGTTGTTAGGATTACCTCGAGCACCACGAGGCTCCCAAATTAGGACACGATTTACAGTCTTGCACTATGTGTTTAAATATTGCAATGTTTTCTTCTCATAATCCTCACTAACTTGCTACCTTTTTTTACTTTTGTTTTATTGCCCTCCCTAAAGGTTAGTTCGTGCACTCTGCATTATCATCCTACTTCACAAGATTTAAGGGACCTCCATCTCCTCTTCCTCCAAGTCCTATCCGAAGCAAGAACAAGGGAAAATGGAAGATTTGAACTACATCAGAAGGGAGAAATTTGTTTCTGGAAGATGACAATATGGACTGCTGAGTTATTTTTTGAGGAGGGGGGAGAGGGAGGCCCTTCTATACAAGCTGTGAGCCGAGGAGCGCGCCTCAATAATTGGCCCATCAGAACCACCAGGGTCCGTAAAACTTCGAGGTAGCAAGACTGAATAAAGCACATGCATTACCTTTTACTTTTTCGCTAGTTGATTTTCTTTCCGTGTTTTCTTTAAGAGCTCTAATGTTCAAAAAAATTATGAAATTTATCAAAGCATCTCACTCTTATTATTTTTCTACTATTTACTTTATTTACGCAACATTACTATTACTTATCTTGAGGAAACAACGATTGTGACTTGCAACGATACAATGCAACAAACAGACATAGACTCAGAAGAGGATGATATACCAGAAGAGGTTGTTAAAGAGGTTGAGGATTTTGAGAATAGGCCTAAGTCTAACTTAGACGAAACTAAGGTTGTCAACTTGGGGAATATAGAAAATGTCAAGGAAATGCGCATCAGTGTTCATCTGTCACCATCAGAAAAGAAAGAGTACACGGAATTCCTAAGGGAATATGAGGATATATTTGCCTGGTCATATGATGATATGACTGGTCTTAGTACATCTATTGTGGCTCACAAATTACCAACAGATCCGACATGTCCACCAGTAAAACAGAAGCTTAAAAAGTTCAAACCTGACATGAGTTTGAAAATCAAGGAGGAAGTTACCAAGTAGGTCAAAGCCAATGTTCTCAGGGTAGTGGAGTATGCAACATGGTTGGCCAATGTTGTGCTAGTGCTGAAGAAGGACAGGAAGATTAGAGTTTGTGTCGACTATTGAGATCTCAACCGGGCCAATCCGAAAGATGACTTCTCCTTACTAAATATATACATCCAGATTGATAACTGCGCTAAGAACGAGCTGCAGTCATTTATTGATTATTTTGCTGGATACCATTAGATATGGATGGACAAAGAAGATGCGGAGAAAATGAATTTCATTACGCCGTGGGGGATGTATTTCTATAAAATGATGCCATTTGGACTAAAGAATGCTGGTGCCACCTACATGAGGTCCATGAGTACTATTTTCCATGACATGATACACAAAGAAATCGAGGTATATGTAGATGATGTCATAATTGAATCCAAGAAAGCCTATGACCACATGGAAGATCTGAGGAAGTTCATTAACAGACTGAGAAGGTACAATCTAAAACTGAATCATGCCAAATGTGCATTTGCGGTTCCTGCCGGTAAAATTCTTGGGTTCATTGTGAGTCGCAGCCGATGAATAGAGCTGGATCCATCAAAGGTTAAGGCTATTCCAGAATTGCCAGCGCCGAGAAATAAAAAAGACGTGATGAGTTTCCTGGGGAGACACAACTATATCAACCGGTTCATAGCTCAGTCCACTTTCATTTGTGAACTGATCTTTAAAATGTTGGAAAAGGACGCCGCTACCAAATGGACTGATGATTGTCAGAAAGCCTTTGATAGAATCAAAGAATACTTGTCAATGCCGCCAATCCTGGTTCCGCCCGAGCCCAGTAGACCTCTATTGCTCTGCCTTATAGTATTGGATGGGGCAGTAAGTTCGGTTTTGGGACAACATAACGAAACGAGGAGAAAGGAGCAGGCCATCTACTATCTTAGCAAGAAGTTCACTCCATACGAGGCCCGATATTCCCTGTTGGAACACACTTGTTGTGCCCTGACTTGGGTAGCTCAAAAGTTGAGGCATTATTTATGTGCCTATACCACTTACCTCATATCAAGAATGGATCCGCTAAAGTATATCTTTCAAAAGCCCATGCCCACGGGCAAGCTAGCCAAGTGGTAAATCCTGTTGTTCTAATTCGACACTGTCTACATAACCCAGAAGGCAATCAAAGGACAAGAATTGGCAGATCATCTCGCTGAGAATCATGTGGATGGAGAATAGGAGCCTCTAAAGACGTATTTTCCTGATGATGAGGTATCTTTCATAGGAGAAGATATTACCGAATCCTATGATGGTTGGATAATATTTTTTGACGGAGCATCAAATTTTAAAGGAGTTGGCGTAGGAGCAGTCCTAGTATCAGAAACAAGCCAACATTATCCGGTATCTTCCGAACTCAGTTTCCCGTGCACTAACAACATGGCCGAATAGGAAGCCCGCGTCTTAGGGCTCAAGCTGGCTATTGATATGAACATTCAAGGGTTACTAGTGTTCGAGGATTCATATTTGCTCATACATCAGGTCTGAGAAGAATGGGCAACCAAGAACTCCAAGATACTCCCTTACCTGCATCATGTATAGGAGTTGAGGAAGATATTCATAAAGATAGAATTTCAGCATGTCCCCAGAATTCAGAATGAGTTTGCCGATGCATTGGCTACCCTATCATCTATGATTCAACATCTAGATAAGGATTTCATTGATCCTATCCCGGTACAGATTTGTGATCAGCTAGCTTACTGTGCTCAGGTCGAGGAAGAAGTGGGTAGGAAACCCTGGTTTCACGATATCAAGGAATATTAGGCAACAGGCGAATATCCAAAACTTGCAAACGCTACTCAAAAACGCACACTTCGAAGGTTATCCTACAATTTATTTCAAAATAGGGGAATCCTACATAGGAGGACTCCCGATTTGGGATTACTCAGGTGTGTCAAAGCAAAGGAAGCATCCAGGTTATTAGAAGAAATTCATGTAGGGACCTGCGGTATAAATGGTTTTGTATTAGCTAAGAAAATACTTCGAGCAGGATATTTTTGGATGACTATGAAAATAGACAGCATCCAGTATGTCTAAAAATGCCATCGTTGTCAAATACATGCAGACATGATAAAAGTGCCTTCAAACGAGCTTACTGCAACAAGCTCGCCATGGCCGTTCGCAGCTTGGGGAATGGATGTCATTGGACCTATAGAGCTTACCGCATCAGACGGGTATAGGTCGATTCTAGTGGCAATTAATTATTTCACCAAATGGGTTGAAGCAACATCATACAGGGCAGTGACTAAGAAAGTTGTGGCAGATTTTGTTTGCGATCATATTGTTTGTCGGTTCAGAATCCCAGAATCAATCGTTATTGACAATGGTTCCAATCTCAACAGTGACCTGATGAAAGCAATGTGTGAAGCATTCAAGATCAAGTACAAGAAATCTGCAGCCTACAGACCTCAGATGAATGGAGCTGCAGAAGCGGCCAGCAAGAATATCAAGAGGATACTAAGGAAAATGATACAAAAGCACAAGCAGTGGCATGAAAAGATAGCATTCGCTCTATTGGGATACCATACCACAGTTCACATATCAACTGGGGAAACCCCCTATATGTTGGTTCACGGTACAGAAGCGGTTATCCCCGCCACGGTGGAAATTCCCTCCTTGAGGATCATACAAGAAACGAAACTCAATGATGCAGAATGGGGAAAGAGTCGATATGAGCAGTTAGATCTTATAGATGGGAAGAGAATGAACACAATTTACCATGGTTAATTGTATCAAAACAGAATGTCTAGAGCTTTCAATAAAAGAGTCAAGCCGAGAAAGTTTACACCGGGGCGGCTGGTGTTGAAGAAAATATTCCCACATCAAGATGAAGCCAAAGGGAAATTCTCTACCAACTGGCAAGGTACATACATGGTCCATCGGGTTCTAACCAGAGGAGCCCTCATACTAGCAGAAATGTACGGAGAAGTATGGCCGAAGCCAATAAATTCAGATGCAGTAAAGCGATACTATGTGTAACCATTTATGAATTCTTTATGATGTAATTTGAACTACGTCTAACCCGATTCCCGTTTAAGAGGGGATACATAGGCAGCTTTATGGGTTCGGTCACAATATAATAAAATTTTCATTCCCTCCCCTCACCCCTCCCCACCCCCCCCCCCCCCCCCCCCCGCCGCGATTGGAAACTGGGTTGAATTTTGAGGAAGACCCTCAAAATTCCGAAGTAACTTCAGCCGATCATCGCAAGTAGCCGTCAGAAGCACTAACCCAGCAAACTGGGGCAAAATTTTAAGGAGGACCCTCAAAATTCCGGAGCGAGAGAGGTTGCAATGTCTTGAACCACGTCGCAGTCGTCGGTTCATCTGAAGGAAACTATTTTCAATTATATATTTATTTAATAAATTAAGCATGACTACTATCAAAATTTCTTTGTTTCGCGACGCTGCCCCAATGAAAATAGTGCTAAGCAGGACAAGCGAGGTCCACGAAAAGACGAACTAACCTTCCACCCCTTTTACAAAACTCACAATTTTTCTTTGGTTGCGGGCACCCAAGACATAAAGTCATCAGATATGATTACACACTCACACTTTTTCAGGAATCTAACTTCTTAGAATCATCACCTATTTGCGAGTGCTACCCGCATACGACATCCCCAGCAGCCAAAACCATACAATCAGTTATCAGCCGTCATCTATCAGCTAAGAGATTGCATTACTATTCGCTTTCTATTTTCTTCATTGCATAAGGTTACTTTTTTGCATTCCAAGGTTATGCTCTACCTCCATCTGCATCTTCTGCATTGCATAAGGCTACTTTCTTGCCTTCCGAAACTAAGCATTGTCTCCATCTGCATCTTCTGTATTGCATAAGGCTACTTTTATGACTTCCAAGGTTAAGCTCTAGCTCCATTTCCATTTTCCTGCATTGTATAAGGCTACTTTTCTGTCTTCCGAGGTTAAGTTATACCTCAATTTGTATTTTCCTGCATTGCATAAGGCTACTTTTTCTGGCTTCCGAGGTTAGATTTACCTTCATATGCATTTTCCTGCATTGCATAAGGCTACGTTTCTACCTTCCTAGGTTAAGCTCTACCTCCATCTGCAATTTCCTGCAATGCATAAAGCTACCTTCCTGCCTTCAAGGACTAAGCATTGTCTCCATACTGCACGGCGAAATATCGCCACCTTATTTTACATGGCTTAAATATCACCACTTCATTTTACATTCTCCATCGGCTGAAAGATCGCCACCTTTTGCATTTCATGGGCTGAAAGATCGCCAAATTGTCCGAAGGCATCATTGTTCTGAGGCACCATCTTCATAGCCCGAGAACGCCATGCCATGGCCGTAGGACCCCATTTTATCTTTCGCATATCATAATTCAAAGGAATCATAGTTCGGAGGAATCATCCTCATAGCCCCAAAACATAATTTCATAGCTTGCAAATCCTTAATCATATGTTTCATGGACCAGGACGTCATAGTCTGAGAACATCATCCTAGCCATTCGAATACAGCATTCATGGTCCAATGGGAACTTGCATCACATTTAAATTTGTACACAATATATGCTTGCATTGCTCATTTGCAGGTACACTAGCTAGAAACATCCGTCTTGGCAGGAGCGATCCCGTTTCCATTCCCCCAGCCTATCAGACTTCAACCATCCTTCCCAACCTAAACATCGCGCCCGTCCTTCGAAATCTCCATCGGCATGTTGCGCAAACGGATCCTGAATTACATATGGCCCAATTCCTGTAAGATCAGGGATATGTAGGCATCTCAGGAACTAGAGCTTGGTCAAACCCTTTCAAATCGTTTCTCTCGGTCAAAATTGGCCATCATATCTTTACCCGACCACTCTTTCATTCTTCTCGGGTAAAGAGGGGCAGTTGTTGATTTCCAATTTTTCCGTGTGTATTTTTTATAGTCAAAATACTTTCAAAATAGCATATGTATGCTTAGGGTTCTCTGATTAATTTACATGGTGGTTTTATACTTGCAAGCCTTCTTTGGGTCTTCGATACTTGCCTACATCGTGATTTTGCATACTTTCCTCATGGTTCGGTACTGATTTCAAATTGCTTCCTTAATTTTTCGTATACTTTCCTCGATTAATACTGATTTCCTAGGTTTTCTATCTCGTCCATTATTCTGAAAACTATTATCCAGAATTAAGGTGGTATTTTGCCCTATATGTGTGCACAAATATGCTGATTGATTTACCTGACCTATCTCCCTAATTAAAGTAAAATGTACCTAGTCTCTATTTCACACTTTATGTTATTCTGTTTCCTTATGCGATCATACCATGCTTGATGATTTCTTTCCTTTTAAATAGCTGCTCATTACCATTTGACTTTGATTCCTTAATTAAAGGGGAGTCCATATACTGATTTGATTATGATTTATGCCAGTTCCTTGATTAGGGGCTTCTACCTAGTTTGTTTACTTGTATTAAGTACTATAAGTACCCCCCCTCCCCCGCTCTCTTTTGAAAGAGACGAACAATTACAATGCTCTAAACTCTTTCTTACATGTACAAGCATACTCAATGTTCTCTGTTACTTTCCTGCACATTCTCTCTCACTTCTCATATTGACTACTAGTTACCCAGCCGACTAAAAGCCAAAGTTGAATAATGTGTTACTCTATTGTTTTACTTCTCTATACATTACTTCTCTCTTGGTCTGCACACTCCTGCTCTATTATCTCACTCTCGACTAGTATGTCTTCTATTTTATTTACAACTTCCAAAGCAACATGTTTTATGCATATTTCCTTTTCTCTTATTTCTTTTATGCTTCTATTTATAGTTCTACTGTTTACCTTGCAATTAGTGTGCCTCTTTGCTAGTTCATTGATGTGATTACCCTTCCCTTAAATTCAGCATGTCTGCTGCTTCTCTTACTTGTTTAATGCAGTTAGTTATTCCTTAATCCCTAACCCTAGTACATTATCAACATGTATTCATGTCCCTTTCTAGCTACCAAATAATCCTGAACCTCTTCCATGAACATTTTGGGATGAAACGTGTTGTGACTGTTTAAGTCCTGAAATGACTTCTTTGATGTCTACGTATGTGCAACTATGCTCTTATATGAGAACTACTTGTCGCATTTCCCCTTTCCCCTTTTTGTGTTTACTTTTCCTGACTATGGGAGATATTCTAGTTCTGAGATTATCCTACTCACCTTTTAACAAAGCTGTCACACTCTTCTACTATTTTCAAAAACTGATTCAATATGGTTCATTTTCAAACTGTTTCTCTCAACTCAATTTCTTTAAAACTATATCATGCACTCTCACTACTCTTAGAGATTGGTCCTACCACCCTCGTGTAAGAATTGCTTTGGGTATCTTTGAGTACTCACTAAACTTTGAAGCACAAGGCTGGTAATTCCATATTGTACTTGTTTAACATGTTTGGTAAGTGTTTGGGGTGCTGGTATTGGCCAAGGACCCAATGGGGCCTTAGGGAGCTTTACCGCACCTAGACCATGGCATAAGTTGTGAAACTCGAAAGGAGTGAGGTTGGAAGATTGGGCCTGGCTGAAGGCTCCCTATAGAATAACTTCCTATTTTCATTCTTTATTAATGTAATTTGGTTATTCTTGGTTTATAATAATTTGTAAACGAATAATTGAGGGTTATAGTGAAATTGGGTGGGAGGTTATGCATGCTTAGTTTTAGTAATGGGTATAAAACATGTTTATAGGATTTTATTTACCTATTTGTGCAATAGATATCCTATATAGGACATGCATCCCATACATTAGAGATCTTGTTTTAGGTTCTTTAATTTCAGCCTGTTATTATGTTCATTTCGCAACCATGATCAGTTAATAACAAGCCAATAACTGTTACAAGACTACTACTGCATTCTTATTAGAATTTAGAGACCATGTTTTAGGAACTTCTATGTGCATTAGATATCCTGCTACTTAGGGTTTTATCTTGCCTGAATTGTAATTGTACACACCTCATTAGTATGTTAATCCAACGATATAGGTTCGGTTAACTGTATCTTTTAAAATTGGAAATCAAATATGCATGTTCACCTTTTAATATAATTAGGCAATGCATACGACGCCTAGGCAAACTTTAGCCCTAATGCGCAATTAATCATGTGTTACTGGTTTAGGACCAATCGGTCTCTTTTAATATTTTTTTGAACTCTGCTGCTCGCATCCTTGTGTTGCTTCTCTGAAGTTCACTCTACTTTTATTAAAACTCCCGCCCTATCTTAAAACAATCTTGAAATTGTGTATGATTTTCTGACTCTTGTTCTATTACGTTTTTGAATTATTGGTTACTATTCTCTACCCAGGATTGTGCTATTGGAATAATTTTCCTGCATCTCGTGAAGCTATTGTATCTTCAAGTCATTTCTCTTCGAATCACTACGTATTTTCAAAATCCATAGTTTAACGATTTTATCTATATTTTACTAAGCTCTAAACTGATGTATACTTCTAAATCATACTGTTGTCTTTAAATTATTGTATTTCTTAAAATCAATCATTCTTCTAATCACTCAGTCTTAACTGAACCGTCTGCTCTCAGTGCTAATCTGCCAAAATATACCCTTTTGAAACCTATTGTTTTAACTTCAACATTCTTTTCTCCATCTGTGTTTGAGACGTGCTAGTTATGTATACACATGTGGAAGGATCTGTGAGCCGTTATTTGTCTTTGTATGTTCTCTTATGTGCGGTCCTACTTGTTATGCATGTCGCTTAACAGTTTATCCTTTAAACCTATGGGTTCAACCTAGTCCCTACCTTGTAGGAATAGTAGTCCTAAATGCCCTCTAGGACTTATAGGAAGGGACGGGAAATAGAATGCAATTAGCTTTCGTAACCAATCTACGTGTTTAAATAACCTTTACGGGATTGGAAGGGTAGAATATGGACATGATGACCAATTTGCTAGTATCTCACGTCGATCCACTTGTGAGGAGTGATTTCTGGATATTGCATTTACGTGATCCATGTTAATTATAAACCTAGGACCCCTCTCCCTTTATTTTCTTTCATCTCTTCTTGTAAAACTATTCAAGTTTTTTTTTAATTTCTGCCCTCTCTACTTATCTTCAAAAGTTTTCAACTTATTTGTAATGTCATATGCAAGTCCCTCTATTTTGAACCCCTAATTGCTTACTCGGTCATGTGAAGTCACAATTATAATACGGTTGGGAACCATAGTAGTGGATCTTCAGGGCTGCCTAACACCTTCCCATCGAGATAATTTCTAGCCTTTACCCAAACTCTGGTTCTACAAACTCAAAAACCCTTTATACGTCCTAATGCACTTTATCATTAGGTGGAGACTCTTCAATCCAAACCCACTTCCCAAAGGGGACGAGTTTTCCTCCTAAATATCATAAACCCGATTTCACGAGAAAAAGAGAGCATCGAAAAAGAGGTCATAGTTCTTGGGAACTAAGTTTCCAAGCATGGTATCGAGGTGGACAAAGCAAAAATTGATGTGATTTCAAGGCTCCCTCCCCTACCTCTATCAAGGGAGTTAGAAGTTTTCTTGGGCATGCGGGCTTCTACTGGAGATTTATCAAAGACGTTTTGAAGGTAGTGAACCCCTTATGCAAATTATTGGAAAAAGATGCCAAGTTTGTGCTCGATGAGAGATGTATGCAAGCCTTTGAACTTCTCAAGAACAAGTTGACCACCACTTCGATCATTACCGCACCTAATTGGAAATTGCCCTTTGAGCTCATATGTGATGCATGCGATGTTGCAATCGGGGCAGTTTTGGGTCAAAGAGTGAAACAAATGTTTCATCTGGTGTATATGCGAGCAAGACAATGAATGATGCTCAAGTGCACTACACGATGACGGAGAAAGAACTTTTGGCTATAGTGTTTGCGATGGAGAAATATCGGCCGTATCTTATGGGTGCCAAGGTCATAGTCTATACCGATCATTCCACACTCCAGTACTTGATGACGAAGAAGGATTCCAAAGCTAGACTGATGTGATGGGTCTTGTTACTTCAAGAGTTTGATTGTGATATTGTGGACCGGAAGGGTAGTGAAAACCAAGTAGTGGACCACTTGTCCCTCTTGGATGAGGAGGGGAGGCCTCGTGCTGGCCTAGAGATCAATGATTCATTTCCCGACGAACAACTCATTTTGGTGTTGGTGAATGGTATTCCATGGTTTGCGGACATTGCTAATTTCCTTGTGATTGGTATAATCCCGTGTGAGCTCTCTTCTAACCAAAGAAAGAAGCTCAAACGGTATAGTTTGGATTTCTTTTGGGATGAGCCGTACTTGTTAGAGATTTGCATGGATGGTGTGATCCAAAAGGTGTGCCACGGAGGAGGAGCAATTGAGTATCTTGGAGGCTTGTCATCCCTCTCCCTATGGTGTCCATCATGGTGAGGCAAGGACGGCTTCTAAATTTCTTAGTTGTGGGTTTTATTAGCCAACTTTGTACAAAGATGCAAGTGAACTTGTGAAGAAATGTGACGAATGTTAAAGAGCGGGGCAAATTTTGAAGAAAGATGAGATGCCTCTCAATGGCATCATTGAAGTTTATATTTTTTATGTATGGGGCATTGATTTTATGGGCCCGTTTGATAGCCCGTGTGGGAACACAAACATTCTTGTGGAAGTTGACCATGTTTCAAATTGGGTTGAAGCCATGGATTTACCCAACAATGAGGCCCAAAGAGTTTATCAATAAAAGCAATTTTACAAGGCTTGGCACTCCTCGTGAAATCATAAGTGATGGGGTGTCTCATTTTTGTAGTAGATCTTTTGACACTTTGGTTGTTAAGTATTGTGTCAACGACAAAGTCTCTACTCCTTATCATGCTCAAGCGAGTGGCCAAGTTGAAGTCTCAAACAGGAAAATCAAAAGTATATTGTCAAAGACGGTCAATGCAAATAGTACCGATTGGTCAAGAAGTTAGATAATGCTCTATGGGCATATAGGACTGATTACAAGACTCCGATTTGTATGTCTCTATATCGGTTGGTGTTGGGAAAGCTTTCCATCTGCCGATTGAGTTAGAGCACAAGGCTATGTGGGCATTGAGGAAGTTCAATCTTGAATGGGATGTGGCAGCCAATCTTCGTGTGGATCAACTTAATGAACTTGATGAATTTTGATTCCATACCTACTCCAGTTCATCCTTGTACAAGGACAAGATGAAGTACCTCCATGATAAATATGCTCGTGGCAAGGAGTTGAAAATGGGTGATTTGGCTCTCTTCAAGTCTCAGTTACGTCTGTTTCTAGGAAAGCTTAAGTCAAAATGGAGTGGACCTTTTAAAGTAATGTTTTTGACTCTGTTTGGTGCATTTGACCTAAAGAACGAAAATGGTGAGGTTTTTAGAGTGAATGAGCACGGGGTCAAGCACTACCTGGTAAAAATTGATGATAGCCACATTGTGGAACTTCTCCATCTAAGGTGATTTGATGGTAACCTGTGTCGTGCCGCGACGTTAAATTAGACGCTTCTTTGGGAGGCAACCCATGTGTCCTTTTTTGTTTTTCGTTGTTTTTCTATATAGTATATGAATTACAATTGGATTGACTAGTTGTGAGATGCTTTAGGATTGTGTTGATGCAGTGCAGAAATAAGTTGAAAAAGGGTCACTCTCTGAAGATTTCAGTGCGGACCACACTCATTTTGTGAGGACACAATGGCCTTTGTGCTGGGGCAAGAAATCAATGCAGACCACAGAAGTGATTTTCTAAAAGTTGGGACTCTCTGAAGTGTTCCACCGCAGCTACATTGCATTTTGTACGGTCCATGGTGGTCCACTGCGGCCGCACTATATTTTGTGCAGTCCGTAGTGGTAAATTTGTTAGTGCCTTCTAGTTTCGAGCACCACGGTTGTGCAGCCCATGGTGGGTAGCTAAGCTGGACCCCAGGATCTTTTTCTATAAACAGAACCTGAGGCCCTATATTTGAACTTTTCGATCCTTCTCATCTCAGAAGCAAAAAAAAATTTACTTTACATCTAACTAAATTGCATGCAATAAATTGCTAAGGCTTATTAATCATCACTATATCTAACTTCTGGTACCTTTAATTCCCTCTCATTTGTTTATTTTTATTATTTTCTTTGAATTTTTGTCTTTCTTAGTTTTTCTTCTTTCCCTTCCTGTTTTTCTTTCAATTTTGTAACTTAGGTTAGTTAAATAATGTTTTAATTAGGACTAGGTCATTAAAACACTGAGCCAACACCTGGGGACTCATTAATAGCTGACTAATTAGATTAAAGTTGAACAAATCATGAACCCTAGGTTGGTATTACTGCTGGGCACTCAGTGCGGACCGCGGTAGATTTTATGCGGTCAGCAGTGCCTTTATTCGGTCCGCAATGCCATTTTGTGCGGGCCGTAATGGATAAAGTCCTGAAAGATGACATTTGAGGACCGCGATTGATTGGATTTTGTGTGGTCCACAGTGCCTCAATGCAGACCGCAGTGCCTTTTTATGTGGTCCGAGGTGCATAGATTCAGAGAGTGGGTAGTATGAACCCCACCTCTGTGCGAACCACAATGGATTTTGTGCAAGCAGTGGCCTCTTTATGGCCCCATTGCATTTTGTGCGGCCGCACTCTGCAATACTGAAACTATCTGTAACATATTTTCCTACAACTTTGAATTTCATTGTTTCTATTGAGACTAATAAAGCATGACTGAATGTTATTTGTAGATAATGGTGAAATCAAGAGGCAAAGGTGGTAAACAAACAGCAAGAGGAGAGTCCTCCCAGGGTGGGAAACAAGGAATGTTAAGATTGACCCGACAAATCTGAGAGAACATTAAAAACACAAGGAGGATCATAAAAGCTACGGACAGAGCAATTGACTAGTCGAGAAGTGAATATGAGCCCTCCCCAGAGGCATCTTTAGTCTCCGTGCCAGAATATTATCCTGACTAGCTGGAGAGAAACAGGTTGAGAGATACACCCCCAGCTTCCCTCACTGCCCAAGCATCAATTCATATATCTTCTTAGTCATTTTAGGGCTCAGCTGAAGGCAGTAGAAATGAGTACTCCATCTCTCCTACAACTTCATTATTTGGAGAGGGTGCAGTAGCAGAAGAAGCATAAGGGGGTGATCCCCATGTAGGTGGGGTAGAAAGTTACTAGAAACCTGAAAACATGGGAGGGTCAGTTGGTCAGTGAGGTTTCCTTCCACAAATTTTGCGAGTGGTGTCCTGAGAAGAGATTGATATCTGAGCGAGAAATCATCACCTGGGATCTTTTGCCTCACAACCCAAATATCCTGAGGAAATTTGATAGAGCTGGATGGGACTACTTTATAGGCTAGTTAGATGACGCTAGTGAGCACTTGGTGAAAGAATTCTACACCAATGTGGCCCACATCAAAAAAGAGTACCACAATCACCAAAGTTCAGAATTTAAAGGTGAAGTTTGATGGCAAGACCATCAATGACTACTTAGGCTTGACGAAGAAGGATGGGTCCTTATACTTGGGAAAAATGAAGTTTGGTGAAGAAGCTCGTCCATGGTTGGCGGAGTACTTGGCAATCCCAGGTACCACCCCTGAGTGGTTGACTGCGGGAGTGAAGATATTGAGGAGAGCGTTGAGCTTTGTGGCTAAGGGGTGGGAGACATTTCTGTGCAGCAGGCTAGACCCTACCACCCACAACAACTCACTCCCTATTCACCGAGCGATCTCGGTAGCATCCATTATGGAGGGGTACCAGATCAATGTCGGGAATGTGATGTCCCGGGTCATTACAAGAGTAGTGAATGAGGTTGATAGATCTTATCCATTCCCAACTTCCTGAAAATGTACTTGGAGGACCTCAATGTGGAAAAGTACAAATTTGATGTGAAAGTGAAGGCAAAGGCAACTTTCTCGTGGTACAGCCTACAGGGCAATGGAAACCCTAAGGGAAAGCACTCTAGGGGCAAATCCACTACTTCAACTAGCTAGTTTGAAGAGCCGGTAGTGGTAGTGGCTCCTAATCATCCACCCTCCACTGTAGCAGACATAGCCCTATGTCCATCTACTTCCTCAGCTCTAGAGATATCATCCACCACCGCCTACCCATTAACTGCCCACCATCTGAGCCAGGTCCTCGCCAACATAAAAAACTAGATGTAGATAGCCTCTTCTAAATTGTCTGTATTATCTACTACGGTGGCAGCTCAGTCAGCACCTCCTCATCCATAGGTCCCACAGCCCATTGAGATCACTCTCAAGGAGCTTCTGGACAACCAAAAGAAGATCCTTGAGAACCAGAGATTACTTAGGGATACATGTGATTCACATGGAAAGGCTCTCAAGGATATTGTTTGGGAGGATAAGAAGATGAGGAAGACTCGGGATTCCAAAGAATCGGTGAAGGAGTTATGGGTCGAGGTTGAGAGATTGAAGGTGGATCATCTGCCTTTAGATTTGCTACTTCATGACCCAACACTAGTAGCCCAGCCCAAGCCAGGGTAGTCCGAGAGGCCTCCTAAAAAGAACAGGGTGATCCCCCAGTCTGACGATGAAGTCATTTTGTTGGGGGACCCACCAGATGATTCATGCAGCCAGCCCCAAGATGTAGCCCAGGAGCCAGTACAGGTCCAAGCCCAGGTCCCAGCAGCAGAGCCACAGATCACAGGGAGCCAGTCTCAGGCTCCCAAGCATACAGAGGACCCAGAGACCCAGACACAGGACCCATGCAGATGGATGGCCCATAGGGAGTTTCTTTTTTCTCTTTCATATATTTATATGCTTATTTTTCTTAGAACGAGAAGGATGAAAGCGATTTAGTATGCTAATTCCTCATCCGCAAATCAGCCCTTTCCCCTAGGTTCTTTTCTCTAAGAATAAAGAATTGGAGGAGGGAAATTTTGATAGAATTTGAAAAAGCAAACAACTTAGGTATTAAGGACAATGCCAGCTTTCATTTGAGGGGGTAGCCTATTAGGATTTGGATGACTGTACATATGACATAGTTTATGAGTTTTCATTATATTTTTTGTACTTTTTACCTTGGGTCTACATATAAATTTACATCCTATTGTATATATTTATCTCCCTTATTGTATATTCGATTAAATCCTCTCTTATATATGTTCATTCTACTTTCCGCATTTCTCTTTTTCTTAGCTTCTTATTTTGAGCTTTTCAATAAGCCTTTGGTTTTCTTCATGCCACGGTTCTTTCTAAAGATGGAATTTGTGTGAACCGGGTGGCTCTTCCCCATGATGGATTGCATGACAACCTTCTTAAGAGTTTGAGTCTGTTTTCTTTTTTCTTTTCAGTAGTTAGTTGGTAAGAGTACCTCAAGTAAAGCTTCACTTGGGCCTAACACATATGCCTTTGATCCTAAGGTCAAAAACAAATTATTGTGTATAAGATGGTAAAAATTGTAACCTTGAAACTCTTGTGTTAGCCGATAATCATCAAGTGATTTTTTGGGATCATTGTGTGCTCAAATCTTATCTAAGGTTGTTGTTGGCCCATGACTCAGTGTATTTACCGATGCCATAGTTTGTGTGGTGAGAAATTGAATTGCAAGTTCGAGTCCTGAGCTTGGGTTAGCACCGATAAGCTACCTGGATCCACTAAAACACGTTTCACTTGAATTTCATTTAAAAGGATAGAAATTACCAGGGTGTCGTTGTGTGGATGAGATATGCCTTTTGTTTCTTCATCATAGAATGATAAGGCGTACTAGGGCACATAGCCCCGAGTCTATTTTCTTCTAGTGATTGATACCTTGGTGCGTTTGAATATAGGTCATTGAGGGACATCGACTCTACCAATGATCATGTGGATTACATGTTGTGGTTCTTCTTGCTCATTTTTCCTTGTATCTCTCTGCCTGAAGTGGTTTTTGGCTTGATCACTGAGGAATTCTCGAAGGTGATCTTTGTTGAAAAATCGAGCCACCTCCTCCCTGATTTGCCTACAATAGTCAGTTTCATAACCACGTATTCCATGATACTTGCACATCAATTTTTGTTCCTTTGAGAAAGATCGGTTTGTATGGGCTCGAGCCACCTAATGTCTGTGATTCTTCCAATAGCTGACACAATCTCTGATTCATCTATGCTGCAATTATACTCTAACAATCGAGGTGCCTCCACGGGGTCGGTATGATTATCGAACCCGCTCTTAGTCATGAGTTCTCGAGAACTTTAGCCTTGATCGTTTCTCTGATCATTGAGGGGCATCACGACTCGAGCCGTTGTTCCTTTGATTGACGTACGGATGATACCATTCTTTGTTGAATCACAATTCCCTGTCTCCCTCGAGGGCTTGGCTATGAATCTATTAGGATAAACTAAACCCGATGGGGCTTCTAATTGGTCGTCCTCGACCTTGATTTTTGATTGGTAATGATTGTGCACATCTGACCATGTCACAGCTGGATATTCGATCAAGTTTTTCTTCAACTGACGAGATGCACTCGAACTCCACTCGTTCAAGCCCTGCATAAAGGCATGTACCACACAATCATAGGATACCGGCGGTAATTCCATTCTTTCCACCTGAAACCTGGACATGAACTACCTTAACATCTCGTCGTTCTTTTGTTTTATTTTGAAGACGTCCAATTTTCTTGTGGCCACCTTTATAGCCCCGGTGCGTGCTTTCACGAAGGCATCTGCTAACACAGAAAATGCGTTAATAGAGTTAGGATCTAAATTGTGATACCAAATCATAGCTCCTTTCGACAATGTTTCTCCAAATGTTTTCAACAAGACCGATTCGATCTCATCGTCATTCAAATCATTTCCTTTGATCCTGCAATTGTATGAAGTAATAGGCTCGTTGAGGTCTGTTGTTCCATTATAATTGAGCATATCCGGCATGCAAAATTTCTTATGAATGGGTATCTGAGCTGCACTTTGAGAGAATGGTTTTTGTATGAACTTTTTAGCGTCTAAACCTTTCAAGACTGGAGGTGCCCCGATATTTTGTCAACACGGGAGTTATAAGTTTCCACATTTTTGTCCATGCCTTCAATTTTCTTTTCCCCGGACTCGATCCTCTAGGTGAGATCTTAGAGCATCCTCATAATCATGGGGTCAGTCCCTGATCCACTTTCATCTAGCCTTTCTAGAACTGGTTCAGTATGTCGAGTGTTTACTGATTTGGCTATATTTGGAGTTTTATTTTGACACTGAAGCTGAGCGATGGCAATTTTCTGAGCTTACAGCATCTCAAATATTACTTGGAGGCTTATTCCCCCCTCTCCCATTCCTTTTATTCTTTGGTCATCAGATGGGGTTTCCCTACATATATTTCTTTCGAGGTCCAAGCCTAGATATGCATTCAAAACAATGTGCGAACTAATATCAACTGGTTCCATATTTGGCACTTCCCCTGGGTTTATCGGTGGTACACGACCCCTGCATTGTTGTTTTCTCCAAGACCTTCATTGTCATGAACAGGTGCATTTTGTGAGCTAGACATAACAATATGTGTAATGAGAATCAGTAAAGAAATAATCACTATTATCTTTAGCCTACAGTAGGTGCCAAAATGTTTACCTCGAAAATATGAGTATCAATTAAATTTGATTTGTAATTTTAAATATATGTGATTTAGTTCAATACCAATTAATAATCAAGAAATATGAAGTAAAAGTGAAAGAAACAAATGAATCAAACCAATGTAACTCAGAAGTAAAGGCCTCGAGCTTAGTGACTTCAAGATAATTAAGAGCAATAAAGTAAGAAAAAAATATGTAAAGGACAATTCTGATGAACAACGAGAGTAAAATAGGATAGTATATTCTTGCTAATGATGAGATGATGTTACCAATGATTGATGTACCCTTTATATGATAGGGAAACCCTAAATAAGGTATATTTCTATTTACAGTAAAGAGAATTCTTAATGCAGGTATCTAACCACCCAGTATGGAATCGTACAATTATATTTCAGGATTTGCGCCACGATCTCAGGGACGTGGCAGGAATCTAGCCCATTCTGTCAAAGTCTATAGCGGTACTATCTCAAGGTCGAGCATACTCGGCTTCGACGTCCATTGTACTTTGAGTCTTCGGACATTGCATCCTACCATCGAGCTCGGATCTGATTAATCGGGCTCGAACTCAACCATTCCCAAACTCAGGCTCGAGACAGGCCCTCGAGCCTATAAACTGATTTTGACAGTATACAAATCCTTCGTTTAGATATGATTGTAAAATATGTTTCAAGAAAGATCTGGCATTGTTTTATATGGATACAGCCGGTAGATAGAGTCAGTAAGCCCCAATGTTTCAACCAAAAGGCGTATAATTTATCGACTCCACAATAATGATTTGAAGAATTATTTTTCAACTTCACTGTTCCTTTCATGGGAATACAATCTGAGATTAAAAAGTTCAAGAAACTTATTTTCTTCTAAGAAATAGATTCAGAATTAAAGTAAGGAATGAGAAACATAAAAAAAGAGCTTATGTTTGTAAAATTTTTGAAAATGTCGACTAATCTGTTCGAAGGGACAAATTAAAGTAAAATTTTCCAACACGAGGCTTCCCATAGGTAACACTTTTGACTTTTGGCCTTAAAGGTTTGCCCACGGGACAAGTCAAAAAATTAAGATTATCCATTTTCAAGTCATTGGGTATAATTTTCTGGTTCTTATCAGTATGAGCTTTACATAGTCGAGAAAAAAGGTGCAAGTGCACATATAACCGTTCTTAGAGATTGTATTTAGAAATTAGCATTTTTTCTTAAAAATTTAACCTAAAAATCTTAACTTCAGGATAATTAAAAAATGAATTGAAAAACTAAAATTCAGGACGCACTGATTAACTCCTAAATAGCAGCCCTTTAGAGTGGCTACCTGGTGTCATTTCTGCAAGAAAACAACTATCATGGACAGTGATGATAGGCTATAATTACGTAATTTAGTCGCTTATTACACTCTATTTTACCGTACTTTAATTGAGTTTGTACTTTAATCGCTAGTGTTTTGCACTAAATATGTGCTTTATGCCTTGTAGGAGTAATTATGAGCTATGTAGATATTGTGGAACAAATTCAAGTGATTTGAAACTTTGAAGTCTGAGTAAAAGACTAAGTAATCAAGCGGGTATCGTGTTCAGGGATCAACACATGATAGTTTAGAACGAAACAAAGAATCGAGCGGGCATACGATGCATTGTCTAGTAAAAAGCACATAACTTTTCTTTCAGAACTCCGTTTGGGGTCCATAATATATCGTTGAAAATCTATTTAAAAAGACTACAACTTTCATGTTTTGCATTTTTTAAATTTCTCACTACTGTTCCGCACAATGCGACACAGCGTGCGCTGCGCCTTTAGAATTTTCCTGCAGTCTGTCAGAATCAGCTTTATGAACTTTCCCAAAATCATACCGCACAGTGCGGCGCAACGTGCGCCAGAGTCCTATTTCATGCAGGAAATAGTGTTTCATCTGGACCCGATCCTACTTGATATAAATACATATAAAAATGCTATTTTGAGAACTTTTAACATAATTTTTGAAAGGACTTCGGCCTAGGGAGATCAAGGAGCCACCATCGAGGCCGGGTTTCATATTGTTCCATCAAACTTTGTAATTTTTATATTTTTTATATAATTTATTATTTTTCTACCATGTCTATGTGGAGCTAAACTTCATGATCCAGCGTTGTGGTTCTTTCATGACTCTTGGTATTCGGATATTGATTTTGCTTTCTTGATTTGTCGTATTTGTTTGTTTATTCAATCTTACGCTTAATTATTAAATTATTTGATCACCAATTGAATACCTACTAATCTAGAATTGAACCTGAAGGTGAGAACTCTAGATTGCATATAAGATTGAATAGAGCAAGTTCTTAAACCTAGGCATCGGGGAATGGATTCGCGGAATAGACATATACCTAATTGTCATGCTTGGTTGATTTACAGGAATTACAAATATGTTCTGGCTAGTTCTAATTCCATAGACATATATGTGTTTGGTTAGCTTGAATAGGCGAGTAAGAACTCGACAGATTCTTATGAGAAATATTAACCATGTTAACCAATAAACTAGATAAATTAGTTATGCAATGCAATTGAAGAATACAATAAAAATGTTAGATAGCCATAACCCTAGATCATTTTCATCGCATTGATAACATAAAAATCTGCTCTTCTTCTGTTCAAAGTTCATTATTTACATTTCTTTATTTAATTAGTTTAGAATCAAATACTTCTAGATTTAATTCTTGTTTAGATAATTAGGATAGTCTAATTTAGTTAATAGTTAGGGAAACTTGCAAAAATGTCCCAAATAAATCTTAACTTACCAGTCTCTAGCCATTAGTCATAGACTTACCAAAACTAGCCAATAAAAATTGAAAAACTAAATAATAGGGTTCTTTCTATCAAAGAATTACATGCAAAAATCACCTTCCATATTTTTAAGCGTGATTAGCAACATTAGATACAAGATGAAAAGGAAATTTCATAGACGCGGTAGCAAATAAGGTGATGAAATACAAAAATTTATACAATATTCCAAAAGTCTAAACAAAAAGGGAATTTTTTTAATGGGTATAGATGAAATTCATTGAAAATATATAGATAAGTCAATATACAAAGTTTGAGGAAGATTGGAGGTGATTTGGACTGGTTTTGGTATCAAAATTCGTAATTAAATCGAGTTCGAAAAAGTCCTCTGCGACACATGTATCAAATATGTATCGGGTATGTATCTCACACACAAGTATACATGGATATACATGTGATAAATGTGTGATACATAAATGATACACAATGTGATACACATATTATTTTTTTTCATGTTCACCTTTTACTTCAAATTTTCAATTCAAACCACCTCAAAACTTTACCAAATCATCCCAAAACTGATATTCAAGCTCCTTAAGTTGTGTCCAATCTATTCTAGTAACACATACTCAAAACAAAGCAAAAATTTGATATTTTTTTGCTACAAATAGCTAATTGGCTAATTTGGATAATATTATTAATATTTTATCAATTGGCCAATTTTTGTAATGAGCTACTTATAAATGGACATAGCTGGTAATTCCCTAATAGTTAATTACAAGTTCTCGTGAGATTTACATATCACTTTATTACTTAACATTTGTGTATAATTGTGTGTGCGTTCGACTGCAACAAACAGAATTTAATCGGATGGGCTTTTGATAGCCCAGAAAGGTTTGCTCACCTTCAACGAGATAGCGTATTGGACTCGCTTAGTGAAACATAATTCTAATAGGCTTATGTTATCAGATAGGGTTTTTTTCTAATTATACCATATATGAAAGCTTATTACCAAATATGTTCATAGTATGTATATTACCCGTCCAGTCCACAGTTTATCTACAATTTATATACCATTCATTTTTTAGGCAGAATCTGCCATTTTTAGCGCTCGAAAAATCAACCACAAAATCTGGGATTGATTTATTCCATATTAAATTCATAATTTAAAATGGAGACGAGATCTCGAAGCTGCGTAATTTTGAAACGGAAAGGAGATTTCTGTTCTTCATCTTCATCTGTTCTTCCATATATTTTCCACAATTGATAGCCATTAGAAAGTTTGAAAGCTTTGAATTCAAATTTGAGTTTTCAAAAATCATTATTTGTTTGGATTGGGTGTTGTTGAAAATAATTGGGAATATGGTTTGGAGTGTATATCTCAAGTTTGAGGGGTTTCGGTGAAGATTAGACTTGGTTTTGACTGAAGAAGAAGAAGAAGAAGAAGAAGAAGAAGAAGAAGAAGAAGAAGAAGAAGAAGAAGAAGAAGAAGAAGAAGAAGAAGAAGAAGAAGAAGAAGAAGAAGAAGAAGAAGAAGAAGAAGAAGAAGAAGAAGAAGAAGAAGAAGAAGAAGAAGAAGAAGAAGAAGAAGAAGAAGAAGAAGAAGAAGAAGAAGAAGAAGAAGAAGAAGAAGAAGAAGAAGAAGAAGAAGAAGAAGAAGAAGAAGAAGAAGAAGAAGAAGAAGAAGAAGAAGAAGAAGACATATTTCCAGAAATTATAGATTAATTGTAGAATTATAGATAAATTGTAGACTGGAAAGACTAAAACTTCTACAAATCTTCTACAATTATGTCAAAAATACCAATTATGCTACAATTAAAATGAGAATTGGGATATTAAAATTCAATGTATCCAGTTTGTAGATATCTTATAGATAAATTGTAGATTATTTGTATTTTGATTGTAGATGCATTGTTTCTGTTTTCACAAATCCAAAACGACTAAAACTTCTACAAAATCTTCTGCAAAAAACAGTCGACAATTTTTCTAATTTGACTACAATTTATCTACAAATTCTGGAAATATGTCTTCTTCTTCTTCTTCTTCTTCTTCTTCTTCTTCTTCTTCTTCTTCTTCTTCTTCTTCTTCTTCTTCTTCTTCTTCTTCGAGTATGAACCTAAAATTCAGCCAAAACCAAGTCTAAATCTTCACCAAAACCTCTCAAAATTGTGATATAAACTCCTAAACATATTTTGAATTATTTACAACAATACTCAATCAAAACAAATAATAATTTTTGAAAGCTCAAATTTGAATTCAAAGCTTTAAAGCTTTTAAATTGGGGTCAATGGTGGAATTCAAAACAGAAACAGGGTGGGGGGGGGGGGGGGAGGAGTTACTGGCAAACGTAAAACGTGGGAAGTGGGGGAAGTGAGAAGATATGGTCCTATAATTATGCCTAATATAAATGCACCCTTAGTTATATCCCTAATTTGAATTATGGTATATAAATGGTAATTTGGTATACTGAAATGTAATTAACACAAACCTTAAACATTAAGGGTAATAAAGTATCATACATGGTATAGGAAGATAAAAATCCGTATCAGATATCAGCTCTACAGATCCTAGCCCAATTTGAAAAACTGATCTTTAAACGAATAGTCAGTCATATTTACTCTTTACTTTTTCTAGCCATTTACACACACACGCGCACACACACACACAGATATATATATATATATATATATATATATATATATATATATATATATATGATTGAGACTTGAAAAACGAGTTTTGAAGTTGTGTTAAAAAATAATATTTGAAAATTAAAGTTATGTTTGGACATGTATTTTATCTGAAGAAAATAAAATATCATATTTTTGGGAATACGCTAAACTAATTTTTGAGAGCTTATATATTTTTAAAATGTTTTTCCCAAACAAGATCATATTTCATATAATAAACATTATTTTCAAAAAAAAAAAATTAAAGCTAAAATTTATAGGTGAACGGGAGCTTAATCTCATGTATAACATAATGATATTTGTGACGCTTTTTTCCCATTTTTATCTTTTCCTTCATGAAAGGGTTGCGCAATTTGGGTGCTAAGGAATAATATGATATGGAAGCAAATCATTAATTCGTATTTTTTCAAAGAACAGTTACTTGATATTCTTGAGCTTTTAAAAAACAATTCTTCTTTTCTTTTTGGGAGGAAAATTGTAGGCTGTGTTGTTGAAAGTGACTACTATAAGACACATTCAGACAACATATGATGACATTTATGCATGGATGGTTTTATTGGTAAAAGTACCAATCATTGGATGAGAGACATAGAAATCTCCCAATTATTCTTAATTATTGTAGGGAATAATATATAATATAATAAGTTGACTTGGAGTCAATCGACAAGTGCCCTAGTTTGCTTCTTAGGGCATATGTACCTTTGACATTAAAATAATGTGTCCCTCTATTTTATTATACTGTTTATTCTGTCCCTTCCTCATATAATCATTGTAATTGTAATTTATGGCCTGCCCCTTCATTTGTTGATATTTCTCTTTTAAAAATTCTACTATTGTTTATGTATGCTATAAGTATTTCAACATCATTTATAATCTTAAATTCATTAACTATTACCTCTTAGCAAATTTATAGTCGCATACTTTTCTTCAAAATTTCGTGAATGGGGAAAAGGAGTATTTAGGCAAGAACCGAAAATTTTAACTATTAATTTATAAAATATTTACTAGCATTAGATTAAAAAGA
Organism: Nicotiana benthamiana; assembly: GCA_034376525.1. Taxonomy (NCBI): domain Eukaryota; kingdom Viridiplantae; phylum Streptophyta; class Magnoliopsida; order Solanales; family Solanaceae; genus Nicotiana; species Nicotiana benthamiana. Next base: position 176,686,858 of record CM067339.1, read on the forward strand.
AAAAAAAGGCTAGGTCGTACATGAAGCATTTTGTATTTACTCAGACGCGGAGAAAGGACCATACCACAAAGAGTGTGATATAGACAACTTTATTTGATACAAAAATCAGTGACTGATTTTACGGTTCAAACCTATGACCTATAGATCAAACTGAGATGACTTTATCCTTGATCTGAGGCTCCTCTTCAGTCGCATTAGATATTGCATCAAATCAAATAATTTAATCATAAGAATCAGAAACTTATGTAATTATATTTATAACTTATTGATAATTAAATAATACAAATTTATCTGCACAACACATATCCTGCATCAAGTTCTCTTCCTTAAAAAATACAGAGGAAGAAGCGTGGCTTGAATGATGTGGAGAAGTAGAGAAAAGCTGTGGCCGATGCAACATATTAGTATCGGGATTCAATTGAATTTAATACTTTTGACGTGAAATATAAATTTATATGTATAAATTTATTAAATTATTATAAACTATAGTTTCAAATTTATAATTTTAAAAATATAATAAATTTAATACTAAAATTTAAAAAGTTAAACCTATTTTAGACTAACAAAATGACTATTCTTGAACTACTTGAAAACCATACCCCGGGAATGGAATTTTTCCTCATATAAAAATGGTTATTTGTTTTATATTAACCCCACATGAAGAGGGCCACGTATTTGAAAATTTAAGACAATGTCTAATAGAACAAAATGGTCGAATCAGACCAAAATTGGCAGTGCTAGATAAAATTTCAAAGAAACTTCTTGTGATTGTCTACGAGAAAATTATTAATTTTTAGGAGGATTCGTGCAAGTTTAAACAACTTCTTTAGAAAAGAATTTTAAATTTTGTTGATATAGAAATCTTGCTTTTATATTAAGTAGTTTGTGAATTTGTATTTGTCATTTGCATTGACCGTAGTCCTGTCGGGGACTTCTTTCTTCCTTGTTAAGAAAGTAATAGTTTCAAGATATATAGTATAATGCATTAATCTACCAATTAAATTTGGATCTTCTGATCCAATAAAATAATGCTATGTATATATTAAATTTATCTCTAGTAACTTTTTTATAAGCATAATAAATTAATGGGAATTAGATCATTAGGATGGGAATTGAATGTCGTATAGCATTTGAATTTGCAAGATTACCTAAGATATTATTTTCTAAGTAAAGGAGAAGAAAACTTGACTTACCATAGGGGCGATACTCACGTAATTATGACGGAAATGATAGTATAGCTAATATTAGCATATGTAATAAGATGCACGAGCATTAAAACCCTGTATGCATGTTTTAATATATATATATATATATATATATATATATATATATATATATATATATATTATAGTTATCTTTGGTACCCAAAAAAACTTGACTTACCATAAATCCCTCACCCCCCACGCCACCCCCACCCCCACCCCCTTCCCCTTTCTCCTTTAGGAATTTTAGTCAATGTTTCACATGATGAGATATTTCCATTTTTCTGGTACATGGACTTTTAAGGTAAACAATATCAACAAGTACCCTGGCGTAGTTCTTAATTAGTCGAAGAGAAAAGCATATTCAATATTCTTTTGGTAAGTTAAAATTAAAATAAAAATTTTCTATAGTTTTTAAAACGTAATTTGTGTAAACTAGCCGTGCAAAGATGTACTAGCAATCTAAAAATGTAATTACCATTTTAGTAGGTTATCCATTAATATTTATTATGATATTATCTTTCAGTTACATTATATGTGATCTAATTATGTAAATTTTTTTATACCGTTATTATATATAACATGAAATCTTATTTGATTAATGATGTCCCGACTAGCGGCACGTACTACATGCAAAAACTTACTGCGACGTGTTCAACCTAAAAAATTTCAATGCACCTAAAAGTAGCATTGACATCTATGTATTACTGTTTGTCTAATATGAAAATAATTACCTAGTTAATAAAAATGTGAAATAATTAAGGGAGAAATGGATGCGTTCATAAAAAAGAGTACCACACAGCTTAAAAATAGAGGCTTTTCACACACAAAAATGAGGGTGAAAAAATTGCTTTAATTTGTGAATTAGACTTAATTGTATTGAAAGCGAAGTTGATTCAGGATCGGCTTCGTATAGTGCAGTTTAGACAAAATAGTACTGCCGATCGGAAGGCTCATGATGTAACTTTCGTGGTGGATGAAAGGGTTCTGCTTAGAGTTTTGCCCATAAAAGGTGAGATGAGGTTCGGGAAGTAGGGCAAGTTGATCCCTCACTATATTGGTCCTTTGAGATTCTTAAGAGTTGATGAGGTGGCCTACAGAGTTTTCCAAGCGACCGGGATTTCATCTGGTATTTTTTATTTCCATGTTTCAAAAGTATTATGGTGATCTGTCACATGTATTAGATTTCAACTCAGTGCAATTCGACAAGGATTTGACCTACGTTGAGGAGCCAGTGACTATATTGTACATGTGGTTCCGAAAGTTGAGGTATAAAAACAAGGAGTTAGTGAAGATTCAATGGCGAGGTCAACCAGTCAAGGAGGTGACTTGGAAGACCCAACACGATATGCCGAGCCGTTATACTTATCTTTTTGATACTTCATATATGTCTCTATACTCATTCGGGAACGAGCATGTTTAAGAGTGAGAGAATATAATAATGTGATCAGCACACACTACATGCAAAACCTCACTGTGACATATTCAAACAAAAAAAATTCAATGCACCTAAAAATTTACATTGACATGCATGTATTTATGTTCATCTAATTGAAGATGCTTACTTAGTTAATAAAAATGTGACCACATAAAAAAGAGCCCCACATAGCATAAAAGTAGAGGTTTTCACACACAAAAAGGAGAGTGGAAAAATTGCTTTGTGAACTAGACTTAATTGTATTGAAGGTTCTATACGGCACTCTCGCCATTTGATGGTTCTTGAGCTCCACAAATTCTGATAAGATTATGCATTAAAGAGGCAATTTTATCGTAGAGACATTTTTTGGATTAGCAATTTTGTCGTAGAGATATACCAAACACCAACGGTCACGAGCTTTCTTGAATTGTGGCGATGTAAAACAAAGTAATTGATATCGACTCACGTTTCGCCTATCGAGCCTCTTCCCAGTAAGCTTAGTCTAGATTATCAGTTTCATATCGAAAGACTATATCAGGTAAAGTTGTGCATAATATTAAAAATAAATTCAGTATAATTCCATAAGTGTAATTTAAAGAAGGTAAATGTGTACATAAAGTTTACTCTATTTGGTACAAGTAAAAAGATTATTTTCGTTAGACTTTCAGCTCAAAAAAGCATAAATTCAACAGTAATAAAAAAAATACAATAGTGATGTAGCTTGGGCACAAGAGAATTGTATGAAATTTAGCTCATATTTTAAAAACGATGATTATAAGATAGCTAACGTGGTGCCAAGGGGAATCAAGAATTCAAAGTTTTCTAGCAAGTCTAATTTTGTGAATAGTAGTAAGTTTTGAGTAGGATCTAATATTGTCTACAAATAGGTTTAACTTAAGAAAGATGATTTATTTTGCTCTTCATGTAATTTCTAAATATATAAATTTCCTTTTGAAAAATTAAGAGATTCATGTTAATATACGCATACAAATCAAATATAAATTTCCTTTCTCTTTTCATATATCACTTCTAAAGCTGGGCCCAGCAGGATTTAATGTGGGCCACCAAAACGCGGAGGTCCCACCGAAAAAAGATGACCCGTCGCGGGTACTCCGCCAAGTTCTTTCCCGGCCTAAAACTGGCCACGCCCCAAAGAAAGTGTAATGGTTAATTCTTCTAATTTTAAGGTAATTGTTTCTTAATTTGTTTAAATAAAATTTTATAATTCGAAAATTAAATTAAATTTGCAAGAAATCAATATTTTTTCAACAATGTTTACTTAAAATGTAGTAGATAAACAGGTTAACTTGCCGAATCTAAATAATTCGGACGGAGGAAGTATTTTCTTTAGTAATTAGGCCATTATTTTATGGCAATTTATTAACATGAGAAAAAATAAGAGTTTGTACTGATTAACAAATGAAATCCTTAGTTATTCAATCAATAATTGTAATTTTGAATAAAATAACATTATTTTAGTAATACAAAACCAATTAAATATTTATCCTAGACTCCTAATCGTAATTTTTTGCTTATTATTGCTTACAAATAAAGAGGTTCGTAAACTATTTTAACCTATACTAATTTGTCACTTTATGATGAAAGTAAAACCAATGGGGTCGTTGACTTTGCAAAACCTAAATATAGCTCGAAATTCTCATTGAAAACATTGTGTATTTGTTTCTTGAATTGGCTGTAAAACTTTTGTGACGAAATGCAACGACAACCATTTTGTGAAATTATTTTTGAAACCTATGAATAGAGATGTTGAAAATTGAAATTGAACGCAAAGCAAATGTCAATTTCATGCTCACTATAAAACTCTAGGTAATTCCTAGTAACGGCAAGATTGAAAAAGGAAGTGAATGCTTTTAGTAATTGTCATCCAAAAAAGAAAAAAGGTCAGTTCGATGCACTAAATTTTTTGTTATGTGCGGAATTCGAGGACGGACCGGATTATAAGGGTTTATTCTACGCAGCCTTACCTTGTATTTTTGTAAGAGGCTGTTTTTGCAATTTGAACCCGTAAACCTTCTGATTACATGACAAAAACTTTACCAATTACGTCAAAACTCCCATTAAAAAAAACTGAAGAAGAAAGTAGATAATTCTTGATATTTTGCTTTCTTACTTATGTCTCGATAGAGAAAAGGTATATTTAAAGTAGAAGGATGACGAACACTGTTAATTTGACGAGACGAAAAAAAAGAAATTGTGGGGTATTGATGTCTAGAAATAACTACTTGAATTTAACACCTATCAAATAGGAATTAATCACTTAATTAGAAGTTCCGACTTGTTTTTAGATATCAACATCATACTCATTCAGTTTTTATGAAGAAGACTCAATTTCCTCTTCCTTTTGTCCACGTGTATACAAGATAAGAGGCAGATTCAGATATTTAAGTTTACGAATTCTTATAAAAATTTTAAATTAATATACAATATTGATTGGATTAATGAACTGGATTTCAAGATAAATATTCTTATATATTTAATGAATTTTTCAATACAAATACCGAATATAAACAAAAGTTACTGAGTTCACGGAAACCCGTAACTAATGTATTGAAAATCCACCCCTGTAAGCATCACAACTATCCCCCCCCCCCAATACATTAACTATTTGCTAAAAGCACAGAGAGAAATTTAACCCTTCTTCTTCATTTTTTCTCTCGGCGCACGTTAGTTAACGTACGCCGAGCTCGTATCAATGGCGAGAGGGAGGGGTCGAGGTAGAGGATGACTCCGGAAGATTCCGATTACAAAAATTGAGAGAGTAATAACAACCATAAACCAGTCATCTATGGAGAAACCAACCACCATGGGCGCATCTGAGAAACCTGTCGATCCGGCAGACGAAAGTGAGAATGAGGAAACCAGTATGACTTTGCAGCAACCTAATGTGTTAAAGGAGATGGATCGAACCTACCCAGCTTCGATTGAAGCAGCTTTAGCTCCAATGAAGAAGATAACCAGTGAAAGTGTACACATGCAGAAGCCTATGCAGGCCCAAACCCATCCAGCGAAGGAAGTAGCAGAGCAATCGGAGGAAATATCAAACAAAACAGAGGTACCAAAGCAGAACTGGGCTAATCTTTTTCAAAAAAAACAAATTTGCATCTGACGGTATGGCTCTAGAATACATACCTCCGGTAATGATCGAAGGTCAACCAATAGGGCAGCTGAACAAATCAAAGGTGGAGGAGGAAGAGAATAAGTGGAAGTGTGCGCTAATTGTGTATATCTTAGGGGATGGTCCTGGGTTCAATGCGATGAAGAGATTCATAAACCTCCATTGGGCTCATGTTCCAGAGCCAGATGTGTTTTATCATGAGGAAGGATACTACATTGTCAAGTTCAGAACAATCGATGATGCTAAAAAAATTCTTTGTGCTGGACCTTATTCTATAGCAAACAGACCCATGCTCCTTAAGCAATGGACGCCAGATTTTGACTTCACAGAGGAATTCCCTGTTGATATCCCTCTATGGTTCAAGTTCCCTAAACTTCCTATGTCTTGTTGGGGAATGAGATCGCTAAGCAGAATTGCCAGTGTATTAGGGAAACCTATCTTTGCGGATGAATGTACAACCAAACAATCCAGAGTTTCATATGCTCGAATGCTTATAGAGATGAATGTTACTAAAGAGATACCGAGAGAAATATGGTTAATGGATTCTAATGGGAGGAAATTTTTACAAGAAGTTGTTTATGACTGGAAACCTTCTTACTGTGAAAAATGTCTAATGGTTGGGCATAGCTGCGTGCTGAAGCAAAAAACACACCAGCCTACTCAATTGAAGAAGGCTAAAGCGACTTAGGAATGGAGAACCAAGGCTCCAGTGCAAACTGATACTAACCAGACTGAGGTACCACATCAACAGAATGATCAACATGAGACAAGGCTGAGCAATGAGATCCATAAAGAGCCTAATGACTCTCCAACACTGGTGATAGGAAAGACTAAACAAGAAGAGAAAGGAAAGCAAGTTCAAATCCCTGAATTCAACCTCATCAACTTTCCACATTTATCCCATATTGTTGTTAGCAATCGTTTTGAAGCAGTCTCCAATAGTAGAGTTGAGATCCCACCAGGAGATAGAGGAGGACCAAGCAATTGCCAATGAAGTGGTTAGTCTGGAATATTAGACGTGTAAATAAAAGGTACAAACAAGAAGAAGTTAGGGAGTATATAAGGAGAAATAACATTAACCTTGTTGGTTTGGTAGAAACTAAGGTTAAAGAAAAAAATGCAGGAAGAATTGCTATTGTTGGTTCCTGGTTGGGGTTTCCTAGCAAATTATAATGGTTCTATAAATGGTAGAGTGTGGATTTTATGGGACATAAAGGTGCTCACAGTCACTGGTATCCAGGAGGAGGCTCAATTGATACACTGTAAAGTCAGAAGCAATATTGGGGATATCACTTGCTACCTAACTGTGGTATATGGATATAATGGGGTGGACCAGAGAAGATCTCTATGAAGAAATCTGCAGGATTATTCAGTTTCTATTACTGAGGCATGGTTAATTGCTGGAGATTTCAATGTTGTGTTATATGCCAGTGATAGACAGTCAAGTAATCTTGTTAAGTACTCAGAGTCAAGAGTTTACTCAATGCATACAACATGCTGGGCTTTCAGAACTACCTTGGAAAGGTGATTATTTTACCTGGACAAACAGGCAGACATGCAATGATAGAATATGCAGTAGACTGGATAGAGTATTTGGTAACTATGAATGGATGATCAAGTGGAGCCATGTGGAAACTTTATATGATCATCCCCTAATCTCTGATCATAATCCTATGATAATAACATTGGCAGAAGCTACTAGGAAAGGTAAGATACCTTTCAAATTTTTCAATGCATGGACTGATCATGAAGACCTTCAGCATCTGGTGAATGATAACAAGCACTGCAACAATCTGGTTTCTATGAAGTCTGTATGGTCCAAACTCAAATCATTGAAAGGTCCCCTAAAGTCTTTAAATATTAAAGATTTTAGGAACATTGCTCAGAGAATTGACCATAGTAGATAAGAATTGAAAGAAATACAGAATCAAATGGAACTGGCATACAATGATGAGTTGAAGCTTAAACAGAAAGAAATAGTATTGAAGCGGGAAAGATGGTCCTTGATTGAAGAAAGTATCCTACAACAGAAGGCTAGAGCAAAATTGATTCAACTTGGAGACTCTAACAACAAGTATTTTTCCGCTGTCCTGAAAGAAAGAAACCAATATAAGTAGATCACATAACTTACTACAGCAAGGGATCTCAAAGTTACTATACCAGCAAACATTAAAAAGGAGATCACTGACTTTTATAAGTCATTAATGGGCTCATCAGCTACTTCTCTTCCAGCCATAAACAGAATGTATATGGCTAATGGCCCTATCTTAACACAGCAACAGAGGAAAGAGCTAAGTGCTGATATAACTGAGCTTGAAATTGTGGAGAGCTTAAAGGCAATTGGGGATGACAAAGCTCCCGGAATTGATGGATATAATGCAGTATTTTTCAAGAAAACCTGAAACATCATTGGCAAGCAGATCATTAGTGCAATCAAGGAGTTCTTCCAAACAACCAAGATGTATTTTTCAAATACCTAGGCATTCCTCTATCCACCAAAAAGATGCCATTGATTCAGTGGCAACCATTAGTGGAAAAGATCACTGCTAGGATCATATCATGGACTGCCAAGAAACTGTCATATGTTGGGAGGCTGCAACTGGTTCAATCACTGGTATTTGGAATATAGGCATACTGGGCTCAACTCTTCATCATCCCAACTAAAATACTGAAGCTAATCGAAGCAATATGTAGAAGCTTCATCTGGTCTAGATCAAATGTCATCACTAAAAAAGCTTATATATCCTGGGACAAAATGTGTATTCCTAAATCAGCTGGTGGATTGAATCTCATTAACCTATCTCTGTGGAACAAGGCTGCAATTGCTAAACTCTGCTGGGATCTGGCTCACAAGAAAGACAGGCTGTGGGTAAAATGGATTCATGCTGTCTATATGAAGTTGCACCAAGTGGAGAACATTCGTATTCCCAGTCAAGCTAGTTGGATGGTTAGAAAGATCATAGCAGCAAGAGATGTGCTGCAACAACACCAAGGCCTTAACATGCAAGTATGCTCCATTAGACAAATTTATCTACTACAGATTGGTCAACTCCCGAGAGTCCCTTGGAAGAACCTAACTGTTCAGAACTATGCCAGACCCAAAGCTGTCTTCAACTTATGTTAGTACTCCATAACAGACTTCCAACCAAGGATAGGCTAACATATTGGGGAATAAATGTGGACCAGAAATGTGTGTTGTGCCAAAATCTTGCAGAATCCAGCGATCATCTTTTCCTTACATGTCCATATTCAACAGATTTAAGGGAGCAAACACTGACCTGGATTAGAGAAGACCATCCCAGAATGCAGAACTGGGACCAGTACGTCCAGTGGATAGTTAGCAAAGCTAAAGGAAAGTCTTGTAGAGCTAACATATTCAAAATGGTGACTGCAGAACTATGCTATACTTTGTGGCTGGAGAGAAACTCGAGGATATTTGAGAATGCCTTCCGTAGCAGTGATACTTTACTCAGGGAACTAGCCTATATTTGTAATGTTAGAGGAACTCCTAAAGTTAGACAACAGATGAAGCAATCTCTCTTGTAAATATAATTAAGATTAGTTATAGAGTTAGTTGTGGTGAAACATATTAGATGAGATAGTCAGCTGCGTATAAGCTGGACTATGATAACGTATTGTAACATATTTGGTGATTAAAAAATTCTTAATTACCAAAAAAAAAACTATCACACCCCCCGCACTCCCCGCCCTACAAAAAAAAGGAAAAAAAAAAGTATACACATGTACATACATTTAAGATCATTGATGATTTTTTAGTAAATAGGTTTTTTTTTGTCTGGATCAATGTCCGGCAATTGTATTAGGACCCCACTAAATACATATTCACATTAGGAAGTCCTACGCATATCTTAACAAAATTGGCTTCATATACTCATAGCTCGAATTCAAAATTTTTGATTCAGGATAAAAGAATACTATGACCGTACAATACTCCACCATAAAGGTTGTTACTACTATATAAAGGTTGTTACTACTATATGATACCATATAAAAGAATAAAAACTAAGCTGTTTTTATAAGTTTATTCGACCACGTCCATGTCATTATTTACATGTAAATTAAAACTTCTAACGTGGGCCGCCTTTATATGTTTTATTATGAAGCACACTTATGCCAAATGCCAATATTCTTAACATATCTATGAAATTCGTACGAAGTAAAAAGATTTTTCTAATAAGAAAGTGAGTAATGATCTAGCTGGAATTTTTCTGGAACTGAATTCTATACTGCAATTAATTTTTCTTTTCACTTTAATATTTTTAATTATCATTCATTTAAGAAATGGATGTATAGTTAAAAATTTGACATGTCGAATTTTGTTATTTCAGACTTGAATTTTATATAGAGTGAAAAAGCACTGACATGCATGGCAAGTGAATTGAGGTGATAACACAACGTCGAAGATTTGATCTTCCATCATTTGTATTTTCTGAACAATTTACATATACTTTAGCGTGAAAAAAGATAGTCTTAAGACTTTACTATAAATTATAATTTGATTTTGCTTTCTTTTTCTTTTCATTATCAGCTAAAAAAAGAAGGATTAATTGATTGCAACCATAAGCTTATAAAGCTTTAGGGTTTTCAAGGTTTTGCCAATGAAGAAGGAGGCATAGAAAACAACTATAATATGGATCTTCTAACGTACGAAAAACTCTTTTAAAAAAGAATAGTAGGGAATAATGTAGGCAAGGATTTCCTCAAACAACTGTAACCATTATTAATAACTCATGATTGACGTGAACTTTGAAATTGACTTGTTTTAAGATTTAATATGAATCATACAACTTGTTGTGGTATTGAAAATTATACCACCAAGAGTTGTTGTGGGTTGTGGATATATAAATTCGCTCCACCTTTAATTATAGATTTCGCGAGTTTAAAATTTCAAAAATTAAAAAAATATCTAGTAGCTAAGGAACGCTTCATTCTTTAATGCGCTTGACAGTGCACAAATCCGAATTATTTGGGAGTCCTATGCAGGTATTAGATACATGTGAGAAATCAAAAAAAAATAGCCCAAAGGAGGTTCATGGCCAAGTGGAAAGATGTCTGAGTGAGTAACAGTGATTTTGAAATATACTAGTTGTGCCTGAAACATTGTTGATAAGGTATCAAAAGGTATTTCAAGATATATTACTCAAAGATACGACACAATATGCCTAATCGATTAGAATTGAAAAAAATCTATCTCATTACAAATATACAATTCATGAGGAGATTATGAAATAGAGCGAATCAAGTACTTGTGTCTTACCCTTTTAAGAAAGGAAATAAAATGACATTATATATATAGTATATTTAAATAAAAAATAACCAAATCCTATTTTTTTTTAAAACCTTTTTTGAATGGATTTAAACTGAATTAGAATTAAGAAATCGTAGGAAATGGTTAGTTGACTTAGGTTGTGCCTTATTCTTTGTCAGCTAGCTTTTAGAATTCCTTTCCTCAAATATTTTCTTTTAGTATTATGACCCTATTTTTTTTGTTTTCACACATAAAAGATTTATTTGTATACGTACGAGATTTGTCTTTTACACATAAGAAATCTATAAAAATTATTTTCTTAATTTTAAAATTGCAAAGAAACATGATGTACAAATAACATGTTGCGAAAATTAAAAGAAGGAAATATGCAATTTTATTTACTATACTATATTTTTGCCCCTAGAAATACATTCGAGAGAAGTAAAACCATACTGAGAATTAATTGGATGATTAAAAAGCACTACTCAAAAACACTTGCACCTCATTAGGAAATGTTGTAAACTCTATATTATTAATTAAATATCACGTACAACAAAAATTACTAAGCAGTAACTATCTTTATTTGTCTTAATCACAAGATGAAAACCTAACACTTGAGAATCAATAGGTTCAGAAGCCTGCAATTATTACTGCAGTACTATTTATAAAAATATTTATTACAGAGTCAACGAAAGGTAAAATCTTTTATAAAGACCAGAATTAGGTTACTATTTCAGTGGGGATTTTTTTAAACAACATAGGGCACGTAGGATGGTCCATATATATATAAAGTGCTATGGACCACTCTAACCCAAAAAAGATAAAGCATAACCTACTGGGAAAGCTAGTGCTAGTACTGTCGACTGTACAAATAATTTTGCTGCAACAAAATTTCCAAAAATCGATTTCTCAAATCATCTCCGACTTTTTTGGGTGATCCTTTCTAGTTTTTGACGTTGGTGTCCATTGAATTTAACTCATATGCATCTAAATATAATTATTGTTTGACCAAAAGTATGAGACATTTTGTTAAATTAATTAAATAAGAAGATAGCGGGTAAATCTTAGTTAAGGATAATTAATTAAACGGAAAAGGGTCAGAACTGCACCTAACGTATTGACGCCAATTTAAAAATGCCTTCCGTTAACCTATTTTGAAAAAAAATGCCCCTACCGTTAAAATTCTGGCATATTTGTGCTGCTAACGTATTGACTCCAGTTTAAAAATGCCCATACCGTTAACCTATTTTGAAAAAAATGCTCCTACCGTTTTAAATATAAGTACAATCAGTTGCTAGACTTAGGGGCACAAATATGCCACATTTTTAACGGGGCATTTTCTTCAAAATAGGTTAACGGATGGCATTTTTAACCTGGAGTCAATATGTTAGGGGCAGTTCTGACCATTTTTCCATAATTAAATCACCTCTAAATTTGGCTCAGATTATTAGAATCATTTCCAAACTATGTCTGGTCTTAATTACATTCCTCAACTTGGCCTTTTGAGAGTCATTACCCCTAGATGTTGATGTGGCAAAAAGTTTGGGTGCACTTATCTGCCATGTAGATTTTTCTGTCTATGTGGCATTTTTTTGAAAAATACTTTTTTTTTACCTTTTTAAGAATATTACTTTTTAGATAAAATTTTTCGAATATAATTATAATAAAACTTGGATATAACTACATTATTTGGATTAAATATTTTTATTTGGCCAAAAATAATAAAATTTTAGTTAATTTGTCTTTTGAATTTGACCTGAAAATAATGATTTATAAATTGAAATAAATAGTCAAGACATCTAAAAAGTTATAAAAATATATAGTTTGAAATAAATTATTTTGGCTATAATTTTTTATATAGCTCTAAATTATGGTGCTCTAATTTTTTACACAAATTGTACCTAAAAAAGTAAAATGCATAGTTGAAATAAATATTCATTGCATCAAAACAACAACAACAACAACAACCCAGTATAATCTCACCTAATGAGGTCTGGGAGGGTAGTATGTACGCAGACCTTACCCCTACCCTTCAGTAGAGAGGCTGTTTCCAAATAGACCCCCGGCATCCTTCCCTCCAAGAACTTCCCACTTTGCTCTTGGGGAGACTCGAACTCACAACCTCTCGGTTGGAAGTGGGGTTGCTTGAGCAACCCCTCTTGTCTTAAGTCATTGCATCAAAAGAAAAAATAAAAAGAGTGTACAATTGCAAGAAATTACAAGTGCAATTGTATAATTTTTTATTTCTTCTTTTGATGCAATGACTATTTATTTCAACTATGTATTTTTTATAACTTTTAAGATTCCTTGACTATTTATTTTAATTGTATAAATCTTTATTTTCAGGTCAAATTCGAAATAAGATTAACTAAAACTTTATTATTTTAGCCCAAATAAAAATATTTAGCCTAAATAATGTAATTCTATTAAAGTTTTATTATAAATTGTATTCAAAAAAAAATAATCTAAAAAAGTAATATTTTTAAAGGTAAAAAAATATTTTATTTTTCAAAAAAATACCACATAGACAGAAATATCTACGTGGCATGTGAATACACCCATACTTTTTGTCACATCAGCGTCTAAGGGGGGTATTGGCTCTCAAAAGGCCAAGTTGAGGGGGGTAATTAAGATCAAACATAGTTCGGGGAGGATACTAATAATCTGAGCCAAGTTTAGGGGTGATTTAAGGTATTTTGCCTAATTAATTCTACATCTGAGATGGATAACATGAATAGAAAAATATAGTTGAGTACAGATGCTGGCAGTAGTTATGGTCGGATCTTATAATATAAAAGGGATCGTACATTAAATAGCATTCAATGGCAATGGAATGTAAACAAAGGAGAAGATTCACACAATCTTGATTGAGACGAATCCTCTTTCTTTTGATAAAGATGAATAATAGAAAATATAAGAATCTTAAGGCCCTTTTCAGATCTGATGAGGAGCTTGGGATAACAGATAATCTAATCTCTTTAGAGAGATGTGTTTGTATTTTTTCTAGAGAGAGAGAGAGAGTGAGACAGTCTACTTTTTTAGATGTTCTATGTTCTAGCCCCCCCCCCCCCCCCAAATCTCTCATACCCTTTATATGGGAGATTCCAAGGCACCCTAAACAGTACAATCAAATATTCCCTTTGAAGATTCTATAGTAAAACAAGCCGCTATTTCAATTTATACTACTCGACCTTGGTCTTATTGTTGACCACTGCTCGACCTCGGGCAGATAGCACAATTCAAATCTTAGGTTACTTATGACAATTGTCTCTGCATGTTGAATTTCTCTAATTTGATTTCGATACATACAGTTTGTCCCTCCACTTATCGAGGTCGTCTTTTGGTCGAGCTCGGTGAGCGAACTTCATTAATCATAGTTCGAGAAATTCAGATGGGGAGGTCGAATAGTGAGGATCGCGGCTGAGGGTGCCGATCTTCAGGTCCAAGTGGTATCCCTGCGGGCTGAATTTGAGCAGAGTTTGACCAGGGCGAATGAATCGAGTGATGAGTTAATCGAGAAGGCCAATGAGGCCATGATGGCAATTTTGGAAAGGATGGCGGCTTCGGAGGTCATATGCATCCTCAGATCTGGGTTGGCAATTTGGTCCTTGTAAGATGCCTTTTCAGATACCTCTTTTGATTTGGAATGCTATTTTTGTCGCTTATTTCTGATTTTATTTTTCTTTTTCTTAAAGATTTTCCTCGATTGATGGTTTTAAAGGAATCGTTGGTAGGTGTTAATTAGAACGTGATCGAGTGTTAGTCAATTCGAGCGAGGTTGAATGTTGGTTAATTCGAGCGAGGTCAAATGTGGATTAATTCGAGTGAGGTCGAATGTAAATTCGAGCGAGGTTGAATGTTGGTTAATTCAAGTGAAGGCGAACATGAGTTAAATCGAGAGAGGTCGAATGTGAGTTAATTTGAGCGAGGTCGATAATTCGAGCGAGGTTGAACGTGAGTTAATTCGAGCGAGTCAAATATGAGTTCGAGCGAGGTCGCATGTGAGTTCGAGCGAGGTCACATATGAATTCAAGCTAGGTCGAATGTGAGCTCGAGCGAGGTTGCATGTGAGTTCGAATGAGGTCAAATTTGATATTGAACGAGGTAGAATATGAGTTGAACGAGTTCGAGCGAGGTCGAATGTATATTCAAATGAGGTCGAATGTGAATTCGAGCGAGGTCGAATGTGAGTTTGAGCAAGGTCGAATATAACTTGTTTAATTGATGTAGTGTTGCTCTGGAGAAAATACGGGTGAGCTTCATGCATTCATGATTTGCATATATATATCGGAGAGATCAACATGTTTTCTAGGCCGGCAATCCAGTCCCGGTCTATATGGTTTCTTGGCGTCTTCTAATTTTTTTTCATGATGTTCAATATCGATTTATCGAGGATTCCGCTTGCCCATTGCCTGTTGGTTGGTACAGTGTGGAGAGTATTCTTGTGATATGCTACTTCTCGGAGAATTCGATGACCTCTTTACTGATGAGTTGGGGCTTGTTGTCGCAACTGATCTTTTTGGGGAGGCCGAAGCGGCACACCATATTTTTTTATGACGGTGATCCTTCCCTATTCATGTATCTAGGAGAATGCTCCTGCTTCTATCCCACTTAACAAAAATAGTCAGTTAAATCAAATAAGATCGTTCGTTACCTCCATTTGATCTATCGACGAGTGGGGGGGGGGGGGGGGGAGTGACCATGTTCCCTTCTTCGGTTATACTTTTAGTGGCCTCTACCAGTTTGGCAAGGTCGTCTGCTTCGATATTCTGTGCTCGAGAAATTTGGTCGAGCTGGCATTCTTCGAACTCGGGTAACAGCTTGCAGATCTCGGTCTGGTATTTTTGCAATCTTTGTTCCTTGATTTGGAAAATCCCTGTGACTTGCTTGACAAAGAGCTAAGAGTCGCACTGTTGGATGGCTCGGTTTGCTTCGTACTTGAGTGCTAGCTTTAGACCCGCAATCATGTCCCAATATCATGAATACCAGATATATCACGCTCCATCCAAATTTTAAATGCCTCTATATCATTGTTGGCTGCAAATTCAAGCGAGTTAGCAAAAGTATCTTCAGTTTCAACAGTCAGATGATTCATGTTCATGTTTGTAGTACAACATATACCAACGCTGACGGAGTAGAAATATAACAATCTCTTTTCTAACTGCTACAGTCAAGAGTGTATACTCTCACCTCATAATCCAACAAAATTTGAGGTAATAAGAGCAAAGTGTATCCCCAGCAACAGATCCTTAAATTTTCATGTTCATCACTATATATATATATATATATATATATATATATATATATATATATATATATATATATATATTAACTAGAAAATTTCCCACGGACGATACGCCAAATTGTTTGACCAAAAAGTATGAGACCTTTTGTTAAACTAATTAAATAAGAAGATAGAGGATAAATCTTAATTAAAAATAATTAATTCTAGATCTGAGATTGATAGCATGAATAGAAAAATATAGTTGAGTAGAAATATCTGCAACAGTTATGGTCGGATCTAATAGTATGAAAAAGACATGCATTAAATACTATTAAACGACAATAATATGTAAATAAAGGAGAAGATTTACCCAATCTTAAGTGAGACGGATCCTCTTTTATTTGATAAAAATAAATGATAGACAAATACAAGAATCTTAAGGCTCTTTTCGGATCTGATGGGACACATGGGATAACAGATATCCTAATCACTTTAGAGAGATGTGTTTGTATTTTTTCTAGAGAGAGAGAGTCTGCTTTTTTAGATGTTCTCTGTTCTAGTCTCTCCCTTTCCCTTATCTCTCATTCTCTTTAAATGGGAGATCCCAAGGAGCCCTAAAAAGTACAATCAAAGAAAATATTCAGTAGAATGTTTCCTTTGAAGATTCCAAAGCAAAATTAACTGTTATTTTTATTTGTACTACTCGACCTTGGCCTTCTTGTTGATCACTGCTCGACCTCGACCTTGTTGATGATCACTGCGCGACCTCGGTGAGACAACACAATTTGATTTGCAAGTTAATTATGACAACGGTCCCCGTATATCGAATTTCTCTGATTTAATTTGGACCCATACAATTGTGTTTCCATTATTATTTTATTGTAGCATGTCATAATTTTTTAGCTTAATACATTAATCTTATGTTTTATGAATATATGAGTACTCAATGTTTAGACTTTGGCTCAAGTTATGTACTGGTATATAAGTATATTCTTTTGTGTCCATCTCTCTTATCCGATCCAAATTATTCCAGTGTTACTTTACTTATTAATAATTAATTTTAGAGCAAATAGAAGTTTAATTTGGTAAATCATAATTAGCTTTTATTTTTGGCAGAGGCAGAAGTAGGATTTTCACTAGGGTATTTAAAAAATAAAAAAGGTAAACACATGAAGAAGCTAAGGAGATTTAACATTTAACATATATACATAAAAAAGAAATTAATTTTACATACACAATGCATTTTTCGGGCAGGTTTGAGCTAATTACTGTAAGATAGTTTGTTATTTCACATGTTAGGAAGAGGGTTGTTCCCTCATTGGAAGAGAGAATGCATTTTTGGAGCTTTTTAAGCATTTGTCCCTTTATGTCTTTGATCGAGGACACATACTTTTAAGTGTGTGCAATTAAGTACATTGTATATTTATATATTATAATAAAAGACTTGGACTTGGATCTTGGATACGGGCCGGGTCGGATCCTAAAGTTAATTATTTTATTTTTGTGACATAAAATTTAAATTTATTTGAATTTCAAATTTAAAATTTGAAGAAATAATTGTGTCTGTTATGAAAGGGTAAGTCTGTTCGTTGCCTATAAATACTCAAGAATTTTTAACGAATTAGCATAGAAAAATCACACATATTATTTCAGGCAATAATTCTTTAAGGAAAGTCGATTGTCACGCCTCAAAGCCATTTTTTGTTTATTATTTTCTAACAATCTTAAAGAGTTATTCTGCTATGGAGAAATTGTTGTTTGTTGTTGAGAATCCGAATGAGTTCATAAAACTTGATCGCTTAATTTTACCCGCTGGGGAGACAAGATGGTATTCTTGTTGTCTGCTCTTATTATTTACTATGTTCTTGATTCTGCCTTGACTGCGATGCCTGAGCCATCAGAAGATTCTGATAGTTAAGGAAGAAAGGAAGAAACGAGAACATGATGAACTGTTGTATCGCGGTCATATTTTGAATATCTTGATAGATCGACTCTATGATCTTTACTGCAATCTGAAGTCGCCAAGGGAGATTTGGACTGCTCCACAAACTGCGTACCAGAATGAAAAATGAGGTATTGAGAAATTCATGGCTCTACAGTATTTTGACTTTAAAATATTTGATATTAGGCCTATAATGGATAGATTGATGAACTGCAAATCTTAGTATCAAAACAAAGTTATCTTGAAGTTAAAATTTCTGATGCACTTCAAAAGGTGCTATTCTTTCGAATTGCATTTCTCTTTGGAATGACTATAGAAAGAAAATTCTTCAGTCAATGGATAAAATGACTATGAAACAACTTCATACTGACATTCAAATTCAAAGTGAGACTCGTGCTCGTGATGCTATTAATCAGCCCTCGAGTTCCGCAGTCAATTTTGTTTGTCACAATGGTTCAGGAAGTGGGAACAAAAATCTAAAAGTTTACAAAAAATATTCTTTTAAAAAGAGAAAGAACTTTAGTTGTCATCACTGTGAAAAGAAAGGCCATATAATTCGGGATTGTAGTTATAGAAAGGCAGGAATAATTTCAATGCAGGCAATACAGAAAAGTCTGGAAAGATTGAAAAATCTAAAAATTTTGAATAGGCAAATGTAATAGAAAATTCTGCCCAAGGACTGGTTGCCATGGTTTCCGCTTGGTATGGTCACCGAATTGAATATGACTACCGCTGCTACAAATACTCAAGACTGGTGGCTAGATTCGGGTGCTACTATTCGTGTCTGTTATGACAAGAAGATATTCAAGACATATGCAGAAGTGCAAGATCTTGAACAAGTCTTGATGGGAAACCATGTTGCAGCAGCTGTTGCTGGAAAAGGAATCACTGAAATTAACTTCACATCCGGCCAGAAGTTGATATTACTGAATGTGTATCATGTTTTTGATATGAAGAAAAACTTAATGTATGCTACTTTGCTGTCAAAGAAAGGCTTCAAGATAGTTATTGAGTCTGATCATGTAATAGTGTCTAAGAATGTAGTTTTTATTGGAAAAGGCTATATCTGTAATGGCATATTCAAATTGAGTATTAATGAAATAAATTATATTTCTGCTTATATGGTTGAGTCTGATTTTTGTTTATGGCATGCTAGACTAGGACATTTAAGTTTCGGCTCCTTGAATTATATGTCCAAAAATGTTTATATCTCAGGTAAAACTTAATATATAAAATGTGAAAATTGCATACAAGCAAAGATGACAAAGAAACCATTTCGTAAAGTTGAAAGATCCACAGAACTATTAGATTTAATACATTCAGACTAGTGTGCATTAAATAGAAAATTAACTAGAGGAGGCAAAAGATATTTTATTACTTTTATAGATGACTTCTCTTGATTTAACTATGTTTATCTACTTAGGACTAAAGATAAAGCTTTCCAAAAGTTTAAAGAAGGTAAGTCTGTTGTGGAAAATTAAAATTATTCGAAGTGATAGAGGCGGAAAATATTTTTCTAACGAATTTAATAAGTTCTGTGAAAAGCATGGCCTAATACATCAAATGAGTGCTCGTTATACTCCTCAATAAAATGGGTTGGCGGAAAGAAAAAATAGAACTTTGGTGGACATGGTTAATGATATGTTACTTAATGCACATTTTCCACATAATTTATGGGATAAAGCACTATTAATTGCATGTTATATTTTAAATAGAGTGCCTTCAAAAAGTATATATATTTTGCCGTAAGAGCTTTGAAATGGTAGAAAATCAAATTTAAATTATTTTAAAGTATGGGAGTGTACATCCTATTATAGAGTAATTGACCATCAAAGAATAAAACTGGGTCCTAGAGGAACTAAAAGTATTTTTGTAAGATTTGCACAACACTCCAAAGCATATAGACTGCTATATCTAGAATCTAATATCATTATAGAATCTAGACATGTTGAGTTTACTGAAAATAGATTTATAAATAACAATATTGGTGAAATGGCGAAAGTAAATGGAAATTGATGCTAACTTACCTTCTTAAATTATTACAAATAAAGAAATAAGTGATGATATGCAAATATAACGTAGGAAAAGCCAAAGAATAAGAAAAGAAAAATATCGTGGTTCTAATTATAATTCTTCACATTGTATAGTATTTCTTGTTAAAGGAGATAGGACAAACGTTTGTAATCAAATATTTATTGTTTTGAATGTTAAAGAAGACCCAAGGACGTTTCAAGGAGCAATGTCTTCTAGAGAAGCTGCATTTTGGAAAGAAGTCATTAATTATGAAATGGACTTAATTATATCAAAGAACACTTGGGTTTTAGCTGATCTTCCTCTTGGATCAAAGCCTATAGATTGTAAGTGGGTCTTTAGGAGAAAGTACAGATGGTT
Organism: Nicotiana benthamiana; assembly: GCA_034376525.1. Lineage (NCBI taxonomy): Eukaryota > Viridiplantae > Streptophyta > Magnoliopsida > Solanales > Solanaceae > Nicotiana > Nicotiana benthamiana. The sequence goes on from CM067339.1 coordinate 176,707,439, forward strand.
CTGTCCAAACCATCAAAGCAAGATTAGTTGTAAAAAGTTTTACCCAAAACAAAGGCATAGACTATTTTGATACATATGCTCCTGTTGCAAGGATAACATCCATTAGAGTCCTTTTATCCTTGGCCTCCATTTATGATCTTTATGTACATCAAATGGATGTTAAGACGGTTTTTAAAATGGAAACCTTAGTAAAGAAATATATATGCAACAACCAGAAGAATTTGTTCTTCCGAGAAATGAGAAGAAAGTTTGTAAATTGATAAAGTCTCTTTATAGTCTCAAACAAGCGCCTAAACAATGGCATGAAAGGCTTGATAATGTAATATTATCAAACGGGTTCATACATAATAGTGCAGACAAGTGCATTTACTCTAAATTTACAAAAGAATATGGAGTAATAATTTATTTATATGTAGATGACATGCTGATTTTTGGTACGAATCTACGAGAAATTACCGAAACCAAGAAGTATCTAACTTCAGTTTTTAAAATGAAAGACTTAAATGAAGTTGATACTATTTTAGGAAACAAGATCAAAAGAGATAACAAGTGAATGCCTTTATCACAAACACATTATATTAATAAAATTCATACTAAATTCAGTCATTTTGGAATAAAGGAGTATAATACTCCTTATGATTCTAGTGTTAAGCTATCTGCAAATACTGGAAGAGCAGTAATATAGTTGGAGTATGCAAGTGCAATAGGTAGTATGATGTATGCGGTGCATTGCACTAGACCCGACATGGCATTTGTTGTTTGTAAACTTTCAAGGTTTACTAGTAATCCAGGTAATGATCATTGGAAAGCAATAAGCAGAGTACTTGGATATTTAATATACAAAGCACTTAGGCATTTGCTACAATGGTTTCCCTAATATATTAAAGGGATATTCTGATACAAGTTGGATTATAAGTGTTAATGAAAATAAATCCATATTAGGATGGATATTTACTCTAGGTGGTGGAGCCATTAGTGGGACATTCAAGAAATAAACATGTATTTCTCATTCTACTGTGGAATCTGAATTTATAACAGCTGCTGGAAAAAAAGCAGAATGGCTGAGAAACATGTTACTTGATATAAAGTTATGGCTACAACCTATGTCAGCCATTTTCATATTCTGTGATAGAAAAACGACAAGGTGTTTTGCTCGCAATAAAATATACAATAGGAAATCGAGTCATATAAGCTTGAGACATGCTTATATAAGAGAATTAATCATAATTGGAGCTCTAACTATAATATATGTAAGATCAAATAAAAATTTGGTTGATCCACTTACAAAGTCATTGGGTAGAGATGTAGTACAACAAACTTGTAAGGGGATGGGGCTGAGACCTTTAAATTAGATGCAAAGAATGAGAACCCCACTTTGAGTTAGTATACACTAATAATATAAGTTCAATGGGTAATAACAAGTTACTTCTATTGTTATATGAGGAGTTAAGGAGTTTTTAAATGCTTGTTATAACAGAGGAATAAAGACAAACTCCAAAGTGCATACTGTTACATGAAAAGGTTGATTAATCTTAATGAAATTATTAATGTTTGGAGTAACAGGAACAAAATAACTAATTTCACCTATATGAATATTGAAGTGGTGACGCTTCTAGCAAAATTTAAAGGGTTGATCTTGTAAATATTCATGAATGAGCACAGAGCCGTAAATGTGCTAAAGCGCATACTGGATTTTCTAAGCTACTAGATGTGGTACTTTCAATTTTGGCACAAGGAGTTGTGGTTCAAATCTTAAGATACCAATAACTTCGTCAAAGCTTTAAAGTACTTACACTAAAGGAAATTTCAAATCTATATAAGATACTTTCTATTATTCATATGTGTTATAAAATGAAATAACAAACTAGTGGGAGATTGTAAGATAATTTGTTATTTCACATGTTGGGAAGTGGGTTGTTCCCACATCGGAAGAAAGAAGGTATTTTTGGAGCTTCTCAAGCACTTGTCCATTTTGTGTCTTTGATTAAGAACACATACTTTTAAGTGTGTGCAATTAAGTACACAATATATTTATATACTATAATCAAAGACTTGGAGTTGGATCTTGGGCACGGGCCGGATCGGATCCTAAAATTAATTATTTTATTTTTGTCACGGAAAAATTAAATTTATTTGAATTTTAAATTTAAAATTTGAATAAATAATTGTGTCGGTTATGAAAGGATCCAACCGAATATGTCTGTTTGTGTAACAACATATTTCTTTTGAAAAGGTCCGTTGGTTGCCTATAAATACTCAAGAATTTCCAACGAAATAACACAGAAAACATTACAAATATTATTTAAGGCTTTGTTGTATCCTGAAAAGAATCGTTTGTATTTCCCTGAATTAGTATACATGCGATAACTATTTAAGGGCAGTCGATTTTTACGTCTCAAAACCATTTTTTGTTTATATTTTCTAACACTTACCCCCTTGACCTTTCCGTCCACCTAGGTCCGACCTCAATTTTGGGGTGTATGAAATATGTTATTGAAGTTAAAGAACTTGTCCATCAAAATAACCTTGTGTGTTAATGCAGGGTTAGATGAATTAATTTCTAGTTGTACATTAAAACAAACTAGAAATAGTGTTACTAAATTGTGAGAGAAATATAGAAACAATCCATATATCCATATAAAGGTATAGATTCAACCAGATCCACAAAGCAAACCAGATAAACATTATCCTACACTATCAAGATCTTGACATCCAATATATATAAATGTTGAGAAATGAACAAAAAGTAATTAACCACATGTTGGAAAACAGTACATGCAATAGCTAACAAACCTTATAATAATATGGACCTACAGAAAAATCGAAGAGGAGAGGGGACCTAAACACATAAAATCACAAAAATAAAATAAAGAGAATTGCGTAAGGCAAAGGGACTTATTAACACAGTACACAACACAACACCATGCCATGCCCACTGCAATTAAAGGCAGAGGCGGATTCAGAATTGATTTTTTATGAGTCCAGGACTCACGTTTCAATTGCTGATCATTTTATTTAAGTTCCACATTCATCTAATTCTGTTTGTACTAGTTACATCGTTGCACATATTTATATAAGGTTCGATTATCATACATAGAGTTCAGCCGGGACAAAAACTCATTTTTGGAAAAAATATATAGAATAATACACTGACTATTTGTTTGAATAATAATATTTGCACGAACTTATTATTATTTTTATAATACATTTAATTTTTTATTTATGTATAAAATACAAGTCGAAAATAATAAATGAATTTCTATCTAAAAAGCTGCACCTGGCATGGGTGGAGCCCGTGGGGTGAAAAGGGCGTGGGTGGTTTAAGGAATAGAAGAAATGGCAAACGACGAAGAAAGCTTAGTAACAGGACCACCTTTGCCTTTAACAGACAAAAATTAAAGTTAGGAATAAAAAAGAGGGAGGTCCACGCACGTGATTTGAGCGTGGGCACATCCCCCACTGGTGTGATTCTAGCTACTATTTGCAATAGTGTAGTCACTAAGCCAAATATAACCAAATTCATCATGTGATTTTGTTTAAGAAGTGTTACTTTTGTCTTTTCAATTTTTGGCCCCCACAAAAGGAAAATCAATAACAATTTTATTTCCTTTTTCTAAAGTTATTTTTAATGTTGTTTTTTTTTAATTCAATGTCTAATATCTATTTTGGAGTTTAATTAATTTGAATTGCGTCACAAAGTTTCATTTTAGGAGTAAAGACTCCTTATCAAAAGATAATTTTATTTTCAAAGCTCGGACACAAAATTCTTATTAAGAAAGAATGATTATTGGCTTTCTATTTAATGTCCCCTACCTTTCTTTTTTCGATATTTACTTTTTATGTTATGGAGAATAGTATTATTCTCATGTGGCCTTTTCCCCCTTCATTTCCTTTGAGTTCTCTTGTCTTATATATGGAGATATTTCTAGTGTCCACACATTGAAAACGAAACATGTTCGAAGAGCTAGTTTAATCAATAATTAAGTTTCTTTTTGACATAATTTTGAGAGTATTTTACAAGTTCTTTTTTGAGTTGTGTGGAATATTATTAGATGTTATATTACATATTTTAACAAGTTAGTGTTGAGTTGTCCCCATATCGGAGGGATTTGAGGTCTTTGATCTCCTTATATGGCTTGGGCAATCCTCACCTCATAAGTTACCTTTTGGGGTTGAGTTAGGCCAAAGGTCTATTCTTATCATGGTATCAGAGTCAGGCCCATCCCAATTATTGTCACCGATGTTGGGCCCCATTTATGTTGTCTACGCTCCAGAGATCTGGGCGTGAGGGGGGTGTTGAGTTGTCCCACATCAGAGGGATTTGAGGTCCTTGGTTTCCTTATATGGCTTGGGCAATCCTCACCTTATAAGCTAGCTTTTGGGGTTGAGTTAGGCCCAAGGTCCCATATTATCAGTTAGTCCTCTTCCTACTAGCTCATCTACCTCGCAAGAAGCTACTTATTTAATGTGCCATCTCTATCTTAAACTACTAAGGATGCGATGGACCGAATAGAACTCCTTCGTGCTTAATCAGATGTTTCAAATTAGAGTTTTAGAAATTGGGAATGACTTTGTAATGGAGCATTTTCTCCTTTAATTGACTTACATGAGTTAATAACAGATACGGATTTATTCAATGATTGCGCTTACACCTGTTATGCCATAGGCCGTGAAAGGATGGATTTACTTCCGCTCAAACCGAAAACTATTCTAGGCGAAGTTTGAATTTTTCGTTGGTTGATTCTCGAAGTCACCTCTTAAAAAAAAGAGTGGTTCATATTCGGATTAGTATACACCCCATTTTGAATATTGGATACGGAGTGAAAAAAAAAAAAAAGAAATTAAGACAATAAAAAAATTAAAAATTAAAAAAGGAGAGATGATGGTCCCAAAATTTGGAGAGAGAAAAGATTGGTGGGTGCTTTAATAAAAGAGGGTGTGTTTAATTAGAATTAGTTGGAAAAACTGGACCACCTCATCTGATGACAATAGGGCCATAGTTTTGGGAATATTTTGCTCTGCACAATGTTTAATGGCATCTAATTCTCAGTAGTAGGCTGACTCTTCTCACTCTTTCTGTCTTTACCTACCCCCCCCCCCACCCCCAACTCACAAATTTATGTTCTAAAAGGTCTAGTTTTGGAATTTTTGATGAGATGGTTAGCCCCACAATGAAGGAAGAAAACAGACTAGTGGGAAAAAAAACATCTGAAAAAGCCTGGTTACAACTATAGCTTAGCTTCAGTTCTGGGGATTTGTATCTTTTCTTTTTGGGACTTCCTCCCCCACCCTGGTGATGATATTTATATATGGGCTTATAACAATTAACTAAAAATGACATAATGAGTTTAGGGTTTCAATATAATATAAGTATACTATATGGTAGTAATCAAGAACCATAAAAATGTAATCTTGGCAGCTTGTAGGATGTGTACCAGGGATAAAATATATATAGGATTATGATATTTTTCTGGCTCATGGTTCCAGTATTTGATGTTTACTTCACAAAGCAAAGTTGATCTTGGAATTTTATCTAATATTCCTTCCTATTCATTTTATGCTAATTTGACATTAGAGTTTAAAATAGAACAAAAATATTTTAGAACTTTCTTGGACATGATGAAGGCCGCTTTGGCATAACTGGTAAAGTTATTGCCAGGTGATAAGGAGATTATGAATTTGAACCATGAAAACATCATCTTGTAAAAATACAGGGTAATGTTGCATACAATAAACTCAAACTATAATTGTAAACCACGATTGAATGTATGGAAACATTGGTTTATATATTCCTCTTAGTCTTGACTCTTGGGATAGTTTTTTCGCTATTTTTTTAGAACACCACTAAAAAGAACAAAAAGGGTGATATAGTTTTTCATTATCTCAGTTGAAGTACTGAGTTGTACTTCATAGTCTCCATGTTCCTCCAATGGATCTCTTAATTGTTGGTCTGATCCTTTCCTGAACTTCACGAATAGAGGGATTTTTAATTAAGTATATTCAAGATGTCTTGGATCTTGAACATGCCGTAATATTTGTATACTTGTAAATGTACTTCATTAAAAGTATAATAAGAAAATTAAAGCTAAAGTAATTTCAATATAGCAAAGTGTTATTTCTCTGTGAACAAATTTAAAAGAGAAAATAATAAAATAAAGGAATTAGACATTTTGATGAACGATTTGTGTAGCAACATCTTAAAGAGTCTATGTTCCATGCACAATATTGTAAACGATATTTCTATACAACCAGGTCAATTAAAAGCCAATTACACGTTGCTTTATATTTATCATGATTAATGACTTAGGAAAAAAATTGTTGGATAACTTAAATTACATTTTAAAGCAGAGGTAGAGGTAGCGCTCGGTCAAATCGAGTAGCTTCGATTCAAATCTTACTTTTATCTTAAAATTTATTGAAAAATAAATAAATTACTCTAATTTAGAACCCGACATTCAAAAAGATTAGAATATTAAATTTATAAACTTTAAATTTTGACTTTACTATTGTTTTAAAGGTTGTTGATTGAATTCAATTTACGTCGACTTTTAATTGGTTACGGATTAATTATTGAAGAGGGTGTCATTGATTTTCTTTTAGGAAGTCTATTTTGTACGTATATTGATATCTTGTTTGCATGAGAGAGAAAGTGTTAGAGTGCAAAAAAGCATATATCAATGAAAAACATGGCTTAAAAGTCATCATCACCTCCCCCCCCCCCCCCACCCTTAGGCCACATCTCTCTCTCTCCTCTTAACCCCTGGAACTCCATGTAATTTTCTTCTTTCCACAGTACTACACCTTTGAATTTCTGATCATCTTGATGTATTTTTAATGATGTTTCTTGTTTGGATTTTGAAAGAACATGTCTGAGAAAACTAAGGTCCATTTCTTCTTCTTCTTCTTTTGCTTCTCAACAACCATCGATACTCCTTTTTTATTCTTTATCATCATCAAACACAAGTTGGTACAAGCACTTGAGTGACTAAAAATCCAATCTTTTTAGTCAAAAAAGGTTTTTAAAAACCCTTTTTTAGTTCACTTGATCTTTGCTTTTTGATGTTCTTCTCATTTCTTTCCTTTTTTGGATTGTTTTAATAAAAGATGCAGATCTTATGACAAAGCAGAAAGCTGTATCAAGTGATAAGATTTGTATATGTTTATGTATTACGGCTGGCCAAGAAAAGTGAAGAGATTAAACCAAGGTCAATGGTTACAACTACTGGTTATTGGTATTCAGATCATACTTCAACACCAAGTAATAATATTCCAAATCTAGTGAATCATCAGTTACAAAGCTTTGAAACTAATCCAGAGATTTACAACTTGACTTCTGGTATGGAAATGATAGGGTTTCCATCAAACAATCCTCAAGTTATGTGGAAAGGTAATTTCTTTAACAAAAATAGTAGTAATACCAGTGTTGGTCCTTCATCATCAAATTCCAAATCAACAAATGAACAGTTTTACCAACATGGTAATTTTACTACAAGTGAAAATATGTTACTAGTTTCACCAACAGAAGATCAAGGTTGGAATGAGAATAATAGATTACTTGTTGATGATCCATCTTTAAGATGTGTATTTCCTTGTGAAGGAAATGAAAGACCAAGTCAAGGACTTTCACTTTCTCTTTGTTCATCAGATCCATCTAGTATTGGTTTACAATCTTTTGAATTAAGACATCAACAACAAATAATACAAGAGGGTTTTTTGGGAAAAGCAGCAGCAAATATTCAAGGGTATTATCATCAGATTAAGGACTCAAAATATTTAGGTCCTGCTCAGGAACTCTTGGTTGAATTCTGTAGTCTTGGTACAAAGCAAAATGATCATTCAACAAAAGTATTAAAGCAACAAAAATCCAACCAATGGGAAGATGAGAATGCTAGTTCTTCAAAAAACCAAACTTTGCATTCTCTTGACCTTTTAGAACTTCAGAAAAGAAAATCAAAGCTGCTTCAAATGCTTGAAGAGGTATATACTTCATTCTCATACACTTTATTAATTCTAAGCCTGCAGAAAACAAAATGTTCTTTTTATTGTTTCTTTGAATCTTTTACATGAAATAGTTGAGGTTAAAGCTTTTTACTGTTGTAAAATCAAATCTTGAACTAATTCAGAGGCTAAAAGGCCCTCTCAATTAATGCTCACATGGTCAAAATTTCACTATTCCATTAATTTTTAGAACCCTTTATTAGTGTTCATTACTCATGCTAGCTACTCACTTTCTTTCACTATATTACAAAAGATAAAAATAAAAAGATTCAATTTTTTTTTTTTTTTTGCTTTTTTGACTGATTATTTACATGGGGTTTGTTTGTTTATTTATGTATATAGGTGGATAGAAGATACAAGCATTACTGTGATCAAATGAAAGCAGTTGTATCAACATTTGAAGCAGTGGCTGGAAATGGAGCAGCAAGAGTTTACTCAACCTTAGCATCAAAGGCAATGTCAAGGCATTTTAGATGTTTAAGAGATGGAATTGTAGGACAAATTAAAGCCACAAAAAAAGCAATGGGAGAAAAAGACAGTGTTATTGTTCCTGGTACAACAAGAGGAGAAACACCAAGACTTAGACTTCTTGATCAAACATTAAGGCAACAAAAGGCTTTTCAACAAATGAATATGATGGAAACTCATCCTTGGCGACCTCAACGTGGTTTACCTGAAAGATCAGTTTCTGTTCTACGTGCTTGGCTTTTTGAACACTTTCTTCACCCGTAAATATCTCTTTTTCTCTTCACTAGTTTCTCTTTATACAGTAAAAGATTTAAGATTTAATTTTGATGAGTTCAACTTTTAAAATTTTTAACACCTGTATTTTTTCTATTATGATCAGAATTTAATATTTGATGACTTACCCTCCTTATAATATTCAGAGATTATCCAAAAGATTGAACTTTATGAGTTTACTTTGATAAGATTTTTACCACTTCAATCATCATTTTTAACTTTTAAAGTTTTTAGTACTAAACTCATTCTGCTTTTTTATATTATGATCAAAATCGAGTATTTGATGACTTACCCTTCTTAAATATTCAAAGACGAATTTAAGATTCAAGATTTGAACTTTATGAGTTTATAAATTCTTTAATATTTTTACTAGTGTACTCCTCGTACTTTTCAAATTATGGTTGAAAGTTTAATATTTGTCGAAAGTTTAGTGATTTTTCTCACGCACATATGTATGTGTATTCTGTTTAGAAAATACTATTATAAGCTACAATTTTTTATATGACTTACCCTCTTGATGATTTTAACTTTTAAGATTTTTGGCGCTGAACTCATCCTGCTTTTATATTACGATCAAAATCAAGTATTTGATGACTTACCTTTAACAACAACAACAACCCAGTATAATCCACTTAGTGGGGTCTGGGGAGGATAGTGTGTACGCAGACCTTACACCTACCCTTCAGTCGAGAGGCTGTTTCCAAATAGACCACCGGCATCCTTCCCTCTAGGAACTTCTAACCTTGCTCTTGGGGAGACTCGAACTCACAACCTCTCGGTTGGAAGTGGAGGTTGCTTACCATCAGAGCAACCCCTCTTATTTGATGACTTACCTTTCTTATATATAATATTCAGAAACGGATCAAAGTTCTGAACTTTATGAGTTCACTTCTTTAGCGTTTTTACTAGTGCATTCATCGCATTTTTTATGTTATGTGGTTCAAAATCTAATATTTGCTCAAATTTTAGCATGTTTCTCACACATATATGTATGTATATTCTGTTTAGAAAATACTATTATAAGCTACAATTTTTGATTCTTTATATATGTGTAATACAAACTATATACATTTAGAGAGAGAGAATCAAAGATTTTCTATAAAACCAAATGGTAACATCAGAACCCCACTTGTAGTTCTAGTACCAAGGGTCTTTCTTTGGGCCATCAATCATTGTTCTCAAATATAGCTAAATATCTTGGGAGTTACTCTCTATCTGTTACAATAGTAACTCTTTTTGCTATTTTTTTTTTTCTTTTTCCTTTGTCGGTTTTAACTACCAGCTTTACACCCCCACTACCCCAGAAATCTGCATGCATAAGAATTTGTGTTGATATTCATTTTGTAATCACATAGTAGAAGTACAAATGTTTTTAAACTGATTGTCAGAAGTAGTTGTAGTAATAGATATATTTACTTTCTTCTTTATGGTAAAAATTGCAGGTACCCAAGTGATGTTGATAAACATATTTTAGCCCGCCAAACTGGTCTTTCAAGAAGCCAGGCATGTCCCTTTCTCACTAATACACTATTTTACTCCATATATGAACAAAAAAATTATGTTATCAATGAAAGCATATCTTCTTAAACTCCATTTCATACTATATGGAAATTATATTACATGCTCAACATTTTAAAAATATTTCCTTATTGTCTTTGAATTAAAGTTATATGCATTCGTAAATTAACATCGAAAGGGAACTTTGATGTAACTGGTAAAGTTGTCGTCATATGATCAGGATGTCATGAGTTCGAGCCGTAGAAATAGCCTCTAGCAGAAATGTAGGGTAAGACTGCATATAATAAATCCTTTTGGTCCGACTTTTCCCAGAACCCCGCCCATATGGGGAGTTTAGTGCATTGGGCTGCCCTTTATACGCACTCATAAATTACATAACACATCTGCGTAATTTAATGCCTTATAGTTGGTTACTTACCGTCTATTATAAATTGGAGTCTTGCCCTTTTCTGGACCTCATGCGTTGGCTGCCCTTTATTCACTCGTAAATTATATAACACCATCCGCATAATTTAATCTCTTATGGCATGTTACATACCATTTATTATAAATTGGACTACCTATGCATACTTGTTAATAGAGTTAGTTACACTTATCTTTTAAGCGACCAATGTGTAAATATTTTGTATGTTATCAGTACATAAAACTTAAACTCTTTTTCATTTGTCAAGTGTCAACATGTAAATTCCATTGCATTTTCTTTTGGGCAGGTGTCTAATTGGTTCATTAATGCAAGGGTAAGGCTATGGAAGCCAATGGTAGAAGAAATGTACTTAGAAGAAACCAAAGATCAACAAGAGAATCTTGAATCTCCAGAGGGATCTAAAGGCCTTGATCATGACATGAATGGTATAAGTGTAGGCAGGCAGATTAATCAAAATCCTCAGTTACACATTGAAGATCAAAAGCCAAATCTTATAAGAATAGACTCTGAATGCATATCTTCTATCATAAATCACCCTGAGAAAAATGACACCACCAACAACAACAAGAATTGTCTTCAAGATCATCATCAACTTCATAATTTTCATAGTTTTGGAAGAGGTGGGGATCATTCTTTCGGCGCGATAGAGCTGGATTTTTCATCATACAATCATAACTCAACTGGAGCTATTGCTTATGGAAATGAAAATGTGCAACATAATATTGGAGGGGGTGTGTCTTTGACATTGGGTTTAAACCAAAATGGTGGAAGTGGAATGGGGTTAAGTACATTTTCACAACCATCTCAAAGTTCACTGTTTTACCCTAGAGATGACCATATTGATCAAGATTGCCAACAAGTTCAATATTCACTTTTGGACAGTGAAAATCAGAATTTGCCTTATAGAAATTTGATGGGTGCACAGTTGCTTCATGATTTGGCTGGTTGAAATGGAAGAAGAAATGGTTCTTGAAATAGTAGTTTAGTACTAGCTAGTAGTTATATGGGGTATAGTTAAAGAAATGATTTGGAATCATACAATTAAAATCTCTACATTTTGGTTTTAGGGTATTTTGATGAGATGCATGAATTTGTTTCTATAGCTGGTAATTATTGGGATGCTTCCTTTTTGTGACATTGGTAGAAACCTTGGTAAGTCTTACTATGCATCCAAAATTGCCAGTAATTGAAGCAAATATCAGTATATACAGATTTTGCAGTTGTAATTTGACCCCAAAAAAAAAGGAAAAAAGTACGATTAGTAACTCTCTCTCTCTCTCTCTGGTTGTTTGAGATTATTATGCTAGCAAAAGTGATGGAATCATATGTGGCTCTAATAATTCAAATCATAAAAATTCAATTTTGTGAGGATGTTTTGTTTTGTGGGATTGATACAAGGAGAATTAAATTAATCTGCAAAATTAGCTTGGCACTCAATTATCAAGATTAAGACCACTCAACAGAAACTGGAAAAATATCATTATTATATAATTATATTGTACATAGTCCGTTGATATGATCAGTCCAAAAACCCTTCATTTCATTCCCCTTAAAAACTTTCTCCAAACTTCTCCAATCATCAAGGGGTGTACTTTTTTCTTTTTATACCAAAGTTGCTCAGAAAAGAGAAATTTCTTTAATTATGTAATAGTTAGTAAGTTATATAAATATATATCTATTATCAACAAAAAGATTTGGACTACGTAGAAAGAGTAATATTGTTTTAATTGATTTGCTTGATTTTTGATTCAAAGGAAAAAAAAAGTTGCGGAGGTTAAATAACTTTTCCTCAAAATGCTTTTTAAAAGTTTACATGGTACAATTATGTCAAACAAACCCTTATGAAAAAAGTATTCAACTACTTGTGAGCCTTTAGATACTATTTTATTCAATATTTATTCGTATCTTAATGCATATATTTAGTTTATTTGGATTTATTAAAGTGGGAACTACTTTGGGAAAGATGAGTCGAAGCAATAACAAGAATATTTCTAGTAGAATATCTCTTAAAGTCCTTTGAGAGATGGTTCACTAATAGCTTGTTTGGATGGTTATTACATATTATATTATATCGTATTGTTACTTTAAATATAATGTTTATTTGATTGTTGTTTAAATTTTGTTGTATCGTATCGTTCAATTTATCACTACGTACCGATGAAAAATGCTACTTTATGGAATGGAGGATTTGGTGTAATGGCGCCGTTTTCTTTTTTTTTTTTTCCTCTCATCTTGTTCTTCCTTATTATTAACTAATCATATTTTATATAATAATTCTACTATGTATCCTATTTTTTCTTAATAACGTTGCAAGTTTATTTTTTAATGCATGACAGTGATATCGTGAAAAGACGACAAATAATACAATCTATCCAAACGTTATATTTATCAAATAATATAGTACAGTACGATACATTATGGAACTACATATAACAACAATCCAAACAAGCTGTAATAGACCGAGCCTGGAGAGTAACTAGATTTAATATCTTTTTAAGGTTTTGGGTGATATATAGCCATTAGGTAGCATTGGTACTGAAGAGGAAATTTTTTTTAAAAGAATTGGGGGTATGAGCTAATTTACGCGCACTTTAATTATTTCGTTAGATACATGCTACTAACTTTCACTAGCACTAGTACTATAATTATATGTTCATCAAGGCTTAGACAAATTAAAGAAAAAAAATCATCTAACATTTTTTAATCTTTACTGTGATTTAAACTTTGTCTCATGCGATTATAATAATTGTTATTATGTGCTTATTGCTAAATCATTACCCGTGTGAAAAATGAAGTATAAAGTGCTTCTTGTCGAGACAAGATTAAAGTTTAACCATCTATATAATATTATTTTTATTCATTAAAAAGAACGTGTTTTCTCTTTTACTTAATCTATGGTATTTTATTTTCTTCTTTTGTGATATTTTGTGTCCATAGAAAAATAAGGTAGTTATGGCTGGCAGTTGGAGTTTACATGTAAAGTATTCTATTTTCAGAAACTTTATGTTTATTGCTTTCTTTTTTCTTTCTGTTTCAACGATTTTTTTTTAAGTACTAACCCACTTTCGTGATATCTATATCGTCTCTTTGCTGAAAAAATGAAAACAACAATATGTATCTTTGAAAGTTAGAGGAGTATTCGAAGTAAAAGTGAAGTGTTAAGTTATTTCATACCCTATATTTATATCACCTTTTAATCTGTACCTTATTTTAAAATATTGATTTACTAGTCAACTAACAAAAAATCCTTAATAATATGATCATTATACCTCTGAAGAAATATATAAAAGATGCATCACGCATAAATCAATTTACGATTCTCCTCCATCACTCTGTCTATCTTCAGATCGCCTCTCGCAAACTAGAAATTTGAACCATATTTAAATTCAAAATTCAAAATTACAAAATATACTGTAAGTATTCCAATTCATCTTAAGAATTCAAAATAGTTTTTGAAACCGATGATTTTATGATATATTTTTCTATAATTATTTGTATAAAGTTGTTTGACGGATGAATCTGCATGAACTTTTCACTGATAGATTTCACTGACGAATGAATTTGCATTCTAAATCTGTTTCACGTTGAATTCTAAAGTGAAGTGAAAGATTTTTCACTTTAAAGCTAATTTAACATGAAAGCTAAAAATTCAAATATGCTAAAGTTTTCCACTGCATAATATGCTGAAGTTTTTCGTTTAGTTGCTAAACAAATTGAGTTTTTACATAATTTGGTAAAACTTGACACCAAAAATGTGTTTGTCTTGTAGTGTAATCAAGCTAAAGTTATTTAGTTCATATGTAAAAACTTCATGAGCAAATAAGCTGAAGTTTTTATTTTGGATTCAATAGTTTTGTCGTAAAGCATTTTTCAAAAACTTCAGCATAAGAAGCTGAAATTGTTTAGTTCATCTTTAAAAACTTCAAGAAAAGAGCTGAAGCTTTTCTCCTGCACTGAAAAATAAAACATAAATTAAAATTATATATTGGACAAAAACTCCAGCATAAGATGCTGAAGTTGTTTAGTTCATCTTTAAAATCTTCAGAAAAATAAGCTGAAGTTCTCCTCCTGCACTGGGTAAAAATAAAACATAAATTAAAATTACATATTGCACAAAAACTTCAGCATAAGATTTTGAAGTTGTTTAGTTCGTCTTTAAAAACTTCAACATAAGATGCTGAAGTTGTTTGGTTCGTTCTTGAAAACTTCAGCAAAACGAGCTGAAGTTTTCTTCATACACTATGTATTTTATTATGATTTTTTTATAAAACTTTGTACCAAACAATGCTTAAGTTTTTTCGGAATATGTAAAACATTTTTAGTATGCTGAAGTTTTTTTAATTCATTTGCTAAAACATGCTTAATAGTTTGTCCTACAATATGTAATTTTGGGATGAGTTTTTGTTAATTTATATCGAAGTTATTTAGTTCATTTCCTCTGTTATTTGTCGAGTTTAAATAGAATTAAAATTAAAAATCACACAAAAAACTTAAAACAAAAACAAAATCTTTCATTAAATAAAATAAAGATAAATTAAAATTACATAAAAAAGAAATAACATAATAACCCTTTAACTAAAAAAACCTAATCGTCCATATTGTCATGGACATCGTCACTATCAGATGGACGAGCGTCTTCATCACCATGGCTATCAAATTTGGACAGCATCTCAAGCCTATCTATCTTGTTATTGATTTCTTCCAGGTCCATGTTGTACTTCTTTATCAGCTCATCCAACTTCAGCTCAAACGCCTCTATGATGTCTTGCTTAATTTTGTCAACTATTTTCCTGATGACAACATCCATTTTTCTCCCTTTTGTATTTTATCTACTAAAATATATGTATTTGAGTGAATAAACTCACAAGACATAGCAGGTGAAAAAGACTTCTGCATGGTATAGGAAAAGACATAGAGGAATTTTAAACGTCTAATGAAAAGCGTGCATGAATGTGATATGAATGTAATTATTACACTAACAATACCCCAATGCAGTATAATTACTACTTTAATTGTATTTGTTACATTTACTTTTATATATAATATACAATGTGCTGAAGTTATTTGGTTCATTTCTAAAAATTTCACCACTTAAGAAGCAAAAGTTTTTCTCCTGGATTCATTAATATTGTAATATAGCTTTTTCAAAAAACTTCAGCCGAATATGCTAAAGTTATTTAGTTTATTTTAAAAATTTCAGCACTTAATAAGCTGAAATTTTTGTCCTGGATTCGTTAATTTTGTCATACATTGTAACATCTCGTACACTTGGACTAGGTGCGGATATATTAAATGAGTATTAATTTGATATTTTAGATATATGAAGTCCTAGAGGGATGATTATGGGTGAAAATAGTTGTTTCAAAATCAAGATGGAAAGTGAGGTGCATAAGATTTGACAAAATCGACTAAGTTTGCAGAAGGTCCATCTTCCAACAGGATTTAGTGAAAATATGTAAGGAATTTAGGAAAACTCAAATAATATCTTTCCAATGATATATTGTAAATCCCAAACGAAGCTCTGTGAAAAAAGTTATGCCCGTTTTATAGAACAATGTGCAACCACCCGCGTTTGGCCGTGTTTGATCGCGACCGTGGCCGGGACCGTGGTCAGGCCTACTGGGACGTGGTGGCCAACTTAGGAAGGAGTGTTTAGCCCTATTTCGTCCTACACAGCTCAAAATATGAAAACTTGCTATAGAAAGGAAAAATCTCAAGAACCTAACTTTTTAAGGGTCGCTCCACCACCCAAGGTAAGTTCAAAAGGTGAATCTAAGTTAATTTTAATTTTTCAACATCTTATTAACATGTTTAAACCCTCCATATTATAATATATTCGATTGGAACATCGTTGTTGAGATAAAAAAAAACCTAAAACTGTTCAAGAGGATTGAACTTCAAAAAGGTAATGTCTTTACCCTCTAATTGATTCTAGCATTGGATTAATGATTATAGACTTTAGTTCATGAGATTTGAATTGATGGGTTTGATAGAAAATCATGAACAATTATAGGTTTGGCTTGTTGTTGCTTGTTGGTTAAGGGTATTGTTTATCTTATGGGTGAAGAAGAATATATGATATTGGTTATATGAATTTTGAGATTTTAGAATTTATCTAGGATCAAGAGAATGGCTTGTGGGGTGTAGAAACACCATTAATAAGGACTATGAAGCTTTATGTCACTAAATGTTCGAGAAAATTCTTAAGTGACTAAAACATGAGAATTATTGCTAATATGGAATCCCTTGGACTTGTATTGATATAGATTAAAGTTGAAAGGGTTGGCGAATGTTGTATTACGCTCAAGAGCAGGAAGTTAAGGTATGTGAGGATAACTCTCTATGTGGGAATTTTAATGATTTTCCCTACACTACGTTTCTTTTACGATGTTACCGATTGCCTCAGAAATATAGTTAAGCCTAGTTCCTTGAATAGTTGTAGAACTTCTATTCTCTAGCTTCATAACTTGTTCACCACTTTCATTCTGAACGTTGTGAGCTTAGTGCGTCTTCAATATAGACTTGGGTTTGATGCCCCCGAGTCTTAATATAGATTACTCAGTATGTCATAAACAGTTGAAGTTTCAGTGTTTATAATTAATTCAAGAATACATGTCCCACTCTAGTCCTATTCAGTATTCCAGTATTATATAACTCAATGTGATCCATTATTCTAGTATCATGTAACTCAGTGATCCAATATTCACTATCATGTATTGCAGTTTGATTCTCAGTTCCTGAATGTTGAATACCTGTATTTAGGCCTGAGGCCGTAGTTAATCCTTTATGCATGTTTGGGTCTGAGGCCGTAATTTATGTTTTATGCATGTTTAGGTCTGAGGCCGTAGTTTATGCTTTATGCATGTTTGGGCCTGAGGCTGTAGTTGATGCTTTATGCATTTTTGGGCCTGAGGTCGTAGTTATGTATACGTATACTTGGGCCTGAGGCCGTAGCTTGTGCACATATATATTGGGCCCGAGGCTGTAACTTATTTAGATAAACAGGTTGTTCATCATTTAGAAGAGGGAGTATTCATATCCTTACTTTCTTTGTTCTGTCAATTATCAATTATCATTTCAGTTACCAACTATCATTTCAGTTCAGTTATCAGTTATTAGTTATCATTTCAGTTTCTATTTCAATAGTATCATTTCAGTGCTAATTACCAATTCTCAGTTATCAGCTTAGTTTCAGTTTCAGCATTTATAATTATTTCTTTCAGTTGCTTTACATACCAATGCAACTCAAATTTACTGATGTCCCTTTTACCCGAGGCCTGCATCTTACGATGCAGATAATGATTTACAGGTTGATGATTCAGAGCTCTAGGATTCTCGTACCAGCTATTTGGTGATCCCTAGTTCTTTCGGGACATTATCATTATTTTACGGTCTTTCAGTATTTACAAGCAGTCAGTATTTTTTAGTACTTCATTAGAGGCTTAATAGACTATAGTAATAGTTAGACAGAGTCTCAGGCTTTTCATGTTAAACAATGTTGGTAACATATATGTTTCAGACTTGTTTTAGTATTTCCACACTTTGATTTATATCATCTAAACTTTCAGTATATCAACATATATTATTTTATCTTCCCCATTCAGTATGTTATGATATCACATGTTGATTCAGCCAGCCAATTGGTTCGCTTGGTCACATATAGTTAGGCACCAAGTGTCGTGATACGTCCATGCCAGATTCGGGGCGTGACATATAGCTTTTTCAAAAGCTTCAGTAAAGATGCTGAAGTTATTTAGTTCATTTCTAAAAACATCAACACTTAATAAGCTGAAGTTTTTGTCCTTGACTCATTAATTTTGTCATATGGATTTTTCAAAAACTTCAACAGAAGATGCTGTAGTGATTTAGTTCATTTGTAAAAGCTTCAAGACAACAACCTAAAAGTTCTCCTCATGCACTATGTAATTTTCTCCTACATGTTGAAGTTAAATTTAGTTTATGCTTAAGTCATGTCCTACATTAATCACATTCTTCGTGAGCTTTTTTTTTCTTGAAAACTTCAATATAAACAAGCTAAAACGTTCCAGTACATTTTCTCAACTTCAGCTTCAATGTGCTTACATTTTTTATAAACTTCATAATTAAATTCTTATGTTCACTTTCCTAATACTTGGCACTAAACATGCTTATGCAGTGATGAGTTCAATTTGCGTTGTCATTACTTTCAATGGGAGGTGGACTCTTAATTTCAAATACTTGGATCATGATACAAAAATTATTCTACTTAATAAGCAAGTATCATTCAATACTTTCCTGAAAAAAAA
This sequence comes from Nicotiana benthamiana, assembly GCA_034376525.1. Classification (NCBI taxonomy): domain Eukaryota; kingdom Viridiplantae; phylum Streptophyta; class Magnoliopsida; order Solanales; family Solanaceae; genus Nicotiana; species Nicotiana benthamiana. The sequence continues at coordinate 176,726,405 of CM067339.1, forward strand.
TTAGTGAAGTTACAAATATTGATTCAAGTAGATATTCACTAAAGGTATGGTTTTATATCAAACTAAATACAAGCAAAGAAATTCTTGTAACTTTAGATGAAGAACTCAGTACCTGTATATATTTACTAATAACTGATTCAGCCTACGAGAATTGCCATTTCGTTGTCGAAAAAATACAACATTCAGAATCTACAACATTCGAAAAATCTTTTGAATATACAATAGATTCAGAACCATTTGCCGTTTATCAACATGAACTAGGACATCTAATAATAGAAGTAGACAACGAGAAACAATCTTCTAACATTGAAGCTGCTTCAGAATATATAATGCTGCAAAAATTACTCGCTCATCCAATAAATTCATATCATTTTGTCAATGACCAAGAAGAAGAAGGAAATCTAATAATGCAAATTGATAACCAACACACAATCCAACAAAGTCTTTTGTTACCTTCTGCAATGATAAGCAACAACAAAGATGAAGTAAACATGGAATTTATACAGATAATATAAGATAGAATTGAAGAAATTGCTGAAACTTCTAACGCTTCTCAAAAATCAAGAAAAAGAGTGAGGAAAAAGCTGAAAGAATCTTCACCATGTAAAATACTTAGGCAGGATGCGTTGCTTGAGGAAGTAAGAGCAGGATCAATTTTCGAGAACAAGAAAAACATGGCTAAATTTTTTTTGCAGCTTGGAGATAAACCAGAAAGTTAAATTCACTGTTGTTATATCATGTTCAAAGAGATATGAGCTGAAATTCATCGTGGAAAAATGTGATTAGAATGTACGTGCTACAAGAATAGAAAATTCTACACTTTTCAGGGTGATAAAATATCATAACAATCATGAATGCTCGGTTGATGCAAGAAAATCAAATGAGAAGCATGCTACATCAAATTTTATAAGTGAACAAATTATAGAACATGTTTGAGACAAAAAGATAGAGGTTACACCAGCCTTTGTAGAAAATAAAATGAAAGAGAAATTTGAAATTAATATTGGTTATCACAAGGCATGGCGCGCTATTCAAAAAGTTATTGCTTGCATAAGGGGAACACCGGAAGAGAACTACCAGATTCTTCCTTCATACCTACACATGATGGTTGCACAAAATTGCAAAAACGTACACAAACATAAAAAGAGGTGAGCATAATGGGTAAGAAAAAAATACTAACCATCAGCTTGAAGTTTCAAATGTTCCTATTTGAAAAACTTCACACCTTATGATTTGTTTTTTTTTCACTATTCAAATTTGCTTATACATTCTTTGCACATGCAGATCATTAGCTGGTTGGTCCTACCGTAGACCCGTTATTGCGATAGATGTAATATTTTTACAGTTAAAATAGCGTGGTGTTCTATTTGTTGCTATATCAAAGGATGCAAACAATCAAATCTTTCCTCTATCTTTTCGTGTAGCAGATTCAGAAAACAATGAGGCATATAATGGTTCTTCGAGGAAATGAAAAAAGCAATTCAAGTTCGTCGGGAACTTGTTTTCTTGTTAGATAGAAACCAATCGGTCACAAATGGGATTTAAAAATGTTTATCCTGAAGCTCAGCATGGTATCTGCCTCTATCACTTTGAGAAAAATGTAAAGCAAAGACATGCAAAAGCCATGATAATAAATCTTTTTCAAAATTCTGCAAGGTCATACAAACGTAAATATTTTAATCAATTAATGTCTCAACTCAAAAGTGTTGACAAAAAACATACAATTACATAATAGAAGAGCCTCCTTAGATATGGGATCCATCGTGGTTCCCATGGAGACGTTATAATATGCTGACAACAAACATGGTAGAATCAATAAATTCCGTGTTACTAAAAGCGAGAGAGATGCCTATTTTAAGAATGTTAGATTTCATCCAAGAAAAATTGGGACAGTGGTTTTACGAACAAAGAAAAAACGTAGATGAAACTATTCACAAAATATCAATACAGACAGAAGAAGGGATGACTAAGAAGATGGATTTGACTTGCCAAATATCTGTGAGTATATTTATTGACTTCAGGATTTACTTAAGTGTGTTTTCTCTGAAGTAATTAAATAATGCATAATCACTTCATCTTTTTATATCTCTTGCAGTGATTTACTGCTTATATTTAAAAAACCTTCATACTTTTTGTTTTTGAAGTAACAATACACTAATATAGTTTATCTTAATTTTTTTTCCTTCTTAGGTGTTCAACCTTGATTCAATGTTGTTTATAATAAATAGTGAAGGAATCGAATTTATTATGGACTTAAAGAAGAGAACTTGTGACTGCTTGGAATTCCAACATGATAAATTTCCCTGTCCACATGCAATTGTTGCTATTAATAAGAAATATTTATAGAAATTTGACTACTGCTCAAGATGGTATTCAAAGAAAACATGGTTCAAAACATATGAAGAACATGTGAATACTGTGGGAGATTAAAAATCGTGTGATATTCCACAAAATGTAGAATCTGAGATCACAAAACCTTCTGAAACAAAGATTTTACAAGGAAGACGACAAAAGAAGAGGCATATCCATGCGACTGAATCAGTACCATTGAAGTCTACCATATGCAGTTAATGTAAACAAGTTAGGCATAACAGAACAACTTGCTTGTCTTCTCCAGCATCTCATCCATATTCAAAGAAACAAGCTGAAAAATACTCCAACGTTCTATAATCTTTGGTCTGAATTTATAATTTATTTTTTGTATGACATATTTGAAATTTAATTTTTTTCATAGGAATACCCTCTGCCGATACAACGTGACCCAAGAAAGAAACCGATCCCAACCAAAACTTGCACTTCGAAAAATTTGCATACAACTGACTATCTCTCAAAGTCTGAAGAACAACTCTTAAATGTTGCTCATGCTCCTCCCGGCAGCAAGAGTAGATCAAAATATCATCAATGAAGACTATCACGAATGAATCCAAGTAAGGCTTGAACATTCAATTCATCAAATCTTTGAAAGTTGTTGGGGCATTGTTCAACCCGAATGACATCACCAAGAACTCATAATGCCCGCACCAAGTGCAGAAAGCTATCTTAGGGACATTGGATGCCCTAATCCTCAATTGTTGGTAGCCAGATCTCAAGTCAATATTCAAGAAAACCTTGGCACCTTGAAGCTGATCAAACAAATCATCAATCTTCGACAATAGATACGTATTCTTGATTATAACCTTGTTCAACTGCCGATAATCTATACACATCCTCATCGACCCATCCTTCTTCTTCACAAATAACCATGGCACACCCCAAGGCGAGACACTAGGTCTAATAAAGCCCTTATCAAGAAACTCTTGCAACTACTTTTTCAATTCTTTCAACTCTGGCGGGGCCATACGATATGGCAGGATAGAAATGGGCTGAGTGCCTGGAGCCAAATCAATGTAAAAGTTAATATCCCTTTCGGGAGGCATACTCGTCAGGTCTGAAGGAAACACCTTAGGAAACTCACGAACAACAGGCACAGAATCCATAAAAAGAACCTTGGCACTAGAATCACGAACATATGCCAAATAGGCCAAACATATCTTATCAACCATACGCCGAGCCTTCATATATGAGATAATCCTACCGATGGAATGACCAAGAGTTCCTCTCCATTCTAAATGGGGCAACCCCAGCAAGGCTAAGGTCACAGTATTGGCATGACAATCCAAGATAGCGCTAAAGTGATAACCCGTCCATCCCCAATATGACATCAAAATCAACCATATCCAAAAGTAACAAGTCTAGTTGGGTCTCAAGACCACCAATCACGACTATACATGAATGATGGACACGATCTACAACAATAGAATTATCCACCAGTGTAGACACATATATAGGAGAACTCAAAGAATCACTAGGCATGATCAAATACGATACAAAATAAGATGACACATAGGAGTATGTAAACCCTGGATCAAATAGCACTGAAGCATCCCTACTACAAACAAGAACAGTACCTGTGATAACTGTATCGGAGGCCTCAGCCTTAGGCCTGGCTAGAATAGCATAACATCGGGGCTGGGCTCCACTACTCTGAACTACATATCTGGGAAGGTCTCCTGCTGGTTGGCCTTTACCTCTAGCGGCTTGACCTTCACCTCTAGTACCTCTACTTCCACCTCTAGCACCTCTACCTCTACCTCTAGCTGGTTGAGCGGGCGGTGGAACACTCGGTGCCTGGAATATGGCACGGGAACCCTGATGTTGAGAGCTTCTAGGTGCTCGAGGGAAAATCTAGCAATATGCCTCGTATTGCCAAAACTAGACTGTTGAGATTGCTGGCCCTGACAGCTTGAATGAACACCTTAAAAACGTTGGAGCGGTGGTGCACTTATAGGAGCTGGTGGTGCACAGTAGGTCAATTGATCAGAATACTGCATATGAGAACCACGACCACCTACCACACTGTGAGAAGCCTGAAGTGCTGAATAAAACAGCCTGGAAAGATGGCCCCTACCAAAAGAATCTCTACCTCCACATGAGGCACCACTAAGCCTGCCCAAATGAGAAGGCCTCTTGTCAGACCCCTGACCACTCCCCTGTGATAGAACCATCTCAATTCTCCTGACCACGTTGGCTTCATCTTGAAAAGAAATCCCGCTCCCTGTCTCCTTAGCCATCTACAATCGAATAGACTGACGATACCCTCAATGAACCTCCCTACTCTCTCTCTCTCTCTCTCTCTCTCTCTCTCTCTCTCTCTCTCTCTCTCTCTCTCTCTCTCTCTCTTAGTGGGAAGTACAAGAAAAAAATGACGAGCCAAGTCAATGAATCTGGTCTTGTACTGAGTAACAGTCATAGAAATCTGTTGGAGACGCTCAAAATACCTCTGATAATTCTCCCTCCAAGTGACAAGAAGAAACTTCTCCAAAAATAGTTGAGAAAATTGATCCCAAGTCAAAACTGGTGACCCAGCTGGTCTAGCCAAACAATAATCTCTCCACCAAGTCTTGGCGGATCCAGACAGTCGAAAAGCAGCAAAGTTGACCCCATTAGTCTCGACTATCCCCATGTTCCGTAGAACCTCATGACAGTTGTCCAAATAATCATGGGGATGCTCAGAAGATGTATTACCAAAAGTAGTAGTGAAGATCTTGGTGAACCTGTCCAACCTCTGCAAAGCCTTCAAAGATGTAGTTGATCCATCACCCATTTGAGCTACTGATTGGCTGAAGAAGCGGTACGTGACCTCGACATTCGTGAAAGAACAAAAGTAGAGGGTTTAATTTATCAGTGAGAGAACAAAATCGCACGACAAAGAAGAATAAATGTGAAGTTTTCCTAAACTTTGTAGCCTCTGGGGGAGAATACAGACGTTTTTGTATCGATCCCTTAGACTATACTAAGCTTGTTTGTAAACTGTGAGACCAAAAAAGCAACCTAGAGCTCTCATACCAACTTGTTACGATCCAGATTTTCTACCCTCGGGATTCTTGATGGTGCCTACATATTATTAACTTTTTACCTTATCCATATGCAGTTATGAGTTAACAATTAAATTATAGCGGAATAAAAATAATAATAAAATCAATGTCGAAGACAAAATCTGATAATTTAACATAATACAAATTGCAGAAGTCTAAATACAGCTCTACCCATAATTTGGTGTCACAATGTCACGGACCATCTATGAATATTACAAATAGGGTCTGAATAGAAATACACGAGTCTGTCTCTAAATAAGTAAAAACAGAAAGCAACTGATATAAGGGGATGCCAAGGCCTGCAGACGCCTGCAGTACTACCTCAGGTCTGTGATGGACTAAAGGCAGCAACCCCTAGTTAAAGTCCATATGCTCCAGTACCGGGGTCTGCACAAAAGAGTGCAGAGTGTAGTATCAACACAATCGATCCCATGTGCTGGTAAGTGTCGAGCCTAACCTCGACCAAGTAATGATGAGGGTAGGACATGACTATCAAATAAACATGTGCAATTATATCATATACAAAGAGTAATAACAACAGAACTAACAGTTAAAGTTGGGAAGGGAAAACATGATGTGGGGGATAACAAGTACAATATAATTTCAATAAAGAAGCATAAAGTACACCAAAATCCAACTATGAGCAAGAGTAATGAGAACAATACATGTGCACGACATATTCGTTCGTGCTTTTACTCTCATTCTCAAAATAAGAATCAATATAATCGGCACGACATCACGCTTCGTGATTTTACCTCACATAATCATGGCGCGGAATTATATTCGTGCATTATCACTCATATCTTGGCACGACTTGTACATCATGCAGCACGGCATCACCCTTTATGCATTAACACTCTCAAAATCATGCATGGCATCACCCTTCGTGCTTTACTCTCTTCCTCACCCAAGCAACAATCATAAAACAAAACAATTTGGGCAAGGGAACCAACAATATCACAATAGAATCTCGGCAAGGGAATAATAGTTTAAAAATAATATCCTTGCAAGGAAAACAATATCATAAGCAGTAATATCCCGGCAAGAAAACCAATATCAATAACAATAATATGCCTGCAAGGAAACGATATATCTCATCTCATTCCCTTGGTTGCTTATCAACATAAACCTCAACTTGAGCCAATACTCGACAATAGTCAATTACCACGAATACTTTCACAAGTCTTATTCAACAATGATAATCATCATATTAAGCATGAATAATACACAACGGAGCCACAACAAGTACAACACGAGACTCACAGGCATGCTTGACACCGATGTATAGATACTCGTCACCGCACCTATACGTCGTACTCAACAATTAACACATAGAAAATAAGACCAAACTCATATTCCCTCAAGCTAAGGTTAGACAAAACACTTACCTCAACTTCTGTGGCCAAACTCAATCCTCAAGCACCACTTTCCCTTTAGAATTCACCTCTGATTTATTTGTATCTAACAATAATTAACTTAACAATATCAATAAATGATAAAAGAACTCAACTTTAATGCTTAATTATAGGTATTCAATCATTTTTCCCAAAAAGTCAAAAATTGACCCCGAGCCTGATTGGTCAAAACTCGAGGTTCGGACCAAAACCCGATCACACATTCACCTACGAGCCTCAATATGCAATTAGTTTCAAAATTCGAGCCCAAAATGAGGTCCAAATCCCAATTATTCAAAAAACCCTAATTTTACCCAAAATTCCTAATTTCTACCACACAAATCCTAGATTTTTGGATGAAGATTGATGAAATGCAAATGGAAATTTTAAAAAAAAAGTTTTAGAATCATATACCAAAACTTTGGGGAAGAACTTGCCTCTTGAAAATCGCCTCAATGCTCTCTAATTTTGAAAATATAAAGTTATGGACTAAATTCCCGTTTTGCTACTGTTTTTAATTCACTAGACAAGCCTTCTTCGCGTTCGCAAGAGGCCTGTTGCATTCATGAAGAGTTAGGCCTAGATGCCTTCGCATTCCCGTTTAACGGCCGCATTCACGGAGCTTTGGCTCCTCAAGCCTTCGCGTTCGCTATCAAGTGGAAGCATTCACGTAGGACAAAATCCATTTCCCCCAGTTCCCAGCCTAATTTCCCTACAAGTTCGCGTGAGTCCTTTTGCGAACGCGAAGAACAAAACTTCAACACACTAGAAATAGAAAAACCTGCAACTTTTCTAAGTGTAAAAACATCCTGAAACCTATGCAAAACTAACCTGAGCCCTCGGGGCTCCAAACCAAACATGCAGACTAACTTAAAATCATTATATGGACTTACTCATGTGATCAAATCACCAAATTAATATTTTTAACAACGAATTTAGCATCAAAATCAAAGAAAATATCAAGAACACTTAAGTTTCAAATTTCACAACCGAGAGTCTTATTCACGTCATATGAAGTTCGTTTCTTATCAAATTTTGCGGGCACAACTAAAATACCATATAAGACCTGTACCGGGCTCTAAAACCAAAATATGGGCGCGATATCATCAAACTCAAACACATTTACATTTTCCAAAAACACTTATAATTTCGATTAAATAATTTTCTTTAAAAATTAATTTCTCGGGTTTGGGACCTCAGAATTCAATTCGGGGCATACGCCCAAGTCTCATATATTCCGATAGATCCTCTGGGACCGCCGAATTACGGGTCCGGATCTGTTTTCCAAAAATATTGACTGAAGTCAACTTAATCAATTTAAAGGCAAAAATTATTATTATTTTTACATATTTTCACATAATGGCTTTTCGGATACACGTCCGGACTGCGTACGCAAAAAGAGGTGAGAAAAAAAAGAGGTTTTAAGGTCTCGAAATACAGAATTTAATTTCAAAAGTAGTGAAGACCTTTCGGATCATCACACTAATAAACTTCATCTCAAACTTACAGAACATATTGTGTTCACAAATTCATTATCAAACGCCATTGTAGAACTGACTCTGGGTACGAGGTGATTCGCCAATAACAGGAATTCAATTTGCTTCTTTTGATCGACTCTGACTACGTGATGATTCACCAGTTGACAGAATCGCATTAAGTACCTTTGAACGAATTGGCTGCATGGTAATTGTTTAATAAAGGCATTGGATTCAGTTCCTCTTCTATAGGAATTATATCCAATACCCTGAACGTACGATATCTCTGTTTAATACAAAAAGTATATTATAAAAAGAAAATAAAACTAATACGTCAACATACTAACACAAAGACAAAAATAAAAAAAATATTAACTTACTGCATGATTACTGAAGTAATCCTCATAAAGTTCGTTATATTTAGGCTCTCCCACACATATATAATGTAACATCCTAGGAACCTGAGGGGTATCAAGGTACTCATCCTCTGTTAATACTTCTCCTGAATATCTGGAAAGCGCTCAAAGAACCAAGCATATAACGAAGATGGAAATCCACCAACTTTATACTCCGTTGAATGAAATTTGTTCTACTTGTCCAATGTATGTTTCAGTGAGGTAATGAGCTTCTTATAGTACACATTACCCCAATAATATTCAGCACAAGCCTTATCACCTTCAACAATAACTGCATACTCCTCCAACAAAGATAATTCAATCTTTTTTCTAAACAAAATAGAGTCCACAACAAGAATTTTCATAAGCTTCACAGCATTTTCATCACTCTCGCATACGTGTTTGAAATTCACATCACTATTTTGAATTGCATTCCGAGTCATAAAATCTCGAATGTTCTTCAAGCTCATACATTTAGACTTCCCAAAATAGCGGTTCAGTATATTACTCTCTCGATTAATTGGTTTTTAATATTATGTGATGTGATCCGCAAACCACACATAATGTGAAAGTCTTCAAGGGTGAATGATACATCATGGACAAAACATTGAAACTAATGGAGTATCGATCATTGGTAAATATTCGAGAAAGACACAAACAATGAACCAACTTCATGCTGCATTTGAAATTCTCCATAGCCATAATATATCGAAATGTACCATCTTTAAACTTATCCTGTTGTGCAGGAGTTAAGAAACTTGCAATTAAACTCTTCAAATCATGGTTTCTCTTCTAGTAACCACGACAATTAAACCAATCTCCAAACTTATAATATATATCCCCTGGTTTTGTAAGTGGAGCAATAGGGACTAAAGGACCTGTGGATATTATACATTTTTAGGTGCATTAGGTGTTGCTTTACGTGTTTTAGCTGCTTTAGGATCTTTAGGTGCTTTAGGATTTGTACGTGATTTGGATTTTGTAGATGCCATCTGTTAAAAAAAGTAAAAAAAAAAAATAACATCTGCACATTATCAAAAAAATCAGTTAAAACTTCAGCTTTGACAAGGCTGAAGTTCAGCAAATATAAAACAAAAACTTCAGCTCGTAAATGTTGAAGTTCCGCAAATACAAAACAAAAACTTCAACTCCTAGAATGCTAAAATTCATCAGCTACAATACAAAACCTTCAACAAAAATATGTTTTAATTTAAAAAAAAACACAAATTCAATTCCAAAATAATGCTTAACTTCATAAAAAATATAACAAAAAACACAAAACACAAAATAAATTTCAGCTCCTAAAACTAAGGTATCATTGAAGTATTATAAACTTCACGTTTTAATAGTATCATCTATTTAACTCTCAAAAATTTTAAAAATTTTCGGCGTCTCCAAAACTCACTGAAGAATTTATACAGTTTTCATAAAAAACACAAAAACACGTTAAAAAAACTAAAAAAACACAATCGTAAAAGCAAAACTAATGCATTTATCAAAGTAAACCCTAGGAAACTATTTTATCATAAATATATGACTATCAAAATCAAAACCAGAAATTATATCGTAAAAATTAATACTAAAATAAAACCCAGAAAGTTAATGTAATGTAATTATTATTATACGTAATTTATTGGGGAACAAACAGTTGAAAATCAAAAACAACGACGAAAATCATTTGATTTCAGAGAAGAACAAATCAAAAAAATGCGAATAATGGGAGAGAGAGACAGAGACAGTAGCGGACTAGCGTATACTTGAAGAAAAAGTAGTCTTTTAATAAAGAAGGGTAAAATAGTATTTTTAAAAGAATTTTAACAAAAAGGGGGTACAAGTGCAAACAGAAAAATAAAGAGACTATAGGTTAAAAAATGGACGACCAAATAGGGCGCCCATGAAATTTTTACAAGAAAAAGAGAAGAAGCTCTCCTAGAGTTGCTACGGGAGTGGATTAAAATGGAAAAATGACACTATATAGCCGCTTTTAAAATATTATCGGAAAACATGTATTATATGTTTTGTACATATATACATTTAGTATGTTATATACAAAAATTATATAAATTTTATACACTTTTTCGGTCACTAAATATAAATAATTTTTTGCACGGGCTAATTAAATATGATAATACCCCAAGTAAAATTGAAGGGGTTCTACGTCAACAATTTTTAAATCCAAACTTAATGAAAAGAAAAAATTATATTAGTATAATCATTATTTAAAATCATTTTCCTCTATTTGTGGGAACCAAACTAATGTATTTTGATGTATTTCTTCACCTATTATTCTTAAATCGACAGTGATTAGTTTACTTATTTGAGCGTAAAGCCTAGCTATCTCATAACAAAGTGAAAAGCAATCTAAGATGAAAACTTTTCCATTTTCAACAATATGACACAAGGCCTTTACAAATTTAATGAAACATCACTTTATTGACTCTTAACAAGGGGAAAAGCAAAGAAAACTCAAATTGTTGGACAAAAGGAGTATAACTATTAACTTTCAAGGAGTGATTCCTAAAGTTAATTTCAACAAATAAACCCATTATTAGCTTATTCAGAAACTAAAAGTATATTAACAGAGAGTATAATATAGTTTTGTTTATATTATATATAGAACAGTGATTTGCTTAAAATTTTAAATTACGAAAGAGAATGTACGAAGAATTAGTTTAGTGACAAGTTCGAGTTGCAGCTAGGTGGATTTAAGCAATACAGTTCCACAATTGATCGCATAATCTATCTGGATTAGAAAATATTAGTATATGTTGAAAATATATAAAGAACTTTTATATCATTAATATAATTTAACGGATTTGTTATTCGATAATGCAAGAATTCTACACTTGAACCTAAAAAATAAAGAGAAAAGTATCCAAAATAAATGATAATTAAAAGCTGGAAATATATATATATATATATATATATATATATATATATATATATATATATATATATATATATATATATATATATATATATATATATATATATATATATATATATTTTGTATATATGTGAATTCTATACATATAATATTCATATTTTATATATTTTTTAGCTAGGAAATATAATTAGTTTAGGCCGATCGATTAATTTTATATTTTGCCGAAAATAAATGGGGTAATAAATAATGTTAAAAGTAAATCAAAATGCATGAGCCAATTAGTTTTTGGGCCGATAATTGAAAAATAGTCAACATTTACAAATTCATTAAAAGAATAGACATTCTTTTATGCGAAATACCCCAGCTAAAACATGAAAAACTACATTGTAATATGTTGAATTGTGGAACTTCTGCATATAAACTTCTAGCATATTATGTTAGAACTCAAGCACATTATGTTGGAATCTCATATATAAAAAAATCGAACTCCAGCATATTATAGTAAAAAAAATTTCAAATTTTATGGGTATTTTTGTTAAGATTTATTTTTACATAAAAAGTAGTTAAATTTCGAATACTTTTAAGACTATCTCTATTTTTCAATTAACAGTAATAAATCAAGTTATTTTTATTTTTCCGTTAAAATAATATGGACTAGCCAGTTTTTGGACTGGTCATTCAAAAATAGCCAGCGTTTGCCAAGTCATTGAAAAATAGCCACTATTTTGCTGCAACAAAGACGATCCAGCATAATATACTGGAGTTCGGTGCACCTGTGTATGAACTTCCAGCATATTATGCTGCACCGATATACTTTGCTGGCTCCAGTGTAATATACAGAAGTTCCAGTATATTATGCTGGATTATTTTTCAGACTTTGAACAATGTTTTCATTAAGATTTATTTTTAAATGAATAGATACTAAATTTCGAAGAGTTTTGAAACTGTGAATATTTTTGAATGACCAATTGTAAATCTGGCTATTTTTACATACCTATGCACTATTGGATCCTTTATTACCCTCTCTACTCAAGTTTCGCTTTAGTTACCACTTATACATAAAATTATCAATTATGTACATTTGCAGAATTTAAGGATAATTAGTCAATTTTTACAATCACTTAACTTACAAATCTCACCCCCCCCCCCCTATATTTCTCTCTTTGTATCTTACTTCCCCACGTTTCTATCTCCACATCCCACCTTCTTCCCCCACGTATCTTGCACAAGAGAGCAGCAATTCCACCATTGACAATCATTAAAAAGCTTTGAAGCTTTGAATTCGAACTTGAGTTTTCAAAAAAAATATTATTTGTTTGAATTGGATGTTATTGCAAAGAGTTGGGATTCTCTCTACGTCTCTCTCTATCTTTCAATTCGTAATTTCAGTATTATAAAGTAAAAGTAAAGAGAACAACAATTACATCATTGACAACCATTAAAAAGCTTTGAAGCTTTGAATTTGAATTTGAGTTTTTAAAACCTTTATTTGTTTGGATTGGGTATTGTTACAAATAATTGGTAATACGGTTTGAAGTTTATATTTGAGGGTGTTTTGGTGAAGATTAGACTTGATTTTGGCTTAAATTCATATTGAAACTCGTCGAAGAAGAAGAAGAAGAAGACCTGATATACATTATATTTATGAATTTATAGTAAATTTGTAAAAAACTTGTATTTTGTTGTTTATATATATAAACAATATTGTATAAAGGTTATATTAAGTTGTATGATATTGTAATTATATATAACTAAGCAGAAATAATGTATGAAAATTGTAAATAAGTTGTATAATATATAATTAGTTGTATGAAATTTGTTTTTACTACGTATAAATCGGATACAAAAATTTCAAAAGATATATGTATAAAATTTATATTTAAGTTGTATCTTATTGTAATTGTATTTAACTGGGTAAAAATAATAAGTGAAAATTGTATATAAATTGTAGATAAATTGTATAATATATAATATAATTGAGTTCACCAAATTTGTATCGACTAGTTCGAACTCAACTCCTCTCCATTTACTATTGTCTCCATTTTCCCAAGTTCTTAATTAGATGGAATACACATGTATCATTTTAAAATTAATGGTTTAGATTTAATTGGCTAAAGTTAGACATTAACAATGATTAGATAGTCATTGAAATTTTATATATTTGCTCCCAAAAGATTTGATAATCCCATAATTCTAGCTATTGATTTATTTTTTCCTTATATTGTTACCCCTGTTTCTCAACTATTCATGATCTACAGTAAATTAACAAAATTTGAGTAAATAAAATAAAAAGAATCTTAAGTTAAGCAACTAAAATTAGGCAATCAACAGATCTCAAAGCATTCGAATTCACATCATTCTTTATTTCTTTCTTTCCATATGCTTATGTCCATCTTCTTGACTTTTTCATGTTCAATCAATTCTAGCAGTGTATTTTCAAAATATTCATATCCATGTGACCATCCTTTGTTGGCGTCCAAGTCATCTATTTTAGTCACAACAATGAATCTGATTTTTGTGCCTTCAAATCATATATTCTTCTTCTGATCGTAACATGGAATGGTAAAAATTTCTTTAGATAACTGTTAGTATCTTCAACAAAGGTTTCCAATCTCAACATAAGCATTACATATTATAATTGGATTTTTTCATGAAGGTTGTCGTTTATTTAATTTGTTATCAAAACTTAATATTTTTCCTTATGCTTCCCATTTTGGAGAGAAGAGGGGAGAGTGGAGAGAAAAAAGGAAAATAGTATAACTAAATTCCTTGATTGAAGGCACAAATAATGGATTGATAGTCTTTTAAGGTGGAATATATATATTTTGTAAATAAAACTTGTTTATGCCGAATAATTAATTAAACACGAACATTTAAGATGATAAAATTTCTAATAGTATATAGGTATTAAAAGAAATCCCTTTTTGAATTTGTTCCCATTGCTCCCCTCAAAAGAAATCCAACCCGCGTAAGAGCCTATTTGGACATACATTTTTTTTTGCTTTTTTTCAAATTTTTTTTTTTGAAAATAATGTTTGGACATACAATTCTTATCATTTTTTCTTTTTTCACTTGAAAATCTATTTTCAAATTTGAAAAAGTGATTCTCACTGTTATGAAATAATATAAAAGACAAGAACAATAATTCAAGAACAAGAGCAATAGAGAGAAGAGTAGAGAGAGTTCTTCTTATTGATACTTGGAGAATGTTAGGAGTGGTTTACAATGGTAGAAGACCCCTTTATTTATAGGGAGGGGGATGATTTAGCTACCAAGAATAGAACTCTAGAATCTCTCTAATTATAGACATTCACCTTAAATAGGAGATTTCATAACACTCCCCCTTGAATGTCTATTCAACAATGTGCCTCGTTAAAACCTTAAAACCAAAACCCAATGGGAAAAATTAAAGAAAGGAAAAAGAGTACACATGTTTGAATATGCGCCTATTGGTTGCCTCGTTAAAAACCTCGCAAGGAAAACCCAGTTGGGACAAAACCTTGTAAGGGAAAAAGAGTGCAACGCGCATTAACTCCCCCTAATGAGTACATCAATTTATATCCTTGAGCATTTGCATTCCAATCTTGTGCATCATCTTCAAAACGATCTTTGGTAGACGTTTGACAAATCAACCATATTGACTTGAATAAATATTCCGTACCTTGAAATCATCATTCTTGATAGATATGAACATCTTCATATAATGTCGTGGAATAACTCTTCAATATCTCCATAGATGCATCCTCAATGCCATCATGCTTATAGTTATAGCAAGATTCATATGTACACAAATTGTACTTGAGATGTGGTACTTCAGGACCAAGAATTGCATATGCTTCAAGCAACTTAAATTTTTCAAGTTAAGTCATATAAGCCATATAATAGACTTTAGATGCATATCAAGTTTTCCATGTCATGCTAGACAAATAAGATATCGAAAACTGATTATACATACCTTTGACTTTATACTTTCAAGCATTTGAACTATAGGTTCAAAACTACATGTCTTTCATATGGAATCAATTCTTCTTGAATTGTATCTCTTCCATTTAGTTACTTTCTTTGGGTCAGCAAATGCATATAGCATGCTTTGCAATATGTTGCAATTGAATTATCCCTTTTATGAACTTCAGGTTCATATCATGATATTCGGGGATATACATATACAAATGATAATTCATCCCATGTAACCTTTTCTCAAGTGTTTATCATGTCTCCCCCTCATGTTAGAAAAACTAACTTGTTTCCTCAACTTTGGAAAATCATCTTTGTGCATTATCATGTCAATATACACAGCACATTAATAATAAGATGGAATTATTTGGTTCCTGACCCTGAACCACTTGTGAGGGGAGAATATACTCTCGTATATCAAACTGATATATATAACTTTGTTCTCATAAAAAACAGTTTAGCTATTAAGTGGAAGCACTCAATAATTATCTTGCTAAACCAACTTTGATATAAACCAACTTATCAAGATGAACTATCTTGAGTAGGAAATCTGGAAATTATGCTCGAAGTTAGATTACTGAGCAATTTACCTCGCAATCACCGGCCAGGCTGCGGGATAATAAAAATTGCGCATGTAACCATTTCATAGATGCATCATATGTGGTATACATGGCAGGTGAATGGGCCATATTCACCTTTGATATTTCCAGAATTTATGGGCTTCAACCCGAACTCTTTAGTTGGTCAGTTCATTAATGAGAACAAGTGATACAAGAGAATTCGTAAAGAACTTTCTAGTTCTTTATTATTCACCTATGTGAATTTGCACATCATACATAAAATGAGATGGCTAACACGAATGCTAACTGAACAAATTATCAATATTGGTAAACTTCAAATTTACACCATGACATGTGCACTTATCAATAAACTTCAGGTTTATTATGACATGGGTTTTTATACCAATAGATATCCACTTTATTGTGGCATTCTTTCTTTTGTGTAGTACAAACTGGAGAACAAAGCGGGTAGCTTTTCATATGCAAATTACCCCGCTACAAGTTGTAGTAATAGGAGATATCAAAGCCTTCCTTTATTTATAGTCTCAATATAATCAATCGCTTTCGCGTGTACTTTGAAAACTGAATAAGTTTCTTTGAGACTTACTATAGCACAATACTCAATTGTGTTTCTCCAACATAGTAATAATGGGCTCTTCTAGAGCTCTCAATTAATTTTGTACTACCACAGATTCATCAACATCCATGTGGTGAATATCTTTCTTAAAGAGAAAGTTATACCATTATGGTCATGTCAAACTTATATGCAAGATATGTTTCTTGCATTATCGTTGTCCTTTAATAGTCATATTTCCAAAATACTTTGGCGTACAATAGGTACGTGACCAACGATCATTCATGCCATATATCATCTCAAACCTCCTTCTAGGGGTGAGTGTGGTATCATCTCAAACCTCCTTCTAGGGGTGAGTGTGGTATATTTAATACCAATTTCATGTTCATATTCTTCCAATAATGAATATGTATTCGTGAATCAAATGTTGTCACATTCACTTCGAGGATATGTGATTTTGTTATCCTTTTCAAATCTATAAATGCGTCAGGCATTTGATTTGCTATTCTTTGCAAATGGATAATCTTTTGTGCCTCTTTCTCACAAATAGAGGTGTGTGGATCAAGATGAGATAATGATGCATTTTTCCACAAAATTTCCCGTTTGGTTTCACCAACTTCTCCCCCTAATTTTGGGAAAAGTGTCTCATCAAATTGACAGCCTGCAAATCGTGCAGTGAACAAATCTCCTGTCAATGTTTCGAGGTAGCGAATAATGGAGGGCAATTCAACCTCAACATATATTCCTAACCTTCTTTGCAGACCCATTTTGGTGCGGGATGGCGGTGCTAAAGGCACATATACTGCGCATCCAAAAATTCTTAAATGGGATATATTGGGTCCATGACCCAAAACCAATTGCAACGGGGAATATTTGTGTCAATTCGTCAGTCAGAGACGAACTAGCATTGCTGTATATAAAATGGCGTGTCCCCAAACCGAAGTGGGCAGCCGACAAAATAAAATGCCGCATGCAAAATGGCATGAACCCAAACCAAAGTGGGCAGCCGACGAACTAGCATTGCTGCATGCAAAATGGCGTGAACCCAAACCGAAATGGGCAGCCTCGTTTTCATGAAGAATTCAAGATTATTCTCATCTATTGTCTCAATATGATATCCATTTTGAATGATATCTTTAAAACTCAACAAGTTCCTTTTAGACTTGGAGGAGAACATTGCGATTGATATCATTAAAACTCAACAAGTTCTTCTTAGACTTGGAGGAGAATATTGCATTCTTTAAGATAAACGTCGTGCCTTTGGGCAGAGTTACAGTTGCTCTTCCGTAGCCTTCAATCAATTTAATTCCCATGGTTTGATATAAAATAGAAATACACGAACATAAGAATAAACAAGTTCAATTCGTTTGTGTCACATAATATTTTCAAAATCTGCTGATGTCAGTTGACTAAAATAAATCAGATAGTCGATTATATGTTTTCCATAATCGATTACTATGCAGTTTGAAAATTTCAGTTTAAGCATTTTCATAAAACAATCGATTGTTAAACACACACAATCGATTGTTGAGCATTGACAATCGATTGTTAAACATAGACAATCGATTGTTGACAATTTTTGAAAAATTCCAGATCACACTGTTTTAAGACAATCGATTGTTAAATATAGACAATCGATTATTGGCTATTTTGAAAAATTCCAGAGCACACTGTCTTAAGACAATCGATTGTTAAGCATAGACAATCGATTGTTGACTATTTTGAAAAATTCCAGATTACACTGTCTAATGACAATCGATTGTTAGACATTGACAATCGATTGTTGACTGTTTTTGAAAAATTCCAGAACACATTGTTTTAAAGACAATCGATTGTTAATCATAGACAATCGATTGTTGACTGTTTTTGTAAATTCCAGATCACACTGTTTTAAAGACAATCGATTGTTGATCATTGACAATCGATTGTTTTGCAGTTTTTATGCGAAATATGAGATAACCGACTAGTTTTTCAGGTTAGTCGATTACCTCTACTGGAAAGTAAAAATATTATTGATATTTGAGCATATTGATACATTCTAAAAAACTAATACTAACATTATATCATGAACTAACTAATACGAGCTAATACTAATGGCTATTAGTTTATTCATAATACAAACAAGTAAAATAAAATCAAATAGCTCCATCTTCTTTCATCACGGATCCATCACCGATTAGGTGGTCTATCTTCCCCTCGGGTTGCTCAAAGAAGTCTGCCACATCCAAGTGGGTGATGTCAAAGTTGTCGTCAGAGACAAAATTCATTTCAGGGTGTTTACTCTTTCGAGATGCTTGATAAAGATCAACCAAAAGTCATGGTATACGGCAAGCCTTTGACCAGTGTCCGTTTTCACCGCAACGATAATATATAGTTTATAAACTATTTGCTTTTGGGTTCTTATCGTATCGTGCTTGTGGCAGAGTGACCAACTTCAGGTTGTCATATCTCTTCTTTAAGCCATTCCACAAGATAGGTGGATCTTTGACGGTGAGATATTCAATCTTCAAACCTTCATCAAGGTGATGGCGCAAGAAAATCAAGGCCTTAGCATAGTTTCAAACCTTCATCAAGGTGATGGCGCAAGAAAATCAAGGCCTTAGCATAGTTTCAAACCTTCATCAAGGTGATGGCGCAAGAAAATCAAGGCCTTAGCATAGTTTCAAACCTTCATCAAGGTGATGGCGCAAGAAAATCAAGGCCTTAGCATAGTTTTGGGTGGATGCATTATTTCTGTATTTAATGGCGTCTCCAAGACCCATAGCATCCAAAATGGATTTAAGTATCCAACACCCATATCATATAGTTCTTGCCCGAAATTTCAAGGGCAACGAACTTTCTTTTCATAATGTCAGACATAAACCAAAATTACATCAAGAGCGTGTTCATACTTACGGGCTCTATTACAATTATCACATTCACTTCAGGGAATGGATCAAAATCATGTGCTTTACACAATCTCATGTCAAATATTACTTTCATAAAGTGAAAGATTATTTTGAGAATCCTTATTGTTCTCATTACCACAATAATGACGATTATAACTTCGTCTATTGCCATGTCCACATCCATTGATACCTTTACGGTAATTAGTCTTCTTTCAGACTTATCACATACTGCTACCACATTCTCTAAAGGGAATGGAGCAAATTCAATTGGACGGAATTCTTTGCCACGTCCACATTCATTGATACCTTCATGGTAATATTTTAGTCTTCTTTCAGACTTATCATATACTGCTTCCACATTCTCTAAAGGGAATGAAGCAAATTCAATGGGACGGATTTTCAATTATTTGCCCACAATCATACATGAATTTAATCATGGCAGGACATAGAGATTTTACCACTTCATGTGGTTATAATTTCTTACAAACTCCATTAGAGTTATAATCAAACTTTGTTGTCTATGCTTTGTATATAAAACCAAATTATAGAATTCCAAGAATTTGAAAGGGAAAAGTAAATTACTTACCTTTAAGGTATACCAATTATATTTTCAATGTTTTCTTCCTTTTCTCTTTTGCTTTCTTTTGCTTTCTGTTTCGTTCCTCCCTTTTTTTTTTTCTTTTCCTTCTTTTGCTTTCTGTTTCGTTCCTCCTTTTTTTTTTTCTTTCTTTCTTTGAAGCAAAACCCTACACAAATAAAAAGTTAAGACAATCGAAAATTTCAATTGGTTAGAGACTCGTGCTGATAACGTGTTATGAAATAATATAAAAGACAAGAACAATAATTCAAGAACAAGAGCAATAGAGAGAAGAGTAGAGAGAGTTCTTCTTATTGATACTTAGAGAATGTTAGGAGTGGTTTACAATGGTAGAAGACCCCTTTATTTATAGGGAGAGGGATGATTTAGCTACCAAGAATAGAACTCTAGAATCTCTCTAATTATAGACATTCACCTTAAATAGGAGATTTCATAACACTCACCACTTTTTCAATTGAAAATGGGAATTTTTAAGTTTTTAGATTTACAAATTTACCCCATATTTTTAAACAATAGTATTTTGATTATTTATAATTTTTTGTTGATTTTTTAGGCTGCTACTTTTTCTTCTTCTTCTTTTTTTTTTTTTTTTGGTAACATCGGCATCTTCTTGAGGCCTTTGGTTAATAATATTCATTTACTTCATCAAAAAAAAAATATAACATTTTGATTGTTTATTTCAATTTTCAAGTAAGATAATCAAATTAGGGTGATTTTGAAATTTTTATAAGCTATGAGGTATTAATCAAATTTTATAGTTTTGCAAAAAAAAATATCCAAATATATTACAAAAATTATAACTAAACACTTACTTCATCTTCAATTCAAATTTTGTTATGAAATAGAAGATTCTTACACTTCTATTTAAGGTGAATGTCTTTAATGTATTTAATTAGAGAGATTTTAGAGTCCTATTATTGGTAGCAAGATCTTCCTCCTCCCTATAAATAGAGGTGCTCTCTACCATTGTAATTCACCCCTCTCAACTCAATAAGAAGAACTCTCTCTACTCTTCTCTATATTGCTATTGTTCTTGTTCTATTGTTCTTGTCTTTTGCTTTAGTTTATAACACGTTATCAGCACGAGACTCTACCGTCTCAAGTATCATTCTCGAAAATCCAAGGTATTTTCCCTCTTCCTAATTTAATTTTCGAGTATGTCTGACATTATGAAAAGAAAGTTCGTTGCCCTTGAAATTTCGGGCAAGAACTATATGACATGGGTGTTGGATGCTGAAATCCACCTAGATGCTATGGGTCTCGGAGACACCCTCAAAGATAAAAAAAAAGCATCCACCCAAGATTGTGCGAAGGCCTTGATTTTCTTGCGCCATCACCTTGACGAAGGTTTGAAGATTGAATATCTCACCGTCAAGGATCCACTCGTTTTGTGGAACAGCTTAAAGGAGAGATATGACAACCTGAAGTTGGTCACTCTGCCACAAGCACGATATGATTGGGCCCATCTGAGGCTACAGGACTTTAAGTCTGTTTCTGAATATAATTCTGCTATGTTCAGAATTACTTCTAAACTGAAGCTATGTGGAGATAACATCTCCGATTACGATATGCTTGAGAAAACGTTTACAACGTTTCATGCCTCCAATATGGTACTGCAGCAACAGTACCGAGAGAAAGGCTTTACGAAGTACTCTGAACTGATTTCTCTCTTACTAGTGGCTGAGCGAAATAATGATCTGCTCATGAGAAATCACGAAAATAGACCAACTGGGTCTACACCACTGCCTGAAGCAGATATGGTGCACTCGCATTATGCCAAACATAAAAGGGACCATGATCACGGTCATAAACGGGGTCAAAGCCAAGGACGTGGACAAGGAAGAAATTCCAAAGAAGTCCGTCACCCCCCAAAGAGAGATAACCACCGAAAGCAGAAACGGGGTCCAGAAGATCCTAAGGCAAATAGTTCAGAAACTATATGTTATCGTTGCGGTGGAAATGGGCACTGGTCTCGGACTTGCCGTATACCAAGACACTTGGTTGACCTTTATCAAGCATCTCGAAAGAGAAAAGGCCCTGAAACAAATTTTGTCTATGACGACAATGAGGATATCACCCACCTGGATGTGGCAGACTTCTTTGAGCAACCCGAGGGAAAGATAGACCACCTAATCGGTGATGGAACCATGATGAAAGAAGATGGAGCTGTTTGATTCTACTTGTATTAGTCAATGAATAAATTAATAGTCATTAGCATTAGCTCGTATTAGTTAATTCATGATATGATGTTAGTATTAGCCCTTTAGAATGTTTCAATATGCTCAAATATTTTTATTGTACAGTAGAGGTAATCGACTAACCTAAAAACTAGTCGATCGTCTAATATTTAGCAATAAAACGAACTTTTTTCCGCTAGGCCAGATATTCGAATACCAGAGTCTGATATTCGAATATCTGGGCCAGATATTCGAATATCAGAATTCCTATATTCGAATATCTGGCAAGATATTAGAATATGTGCTTAAATATTCGAATATCTAATATTTTTCGCATTAAAGTATTATTTTTTCCGCAAGGCATTATATTCGAATATTAGAATACAATATTCGAATATCCTAAATAACTGCTTCCCAAAACGCTGTTTAAACGCGAAACAAAAGAATTGAAGTTGTTTATACTTATATTTATGTATTTTTTTTGTATGTCAAACTATGGGAAAGCAAAATGGATATCTCACAAAGCGAACTTGGATCAACATCCAACTGTAAAAGTATTTGCCTAGTTGATTCATGTACTACACATACAATACTCAAAGAAAAGAAGAGTAATTGTGTAAGGCAAACATTACTACAATCTATGGAAGTAGTAAATTGATTGAAGGCTCCGGAAGAGCAATTGTAACTCTGCCCAAAGGCATGACGTTAATCATAGAGAATGCAATGTTCTCCCCCAAGTCTAAGAAGGACTTGTTGAGTTTTAATGATATCAATCAAAGTGTTCTCCTCCAAGTCTAAAAGGAACTTGTTGAGTTTTAAAGATATCATTCAAAATGGATATCATATTGAGACAATAGATGAGAATAATCTTGAATTCTTCATGAAAACGAGGCTGCCCGCTTCGACTTGGGTTCACGCCATTTTGCATTCAACAATACTAGTTTGTCGGCTGCCCACTTCGGTTTGGGGTCACGCCATTTTACATGAAGCAATGCTAGTTCGTCGGCTGCCCACTTCGGTTTGGGGTCACGCCATGTTGCATGCAACAATGCTAGTTCGTCTCTGACTGACGAATTGACACAAATATTCCCTATTGCAATTGGTTTTGGGTCATGAACCCAATATATCCCATTTAAGAAGCTTTGGATGCGCAGTATAGGTGCCTGTAGCACCGCCATCCCGCACCAAAATGGGTTTGCAAAGAAGGTTAGGAATATATGTTGAGTATGAATCGTCCTCCATTATTCGCTACCTCGAAACATTGACAGGAGATTTGTTCACTGCACTATTTGCAGACTGTCAATTTGATGAGACACTTTTCCCAAAATTAGGGGGAGAAGTCGGTGAAACCAAATGGGAAATTTTGTGGAAAAATGTATCATTATCTCATCTTGATCCACATACCTCTATTTGAAAGAAAGAGGTACAAAAGATTATCCATTTGCAAAGAATAGCAAATCAAATGCCTGACGCATTTACGGACTTGAAGAGGATAACGAAATCCCACATTCACGCGGAAAATGTTCCGATCTGTATTGAAGTCCCTATTGGACAAATATCTAGTGTCATATCCAATGAGTCAAATGCACGCCAGAAGCGTGGCAGACCATTAGGTTCCAAAGATCGAAATCCTAGAAAGAGGAAAAAGAACGATCTAAATGACACTATGAAAGAATCACATGAGGACGCTCATGATTTGATTAATTCCGAGATTCACGAAGAATCTATTGAGCCTGAGACTCTTGAAAATACGGAATGCAAGAATGTGAGGATCTCGAACCTCAGTCTGTGGTAGTACAAAATTAATTGAGAGCTCTCGAAGAGCCAATTATTACTATGTTGGAGAAACACAATTGAGTATTGTGCTGTAGTAAGTCTCAAAGAAACTTATTCAATTTCCAAAGTACACGCGAAAGCGATTGATTATATTGAGACTATAAATAAAGGAAGGCTTTGATTCTCCTATTACTACAACTTGTAGCGGGGTAATTCGTATATGAAAAGCTACCCGCTTTGTTCTCCAGTTTGTACTACACAAACGAAAGAATGCCACAATAAAGTGGATATCTATTGGTATAAAACCCATGTCATAATAAACCCGAAGTTTATTGATAAGTGCACATGTCATGGTGTAAATTTGAAGTTTACCAATATTGATAATTTATTCAGTTGGCATTCATGTTAGCCATCTCATTTTAAGTATGATGTGCAAATTCACATAGGTGAATATTAAAGAACTAGAAAGTTCTTTACGAATACTCTTGTATCACTTGTTCTCATTAATGAACTGACCAACTAAAGAGTTCGGGTTGAAGCCCATAAATTCTGGAAATATGAAAGGTGAGTATGGGCCCATTCACCTGCCATGTATACCACATATGATGCATCTATGATATGGTTACATGCGCCATTGTTATTAACCCGCAGCCTGGCAGTGCTTGCGAGGTAAATCGCTCAGTAATCTAACTTCGAGCATAGTTTCCAGATTCTCTACTCAAGACAGTTCATCTTGATAAGTTGGTTTATATTAAAGTTGGTTTAGCAAGATAATTATTGAGTGCTGCCACTTAATAGCTAAACTGTTTCTTATGAGAACAAAAGTTGTATATATCAATTTGATATACGTTGTATACGAGAGTATATTATATTCTCCCCTCACAAGTGGTTTAGGGTCAGGAACCAAATAATTTCATCTTATTATTAAGGTGCTGTGTATATTGACATAATGCACAAAGATGATTTCCCAAAGTTGAGGAAACATTTTAGCTTTACTAACATGAGGGGGAGACATGATAAACACTTGAGAAAGTGTTACATGGGATGAATTTTCATTTGTATATGTATATCCCCGAATATCATGATATGAACCTGAAGTTCATAAAAGGGATAATTCAATTGCAACATATTGCAAAGCATGCTATATGCATTTGCTGACCCAAAGAAAGTAACTAAATGGAAGAGATACAATTCAAGAAGAATTGATTCCATATGAAAGACATGTAGTTTTGAACCTATAGTTCAAATGCTTGAAAGATAAAAGTCAAAGGTATGTATAGTCAGTTTTCGATATCTTATTTGTTTAGTATCACTAATGAAAGATTGATATGCAGCTAAAGTCTATTATGCGACTTATATGACTTAACTTGAAAGATTTAAATTGCTTGAAGCATATGCAATTCTTGGTCCTGAAGTACCACATCCTAAGTACAATTTGTGTACATATGTATCTTGCTATAACTATAAGCATGATGGCATTGAGAATGCATCTATGGAGATATTGAAGAGCTATTCCACGACACCATATGAAGATGTTCATACCTATCAAGAATGATGATTTTAAGGTGCGGAATATTTATTCAAGTCAATATGGTTGATTTACTTATCAAACGTCTACCAAAGATCGTTTTGAAGATGATGACAAGATTGGAATGCAAATGCTCAAGGATATAAATCGATGTACTCATTAGGGGGAGTCAATGCGCGTTGCACTCTTTTTCCCTTACAAGGTTTTTTCCCACTGGGTTTTCCTTGCAAGGTTTTTAACGAGGCAACCAATAGGCGCATATTCAAACATGTGTACTCTTTTTCCTTACTTTAATTTTTCCCATTGGGTTTTGGTTTAAGGTTTTATGAGGCACATCATTGAATAGACATTCAAGGGGGAGTGTTATGAAATAGAAGATTCTTACACTTCTATTTAAGGTGAATGTCTTTAATGTATTTAATTAGAGAGATTTTAGAGTCCTATTATTGGTAGCAAGATCTTCCTCCTCCCTATAAATAGAGGTGCTCTCTACCATTGTAATTCACCCCTCTCAACTCAATAAGAAGAACTCTCTCTACTCTTCTCTATATTGCTATTGTTCTTGTTCTATTGTTCTTGTCTTTTGCTTTAGTTTATAACAAATTTAATAAAATTCCAAATTTTTTTTTTGGAATCATGTCCAAATGCCTACTAAATAAGTAAATCCAATCCAATTAGATATGGGGCCTAGTACAAATTAGCGGAACACACGTCACGTTGGTTTTGAATCCAATCGAACATCCGTTTGACGTTTTGACCCGACCCTCTCCCTCTCTCCCTCCTTCTTCCGCCCTTCTCCTGCGATCTGATTGTTGTCTCAGGTAAGCTCACACTCCACGAAAGCTCTTTATTGTTTTTAATTTTACTTTACTTAATAGACTACTATCATCACCTATCTTTGATCGAAACTATTCTCAATTTCTGATCAAGTTTCGATATTTTTCTACTTTTCCATTCGGGTTTGATCCTGTTGTGTTCTGAATTGTTAATTGAGGCTTTTTTCTCGTAATGTATTCCAGAATTTAAAGTGACTTGATCAATTTATTGACCAGATGGATTTAGTTGCAAAATACCAGGTACTTATTTTGTTTCCTAAAATAGGCACTTTCTGATGAACAAATATTGTGATAATTTGTAGCGTTAGGTGTGATTGAATTGATTGAAATGTGTTGCAGGGTGTAGTTGGAAGGGTGTTTGGTAATGAGAACTCCGGTTCAAGTGAAGATAGGTATATTTTTTGTTTCATCAATTCCTTTATTGATATCTCTAAAGGGTTCAATTCCGACATGCATTTATGAATAGTGGTGGTTTATGCGAGCTACATTTATATATAACTGAAAAGGAAGACAACTATGCACAGAATCTCTATTTAGTCGGAGTTGACTATATGAATCCTCAATATCCATTTCACCGATTGCCCTTTGGTCTGGTGGTAAGACCATAGCAAGTGATTTGTGAGCTAGGTGCATATCACACTAGAACCCTGCCACATGTAGAAACCTAGTATTTAAGTGGAGAAGGGTAGAGGCAGGACCATTATATACCGAGTTTCGAAACTTGCACCACTTGCTCTCGGGGATTCCTTGGTTATCAAAAGAAAAAAAATAAAAAGCCTTATAAAATGAATAACATTATGAACGAAAGACGGTAAGATAAATAATCCACTTCCTGGCAAAGATAATAGACTCATGTCCGTATTTATTCACTTTGAATTCAGATAAGTACTTTCTTTAATCATATATCTTGATGGGTTAAGTGTGTGTTGCATCCATGGAATGTGAACCTTGGTAGATATTGCTGCAGTACTTATATTTCCAATATGGTTAGAAGAAATGACTTCTTGCTATAATGAGGGAGACGTTCGGGATATGATGACATGACCCTGGAAATTGAATTTGTCCCTTAGATTGTCCAGCTGGTTATGTTGTGCTACTTTTTGCTGTTTTTAAACAGATCAAAAACATTATTTCCACCTTGCAGATTAGTCCAACTAGTTTAGCATGTTTATTAATCTAGTTTGTTCTTTTGACCATTAGCTATGTCGAACGCTTGCTTGACCGGATTAGCAACGGTGTGCTGGCTGAGGACAGGAGAGCAGCTATGCTTGATCTTCAGTCTGTTGTCACTGAAAGTCGTGCTGGACAGATGGCCTTTGGAGCAATGGGTTAGTGTCTCTTGTTATCTAGACAAGGGAATTCCTGCCCTATTTTTCTTTACCAGTGAGTATGTAATGATGTTTATTTATATCTTATGTTTCTTGCAGGGTTCCCAGTTATATTGAGTGTCTTAAAGGAGGAGCGCGATGATGTTGAGATGGTACAATTGCTTTGTTGCCTGTTTTAAATATGAAAGATATGTTAATGTTATTTTAGTGGAGTTTCTGCATTCTGTGTATTATTGGCCTGAAATCAAGCTATAGTGCTAGGTAATTGGGTGCTTTATTCCTCGAGTGCTACAAAAGGTAAACTTGACTTGAGCGAATTCATTGACATCCATAATGAAGTCAAGGCTAATTCTTGAAAAGTATAGCTGTTACTTATTGTAGATGTATATGTTAAAAACTAATGTTGTCAATGTTGTCAGTGACTGAGTTTGATATCACCCACTCCGCGGGTGATGATTTCTTGTGGACTCATGTTGTCTTTATTGATTCTAAAAGAGAAAGAAAAACATATCTTATTAGTTATTATATGCTGGCTGTTATTTCAGATTTTTCCTTTTTCTCCTTCATTTTTTTTGTTTTAAGAATTATTACTAAAATTAAGATTTTATCCTAAGGAGACTTGCTAGGAAGAACGAA
Organism: Nicotiana benthamiana; assembly: GCA_034376525.1. Classification (NCBI taxonomy): domain Eukaryota; kingdom Viridiplantae; phylum Streptophyta; class Magnoliopsida; order Solanales; family Solanaceae; genus Nicotiana; species Nicotiana benthamiana. The sequence continues at coordinate 176,754,825 of CM067339.1, forward strand.
CTCTTTGAGTCAGATTTTCTTATACACAATCATTTCATGCTTTGGACTATTTTTCTGTTGTTTGTGCATCAAACTGTTTGGTCTTCTGCTGTAAAGAACTATTCTTGTTAGACACTATCTCCAACTTAAAGCTTTGTGCGATTTTCTCAGCAATGTTAGTGGAACCCTTTTTTCATGTTGGAAACAACAAGATATTTACTACTACTTATTTTATTTTATTCAGGGATTACAAGGTATTTACTTTTGAAAGATTTAGTGCAGTTCGTGATTCTTCTGGTTGATCCTTTCATAAAAAAGCCTACTACTTTCTTACTTTATGAAAAAATATATACACATCAACAAATTTTAACTGAAGTGGTCCGTTATTTCCATTGATGGCGAATGGCAAAATCTTCCTTTTTTTGCTAATTGATGCACGTTTTATGCAACATTGTCACCTTGCTCGTCTCACTTAGTACTAAAAGTTACTCATCTTTGGTGCTTGAAGGTCAGGGGGGCTCTGGAAACTCTTGTCGGTGCCTTAACTCCACTTGATCATGCAAAAGGGCCTATGAATGAGGTTCAACCAGCTTTGATGAATAGTGACTTGCTTTCGAGAGAAGTAGATAATATCTCTCTTCTCTTAAGTTTGTTGGTAAGGATTTTCTTTGATATTGTTCTTGCTTTGTTTGTATTTGTTTAGTGAATAATCTCTTTGCGATTGGCTGAACTAATACCCTGGCAGTCAGAGGAGGATTTCTATGTACGATACTATACACTTCAACTTTTGACAGCCCTCCTAACTAATTCTCCACAAAGGTATCTTTAGTACTTTCTCTACATATTATTACAAGTATTCGTCCTTTTTAAACCCATTTTGAAGGGACGGCATGCTGAAATAATGTTCAGGTTACAGGAAGCTATTCTGAGCATTCCCCGTGGTATCACACGGCTGATGGATATGCTTATGGATCGTGAGGTATGAACTGAGAAATGTTAAAACTGTTTATGCTCTTTGTTTTTGTGGGATTTAACCTTTGGCTTGTCTTGAAGGTTATTCAAAATGAGGCACTGTTACTTCTAACTTACTTGACACGTGAAGCTGAAGTAAGTACTGCTTCCTTTTCTCGGTGGCTGCCCTTCCCCATGTTTTAAAAATATTCTTTCTTCAGATTTTAGTTTGTGGCCTAACATGGCTAATTCCTTTACAATCTACAGCAAATCCAAAAAATCGTGGTCTTTGAAGGTGCTTTCGAAAAGATATTCAGCATTATAAAAGAGGAGGGAGGTTCAGAAGGAGGAGTTGTTGTGCAGGTTTGTATGAGTGATCTACGCTTAAGTCTAAAATGATTTTTGTGGAGTAATAAAAGTAGGAGAACTGCGATGACTCTGATCTTCCATTCCCCCTCTTTCTGGAGGGGGGCTTAAATGATTTTTCAGTGATCGTGAGCTCAATTCACTTATACTGTCATTGAAATATTTGGGATTTCTTCACAAAATTCTTGCTGCTTTGAGTAAATTCCTTTTTGTAACCGAGCAACTCTTGATATTGGTTATCAGTCAACATTTCAACACAAAATTAGAATATACTAATTTATGTTGTTTTCTTATTTGAGACTCCGTGATTTACCTCCTTTTTTTTCTTTTATTTTTGGGTAAAGGGGACTCAATGACTTATTTTTTTACCTATTGACTTGATAGTGATGAGAAGCAGTTTTGCTTTGTTGATAAATTGCTAGTCTTTCTTTACTTTATTACTATCATCCTTTAAAATTTATACCCCCCCCCCCCCCCCCCCCCCCCGGGTAGTGGGGAGAGCTTTTAATCTATCCCTAAACTGAGAAATGATGATTTGCCTGTGTTGAGCTTTGGAGCTTGCTCACTGCTCTGTATCCAAATAGCTTCACATTATAAAGATATTTTAAGTGAAAGAGGGGAGAGGGGGTCGGCGTTTTCTATGAGATGCCTAGTCCAGGTCTTGAGACCATAGCTTGCTGCTGGAAACATAGTAGGCTTTTTCCACTTCATTAAGCATACTTAGTCTGAACCATATCTAGGATACAGCACTCCTTTAAGTCTTTTCTAATTTGGTTTCTCCTTTTTTTCCCTTGATGTCCTAGGAGCCGTATTTTTAGGTGAAGCACCTGCTTTTTGTTGAACTATCTTGAATCTCTTTCAATAGTTCGGCTTTGTTTTTTTCCCCTTCCCCTTCAACCAAGCAAAAAGATTTCAATTCATTACTGGGCATGGAAGCACTCAACCTAAAGCAATACACCTAATTCAAAAGTTTTGAACTTGTGTCGTCTGTCATTCTCTTGCCTTTTTACTTTTTCAATTTATTATTTGGGTAGAATTTTCGTCATGTTCTTACTTATTTCAGGTATTCAAACACCTTCATTCTTTGTTGTAACTTGTAAATCTTAGTATTAGTAGTTCATGGTTTCCAGAAATTGCCTACATGTGTTACAGTACACTTGCATCTGGTTTCTTAGAAAATGTGTGACCGTAATATTAACTTGTTCCTGATCACTGCTTTGTTGTTGAACATTTAATGGAAACCTTTTGTTGCTTTCTTTGTGGAATTCTTCAGGACTGTCTTGAACTGCTGAACAATCTCCTCCGCAATAGTGCATCAAATCAGGTTTCTGCTTGAGTGCGTCCATAGTGTTCATTACTCATATAATTTTTATGTTCCTAGTATTTACTATGAATCTTATTCAGGTATTACTTAGGGAGACGATGGGCTTTGATCAGTTGTTATCAATTTTGAACCTCAGAGGGACCACCTACAGATTTACACAACAGAAGGTTAAACCCAAAATCCATTTGTTTCTCTTCTTTCATTTTTTTAATATATTAAATGGGCTGCTTGACAAGAGGGGTTGCTCTGATGGTAAGCAACCCCCACTTCCAACCAAGAGGTTGTGAGTTCGAGTCTCCCCAAGAGCAAGGTGGGAAGTTCTTGGTGGGAAGGATGCCGGGGGTCTATTTGGAAACAACCTCTCTACCCAAGGGTAGGGGTAAGGTCTGCGTACACACTACCCTCCCCAAACCCCACTAAGTGGGATTATACTGGGTTGTTGTTGTTGTTGTAAATGGGCTGCTAATATGATTTACTGCTGTACCTAAGCCTTACTGGTCTCTTCTCATTTTCTTGTGCCTCACTTGATTGCCAGTAGACAATTAATCTACTCAGTGTGCTAGAAACCATGAATTTGCTAATCATGGGTGGCCCAGAAACTGATCCTGGCAGAGATGCAAATAAGCTGACTAATAAAACAGTCTTGGTTCAGGTTTGTTCTTTAATGCGAGACTGCTTACGTTTGGATTGCCGCATCATCTTCCTGACCTATTTGATTGATATTGTAGAAAAAGGTCTTGGACCATCTCTTCATGTTGGGAGTTGAAAGCCAATGGGCTCCAGTTCCAGTGCGTTGTACAGTGAGTGGACTAGTTCTTGATGCCTTCAAATCGATGGCTTCTTTCTAGTTAATCAACTTTCATGGTTTCTTTCTTGCACTTTCAATAGTAGGATAGAAAAATTCAAGAAAAGATTGTAAGGGGGTGAGGTGATATGACGGTTACTAAGACTTCTCTTCTGCGAATTCCATTTACACTATAACAGAGTGAACATTGTTCGGTATAATTGCTGCTATAGCTAGTGGATTCTTGAAACTTTATCCTCAGCACGGCTTTCATCACTGTCAGGCACTTCATTCCATCGGTGATCTGATTGCAAATCACCCTAAGAATCTTGAAGAACTTGCAAGCAAAAGGCTCGGAGAGGAACCAGATTTAGAGCCTGCTTTGAATTCTGTCCTCCGGATACTTTTGCGTACTTCTAGTAAGCAAGAATTCATGGCAGCTGACTATCTTTTTAAGAACTTTTGTCAGGTTTGTATCTTATGTGAGTTCTTGCTTAATTAGGCTAGATATTTCAAGGAGTTGGTTGTTACGATTTTAGAATGATGTCAGATATTGATAAAAAACCCTTCCTTTACTATCCCTTTTTTTGGACTTTAGTTGTGCATTATGCGCTCTTGAAATGTACATGTTCTGTGTGATGTGTGCAGCAAAATCCAGATGGACAGACAATGTTGGCATCTACTCTAATTCTTCAGCCACAATCAATGATTTATGCCCCTTTTGAGGAGGATGTTAACATGTCATTTGGAAGGTAATCTATGCTGCTGAAACTTTTACTTCCTAGTTCTTCTTTTTAGAGTGTTTGCGCTGTCTTCTCATTGACTAAAGTATCCATTAACACCCCCTCTCATCCCATAAATACACACAACTAATTCAAAATTCAAAGTAAAAAAGCAAAAAGATAAAGGAAAGGAACACTTAATTTGCTTCAGATGACTTCACATCTCAAACCCTCATCTCTATTTTTCTCCTTTTTTCTTCTTTTTCCTTTTTTTGGGGCAGCATGCTTCTACATGGTCTTACCACAGGTGAAAACGAAGGTGATCTTGAGGTAATTTCATGGGTTTTATACACTTTCTCAATAGTTCTTTGATAATTTTCAAAATAGACACTTTGTTATAAAAAAAAGACAACATAGACACTTTTGTGCTTGATCATTGTTGGTTTGTAGTTTTCGCATCTGCAAGACTATTGTTTGATTTAGATCACTAGACTCATCCAGTTCCCATGATACATGAACATAATCCTTCGGTTCATGGAGTAGAAACAATTGACGATCCATACCTGACATAAGATGTAAATTGCTTGCGATATACTTCTTTAGAATATATCATTTGTACAAGTAGAAAAAACATAAGAACGGCAACTATAATACTTAGGTTTTAGAAGGTTAAAATAGTAAACTAATAAAGATTGTAGATATCATTTTTACTGAGTTGAATGCGGAAGAAAAACGATATCAGATTACTTATTAGGAGAAAAAAAAATGATTATAGCGAATTGTAAAACAACAATAACAACAACTACCCAGTATACTCCCACCAGGTGGGGTCTGGGGAGGGTAATATGTAGACGAGCCTTACCCCTATCCGAAAGGGCAGAGAGGCTGTTTCCAATCGACCCTCGGCTAAATTATAGCAAATTGTAAAACAAAAGGATATAATTTGGTCCATAAATTTTGTTAGGCAATATACTTTGTTTCAATCTTTAAGACAAGAGGGGTTGCTCTGACGGTAAGCAACCCCCACTTCCAACCGAGAGGTTGTGAGTTCGAGTCTCCCCAAGAGCAAGGCGGGAAGTTCTTGGAGGGAAGGATGCCGGGGTCTATTTGGAAACAGCCTCTCTACCCAAGGGTAGGGGTAAGGTTTGCGTACACACTACCCTCCCCAAACCCCACGAAGTGGGATTATACTGTGTTGTTGTTGTTGTTGTTGTTGTTGTGCTCTAAGGAAACAAATTCATTTTCTCAAATTTTAAACCATCATTTGTAATACGCTATCCAAACATATTTGCTCTTAATCTTCTTACTAATCAAAATGGAGCTAGTAATTTAAAAGGCTCATGTGTAGTTAAAGTTTATACATTGCTTGTCCTGTTTCAAAACTCCTACTTCTTTCAGCTTCGATTTTGTTTTCCAAGAATTAGAAGATTGTGTATGTTTTTCGTAATTAGAGGTGAAAATTGACCTGTTATTTTTCTTGAATATATTATCATTTTACTAAAAATTATGATTATTTCTGGGCTTGATTTTTGTATCTGATGTGCACAAGAGGATTACACATTTTTGTTGTTCTCCATGCTTCCGATCATCTTTTCTTGGCAGAACACCAGAACCCGTAAAACTACTTCCCACCAGCACGTGAATCATGAAATACTTAAAATATGTCAGAGAAAGGAAAATCCTGGTTTATAAAACGTGCCGAATGATTGTCTCAAAAGATTTTGAATCTTGGTGTTTCTCCTTCTGTTAGCACATATCTATTGCTTCAGGAGTTGATATGTGTACTTGGAGCATTAATTGTCATTTTGTCTTAGATTCGGCATGTTAACATTCAAATATGCAGACTTGTTCTAGAGCTGCCAGTGTTCTTTCGCATGTCATCAAGGGTAATAGCCAATGCAAGGAAAAGGTATGCAAAGTTCCTCCCACCATCCAGAGATGTTTTCCTTTATCTGACTAAAATAAGTTTTTTACACATGAACAAAAAGGATAAAGGTATTTTCATCATTGAGCGATGTTGTCAAAGTGTTTTTCTGCACCTATATTGTTATTGTTGCTATCAATTCTAGTCGACTGTGCTCTGACCATTATGTGTTGTGGAGCTAGAATTCATTTATGTTTTATAGATATAGCAAGATACACCTTATATTTAGGAGAACAGTCATGCTGGACTGTGCTGCTGTTTCTGTTATAAGAAAGACTAAGATATAGAAGTTTGTCTACCTTATTCTTTGGTTTAACCATATAAGTGAATTGCAGGTTCTGCAAATTCAACTTGAAGCACCTATGCCCACTCTCGGAGGCCCGGAGCCTTTGTTACACCGTATGGTGAAGTATCTGGCTCTTGCCTCTTCTATGAAAAGCAAAGACGGAAAATCAGGCACAAGCACATCTGAAAATGTGTTTGTTCAGCCCATTATCCTGAAACTGCTAATTATTTGGCTTTCTGATTGTCCGAATGCGGTGCAATGCTTCCTTGATTCACGCCCTCACCTAACGTATTTGCTGGAGCTGGTGTCAAATCCTACCACAACTGTATGTGTACGGGGATTGGCTGCAGTACTATTAGGAGAATGTGTAATCTACAACAAAAGCAATGCTAGTGGAAGGGATGCCTTTAGCATAGTTGATGCCATAAGCCAAAAAGTTGGGCTTACATCGTATTTCTTGAAATTTGATGAAATGCAGAAAAGTTCTCTTTTCACATCTGCTAAGCCTTTTTTGCCGCGTAAACCACTGACAAGGTCTACTGCTGCTAGTATGGCTGAGATTGAAGATGTCGGAAATGAATCATCTGATCAGAAGAATGAGAACCATCCTATGCTTACATCAGTATTTGATTCTCCATTCGTCTATTTTATGAAGCGCTTGGACGCTGATATTAGAGAAAAGACAGTAGAAGCTTACAGCAGCCCAAAGACCCAGGTGACAGTTGTACCAGCAGAACTTGAACAAAAGAGTGGGGAAAATGATGTTGACTACATCAAGCGGCTGAAGACTTTTGTTGAGAAGCAATGCCATGAGATACAGGTAAGGACCTTTGGGGTAACTTATGTTCTGAATAAATGTACTTTTCCATGAAACACAAACATTGATTTATTTGCTTCTCACTATTTGTATATCTGCATATGGTTGTCTGCCCAGTTGGGGTTTCAGTTGCATGCCAAAGTTCCTTGGAAAATCAAAGCTGCTGATATTTAATTTACTCTAGAAAAACTATCATTGCATTTTTCACTAATTTAGCCATCTTTATTCTTTATGATTAAAAATTACTGCATCATGTAAAGACGACAACTTAAGAAAGGTAAAGTAATTCATAGGATTATACTAGTATGTGTGCACCTATCCTCCAATGCAACCTGGGGGACCCTACGAATACTAACATTTCATAATTCGAGCAGCTTTCTTCATTTTGTTTTCTGTATAGTTGGGATTCGTGTATGCAGTACTCCTTCCATTTTGCTTCATACCTTTGCTTTTCTGACAATATTCACCTGCTCCGCTTTCTGCAAAAAAGGACCTTTTGAGTCGGAATGCTACTTTGGCCGAGGATCTGGCAAAAACTGGTGGGAACAACTCATCCCCTCTTGAGCGTAAAGTCAATGGGGGATCAGATAGAGTTCAACTGGAGACTATGCGTAGAGATCTTCAAGAAGCTTCTCAACGTATAGAGATGCTAAAGGCAGAAAAGGCGAAAGCTGAATCGGAAGCTTCAACGTATAAAAACTTAGCTGGGAAGACAGAATCTGATCTTAAAAGCTTGTCTGATGCATACAACAGTCTGGAACAGGCCAACTTCCGACTAGAAAAAGAAGTAAAAGCTCTAAAGAATGGAGACATCGAAGCGTTAAAGGAAGAAGCAAGGGAAGAAGCTCTGAAGGAGAGTGAAGCTGAACTGAATGATTTGCTCGTCTGCCTCGGACAAGAACAAAGCAAAGTGGACAAACTTGGCAATAGGTTAAGAGAGCTAGGTGAAGATGTAGATAAATTGCTGGAAGATATAGGAGATGATGTTGGTGATGATGATGGTGATGATGAAGAAGATGAAGACTAGAATGATGTTTTTTTTTTCTCAAGTAAATTTATTTCATTGTATTTCTTGTTAGTTTTTCTCCTCCACTCCCCCCTGTTTTCCTATGGTGCATAGGTTGTACATTGTAAAAATTTCCCAATACCAACATAATTTATGCCCGAACCAAGGATGTAAACCATTTTCTTGCTTTACTTGTAATTTCTCTACTAGGTTGGTCTGTATAAATTAAGTAAAAGTGTCTCATCTTTAACATTTTAGTCTTTTTAAAAGACGCATAATTCATTTCGGAGTAAAGAGAGGTAACCCTTTCAACGAAATACGTGTACGTACTTTGGTCAAACTTCGGGATTTTAAAACAATACGAGATGTGTTATAAATACACTTCTATTTAAGGTGAATGTCTTTAATTAGAGAGATTCTAGAGTTCTATTTTTGGTAGCTAAATCATCCTCCTCCCTATAAATAGAGGTGCCCTCTACCATTGTATATCACTCCTAACATTCTCTAAGTATCAATAAGAAGAACTCTCTCTACTCTTCTCTCTATTTGCTCTTGTTCTTGCATTATTGTTCTTGTCTTTTATATTATTTCATAACACGTTATCAGCACGAGACTCTACCGTCTCAAGAACCATTCTCGAAAAATCTAAGGTATTTCCCTCTTCCTAATTTAATTTTCGATTATGTCTGACATTACGAAAAGAAAGTTCGTTGCCCTTGAAATTTCGGGCAAGAACTATATGACATGGGTGTTGGATGCTGAAATCCACTTAGATGCTATGGGTCTCGGAGACACCATCAAAGATAGAGAAAAAGCATCCACCCAAGACTGTGCGAAGGCCTTGATTTTCTTGCGCCATCACCTTGATGAAGGTTTGAAGATTGAATATCTCACCCAAGGATCCACTCATCTTGTGAAACGGCTTAAAGGAGAGATATGACAACCTGAAGTTGGTCACTCTGCCACAAGCACGATATGATTGGGCTCATCTGAGGCTCCAGGACTTTAAGTCCGTTTCTGAATATAATTCTGCAATGTTCAGAATTACTTCTAAATTGAAGCTATGCGGGGATAATATCTCCGATTATGATATGCTTGAGAAAACGTTTACAACGTTTCATGCCTCCAATATAGTACTGCAACAACAGTACAGAGAGAAAGGCTTTACAAAGTACTCTGAACTGATTTCTCTTCTACTAGTGGCTAAGCGAAATAATGACTTGCTCATGAGAAATCACGAAAATCGACCCACTGGGTCCACACCACTGCCTGAAGCAGATAAGGTGCACCCTCATTATGCCAAACATGAAAAGGACCATGGTCATGGTCGTAAACGGGGTCATAGCCAGGGACGTAGACAAGGAAGAAATTCCAATGAAGTCCGTTAACCCCCAAGGAGAGATAACCGCCGAAAGCAGAAACGAGGTCATGAAGATCCTAAGGCAAATGGTTCAGAAACTATATGTTATCGTTGCGGTGGGAAAGGGCACTGGTCAAAGACTTGCCGTATACCAAGACACTTGGTTGACCTTTATCAAGCATCTTGAAAGAGAAAAGGCCCTGAAACAAATTTTGTCTATGACGACAATGAGGACATCACCCACCTGGATGTGGCAGACTTCTTTGAGCAACCCGAGGGGAAAATAGACCACCTAATCGGCGATGGATCCGTGATGAAAGAAGATGGAGTTATTTGATTTTGTTCTACTTATTTGTATTAGTCAGTGAATAAACTAATAGTCATTAGTATTAGCTCGTATTAGTTAGTTCATGATGCAATGTTAGCAGTAGTTCTTTAGAATATCTTCAATATGCTCAAATATCAATAATATTTTTATTTTCCAGTAGGGGTAATCGACTAGCCTGAAAAACTAGTCGATTATCTACTTTTTTCGCATTAAAGCTGAAAAATAATTGATCAACAATCGATTGTCTTTGTCTAACAATCGATTGTCGTTGATACAGTGTAATCTGGAATTTTTCAAAAATCATCCACAATCGATTGTCTTTGTCTAACAATCGATTGTCGTTAAGACAGTGTAATCTGGAATTTTTCAAAATAGCCAACAATCGATTGTCTATACTTAACAATCGATTGTCTTAAAACAGTGTGCTCTGAAATTTTTCAAAATAGCCAACAATCGATTGTCTATGCATAACAATCGATTGTCTTAAGACAGTATGATCTGAAGTTTTTCAAAATAGCAAATAATCGATTGTATGTGTTTAACAATCGATTGTCAATGTTCAACAATCGACTGTTTGTGTTTAACAATCGATTGTTTGAAGAAAACGTTTAAACTGAGATTTTCAAACTGCAAAGTAATGGATAACATATCTGATTTTGTTAGTCAACTGTTAGCAGCAGATTTTGAAAATATTATGTGACACAAACGAATTGAACTTGTTTATTCTTATGTTCGTATATCTCTTTTGTATGTCAAACTATGGGATAGCAAATATGGATATCTCACAAAGCGAACTTGGATCAACGTCCAACTGTAAAAGTATTTGCCTAGTTGATTCATGTACTACACATACAATACTCAAAGAAAGGAAGTATTTCTCTCAACTAAATATGTGTAAGGCAAACGTTACTACAATATCTGGAAGTAGTAAATTGATTGAAGGCTCCGGAAGAGCAATTGTAACTCTGCCCAAAGGCACGACGTTAATCATAGAGAATGCAATGTTCTCCTCCAAGTCTAAGAGAAACTTGTTGAGTTTTAAAGATGTACGCCGGAATGGCTATCATATTGAGACAATGGATGAAGATAATCTTGAATATCTCGTCATCACAAAGAATGTCTCCGGCCAAAAGAGGGTTATTGAGAAATTCCCGTCTTTATCTTGTGGCCTGTATTGGACAAGAATTAGTGCAATTGAGGCACATTCAACAGTAAACCAAAGGGTTACTGATTCCAATACATTTGTACTTTGGCATGATCGATTGAGACACCCAGGATCGGTCATGATGAGACGGATTATAGAAAGCTCATATGGGCATCCGTTAAAGAATTTCAAAATTCTTTCGAATGATGAATATCCTTGCACTTCGTGTTATCAAGGCAAGTTGATTATCAGGCCATCACCAACAAAGGTTGGGACTGAGTCACCCACGTTTCTGGAACGTATACAAGGGGACATTTGTGGACCTATTCACCCACCTAGTGGGTCGTTTAGGTATTTCATGGTCTTGATAGACGCATCCTGTAGATGGTCTCATGTGTGCCTATTGTCATCACGCAACCTTGCGTTTGCAAAATTAATGGCACAAATAATTTGACTACGAGCACAATTTCCAGATAATCCAATCAAGTCCATTAGACTGGATAATGCTGCTGAGTTTACATCCCAAGCATTTAATGATTATTGCTTATCAATCGGGATAAAAGTTGAACATTCTGTAGCTCATGTTCACACTCAAAACGGTCTTGCAGAATCGTTAATTAAACGCCTGCAGTTGATTGCAAGGCCATTACTTATGAGAACGAGGCTGCCCACTTCGGTATGGGGACACGCCATCTTACATGCAGCAATGCTAATTCGTCTCAGACCGACGAATTACCACAAGTATTCCCCGTTGCAATTGGTTTTGGGTCATGAACCCAATATATCCCATTTAAGAATTTTTGGATGCGCAGTATATGTGCCTATAGCACCGCCATCCCGCACCAAAATGGGTCCGCAAAGAAGGTTAGGAATATATGTTGGGTTGAATCGCCCTCCATCATTCGCTACCTCGAAACATTGACAGGCGACTTGTTTACTGCACGATTTGCAGACTGTCGATTTAATGAGACACTTTTCCCAAAATTAGGGGGAGAAGTTGGTGAAACCAAACGGGAAATTTTGTGGAAAAATGCATCATTATCTCATCTTGATCCACATACCTCTATTTGTGAAAGAGAGGTACAAAAGATTATCCATTTGCAAAGAATAGCAAATCAAATGCCTGACGCATTTACGGACTTGAAGAGGATAACGAAATCCCACATTCCTGCGGAAAATGTTCCAATCCGTATTGATGTCCCTGTTGGACAATCATCTAGTGTCATATCCAATGAGTCAAATGCACGCCTGAAGCGTGGCAGACCATTAGGTTCCAAAGATCGAAATCCTAGAAAGAGGAAAAAGAACGATCAAAATGACACCACGAAAGAATCTCATGATTTAACAAATTCTGAGATTCATGAAGAATCCATTGAGCCCGAGACTCAGGAAAATACGGAACTATCCCTAAATCCAATTAATATTGAGGCAAATATTAATCGAGTGGATATTGTGGTGGATAATGCCTTTGCTTATAATGTAGCATCTAGCATTATGCAAGAATGTGAGGATCTCGAACCTCAATCTGTTGAAGAATGTCGAAAAAGACAGGATTGGCCAAAGTGGCAAGAAGCAATTCAATCAGAATTGAATTCGCTGGCAAAACGTGAAGTTTTTGGCCCTATAGTTGAAACACCTAATGGTGTTAAGCCTGTCGGCTATAAATGGGTCTTTGTACGCAAAAGAAATGAGAAAAACGAGGTACAAAGATATAAGGCACGCCTTGTTGCACAAGGTTTTTCTCAAAGGCCTGGTGTCGATTATGAAGAGACATATTCGCCTGTAATGGATGCGATAACCTTTTGTTATCTCATAAGTTTTGCGGTCCATGAAAAGCTTGACATGCACTTAATGGATGTGGTTACTGCATATCTTTATGGCTCACTTGATAATGAGATATACATGAAAATTCCCGATGGACTCAAGATGCCAAACGCGCATAACTCAAAATCTCGGGAAATGTTCTCAATTAAATTGCAAAGATCCTTGTATGGTCTAAAGCAATCTGGACGAATGTGGTATAATCGTCTTAGTGAGTACTTGTTAAAAGAAGGCTATATAAATGACGCCATTTGCCCGTGTGTTTTTATAAAGAAAACAACATCGGAATTTGTTGTACTTGCCGTATATGTTGATGACATAAACCTTATTGGAACCCCTATAGAACTCCAAAAGGCAATTGATTATCTAAAGGATGAATTCGAGATGAAAGATCTCGGAAAGACTAAACTATGTCTTGGTTTGCAAATTGAATATTTGGCAAACGGAATTTTTGTTCATCAATCTACCTATACAGAAAAGGTACTGAAACGGTTTTACATGGATGAAGCACATCCTTTAAGTACACCGATGGTTGTTCGATCACTTGATGTGAACAAAGATCCATTCTGACCACAAGAAAGGAATGAAGAGCTACTTGGTCCTGAAGTACCATATCTTAGCGCAATTGGCGCACTAATGTATCTTGCAAATACTACAAGGCCTGACATATCCTTTTCAGTTAATGTCTTAGCAAGATTTAGCTCGGCTCCTACGAGGAGACATTGGAATGGGATCAAACACATATTGCGGTACCTAAAGGGAACTACCGATATGGGCTTATTTTATGGCAAGAATTGCAGCCCGGATCTTGTTGGTTATGCTGATGCTGGATATTTGTCCGACCCACACAAGGCTCGATCTCAAACGGGTTATGTGTTTACCTGTGGAGAAACCACCATATCTTGGCGATCGACTAAGCAATCAATTGTGGCTACTTCATCTAATCATGCCGAGATAATTGCTATTCATGAAGCAAGTCGGGAGTGTGTGTGGTTAAGGTCGATAATACATCATATCCAAGACAAATGTGGTTTGAAGTGTGATAAACTACCCACAACTTTGTATGAAGACAATGCAGCATGTATAGCTCAATTGAAGGGAGGATTCATAAAAGGAGATAGAACGAAGCATATTTCACCAAAGTTATTCTTCACACATGATCTTCAAAAGAATGGTGATATCAATGTTCAACAGATTCGTTCAAGCGACAATATGGCTGATTTGTTCACAAAATCTCTACCAAAGTCAACCTTCAAGAAGCTAGTTCACAAGATCGGGATGCGAAGACTTAAGGACATAAATTGATGTTCTTATCAGGGGGAGTTAAGGCGCGTTGCACTCTTTTTCCCTTACAAGGTTTTGTCCCACCGGGTTTTCCTTGCGAGGTTTTTAACGAGGCAACCAATAGGCGCATATTCAAACATGTGTACTCTTTTTCCTTACTTTAATTCCATAATTTAGGCGTTAATCATACTATCATAGTTAAGGCTGTATTGTGTGGCGGTTCCGAACCGCAACCCGACCGGGACCGTGTCCCTGTCGGTTCTACCGGTTCCGATAGGCCGGTTCCGGCGATTCCGGTTCTACCGGTTCCAGGGACCCGTAACGGGCCGGTTCCATTATCCGGAACCGCAAGACCCGGCACCGGCTGGCGGTTCCAACGGATATTTAAAAAAAAAAAAATTTTTAAAAATTTAATTAACGGCTCTTTGCAAAAAGTAGCCGTTTGGAAGTTTGAAAAATAGCTATTTGGCCCCCAAACTTTATATAATTACACTTTTCCCATTTCTCAACTTTAAATACCCCCTCATTCTTTCATTTTTATTCACCAATTCATCAATATCTCTCAATCTCTGTCAAGCTCTCTTTCAATCTTTCTAGTACAAGTGCTTAATTTATTGTTGAAAATTCGTGAAAAATTGTGAAGTTGTTGAATTGAAGTCTTCAAGTGTTCAAGTTCAACGATTTTCAATTTTCAAGAAGTTGTTCGACAATCCGGTAAACTCATTTCAACTCTTACGTGCTAATAGTATATTTTTGTATTTTTAGTTTGCATAATTCTAATTAGTATGGCATTTTCGTTGAAAAAAATGTTCGGTAAAGGAAAGGTAAAACCGATGAAAGTAGTGGCCAAAATACTACCCTTCCCCGGCTCCCCGACCAAAAAAAGATAAGTAAGTTGAAAGTAGTAGCCAACCTAGATGTCCTAATCCGCCCTTTGTAATCCTTGATAGTGATCACCCTTGTTTTTAATTTACCGATAGTGAATTTCTACATGATGTTGCAGTAGGTGATAGATTAGATGATGATATTATGAATGCTCTTTATCCTATTGAACCTATCTTAGAGGAAAATGAGGATGATGATAATGATGATGAAACCCAAGCACCAGATTTAGATGATACACCTACTAGTCCTGCTTATAACTTAGGTAATGAACCGGCACACCCACCTGTACAAACTCTCACTTTTAGTAGACAACCTCCTAAGCGTACAGAAACATCATTAGTTTGGCAATTTTTTACTCAAGTAAGAGAACAAAATAATGCTAAGTGTAAAACTTGTGGGAAATTACTTGTTCATAGGTATACTGGAGATCGTAGCGGCACGGGTAGTTTGACTAAGCATATAAAATTACACCCTAGAGATAAGGCTAGATTTTTGCAAATGAAAGCGCAACAAGAGGGGGGACAAGTGTTGATTCTCAAGTTAACCCAAGTACTGGTTCAAATCTAGTTCAACCAGGAATAAACACTATCACCGGAGGTATTTTATATTAAGATCCAAATAAGGATCGTGAAGAATTAGCGAAAATGATTACTGTTATGTGCTTGCCTTATAGTTTTGCTTCTAATCCTAATTGGATTCATTATATTAGAAGAGTCTTTAATCCTACTTATAAAGGTTGGCCTCGCGCAACAGTTAAGGCCGATATTTATAAATTCAAGCATGAATATGAACAATATTTGCGCTATTTATTTACTCATATACCTAATCGTATTTCTATTACAACTGATATTGGTAGAAGCGGAAATGACTGTGATTATCTAACTGTAATAAGTCATTGGACAGATGAAGACTGGACAATGCAAAAACGCATAATTGCATATAGAATAATTAATTCACGGCACACTGGTAGGTTTATAGCTAAAACTGTTTCAGATATATGTAGATATTTTTGCTTTAGTGATAAAATAATGACAATTTCTATGGATAATGCTTCTAGTAACACTAGTGCAATAGGCATGCTAACACAAACCCTTAATCCTGCATTTAGTAATATTTTCCATGTTAGATGTATTTGTCATATTTATCATTTAATTGTTGGTGATGGTATGCGAATATTAAACACAGAAATTGAAAAGGTGAGAATGGCTCTTAATTGGCTTTTTATTCAAACAGTAGAACTAGACTTAGAGAATATTTTAAAAAATGTGACGAATATGGCTTTAGAGAAAGAAAGGTTCCTAAACCTTGCCCGACTAGGTGGAATTACATGTACGAAAGTTTAGTAGTAGCGTATGAATATAGAAACCCAATTAATGCTACGTTTAATTCTCGGGTAGGTGGTGAGGATGATGATGAAATGCTAACTACCCAAGATTGGACTAATGTTAAAATTCTTTTAGATTTTTTAGAACATTTTCAAGTGGCTACAAATGCTTTTTCTGGACAATATTATCCGACTATTTCTAACTGTTTAGTTTATATTGCCGCACTTGCTGATTTGTTTGTTGATTTTAGCGAGGGTGGGGATATTTATGAACTTGCAATAAATGAAATGAAACAAAAGTTTAAAAAATATTTTTTTCTAATCCCTCCTATTTTTGGTATAGATGCTATGTTAAATCCAACAATGAAATTAGGAGGTCCTCACTTTCGGTATTCTAATATTTATAGAGCTTTAGATCTTTCAGAAGACGAAATTGCTACATTAGCTGATGCGAAAGCATCAATTAAAGTTAATGCTCAAAATGTTTATAATGCTTATAAACAGGCGTTAGAGCATGCTAGGCCAAATATTCCAACCCCTACTTCGTCTACATCACAATCGTCTAAAAGAGCTGCTGGCTTAACAACTCTTAAATCGTGGACGGAGTTCAGGGGTTCTCAAGGTGATAATTTTGATGAAATTTTCCATCTAAATGAGCTTCAAGTTTACTTATCACAGGGACTAGAACAGGAGAATCCAGACGGCTCTTTCGACCTTTTGGAATTGTGGAAGTCAAGGGAAAAGCATTTTCCCGTTCTTGCAAGGATGGCTCGGGATGTTCTGTCAATTCAAGCGTCAACTGTTGCATCGGAGAGCGCTTTCAGTCAAGCAAGACTACAAATCGGTGATCACAGAGCGTCGACGCGGGAGAGCTTGGAAAAATTAGTGCTTTTTAGAGATTGGATCCGCGCAGAAAGAAGGAACTTTGGCATAGCAGAATCACAACCGGCAATAGATGAGGCATATGAAGAAATGATAGCAGAACTTGCTGAGGAAGCGACTTCACCCGGAAGTGGTGATGAACAAGCTTCATTTCCACCACCGCCAACACAACCTCCTCCCAACCTTGACGGATTTATGAGATTTGTTAGAAATACAACATAAATTATGATGTAACTTGTACATTGGCACGTCTTCTTTTAGTTTTTTTCCTTTTA
The DNA here is from genome assembly GCA_034376525.1 of Nicotiana benthamiana. Taxonomy (NCBI): domain Eukaryota; kingdom Viridiplantae; phylum Streptophyta; class Magnoliopsida; order Solanales; family Solanaceae; genus Nicotiana; species Nicotiana benthamiana. Next base: position 176,772,287 of record CM067339.1, read on the forward strand.
ATGGTGGTATTAGTACCATGTTGTGCTCATTCCATTGGGGGAAGGAAGACTAAGAAAGATATGTCACTTTGGTCAATAAATATGCTCTTTATCATATCCTTGAATATCTTTTTTCTCAATATTTCTTTGTGTTTACTTCGATATCAATCCTTGAATATTTATATAATATACAATATATAACATACAACACAATATACTAATTACAATATTCTCTTATATACATTATATACAATATATACTACTTATATACAATATATACTAATTACTAACTACAACATAATATATACATAATATACAATATATACTACTTATATACAATATATACTAATTACTACAACACAATATATACTATACTAATAACTTAGTACACCATATAAAATATATTCTACACTATACTAATGACTACTATACAAGATATTGACTTAAAAAGAAAAGCTCGTCAGACCCGCCAGACCCGGAACCGTTAGACCCAGGACCGCATGGTGCTTAGACCCGTCACGGGCCAGTTCCAACCTGGAGAACCGCCAGACCCGGAACCGCCAGAACCGGGATCGTGAGACCCGACACGCCATGCACAAATAGACCCGGAACCACCACACAATACAACCTTAATCATAGTGATTCGATTTCTGTGCTTACCAACTTTGGCAGGAAATAAGATATCCAAATAATCAGCACTACAGCAAATTGACTATTATAATCCGAAGTCGACTCATGTGCAACTCCAACTAATCTCAACTTGATTTTTTAAGAGTCATCACCCCTTTAAATGCTGATGTGACAAAAAGTGTGCGTGCATATATATATATATATATATATATATATATATATATATATATATATATATATATATATATATATACTTTTTTTAGAATATTATTTTTTAAATAATTTTTCCGAATACAATTTATGATAATACTTGGATAGAACTACATTAGTTACGCTAAATATTTCTATATGGCCAAAAATAATAAAGTTTCAGTTTATCTTTGTTTGAATTTGACATGAAAATAATGATTTATACAATTAAAATGAATAATCAAGGCATCTAAAAAGTTATAACAAATACAGAGTTTGAAATTAATTATTTTAGGTATAATTTTTTTTGTAGCTCTAAATCACGGTGCTATAAATTTATTTATTTTTATAGATTTTACCTAAAAAGGTAAAAAAAAAAAATACATCAAAATAAAAAGGTAAAAATACACAGTCAAAATAAATAGTCATTACATCAAAAGAAGAAATAAAAAGAGTGTATAATTGCAAGAAATTACAAGTGCAATTGTACACTCTTTTTATTTCTTCTTTTGATGTAATGATTGTTTATTTCAACTATGTATTTTTATAACTTTTTAGATGCCTTGATTATTATTTCAAATTATTTTCCGTCAAGATTAAAAATTAACTAAAACTTTATTATTTTTTGCCTAAATAAAATATTTAGTCTAAATGTAGTTATATCCAAGTTTTATAATAAATTTTATTCAAAAAAATTATCTAAAAAAATAATATTCTTAAAAGGGTAAGAAAAATATTTTTCCAAAAAAATTACCACATAGACAAAAAACCTACTTGGCAGGCAAGTGCACCCATACTTTTTGCCACATCAGTATCTAGGGGGTAATAGCTCTCACAAGGCCAAATTGAAGGGGGTAATTAAAACCGGATATAATTCAGGGAGGATACAAATAATTTAAGTCAAATATAGGAATGGTTTAAGGTATTTTGTCAATAATTTTTCATTGTCACAGTTGACATACGAGCTTTTCGATAAAACTACTGAAATAGGTATTTGCGTTTATGAAAAACAGAAGATATATTTTATATATATTCACAAAGACATCAGGTAACAATACATAAGAGAGAATTGGCAAATATTTAGCCTTATATTAGAATTGGCAATATAGCTAAATCCTAAAAAAGTACTTCCTTATTTTATTCTATCTCTATCTTTCTTTGTCTGTGTATTGGTTAAAATTTAGATTAGACTTAATAATTGCAAATGGACGTGGTCAAAGGATTAACCCGACTACGGCATATAAGGGCGAGGAGCCGTCCTAAGAGAGATTAACATCGAAGTTGAGTAACAGGTATGAAAGTAACGGTAGGATAAGTTAGAATAGAAAGAAGGAATATTCCACTGAATATTCTACCGATTATACTTTTTTAGGGTTTCTCCGGGACATCCCTTATAAATAGAAAACAATAAAGAACAAAAGGAGGATTTTCACTTTTTGATAAGAGCACATTGTAAAGGGTTGACTAAAGAGAATATACTAAAGTTTGTTCACTGAGTCACATTGTTTGATTTGTGTTGTTCATTCACAAGATCCAAATATTCCTTACACATTTTCATTTCCTACAATCCCACATTGTCGTCAGGGAAGAAAATCGTCGAAGTTATCTAAACATTTGGGTGATTAATCCCTTCTTATTACATTTATTATCATTACCTACGCATGCTTCTATTACTATATTCATTGACGATCATTGATCATATACTTGACATTTATTATTCTTGAACATGGTCTCATCCCATTGACATTCTTCAATTTTGGATCTAGAATTTATTATGTTTAACTAGAATTTACTCTCTCCTAGACCCCACCTGGTGAGAGTATACTGGGTAGTTGTTGTTATTGTTGTTGTAGGATTCACTCTCTATTTCCTCATTAATTGATTTAACAAAAAGTTCTAACACTTTTTGGTCAAACAGTCTTTCTTCCCATTTCTTCTTCTATATTTCCTCTCTCTCCTATGGTTTAGCGAATATTAATTAAAATAATGCATAAAAGTCAATGGGATAAAAAAGTAAGGTAGCTGTATTGAACCCAAATCGGAAAAGATCAAAAGAAAAAATTAAGAGAGAAATTAGGAAAAAATAGGTTTCAACTTTCCTTTTCTTTTCACTTCTTTTTTTCTTTTTTGTTGAGTGAGTGGGTGTGGTTAGAAATAGTTGAAAGCACCTAAACGATGCAATATACAAATTTGAGCAAATTAGAAATGAGTTAGAATTGTTTCAAGTAAAATCTATACCTAAAAATATAACTGCGACATGCATATATTATTGTATATTATGTACAACAATGTATATTACACAAATTTTTGTGGACGGCAATGTATATTATATTGTATATCGTATATATCACAAACAAATATTCATAGAAGGTTAAATTGGAGTACTACTTTTTTTTAAGAAGTTTTCGACAAAGCTCGAATTGGAATGAGTTTAAGGACGAGGAAGATGTTTTTATAACAGATATGAGGATTTACAATCATGAAGATGGAAACATTGAATTTTTAAATCTTAGATTGTTACAAAGTCCTTTTTCTTTGTCAACTTGGGTCAAACCATCAATCTGAGGAGTTTTATTGTTTCTTTTCAAGTTTGGTTATTTATTAATTTTGCAAATTATTTAAGTTGATTTATTTATTTTGGTTGATGTCATAATATGCCTTCTGATTGATGATGTATGAATTCTATGGTATTTATTCAGTGTAACTTTTTGTTGCATTATTGAATTTATTTTGATTGAATTGGTCGCTTTGATTCTTTGTTTAAGAACCAAAGTGAAACTTTTTGCTAAGTAATAATCCTATCAACACCACGAACCAGAGACGGAACTAGCCTATTAGGTTCATTTTTGGTTAAACATTGTATTTATATCAAAAAATTTATTAAATATATACAAATATTTAATTTCAAATCAAAAATTAAGACGATTTCGAGGTAAATTCAAAACCCACAAACTTTAAAATCATATACACCACCGACGCGAAGGATGAATTGTCTAGGTACGAAAGTATGTGCTCTGCGCGTTAAAGGGCAAGTGCACAAATAGTCGACTTTAGGCTCCTTATTTAAAATATGAAGTTTAATTTTTTATTTATTTATAGGTTTAACTATTTCAAAATCAATTTCAGATATATGCGACTAATATTGCAAAAATAAGTTATTTGAAGTTACAATTTTTATCTGAAATTTATTACTATATTACTTGTGCAAGCAAATCTAAACCTCAAATATAATGTATTTTTGAGAAGTTTTGTTATCCAGAAAAAGATTTTCCTCTCTAGTCATGGAACCACAGTCCTATGGATTTCAATCCTCAATTCCATCCAAATCGCCCGACACTAATCTCCATTCTCAAACTCACAATGAGGGGAAGAAGTTAAACGGTCTTATAGAGATATTGTTGACATTACTTAGACGTTTGAGTAGTTGTACAATTTATTTTGTATATGTGATGTATATAAAGTGTATATAGTATAGGAGTATTGGTTTGTGGTGCTGATGTGGGCTGTGATGTTGAACTGATATGGGCTGTGATGTTGAACTGATGTGGGCTGTGATGTTGAATATGAGTCCAGTCATTTTCTGAGCCCAAATACTCACCTGACCCGGTCCGCCCAGGTAAGTATATTTGTATATACTCTGTAAGGATGGAACGATCCAGAAGATCAGATTTTTACTTTTCCTTTTCCCAAAGCTGGCTCTCGTTTCTCTCAATCTTCTCCTCCTTCTCTCTACTTTCTCTCTCTAACTTTCTGTGATTTCTCTTGTATAATCTCAACATTCACATGGTATCGTATAATCTCGTATAATCTTCCTATATCTGTTTATTGTGATAGTCAATCTGCCATACACATTGCTACTAATCCAGTTTTTCATGAACGCACAAAGCACATTGAGGTGGACTGTCATTTTGTACGTGATCAGGTCAACGCTGGCTTCATTCAGTTGCTTCATGTTTCCACTTCTCGACAACTAGCTGATTTTCTCACAAAGCCCATTACTGGGACTGCTCTTCATCCTTTGCTGTCCAAGTTGAAGGTGGTGTCCCCCTCCAACTTGAGGGGGGGTGTTGACATTACTTAGACGTTTGAGTAGTTGTACAATTTATTTTGTATATGTGATGTATATAAAGTGTATATAGTATAGGAGTATTGGTTTGTGGTGCTGATGTGGGCTGTGATGTTGAACTGATATGGGCTGTGATGTTGAACTGATATGGGCTGTGATGTTGAATATGAGCCCAGTCATTTTCTGAGCCCAAATACTCACCCGACCCGGTCCGCCCAGGTAAGTATATTTGTATATACTCTGTAAGGATGGAACGATCCAGAAGATCAGATTTTTACTTTTCCTTTTCCCAAAGCTGGCTCTTCGTTTCTCTCAATCTTCTCCTCCTTTTCTCTACTTTCTCTCTCTCTAACTTTATGTGATTTCTCTCGTATAATCTCAACATTCACAGATATTGTCACACCTACAAATAACTCGATTTTCACCCCAAACAATAATCAATGCAACATTGATTTGTCCGAAACACTGCTAGAGGAAGGGATCCCAATAACGAATACACTGCAGTAATCAAAGCCAAGGCATTAAATGGATCAATCTAACGGAGGAAGACAATCAGAATTTATGATCCATGGCAATATTCAATCATTGTAAACTTTTTGGCAAACACACGTTGCATCAATAGCTAAAACGAATAATCCAATTCCTTTGGACACCAACAAAAACCTTCTCTTTAATTGATTTAGGGGAAGATTTCTTTATCATTAAGTTTACAAAGAAGGAGAATATGAAAAATGCACTCTATCAAAGTCCATGGTTTGTTAGGAACCAAATTTTGTGGCTTCTAAGACAAAATTAACTTCCTCAACTATATGGGTGAGACTGTCACAATTACCAATAAAGTTTTACGATGGAAAAATATTACAAAAAAATGAAAACTCAATTGGACGTCTACTGAAATAGATATTTGTATATCAACTACAATTAGGGGTCGGTATGCAAGATTGTGTGTGGAAATACCACTCAATACCTCAGTAGAATCCTTCATTTACATAGGCAACCATAAGCAAGCTATCCAGTATGAGGGAGAAAATCTTCTATGCATAAAATGTGGGAGGTTGGGACACCCACACCCCAAATGCACCTTTCAACCCCAGGCCTCGCAACAAATTTCAAGAACCAGTCCTACAAGGCAGTGTGCACCAGAGGAGGACCAAAAAGGAGAATGACAGACTATAATGTTCAACAAAAATAGAAGTAAGAAATAAATTGGGAACACCAATCCGGTAAGCAACATTATTCCAAAAGAAAAGGTCCAAGTTTCATATGTTTCTGTAAACCTTTTCAGTGCTAGTACGAGTAAGTGTATTGATACTCAAATATTTCAATATAAAACTAAGGATTCAAGAAAGATTAATGCAATCAACAAGAACATGAAAAAAATATCCATTCCGACCCAAAACTACTTTACCATATTAGAGGAGGAGCACATGGTATTGGAAAATACCAACCTAAAAGAAAATAATAAAACTCCTAACTTTCTCATGCATTAAGCCACTTGGCCATATTCAATACCAATTTGGCAAGGAAAGACTCCCACGTGTCAACTCCTACCACTAATCAAAATGAAGGCATGCAAATAGATTAAAAAAATATAATTATTAAAACAAATGACACTACTAAACCTATACGGCATCACCTTAGTTACACCAATAAATAAATTTCTTCTCCCTTCATTGCTGAACACACAAGCAAAAATCTCTCAACAAGATTTGAAATTCCAAACCAATCTAAGCATGTTGTCCACTTGGCTTCAAAAGAGCAATCAGCCAGCCAAATGGCCAACCTCAGTATCCAAGAATAAGATATCAGATCTACCCATATCCCTCATTTAAATCCTGAAGGCAAACCAACGGACTTCATGCAGAAAACCTAACCAATCATTACCCCTACCACCAATCTCATTGCCCATAGTGATAGCCAAACCCCTACGCCAGTTGAAACCATTTCAAACTATAAACCATCCACATACAATGCCCAGAATCTGATCTTCCTTATGAAGGAGAACAAGACTAATTCGGATAATAAGGCAACTGAACAATCCTGCGGTAGAAAATCAATAACAGAACCCCATCAACCAGTGCAACCCCAAATAATCTATGTCCAACCTCCCAAAGTCAATGATTATCAACCAATCCCATGGATGGAGATGGGGTTAATGGGTCATGCAGTGTCTTTCAACATCCAAGTGAATTGTCAGGAAGCGATAGTGATCCTCCACAACACTCAATACCTTGCCCAATTGATATTGGAGGGGATGGGTCTAGCAATGAGCAAGTGCCTAAACCAAATCTGGCTCAACAACATCTTTCATCCCCTTGCTCCCTCAATGAATCCCAACCTAGTTCAAACAATGATCCAACAGTGAAACCTGCCTCTACACTTCAACCCTATCCAACCCCAAAACATTCTACCAGATCTCCTGTTCTTTCCCTCAGAAATGCTAGCCCATCTAAACCCAATATTCATGCCATGAGACATCAACCCCCAACCTCAGGACCAACCTATCAACCAAGAAGTGCAACAGGAAGCTCCCCAGCCACCCCATGCAATGCAGGAGCAGGTCCATGCAGAGGCAGATATGGAATAAAAAGTAGAAGAATCCCTCAACCTAGCCTTAAAGCGAGTCCTAGAATTCTCAAACTTAGACGAGGTAAAGGTATTTCGATTTAGGGAGATACGGGAGAGGAGGCATGTTCTCAACTGTTCCCTAGCACTCTACAAGTGCTCGATGGACATAAAGCAACCACAGGATCCTACGGTGGGGAATAAGGCTATGATTTTAGTGCCAACACTAAGGAGGAACCCTATTTTTCCAGGTGGAGTGAGGGAGAATGGGGAGGCAGTGAATAGACAACCAACGTACCCAATGAATCACCCAACTAACATTATTATTTGGAATATAAGGGGACAAAACAACAATAATTTTAGAAGAAATTTCACGGAAATGTTAGATACTCATCGTCCTTGCATGCTAGCCCAACTGAAAACTAGGTTGGTTAATCATGAGAATTGGCTAGATGATTTTGGCTTCTCTGAACTCATTGAAGTTCCAACTGAGGAGCAGTCAGGAGGGATGGTTGAGGTGGTTTCACTCCAAAACTTACTCGTAGGAATCAAGAAATCCATGCTACTATTGAGGTATTATCCATTCGTAAACTTTGGCTTTTTTCTTCAATTTATGCAAGTACTAATTATTAGTATAGAAACAATCTGTGGGATAATATAGAAAGCATATCAAATAACTATAGTGGGCCTTTGCTAATAGGAGGGGGCTTTAATGACATAGTTAGTACAACGACAAAATTTGGAGGAAGACCTATAAATACTAATAAGGCAGAATTCCTTATCTCAAAACTAAATAGGTGCAACCTTAAAGATCTAGCGTATAAAGGTTGTAAATATACTTGTACAAATAATAGACATAAAAATAGAGGCTTAATTATGGAAAGACTAGACAAAGCCCTAGGGAATGAGCTATGGTGTGATCTTTCACCAGTTATAAAAATAAAAACTTTAGCTCTAGAGCTGAAGTTCGCTAGATACAAAACAAAAGCTTCAGCTCTAGACCTGAAGTTCGCCAGTTACAAATAAAAACTTCAGCTCTAGACCTGAAGTTCGCTAGTTAAAAACAAAAATTTCAACTCTAGACCTGAAGTTCGCCAATTACAAACAAAAACTTCAGCTCTAGAGCTGAAGTGCGCCAGTTACAAAATAAAAACTTCAACTCTAGAGCTGAAGTTTGCCAGTTACAAACAAAAAACTTCAGCTCTAGGCTCTAGAGCTGAAGTTTGCCAGTTACAAACAAAGACTTCAGCTTTTGGGATGAAGTACGCCAGTTACAAAACAAAAACTTCAACTCTAAAACTGAAGTTCGCCAGTTACAAACAAAAACATCAGCTCTAAAGTTGAAGTTCGCCAGCTACAAAACAAAAACTTCAGCTTTAGAGCTCAAGTTCGCCTGTTACAAAATAACAACTTCAACTCTAGAGCTGAACTTCAGGCCGGACTACTAGAATGCTGAAGTTTTGCGTGATTGTCTATCAACCCTGTATGTTGAAGTTATGCGGAAAAGCAGGTATGCTTGTAATTTTTTTATAAAGCGGACACAAATTAAAATATGACACAAAAATTATGTATAAATGCAATGCCCCGTAAACATTCTAAATCTACCTCTACTAGTATATATGGTGATGTTGATGATTATCGTGAATTTTACCCTCTTTCCAAAAAATGTTTCGCGCATATCTTTTGCCAACCAGTTCACTTCTACCTGGTTGAGATATCTTATGCACTATTTATTGTTACTCGATTTTTACATTCTAATGGTGTTGGGTTTTATCACACCGTTAAATTTAAAGTATATGAATTATATGTAATCAAAGCTAAAGTGAAGGAAATACACACTTTGGGGAATTCAGCAATTTTCTTGGCCGCAATAGAGCAAATTCTATTGGCTTGTCTAGGTTTAAAGGGGTCTAAGTTTAAGGGAGAAAGGGGTCTAAGTTTAAGGGAGAAATTCAAAATTAACCAAATTTGAAAGTAACCATTCAAAAATAATATAATTATCAAGCCAATTTTCATGTAAAAATAAATCTGAATGAAAATACTGTTAAAAATCTAAAAAACTACTCTAATATAATATACTAAAGTTCCAGTATAATATATCAATCCAGCATAATATACTGAAATTTAAAGCACTGATGATCCAGTCTCTAGTATATTATATTGGAACCAGCAAAGTATACCGGTCCAACATAATATACTGGAAGTTCATACACAGGTACACCAAACTCCAGTATATTATGCTAGACTAGTTTCTATTGCAGCAAAATAATAATTATTTCTCTTTGACTTGATAAATACTGGCTATTTTTGAATGATCACTTCAAAAATTAATTAAACCGTGCTATTTTTATAAAGTTAACCATATATATTTTATGATATGGTTGATGAATATAAGTAAGGTGTAGGTAGTGGAAGAGATACGAAGGCTTACAATTTTGGAAATGGAAAAAATAAATCTTTTTATTCCGGATTGTCACTATGTCCTATTTGCGTAAAAATAATATGGGCTAATTAATTTTCGTACTGATCATTTAATCATAGTCAGCGTCTGCAAAGTAATTAAAAATAGCTACTATTTTGCTACAATACATAAAGTTTCAGCATAATATACTGGAGATCGATGCACCTGTGTACAAACTTCCAACATATTTTGCTGGAACTCCAACATGAGAAAAGTTCCAGTATATTACGTTAGACCAGTATATTATACTGAAGTATTTTTTTTGAATTTTGAACAATATTTTTATTCAAATTTATTTTTACATGAAAAATGACTAAATTTCAATTAATTTTAAAACTGTGGCTATTTTTGAATGATCATTTGGATAGAACGATCATTCCAAAAGTTAAATTAATACATTTATTTATTCATTTTTATCCGTGTTTGTAATCTGCTGATGGATGAATGACGTACAAATTTTGTGGTATTTAATAAATCCTAATTGTGCTTTCTCTGCTACGTTTGCAAAGTTGTAGGTGGCATAACAGTCTATATTTTGTCTTTCAAGCTACGGTAACACGAGTGGATGCAACATAGGGGTAGAGTTCAATCGAACTTAGTATTTTCAATGCAAAATATAAATTTACATATAAAAATTTATTAAGAATATGAATCCATAGACCTCAAATTTTAACTCCGCCTCTGCGCTAACATAAAAGGAAAAAAAATGAGACTAGTTGACACCTAGGATGCACCTACGATCACATTTTCCTCGTACAAATCTTAGATCGTGTTTTCCTTGAACAAAATCATTAATGTGAATGCAAGTTTGACAGAATCATGGGATCATGTCCCTATGTTGAATTTTTGCAGCTATAGTTGTCACTCACCAAGTTAAGTGACAAAACAACACCCAACTTCCCCTTTCCACTAATTTAACCTAACACAAACCACTAGCTTTGACTTTATGCCATTTCACACAATACAAACAACAACGAAAACGATAACAAATAAAAAAAACTCAATGTGATTTCAACATGTTAATAAATTTACATAATAATGATAGTATGTACGCAAACCTTATCCTTACTTAATACATATAAAAAGTACACAAATTAATTACCAAATATACGCCTTATTATATTAAAGATTGAATAGGATGTCAATGCCATCCACCTTCCGAAAAGTTTTATTATATATCTCACACAATTAATATTAGTGTATGAACTCTCCTTTTTGTCTTACAATTTTATGGTCTCAAAGTTTTATGGTCCACTGAAATAAATAAACATCTCAGACAACTAACGTAGACAACAACAACAACAACCCAATATAATCCCATTTAGTACGGTTTATTGAGGGTAGTGTATACGCAAACCTTAGCCCCTCCCTTGGGTAGAAAGGCTATTTCTAAATAGATCTCCGACATCATTCCCTCCAATAACTTCTCATCTTGCTCTTGGGAAGACACAAGTCACTTGTGCCGTAAAAATTTCCTGCAATGCCTTTGACAATTGAAAAAGCACAAGAACCATTTCAAAACAAATAAATATTTTACCAAAAGTAGCCTCAAGAGTAGGTGGGTGTCCCCACATCTTCATTCTGCCCCAGACAGAAATTATGTTTCTGAATAATGATTTCAAGATTCACTTTTCTCGATTGCGACACAATTTTCATTATGTTACTAAAACAGTATGCACAATACTCTATTTAAAGAAACAAAATGAATGATGTAATAAGTGGGAATCAAGAACCGACTTTGACTCAAAAGGAGAAAATGTTATTTCTAAGGGGAAATAAGCTTCCAATAGACTAGGGTCCAATATTGCAAAGTCCAGTATACTTTGACAAACACACTATAAGCATACAATAATATATAAAAAGTACCCTTGTGTAAAGATGCTAGCAAGAGATAGATTTGCTTACTCATAAAATGAAATTGACATATAGTATTAGTTTCTAGTTTAGTACATTGAAGATCTATTTCCTTTCCACTCTACATGGAGAAAGTTTTTATGATATCTTTGAAAAATTAATTAATGAAGACTATGGAGGAAGCACTAGCAATATTAAATAGCACATGGAAGCTTCCTTTACTGTAATTAATCATTTCCAATTTGTAAGTGTTTCATAACCAAATAGTCTCCATTTTAACACTTTAGCATCAATCGTCCGCATTGCCCCGACACCCGCACGGCTTTAAAAAGTGTTACTAGAATTTAAAACTTATCTACTTATATACCCAACATCTCTCCCGTATTTGGTCAATATGGAATTTACCTATGGTGTCACATATACCCCAGAGGAACTCAACGTCCTCGTTGAGGTTTGCCCCACCACCACTCAAGGTTGCACGCGGAATGACTCTATTACCATATATATCACATCCACTAGTGATATTATCGCTTTGGGCACGACTTCAAAACGAGTCACTAGAGTCTAAGACATGCCTATTTATATACCCAACATCTCCATTGTGTTTTATCGATATGGAATTCGCCTAGGGTGTCGCACCAAGTTATTAAGCACATGCATATAAGATACCATAAAAGGAAGAGGGAGCCACTAGGAAGGAAGAAAAATGAGACCTCTAAAATTAAATTGCAGAAAATTAAACTGAGAAGACTTATAGAACCCAGAGAGGGAGATGAAGTTCAGAATTTTACTGAAAAAACTATGCTACACTAGTCGTCATACAAGGACAACATCTAGTATATACTTGGGAAATTTTACATTAGCTCATCTTTTTTTTTTCTAAATGTAGTTGCTATAAGTTAAATTTGGATGGATCGAAGAAAATTTAACGTGAATTCAACAAATGAAGAAATACATTCGAGAATCAATTGAGAGAAAAATACACGGACAGAAGGTGGAAGGAGAGGAAAGGCTCGAGAGTCGTTCACTGTCATACTTCACTGACCTCACCTTCCCTACAGATACCGACATCCACCACCATGCTTTTCGCCTTTGATCGTAAGACTCTGCAGCAGTTCCTCCTTGGAGACTGCCAAAAATCAATATACACCAGCCATTATATGAAGACAAGTAGTAGCTATCCAAATAAAATAACAAAAATGTAACTTCTAGCTATTTGCAAATGCAATCTTATTGTTCAGTTAGCTAATTATATATAGGCGGAATACATCAACAGCCCCTTTGAAAAGCTTCTGCGTGTGTTCTCAAGCGCCCATTATGTGGATAAGTTAACCACTTAAAATATACCACCTCCTTTAATTATATATATCATATATAAGCCTTTGTTATAACACAAGAAAACAAAGTGTCCAATAAGAACACTCCATCATGTGTTCAGGTGCTCAATTGGAACAGTCCTCAGTTCCAGTGTCTAATGAAATATGCTAGCAGGTTTAAGGTGTTATTGATGTATTCTGCCATATATATATATATATATATATATATATATATGTTTATCAGTTCAAATCAACCCTATACAGTTGTATACTTTTTTCCTATATGATACCATACACCATACGGTAACATAAATCTTTGATGATTTTGAAGCAAAAATAAGTGAATAAACTAAAGGAACTTACCCGATCCCATAGGTGTGGGTCAGGCTTCTTATGAACCTGAATACGATCAACATCAGCAGGGTCTGCCATCTTCCACTTGCATGCTGGATGAGGAACTCGATGACGGGTATACTGGCTAACTGTTTGGTTGTTGTAAGGATCCAATTTAGCATTTGATAAATAAAACACAAAAGGTTTTTGACATGGGTTCCTCGCAACTGGTCTCGTGTTAAACGCATATGCAGTATAATCTGCTCTTTTATACCAATTTAGGAATGTCCTTGATGGCATTTCTATTTCACGGGGAGACAAAATGCCACGGAATATTTGAACGGCAAATCCCCACGATACTGACACGGTCCAACCATTAGCTCTGTCGTAGCAAATGGATTGTTGCATAAGACCAGCCGAGTCGAGCTTCATTGGAACTGTAAGACGCTGTAAAGCTTGCACTCGAGTCACATTGGGAAAGATTGGCTCCACCACGTCAAGATGGTGCAACGTCACTAATGGTGCTATTGGGTGTGATGCTAGAAGCCCAAATAGGTTCCCGTACACATCATACTGTGTTGCCATAACAAAGAAAATCACAGTCAGATAGGCTTTTATTTAAATCATTAACAATGTACAAAGTAGAGGCACAATTACTTCTTCGCCAGTAATTTTCACGATGCAGTAAACAGAAGAATCAAGAGCTACTGTATTGTCAATACATTAACAAACAACCGGAACAGGAATACATAGATTAGCAGGTCATTTCTGCTTACAGTGACAAAACACAAACGGACCCATCTAGGACATGATAAGCTCCTAACAGAGCGATTGATTTAACTTCTTTACACCCTCAACAACAACATCATACCCAGTATAATCCACAAGTGAGGTCTTGGAGGACACTGTTTACGCATACCTTACCCCTACCTCACGAGATAAAGAGGCTGTTAAGAAAAAGCAAAATCCTGCATTCACCCGTACAAGTACTGCATTCCGCCCCTAATTACCCAGACTTGGTCATTAACATAAAATATTTCTCATAGACAACTCAAGCAGAATATCAGGAGAGTAACAAGGAGAAAAACAATACAAACAACCAGGTTCTTCCAAGAAAGCAGATTTAGCTCAAATCTACAAATTAAAAGAACCTTTTTTTTTGGGAATTCACATAAAAATGTCATCTTTAAGTTAGTATAGAAGTCTCCAAGCTTCTACTACCACTCTTGCATTCTTCTTCTGTGAGCTTGGCACACATGTGACAATTGATTCTTTAACTTGTCCCAGAAATCACAAAATTACCAGACTCCTCTAGTGACTTGTAGTGACCAGATACACATGTGATGTCTTTTAAGACTCATTAAGAAAACCCCACTACCAATAGTGAAAATGCAGTGAAAAGTGCTCCACAATGTGAGATGTTGTCAGGTTTTTTCTCCCACATTGATAACTATTTCTACATATTCATTGCAATGTGAAAATGGTAAAAACAAATCATATAAATGAAACTTCAACGAAGATATATGCACTGAAAGTGTGAAGAATTTTACACCATTATCCCGATTTTAACCGGCTATAGCAGGTTATTACTCTGTTTTCTCGGTTGTTCATATCAGACTTGCTATGAAGATTTACCTGTAAGTCAATTTAACCCTGTAAAAAATTATACATTGACATTGTGTGAAACTTAAACTCATAAAAACATATATTCAAGATTCACCCTAAGCAAATGCAACAATAACAAAAACCCAGTATAATCCCACAAGTGGAGTCCGGGGAGGGTGGTGTATACGCAGATCTTATCCCTACCCGGATAGAGAAGTTGTTTCCGATAGACCCTCGGCACAGGGGGCGGAGTAGCGTGGTAGCTACGGATTCCTCGGTAGCTTTTGCTTAAACCCGATATTTGTAGTGAAAATTTATTAAATATATAAAAATATTTAATTCCGAACCCATGAACTAAAACGAGGTAGGTTTCGGCGACAAGATTAGAACCCATAACCTTAAAATCATGTGTCCGCCTCCGCCTCCGCCTCAGCACAAGGAGATAGAAAAGAATCAATAGAATAGTAACAACAACAACATAGGCCAAAAGGAAGAATCAGAAAAATAAATGGAAAAGGCAATATCAGTACAATAACAATGCCACACCCTAAGCAAATGCATTGTCGGCAAAACGAGTAAAAACACAACCAAAAAAAAACAAAGCCAAAATTAGGAAACCAAACTAACCTGGTGAAAACCGAGTTCTTTAGTGAGAGGAACACCAAGTTCAGCCATACAAGCTTGCATTCTATCATCAGAACCATAAAGTCCAGGGTACCTTTGAATACACTTATCTTGCATTTTCTCAAGAGCTTTAGCTAAAGGATAACTAATAGCAAATCCACCACCCCCATATGCCATACTATAACTAAAATAAATATTCTGCAAATGACTCTCACTTAAACTCCCTATATAATAATACTGATTATGATCATACTTATTCAAAATCCTAACTAAATTATCAGTTACAAAAACTGTATCATCATCTCCCATTACAAACCACCTCACATTTTCCATCCCTAACCTTAAAGTCTCCGAAACAATTCTTGATATTCTTATCGCCGACCGGTGACCTTGTCGGTTCGTGTACGAAAACCGGGAAGTATCGCCAGAGATTCTCAGCTCCGGCAATGCTCCCCGGTCGTCTTTTACCGTTTTCACCGGTTTATCTAACCAAACAATACCTCTCATTTTTTCCTCCGGTTTCCACCATAGCTTTATATAATCTTTTCTTTTTTCCCACAGCTTTGCTGATGCTGCAATGCCGAATACTATTTGTTCAAGCCCCGTTTTTTCTTCGTCGTTAACAATTAAGGGCTGGATCGACTTAGTGGAATTATAGGAGGAATGAAGGAGTAGACTGTTACGAGTGAAAACGACGTCGTTGTTATTGCAGGGTTTAGAGGAAACATCAACAAGCTTAAGAGTGTAAACAACATAAGTGGCAGAAACAAAGAGGATAAGCGACACCATTAATTTAGGCAAAGCACGATTTTGTAAACCAAATGCTGACCCTGAAGAAGAACTTCTCATCTGATGATCCCAACAGATAATTTTTTCTGAATCTTTTTCTTTCTGGGTCACTTTCATCCTCACTCACTTTACAGAACCCAAACAACCGAAAAAACAATAATTCCTCAAACTAACAATAATTCCTCAATTTTGACGAGACTATTTCAAGAAAATCATATGGGTAATACTTTTTTAGCCAAAATTTTGGTATTTCGTTATTGGTTTTCTGAATTTTTGGAGGTGGCGACTGTTGGATCTAGTAAAAAGGAGAAGATGGTATTTGAATATGTGGAAGAAACTAAAGAAATAAGGCTGAAAAATACAACAGGGATTTCAGAGAAAAGGAAAAACAGCAGGCATTGGAGAATTGCTGATATCAAGAAGAAAGAGAGAAGAGAAAAGAGAAGAGGCCTCGCTCTTTCTGATTTTTCTCAGCTGCTGGCTACAGCTAAGAGGGAGAGTCCTTTAGCTAAAAGAGTCATCTTTTCTAGTTTTCGATGTTTGTTTTCTTTATTTTAATTAAATGTCTCCGGAAATTGTTAATATTGGAATTATGGGTGTCTAACTGTCGGGTCAGCTTATTTTTGGATCGATCTAGATAGGTTGAAATCGAAATTAATTTCGACCGATACGAGGGAGTTGAGTGGGATTGGGTTAAAAAGGTAGGAGGTTTGGTCCTTCCACGTTTCAACCGGTTAACTAGCCCGGCTCGATCCAATTTAAAAGTTATATTTCATGTTTATTTTATTTATTTTTTAAAGTTTTAGAGTTTAAGGCAATGTAAAATCTTTGAAATTATTTTTTTTGTTAAGTTATTTATGGTTAAATGTAAACTTTTTAATTTATAAATTTGAATTTTGAAATAAATGCAGAACTTATAATTTATAAGTGTAATTTTTTTCATCTTCATTATATTTTTTATATTTTTACTTTATATTAATATAAATTATAATAGTTATACAAAATATAAAAAATAACAAAAAAAATACTAATCAGGGCTAACCCGACCTCTTGTACACGCAATATATTTTTTATCCGAATGAACTCGAATTCGTTAAACATAGGATCCAACCCATAACCGATTCGGATCATTATCCGTATGATTACTCTTTTTTTTTTTTTTGCCCAGCTAGGCCAAGCCCATCGGTTAAACACCCGAACTATGTCAAACGATTTTTTTTTCATTTAATAAAATTATAATTCCTATAGTCAGAACTTTTAATAAAATCTTTCAGCAAACATACTAAAAGACCAATCTTACCCAAATAAATATAGTCGATACAAGTATATAACAATTGAACTAGTTACGAGTAATAATTAAATAAATTATAATTACTAGAATATAATGTAGTATTATATGAAAATTATTTAATTTTTAATTAAAACTGAAACGAGTCATTAATCTCATCAGATACCCTTTTGTGTCACCATCATAGATCATAATTCACTATCACTTATTTTAGTACTATGTTTTCCAGTGAAATCTTTTTTCCACAAGTCACGACCTTTGTTTTCTGCTAAAAGTCACGACCTTTGTTTTTGTCGGGTGGGGGTATCTATTTCATTCTCTCTCACACAGTGAGTGGTGTACTTTGTGTGGGCAGAAAGAGAAAGTTTCAACACTATAATGTTTTAGATACGAGACACGTGTCGTCCAGTTAATAAATTGAGGGGGAAAAGGGCAATGCAGTATTGAGTATTGGCCACTGGGGTCGGTGGATTTGATCTCCTGCGAAAAATAAATCTTTTGAAAATTTCTTCCAATTAATATATTCTATGGAAGTTTCTGAAAATGGTAAAAATATGAAAGAACGAGGAAGGATTACGTAAAATAATAGATTACATTAATTTTATCGACGTCATACGATAAATTGGAATAAGAATGTACAGGGTCAAATTGAAATATACTTGTTTCTGTGTAAAGTAGCGCATAGCTAAATTAAAATTAATTTCATTTGATATATAAATCAAATCAATAAATACGAAATTGTTATAAATACACTTTTATTTAAGGTGAATGTCTTTAATTAGAGAGATTCTAGAGTTCTATTCTTGGTAGCTAAATCATCCTCCTCCCTATAAATAGAGGTGCCCTCTACCATTGTAAATCACTCCTAACATTCTCTAAGTATCAATAAGAAGAACTCTATCTACTCTTCTCTCTATTTGCTCTTGTTCTTGAGTTATTGTTCTTGTTCTTATATTATTTCATAACACGTTATCAGCACGAGACTCTACCGTATCAAGAACCATTCTCGAAAAATCTAAGGTATTTCCCTCTTCCTAATTTAATTTTCGATTATGTCTGACATTACGAAAAGAAAGTTCGTTGCCCTTGAAATTTCGGGCAAGAACTATATGACATGGGTGTTGGATGCTGAAATCCACTTAGATGCTATGGGTCTCGGAGACACCATCAAAGATAGAGAAAAAGCATCCACCCAAGAATGTGCGAAGGCTTTGATTGTCTTGCGCCATCACCTTGATGAAGGTTTGAAGATTGAATATCTCACCGTCAAGGATCCACTCATCTTGTGGAACGGCTTAAAGGAGAGATATGACAACCTGAAGTTGGTCACTCTGCCACAAGCACGATATGATTGGGCTCATCTGAGGCTCCAGGACTTTAAGTCCGTTTCTGAATATAATTCTGCAATGTTCAGAATTACTTCTAAATTGAAGCTATGCGGGGATAATATCTCCGATTATGATATGCTTGAGAAAACGTTTACAACGTTTCATGCCTCCAATATAGTACTGCAACAACAGTACAGAGAGAAAGGCTTTACAAAGTACTCTGAACTAATTTCTCTTCTACTAGTGGCTGAGCGAAATAATGACTTGCTCATGAGAAATCCGGAAAATCGACCCACTGGGTCTACACCACTGCCTCAAGTAGATAAGGTGCACTCTCATTATGCCAAACATGAAAAGGACCATGGTCATGGTCGTAAACGGGGTCATAACCAGGGACGTAGACAAGGAAGAAATTCCAATGAAGTCCGTCAACCCCCAAGGAGAGATAACCGCCGAAAGCAGAAACGGGGTCATGAAGATCCTAAGGCAAATGGTTCAGAAACTATATGTTATCGTTGCGGTGGGAAAGGGCACTGGTCAATGACTTGCCGTATACCAAGACACTTGGTTGACCTTTATCAAGCATCTCGAAAGAGAAAAGGCCCTGAAACAAATTTTGTCTATGACGACAATGAGGACATCACCCACCTGGATGTGGCAGACTTCTTTGAGCAACCCGAGGGGAAAATAGACCACCTAATCGGCGATGGGTCCATGATGAAAGAAGATGGAGTTATTTGATTTTATTCTACTTATTTGTATTAGTTAGTGAATAAACTAATAGTCATTAGTATTAGCTCGTATTAGTTAGTTCATGATGCAATGTTAGCAGTAGTTCTTTAGAATATCTTCAATATGCTCAAATATCAATAATATTTTTATTTTCCAGAAGGGGTAATCGACTAGCCTGAAAAACTAGTCGATTATCTACTATTTTCGCATTAAAGTTGAAAAATAATTGATCAACAATCGATTGTCTTTGTCTAACAATCGATTGTCGTTGAGACAGTGTAATCTGGAATTTTTCAAAAATCATCCACAATCGATTGTCTTTGTCTAACAATCGATTGTCGTTAAGACAGTGTAATCTGGAATTTTTCAAAAATCATCCACAATCGATTGTCTATGCCTAACAATCGATTGTCATTATAACAGTGTAATCTGGAATTTTTCAAAATAGTCAACAATCGATTGCCTATGCATAACAATCGATTGTCTTAAAACAGTGTGCTATGGAATTTTTCAAAATAGCCAACAATCGATTGTCTATGCATAACAATCGATTGTCTTAAAACAGTGTGCTCTGGAATTTTTCAAAATAGCCAACAATCGATTGTCTATGCATAACAATCGATTGTCTTAAGACAGTGTGATCTGAAGTTTTTCAAAATAGCAAATAATCGATTGTGTGTGTTTAACAATCGATTGTCAATGTTCAACAATCGATTGTTTGTGTTTAACAATCGATTGTTTGAAGAAAATGTTTAAACTGAAATTTTCAAACTGCAAAGTAATCAATTATGGATAACATATCTGATTTTGTTAGTCAACTGTTAGCAGCAGATTTTGAAAAAATTATGTGACACAAACGAATTGAACTTGTTTATTCTTATGTTCGTGTATCTCTTTTGTATGTCAAACTATGGGATAGCAAATATGGATATCTCACAAAGCGAACTTGGATCAAAGTCCAACTGTAAAAGTATTTGCCTAGTTGATTCATGTACTACACATACAATACTCAAAGAAAGGAAATATTTCTCTCAACTAAATATGTGTAAGGCAAACGTTACTACAATCTCTGGAAGTAGTAAATTGATTGAAGGCTCCGGAGGAGCAATTGTAACTCTGCCCAAAGGCACGACGTTAATCATAGAGAATGCAATGTTCTCCTCCAAGTCTAAGAGAAACTTGTTGAGTTTTAAAGATGTACGCCGGAATGGCTATCATATTGAGACAATGGATGAAGATAATCTTGAATATCTCGTCATCACAAAGAATGTCTCCGGCCAAAAGAGGGTTATTGAGAAATTCCCGTCTTTATCTTGTGGCCTGTATTGGACAAGAATTAGTGCAATTGAGGCACATTCAACAGTAAACCAAAGGGTTACTGATTCCAATACCTTTGTACTTTGGCATGATCGATTGAGACACCCAGGATCGGTCATGATGAGACGGATTATAGAAAGCTCATATGGGCATCCGTTAAAGAATTTCAAAATTCTTTCGAATAATGAATATCCTTGCACTTCGTGTTATCAAGGCAAGTTGATTATCAGGCCATTACCAACAAAGGTTGGGACTGAGTCACCCACGTTTCTGGAACGTATACAAGGGGACATTTGTGGACCTATTCACCCACCTAGTGGGTCGTTTAGGTATTTCATGGTCTTGATAGACGCATCCTGTAGATGGTCTCATGTGTGCCTGTTGTCATCACGCAACCTTGCGTTTGCGAAATTAATGGCACAAATAATTCGACTACGAGCACAATTTCCAGATAATCCAGTCAAGTCCATTAGACTGGATAATGCTGCTGAGTTTACATCCCAAGCATTTAATGATTATTGCTTATCAATCGGGATAAAAGTTGAACATTCTGTAGCTCATGTTCACACTCAAAACGGTCTTGCAGAATCGTTAATTAAACGCCTGCAGTTGATTGCAAGGCCATTACTTATGAGAACGAGGCTGCCCACTTCGGTATGGGGTCACGCCATCTTACATGCAGCAATGCTAATTCGTCTCAGACCGACGAATTACCACAAGTATTCCCCGTTGCAATTGGTTTTGGGTCATGAACCCAATATATCCCATTTAAGAATTTTTGGATGCGCAGTATATGTGCCTATAGCACCGCCATCCCGCACCAAAATGGGTCCGCAAAGAAGGTTAGGAATATATGTTGGGTTTGAATCGCCCTCCATCATTCGCTACCTCGAAACATTGACAGGCGACTTGTTTACTGCACGATTTGCAGACTGTCGATTTGATGAGACACTTTTCCCAAAATTAGGGGGAGAAGTAGGTGAAACCAAACGGGAAATTTTGTGGAAAAATGCATCATTATCTCATCTTGATCCACATACCTCTATTTGTGAAAGAGAGGTACAAAAGATTATCCATTTGCAAAGAATAGCAAATCAAATGCCTGACGCATTTACGGACTTGAAGAGGATAACGAAATCCCACATTCCCGCGGAAAATGTTCCAATCCGTATTGATGTCCCTGTTGGACAATCATCTAGTGTCATAACCAATAAGTCGAATGCACGCCTGAAGCGTGGCAGACCATTAGGTTCCAAAGATCGAAATTCTAGAAAGAGGAAAAAGAACGATCAAAATGACACCACGAAAGAATCTCATGATTTAACAAATCTGAGATTCATGAAGAATCCATTGAGCCCGAGACTCTGGAAAATACGGAACTATCCCTAAATCCAATTAATATTGAGGCAAATATTAATCGAGTGGATATTGTGGTGGATAATGCCTTTGCTTATAATGTAGCATCTAGCATTATGCAAGAATGTGAGGATCTCGAACCTCAATCTGTTGAAGAATGTCGAAAAAGACAGGATTGGCCAAAGTGGCAAGAAGCAATTCAATCAGAATTGAATTCGCTGGCAAAACGTGAAGTTTTTGGCCCTATAGTTGAAACACCTAATAGTGTTAAGCCTGTCGGCTATAAATGGGTCTTTGTACGCAAAAGAAATGAGAAAAACGAGGTACAAAGATATAAGGCACGCCTTGTTGCACAAGGTTTTTCTCAAAGGCCTGGTGTCGATTATGAAGAGACATATTCGCCTGTAATGGATGCGATAACCTTTCGTTATCTCATAAGTTTTGCTGTCCATGAAAAGCTTGACATGCACTTAATGGATGTGGTTACTGCCTATCTTTATGGCTCACTTGATAATGAGATATACATGAAAATTCCCGATGGACTCAAGAGGCCAAACGCGCATAATTCAAAATCTCGGGAAATGTTCTCAATTAAATTGCAAAGGTCCTTGTATGGTCTAAAGCAATCTGGACGAATGTGGTATAATCGTCTTAGTGAGTACTTGTTAAAAGAAGGCTATATAAATAACGTCATTTGCCCGTGTGTTTTTATAAAGAAAACAACATCGGAATTTGTTGTACTTGCCGTATATGTCGATGACATAAACCTTATTGGAACCCCTATAGAACTCCAAAAGGCAATTGATTATCTAAAGGATGAATTCGAGATGAAAGATCTCGGAAAGACTAAACTATGTCTTGGTTTGCAAATTGAATATTTGGCAAACGGAATTTTTGTTCATCAATCTACCTATACAGAAAAGGTACTGAAACGATTTTACATGGATGATGCACATCCTTTAAGTACACCGATGGTTGTTCGATCACTTGATGTGAACAAAGATCCATTCCGACCTCAAGAAAGGAATGAAGAGCTACTTGGTCCTGAAGTACCATATCTTAGCGCAATTGGCGCACTAATGTATCTTGCAAATACTACAAGACCTGACATATCCTTTTCAGTTAATGTCTTAGCAAGATTTAGCTCGCCTCCTACGAGGAGACATTGGAATGGGATCAAACACATATTGCGGTACCTAAAGGGAACTACCGATATGGGCTTATTTTATGGCAAGAATTGCAGCCCGGATCTTGTTGGTTATGCTGATGCTGGATATTTGTCCGACCCACACAAGGCTCGATCTCAAACGGGTTATGTGTTTACCTGTGGAGAAACCGCCATATCTTGGCGATCGACTAAGCAATCAATTGTGGCTACTTCATCTAATCATGCCAAGATAATTGCTATTCATGAAGCAAGTCGAGAGTGTGTGTGGTTGAGGTCTATAATACATCATATCCAAGACAAATGTGGTTTGAAGTGTGGTAAACTACCCACAACTTTGTATGAAGACAATGCAGCATGTATAGCTCAATTGAAGGGAGGATTCATAAAAGGAGATAGAACGAAGCATATTTCACCAAAGTTATTCTTCACACATGATCTTCAAAAGACTGGTGATATCAATGTTCAACAGATTCGTTCAAGCGACAATATGGCTGATTTGTTCACAAAATCTCTACCAAAGTCAACCTTCAAGAAGCTAGTTCACAAGATCGGGATGCGAAGACTTAAGGACATAAATTGATGTTCTTATCAGGGGGAGTTAATGCGCGTTGCACTCTTTTTCCCTTACAAGGTTTTGTCCCACCGGGTTTTCCTTGCGAGGTTTTTAACGAGGCAACCAATAGGCGCATATTCAAACATGTGTACTCTTTTTCCTTACTTTAATTTTTCCCATTGGGTTTTGTTTTAAGGTTTTAACGAGGCACATCATTGAATAGACATTCAAGGGGGAGTGTTATAAATACACTTCTATTTAAGGTGAATGTCTTTAATTAGAGAGATTCTAGAGTTCTATTCTTGGTAGATAAATCATCCTCCTCCCTATAAATAGAGGTGCCCTCTACCATTGTAAATCACTCCTAACATTCTCTAAGTATCAATAAGAAGAACTCTCTCTACTCTTCTCTCTATTTGCTCTTGTTCTTGAGTTATTGTTCTTGTTCTTATATTATTTCATAACAGAAATATAATTTTTATGTATTTAATTATCATTAACCATGATTAATTGATTTGAATTTTTAGTTTAGTTTTCGACTTTTCAGATTATATTATGTGTATTTAGCTTTCAAATAATTCATGCATCGGGACTGCTAGAAATGACCGACGGTGTTTACGTGTGAAATACTTCCTCTGTCTCATGTAGTGATTCACTTGTGCACCCTTCTTAAAAAAGAATAATTTTTTAGTATTTTATTTTTATTAAATATTTTGGTAATTTATATGATATTTTTATAAATAATTTATTTATTGTTATAAAATAGAAGTCTATTTAGAGTGAATGTCTAAGAGTTTTAGCTTGAATCTAAGTCATTCTTCTCCCTATAAATAGAGGTGCTCTCTACCATTGTAAATCACCCCAAGTATTAATAAGAATACTTCTCTCTCTCCCTATTCTCTCTCTATATTTGCTCTTGTTCTTGAGTTATTGTTCTTGTTTTTATATTATTTCATAACACGTTATCAGCACGAGACTCTACCATCTCAAGAACCATTCTCGAGAAATCTAAGGTATTTCCCTCTTCCTAATTTAATTTTCGATTGTCTTAACTTTTGTTTGTGTAGGGTTTTTCTTCAAAGAAAGAATGAAGAAAGAAAAAGAAAAAAAAAAGAAGGAAGCAGAAACAAAAAGAAAGAAAGAAAACAAAGAAAAGAACAGAAAGAAAACGAAAAGAAAGCAAAAGAAGGAGAAAAACAGTGGAAAGCAAAATAGAAAAGAACGAAACAAAAGTTGGAAAAAAAAAGGCAAGTAATTTACTTTTCTTTCAAATTCTATAATTTGATTTTATATACAAATATAGACAACAAAGTTTGATTACAACTCTAATGGAGTTTGTGAGAAATTATAACCACACGAAGTGGTAAAATCTCTATGTCCTGCCATGATTAAATTCATGTATGATTGTGGACGTGACAAAGAATTCCGTCTCATTGAATTTGCTCCATTCCCTTTAGAGAATGTGGAAGCAGTATATGATAAGTCTGAAAGAAAACTAATTACCATGAAGGTATCAATGAATGTGGACGTGACAAAGAATTCCGTCCAATTGAATTTGCTCCATTCCCTTTAGAGAATGTGGTAGCAGCTTGTGTAAAGCACATGATTTTGATCCATTCCCTGAAGTGAATGTGATAATTGTAATAGAGCCCGTAAGTATGAACACGCTCTTGATGTAATTGTGTCATATGAAAAGAAAGTTCGTTGCCCTCGAAATTTCGGGCAAGAACTATATGACATGGGTGTTGGATGATGAAATCCACTTAGATGCTATGGGTCTTGGAGACGCCATTAAAGACAGAAATAGTGCATCCACCCAAAACTATGCTAAAGCCTTGATTTTCTTGCGCCATCACCTTGATGAAGGTTTGAAACTATGCTAAGGCCTTGATTTTCTTGCGCCATTACGTTAATGAAGGTTTGAAACTGTATGAAGGCCTTGATTTTCTTGCGCCATCACCTTGATGAAAGTTTGAAGATTGAATATCTCAACATTAAGGATTCACCCATCTTGTGGAAAGGCTTAAAGAAGAGAGATGACAACATGAAGTTGGTCACTCTGCCACAAGCACGATACGATAAGAATCCAAAAGCAAATAGTTTATAAACTATATATTATCGTTGCGGTGGAAACGGGCACTGGTCAAAGGATTGCCGTATGGTTGACCTTTACCAAGCATCTCGAAAGAGTAAACGCCCCATAACGAATTTTGTCTCTGACGACAACTTGAATGTGGCAGACTTCTTTGAGCAACCCGATGGGAAGATAGACCACCTAATCAATGATGGATCGGTGATGAAAGAAGATGGAGCTGTTTGATTTATTTGTATTAGTTAATGAATAAACTAATAGTCATTAGTATTAGCTCGAATTAGCTAGTTCATGATATGATGTTTGTATTAGTTCTTTAGAATGTCTCAATATGCTCAAATATCAATAATATCTTTACTTTCAAGTAGAGGTAATCGACTAGCCTGAAAAACTAGTCGGTTATCTCATATTTCGCATAAAACTGCAAAACAATCGATTGTCAATGATCAACAATCGATTGTCTTTAAAACAGTGGTCTGGAATTTTTCAAAAGTGATCAACAATCGATTGTCTATATTGACAATCGATTGTCCTATCCAGTGAGGTCCAGAATTTTTTTTTTAAAAAAAAAATGACCAACAATCGATTGTCTATATTTGACAATCGATTGTCAGATACAGTGAGGTCCGAAATTTTTCAAAAATGACCAACAATCGATTGTCTATATCTAACAATCGATTGTCTTAAACAGTGTGCCGAAGTTTTTCAAAAATAACAATCGTGTTTAACAATCTAGTCTATGTTCCAACAATCGATTGTGTGTGTGTGTAATAATCGATTGTCTTATGAAAAACGCTGAAATTTTCAAACTGCAAAGTAATTGATTATGGATAACATATCTGATTTTGTTAGTCAACTGTTAGTAGCAGATTTTGAAAATAGTATGTGACACAAACGAATTGAACTTGTTTATTCTTATGTTTGTGTATTCCTTTTGTATGCCAAACCATGGGAAGTAAATTGATTGAAGGCTCCGGAAGAGCAAATGTAACTCTGCCCAAAGGCATGACGTTAATCATTGAGAAATGTTCTCCTCCAAGTCTAAGAAGAACTTGTTGAGTTTTAATGATATCAATCAAAACGTTCTCCTCCAAGTTTAAAAGGAACTTGTTGAGTTTTGAGAATCTATCTTAGAGAATGCAATGTTCTCCTCCAAGTCTAAAAGGAACTTGTTGAGTTTTAAAGATATCATTCAAAATGGATATCATATTGAGACAATAGATGAGAATAATCTTGAATTCTTCATGAAAACGAGGCTGCCCATTTCGATTTGGGTTCACGCCATTTTGCATGCAGCAATACTAGTTTGTCGACTGCCCGCTTCGGCTTGGGGTCACGCCATTTCGCATAAAGCAATGCTAATTTGTCGGCTGCCCGCTTCGGCTTGGGGTCACGCCATTTTGCATGCAACAATGCTAGTTTGTCGGCTGCCCGCTTCGGATTAGGGTCACGCCATGTTGCATGCAGCAATGCTAGTTCGTCTCTGACTGACGAATTGACACAAATATTCCCCATTGCAATTGGTTTTGGGTCATGAACCCAATATATCCCATTTAAGAAGCTTTGGATGCGCAGTATATGTGCCTGTAGCACCGCCATCCCGCACCAAAATGGGTTTGCAAAGGAGGTTAGGAATATATGTTGAGTTTGAATCGTCCTCCATTATTCGCTACCTCGAAACATTGACAGGAGATTTGTTCACTGGACTATTTGCAGACTGTCAATTTGATGAGACACTTTTCCCAAAATTAGGGGGAGAAGTTGGTGAAACCAAACGGGAAATTTTGTGGAAAAATGCATCATTATCTCATCTTGATCCACATACCTCTATTTGAAAGAAAGAGGCACAAAAGATTATCCATTTGCAAAGAATAGCAAATCAAATGCCTGAAACATTTATAGATTTGAAAAGGATAACAAAATCACATATCCTCGAAGTGAATGTGATTCACAAATACATATTCAATATTGGAAGAATATGAACATGAAATTGGTATTGAATATACCACCCTCACCCCAAGAAGGAGGTTTTAGATGATACCACCCTCACCCCTAGAAGGAGGTTTGAGATGATATATGGCATGAATGATCGTTGGTCGCGTACCCATTGTACGCCAAAGTATCTTGGAAATATGACCATTAAAGGACAACGATAATGCAAGAAACATATCTTGCATATAAGTTTGACATGACCATAATGGTATAACTTTCTCTTTAAGAAAGATGTTCACCACATGGATGTTGATGAATCTGTGGTAGTACAAAATTAATTGAGAGCTCTCGAAGAGCCAATTATTACTATGTTGGAGAAACACAATTGAGTATTGTGCTGTAGTAAGTCTCAAAGAAACTTATTCAGTTTCCAAAGTACACGCGAAAGCGATTGATTATATTGAGACTATAAATAAAGGAAGGCTTTGATATCTCCTATTACTACAACTTGTAGCGGGGTAATTTGTATATGAAAAGCTACCCGCTTTGTTCTCCAGTTTGTACTACACAAACGAAATAATGCCACAATAAAGTGGATATCTATTGGTATAAAACCCATGTCATAATAAACCTGAAGTTTATTGATAAGTGCACATGTCATGGTGTAAATTTGAAGTTTACCAATATTGATAATTTATTCAGTTGACATTCGTGTTAGCCATCTCATTTTATGTATGATGTGCAAATTCACATAGGTGAATATTAAAGAACTAGAAAGTTCTTTACGAATTCTCTTGTATCACTTGTTCTCATTAATGAACTGACCAACTAAAGAGTTCGGGTTGATGCCCATAAATTCTGGAAATATCAAAGGTGAATATGGGCCCATTCACCTGCCATGTATACCACATATGATGCATCTATGATATGGTTACATGCGCAATTGTTATTAACCCGCAGCCTGGCCGGTGCTTGCGAGGTAAATTGCTCAGTAATCTAACTTCGAGCATAATTTCCAGATTCTCTACTCAAGATAGTTCATCTTGATAAGTTGGTTTATATCAAAGTTGGTTTAGCAAGATAATTATTGAGTGCTTCCACTTAATAGCTAAACTGTTTCTTATGAGAACAAAGTTATATATATCAATTTGATATAAGTTGTATACGAGAGTATATTCTCCCCTCACAAGTGGTTCAAGGTCAGGAACCAAATAATCTCATCTTATTATTAATGTGTTATGACATGATAATGCACAAAGATGATTCCCAAAGTTGAGGAAACAAGTTAGCTTTACTAACATGAGGGGGAGACATGATAAACACTTGAGAAAAGGTTACATGGGATGAATTATCATTTGTATATGTAAATCCCCGAATATCATGATATGAACCTGAAGTTCATAAAAGGGATAATTCAATTGCAACATATTGCAAAGCATGCTATACGCATTTGCTGACTCAAAGAAAGTAACTAAATGGAAGAGATACAATTCAAGAAGAATTGATTCCATATGAAAGACATGTAGTTTTGAACCTATAGTTCAAATGCTTGAAAGTATAAAGTCAAAGGTATGTATAGTCAGTTTTCGATATCTTGTTTGTCTAGCATGACATGGAAAACTTGATATGCATCTAAAGTCTATTATATGGCTTATATGACTTAACTTGAAAGATTTAAGTTGCTTGAAGCATATGCAATTCTTGGTCTTGAAGTACCACATCCTAAGTACAATTTGTGTACATATGAATCTTGCTATAACTATAAGCATGATGGCATTGAGAATGCATCTATGGAGATATTGAAGAGTTATTCCACGACATTATATGAAGATGTTCATATCTATCAAGAATGATGATTTCAAGGTGCGGAATACTTATTCAAGTCAATATGGTTGATTTGTCAAATCTCTATTAAAGATCGTTCTGAAGATGATGCACAAGATTGGAATGCAAATGCTCAAGGATTTAAATTGATGTACTCATTAGGGGGAGTTAATGCGCGTTGCACTCTTTTTCCCTTACAAGGTTTTGTCCCACTGGGTTTTCCTTGCAAGGTTTTTAACGAGGCAACCAATAGGTGCATATTCAAACATGTGTACTCTTTTTCCTTTCTTTAATTTTTCCCATTGGGTTTTGGTTTTAAGGTTTTATGAGGCACATTATTGAATAGACATTCAAGGGGGAGTGTTATAAAATAGAAGTCTATTTAGAGTGAATGTCTAAGAGTTTTAGCTTGAAGCTAAGTCATTCTTCTCCCTATAAATAGAGGTGCTCTCTACCATTGTAAATCACCCCAAGTATTAATAAGAATACTTCTCTCTCTCCCTATTCTCTCTCTATATTTGCTCTTGTTCTTGAGTTATTGTTCTTGTTTTTATATTATTTCATAACATTTATATTTTTATTAAATATAAATACAATTAATTATTAAAAGTAAAAAATAAAAATTATGATTAATTTTATTTTAAATTGCTAATATAATAAATAATTTTAGATAATTATTTTTAATAATCATAACAAATATTATGAGCCGGAGGAAGTAACTTTTTGCCTTCTATTTACAGCAAACAATTAACGCATCAATGGCATCACACTTTGACTACGGCTGACCTTTTCGGTTTGGCAAATAATAAATGTCGCCACTCTTTTAATATGCCAAACTACAGCGTCCTATAAATTACTCTCATTAATTTTCTTCCAGTTTAGACTGCCAATCTGCCATATAGTTTGGTCATAAATTAGAAGTTTCGATTTTTCTTTTCCCACATAAACGTTATGAGAGGGGGAAAAAAAAGAGTGTTGTGTGGTACGAGGAAAATCATTTCCCAGGAAAATAATTTTCCTTGTAGATGTTTACGGTAGAAAATAATTATGGGAAAAACATTTTCAAAGTATTTCGTTAGTATTTAGTTGGTGAGATGAAAATACTTTTTGAAAATATATATATTAAAAATTAATGATATTAAATAACTGTCGTTGTAATATATTAAAAACTAATAATATTAACTAATTACAAAATATGTTTGTATACGATCGAAATCAGGTATGCTCGATTTCCCAGGCTCGAGAAGTCGCTTTAAGCCCGGGTTCAGGTAAGATCGAGTTTGAGCTCAATAGACCAGACTCGAGCTCGAAAATAAAATGCATTGCCCGAGGATTGAAAGTACACGAAGAATATCGGAGCCAAGCACGACTAGCTCCAAGACAGTACCGTTATGAGTTTGTTACAAAAGGACAAGATTCCCGTTATGTCCCCAATATCATGACGTAAATTTCTGAATAGATTTGTACGAATCAGTACAAATCTGTACTTGCGGTTATATAGTTGTTCTAATAAGATTCATAACTATAAATAGAAATGTACCTTATTTAGGGTTCTCTATTATATAAAAGAGACCCCAATCATTTGTAAGGGTCATCTAATCATTGACAAACAATATGCTTTCACTTTTTGCTCATTGTTTACCAGAATTATCCTTTATCTTTATTGTTCTTATTTTACTGTTCTTGGTTCATCTCAAGGTCACTAAGCTCGAGGTTGACATTGCTTAAGTAAAACTGGTTTGATTCACTTATTTGTTTCATTTCTACTTCGTACTTCTTGGTTATTAATTGAAATTGCACTAAATCACATATCTTTAAAATCATAAATCAAATTTAATTATTACTCTTATCTCCGAGGTAAACAGTTTGATGCCACCGTGGATATCATTACTAATTCTCATAATACACGTTATTTTTTACACATTTTCTTGTCAAGAATTTTTTATTCTCAGGATTAAACATGTCAAACCCGGAAAATACACATGTTCATGATAAAGGAAAGTCTCAGATTTCATGGACAAACAACAATATATGGGTCGGTGTACTACAAATAAACCCTGGGAAGTGCCAAATATAGACCCAGTTGATATTAGTTCACACATTGCTCTAAACGCGGATTTAGGCACAGACCCTGGGAGAGTGTACGCAGGAAAGCCCGATCTGGTGGTCAAGAAACACACAGAATAGGAGATAGGGGGTCATCCTCCAAGTGATATTCGAGATGCTGCAAGATCAACAGAGCGCCATCGCTTAACTTCAAGTCAGAATAAGACTTCAGGTATAGCTGAACCAGAAAACACTTGGCGTGTTGATGACTCGGGAATTGACCCCGCCATTATGAGGATGCTCGAAGAGCTCATCAATAGGATCGAGTCCGGAGAAAAAAAGATTGAAGATAATGAGGAAGAGACTAATAACTCTCGCATTGATCAAATATCAGGGCACCCCCGGTCTTGAAGGGTTTATATGCCAAAAGGTTCATACAAAAACTATTGCCTTAAAGTACGACTTTGATGCCCATTCCTAAAAAGTTTTGCATTCTCTATATACCCAAATATAACGGGACAACCGACCCTAACGAGCATATTCATACATTTGCGGAATCAAAGGAAATGACTTGAATGCCGACGAGATCGAATCAGTCTTACTAAAAAAGTTTGGGGAAACATTGTCAAAAGGAGCCATGATTTGGTATCACAACTGGCCCCCGAACTCTATTGAGTCGTTTTCTATATTAGTAGACGCCTTCATGAAAGCGCATGCCGGGGACATAAAGGTGGCACTGAGGAAATCAAATGTTTTCAAGATAAAACAGAGGATTAACAAGATGTTAAGGTAGTCTGTGTCCAAGTTTCAGATGGAAATAATGGAACTACTACCGGTCTCTGTTGTCTGCGCAGTACAGGCCTTTATGCAGGGTTTGAACTAACGGAGTTCGATTGCATCTCGACAATTAAAGTAGAACTTGATCTAGTATCTAGCTGTGACATGATCAGTGTGCATAATCGTTATCAATCGAAGATCGGGGTTCGAGGACGACCAGTTGGGAGCCCTCTCAGGCTTAGTTCATCATAATAGATTGGCAGCCAAGCCTCCAAGGGATATAGTAGGGAACCAAGGTCGAAAAGGGAACAACATCAGCCAAATGTCGATTGGAGAAACAATGGGTTGTGTCGTAGCACTCCTCGAAACAATCAGAGAAACGATCAAGGACAAAGCTCTAAGGGACTCATGAGTAAGAATGGGTTCGATAAGCATACCGACCCCACAGAGGCACCTCGATTATTAGAGTATACTTTCAGCATAGATGCATCAGGGATTGTGTCAGCTATAGGAAGAATCAAAGACACCAGGAGGCCCAAACCTATACAAACCGATCCTTCTCAAAGGAATACATAATTAATTTGTAAATATCATGGCGCACATGGGCAAATAATCGATGACTATAGGCAGATAAGGGAGGCGGTAGCTCGGTTGTTCAATGAGGGTCACCTTCAAGAATTTCTTAGTGATCGAGCTAAGAATGACTTTAGGGAGAGAGATGTAAGCAGAAGAACGAGCAGGAAGAACCGCGACATGTATCCACATGATCGATAGCTAAAAACTCTGAATCCAAATTCAATCTAACAATGATCGTCTGTTTAGCTGTTTTCCAAGATATTGCGCCATCACAAATGGTGAATACATATTCACTAGTGGATTTTGTACCATCAGAGTAGAGATCCAACTGGCATCATTGTACCCTTCTAAAGTAGAAGAAAATCCATTATATAGGATACCATAATTCATGGTTCCTTTTAAATATTTCATTAGTAGATCCAGTGCAGACCAATGCTCTCTGTTTGGATTATGAGTATATCTACTCATTCTACAGACAACATAGCTTATATCAGGTCTTGTAAAATTTATTAAATTTATCAGACTCCCAATAATCTGAGCATATTTAGACTGAGCAACTGGGTCATCATTATTCTTTTTCAATTTAGAGTTAGCGTTAAAAGGAGTGCTCACATATGTGACATTAAAATATTCAATCTTCTTAAGAAGTCTCTTAACATAATGTTCTTGAGACAACATCATTTCATCTTCACTCTTTATAACTTTAACTCCTAATATTGTATTTACTTCACCCAGATCTTTCATATTAAAATTAGCAAACAAAAATAATTTAGTGCTTTGCATAATATTTAAATTTGTACCAAATATAAGTATGTCATCAACATAAAAATATAGTATCACATTATCATTGTCTACCACTTTAGCATAAACACATTTATCCACCTCAACTGACGAAATCATCTCTCAGTAAGACTTGTTAAAAAATTTCATACCACTGCTTAGGAGCTTGTTTAAGGCCATAAATATATTTAATTAATTTACAAACTTTATTTTCTTGTCCAGGAATGACACAGCCTTCGGGTTGAACCATATAAATTTCTTTTTCTAAATCACCATTTAGAAAAACAGTTTTGACATTCGTTTGGTGGATAAATAGCTTAAGGATTAAGGCTGTATCCGGTTCCGGTTCTGGGTCTATTTGGGTAAACGGTTCCGGTTCTGGCGGTTCCCGGTTCTGGCGGTTCCGGTTCTGGCGGTTCCGGAACCGCGGGTCTGGCGGTTCCAGGCGGTTCCCGGCGGTTCCGACCTTTCTTTTTTTTTTAAAAAAAAAAATTAAATATCTTGTATAGTAGTGATTAGTATATTATAGAATATATTTTTATATGGTGTATTATGTTGTTACTATAGCATATATTGTGTTTGGAAATTAGTATATATTCAAAATAAGTAGTGTATATTTTGTATATAAGTAGTATATGTTGTAGTAAAGTAGTATATATTGTATATAAATAATGTATATTGTGTAGTAGTTAGTATTAATAGTATTATGTGTTGTATGTTATATATTATATGTTATATAAATATTTTATATTCAAGGATTGATATAGAAGTAAAGACAAAGAAATATTGAGACAAATATATTCAAGTATATGATAAAAAGCATATTTATTGACCAAAATGGCATATCTTTCTTAGTCTTCCTTCCCCCAATGGAATGAGCACAACATGGTACTAATACCACCATTAAAAGGAAAAAAAACTAAAAGAAGACATGCCAATGTACAAGTTACATCATAATTTATGTATTATTTCTAACAAATCTCATAAAACCTTCAAGGTTTGGAGGTGGTTGTGTTGGCGGTGGTGGAAATGAAGCTTGTTCATCACCACTTCCGGGTGAAGATGATTCTTGAGCAATTTCTGCTAGCATTTCTTCATAGCACTAATCTATTTCGGGTTGAGATTCAGCTAGCCCAAAGTTTCTTCTTTCAGAGCGGATCCAATCTCGGAAGAGCACTGATTTTTCCAAGCTATCCCGCATCGACGCTCTATGATCTCCTATTTGTAGTCTGGCTTGACTAAATACGCTCTCCGATGCAACAGTTGACGCTTGAATGGACAGAACATCCCGAGCCATCCTTGCAAGAACGGGAAAATGCTTTTCCCTTGTGTTCCACCAATCCAAAAGGTCGAAAGATCCGTCTGGATTATCATTCTCTAGCCCCTGCGACAAATAAACTTGAAGTTCGTTTAGATGGAAAATATCATCTAAATTCTCACCTTGAGTACCCCTGAACTCCGTCCACGATTTAAGAGCTGTTAAGCCAGCAACTCTTTTAGACGATTGTGACGTGGACGAAGTAGGAGTTGGAATATTAGGCCTAGCATGCTCTAAGGCCTGTTTATAAGCATTATAAACAGTTTGAGCATTCACTGTAATTGATGCTTTCGCATCAGATAGTGTAGCCATTTCTTCTGGTGAAAGATCTAAACATTGATAAATACTAGTATACCAAAAGTTAGGACCTCCTGCTTTCATAGTAGGGTTTAACAAAGTAGCCACACCAAAAATAGGAGGGATTGGAAAAAAATATTTTTTAAATTTCTTTTTCATTTCAAATATTGCATTTTCATAAATTTCCCCTCCCTCGTTAAAATCAGCAAATAAATTAGCAAGTGCGGCAATATATACTAAACAGTTTGAAATTGTAGGATAATATTGGCCAGATAAAGCAGTTGTAACCACACTAAAATGTTCTAAAAAATCTAAAAGAATCTTAACGTTATTCCAATCTTGATTAGTTAGCATATCATTATCTTCATCCTCACAATCCCTAGAATTATAAGTAGCGGTTATTGGGTTTCTATATTCGTACGCCACTACTAAGCTTTCATACATGTAGTTCCACCTAGTCGGACAAGGTTTAGGAACCTTTCTTTCTCTAAGGCCACTTTCGTCACATTTTTTATAATATTCTCTAAGTCTACTTCTACGGTTTGAATAAAAAAGCCAATTAAGAGCGAATTTAACTTTTTCAATTTCTATGTTTAAAATTCTCATACCATCTCCAACAATTAAATGATAAATATGGCATATACATCTAACATGGAAAATATTTGTAAAAGCAAGATTAAGTTTTCTAGTTAAAATACCTATTGCAGTTGTGTTGCTACTAGCGTTATCCATGGAAATTGACATTATTCTATGACTAAAACAAAAATATCTACAAACATCAGAAACAGTGCTAGCAATAAACTTACATGTGTGCCGTGAATTAATTATTCTATATGCTATAATGCGTTTTTGCATGGTCTAGTCTTCGTCTATCCAATGACTGGTCACGGTTAGATAATCACAATCATTTCCACTTCTACCAATATCAGTTGTAATAGACATACGATTACTTATATGAGTAAATAAATAGCGCAAGTACTGTTCATATTCATGCTTATATTTATAAATGTCGGCCTTAACTGTGGCGCGAGGCCAACCTTTATATGTAGGATTAAATACTCGTCTAATATATTGAATCCAAGCAGGATTAGAAGCAAAAGAATAAGGTAAACACATAACAGTAATCATTTTAGCTAATTCTTCACGATCCTTATTAGGATCGTAGTACAATATACCTCCGGTGACAGTGTTTATTCCTGGTTGGACCATGTTAGAACCAGTACTTTGGTTAATTGTAGTATCAGGACTTGACTTCCCCTCTTGTTCCGCTTTCATTTGAAAATATCTAGCCTTATCGCTAGGATGTATATATATATGTTTAACTAAACTACCTGTTCCGCTACGATCACCCGTATACCTATGAACAAGTTCTTTACCACAAGTTTTACATTTAGCCCTATCTTTATCTCTTAGTTGAATAAAAAAATGCCAAACTAATGAAGTTTCTGTACGTTTCCGAGGTTGTCTACTAAAAGTGGGAGTTTGTACGGGTGGGTGTTCTGGGTCATTAGGAGCAGGACTAGTAGGTGTATCATCTAAATCTACCGGAGGTTGGGTTTCGTCATCATCATCACCCTCATTTCCCTCAGATATTGGTGCATTAGGATAAAGCAAATTCATAATATCATCATCTATTCTATCACCGACTGCTATATCATGTAGAAAATTAACATCGCTAAATTGAAAACACGGGTGATCACTATCAAGTATTCCTAAGTTTTCATTAGTATTTCTAGGTTGGCTACTAGTTTGAACTTGTTTATCTTTTCTAGGTCGGGGAGCCGGGGGAGGGGTAGGATTTTGGCTACTACTTTCACCGGATTTAGATGTACCTTTTCCGAACATTTTTTTCAATGAAAATGCCATACTAATTATAATTAAGGAAAATATCAACACACAACAAATATTCTTAGCACGTAAGAGTTGAAACGAGTTTACCGGATTGACGAACAACTTCTTGAAAATTGACAATCGTTGTAATTGAACACTTGAAAACTTCAATTCAACAACTTCACAATGTTTCACGAATTTGCAACAAAAATTAAGCACTTGCACAGAAAGATTGTAAGAGAGCTTGAGAGAGATTGAGAGAGATTGAGTAAGATTGATGAATTGGTGAATTAAAATGAAAGAATGAGGGGGTATTTATAGTTGAGAAATGGGAAATTGTGTAATTATATAAAGTTTGGGGTTAAATTAAATTTGAGGGGTCAAATGGCTAAATTTTAAAAATGCCAAACGGCTATTTCTGCAATACCAACGTTCTGATTTTCAGAATTTTAAAAAAAAAAAAAAAATTTTTTTAAAAAATGGCCGTTGGGAACCGGATAGAACCGTATAGAATCGGAACCGGAACTGGACCGGTTCCGGCGGTTCTAAACGGTTCCAAACGGTTCCGCCAACAGTCCGAATTTTTTAAATTTTTTTTTTTAAATATCGGAACCGTTTGGAACCGTTTAGAACAGCCGGAACCGGTCCGGTTCCGGTTCCGGTTCCGGTTCTGGCGGTTCTGGTTCCACGGTTCTAAAGGGTGGAACCGGCCCGGAACCGGAACCGGAACCGTTTAGAACCTCAGAACCGCCAGAACCGCGGTTCCGGTCACGATTCCGGTTCGGAACCGTTATTCTTCCACCCTTATTAAGGATTGAATCTAAGGCAATTAAAACTCAAATAGAAGAAATTCTAATCACTGGTGCAATACCAAAATAATCTATATTTTATTTTTGAGAAAAATCTTTTGCTACTAACCGAGCTTTATATTTATCTAAAGATCCATCAGGATTAAATTTTTTTTTTGAAAATCCATTTACAACCAATGAGTTTTGCACCAAGATGTAAGTCAATTAAAATACATGTATTACTTTTCATAGTAGAATCAATTTTAACTTTTATTGTCTCTTTTCAATATTTAGCATCTAAAGAAGATATAACTTCAAAATAATTTGATGGTTATAATCGACAAGAAAAGTTTGAAAATCATTTCCATAAGAAAAATATTCTTTTCTAGGCCTTTTGCTCCTTCTCAATTCCTCATTAGAGGTAATTTCTCTATTTGTTTCAACAGGTGTATGGAAATTTTTATCAGACAATGGATAAATATATTCAAAGAACTCAGCATTCTTTGTTTCAATTATTGTATGGCAATCAAGCACGTCACTTTTCAAAATACGGAATCTATAGGCAACACTATGTTCAACGTATCCAATAAGCATGCAATCATCAATTTTAGAACATATTTTTCTATTCTTAGGTTCAGGCAAAAGAACTTTAGCAAGGCACCCCTATACATTTAAATATTTCAAATTAGGTTTATAACCTTTTCACAATTCATGTAGAGTTTTGCCAGTTCTTCTATGTGGTATTCTATTTTGTAAGTGACATGCAGATAAAATAACTTCATCACACATACTATCAGGAGCATTAGAACTAACTAACATAGAGTTCATCATCTCTTTCAATGTTCTATTTTTTCTTTCGGCTACTCCATTTGACTTAGGTGAATAAGGCGGAGTTACTACATGATTTATTCCTTCTTTTTCATAAAAACCATTCAAAGAAAAATATTTTCCACCTCTGTCATATCTGATTCTTTTGATTTTTCTACTAAGTTTATTTTCAACCTCAATTTTATAAGACATAAAAGTATCATCTTTATTTCTAAGCAAATACAACTTAGTCTATCTGAAAAAATCATCAATAAAAGTCACATAATATCTCTTACCATCTTTAATCATAGTCTGCTTTAAATCGACTAAATCAGTGTGAATTAAAGATACCAATTCAGTTTCTGTATTTATAGAAAAATAAGTCTTTCTTGTACTTTTATATTCAACACATATTTCACACTTATTAATATTACTTGAGTCTAAACTAGATATTAATCCTAACGACTATATTTCTTTTATATACACGACATTAACATGTCCTAGTCTAGCATGCCACAAAGAAATTAACTCAACCATATAAGCAAAAGAAGATGCATTTTTATTGTTAGTATCGGAAATAAAAAGCACAAATAAACTATGGTAACAATATCCATTGCCCACAAAAATTTCATTGTTGGTCAATACGACCTCATTATTTTCAAGTGAAATGTCTACTCCAACTTTTTATAATAACCCCACAGAAATCAAATTGGTTTGGATATTAGGAGCATACAATACATCACTCAATGCTAGAGTTTTACCAGATGTGAGTTAGAGAAGAATTTTTCCTTTCTCAAGAACGTGAGTTGTTCTTGAGTCACCAAGATAAATAAATTCTTGTCCTTCCTTAATTTGGGTGTAAAACAAAATTTATTTTCTTTGTACAAATGTGTCTAGTAGCACCAGAGTCTATAACCCATCGCTCACATTGACCATATTATTTATTTGAAAAATGTACGTAACAATTATATCATCCGCTTTAGCCAAATTTAATTTTAATTTAACAAGATTATCATTTATCACAACTCTTCTTTTGCATTGAGGTGCATTTTTCTTGAAGGTTTTAATATTATCATTGGACATGTAACCATGTCTATCAGATACCTGTTTTTGGACATTACAGCAACAACAACAACAACAACCACCCAGTATAATTTCACTTAGTAGGGTTTGGGGAGGGTAGTGTGTACGCAGACCTTACCCCTACCCTTGGGTAGAGAGGCTGTTTCCAAATAGACCCCCAGCATCCTTCCCTCCAAGAACTTTTCCACCTTGCTCTTGGGGAGACTCGAACTCACAACCTCTCGGTTGGAAGTTGGGGTTGCTTACCATCAGAGCAACCCCTCTTGTTTTAGTGTCTGCCAAATTGTGAATGCAATAACGTATTTGCAACACCGTAGATATCTAGCAGGACCGCTGGAACAGTAGCAGTAGAGACAACACTAAAATTGGTAGCACCATTAAAAATTTTCGTAGTAGTATTACTTGCCTTAGTTTCTTAGATTGTAGGAAAATTACACCGAAAATAATAACAACAATAATAATACTACAATAAAATGAGTTTTGAGTGAAAATACACCAATTAGCTTGAGTCATGCTAGGCACAGTCATAAAAAACTATTTCAGCAATATGAAAATTTTTCCTAGGATTAAACAAGCCCATCTCCATATGGGAGGATATAGAAATTAGCAAAATTAAATAATAAATCCAGCAAGTTGGAAGAGAAAGAGAAACTAATGTCTTATATCAATCAAAATATTATAAAAGAAGAAATTAGAAAGAGAGGGAGTATATGAGGGAAAGAAGATAGAAGAATTTCTTCTTAGCTAATACTTAGTTTTTCTTGATGTTTGATGATTGAAGAATGATGGCCTAATCATGATTATATATAGACTTAAGAAAAACTTCTACACATGATAAGTATTCTACTTATTTGTTAGATTTTCTTCATGCAAGATGATACTTAGACAAAAAAAGTTATTTGTCCATAACTTCTAGAAAGCATGCCACATATAAAAACTCTTTACATGCATATTAATATTTGTTTATGGTATAATACTTGAATATATTTATTTTAAAATACAATCACAAAATAATTAATATTTCTATTAAAGTAAGTTATCCATGTTATACTCTTAAGAGTACGGTCCTTTCATAAATTCTTTCTGAATACAAAATATTTTGTATAACAAATTTTCGGTTTAGTTCCTTATTAAAAACCTATGCATCCTCTTAACTAAGGCCGGAGGATAGAGAAAACTCATCCATAATCATTTCGCCGCATACTTTTGTATCGGTGCCATAATTCAGCAACATTCTTTTTCCTTCTTTGTTGTCTAGTAGTAGTAGTACTATTTTTCTTTCCCCACAAATCACATTTCATATTTCACAACCTTTGTTTTCTGCAAAGAAAGGAAAAGAAAAAAATAGAACGATAGGCACACTTTTTTTTATAAATTTGTTCTAAAAAAGATGATATATTCTTATAATTAGAGATAATTTAATTTAATTTTTTAATTTTATTTATTTTTTTAACAAGAAAATTTTATAATAATATTAATAAAAGGTTAGGTGCTTTTTTGTTGGGTCAGTATCTCTTTCATTCTCTCTCGCACAGTAAGTAGTGTACTTTGTGCTGGCAGAAAGAGAAAGTTTCAAGGTGACGCGTGTCGTAAAATTAATTAATTGAGGGGGGGAAAAGTGTTAAAATTGATCATTTCCATGGATGAACACTATCAACTTCAGATGATAGAGAGAGAAAGAAGAAGGAGTTTTTCATTGATCTGATAAAATGAGACTTAGTGTCTCTATACAAATCAGAAGCTTCCGGAAGACTATATGTACAAAATATCTACACTTATTATTTTCGATACATTGCATTGGGCCATTGGGACAGAATTAAATAAATGTACATATGGGCTACTTGGGCTGCTGTGTTGCTGTATCTGCTGCTTCAGTGAATTGGGCTGCTGACTTGGCCCAATAACTCCAACACCCCTCTGCAAGTTGGAGGGTGACTGATCCCCCAACTTGAGCATGATAGAATGATGAAAAATACCAGTAAGAGGCTTAGTAAATATATCCGCAAGCTGAGAAGTAGTAGGAACATGGCGCAAAGTAATGAGGCCTTCATTAAGCTTGCCTCTGATGAAATGACAATCCACCTCAATATATTTGGTCCGCTCATGGAAAACTGGATTCTTTGCAATGTGAAGTGCTTCTTGATTATCACAAAAGACAGGGACATGTAGAGGTAACATGGACTCCAAAATCAGACAGCAAACGAATAAGCCAGGTGAGCTCATCAACAACCTTGCTGATGGCTCTATATTCAGCCTCAGCAGAAGACAAAGAAACCACAGGCTGCTTTTTAGCCTTCCAACCAATTATAGAATCACCTAACATTACACAAAAACTAGAGACAGACCTCCTGGTGTCTGGGCAGGATGCCCAGTCACTATCACAATAAGTAGATAAGGAGAGGTCTGCTGTGTTGCTGAGAAAGATGCCAAGGTCAGAGGTACCTCTAAGATATCTCAGTGTGTGTAAGGCTGCATGCATATGAGAGGAGGTAGGTTTCTGAAGATATTGACTTAAGTGCTGGACATCAAATGCTAAGTCAGGTCTAGTGTGGGTGAGGAAATTGAGCTTCCCCACCAAGCACCTATAAACTTCAGGAGAAGGAAGAGGATCCCCTAAATCCAGTTTTAGCTTAACAGAGAGATCAAGAGGGCAAGTAACAGAGGAAACATCCTCACAGTTATAAGCTTTGAGAAGGTCAGTGACAAACTTCTTCTGGTGGAGAAGGAGTCCAGCAGAATGATAACTGACCTCAATACCAAGGAAGTAGTTGAGCACCCCCAAATCCTTGATTTTAAACTCATGACCCAGAAAAGTATTCAAGGCAGTGATTTCCTCCAAATTATTACCAGTAAGAATGATGTCATCAACATACACAGCTAACAAGACAATAGAAGAGCCAGATTTCTTAAGAAAAAGAGAGTAGTCATTGAGAGAAGAAGAAAACCCTTTAGAACATAAGGCCTGGGAGAGCTTGGCATACCATTGCCTTGAAGCCTGCCTTAAACCATACAAAGACTTCTGAAGCAAACAGACCAAAGGAGAAGAAGAAGAGGCAAAACAGGCAACATCCAGTCTAGGAGGTAGTTTCATATAAACTTCCTCAGCTAGGTCACCATGTAAGAATGCATTATTCACATCAAGTTGAAAGAGAGACCAATTCTGTTTAACAGCTACAGCAATGAGGGATTTGATAGTTGAGAACTTGACAACTGGAGAAAAGGTCTCAGTGAAGTCTACCCCCTCAACTTGGGTGTCACCCCTAACAACCAGCCTAGCCTTATGTCTTTCCACAGACCCATCAGCCCTATATTTGATCTTATTGACCCATTTTCAACCAATAGGTCGTTTACCAGGGGGAAGAGGGACAACAGACCATGTATGATTGGCCTCCAAAGCTGCAAATTCCTTGGCCATTGCCCCCTGCCAGGCAGGAATGCAAGCAACCTGCTGGTAGGAGGTAGGCTTTGACTCTGGACTGCTAACCAAGGTGTGAAGTCAAGTGGAGGAAGAACTGGGAGCATAGAGAGAAGGAGGAAGAGTACAGACATATTGCTGAAGGTGGGCAGGAAGGACATGTGCCTTATTGGATCTTCTGGGAGCATATGAAGAAGGCACTGAAGAAGTATGTGATGGAGAAGAAGGGGAAGAAGATGGAGAGACAATAGGTTGATGGGTGGAAGAAGAAGATGGATTGAGCAGAAAGTCATCAACAGGAGGAACCCAGGCAGAAGAAGGATTGGGATGGGGAAAGGAGCCAAGGGAAGAATTCCCTGGTGAGGCAAAAGGAAAGACATCCTCATGAAAAATGACATCCCTGGAGATCAGGGTAAGCTTAGACTTCAAGTTATATAGCTTGTAACCCTTCTTAGCCAATGGGTAACCCAGGAAGACACAGGGATCAGCTTTGGGCTGGAATTTATCCCTGTTCTATTTAGGGACTGAGGCAAAACATAAGCAACCAAATGTTTTAAGATGGTTGTAGGATGGAATTTGGCCAAACAGTAATTCAAAAGGGGATTTGTTGTTAAGTAGTTTGGAAGGAAACCTGTTGATGAGGTAGATGGCAGTAAGTACACAATCACCCAAAAACTTAAGGCGTAGCTGAGAATGAAAGAGTAGAGCTCTTGAGATTTCTAGCAGATATCTATGCTTTCTCTCAACAACACCATTTTGTTGTGGTGTATGAGAGCAAGAAGT
Organism: Nicotiana benthamiana; assembly: GCA_034376525.1. Lineage (NCBI taxonomy): Eukaryota > Viridiplantae > Streptophyta > Magnoliopsida > Solanales > Solanaceae > Nicotiana > Nicotiana benthamiana. Next base: position 176,816,788 of record CM067339.1, read on the forward strand.
TTGATGGATTATGCCATGTTCAGCAAAGAAGTTGCTGCCACAGCCACTAGAACCAAGTTCAAATGCATTATCACTTCTAATGGTTTGTACCACAGACTGGAATTGAGTTTTAACCATGGCAATGAAAGCTTTAGTGAGGGGAAAGACATTGCTCTTGGACCCCATAAGGTGGGTCCAAGTAGCTCTAGTAAAATCATCAACAATTGTTAAAAAATATCTACAACCATTATGAGTAGAAGTGGCATAGGGATCCCATGTATCAACATGGATTAGTTGAAAAGCATGTGTTGTTTTGATTGAACTGTCAGGAAAGGGTAGTGTAGATTGCCTGGACAAAGGACATATAGTACAGATAAAAGGTTGCTTTGTGGAAAATTTACATGGTATAGAAGGCATGTCTTTCATCCTAACAAAAGGTATATGCCCTAGTCTATTATTCCATAACATCTCCATTTTATTCAATTCAGAATGGTATGTACAATGAGAAGAGGAAACAGAATCAACAGGTAATGGAGCATGGTATTTACAAGGATCAAGAGATTTAAAAGAAGAAGATTGTACAAGCCTGTAGAGACCATCATCCAATTTACCAATCTCCAGTGGCCTCTTCAGAGAAGGGGCATGTATTAAACAAGAGAATTTAGTAAATAGGACAATAGAATTCAACTGGTATACAAGTTTGGACAAAGAAATGAGATTGTAGTGAAAACTAGGAATGTAAAGGACATGATGAAGAGTGAAACAAAGGAAATGGATTGAACCAGTGCATGTTACCTTATCCTTATAGCCATTGGGCAAGGTAACTAGGTATGGTATTACTAGAGGCTTAATGTCAAACAGAAGTTCTTTATTAGATGTCATGTGGTCAGTGGCACCAGAGTCTATAATCCAGATGCAATCACTTACTTTGGTTAGCATGCAAGCCCCATAGGAAACATTTTTTAAATGAGTGGTTGGAGAAAATGTTGGAGAAAAATTACCAGCAAAGTTGGCTGGGGCCATAAGGCTAGACTGCTGCTTAGACTCTGCAAGTTGTGTCTGTTGAAGCAGCAACATAAGCTGGGAATATTGATCTTTGCTTAAACCAGGTATTAGAGACTCTGAATCAGAAACCCCTTGAGAATTGTCAGCACTACTCTGAGTTCCAGCAGGGTTTGAATACCCCTGCACTTCAACATGTGCTGCACTCCTCCTTCCTTTGGTGAATTTGAAGTCTGATGGAAATTCTCTTGTGAATTTGAAGTCTGGTGGAAATCCATGAAGTTTATAGCATTTTTCAATCAGGTGTCCAGGTTTCTTACAATACCTACACACTAGGTTTGCTCTATTGGGATCAAAATTGAGTCTTGGGCTGAATTTTTTAGGGTAACCAGCTGCTGTGGGAAATCTTGTGATTGAGGGTTTGTTGCTGAAATGAGCATTGAAGGCACTCGAATCATGATGAAATTGAGAAGGTGAAGATACTTGTCTTTGTCTCTCATCTTGGAGTAGAATATTGTATGCACAATCCAGAGTTGGTGGAGGTTGTAGCATAAGAATATTACTTCTGACTCCCACATAGATGTCATTGAGCCCCATAAGGAACTGATGCAGTTTGTTTTCATCATCCTCCCTTTGAAGCTTGGTTCTGGCATTGCATGTGCAAGTGTTGCCACGAGATGCACACATGAAGTTCAGTTCATCCCATAGTTTCTTTAGCTTGTTGAAATAAGAAGCTATATCCAGAGACCCTTGATTAGTTGATGCCAGCTCCTGCTTAATCTCAAATATCCTAGTTCCATTCACAGTCCCATATCTACTATTGAGTTGATTCCAGATGCTTTGAGCAGTGTCGGAATACTGAACACTCTCGTCTATCTCTGGCGCAAGGGAATTAGTAAACCAAGAGATAACCATATTGTTGCACCTATCCCATTTTTTAAACTGAGGAGAGTTTATTGGAGGTTTGGGAATCGTTCCGTCAATGAAACCTATTTTATTCCTAGCGGATAACGAGACGATTATATTACGTCTCCATCCCCCAAAACCAACCCCTGAAAAGTGGTTGCTCACCAAAGAAATTCCCGGAACATCAGAAGACAAAAGAAACAAAGGATTTGAGGGGTCGATACAAATGTATCAGTCCTAGACTCAGATGTATCACCAACATTAACCATTTTTTACTGAGAAAGGATTTTGAGGCTGAAATTTGTAAGACTAAGAAACCCTAAGTGTTCCTAGGTAAAAAGATCCAGAAATCGACTGACTCGTACGTTTGAACTGATGAAAGAAAGAATGGAACTCAGAAAAACTCAGAAAAATCAACAATCACCGAAGGATATTCAGAAAAAAATAGAGAAAAGGAGAAAAACCTAGATTTGTCGGAGAAGACTGAAACTCTGACGAGAGACGGTGAGGGTAACATCGCAACGGAGTTCGTGACAAGAGGAATCATATTGCCTGCTCTGATACCATGTTAAAATCGATCATTTCCATGATGAACACTATCAACTTCAGATGATAGAGAGAGAAAGAAGAAGGATTTTTTGATTGATCTGATAAAATGAGACTTAGTCTCTGTGTCTCTATACAAATCAGAAGCTTCCGGAAGACTATAAGTACAAAATATCTACACTTATTATTTTCTATACATTGCATTGGGCCATTTGGCCAGAATTAAATAAATATACATATGGGCTACTTGGGCTGCTGTGTTGCTGTATCTGCTGCTTCAGTGAATTGGGCTACTGACTTGGCCCAATAACTCCAACAAAAAGACAACGCAGTATTGATACTTTTGGAAAAATGGTAAATTTGGGTTATAGGAAAAAACTCATAAATTCATGAGGAAGGATTAGTTAATAGATGACGATCTACTGGAAACCATCTTTTTATTTGCATAATAAGGGTATTAGTAATCTGTGTTCAAAAAATATTTTTTGTAAAATAAAACGAAAGCAGAAACGTAAACAGAAGAATTAAAAGTTTCAAGTCCAATAGAAAATTTTGTTTTCTTAAGGATTTTAACTCCCTTATTATTGTTTAAGGTTATTGAATTTTCTTCCATTTTCTAATAAAAGATAAAGTGTATTAGTAAAAGGAACACTTCAAACTTTTCGTTTCCCTCCAAATCTTTTCTATCAATTTCCTTTTCACAACTCCTTAGATAAATAAATAAAACCAACAAAAGGTAAGGCTGCATATTTACTATCTCCCAAAACTTCAATTATGAATTTATATTTGTATATGTCCAAATTTGACAAGCACGGTAACAGATAAGCACAACAAAGGACGGGGTCAACCACCATATAACAGCTGAAGATCGTTCTCACAAAGGCTAATGAGAAAGGCGGGCAGCTAAGATAGGAAAGTAACCGTAACTTAGGTTCAGAAGTGGACATAAAGAATATTCCTTTGAATATTCTTTATGCTGTACTTTTTAGGATTTTTGAGGAATACCACTAAGGCTGTAAAATTGGCGGTTCTGAACCGGAACCGCGGCCCTGTCGGTTCTTCCGATTCCGGCGGTTTCGGTTCTAGCGGTTCCCGGGAACCATGGCGGGGCGGTTCTACCCGTTGGAACTGCCAGAACCGGAACCGGAACCGGACCGGTTCTGGCGGTTCCAAACGGTTCCGCCGGTTCTCTAACGGGCATTTTTCAAAAAAAAAAAATTTTCTTTTAAAAATAATTTCCAAACGGCTCTTTGCAAAAAGTAGCCGTTTGGAAGTTTTAAAAATAGCCATTTGGCCCCCAAACTTTATATAATTACACTATTTCCCATGTCTCAACTATAAATACCCCCTCATTCTTTCATTTTTATTCACCAACTCATCAATATCTCTCAAGATCTCTTTCAATCTTTCTAGTGCAAGTGCTTAATTTATTGTTGGAAATTCGTGAAATATTGTGAAGTTGTTGAATTGAAGTATTCAAGTGTTCAATTTCAACGAATATGGCCTTAGAGAAAGAAAGGTTCCTAAACCTTGCCCGACTAGGTGGAATTACATGTACGAAAGTTTAGTAGTAGCGAACGAATATAGAAACCCGATTAACGCTACGTATAATTCTCGGGATTGTGGTGAGGAAGATAATGACATGCTAACTACACAAGATTGGACTAACGTTAAAATTTCTTTTAGATTTTTTAGAACATTTTCATGTTGCTACAAATGCTTTATCTGGCCAATATTATCCAACTATTTCTAACTGTTTAGTTTATATTGCCACACTTGCTAATTTGTTTGTTGATTTTAGCGAGGGAGGGGACATTTATGAAATTGCAATAACTGAAATGAAAAAGAAGTTCAAAAAATATTTTTTTCCAATCCCTCATATTTTGGTGTGTCTGCTATGTTAAATCCAACTATGAAATTAGGAGGTCCTCACTTTTGGTATTCTACTATTTATCAATCTTTAGATCTTTCAGAAGTAGAAATTGCTACACTAGCTGATGCGAAAGCGTCAATTAAAGTTAATGCTCAAAATGTTTATAATGCTTATAAACAGGCGTTAGAGCATGCTAGGCCTATTATTCCAACCCCTACTTCGTCTACATCACAGTCGTCTAAAGGAGCTGCTGGCTTAACAGCTCTTAAATCGTGGACGGAGTTCAGGGGTACTCAAGGGGATAATTTAGATGAAATTTCCCATCTAAATGAGCTTCAAGTTTATTTGTCGCAAGGACTAGAGAATGAGAATCCAGACGGCTCTTTCGACCTTTTGGATTGGTTGAAGACAAGGGAAAAGCATTTTCTCGTTCTTGCAAGGATGGCTCGGGATGTTCTGTCGATTCAAGCGTCAGCTGTTGCATCGGAGAGCGTTTTTAGTCAAGCAAGACTACAAATAGGTGATCACAGAGCGTCGATGCGGGACAACTTGGAAAAATCAGTGCTTTTTCGAGATTGGATCCGCGCAGAAAGAAGGAACTTTGGCCTAGCTGAATCACAACCAGAAATAGATGAGTGCTATGAAGAAATGATAGCAGAACTTGCTCAGGAAGCAACTTCACCCGGAAGTGGTGATGAACAAGCTTCATTTCCACCACCGCCAACACAACCACCTCCAAACCTAGAAGGTTTTATGAGATTTGTTAGAAATAATGCACAAATTATTATGTAACTTGTACATTGGCACGTCTTCTTTTAGTTTTTTTTTCCTTTTAATGGTGGTATTAGTACCATGTTGTGCTCATTCCATTGGGGGAAGGAAGACTAAGAAAGATATGCCATTTTCGTCAATAAATATGCTCTTTATCATATCCTTGAATATCATTTTGTCTCAATATTACTTTGTCTTTACTTCTATATCAATCCTTGAATATTTATATAACATACAATATATAACATGCAACACAATATACTAATGACAACATTCTTTTATCAATATATACTACTTATATATAATTTATACTAATTACTAACTACAACACAATATACACTACTTATATACATTATATACTACTTAAATACAATATATACTACTTATATATAAAATATACACTACTTATACATATTATATACTAATTACCAAACACAATATATGCTATACTAATCACATAGTACACCATATAAAATATATTCTACAATATACTAATGACTACTATACAAGATATTGATTTAAAAAAAAAATCAGAACTGGGAACCGCCGGAACCGTCGGAACCGGAACCGCCAGAACCGGAACCGGATGGTACCCGGAACCATCACGGGCCGGTTCCACCTCCGGAACGCCAGAACCGGAACCGCAGACCCAAATAGACCCAGAAAAGTAACCGGATACAGCCTTAAATACCACTTATAAATAGGAAGTGATAGAGAATAATAAGGGGACTAACCTTTCTGAACTGGAACATGTAATAAAAGTTAAAAGAAGAATATACAAAGGAATTGTCTTATTTGTTTATTCAAGCACAATTATTTAATCTTTATCCATAAATCTCAAGATCCCATATATATTCTGACCTCTCATTTTTTACGTCGCGGTCAGAGAGTAGGAATATCTCAATCATATAATCATTGAGTGATAGTTCTTTTCTTATTAAAGTCCTTATCATTACTTATATTTATTATACTTTTATGCTATTTCGTTTATTGTAAATCATAGCATATTAAGTTCGCTGTTTAATATTCCTAAGCACTACTTTTTTTTTAACAAGAGTTTTATTTGATCTGGTCTAAAATTTATTAAGTTCAAATAAAATTCGTCCGCTAACTTATCATTAATTTGTTCAGTATTTATTTGCTCAAACAATGCTGAGTTTCTTATTATTATTGTTTTATAATTATTATTGTTGAAGGATTAGCTAATACTCCTATTTCTAATTTTTGAAGCTATTATCATCATATAAAATAAAATGATTAGCGCATACGAATTAAAGATCACATTTTTATCAAAGCAAAATTAGCGAATGTGCAGTTAGACTTATGCTTGAACTATAAATAGAGTTTTTTTTTCCCTGATAACATAGAGAGTTCTAACTGAGTAGTATTAAATATTTTTTCTAATTCCCTATTTATTATTATTATTATCAAAAAAATATAATGGTATTTCAAACCAACCAAACTTTCAATCATCCCTTAACTTCTTTAAGATGGAATTAATATGAAACCCAAAAATAAAATTCAATCAATAAATAAATCTCTACTAACTAATGCCTAGGAACTGCAAATGCATTGTAATTTGTAGGAGGGTTTACGTGTGAATAAATAGTAATTACTATATTAACGTTTTGCCTTCTATTTACAGCAAACAATTAACGCATCAATGGCATCACACTTTGAATACGGCTGACCTTTGGGTTTGACAAATAAATAAATGTCGCCACTCTTTTAATATGCCAAACTACAACATCCCATAAATTACTCTCCATTATTTTCTTCCAGTTTAGACTGTAGGTAACGGACATCGAAAATAACATCAATAATAATAATATTGTAATAAAATAATTAATAAGCAGAAATATATCAACTGGCTTAAGTTATGTTAAGTACTATTCTAAGAAATTATTTTAATAGTGTGAAATGTTTTCTTAGGATTAAACAAACCTATCTTTATTTAATTTAAATGATTCAGGAATCAGCAAAATTAAATAATAAATCCATCAATTTGGAAGAGAAAGAACAACTAATATCGTATGCTAATAAAAATATTATAGAAGAAAAAATTAGAAGGAGAAAGACGTATAGAAGCGAAAGAAAAGTAGAATTTCTTCTTTGCTAATGATTAGCTTTTCTTAGTGTTTGGTGATTGAAGATAATGGTCTTAATCATGACTAATTATAGGCATAAGGAAAGCTTCTTATATTGCCAAATGTTTGATTGCATGAAAGAGGATTATCATTTGTTTATGGCGTAGCATTTGGCAATATATCTTCATGCAAAATGTCACACGATGTGGTATTCCTAGCCACTTGGCTTAGTAGAGCTATTTGTCACATAATCTTCTAAACCAATGCCACATGTAAAAAAATCTTTTGACATATTACCAATAATTATCAACAATCCCCCACATCAAAAGACTTTTGTTTAGGAATACAGAGTAGGAAAGAGTAAGATTTGCTGGATTTGCATGGTCCAAATGTAATAGGTTTGATATCTTCTGGATATGAATCAAACTTAGACCAATAAAATTTAATTCACAGAATTATTGGTGAAATATAATATTCTATGAACCAATAATTCTTATTGTAAGTCAAATATTTTATCAATCACATTTTGACCCCCGGTAATTTTGCTGTTCAACACGGTTTTGCGCCCAATAGACCATGTGCGTGCCTGGTTATTCATGAGAGCCATAGAGACTATGCTAAAATCTCATAGGAGCGGCCCACTCGACTCTCATATAGGTGAATTCATCAAGTGTATACTGATTTTAAATATACCATCATAAGGACTATGAATTTCATTAAGAGTTATAACTCAGACTCTCAATTAGTAGCAGTCAAGCACTATCTTTTAGTGCATCAGTGACAATATTGGCTTGTTATTACCCATATGAACCTACTTCATGGGATCTCCAATCACATATGTTGGGTTACCATCTCTATTGACAGCATGTCGGCCTTAACCCCATCTCTTTTGAGGTTTGAAGAATTCATTTTCTTCCCATGGGTTTAGTCAAAGGATCGGCCAAATTAATTTCTTACTTCACATAATTGATGGAAATTATTCCATCTCTCAGCAGCTGCTTTATGATATCATGTCTCAATTTCATGTGTCTACTTTTACAATTATAAGATTTATTTTTTTCTATAGCTATTGTCGTTTGGAAATTACAGTGTATATGCAATACGTCCTTTATTAAATGTATATTAGCTAAGAAGGTTCTTAGCCACTCAGCCTTAGAACTAGCTAACTCTAGAGCTACAAACTCTGATTCCATAGTCGATCTAACAATGATCGTCTGTTTAGCTGATTTGCACGATATTGCACCATCACCAAAGGTGAATACATAACCATTAGTGAATTTTGTCTCATTTGAATCAAAGATCCAGTTTTGATCATTGTACCCTTCTAAAATAGAAGGAAACCCACTATACAGGATACTATAATTCATGGTTCCTCTCAAATATTTTATTAGTCTAGCTAATGCAGACCAATGCTATCCGTTGGGACTATGAGTATATCTACTCAGTCTACATACTGCATAGGCTATAATAAACCTTGTAAAATTCATTAAATGCATCAAACTCCCAATAATCTGAGCATATCTAGACTAAGCAATTGGATCACCATTATTATTTTTCAACTGAGAGTTAGCATCAAAAGGAGTGCTTACAGATGTGACATTAAAATATTCAAACTTCTTAAGAAGTCTCTCAACATAATGTTCTTGTGACAACATTATGCCATATTTACTCCTTACAAATTTAATTCCTAATATCATATTTACTTCACTCAGATCTTTCATATCAAAATAAAAAATAATTTTGTACTTTGTACAATATTTAAACTTGTACCAAATATAAGCATGTCATTAACATATAGACATATTATCACATAATCATTGTCAACCATGTTAATATAAACACATTTATCTACCTCAAATGGAGAAAAACCGTCTCTCAGTAAGACTTTATTCAAATTTCTCATACCAGTTCTTAGGAGCTTGTTTAAGGCCATAAAGAGATTTAATTAATTTACAAACTTTATTTTCTTGTCCAGGAATGACACAGCCTTCAGGTTGAACCATATAAATCTTTTCTTCTAAATCACCATTTAGAAAAGCAGTTTTCATATCCATTTGGTGGATAAAAAACATGTGAATTAAGCTAAGGCAATTAAAATTCAAATAGAAGAAATTCTAGTCACTGGTGCAAATGTATCAAAATAGTTTATATTTTATTTTTGAGAAAATCCTTTTGCTACTAACCGAGCTTTATATTTATCTAAAGATCCATCATAATTAAATTTCTTTTTGAAAATTCATTTACAACCAATAGGTTTTGCACCAGGAGGTAAGTCAGTTAAAATCCATCTATTATTTTTCATAATAGTATCAATTTCAACTTTTATTGTCTCTTTCCAATATTTAGCATCTGAAGAAGATATAGCTTCAAAATAATTTGATGGTTCATTATCGACAAGAAAGTTTGAAAATCATTTCCATAAGAAAAATATTCTTTCTTATGCCTTTTGCTCCTTCTTATTTCCTCATTAGAGGTAATTTCATTATTTGTTTCAACAGGTATATGAGAAGTTTTAAAGATAATGGATAAGTATATTCAAATAACTCAACATTCTTTGTCTCAATTAGTAATACAATCAAGCACATCACTTTTTAAAACAAAAAATCTATATGCAGCACTATGTTCTACATATCTAATTAGCATGCAATCAGCAGTTTTAGAACCTATTTTTCTCTTTTTAGGTTCAGGCAAAAGAACTTTAGCAAATGCACCCCCACACTTTTAAATATTTCAAATTAGGTTTATAACCCCTCCACAATTCATATGGAGTTTTGCCAGTTCTTTTATGTGGTATTCGATTTTGTATGTGACATGCAGATAATATAGCTTCACTCCACAAATTATTAGGAGCATTAGAACTAACTAACATAGAGTTCATTATTTCTTTCAATGTTATTTTTTTCCTTTCGGATACTCCATTTAACTCGGGTGAATAAGTCAGAGTTACTTCATTAGTACTTCATTCTTTTCACAAAAATCATTCAAAGATAAATATTCTCCACCTTTATTTGATCTAATTCTCTTGATTTTCCTACTAAGTTTATTTTCAACCTCAGTTTTATAAGAAATAAAAGAATTAAATGCATCATCTTTATTTCTATGAAAATACAACTTAGTATATCTAGAAGAATCATCAATAAAAATTACATAATTTCTTTTACCACCTCTAGTCATAGTCTGCTTTAAATTGCCTAAATCAGTGTGAGTCAAGGATAACAATTCAGTTTCTCTATTTACAGAAAAACAAGTCTTTCTAGTACTTTTAACTTCAGAATATATTTCACACTTGTTAATATTATTTGAATCTAAACCAGATATTAATCCTAGTGAACGCATTTTCTTTATATATGTGATATTAGTATGTCCTAGTCTAGCATGCTATAAAGAAATAGACTCAACCATATAAGCAGAAGAAAATTCATTTTTATTGTTGTATCGAAAATATTAAGCACAAATAAACCATATGTACAATATCCATTGCCCACAAAAATATTATTTTTGGTCAGTACTACCTTATTATTTTCAAATGAAACCTTCACTCTAACTATTCCTAATAACCTCATAAAAACCAAATTGGTTTGGCTATTAGGAACATGCAATACACTACTCGATGTTAGAGTTTTACCAGATGTGAGTTTGAGAAGAATTTTTTCTTTCCCAAAAACACGAGTTATTCTTGAGTCACCAAGGTAAACAGTTTCTTCTCCTTTCTCAACTTGAGTGTAAGACAAATATTCAATTTTGTTTGCACAAATGTGCCTAGTAGCATCAAAATCTATCACCTGATCTCTCACATTGACCACATTATTTATTTGAGAAATAACCACAATAATTATATTATCCGCTTTAGTCAAATTTAATTTTGACTTAGTGAGATTTTCATTTATCCCAACTCTACTATTGCATTGAGGTACATTTTTCTTGAAGGTTTTAATATTAGCATTGGATATGTAACCATGTCTGTTCACATAACCGTGTTTGGACATTAGTGTCTGTCAAAGTTGTGGATGCAATAACGTATTTGCAACATCATGGATATCTGGTAGGACAGCTAGAACAATAGCAGTAGAGACAATGTCAAAATTGGTAGTGCCATAAAAAAATTTCATAGTAGTATTACTTGCCATAGTTTTTTAGATTGTAGGTAAAAGAAATCGAAAATAATAACAAAAATAATAATAGTGCAATAAAATAACATGTGAGCGGAAATACACCAACTGGCTTGAATCGTGCTAGGCAGTGTCCTAAGAAACTATTTCAGCAATATGAAATATTTCCCCAGGATTAAACAAGACTACCTCTATTTTATTTAGAGGATACAAGAATCGGTAAAATTAAATAATAAATCCAACAATTTAAAAGAGAAAGAGCAACTAATATTTTACGCCAATTAAAATATTATAGAAGAAGAAATTAGAAGGAGAGGGACGTATAGGAGGGAAAGAAGAAAGAAGAATTTTTTCTTTGCTAATGATTAGCTTTTCTTCGTATTTGATGATTGAAAAATGATGGCCTAATCATGACTATTTATTTATAGGCCTAAGAAAAGCTTTTTTAAATTGCCAAATATTTGATAGCATGAAAGAGGATTGTCATTTGTTTATGGGAAGATAAGAAATCTAATGATGTGAAATTTTTGAGTTTCGAGAAATGGGCTTGGGGTTCGGCTTTTGCTAATTTCGAGAATTCTGATATTTTTTGATTGTTTTCGATTGGGTAATGTTCCGTTAAATTATTGTGATATGTTCGCTCTGATTATGGATAGATTCGACGCACATGGAGGTTGATTTGAGGGGCAAAGGTGTCGCGAGCTAGAGATTTTGCCGGTTCAAGGTGAGTAATGATTGTGAATTATATTCTGAAGGTTCGAAACCCCGGATTTGCACATCATAGGTCTATATTGAGGTGACTTGCTTGTCGAATAGCAAGCGTGTGGTAGAACACTATTGGGGATTGTGTCTTGGTCTATCGCGATTGATGAATTTACTGCGTATTTGACTGAAATTTACTTGTTGTCATCATAAGTTGGGCTAATTGCCATAGTTGGGCTTCGTTCCAATTATTTGAATCCCTTCGGGGATGGTTGTTGATATTTCCTCATTGTTTCGATTCAATACTTGAACTTAGTCATGTATTTTCTACTATTTTCAAAACTCAGCCAAGTTTATTTTGCTTTGACGCTTGAAATGATCTTTCTTATACTATTTTTGGGTTGAGCAGCATGTTTTACTATTGCTCGAGGGGCTTTTGTGATTTTGACCGAGTAAGGCCGAGGGCCTGTGTGTGAGGATATTTTTGGATCGGGCTACATGCCGCAGTAGTGTTATACTAATACTAATATGAGGCCAATGGCCTAGACTTGATGCCACGAGATGACTTGATATTGCGCTTGGGCCATAAGGGACCCCTCCCAAAGTCTGCACACTCCTAGTGAGAACCGTCGATGATAAATGGATCGGGCTGCACGCCGCGTGATATATGGAGCGGGATGCAAGTTGCAGCGGTACCGGTACTATTTGATGTTTTTGCGTTATCTTATTTGTCTGCTATTATCTATTGTTTTATGCTACTTCATGCAATATAGACCTGATACTCTGGCATTCCTTCATAACTGAGTGTTGTGTCCGCGGGGAAAAAATTCTGTGCTTATATACACTATTTGTTTTTCATTCGATCGGATAATGACGAGTTAATATTTCGACTAAAGTTTGAAATAATACCCTTAAAGGCCAAGGCCCTTCGCAAAAAAGAAGAGTCTGACCTCATGGAACAACGACAGGTTAATATTTCGATAAAAATTCAAAATAACACCCTTAAAGATTAAGGACCTTTGCCAAGAAGAAGAGTACGACCTCGATCAGACAACAACAGGTTAATATTTCGATAAAATCTCGAAATAACACCCTTAAAAGCCAAAGTCCTTCGCCAAAAAGAAGAGTATGACCTCGATTGGACAACGATGTGTTAATATTTCGATAAAAGTTCGAAATAACACCCTTAAAGGCCAAGTGCCTTCATAAAAAAGAAGAGTCCAACCACGATCGGACAACGGCGGGTTAATATTTCGACAAAAGTTCAAAATAACACTCTTAAGGGCCAATGGCCTTTGCCAAAAAGGAAAGTCCGACCTCGATTGGACAACGACGGGTCGATATTTCGACAAAAGTTTGAAATCACACCCTCAAAGCGAAAAGCCATCACCGAGGAGAAAGTTCGAAATATTCTTAAGGCTAAGGGCTGTCAGAAAATAGAAAGGGAAAGAAAGACTGGGACTCACAACGGGATAACACTTCGATATAAGCCCGAAAGTAACACCCCTACGGCTAAGGTCGTTTTAAAAAGAAAAAGAAGAAGAAGAAGAAAAGTTCGATATAATTTTGGACTATGATGGGGTAGCATCTCAACACATTCAAAAGCACCATCCTGCCAACGAAATCCGTCATCAAGATCCAATTCAATCCGAATGGCATTTAGGGAACTCGTTATACGGGAATCTACTTCGCACCGAAGTCATGAAAAGCAAAAACAGTGAAAAAGTATAAGGCATATAACAATGAAAAATTCCTCTTTATACAAAGTCACAGCGGAAACAGTCGTAGATTACATACGGCTTGAACCAACAGTCTAGAAAGGGGGGGAGAAAAACAACGGCAACGAACAAAAAAGAGAAAAGAAAAGACAGAATACAAATAAAGACATCAATTCATTCACTCGACATCATCATCGCCACCCTTTTCCACATCATCTCCAGGAGGTCGTCTCTTGCCATCCATGCCCTTATCAGCTTCCGTCTTCGCAGAGTCATATCTACAATTAACACGAGCCTCTCACGCCTTCGCCCGCACTCCTTCATATGTGGCCTCGGTAACATTGCTTGCCTCCCACAAAATCTTGTATATATCCCGCTGGGCTTCAACATGAACCCAAAGATCATGCAAGTGGCGGGGAACATCAGTGGAGGAAGACTCGATTTGAGCAAACAATTGCTCCTTTTCAGCCTCCAGAGCGGCGACCCGATCTACCAAGATCGATGTTTCTCGATTGATCTCACCCATGCGTTCCTTAAGCCTCGCCTCCCTTAGCGTGGCCGTCTCCCTTTCCGATTCCTGCTCGGATTGGAGGACACAGATAGCGTTCTCTAAGGCGCCACCCTTGCCGAAGCCGAAGACCAGGGACTCTCGATGCTCTCCAACATGGCAACCTTTCTCTCTAATTCGGCAAATTCTCTCACCCACTCCGCACTCATTGACTCAACCTTGATAAGATTCTAATCCATTTCGGATTGCACCGATCTCAGCTTCCCTTAAAGATACTCACACTCTACAGCAACCCCTTTGCCCAACTCAAGCTCTTTCTCCTTTGCACGAAATTTCTCCTCGAGTGCACTCTTACTACGAATAGCCTGCAACAATTCCCGATCCCTTTTCTCCAACTCTTTGCTAAGAGACCGATCACCAGGGTCCGCCTTCAGCCGCTCATACATCTCACGGCACTTGTTGCGATAGCGCCAATACTTCTCCAACATCTTTAAGAAAATCTTGGGCCGAATGTCAGTCCGACAAACACTCTTTATTTCCACCAAGTATGTATGAAAAAAGAGAAGATGGGTTAAGACCATATCACCTGTAAATATGAGAGAAACATGAAAGAAAAAAGTGTAACGTACTCTCAAGCCCATAGCGGCCACTTCATGTATCAAATCTATATCGAAAACGTCCCGAAGAGCCGATTTCTCAGTAGCAGATCACAAAATGTCGAACTGCGACATCAGATCCTCCGTGTCCCCTAAGAGATTAATATCCGATGAGATCTCAAGAATACGGGACGTGCCTCTCACATGAACCACCGAATGGGTAAGACCCTCTTCAAACATCATAACATCATTAGGATCGAGGTCCGGCTCGGATTCGTAGTAAACGACCACAATGCCATTTCCCCATTCAGCAGTCGAGGAGGAAGCACGACCAAGTATGGAGGACAAAGGCCCATCCGAAACCACAACGGCGGCCTAAAAAAATCTGGCCTCCCATCACGGAAGGTTGTTCATCAACGACAGTGGCAAGAATCTCCATCGACGGGGCTGATACAACGGCTGACTCCGCCTCCACATGCAGAGTGGTACCAACCCCCGCCCCAGATCCCGTCGAGGGAGAGTCTTCTTCTAGAAGTATTATAGTCGAAGAAGTTGTCCCGAACTCCACTTGCCACCTCTTGGACGACCCCTCTTCTTCCTCAGCATGGGGAAATTCACCCATTAGACGAGCGGCACGGGTCGGAACCTTAGTCTGAGGAGTGGCCTTCGTACGAATAACCACAGTCATAGACTCAACTAAGGTAGCGCTCAACCGAACCGAGCAGTAGGCGGTGCAGCAGGGCGAGCAGACGATGCATGCTAAAAAAAGCTAATAGAGGAGCCTTCGCTCTCCGCACTCTCCCCGACATTGACAAACAAAAGAAACCAAGTAAAAAGAAAGGGAAAATAGAAACCAGAAACGACATCTCACCTGTAAGGGGCATGCGCTCATATTTTTTATAAAAAGTCGACCAAGGGAGAGGTAGTTCGAAACAACCACAACAGTCCAAGGATATCGAAAGAGCGTCGTCACCTCACTTGAATCTAAGGATCATAACCAAGGGGTAGGTTGTCATATTTCTCTCAGATTTGTAGAATTATAATCCGTCTGCCTGGTCTGACAGAGGATGACCCCGATAGACAGAGGACTAACTGTATTGGTCAAAATCTGACCACCACGGTCAACCTGACCGACATCCCGTCCAAGAAGCGAGGTAGAGAAAGGCGACATGGTTTATTCCATATCCCGTACTCACAATACCCGTCAAGTCAGAAGAAACCTCTGTAATCTTCATAATAAAAAGAAGAACAAAGCAATCTCCAAGAGAATATGGAAAATGGTCTCCTCCATTGATTAATAGGAGCCGCAACGAAAAGTTTCAATAAGATTGGTTACCTTTATCTTATTCTATGTATCATTTTTTCAATTAGTTTACTGATCTAGAATTTATTATGTTTAATTAAGATTTACCCCTTCATTTTCTTTAATTGATTTATTCAAAAAGGTTCCACTACCTTTTTAGGCAAACAATCATAAGAACTGAAAACAGACGAACAAGGGTGAGCGCAATTGTTAATTTGCAGAAATCAAGATTTTTTGTTTTTGGTATCAAAGAGATCTATCTATATAATATTTCAACATTCCTAACAGAAACTTATTTCATTTCTCTTATAAATTACAGGGCGTAGAAAAGGAAAATAAGAAATGAAACAAATACTACCATTTGTTTAGATATTTTCAAGATTTCTATTTCTTAGCTTTTCCTGATAGAATGGTGGTGATGATGATGTGAAGAGGCTTTTGACAGCACAGAAATGATGGAATGGAAAGCATTTGCTGCAATTCTTGATTTTATTTGACCCCTTCTTGGTAAAGGCTTTGTACCCCTAAAACCTTCAATTGCTGCTTCAGAAGCTCTATCAATCTTGTGATTCATGATTTTGAAGCTAAAATAATTTAGTGGAGTATGACTGAAAATGTTGCAAGTTCTGAATTGGGATAAGTTGTTATGAGATAGTTTGCTTTTGTTTGAGCCAGTTGGGATCCTTATATAGTAGTGTAGTAACTTAATCCAGACCAGGAAAGAGAAAGTTTTGTCTGGCAGAGGTTTATTATCGTCCAAGTGTCAGCTACTTGTTAACGTGAATCCAGTATCTTCGTTTAAATTCTTATCAAGAACTAATAAATATTTTGTTACGACCCAAACAAATGACACATATTATTTGTTTTGAGCTTAGGCCGTCACACGTTTGTCTTCTTGAGTCACGCCATCTTGAGTTCCAAAAATGCATATATCATATAAATCGATGTGGGTTTTACTTAAGATGATATATACATTCCTTCTTCAAAAGCTTGCCAGCCTAAAAGCTTGCCAGTCCTCCGCCCTCATCAGTCGGTCCTCCGTCATGGACATCACATAGCTAAAAGTATTTGACTATGAATTCTTTTTCTCTAATTGTATATTACTTGAAATCACTATAAGAATTCATAAATTTTAAATTCTGGATCCTCCTTTAATCTTCAAAATAATTTTGGATGGGCGGCGAATTTAAAATTTAAGCTTAATTGATTCAAACCTTTATATTTTTGAAATTATGAGTTCTAAATATAATATTTTAATATAAACTTAGTAATTTCTTCATAGATTTATATTTTATGTTAAAAATATTGAATTCAATTAATCCCGCAAATATAGCTGCACTGCACCTGCATTTGTTTTGGACTGTAGGTAGGGGGTTGGGTGGCATGCCAGCAGGCTTGTCTGGCTATAAAGATTCCTTTCTCCCCAACTGGTGGCACCTATAAATTGTCAAATTATTTGTTATTCATTGACGTAATAGCTGACAATCTATTTATATCGAATAATAGTATAACTGTCTGATTGAGAAGAACTCGTGTGGATTTGACAGATGTACGAAGCTGTTTTTAGTACACATTCTGGGTTGTCTGGTTTTCATTTGCTACATTAGACAGAAAGCATGCGGCGGACAATTGAAATAGAAATTTATTGTGCAAGATTTTTGCTGCTTTTGATTTTCAAGATACTCTATTGACAACTTGGCAATTCAATGGATATACAAAATTTTGGTGTCTTAAGGATCAATTTTTCATTTTATAAGTGTCACAATTGAAATTGAAACAGCCTAGTCATGGCTTGATTCTGCTACACATGGTCAAAAAGCTTGTCGCCTGTTACCAACAGAGAATTGCAAAATATTATAGTCGCACAAATAATAGTGTATGTGGTAACAAGGGTGTATATAGACCGGGTTAGTTCGGATTTTATAATTATCAAACCAAATTAATTGTGTCGGGTTATTAAATCTAAAGACCAAACCAAACCAATAAATTCAGGTTTTTCAATATCGGGTTTTCTCGGGTTATTCGGATTTTTTCGAACTTTTTTATGATAAAATCTTCGTAGAAAAAAATGTATAACGTATGCTCAAAATATTTCTTTAATCCTAGTAAGATACAACTATATAAAGTATTTTTCAAGAAAATAATACAAAATATGAGATATGTCATGACTCATGACATTATCCTAAAATATTCAACAATAAAAAATAATAAAATTATGTACTATAAATATTGCTAATTAAAAAGTCATAATAAAAATAAACATAATCTAAAAGCACTAATTCATGCTAAACTAGATAGACTAATGAGGGAGTATTAATTATATGCCTAAACGCTAAAGAAAAATAAAAATAGGTTATGTATTTTTATCTAAACTATTGCAAAATAAAAAATAAACATTTAATACATTTCCGTTCGTAATATTGAATTGAATGTCTTTTGTTAGCATTACTATTCATTGCTAGCATTATTTAATTTACTAATACTAATGGCTATAAAACTTATTGGAGCATTCAAAAGCTCTAAACCAAACCTTGAAATAATACCTTAAAGATAAAATTATAAAATATTTTAAGAAATATTTATAAATTACATTACAATAAGTATATTTATTTATTAAATATATCTAAAATTGTTATATATGTAATGTCGGGTTGGTTTGGTTTCGGTTTGACTTTCTTTAGTTAAAATTAAACCAAACCAATTATGGTCGGATTTTTTTTTCCAACACCAAACCAAGTCAAACCAAACCATAGTCGGGTTTTTTTCTCGGTTTGACTTGGGTTATCGGTTTTCTTTGTACACCCCTATGTGGTAACATTGAAAAAAATCATGAACGGGATTCAAGATTTCACGACGATTGGTACACTATTACGAAAAAAATAAATTTAAAATTCATATTTGATAGGTTTAACTTTAGATAAGAGGGGTTGCTCTGATGGTAAGCAACCCCCACTTCTAACCGAGAGATTGTGAGTTCGAGTCTCCCCAAGAGCAAGGTGGGAAATTCTTGGAGGGAAGGATGCCGAGGGTCTATTTGGAAACAGCCTCTCTACCCAAGGGTAGGGGTAAGGTCTGCGTACACACTACCCTCCCCAGACCCCACTAAATAGGATTATACTGGGTTGTTGTTGTTGTTGTTGATAGGTTGAACTTTAAAGTCTTGCCATGAACTCATAACACTTCTAAAAATATTGTTCAAAATTATATTCTTTTAAATATTTAGTAATTTTAACACACACATATATATGATTGTTCAAAACAAAATTATCGGAGTGAAATTTAAACCGCTAATTTTACTTGTAAAGGTTCACTCAATAATTATTATGCTATCGAAATAATATTCACAATAATAACAATAGAACAATAATATAATACCGAATTATGATAATCAACAAGAATAGAAAAAACAACAAAGACACATATTTTAATGCAAAAGATCCTTTTGAATAAGAAAAAAATTACGAATCCGAAAAAAATAAAGTAATATACTATAATTGTTAAGAATAGAATTCTAATTAGAGTGAATGTCTATCTTGTAGAGAGTTTTACTTTGAGGCTAAGTTATTTTTCCTCCCATAAATAGAGGGGTCTTACCCCATTGTAAACCACCCCCAAAATTCAATAAGAATTTTCTCTCTCTTTCTCTGCAATA
The DNA here is from genome assembly GCA_034376525.1 of Nicotiana benthamiana. Taxonomy (NCBI): domain Eukaryota; kingdom Viridiplantae; phylum Streptophyta; class Magnoliopsida; order Solanales; family Solanaceae; genus Nicotiana; species Nicotiana benthamiana. Next base: position 176,836,540 of record CM067339.1, read on the forward strand.
TTGCTCTTGTTCCTTTATTGTTTTATAACACGTTATCAGCACGAAGCTCTACTATCTCAAGAATCTCTTTGAGAAAATTAAGGTATTTTTTTCTCTTCCTAATTTTGTTTTAATTATGTCTGACATTATGAAAAGAAAGTTCGTTGCCCTTGAAATTTCGGGCAAGAACTACATGACATGGGTGTTGGATGCTGAAATCCATTTGGATGCAATGGGTCTTGGAGACTCCATTAAAGACAGAAATAATGCATCCACCCAAGACTATGCTAAGGCCTTGATTTTCTTGCGCCATCACCTTGATGAAGGTTTGAAAATTGAATATCTCACAGTCAAAGATCCACTTATCTTGTGGAATGGCTTAAAGGAGAGATATGACAACTTAAAGTTGGTCACTCTGCCACAAGCACGATATGATTGGGCTCATCTGAGACTCCAAGACTTTAAGTCTATTTCTGAATATAATTCTGCAATGTTTAGAATTACTTCTAAATTGAAACTCTGTGGAGATACTATAACTGATTATGATATGCTTGAAAAAACGTTTACAACGTTTCATGCATCCAATATGGTTCTGCAACAACAGTACAGAGAGAAAGGTTTCAAAAAGTACTCTGAGCTGATTTCTCTTTTCCTTGTGGCTGAGCGAAACAATGACCTGCTCATGAGAAATCACGAAAATTGACCCACTGGGTCTACACCATTTCCTGAAGTAGATAAGGTGTATTCCCATTATGCTAAGCGTGGAAAAGGCTATGGCTTTAATCATGATCGTGGTCGTGGTCGGGGTTATGGCCGTGGACGTGGACAAGGAAGAAATTTTCTTGGTGTTAGTCACCCCCAAAGAAATATAACCACCAAAAGCGGAAATGGAATAATGAGAATCCAAAAGCAAATAGTTCAGAAACTATATGTTATCGTTGCGGTGGAAAAGGACACTGGGCAAAAATTTGCCGTGTACCAAGACATTTGGTTGAGCTTTATCAAGCATCTCTAAAGAGTAAAGGCCCTGAAACCAATTTTGTCTCTGACAATAATTTTGACATCACCCACTTGGATGTGGCAGACTTCTTTGAGCACCCTGAGGGGAAAATAGATCACTTGATCGGTGATGGATCCATGGTTAAAGAAGATTGAGCAGTTTGATATTTTTATTTTTACTTATTCGTAGTAGTTAATGAATAAATAATTATCATAGTTTACATAAGTTATCTATTATTGGGATATGGTTCAAATTTTATATAACTTTAGATTACACATTCATCTTATGCTTTATTTGTAATGATTTTTCAGTAAGTTAATCGATTAACATAACAGATAATCGATTAACCAATATATTCTATTAAACTGGACCTTTTCCGCAAGGCATGTTAGTCGACTATCCGATTTAGTTAATCGACTAACCTAATGACCGTTACCTAAGTTAATCGATTATCACTTTAGTTAATCGATTAACCTTATGTCCGTTACCTGTTCATCGACTAGTTTTTTTAACGTTGAAACAGGTTAGTCGATTATCTATTTGGTTAATCAACTAACCTCAGCAGATTTTGAAAATATTGTTTAATTATTAAGCAACGGATACAAGAGTATTAAAAGGAGAATAACTATGATACTGATATTTTTCGTATATTTCTTTTGTATGTCAAAACATGGGAAGCAAATATGGATATCTCACAAAGCAAACTTGGATCAACGTCCAATTGTAAAAAATATTTGTTTAATTGATTCATGTACCACACATACGATATTCAAAGAGAAGAAATATTTCTCTCATTTAAGTATGTGTAAGGCAGATGTTACCAAAATTTCTGGTAGTAGTAAATTGATTGAAGGCTCCGGAAGAGCAACTATAACTCTGCCTAAAGGAACAATATTTATCATAGAGAATGCAATGTTCTCTTCCAAGTCCAAGAGGAACTTGTTGAGTTTTAAAGATATCCGTCAAAATGGATATCATATTGAGACAATAGATGAGAATAATCTTGAATACCTCATCATTACAAAGAATGTCTCTGGCCAAAAGAGGGTTATTGAGAAGTTCCCATCTTTATCTTGTGGCCTGTATTGGACAAAAATTAGTGCAATTGAGGCACATTCCACAGTAAACCAAAAGGTTACTGATTCTAATACTTTTGTACTTTGGCATGATCGATTGGGACATCCTGGATCAATTATGATGAGACGGATTATAGAAAACTCATATGGGCATCCATTAAAGAATTTAAAGAATTTTTTAAATAATGAATTTTCTTGCACTTCTTGTTATCAAGGCAAGTTAATTATTAGACCATCACCAACAAAGGTTCGAACTAAGTCACCTACGTTTTTGGAATGTATACAAGGGGATATTTGTGGACCTATTCACCCACCTAGTGGGTCCTTTAGATATTTTATGGTCTTAATAGACGCATCCTCTAGATGGTCTCATGTGTGCCTATTGTCATCACGCAACCTTGCATTTGCAAAATTAATGGAACAAATAATTCGATTACGAGCACAATTTCCTGATAATCCAATTAAGTCTATTAGACTAGATAATGCTGCTGAGTTTTCATCCCAAGCATTTAATGATTATTGCTTATCAATTGGGATAAAAGTGGAACATCTTGTAGCTCATGTTCACGCTCAAAATGGTCTTGCAGAATCTTTAATTAAACGTCTGCAGTTGATTGCAAGACCATTACTCATGAAAACGAGGCTACCCACTTCGGTTTGGGGTCACGCCATTTTGCATGCAGCAATGCTAGTTCGTCTCAGACCGACGAATTATCACAAATATTCCCCGTTGCAATTAGTTTTGGGTCATGAACCTAATATATCCCATTTAAGAATTTTTGGATATGCAGTATATGTGCCTGTAGCACCGTCATACCGCACCAAAATGGGTCCGCAAAGAAGGTTAGGAATATATGTTGGGTTTGAATTGCCCTCCATTATTCGCTACCTCGAAACATTGACAGGGGATTTGTTCACTGCACGATTTGCAGACTGTCGATTCGATGAGAAACTTTTCCCAAAATTAGGGGGAGAAGTTGGTGAAACCAAACGGGAAATTTTGTGGAAAAATCCATCATTATCTCATCTTGATCCACATACCTCTATTTGTGAAAAAGAGGTGCAAAATATTATCCATTTGCAAAGAATAGCAAATCAAATGCCTGACGCATTCACGGACTTGAAAAGGATAACAAAATCTCACATCCCAGCAGAGAATGTTCCAATCCGTATTGATGTCCCTATTGGACAATCTTCTAGTGTCATATCTAATGAGTCGAAAGCACGCCTAAAACGTGGCAGGCCATTAGGTTCCAAAGATCGAAATCCTAAAAAAAGGAAAACAAATGATCAAAATAACACTACGAAAGAATCTCATGAAGAAATTCACGATTTAATAAATTCTGAGATTCATGAAGAATCCATTGAGCCCGAGACTCAGGAAAATAAGGAACTATCAATAAATCCAATCGATATTGAGACAAATTTTAATCGAGTGGATATAGTGGTGGATTATGTCTTTGCATATAATGTTGCATCTAGCATTATGCAAGAAAGTGAGGATCTTGAACCTTAATCTGTTGGAGAATGTCGACAAAGACTTGATTGGCCAAAATGGCAAGAGCAATCCAATAAGAATTGAATTCACTTGCAAAACGTGAAGTTTTTGGGCCTATAGTTGAAACAGCTAATGGTGTTAAGCCTGTTGGCTATAGATGGGTCTTTGTACGCTAGAGAAATGAGAAAAACAAGGTACAAAGATATAAGGCACGCCTTGTTGCACAAGGATTTTCTCAAAGGCCTGGTGTCGATTATGAAGAGACATATTCACCCGTAATGGATGCTATAACTTTCCGTTATCTCATTAGTTTTGCTGTCCTTGAAAAGCTTGACATGCATTAATGGATGTGGTCACTGCCTATCTTTATGGCTCACTTGATAATGAGATATACATGCAAATTCCCGATGGATTCAAAATGCCAAACACTCATAATTCAAAGTCTCGTGAAATGTTTTCAATCAAATTGCAAAGATCTTTGTATGGTCTAAAGCAATCAGGACGAATGTGGTATAATCGTCTTAGTGGGTATTTATTAAAGGAAGGCTATATAAATGATGCCATTTGCCTATGTGTTTTTATAAAGAAAACAACATCGAAATTTGTTGTACTTGCCGTATATGTCGATGACATAAACCTTATTGGAACTCCCATAGAACTCCAAAAGGCAATTGATTATTTGAAGAAGGAATTCGAGATGAAAGATCTCGGAAAGACAAAATTATGTCTTGGCTTGCAAATTGAATATTTGGCAAACGAAATTTTTGTTCATCAATCTGCCTATATAGAAAAGGTATTGAAACGGTTTTACATGGATGGAGCATATCCTTTAAGTACTCCGATGGTTGTTCGATCACTTGATGTGAATAAGGATCCATTCCGACCGTAAGAAAAGAATGAAGAGCTACTTGGTCCTGAAGTACCATATCTTAGTGCAATTGGCGCACTAATGTATCTTGCAAATACTACAAGGCCTGACATAACTTTTTCAGTTAATGTCTTAGCAAGATATAGCTCTGCTCCCAAATGGAGACATTGGAATGGAATCAAACATATATTGCGGTATCTAAAAGGGACTACCGATATGGGCTTATTTTATAGCAATAATTGCAGTCCTGATCTTGTTGGTTATGCTGATGCTGGATATTTATCTGACCCACACAAGGCTCGATCTCAAACAGGTTATGTGTTTATCTGTGGAGGCACAGCCATATCTTGGCGATCGACTAAGCAATCAATTGTGGCTACTTCATCTAATCATGCTGAGATAATCGCTATTCATGAAGCAAGTCGAGAGTGTGTGTGATTGAGGTCTATAATACATCATATTCAAGACAAATGTGGTTTGGAATGTGACAAACTACCCACGATTTTGTTGAAGACAATGCAGCATGCATAGCCCAATTTAAGGGAGGATTCATAAAAGGAGACAGAACAAAGCATATTTCACCAAAGTTATTTTTCACACATGATCTTCAAAAGAATAGTGATATCAATGTGCAACAGATTCGTTCAAGTGATAATATGGCTGATTTGTTCACAAAATCTCTACCAACGTCAACCTTCGAGAAGCTGATACACAAGATTGGAATGCGAAGGTTCAAGGATGTGAATTGATGCTCTTTTCAGGGGGAGTTAATGCGCGTTGCACTCTTTTTTCCTTACAAGGTTTTATCCCACTGGATTTTTCTTGCAAGGTTTTTAACGAGGCAACCAATAGGCGCATTACTAAATTGTGTACTCTTTTTCCTTTTCTACAATTTTTTTTCCCATTGGATTTTATTTTAGTTATGATTTTTAATGAGGCACATTACTTATTAAGTAGACATTCAAGGGGGAGTGTTAAGAATAGAATTCTAATTAGAGTGAATGTCTATCTTGTAGAGAGTTTTACTTTAAGGCTAAGTTATTTTTCCTCCTATAAATAGAGGGGTTTTACCCCATTGTAAACCACCCCCAAAATTCAATAAGAATTTTCTCTCTCTTTCTCTGCAATATTGCTCTTGTTCTTTTATTGTTTTATAATAATAATAATAATTTTTACACCGTTCTGAGTAAATATTATAGGAATGACTACACAATCAACACACTTGACCATTATCCAATTTTCAACCAAAAGCAATACCAAGTGGCTAGCGGTAATTCTTCACAGAATATTAGTGGAAAGATTACACTCTATGCACTTCACCGTTATCATTTCCCCATAATTCAATACCAAGTGGTAAGCAATTCTTTATAGTATTAGGGTTTGCTTGGTACGGCGGAAAATATTATTTGGAAAATATTTTTCTAGTTTTAATTATTTGATTGCACAAAATAACTTGGAAAAAACTTTTCCAGATATTATATTTTTCTAAACTGGGAGGAAAACTAGTTTTCTTGAAAAAGGTTAGAAAAATATTTTCCAAAACCTCCGCCTACCTTCATATCTATTCCCAACCCTCTGCAACTTCAATTTTTTTATTTTTTTTGTTCACCCTCCAGTTCCCTAACTCCGAATTTTTTTTTCTATTTTCTATGTTCTATTTTTTATTTTTTGTTTTTTCGTTTTTCTGAACCCCTCCACACACACATATTTTTTTTTGACTTTTTTGTTATATTTAAAATTTTCTGCACCACCCCCTACCCCCACCCTTACCACCACCCCCTCACCCAGCAAATTTTTTATTTTTTTATATATTCAGTTTTGAGTTTTAAGATATGAGTTCGGAAGTTTATGTGTATTCGGAAGGTTGTTAGTTCGAAAGTTTATGATTTAATGTTTATTGTTTCTAAATTATTTATAAATACTCTTAAAAAGTTATTTTCCTTAATTTGCATACTATACACCTGAAAATGAGTAAGATTATTACTTATTTTTAAAAAAAATATTCTCTTAAAAAATATTTTTCGTTATACCAAACACGCCCTTAATGACTATCTTTTACAATTGTTGGGAGTTCCTAATTTCTATTTATGATTGTGACTGAAGTATCCTTCTCAACTTTACCAACCCTGAAAGGCTAGAACCAGAGACCAACCTCATGTTTTACAGAATTGCATGGTCAAAGAGTCTACAGCTGCTCAATTTTAATATCGTCTTGCTTCTTACGATGTACATAAATATTTTAATTATAGTTACATGTTTACACAATCCTACAAGTTCAAAAGAAATAAAAATTGCTCACACAATCCCGCCTATGTGAGCTTCGTAGAACATGATCTATCCATATAAACATGATATAGGGGGCTAACAACAACAACCCCGTATAATCTCATTTAGTGGGGTCTCGGAAGGGTAGTGTGTACGCAGACCTTACCCCTACCCTAGGAGTAGAGAGACTGTTTCCAAATAGACCCCCGACATCCTTCCCTCCAAGAGCTTCCCACCTTGCTCTTGGGGAGACTCGAACTCACAACCTCCAATAAGTAAAATAATTAAACTATATATATATATACGAGAATTCTAATTAAGAACTCAAGTCATAGAATAAATCCAAGTGACGATTCTTTCTCATGTTATAAGGAGTCGCATACAATAGACAACGGGTAAAAACTTTATTTTAATGAGCATAAAACCAACTTCTTTATCGTTTCACTTTATAGGATAGGGTAACAAGCAAGCTATGATGAATCCATCCTAATCGTCATAGCTAACAATATACTGTACTCATGTATTTAAGAAATGATTAATTAGTTGCCAAATATTGTGTACACAACTAATAGGTTGACATATAAATTGCACGGATTTTTTAACTTAATATATAGTCAACTAATGATTGAAAATAAATACTACTCCTAGAATCCTCACAGAGAATCTTTGTGGTCAAGAAAAATTTAGCTGTCATGCTTCCCCACTGCCTTACCTAGTGTGATGAACCTACTACATAAGGTTGCTAACAAATTGTCCTTTTGTTCATTAGCTACCCTAGTGACGTAGCTACAAAGAAAAAGGGCGCTGTTTCTTGAATGAGTAAGCAATGTTTGTGCTCTATATATATATACTCCTAATTCATGCAATTGGATTGTCAAAACACTAATCATCACTTGTTTCTTGTCAAAAAGTGTTCAGTTTTATCCTTTCCTTAGAAATTTCTTCGTTCGTACTGAACCGCTTGTAGAATCAAATCCTGACATATGGCGCCTAAAATAAACGATGTTGCAACAACAACTTTGCCATTTGACAAGAAGATCAAAGGTCGAAAGCCACTTCCTAAGAGAGGGCAAGTTAAAACAAGAATAGCAGCCATGGCCTTGCATTTGCTGGCGGCCATATTCATCAGTGCCGCCTCTCAACGTTCAAATTCCCACAGCAAATCCTACTCTAGAGGAAAAATGTGTGATGCATGGAAAGCGTGAATATTCCTTTATGCACGAGATAACAGTGACAGGAGATTGACTAGACAGAGTCGAGTGACCTCAAGGCTTTTAGAGAGTTTTGTGTAGTGTAAATTTCATTGATTTCTTGTATTACTATTTAGACATCTTTTCCTCCCTATCTTGCAGGAGATCCACAAGTAAGAGTCGATTGTCGAATATAGAGAGCTTTGTGATAGCGTCATTTTCATTGAGTTCTTGTATTTTAGGCATTTTTTCCTCCCCATCTTGTGGCAATTTTCCAGTGTCCAGAACTGATTTTTACGTAGAAAGCAAGGTTTAAATATTAAGATAAATATATATATATATCTTAATTGGTTACTTTATTTTAATTAATCAATATAGATATCTTATAATTAGCTATAGTAAAAAAGATCGAACATATAAATATATAAAAATAACTACCTATTCAAATTGGGTGGAAGTAGTTTCAATTTAGAGTTATAAACATATTTTAAAATAAAAAAATAATTTTAAAAAGATTAACTATAATAAAAAAATGAAAAAAGAAGAAGAAAAACTACCAATTCAAACCGGGGAGTAGTTTCAAACTGGAGTTTTAAAATGAAAAATAAAATTAACGAAATAAAAAAAATTACCATTTCAAATTGGGGAGTAGTTTCAAGTTGGGGTTTTATAATTATTTTAAAATAAAAAACAAAAATAAAGCAATAAAAAAATTTAATTCAAATTGTGGAGTAATTTCTTTCTAATATTCTATATTCTATATATATATCATATATATATATATATATATATATATATATATATATATATATATATACACACACACACCTACATACATATATTATTAAAAGGAGGTGATAAAACCCTCTCATTAATCCAAGTGGTAGCCTAGAAAAAAGCCAACAACAACAACAACTACTCAGTATAGTCCCACACAGTGGGGTCTGGGGAGGGCAATATGTAGACGGGCCTTACCCCTACCCGAAAGGCAGAGAGGCAAGCCTAGAAAAAAGCCAAATGGCATAATTCGTTAATAACAAAAAAATTATTTATTAAAAATTAACAAAGAAATAAACTATCCAAATTAACTACTCAAACATCGGCGAGGGTTGAGTATGTCATATTGATAAATAAGATAGCAATACAATCTAATAGGATAAAACAAACCCGATTATATTTAATTAATATTTTTTTAATATTGACCGCACATCGCGCATGTACGACTACTAAAAAAGATTAAAGTATGTAACGGAATACGACCTTTTGTTATAATATATATTTTATTTTTTTATGCTTGCCTATCCATTCCTCCTGCCAAGCAACCCCTATGACACCAACAACAACAACACAATATAATTCACTTAGTGGGGTCTGGGGAGGGTAATATGTACACAGACCTTACCCCTACACTTGGGTAGAGAGGCTGTTTCCAAATAGACCCCCGACATCCTTCCCTCCAAGAACTTCTCACCTTGCTCTTGGGGAGACTCGAACTCACAACCTCTCGGTTGAAAGTAGGGGTTGCTTACCATCAGAGCAACCCCTCTTGTCTGACCCCTATGACACCAACATTTTTAAATTAAAATACTTTAAAAGGAATTGCCCCCCCCCCCCCCCCCCCCCCCCCAAAAAAAAAAAAAAAGGGAAAGAAAATAATAAAGAATAGGAAAAGAAAATAAACCAGGAAATAAGGAAACCTAGTGGTATATCTTGTGCAATTCCTTTCCTCAAGTACAGAGCAAGGCAGAGAACATCAAGGCAACAATTTTAGGGAAGGAATAGGTACACCCCAACAATTCCTTTCCTCAATGCCAAGGCATAAACCAAAGTCTTTACACTTTCTCAATCATGGGTTCATAAATAGATTATTATAGTTTCTATAGAGCTGCTATATCAATTAAAAATGGCATTCTCAGGCCAACTTCTCCAACATATTTTATGGTCCAAACCAGAGTTTAGCCGTAGCCGGAGCATCCCTCTGTTAAAGACTAACCATGAACCAGTTAAGAAGCTATCCCAACCAAAACTTAACATGCAAAGCTTCAAGAGAAAATCTAACAGTTTGGTCACATTTTCAATGTCAAATCCTTCTTCAATGTCACATCCTGATAATGGCACGAGTCAGTGTTCTCCATCCGAAACAATCAAGAAGTTCTACTCTAGTATCAACAATAATGACCTTAACCAACTAGCACTACTCATATCTGAAGATTGTTTCTTTGATGATTTCTCCTACACTCGACCATTCAAAGGGAGAAAGGTAACCTCTATCGTTTATCTCAGAAACATGAAACTGTATTGTCCAATTCTTGAAGCTCCTATTTGCATAATTTATGAAGGAGGCTTTGAAATTTCTGGAGAAACTAACAGCATGCATGGGTAAGAACACAAAGTTCTGCATTGAACAAATTTATGAGGGAGTTCACCTTACAACTGTTGTAAACTGGCACTTAGGTAAGGCCAAAATCACTTATTTCTCACGTCTAGTCAAAATACATATAAATGGAAACTTCAGAAACTATATTTTGGCAAATATAGAGTGGAAGAAGAAACAGGTTCCTTTCACTAGAGGCTGCAGCTTCTACGAGTTATCAAGAGACGGTGAACAACTAGTTATAAAGTAAGTTACAAACTTTTTTGAAGACACGTTACGTTTAAGAATATAACTTTGTTCTTCGTACAAGTACTAAACGTTTCAGAAATGGCAATTTATACAGGAAAGCTCAAGTAATCATTGAATCGCCAATCAAACCAGGAAGCTTTGCTTTGGTATGAGCACCACCAATTTTCTATATTTCAGAAAAAGCGCAAATTATACAATCTAATTCATCAACAAGATGTCTTTGTTCAGTTCCTATTTCATTAACACACATGGTGTTCATGTTCTTGACAAAAAGCAGGATGTGTTCCAGAAAGTCATTTATGTATTTGATACTTTTCCTGAGGCAGCATGTATGTTAATTTCTTTAATATTCTTTATGCTTTCATCAACAAGAGAACGAAAATATTCTCAATGGGACAAAAATAAAAATTCCTATGCAGGGTTGTTCTTGATGAATCCCCAACTGGTATCAACTATCTACGATATCGCTCTCAAGCCAAGCATAGGTCCGATTATTGCTTGGTACCGCAAGTTATGGAGTATCACAATCACCGTTCTTGCACTTATCTACAAGTTATTCATTTACATTATAGAGATGTTCCGCAAGTAGAAGATATGAACAGCTTGCCTAATTCAAGACATTGGACAACATTTGAACAGCTTATTTTTCCTACATAAAGATAGTAGACAAGATAGACTTCACATTTAACAAGACTCTAAAACCTTCAGAATTTTCTTACTTCTATAGGCAGAAGAAGGCATATGGCATTAACCATGTCGGCTGTTAATCGTCCTTGCTATCTTGTCTCGACCATGATTCTAGCAATGACAGAGCAACTAGAGGTCCAAGGAAAGGAGGAATTGGAGGTGGTCTGCTAAAAGCAACAAGGGGTTCAATATTCTCCGCCTTCATCTGGGCTTCTCCGGCATCATCATTTGCTTGCTTCTTAGGGATCATTGTTCCAACTGTATCAATGTTGCAATTAGTTAGTTTATCAAGACGAATATAACAGTAAATCAAGTAGTCAAACACCAATATCTTTAACTACAATTTTCTTGTACATTTGTAATAACCATTCTATCTTTGTCCAAATTTATATGACACTCTTTGCTTTGGAACATCCCTAAAATACTCAGACACAATTCCTTATTATTTTATACAATTTTCAAAAAAATCAAGAATTCAAATTCGCTAAAAATTTCATATATTAAACGTTTCCGTGTCAATTTTTCTATGAATCTGACTTTTGATACTCACTTTGTTTAAATTTATGTGACGCAGTTTGATTCCGTAACGGGTTTAATAAAGAAATGAAGACTTTTCAACCTTGTAATCTTAAACAAGCCATGATATTTGTGTATATAAACGCCACTCATTGAGGGTTTAATAGTAGTTCAAAGTTAAATGATTAAATTATGTCCAAATATAGAAATATGTCATTTTCCTGGAATGGACTAATAGGAAACTAGTGTCACATGAATTGGAAGATAGGAAATATTAGTTAGATATATTCTCTACAACCACTAATATAATATAAGTCAAATTAACATATAAACGTGTATCTAGAAAAAAATCTAAATAAAGTGGAGTGTATATTTGTTATGTACGTAATCATATATTAGTCCAAACTGATAGACTAGTACACAAAGCATCTCGTGCATTCACGCAAGGTTTGTGAAAGTGCCGCATCCCAAGAGAGGTGAGATGTGACGTAGACAGACTACACAAAGGCTGCTCTACTGCTGTTTTACGGCTCGAACCTTTAACCTCTACGGAGATAACTTTATCATTGCTTCAAAGTTTCCTTCCTAATTATATAATTAGTGCTCGTACATAAAGAAAGCATAACATTGAGAAATTACCCAATTTTCCTCCGGCTGGAAACATGGTTTTGAATTTGGTTAGAGCAGGAACTAAAGTTTCAGTTCGAATCATAGGTTTTCACCAAAATCCTGCAAAACATAGAAAAAAGTGAAAAATAAACATAATGCTGAATTGCCGATCCAGCAGAAAAAACCCCATGATTACAAGATTGATGAAATTACAGAAACCTTACCAGAAAAATTTAAAATTCTTTTGACCCAAAAACTGAACTTTCGCCGAAAAGAGAAAATGTCAGGAGTTCGAAGGTGGTCAGATATTGTTGGAAAATTGGAGAATGTTCTTGAAAGTTCAAGCGGGCCTAGTTGTTGTTTGGGTACGGCCTGCTTACAATGGGTCTCTATATGGGCCTCGTAGTTAGCAAGATTACTTGGGCCTCGTAGTTAGCAAGATTACTACCTTTTGGACTGATAATTTAAAATTAGGATATTTTTATAAAGCACTATTTTTTTTAGTAGTAATTAGTTATTTATAAATAATATTTTCTATATTACGTAAATACTTTTTGTGATTATAAGCACTATTTAAATATTATTCATGAATACAATAGCAAAAATAGGCGTGAATCAGGGAAGTCCGGCTAATCAGTTGTTGTATTCGAGTGTATTCGACTGTATTCATAGCGTGAAACATAAGATTACAGCTGGACAAATTATTGTATTCGACTGTACTCATGGCGTGAAATAGGAGATTACATTGTTCTTTAAACGGAAAGTGAATCAATTAACATAATAGACTCCTAATATAACTCAACAAACTCAATTATAACACACAAAAATTATATTTTTAGTTATAAAAAAGATTCACAACCGAAAAATACTCTAGAAACATAGCAATCTTAAGAGAAATTATATAATATATTTGAATACATAAATTATATTAATTAAAAATATGAATACATTCATAGCATATAGCGAGACAATGAATATAATACAATACATAAAATATATCATGATATATTGAAATATAATTAAAAAAAGAGACAGTAAATACAATGAAATATATGGAATACAACAAGATATATTAGATTACTATGACTGTAGATTTAAAATTTGCCATTGTTTCTTAGCCAGAAATCTTTTCCTTTTTATTTTGTTTGTAAACTCAAACCTTTCTTTGAAATTTTGTATAGCGTATGTTATACAAAACAATTAATTCTTCAAAGAAAAGCAATGTAAAGATTTGATCATTTGAAAGGTCTATATCCAAGGAGAAGAGGTGACATCCAAACATCAATTAACAAGTTTAAAGAGTTCCGTACATCTCTCAACTAAAACCTAACATCTTAATTAGTAGTCGATTACAACTCATAAAACACACAACTCAACAATTGGAACCTACTCGGTCCAATTAGTCACTAAAAAAGGTTACGACATATAGGAAATGTCGCTTAAAATTTTTGATAATTGGATTAATATTACTAAAAAAATACGACACCTACGTATGATCTTCACAAATTCATATTGAAATATCCGATATTTTGGTAAATCTTACTAAGAAAATTCACAACATATACAAAATATCGTTTCCTCTTATGCGAATGTCATTAAAAAAAAACTAGTGACATATTTTTTTTACGATTTAGCAAAATGTCGCATTAAATGTTTGACATTTAAATTAATGCCACTATCGTATTTTTTAGAATATAAATAATAATGTTCTGTTTAATTTTATCATGAACACATTTACATTCACAAATATTAACTTTTATTACAAACATGAAATAATGTAAAGCAAATACCTTTTAGCACAGTAACCAAAGAATAAAATAACAATATAAAACGTACTTAGTACAAGATAGATAATGTCAAAACAAATGATTTGTCGTAACGTAAAATTCAAATCTAACTAAATCATAAAAGATAATAATTGTTATGAAATAGAAGATTCTTACACTTCTATTTAAGGTGAATGTCTTTAATGTACTTAATTAGAGAGATTTTAGAGTCCTATTATTGGTAGCAAGATCTTCCTCCTCCCTATAAATAGAGGTGCTCTCTACCATTGTAATACACCCCTCTCAACTCAATAAGAAGAACTCTCTCTACTCTTCTCTCTATTGCTATTGTTCTTGTTCTATTGTTCTTGTCTTTTGCTTTAGTTTATAACACGTTATCAGCACGAGACTCTACCGTCTCAAGTACCATTCTCGAAAATCCAAGGTATTTTCCCTCTTCCTAATTTAATTTTCGAGTATGTCTGACATTATGAAAAGAAAGTTCGTTGCCCTTGAAATTTCGGGCAAGAACTATATGACATGGGTGTTGGATGCTGAAATCCACCTAGATGCTATGGGTCTCGGAGACACCCTCAAAGATAAAGAAAAAGCATCCACCCCAGATTGTGCGAAGGCCTTGATTTTCTTGCGCCACCACCTTGACGAAGGTTTGAAGATTGAATATCTCACCGTCAAGGATCCACTCGTTTTGTGGAACAGCTTAAAGGAGAGATATGACAACCTGAAGTTGGTCACTCTGCCACAAGCACGATATGATTGGGCCCATCTGAGGCTACAGGACTTTAAGTCCGTTTCTGAATATAATTCTACTATGTTCAGAATTACTTCTAAACTGAAGCTATGTGGAGATAACATCTCCGATTACGATATGCTTGAGAAAACGTTTACAACGTTTCATGCCTCCAATATGGTACTGCAGCAACAGTACCGAGAGAAAGGCTTTACGAAGTACTCTGAACTGATTTCTCTCTTACTAGTGGCTGAGCGAAATAATGATCTGCTCACGAGAAATCACGAAAATAGACCAACTGGGTCTACACCACTGCCTGAAGCAGATATGGTGCACTCGCATTATGCCAAACATAAAAGGGACCATGATCACGGTCATAAACGGGGTCAAAGCCAAGGACGTGGACAAGGAAGAAATTCCAAAGAAGTCCGTCACCCCCCAAAGAGAGATAACCACCGAAAGCAGAAACGGGGTCCAGAAGATCCTAAGGCAAATAGTTCAGAAACTATATGTTATCGTTGCGGTGGAAATGGGCACTGGTCTAGGATTTGCCGTACACCAAGACACTTGGTTGACCTTTATCAAGCATCTCGAAAGAGAAAAGGCCCTGAAACAAATTTTGTCTATAATGACAATGAGGATATCACCCACCTGGATGTGGCAGACTTCTTTGAGCAACCCGATGGAAAAATAGACCACCTAATCGGCGATGGGACCATGATGAAAGAAGATGGAGTTATTTGATTTTGTTCTACTTATTTGTATTAGTTAGTGAATAATCTAATAGTCATTAGTATTAGCTCGTATTAGCTAGTTCATGATGCAATGTTAGCAGTAGTTCTTTAGAATATCTTCAATATGCTCAAATATCAATAAAACTTTTATTTTTCAGTGGGGGTAATCGACTAGCCTGAAAAACTAGTCGATTATCAACTATTTTCGCATTAAAGTTGAAAAACAATTGATCAACAATCGATTGTCTTTGGCTAACAATCGATTGTCTTGAAACAGTTCTGGAATTTTTCAAAAATAGCCAACAATCGATTGTCTTTGTCTAACAATCGATTGTCTTGAAACAGAGGTCTGGAAATTTTCAAAAATAGCCAACAATCGATTGTCTTTGTCTAACAATCGATTGTCTTGAAACAGAGGTCGAATTTTTCAAAAATCACCCACAATCGATTGTCTATATCTAACAATCGATTGTCGTTAGGCAGTGTAATCTGGAATTTTTCAAAAATCATCCACAATCGATTGTCTATGTATAACAATCGATTGTCTATGTTCCAACAATCGATTGTGTGGGTTTAATAATCGATTGTCTTATGAAAAACACAAATTTTCAAACTGCAAAGTAATTGATTATGGACAACATATCTGATTTTGTTAGTCAACTGTTAGTAGCAGATCTTGAAAATATTATGTGACACAAAAGAATTGAACTTGTTTATTCTTATGTTCATGTATTCCTTTTGTATGTCATACCATGGGAAGTAAATTGATTGAAAGGCTCCGGAAGAGCCATTGTAACTCTGCCCAAGGGCACGACGTTAATCATAGAGAATGCTATGTTCTCCTCCAAGTCTATGAGAAACTTGTTGAGTTTTAAAGATGTACGCCGGAATGGCTACAATATTGAGACAATGGATGAAGATAATCTCGAATATCTCGTCCTCACTTCAAAGAATGTCTCCGGCCAAAAAGAGGGTTATTGAGAAATTCCCGTCTTTATCTTGTGGCCTGTATTGGACAAGAATTAGTGCAATTGAGGCACATTCAACAGTAAATCTAAAGAATACTGAGTCCAATACATTTGTACTTTTGCATGATCGACTGGGTCACCCAGGATCAACCATGATGAGACGGATTATAGAAAGCTCATATGGGCATCCGTTAAAGAATTTCAAAATTCTTTCAAGTAATGAATATCCTTGCACTTCGTGTTATCAAGGCAAGCTGATTATCAGACCATCCCCACCAAAGGTTGGGACTGAGTCACCCCAGTTTCTGGAACGTATACAAGGGGACATTTGTGGACCTATTCACCCACCTAATGGGTAGTTTAGGTATTTCATGGTCTTGATAGACGCATCCTGTAGATGGTTAATGTATGCTTGTTGCCATCACGCAACCTTACGTTTGCAAAGTTAATGGATAATAGATGAGAATAACCTTGAATTCTTCATGAAAACGAGGCTGCCCATTTCGGTTTGGGTTCACGCCATTTTGCATGCAGCAATGCTACTTTGTCGGCTGCCCGCTTCGGCTTAGGGTCACGCCATTTTGCATGCAGCAAATGCTAGTTCGTCTCTGACTGACGAATTGACACAAATATTCCCCATTGCAATTGGTTTTGGGTCATGAACCCAATATATCCCATTTAAGAAGCTTTGGATGCGCAGTATAGGTGCCTGTAGCACCGCCATCCCGCACCAAAATGGGTTTGCAAAGAAGGTTAGGAATATATGTTGAGTATGAATCGTCCTCCATTATTCGCTACCTCGAAACATTGACAGGAGATTTGTTCACTGCACTATTTGCAGACTGTCAATTTGATGGGACACTTTTCCCAAAATTAGGGGGAGAAGTTGGTGAAACCAAACGGGAAATTTTGTGGAAAAATGTATCATTATCTCATCTTGATCCACATACCTCTATTTGAAAGAAAGAGGTACAAAAGACTATCCATTTGCAAAGAATAGCAAATCAAATGCCTGACGCATTTACGGACTTGAAGAGGATAACGAAATCACACATTCACGCGGGAAAATGTTCCGATCCGTATTGAAGTCCCTATTGGACAAATATCTAGTGTCATATCCAATGAGTCAAATGCACGCCAGAAGCGTGGCAGACCATTAGGTTCCAAAGATCGAAATCCTAGAAAGAGGAAAAAGAACGATCTAAATGACACTATGAAAGAATCACATGAGGACGCTCATGATTTGATTAATTCCGAGATTCACGAAGAATCTATTGAGCCTGAGACTCTTGAAAATACGGAATGCAAGAATGTGAGGATCTCGAACCTCAGTATGTGGTAGTACAAAATTAATTGAGAGCTCTCGAAGAGCCAATTATTACTATGTTGGAGAAACACAATTTACTATTGTGCTGTAGTAAGTCTCAAAGAAACTTATTCAGTTTCCAAAAGTACACGCGAAGGCGATTGATGATATTGAGACTATAAATAAAGGAAGGCTTTGATTCTCCTATTACTACAACTTGTAGCGGGGTAATTTGTATATGAAAAGCTACCCGCTTTGTTCTCCAGTTTGTACTACACAAACGAAAGAATGCCACAATAAAGTGGATATCTATTGGTATAAAACCCATGTCATAATAAACCCGAAGTTTATTGATAAGTGCACATGTCATGGTGTAAATTTGAAATTTACCAATATTGATAATTTATTCAGTTGACATTCGTGTTAGCCATCTCATTTGAAGTATGATGTGCAAATTCACATAGGTGAATATCAAAGAACTAGAAGTTCTTGTTCTCAGTAATGAACTGACCAACTAAAGAGTTCGGGTTGAAGCCCCTTGATTCTGGAAATATCAAAGGTGAATATGGGCCCATTCACCTGCCATGTATACCACATATGATGCATCTATGATATGGTTACATGCGCCATTGTTATTAACCCGCAGCCTGGCAGTGCTTGCGAGGTAAATCGCTCAGTAATCTAACTTCGAGCATAGTTTCCAGATTCTCTACTCAAGACAGTTCATCTTGATAAGTTGGTTTATATCAAAGTTGGTTTAGCAAGATAATTATTGAGTGCTTCCACTTAATAGCTAAACTGTTCTTTATGAGAACGAAGTTGTATACGAGAGTATATTCTCCCCTCAAAAGTGGTTCAGGGTCAGGAACCAAATAATTTCATCTTATTATTAAGGTGCTATGTATATTGACATAATGCACAAAGATGATTTCCCAAAGTTGAGGAAACATGTTAGCTTTACTAACATGAGGGGGAGACATGATAAACACTTGAGAAAGTGTTACATGGGATGAATTATCATTTGTATATGTATATCCCCGAACATCATGATATGAACCTGAAGTTCATAAAAGGGATAATTCAATTGCAACATATTGCAAAGCATGCTATACGCACTTGCTGACTCAAAGAAAGCAACTAAATGGAAGAGATACAATTCAAGAAGAATTGATTCCATATGAAAGACATGTAGCTTTGAACCTATAGTTCATATGCTTGAAAGTATAAAGGAAAAGGTATGTATAGTCAATTTTCGATATCTTATTTGTTTAGCATGACATGAAACTTTGATATGCAGCTAAAGTCTATTATGCGACTTATATGACTTAACTTGA
The DNA here is from genome assembly GCA_034376525.1 of Nicotiana benthamiana. Classification (NCBI taxonomy): domain Eukaryota; kingdom Viridiplantae; phylum Streptophyta; class Magnoliopsida; order Solanales; family Solanaceae; genus Nicotiana; species Nicotiana benthamiana. Next base: position 176,855,710 of record CM067339.1, read on the forward strand.
AAGATTTAAGTTGCTTGAAGCATATGCAATTCTTGGTTCTGAAGTACCGCATCATTAGTACAATTTGTGTACATATGTATCTTGCTATAACTATAAGCATGATGGCATTGAGAATGCATCTATGGAGATATTGAAGAGCTATTCCACGACATTATATGAAGATGTTTATATCTATCAAGAATGATGATTTCAAGGTGCGGAATACTTATTCAAGTCAATATGGTTAATTTGTCAAATCTCTATTAAAGATCGTTTTGAAGATGATGCACAAGATTGGGATGCAAATGCTCAAGGATTTAAATTGATGTATTCATTAGGGGGAGTCAATGCGCGTTGCACTCTTTTTCCCTTACAAGGTTTTGTCCCACTGGGTTTTCCTTGCAAGGTTTTTAACGAGGCAACCAATAGGCGCATATTCAAACATGTGTACTCTTTTTCCTTACTTTAATTTTTCCCATTGGGTTTTGGTTTTAAGGTTTTATGAGGCACATCATTGAATAGACATTCAAGGGGGAGTGTTATGAAATAGAAGATTCTTACACTTCTATTTAAGGTGAATGTCTTTAATGTACTTAATTAGAGAGATTTTAGAGTCCTATTATTGGTAGCAAGATCTTCCTCCTCCCTATAAATAGAGGTGCTCTCTACCATTGTAATACACCCCTCTCAACTCAATAAGAAGAACTCTCTCTACTCTTCTCTCTATTGCTATTGTTCTTGTTCTATTGTTCTTGTCTTTTGCTTTAGTTTATAACAATAATTTCAATATATAAGTAATTTAAGATCCCTTCTAATACGAATTAATTTGCCTCAACTTCTAGCCTAAGTCTTATAAAACCAACTCTCCACAAGTCATGCTTGGCATCACTTCTTTAAAAAATGCTGCACAAGAAGTAACAAGAAAAAAAAAAGATTTATACCTTTATAATAAAGTGAATTCTTTCCTCCTCTAAAATAACTGGAATACCAAAAATAATAACAGATTCATGTTCTAAAAGAGAATCAAATTAATATAAATGTGATAGTAGCAACTGAAGAGAGAAAGAAACAAACAACATAAAGCAAAAAATTCAAGGAAGTGAACACAACTGCCCAAACCAAATAACAACTGAAATATTGCAATATCATAATGCAGTTGATGGTATTTTTTTGGTTGTGTGGAGGATGTGAGAGGAATGGAGAAAATATAACTCCACTTGATGGAGGTTCTGCAAGATTTAAATAAATATAAACACGATCAGACCTAAAAGCTAAACACATAACAAGAAAGGTTGAAACAAAATTTAAATGAGATAGCTCACTTTGGAGAATCTATTTACCTCTAAGATAATAATGAATTTTTTGCAATAAATTCTATATCTATAGTCAATAATGCACTTACATATCATAGTTCAACATCAATTCTGTAGTAGAAAAATGGTGTTCAATACAAACCCTAATTTCACCCTTTACCAAGGAAAAGAAAATGTTCAGCTATTCTCAATTCATTTTGTACATAAAAAAACCATTCTCTACTCTTTTAATTTTTATTTTTCTTTGAGATTGAGGCAGAGACAAGGTAGGATAGGGGAGGGTTGAATTACGAAATATTAGTTTTTTTTTAAATTGTATACTGAGATGAAAACTAATGAATGTTTGATTAAACTTGATTTAGATCTATTTTAAATTGAACTAGTAAATGAGATTATACCAATCCAATCTCTTTAAATAGTAACATTATTTCTATATATAAAGTTTAAGTATTACAAATATACTTTTCAAGCAAACTTAAAGAGCCTAAAAACTAGGAAAGAAGAAACCTAATAAGTATTTTTTGAACACAAAATCTATATTTGAGATATGGAAAAATTAAAATAAATTAAAGAAATGCCCCAAAAGGATGAACTTTCTTCCATCCATCAGTTTGTCAAACTCTGTCTCATCCCCAAATAGGTTAGAGTTGCCTATAAAAATCTATGTCCATGGTGTTTATTGACTTAAAGAAAGCATATGACAAGGTTCTTAGAGAAGTTCTCTGGAGAAGTTTGGAGGTAAAAGGTGTGTCGGTTCACTATATTATGATGATTAAGGATACGTATGATGGGGAAAAGACTCGGGTTAGGACGGTAGGAGACGACCCTAAGGATTTTTTGGTTGCTATGGGGTTACATAAGGTTCTGCGCTCAGTTCATTCTTATTCGTCCTAGTGATAGATGCGTTAACATACCACATTCAAGGGGATGTGCCATGGTGCATGCTATTCACCGATGACATAGTTCTGACTGATGGGTCGCGAGTCAGTGTTAATGAGAGGTTGGAGTTTGGAGACATGCTATTGATTCTAAGGGTTTCAAGCTTAGCAGGAAGAAGACGAAATACTCAGAGTGTAAGTTCAGCGCTGAGCAAGGGAAAGTGGGCGTGGATGTGAGGCTTGAATCACATATCATCCCGAGTAGAGGCAACTTCAAGTACCTTGGATCGGTTATCCAGGGGGATGGAAGGTCGACGAGGATGTCACATACTGCATTAAGGTAGGATGGATGAAATAGAGGTTAGCTTCTGGATTATTGTATGACAAGAGAGTGCCATTGATACTCAAAGGTAAGTTCTATAAAGCGGTGGTTAGACCGACCATGATGTACGGGGATGAGTGTTGGCCTGTTAAGAAGTCACATATCCAGAAGATCAAGGTAGCATAAATGAGGATATTGAGGTGGATATGTGGGCGTACTAGGATGAATAAGATTAGGAATGATGATATTCAGGAAAAAGGTATGTGTGGCTCCCATTGATGACAAGATGCGGAAAGCGCACCTCAGATGGTTCGATAATGTTAAGAGGAGAAGCCCAGAAGCTCCGGTAATGAGGTGCGAATGAATGGTTGTCGAGGGAATGAGGGCGACCTAATAAGTATTGGGGGGAGGTTATCAGACGGAATATGGCGAGTCTTAAGATTTCTGAGGACATATCACTTGATAGGAACTTATGGACGTCGAGTATTAAGGTTGTAGGTTATGAGGTAGTTGGGTCTTGCCTTATGTCATAACTTTGTGGGATTAGTTTGGTAGGGATACTATTTTGTTTTTGCTGCGCATCTTTCTTTTTTATTTCATGTTGTTACTAATTTTTTCTATTATTTTATTATTTCTGTGGTGTTACTGATTTTGTCTCCTTTTGTCTTTTTCTCCTCTTGAGCTGATGATTTGTGATGACCAAAAGAGGTCATCACTTGTTTTCTTACCCATTCTGTACTTCCAAGGCCTTGAAAACCTCATCTAGGGTTGCCTCAAGTTGCGTGCGCAGTCCGGGCGCTTAGCCGGAAAGCTTAAATATGAATTCTATGGGAAAAATGATAATTTTTTATATTAAGTTGAATAAAATTAAATTCGGTCAATATGTTTGGATAACAGACCCGGACCCGTGATTTGATGGTCTCGAAGGGTCCGTATAGAAATAAGGGACTTAGGCGTATGCCTGAAGTCGAATTTCGAGGTCCCAAGCCCAAGAAATGAATTTTTGAGTAAAATTATTTTCTGAAAATAATTATGGGAATTGGAAATGAAATTTGATTTGAAGACTATGGTATCGGGCTCGTATTTTGGTTCCGACGCCCAGTACAAGTCTTATATATGATTTAAGCACTTTATGTAAAGTTTGGTTGAGAATGAACGTCATTTGACGCGTTTCGGACATAAAATGGAAATATGATATTTTATGAAAATTTGGAAGGAATCATGGATTTTGAGGCTTGATTCGATGTTTATGATATTATTTTGGCGATTTAATCTCAAGAATAAGTCCGTAGGATATTTTTGAGGTGGTGTATATGTTTAGTTTGGAGCCCCTAAGACTCGGGTGAGTTTTGGATAGGTGCCGGATTGCCTTTTTGAACTTTATAAAATTTGGTATGAACTGGCCTGCAGGCATTGCATTTGCGAAGCCTGGTTCGCAAATGCAAAGTTGCAAAAGCGAAGGCTTGATTGCAACTGCAAAACCAGACCAGGCCTGCTTGGCTCGCAAATGCGAAGCATTCCTTCGCAAAGCGAAGAATAGTTCGCAATTGCGAACCCTAGTTCGCATTTCCCGCATCTGAGACCTGTATTTTTCAAACTTAATCGAATTTTTCACCATTTTCTTTATTCTTTCAAAACCCAAACATACTTAGGCGATTTTCCAAGGATAAGATTTCTTCCAAATCATTTGTAATTTGATTTTTACTCATTTCTTTCAATCATTAACATCATTTAATATGTTTTCAACTTAAAATCTAGGGTTTTCATGGGTGAAATTGGGTGTTTTGTGTAGAACCTAGTTTTTTTCTAAAATCGGGGTTTCGACCACAATTTGGGGTCCGATTTCAAAACAAATTATATATTTGGGTGCATGAGGGAATGTGTAACCGGGTTTTGGTTCGAACCTCAGGTTTTGACTATATTGTCCTGAGGGGAGTTGTGGTTAGTTTTATCTAAATTCGCGTCTTAACATTACATTAAATAGTAGAATCAGTTGCTTGAGATGTTATTTATGAGATGTAATTGAAATGAATAGATTTGTGCCATTTGGAGTCGGATACTCGTGGAAAAAGTTTGGTTTCAGATTAATTTTGGAGCCGGTTGAGGTAAGTGGCTTGTGTAGCCTTATGTGGGGGACTTTCCCCTTAGGATATGATGTTTGGTTGATGCCTTGTACGTGAAGCGACGAGCGGGTACTTGAGCTAATTGTTGAAAAATTTGTTTTTACTTAATTACTTAGATTGAGTTCTTTTTCGCTTGCTTTATTCTATTTGTAAATTTTAGCCTGTGTTAGTTTAGAAAAGTATGCTTAGTTGACCTAAATTGTCTATTTGCCTAAGTTGCTTGTTTGTACTACGTGAAACATGTTAGGCTAGAACTACCTGTTGCCCTATATTTCTTGAACTTCATTGATGAATACCTTTTTGTTGTGACTGCGCATTTACTATGGAACTACATGTTAGATTCCTGGTAGATCCCCCTGCATATTTATTCTGGGACTACGGGTTAGATTCCTGGTAGATCCCCCCTGCATATTTACTTTGAGAATACATGTTAGATTCCCGATAGATCCCCCTGCACATTTACTTTGGGACTATAGGTTCGATTCCTCGATGGATCCCCTTACACGTTGATAGTTGGATTACGGGACTGTATCCCGGTAGATCCATCAGATATATACATATGATGGACTATGGGACGATACCACGGGAGATCCTCGGATAGTTGATGAAATGGACTACAGGACGGTATCCTGGGGGATCCTCGTTATTTGTACTGATACCTAGCTGTTTACTCCATGTCACCTTATCTACTGCATAATTTTTGTTACCTGGTATAACCTATCTTACTTCATAGATGTACTTATTATTTCTGTTATTTCATATTGTTGCAAGATTTTTATTAATATGTTTATTCTCAGTAGGGCCCTGACCGTCCTCGTCACTACTCGATCAAGTTTAGGCTTGGCACTTACTGAGTACCACTGTGGTGTACTCATTCCCCTTTCACGCATGTTTTTCATGTGCAAATCCAGGTACCTCCACCCAGGAACATTATCCTTGAGACAAGGAGAGCTACGGAGACTTCAAGGTACATCTGCCACGTCCACAGACCGAAAAGTCTCCTCTTTTACTCTATCTTGTAATGTTTAGCCTTCTATTGTGCTTTTGTTGTAGACATTCTGGAGATTAAAGCACTTATTGTATTCTTCTAGCTTGTGTTCCCCTGAGTTGCGGGATTTTAGGGTGATGTTGTAGACTTCTGCATTTTGAGTTGTATGTGCCGAGTGGCATTTTATATTCCGCGTTTCATTTTTGATGCATTCGGGTTTGAGTCATAAATTTTCGCAGATTATTTGTTTTGAGTTATAATTTCCGCATTTTTAAGCTTACCTAGTTGTAAGGACTAGGTGCCATCACGACAATATTCACGGGGGGCGAACTGGGGTCGTGACAAGTTGGTATCATAGCTCTAGGTTCATAGGAGTCACGGAACACATGCCGGTTTAATAGAGTCTCGCTGATCGGTACGGAGACGTCTGTACTTATCTACAAGAGGCTATGTAATTGTTAGGAAAATTTCACTTTATTTGAATTCCTTGTCGCGCGAAGTTTTGATATCATAACTGAAAATTTGTCCTTCTACTCTCTCACAGATGGTGAGAAAAGGTGCTACGCGAGGTGATCAGACACCTGCGACCCCCACTGCAGCCGTCAGAGGCCAGGGCCGGGGCCGGGGTCGGGGTAGAGGCCGAGGACGCGCATATGGTGCAACTAGAGCACCTGCGCGATCTGCCACCGAGGTACTGTCAGCAGGTCCAGCCAGAGTCCAGGCACCTAATACGGCTACTACTACCACTTCTACCTCTGCCCCAGCTCTCCAAGAGACTCTGGCAAAGTTCATGAGCATGTACACTACCTTGACTCAGGCAGGGTTGCTTCCCCTTGCTGCAGCCACATCTCAGGCCGCGGGAGGAGCACAGATTCTCGCCGCCTGCACTCATGAGCAGCAGGCGCATGTTGAGCACGTCCTAGAGGTTATGCCTACGCCGCCTGCAGTACTAGATCAGCTCCGGGACAGAGCAGCAGCTTCCGAGGATGAGCAACTGAGGCTTGAGAGGTTCAAGAAGTACAAGCCTCCTTTATTCAGCGGTCTAGCATCAGACTGCTTTGGGTTTTCTTGATGAGTGTTACCATATTTTCTATACCATGGGTATATTAGGATCCATCAGGGTTTCCTTCACCACCTTCTAGCTTCGAGGAGTCGCCTATGAGTGGTGGTGCACCTATGAGTTAGACAGTCCGGATGAGGCTACTTCGCTGACTTGGGCTTCGTTCTTAGAGTTATTCTTGTGAGAGTATGTCCCTCAGAGCCTCAGGGACGCATGACTCATAGAGTTTGATCATTTACCCTCTGGTGTTATGAATTTTTCTGAGTATGCTGTCCGTAATACCAACTTGGCTAGGCATGGACCGGCCTTGGTCGCTACTGTTCGCAAGAAGGTTCGTCGATTTATTGAGGGACTTATTCCTGGCATCAGATATAGCATGGCTCGTGAGTTGGAGATGGATGTTTCGTATGAACAGGTGGTGAGCATTGTTAGGAGGATCGAGGGTATGCATGCTAGGGAGAGAGAGGAGAGGGAGGCCAAGAGGTTTCAAGAGTGAGGCCACTATTCTGGTGCCCGTATAGGTCGTCATGGTAGGGTCTATATGGGTTTCCCTGTTCATTTAGCTCTTTCAGCAGGTAGCAGTGCTCCAGTTCCATCCCCTCCTAGGCCTCTCGAGCTTTATTATGCACATCTAGTTTCTATTCCTGCGCGGGGTGCATTCAGGGGTCAGTATAGCAGATCTGGCCCTAGGCAGTCACAGCCGCCACGTCCCTCCCAGAGCTTGTTTTGAGTGTGGTGACACATGCCACATGGTTAGGCATTTCCCCAGACTTGGGAGAGGTGCATCTTCACAGACTTTTTAGCTACAGTGTGCCCCGCAGAGTTCCCAGGCTTTTGTTGCAGCTCCAGTTGCCGCCCCACCCATTTAGCGAGCTAGAGGTGGAGGCCAGAGAGGTAGAGGTTGCCCTCTAGTGGGAGGCCAGGCCAGATATTATGTCCTGCCTGCTTATGCCGAGGCTGTTGCCTCTGATTCTATTATCACAGGTATTATATTAGTTTTCCATAGAGACACATCGGTTTTGATCCAAGCTCTATTTACTCTTATGTGTCTTCTTATTTTTCTCCGCATTTGGGTATATCTCGGGATTCTTTGAATTCCCATGTTTATGTTTCTACTATCGTGGGAGATTCACTTGTGTTGGGCATTTATCAGTCATGTTTGGTTACTGTTTGTGGTTTTGAGAGCAGAGTAGACTTATTGCTTCTTAGCATGGTGGATTGTGATATTATTTTGGGCATGGACTGGTTGTTGCCCCATTTTGTTATTCTTGATTGTCACGCCAAAATCGTGACGCTGGCTATGCTAAGTGCACCACGTGTTGAGTGGAGTGGTACTTTAGATCACACTCCCAACAGACTTATCTCTTTTCTTAAAGCTCAGCGTATGGTTGACAATGGGTGTGTCGCGTATTTAGCTTATGTGAGAGATGTCAGTGTTGACACCCCTTCTGTTGATTCAGTCCCGGTGGTGCGAGATTATCTTGATGTATTTCAAGCTGATCTTCTAGGAATGCCACCTGATAGATACATTGACTTTGGCATTGACTCATTGCCAGGTACTCATCCCATTTGTATTCCTACATATCGTATGTCTCCTCTTGAGTTGAAGGAGTTGAAGGATCAGTTGCAGAAATTGCTTGATAAGGGTTATATTCGACCTAGTGTTTCACCTTAGGGTGCTCCTGTCTTATTTGTGAAGAAAAAGGATGGTTGTATACGTATGTGCATTGATTATCGTCAGTTGAACAAGGCTATGGTGAAGAACCGTTATCCTTTGCCTCGTATTGATGATCTATTTGACCAGCTTCAGGGCGCATGAGTGTTCTCTAAGATTGACTTGCACTCAAGTTACCATCAGTTGAAGATTCGAGAGCCAGATATCCCCAAGACCGCATTCAGGACTCGGTATGCCATTATGAGTTTATGTCATTTGGGCTGACCAATGCCCCATCAGCTTTTATATATTTGATGCACAATGTGTTCAGGACGTATATTGATTCTTTTGTCATTGTCTTTACTGGTGACATTCTGGTGTATTCCCGGAGTCGTGAAGATCATGAGTAGCATATGAGGACAGTGCTCCGGACTCTGAGAGAGAAGAAGTTATATGCCAAGTTCTCAAAATGTGAGTTTTGGTTGGATCCAGTGGTATTCTTAGGCCACACGGTATCAAGTGAGGGCATTTGGGTGGATCTGAACAAGGTAGAGGCTGTACAGAGTTGGCCCAGGCCGTCCTCAACTACAGAGATTCGTAGTTTCCTTTGCTTGGCGGGCTACTACCATCGTTTTGTGGAGGGGTTTTTGTGGATTGTAGCCCATATGGCTAGATTGACCTAGAAGGGTGCTCCATATAAGTGGACAGATGAGTGTGAGGTGAGCTTTCAAAAGATCAAGAAACTTTGACTACAACCCCAGTTTTGGTGTTGCCAACAGGTTCAGGGTCTTATATCGCCTATTGTGATGCCTCGAGAGTTGACCTTGGAGCAGTATTGATGCAGGATGGTAGAGTGATTGTCTACGCGTCCAGACAGTTGAAGATACACGAGAAGAATTACCCTGTCCATGATTTTGAGTTAGCTGCCATTGTTCACGCCTTGGAGGTTTTGCATCATTATCTCTATGGTGTGCCTTGTGAGATTTATACTGATCATAGGAGTTGCAGCATTTGTTCAAGCCCAAGGATCTAAATTTGTACCAGAGGAGGTGGTTGGAGTTGCTAAAGGATTATAATGTCACTATTTTATATCATCCGGGCATGGCCAATATAGTGGCTGATGCCTTGAGTCGTCGAGCGGTGAGTTTGGGAAGTTTGGCATATCTACCAATATCAAAGATGCCTATGGAGATGGATGTTCAGGCCTTAGCCAGCCAGTTTGTGAGATTCGATCTTTCCGAGCCCAGTTGGGTTCTCGCTTGCGTGGTTTCACGGGCTTCATTATTTGATCATATGAGGGAGCGGCAGTATGATGACCTTCATTTGCTTGCCCTTAAGGTCAAGGTTTAGCATGGCGATGCCAGAGATGTGACCATTGGTGAGGATGGAGTGTTAAGGATGCAAGGCCGGCTTTGTGTACCTAATGTCGATGGGCTACGGGAGATAATTCTAGAGGAGCCCATAGTTTGCTGTATTCCATCCATCCGGGTGCTGCGAAGATGTATCAGGACTTGAGGCAGCACTACTGGTGGAGGCGGATGAAGAAGGATATAGTGGGATATGTAGCCAAATGCCTCAACTGCTAGCAGGTGAAGTATGAGCACCAGAGAACGGGTGGGTTGCTTCAGTAGATAGAGATTTCGGAGTGGAAATGAGAGCGTATCACCATGGACTTTGTATCTGGGCTCCCACGGACCTTGAATAAGTTTGATGCTATCTAGGTCATTGTGGATCGGCTGACCAAGTCCGCTCATTTCATCCCTGTGTGTACCACTTATTCTTCGGAGTGGTTGGTGGAGATTTATATCCGGGAGATTGTCCGTCTGCATGGTATTCTAGCTTATATTATTTAACACAGAGGTACTCAGTTCACATCCTGATTTTAGAAGGCCATCTAGCAGGAGTTGGGTACTCAGATGGATTTGAGCATAACATTTCACGCCGACGGACGGACAGTCCGAGCGCACTATTCAGAATCTTGAGGAAATGCTCCGCGCGTGCGTGATTGAGTTTAGAGGGTCTTGGGATCAGTTCTTGCCATTGGCAGAGTTTCTTACAACAATAGCTATCAGTCGAGCATTCAGATGGCACCGTATGAGGCCTTGTATGGTAGGCGGTGTAGATCGCCGGTGGGTTGGTTCGAGCTAAGCGAGGCTAGACTATTAGGCACAGATTTAGTTCAGGATGCTTTAGAGAAGGTCAAGATAATTCAGGATAAACTTCGTACAGCCCAGTCCTGACAGAAGATCTATGCGGACCGTAAGGTTTATGATGTTTCAGTTATGGTTGGAAAGCAAGTTCTGCTTCGAGTTCGCCTATGAAGGGTGTCATGAGATTTGGGAATAAAGGGAAGTTGATTCGGGGTTCATTGGCCCTTTTGAGGTATTGAGACGTGTTGGGGAGGTTGCTTATGAGCTTGCCTTACCTCCCATCCTGGTAGGGGTTCATCCAGTATTTCATGTTTCGATGCTCCGGAGGTATCACGGTGACCCGTCGCACGTGTTGGATTTCAGTTCAGTCCAGTAGAACAATGATCTATCTTATGTGGAGGAACCAGTTGCTATATTGGACATGTAGATCTGAAAGTTGAGGTCAAAGAATATTGCTTCAGTAAAAGTTCAACGGAAGGTCAGCCTCCTGAGGCATCGACTTGGGAGTCCGAGTCTGACATGCGGAGCCATTATCCTCATCCTTTTCCTGACTCGGGTATTTTTTTCTTTTGTCCGTTTGAAGATGAATGGTTATTTTAGTGGTGGAGGATGTGAAAACCCAAAGGGATCATCACTTGTTTTCTTACCCATTCTGTACTTTCAAGGCCTTGAAAACCTCATTTAGGGTTGCCTCAATTTGCGTGCGTAGACCGGACGCTTAGCCAGAAAGCTTAAATATGAATTCTATGGAAAAAAGCTAATTTTTTATATTAAGTTGAATAAATTTGACTTCAGTTAATATTTTTTGGTAAACAGATCCGGACTCATGATTTGACGGTCCCGGAGGGTCCATACAAATATATGGGACTTGGGTGTATGCCCGGAATCGAATTTCGAGGTCTCAAGCCCGAGAAATAAATTTATAATTAAAATTGTTTTTTGGAAATAATTATGGGAATTGGAAATGAAATTTCATTAGAAGACTATGGTATCGGTCCCGAATTTTGATTTTGGCGCCTGCTACAAGTCTTATATATGATTTAAGCACTTTCTGTAAAGTTTGGTTGAAAACAGACGTTGTTTGATGCATTTCAGACTTAAAATGGAAATTTGATGTTTTATGAAAATTTGGAAGGAATCATGTATTTTGAGGCTTAATTCAATGTTTATGATGATATTTTAGCGATTTGATCACATGAATAAGTCCGTAGGATGTTTTTGATGTGGTGTGTATGTTTAGTTTGGAGCCCCGAGGGCTCGGGTGAGTTTTGGATAGGTGTCGAATTGCATTTTTGAACTTTGGAAAATCTGATATGAAAAGGCCTGCATGTTTTGCATTTGCGAACCAGGCTTCGCAAATGCGAAGGCTTGATCGCATATGCAAAACTAGCCCAGGCCTGCTTGGCTCGCGAATGAGAAGCATTCCTTCGCAAATCCGAAGGTTGGATTTCTCAAATGCGAAGAATAGTTCGCAAATGCAAACTCACTTTCGCAATTCCCAAGCCTGCAGAGTCAGGTCGCATTTCCCACATCCGAGACCTGTATTTTTTATACTTAGTCGGATTTTTCACCATTTTCTTCATTCTATCAAAACCAAACACACTTAGGCAATTTTCCAAGGACAAGATTTCTTCCAAATCATTTGTAAGTTGGTTTTACTCATTTTTTTCAATCATTAATATTATTTAACATGTTTTCAACTTAAAATCTAAGGTTTTCATGGTTGAAATTGGGTGTTTTGTGTAGTTACTATGTTTTTCTAAAATTGAGGATTTGGACCTCAATTTGAGGTCCAATTTCATAACAAATTATATATTTAGGCTCGTGGGGGAATGGGTAACGAGGTTTTGGTTCAAACATTTGGTTTTGACCACGTTGGTCTGAGGGGCATTTTGGTCATTTTACCTAAATTCATAGCTTAGCTTTAAATTAAATAGTAGAATCAGTTGCTTGAGATGTTATTTACGAGATGTAATTTAAATGAATAGGTTTGTGCCATTTGGAATCGGATACTCGTGGCAAAAGTGTGGTTTCAGATTGATTTTGGAGTCGGTTGAGGTATGTGGCTTGTGTAACCTTATGTGGGGGACTTTTCCCTTAAAATATGATTTTTGGTAATTGAATGCCCTGTACGTGACGCGACGAGCGCGTACTTGAGCTGATTGTTGAAATATTCGGGTTTACTTAAATACTTAGATTGAGTTTCTTTCCGCTTGGTTTATTCTATTTGCAAATTTTAGCCAGTGTTAGTTTAGAAAAGCATGCTTAGTTGGCCTAAATCGCCTATTTGCCTAAGTTGCTTATTTGTACTACGTAAAACATGTTAGTCTAGAACTACCTGTTGCCCTGTATTTCTTGAACTTCATTGCTGAATATCTTCTTGTTGTGACTGCGTATTTACTTTGGGACTACGTGTTAGATTCCCAGTAGATCCCCCTGCGTATTTACTTTGGGACTACGGGTTAGATTCCTGGTAGATCCCCCCTGCATATTTACTTTGGGACTACAGGTTATATTCCCGGTAGATCCCTCTGTACATTTACTTTGGGACTGCGGGTTCGATTCCTAATAGATCCCTTTGCACGTTAATAGTTGGACTATGGGACGGTATCTCGGTAGATCCTTCAGACATATACATATGATGGACTATGGGACGGTATCCTGCGAGATCCTTGGACAGTTGATGAAATGGACTACAGGACAGTGTCCTGGGAGATCCTCGTTATTTGTACTGATACTGAGCTGTTTATTCCATGTCACCTTATCTACTGCGTACTATTATTTACATTGTATAACCTGTCTTACTTCATAGGTGTACTTATTATTTCTGCTATTTCATATTGTTGCAAGATTTTTATTACTATGTTTATTCTCAGTAGGGCCCTGACCTTCCTCGTCATTACTCGATCGAGTTTAGGCTTGGCACTTACTGAGTACCATTGTGGTGTACTTATGCCCCTTTCACGCATGTGTTTCATGAGCAGATCCAGGTATCCCCAACTAGGCGCATTATCCTTGAGACAGGGAGAGTTACGAAGACTTCGAGGTACATCTGCCGCGTCCGCAGACCGAAGAGTCTCATCCTTTACTCTATCTTGTAGTGTTTAGCCTTCTATTGTAATTTTGTTTTAGGCATTCTGGAAATTAAAGCACTTACTGTATTCTTATAGCTTGTGTTCCCGTGAGTTTCCGGGTTTTGGGGTGATGTTGTAGACTTCCGCATTTTGAGTTTTATGTGCCGAGTGGTATTTTATATTCCGCGTTTCATTTTGATGCATTCGGGTTTTAGTCATAAATTTTCGCAGATTATTTTTTTTGAGTTATAGTTTTCGCATTGTTAGGCTTACCTAGTTGTAGGGACTAGGTGCAGTCACGACAATGTTCACGGAGGGCAAACTGGGATCATGACAAGATCTTTCGGAAACAGCCTCTCTACTCCTTCGGGATTGAGGTAAGGTCTGGGTACACACTATCCTCCCCAGACCCACTAGTGAGATTTCATTGGGTTGTTGTTGTTGTTGTTGTATGTTGTTTTATATATAAATCGATATAATATTTCTATCTTAGTCAAATAACTGGCACGATTGAAAAATCGACTCGGTCGTAATGACACAAATCGTGATAATAGGTCAGCCAACTATTACCCATTCACTCCATTTTCCAATTAAAGACTTAAGAAAAATCATATTTTATACATAAATACAATAAGACAAAAATTGAAATCAAATCCAGCAGAAAGAAATACATTTCTGACCTCGGGTGTCACTAAGTCATGAGCCAAAAACTACTACAATTGTTCTAGATAACATGATCAACACGATCAGAGAATATCCAAAGAAAATAAACTAAAGGAAGATAGGGAAGGAGAAGGCGGAACTACGATTACCAAGCAGCTACCTCACAATCTCTGCAGAAGTCTCCGACTAGTAAGATCAGTAACCTCTACCGTACCTTGAGACACTTGGATCAACATACAAGGGTATAGGGGGTAACGTGAGTACACCAACTCAGTAAGTAACAAGTCCAAACTATGGGCTAACGGTAGTGACAAACCAAACCTTAACAAGTAGCAACATTTAATTGTACAAAACATAGACATGCTTATAGGTCAAGTAAATTCTCAGCACTGTGTAGAAACAGTACGAACAAAATAGAGTGTAAAACTCAGGAACCTTTAAGTACCAATGCAAAAATAACATGATCAATGTTATGTATAATACTTCCACTCACAGTTCCGAACCACTCGGTACTGTATATGGTCAATCGTCCCAGGGAAGATCCATCCGGAAACATACACCTCACTAACTATAAGTCACCCAGTACCGAGGAAACATGTCAATCTAGCCTCATGGAGAAGATTCATCTCCATTCTAGTACTTCGGACAAGATCCTTGTCCAGGGAAAATCCATCTCTCAATATCATCATCTGCGCTCACTGGGGATGTAAAGACTCAGGAGGGGCTTCTCTGAACCCAAGCGGTATAACAAGTCAATGAAGACATGTTTAATATCTCGTTATAGTGTGTAGCCCGATCCTATACGATCACTCAATATCAAGCTCTCGGCCTCACTTAGTCATTACTTTCCAGCCTCACACACATGGGCTCGAATGTCATGATACTAGCCTGAACATGATATGATATGTCAAATAGCAATAATTGAGACTGAGGGATGATATAATATGTATGAATATGATTGAGTACAGAATATCAATAAAGCGAATGATATGATAGCAAGAAACGACCTCTCGGGTCTCAACACCATTAGCGTGAAGCCTTAACATGATAAGTAGCATGATTTGCAGCTCATTAACTCAATCACATAAGTACAACACTGATATCAGCAAGAAAGAGTCACTAAACGGCACACTGGAATGATCCAGCCGCATTTCTCACGGTGCACGCCTACACACCCATCACTTGGAATTTGTGTTACCTCAATTGTAATCATAGAACAAATAGTTCGGGGTTTCGAACCCTCGGAACCAATTTTAGAGGCATTACTTACCTCAAGCCAAGCCAAACTCTAGCTCGTGACGCCTTTTCCTCTTGATTCGGCCTCCAAATTCCTCAAATCTAACCAAAATTAGTATATAATCATCAATATACGCTAAAGGAGTGAAACCCATATGAAATTAATCAAATTACATCACAAATACCGAAATTGACCAAACTCGACCCCTGAGTCCACGTCTCAAAATCCAATAAAATTTACATCAATGGAGTCCTTATTCCTCCACGAGTTCATACATACCAAAAGTACCAAAATCCAACCACAAATGACCCCTCAAATCCCTAAATTTAGGTATCTAATTCCCAAGCCCAAAACCCAATTTTTGCTACTAATTTTCCCATAGATTTCACGCTTAAAATGTTAAAAATTATCATAAAAACAAGTTTAGGGACCAACAACCTTACCTCTACAAAAATCTCTTGAATTTGCTCTCCCAAGCTTTTTACCATTTTAAAAGTGATGGAAAATAACCCAAATTTGTGAAGGGCAAAATATATATGCTCTGCCCTAGCGAAACCGCATCTGCGGTCACAATTCTCGCACCTGCGGTCCCAGATGCGCATCTATGTGACACACTTAATCACTCCAGGACCGCACATGTGCCATCGCAGGTGCGCCAAATATTCCGCATCTGCGACTCCAGCCATTTACCCCCTTGCCTGTATCTGCGATCTCCCTTTCGCTTCTACGGGTCCGCATCTGCGGTGAACGCAAGTGCGGCTATGTTAGGAACTTCAGTACTTCAGCTGCTAACTCCAACTCAAAGCCTCCTGTCAACCATCCGAAATCACCCCGAGGCCCCCGGGACATCAATCAAAAGTATGCACAAGTCATATACGACCTTCCAAACTTATGGTATCTTCGAAATACCTAAAACGACACCGAAACACCAAATTAACCACATATTCAATCCTAAGAACTCTAAAAACTTTCGAATTCCTCTTTTGATCAAAAAGTCTATCAATCCTCGTCCAAATGACCTAAAAATTTTCATACACATCCCATATGACACAACAGACCTATTGCAACTTCTAAAATTTCATTCCAACTCCTGTATCTAAATCTATGCTACCAATCAAAAAATGCCAAAATACCAATTTCACCAATTCAAGCCTAAATCTACTCTGGACTTGTAAATCACATTCCGATCACGCTCCTAAGTCTCAAATTGGCTCACAAAGCTACCCGAATAATAAAAACTAAATTCCAACATCGTTTGCTCATAAGTTAAATTTCGGTTAACTTTTTCAACTAAAGACCAACTTAAGAGACTAAGTGTCTCAAGCCTTCTCAAAATCATTCCGGATTTGAACCGACTAACCTGATGCCGTATAAAATAGATGAACAAAGCATAAAGAAGCAGAAATGGAGAAAACAGAATGGTAACTCATGAACGAGTGGCCCTATCGTTACAATAACCTACTCGACTCTCTTCTTTATCATGTTAAAATGATTAACATTCATAAAAAATAAAATTTGAACAACTAATAACAACAACAAAAAAACCTAGTATAATTCTATTAGTGGTTATTAGTGGGTTTTGAGGAGGGTAGTATGTACGAAGATCTTACCCCTACCTAAAAGGTAGGGAGGTTGTTTTCGACAGACCCTCAGTTCAACGTAGGACATAACTATAATGAATAACCAATTTGTACTATTATCGAACAGGAAATCAACCTGCAAACTCAACAAAATAAACAAAGTATCTGATAATCAAGATATCAGAATCCAATTAAACTCTCAATGAATAATGAAATAAGAAAACATATATGGGCAGATGAATCCATGCACTAACAACAGTCAGGCATGTATTATAGCTCTAAGAGTTGGTTCTCGTAATATGACTGTCGCACGAAATAGTAATTATATTAAATTCAATTTCCAGGAATGGGAAGGAAACAGATGGTGTATGCCAATTATAGTATTCCACAACATTTCATTATACCTCATGTATTTTTTCTAATTCCATCCTAACAAGATATTTTTGCAGACATAAATATAAGTCAAAAAACTAGCTTGCTTCTCTCTGCAACAATTGACCAACATACGCAGAGAATGCACATTTACCAAATCATACCCGACTATATTATACAACTTAATACTAGATTCATATGAATGCTAGAAGTACAGAACAAGTAAATAATTAAATCAACATATTTTAACACTATAAAATTTTAATAAAGATTACAGTTTCCCCTCATAAACAGTTTATCTGGCGACAACAGAGGATTTACCGCTGTTTTTCTTACTAATGAAGAAGGCACTGTGGTATCAGTGGTTAATCATGAAATCTTTCGAGATTGATTGAACTATAATTACCCCAAAAAACCAAAACCTAATAAAAACAATCTAATAATCAATATCTAAAAGATATTTTATATAAATTGACACAACTGTATAGATAGCAGAAACTTTTACTTGATAAAAATTAATATTAATGTATTTATTAAAAATAGCAAAATGAGGTACTTCTCACAAAGATTAACACCAAACTTTCTCTCTCTCACACACACAAAAGAAAATGCAAGATCCAATTTTTTCAACCAAAGCAGACAACAAAAAGAATAACCAATTAGTTACTATACAATAATGAACGCTTTAATCACCAAGAAACCAATAATCTAATTGAACTCTAAGCATAATCTACAACTAAATAATGAATATCTTATGTCCAAATTTATAAATGTACTGAACAACAACAACAACCCAGTATAATCCCAT
This sequence comes from Nicotiana benthamiana, assembly GCA_034376525.1. NCBI lineage: Eukaryota > Viridiplantae > Streptophyta > Magnoliopsida > Solanales > Solanaceae > Nicotiana > Nicotiana benthamiana. The sequence goes on from CM067339.1 coordinate 176,873,911, forward strand.
TTGGTGGGGGTAGTATGTACGCAGACCTTACCCCTACCCGTGGGTAGAGAGGCTGTTTCCAAATAGACCCCCGACATACTTCCCTCCAAGAACTTCCCACCTTACTTTTGGGGAGACTCGAACTCACAACCTCTCGGTTGGAAGTGGGGGTTGCTTACCATCAGCAACTCCTCTTGTCTAAATGTACTAAACAACAAACACTCACAAACACATCAAAACATTCAAATCAAAAAGAAAGATATGTGTTAACTAAATTGGGTACCTTGAATTTATAGAGAATAACCTTTGTGAATCTCAGCAGCAAAAGCCTCAGAGATTTTTGTCTCCAAGTATCTATTATAGCACAATGGAATGAAAAAAAATTTAGGTTTATGGTAGAGTTCTAACTAAGGAAGGAAAATTATTGTTTTAAAAATTGGGAGGAGCGAAGCAAAATTCTTACCGCCAACATCTTTTCCTTCTAAATCTCCAATACTCTCCATACATGGCTCCTTTTGAGTCTTGGGGTTGTAACGATCGGATCGTTCATTTCATGAGTTATTGCTCCATTTATTCTATTTCTATTTCTTACAGTCTTTTAAGCGGTATTATGTGTTATTGGGTTGGTTAGCTCGGGTTCAGAGAAGTTTTGGTAAGGTTTGAAACACTTAGCCTCATTTAAATAAGTTTAAGTTGGAAAAGTTAATCGGATGTTGGCTTATGGGTTAAATGTCTTGGATGTGAGTTCTATGGTTCATATAGCTTTGGGAGGTGATTTGGGACTTAGGAGCGTGATCGGAATATGTTTTGGAGGTCCAAAGTAGATTTGAGTTTTAATTGCAAAATTGGAATTTTAGCATTTTCCGGTTGATAGGTGAGATTTTGAATGAATTCCGCAAGTTTTAGTAGTTTTTTTGTGTTAATTGGGATGTGTGTGTAAAATTTTAGGTCATTTGGACGTGGTTTGATGGATTTTTTGATCGAAAGTGGATTTTGGAATTCTTAGGCTTGAATCCGAGGCAAATTTGGTGTCTTAATATTGTTTGAGCGTTCCGAGGGTTGAAAAAAGTTTGAATGATGTTATGGCATAGGTTAGCATGTTTGGTTGAGGTTCCGAGGGCCTCATGTGAGTTTTGGGCGGTTAAACGGATCATTTCAAGTTGAGAAAAATTGCAGAAAATCTGATGTGAGTGTTGATGACTTTTGGCCTTCGCCTTCGTGAGTGGGCCCTCGCGCTCGTGAAGGGTTAGGATGAGAGGCTGGAGATTTGGCCTTCACGTTCGCGAGGGAGGCCCCACATTCACGAGGGTTTGGAGTCAGGAAGCTTCGCATTCCCGAGAGAGCAGACGCGTTCGCGAGGGGGTCATCGCATTCGCGTAAGAGGAATTCTGGTTGTTGGCTCAAGAATAGGTAAAGTTTTGAAGAATGACAAATGAACTAAGTCATGGACCAGGTCCTTCTTGTGAAGCACATTCATCATCAACCTATATATGTGAGATGCATATTAAGGAGATAAGTCCTACTGATCAAGCTGCAGTATCTCCTGATCTAATAAAAAAGGTTACATATTGGATAAGGAGAGCAAGTCTCCTTATAGGAAGAGAACACAATCCGGTTAAAGATAGTATTGGAGTTTGAGATGTTCAAGGACTCAACTACGCTAGAAGATCAGTAATTGAGTTCCAATCAAACTTTGACTACTAACATATTAAAAGATAGTGATTGTTCTCTTTTATAGGCATTGTACAAACACAGATGTTAAACTAAATTGAGAGCAAAAGAGCAAGGCAATTTTGCAAGAAATTTATGTGAGATTTGAGTGTGCACTCCAAAATCTACTTGAAGGAGATAGAAGAACCAATTCTATTGTGTCTTTCTTTTATTCTAGTTCAATTGTAGTAGGTGATTTATAATTGTACCTTTTAGCTTCCACAGAAGCAATTGTATTAGGTACTTAGAGTTTTTAAGTTAGAGTTAACTTGAAGTTGTCGCAGCAGTTGAGGCTGTGTGCTACAACGAGATTAGAGCAATTGTAAATGTTGTTTTGGCTCAGTGATTTTAGTGGAAGTTTGAAAAAATCCTACTGAGTAGTAGGTCGTGGGTTTTTCACCTTTTGATCCTCCACATAAAACTCTATGTGTTCTTAATTTAGTTTATGTACTTATTATTCCACAAACAGTAGTGTTAGTACACCTAGAAGAACCTTCTAGAGAAAAAATTGGGTACCACACAAATTACCCTTCCCCCTCTTGTGTGGTATTGACCTTTATAATATCAATTAATATCAGAGCGGGTTATCCTTGAAGAGGCTAACACCTTAGGAAAATATCAACATGAGTGCAGCACTTGGGAACTAGGAAGGGAAATCTACTGCTAGGACTCCACTCTTCAATGGTCGTTACTATTCTTGGTAGAAGAACAGGATGATGGATCACATGATAGGAGAAGACTATGAACTCTGGTACATAGTCACTAATGGTCCTCTAGCAACTACAAAGAAGAATGCAAATGGAGTGGATGTGCCAAAGACAAAAGCTGACTACACTGCTGAAGACATGAAGAAGTGGGGGAAGAATGCCAAACTCAGGAAATGGCTTGTGTATGGACTAGGTCCAGATGAATACATTAGAATTCAAAGCTGCATCACTGCTAAGGGAATCTGGGACACCTTGCAAGTGACTCATGAAGGAACACCTCAAGTGAAGAGGTCTAGAGGAACATTGTTGTATTCTCAATATGAGAATCTCACCATGAAAAAAGGAGAAACCATCAAAGAGATGTATACAAGGTTCACCACACTAACAAATGAACTTATGTCTCTTGGAAGGATTATTCTTGAAGAAGAAAAAGTTGAGAAGATTTTGACAAGGGTTCAGCCAGTTTCTTGGGAAAGCAAAATCAATGCTATTCACGAGTCAAAGAATATTGCCACCCTCAAGCTGGATGAACTAATTGGAAACCTTACTGCCTATGAACTGAGAAGGAAAACCATGAAAATGGATGCACCCGTGAAGGAAAGAAGTCTGGCTATCAGAATTATTGCAGGTTCAGTTCTGGAAGATGATGAAATGCCTATGATCACAAGAGACTTCAAAAAGTACCTGATGAGAGGAAAGAGTTCTTCAAGTGGTACAATCTTCAACAAATCAAGGGCTCCTAAGAAACAGACCAAAGAGGGTTGCTACAAATGTGGTAAGACTGATTACATGATCAAGAATTGCCCTCAATGGAAAATTGAATGGAAAAAGGAAAGGGCCGAACGAAGGAACATGAAGAAGGAACAGGTTCAACCAAAAAAAGAATAAAGGATCAACAAAGGCTATGGTTGCTGCCCAGGGAGAAACATCAGATGAGGACTCAAAAGATAAAGCTGGAGATGAACAAGCACTTATGGTCATCCGAGAATTAGATGATGAACAAAAGGTAAGTATTATTCATCTCAAAGACAAGATTAAATTCCTGTCTGAAGAAAGGTTGACTGAGCTACGGCTAGATTTCATTGATGAGTCTGAGGTAATTAACAATGAGAAGGAAGAACTGTCTAGGAAAATCATGATCCTAAAATCCAAGTGCAAAAATCTAGATTCTAGGGCCAACGAGAGTGAAAGTAAAAATGCACAGTTAAAGAACCATGTTCTTGAACTTGACACTAGTGTCCTAGAACTTAGGTCCAAGAACTTAAAACTGAAATTAGGAACAGGAATGAAGAAAGATGACTACACACATCTCAGCCTAGAAGAAAACTTAGGAAAAATGAAGGATGAACTGTACAGGAAGGATGAGCAGATAAGAGTATTAAAAAAAGATCTAGGGAAGGTGAAACATGAACTAGACAGAACCTGCAAATGGAACAAGGCTTCTGATGCACTCTCATGGCTACAAGAAAATCACAATAACAAAAGAGGTCTTGGCTATGGGATTCAAGCACCTAAGTGGGATCCTAAAAGTAAGTACCTCACTCTTGTTGAGAACAAAATCTGCACACACTGTAGCAAGACCGACTATTACAAAAATAAATGTAATGCAAAATAAAAAGCAGTCAAAAGAACAAATATTTTATTCAAGAAAAAATAGGTTGCTTGGGTGGGCTAGAAGGAATCTGATTTACCCTTTTGCCTATAGAAAGGGACCCAAACTAGTTTGGGTTCCTAAGACTAACCCCTGATTTCTTTTTGCAGGTCCAAGTAAAGGGAAGTAACCAAATATGGTACATGGATAGTGCCTGCTCAAAATATATAACTGGAAGCAAGAACTAGTTCCTTTTACTTGAGGACTTAAAGGGAGGTAATGTCTCTTTTTGAAATAGGAAGAAAGGTGAGATTATTGGGGTTGGAAAGGTAGGTAAGACAGACTCTCACTCTATTGAGAATGTCTACTTGATAGATGACTTGAAATACAGCCTAGTCAGTGTCTCACAACTGTGTGACGGAGGTAACCTGTAGCATTTACCTCTACTAAATGCTTTGTGATTAACCTTACCACTGATAAGATTATTTTCAGGGAAAAAGAGTTAAGAATATTCACATTGTAGATTTGTCTACTCTCTCAGAAAATGAACTAACCTACCTAAGTGTGCTGGATAATGATCCCCTCATATAGCACAAAAGACTTGATCATCTAAATCAGCTCAACAAATTAGTCTCTACGGACTTGGGGATTGGGCTACCTAACATCAAGTTCAAGGAAGGCAAAGTTTGTGAGGTCTGTGCAAGGGGGAATCAGGTAAGATCATCCTTCAAAAAGCAAGAAAATCGAAGGCACAACCAAGTCTTTGGAACTGGTCCATATGGATCTTTGTAGTCCAATGAGAACTATGAGCAGAGGTGGAAAGAAACATGTAATGATTCTTGTTGATGATTATTCTAGATTTACCTAGGTATTATTTCTAAAATCTAAAGATGAAGCATTTGACATGTTTACTCACTTTGTTAGAAGTATTCAGAAATAATTAGGAAATCAACTTGCATCCATTAGGTCTGATCATGGAACTCAATTTGAAAATGCTAAGTTTGATGAATTCTATGATAAAATGGTATAGATCATAACTTCTCTGACCCTAGGACTCCTCAACACAATGGAGTAGTTGAAAGAAAGAACATGACTCTTGAAGACATGGCTAAGACTATGCTTCTTTCTAGTATGCTGCCCCATAGCTTCTGGGCAGAGGCTATAAACACTGCATGATACATTATCAATAGATGTATGACTAGACTTCTTGTAGAGAAGACTCCCTATGAGTTAATTAAAGGGAGAAAACCAAATATATCCCACCTTAGGGCATTTGGATGAAAGTGCTTTGTGCACAATAATAGAAAAGACTCCCTAGGTAAGTTTGATCCCAGAAGTGATGGGGGAGTATTCTTGGGATATTCATCACATAGCAAAGCATATAAAGTTTTCAATAAAAGAACTTTACGTGTACAAGAAAGTGTACATGTCGTATTTGATGAAACTAATATTCTTTCTGAGAGACAGGAACATGAATATGAAGCTATTGGATTGGTAAAGGATTTGATTAGAGCCTCAACACAAGTCAAAGTGGCTCCAAAAGAAGGAACATGTGATGAAACATGTGATGGAACAGGTTCTTCTATTCAGGGCAACCTAACAGGGGGAACAAATCCAAGTTGAATTGAAATAAATTCTCTAAAAGAACATGTTCATGACCCTGTTCCTCAGCAACAGAACATGGGAGAAGAATCTAGTAGGAACCCGTTGGTTGTCAAACCTCACAAGTCTCATCAGATTGAGAACATTATCACTAATCCAACATTTGGAGTCAAAACTAGATCACAACTAAAGAATTTGTGTGCTTTTGATGCCTTTTTATCTCTAATTCAACCTAAAAATGTTGTTGAGGCTTTGTAGGAAACAGATTAGGTCAATATAATGCAAGATAAACTTAATCAGTTTGAGAGAAATCAAGTTTGGCATCTAGTTCCAAGACTCAGGATAGATCGATTATTGGTACAAAACGGGTCTTTAAAAACAAGCTCGATAAAAATGGAACAGTTATAAGAAACAAGCAAGGCTGGTGGTCCAAGGGTACAACCAAGAGAAGGGTATAGATTATGATGAGACTTTTGCTCCAGTTGCAAGACTAGAGGAAATCAGACTCCTCATAGCCTTTACAGCACACATGGAATTCACTCTTCATCAGATGGATGTCAAAAGTGCCTTCCTGAATGGCTACCTGAAAGAAGAAGTGTTTGCGAAACAACCTTTAGGGTTTGAGAGCAAGGAATGTCCTGAGCATGTGTATAAATTAGACAAGGTTCTCTATGGACTCAAGCAGGCTCCAAGAGCATGTATGAACGATTGTCCTAATTTCTACTTGAACATGACTATAAAAGAGGTAAAATTGACAGTACCATATTCCTAAGGGAAAAAGGTAAGGATCTCCTTGTGGTACAAATATATATTGATGAAATAATATTTGGAGCCACCACTGATAAACTAAGAAAGATTTTGCAAAACTAATGGGGAGTGCGTTTGAAATGAGTATGATGGGCGAGCTTAACTTCTTCTTAGGCTTACAAATCAAACAATGTCCAAATAGAACCATGATCCATCAGTAGAAGTATGCAAAAAAGCTAATCAAAAAGTTTAAAATGGAAGAATCTAAATAAAAAGAACACCCATTGAACTGCCACAAAATTAGATGTTTATGAACCTGGTTCATCAGTTGATTAAAGGTTTAATAGGGGTATTATTGGTTCACTCTTGTATCTTACTGCTAGCAGACTTGCCATTATTTCCACTGTAGCGCTTTGTGCTCGCTTTCAGGCTAATCCTAAAGAGTCTCACCTGACTGCTGTCAAGAGGATACTAAGATATTTGAAAGGCACCACTAATCTAGGTCTTTGGTATCCCAAATGTAGAAATTCTAGTAGGATATTCTAATACTGATTATGTAGGTTTTTTAGTGGATAGGAAGAGCACCTTAGGTATGTCACACTTCCTCGGTTCATGTCTTGTGTCATGGGCTACTAAAAAGTAAAATTCAGTGGCCTTGTCTACTACTGAAGCTGAATATGTTGCTGTTGCTTCTTGTTGTGCTCAATTGCTATGGATCAAATAGCAGTTGGTAGATTTTGGCATTGAAGTTGGTTGCATTCCTATATTTTGTGATAACACTAGTGCAATAATTATCACAAAGAACCCTATTCATCATAAAAGGACTAAGCACATAGATGTTAGACACCATTTCTTAAGAGATAACTATGAGAAAGGACTGATCTCCATAGAATTCTGTGCTACTGATAAGCAAATTGCTGGCATCTTCACCAAGGCACTGAGTAGAGAAAACTTTGAGAGTAACATGTAGGAATTAGGGATGATTAAGATCACCTAATAGGTCTAGGTCAGAATGCACAATTAAAAAAAATTGTTTTGGCAAGGAATTTTGAGCTTGTGTAAATATCTAGGTTAATTCTTACTCGGCTTCATATCTTTATTAGTATACTCCTTTGACATGTGTTTATATGACTTACTAATCTCTTACAAAATTTTCTCTATTATAGCACTTGAGGCATGATCAAGAGAGTTTTAAATAAAGAACTTGGTTCATCAGTATGGACTCATATGAAAGCTCAGGTATGTTTTCCATTCTTTGTACAATTAGAAAGATTAATAATTCAATCATGAGCAGAAGTCATATACTTGTTAAATTCCTAGAAAATTCTATTTCTTGAGCATTGAACCAGTTCCTTCCATCTAGAACTCTAAAACAGTGATTTTTGCCTAATATCTAGGGAAGCCAAATAATCATTAAAATTTGGAATTTCAGTTTTATTAAAGTTCGATTTGACCCCTGAAAAAATTGTCGTTACTTAATTAATATCTAATTCTCTTTAAATACACACCACATCTCCAACCTTCTTCATTATTCTAAAACCATCAAAAAATTTTCTAATTCTAATTGCTCTCTTCAAAATTTCCAAATTCTCTCAAGAAATGAACAATTATGTCAAACCCACAAGATCATCCTGACACTCCTCCACCACCATCTCTCTCAAATTCATCCTCATATAATCCACCTAGTGTACCTCCAAAACCTAGGTTTCGAAGGAATAAAATGCTTGATAGCATATGAGGCTCTGAGTAAGGTTTTAAATGAAAGGTTGAAAGCTAGCCAAGTGAAAGAAATCCCAACTCAAAATTTTGACTCCAGTTCTAAGTTCGAATCCTTTCAATCTGCGAGTGAAGGTGAAGGACATGGGTAGTCGGACACTGAGAAGACTCAAGAAACCCATACTATGGTAAGTTCATTTGTGGTTGAAAAATTAGAACTAGGTTTATTCTGGTTGGACCTATTAGGGATGTTAAATTGGCTGAGTCGAGTAGGAGTGGAGGTAAAAAGAAAGGAAAAGAGAGAGAGAGAGGGTGAAAGTGGTGAAGAGAGGGGAAATAGGAAGGGAAATGTTCTTGCTATATGTGGGGTTGTTCAAGAGAAATTAGAAGAGAGCGGCATGAAATTAGGAGGAAGTGGTTCTGGGAAGGCAACTGAGGGATTGGTTCATCAGAGCACACATAAAGATGAACCGATTTCATCTACTGAAGAAACTCTAGATGATATACTGAAGAAGGTGGGGGCTAGCTATGACCCAAAGAAACACAAAACTCTCATACCAAAAGCTCAAAATTTTCCCAAGCCATCCAAGAAAATAAAAGCTTCATCCTCAACACCTACTGTCTCTTCAGTGCCTAAGGGTAGAGCCACAAAAGTAGGGTTAAACAAAGTGAAATTGATCTCCAAAAGGCCTTAGAAGAAAGCAAGAAAAAGAAAATTGAGAAGGGAAATGGAAATATTGCACAATCCTTCGAGGTTGTAAAGGAAGGGGAAATGGAACCGGTCCATCAAGAAAGGGATCCAACAGTGGAGGTTCCTACACCCAAACCTAAAAAGCCCAAGACTTCCTCCAAGAAGTCTTATTCTGTACCTTTGTCTGCTGAAGCCTCACTAGCCATTAGAACAAGATCTGCAGTGAATGCTAAAACAAATAAAAGTTTTAGATGATGAAGAGTGGAGTGGATAAGAAGAAGAAGAAAATGAATCTAGAAGGAAGAGGAGAAGTTTTCCATCTTTGGCAGAAGAAAGATTTTAAAAGATAGATTGTTGAAGGACCAGGTGGAACCAGGGATGATGAGATTCGTAGACCCTTTAGCTACCCAGGGTTGGAAGGACATGGTCCTTCAAATAGATGGTAGACTAGTGAGAAATGAGCTAATTGAGTTTATGGCTATTACTGTTGTTAAGTATGGAGTTGTTAGTAGCTTGGTAAGGGGATTCCTTGTGAAATTTGCCGAGTTTTGGGATTTTGATCAAGGTTTCGGTATCAGATTTGAGTGATTATGTTATGGTTAGACTCGTTCATAAATGGATGTTCATAATCTGTAATTTTAATCTGATTCCGAGATGTGGGACCGGGGAGGATTTTCCGGCATCTTTTTTTCTAATTTATCGTTGTACCTTAAAATTCATTAGTTAAATTAGTTGTGTGTAGTTTTATTTATGTTATGTAATTGAATTGATTAGATTTGGGCCACTCGGAGTTGGATACCCGTGGCAAAAGAATGAGATCAAATTAATTTGAGCTGATTCGAGGTAAGTGGCTTGTCTAACCTTGTATTGTGGAACACCCCTTTGGATTTGGTATTGTTGTTATATGAATATCGTATATGTGAGGTGATGAGTGCGTACACGTCATAATTGTTGGAAAACCCCATTTTCATTAAGTAAATATCCGTGTTCCCTTTTTGTTGAACACTACTTGTATTTCTAAAGCCTACTGTTTAGCTTAGGAAAGTATACTTAAGAGACTTGACTGTTCTATCAGCTTAAACTACAGAGAAACTGGGGGAGATTCTGGACATACCCTTTGAAGGGCTTGATGACTATACTAGCAAAGGTGGCCATGTCCGGACTCCCTCCCTACTGCCCTTGAAATTACAAAGAGGTTATATGATTCAGAGGATGTGAATGAAGCCAGGGCTGTGCAGAAAAGTGAGATGAGGCTGGAGCACAAGGTTGTTTTTGAGTTTGTCAACAAGTGCTTATTTCCCAGATAAGAGAGAAGACATAGTGCTAAAGAGATTGCAATGTTGATCCATATCAAAGAGATTGCAATGTTGATCCATATCAAAGGTAGAAGCAATAGAAAGTGGCAGCAGGGACTTAAACAATTGGACAGTTTTCCTTAATTGCTTATCTTCATTCAAACTGTTAGATTAGTGTAAAGGTAACAAGGAGCATTCACTTCTTATGGCTAGGAGATTTATGTAATTAGTCTATAACTGGATGTCCAACCAGTTATTATATAGGATTCTGTATATGGTTTGATCATGAATACAATTACACAGTTCATTAAAAAAAAAAAAACATAGTGCTAACTATATGGATCTGGTTCTTATAGAGTGCCTTGAGAGAGGAAAGCAAATCAATTGTCCTACCGTCATTGTCAAATTGCTGGACAGGGTCATAAATGAATCCAAGGTTCATGCTACTCCATATGGCGTCATACTAACTACAATTCTAGACAGGCTAAATGTGCCATTGAAGAAGTGGGAAATGGCCTCGAGCAGAGAACATTTTGGCATCAAAACTCTTCTTACTTGTGACTATCCAGTCAATGCCATCCCAATGAACCTGGTTCATCTCTGAAGACACCCATCAACAACAAAGTTAGGACATTGGTTCAAGAACGTGGAGCTAAATGCTAAAATTGCTAGGCTTAAGGCTCGTATGCATTAATCGAAAACTGAGAGGGATGGTGTTAGAGCTGAACTTGTCAAAGAAAAGGAGAAGAATGATGTAATTCTTTAGAACATGATGAATCTTCTCCAAACTCAACCCTCCCGTTCCTCTAAGCCTTACAACTCCTGGTACTTGTCTCCTGAACTTGTCAAGTACCCAATGACCCCCAGTGACCCAGATTAGGGATTTTTCTATTTATTTGCTCTTGGTTTGAATGTTTTTCTTTCTGTTTGTGGATTCTTAATGGCAACATATCCCTATCAATGACAGTTGTTGTTTTCTCTTGTTCAATGGTTATTCTGACCTTGATAGTTTAAATATGTTTGTTGATTACTGATGATTGCACTTGGAGTTGCCCCGGTGGCCATGAGTATTTATTAAAATCTGGGATTCACATTGTGTATGCAACTTTTTGATGATGCCAAAAGGGGGAAGAGACTGTTCTTTATAAATTCTTGAATATGTGATATTTGTAACCTACTTAACTTGGTCTTTGATGATAAGTAACTTTTCTAAGTTTACTGTTAATGGTTAAGTTGAGTTCTTACAGGTTCCAAGTCAGTAAAAAGCACAGAGTTTATTATAATCAAAAAGGGGGAATTTGTTGGCCCAAGAACATGTGAAGGTTTGAAGAATGGCAAATGAACTCAGTCATGGACCAAGTCCATCTTGTGAAGCACAGTCATGATCAACCTATACATGTGAGATACACGTGAATGAGATAAGTCCTACTGATCAAGCAACAATATCTCCTGATCTGATCAAAAAGGTTGCATATTGGATAAGGGGAGAAAGTCTCCTTGTAGGAAGAGAACACAATATGGATAAAGATAGTGTTGGAGTTTGAGATGTTGAAGGACTCAACAACGCTAGAAGATCATCAATTGAGTTTTAATCAAACTCTGATTACTAACCTATTAAAAGATAGTGATTGTTCTCTTTACAGGCATTGAACAAACACATAAGTTAAACTAAATTGAGAGCAAAAGAGCAAGGTGATTTTGTAAGAAATTTATGTGAGATTTGAGTGTGCACTCCTGAATCTACTTGAACGAGATAGAAGAACCAATTTCATTATGTCTTTCTTTTATTCTAGTTCAATTGTAGTAGGTTATAATTGTACCTTTCAGCTTTCATAGAAGCAATTATATTAGGTACTTACAGTTTTTTATTTAGAGTTAACTTGAAGTTGTCGCAGCAGTTGAGGCTGTGTGCTACAACGGGATTAGAGTTTATCCTTAGATGTACAAAGAGTTTTATAAATGTTGTTTTGGCTCAGTGATTTTAGTGAATGTTTGGGAAAATACTGAGTAGTAGGTCATGATTTTTCCACCTTTTGAGCTAGGTGTTGTCCACGTAAAATCTTTGTATTCTTTATTTTATGTACTTATTAATAGTAGTGTTAGTACACCTAGAAGAACCATGTTCTTTTAGAGCGAAAATTGGGTACTACGCAAATCAATCCCCTACCATCTTGTGTGGTATTGGCGATTAGAACGTCACTGGTCAACTTATGTTTTTGCTTCGCGAACGCGAGGCGTTGACCGCATTCGTGAATGAGGTTCTTGAATAGCTGGGCAAAATTATTTAAAAGGCCTACTCCACAATTTTGCCTAAGTTGCTTTTATATTTGGGCGATTTTAAAGCTTTTTGAAGAGGATTTAAGAGGGAATCAAGGGGGAATACTTGAACATAATATATATGAACTCAATGCTCAATCGTAATACGGTTTCTACCAAATTAATCATGGAATTTATAGAATTTAAGCCTAAATATTTAAGAATTAGGGCTTGTAATTGGAGACCTAAAATTTGGGATTTGAGGGTTCATTTGTGATTAGATTTTTGTGCTTTTGATATGAATGAACTCATGGAGTGATGAGGTGTCTATTGATGTAAATTTTATCAGATTTCGAGACGTGGGCCCCGGGGTCGGGTTTGGAAAATTTCGAAATTTGTGTTGTAATTTAATGTTTTTCAAGTGGGCTTTGTTCCCTTAGCTATTTTGATGGTTTTGCACTGATTTTGGTTAGATTTGGAGCCCCTGGAGGCCAATTCGAGAGGCAAAGGCATCGTAAGCTAGAGTTTGGACCGGATAAAGGTGAGTAATGATTGTAAATATAGTCCTGAGGGTATGAAGCCCCAAATTACACATCGCTGTGCTATTTTGAAGTGACACACACGCTAGATGACGAGCGTAGGGTTGTGAACTACTGAGGATTGTGACATAGTCTGTCCTAAATGGCTATTTTACTACGTATTTGGTTGAAAGCTATTTTCTATCATCATGTTTTGGGCTGAATGGCATATGTGGGCCTCATGCAAACTATTTTGGACCATTAGGGGTATTTAACTATTATTCCTTATTGTTTTTACTTTATATTTGTACTCAATTATGCTATATTCTACTGTTTTCATAACTTAGTAATGTTTACTCTATTTTAACATATTAAATGATAATTTGGTTGAGCATCATATTTTTCTATGCCCGAGTGGCTTTTATAGATTTCGGACTGAGTAGAGTCGATGGCCTATGTTGTAAGGATTTATACGGGATAAGGCTACACGCCGCAACATATTGTACTGATTTATGAATATGAGGCCAGGTGCCTGAGTTGTTATGCCATGAGGTGTCTTGATATGCGATCGAGAGCCTATTGATTATGCCATAAGATGGCTTCATATTGCGCTTGGGCTGTAAGGAGCCCCTCCCGGAGTCTATACATCCCCAGTGAGCGCGGGTATCCAATATGATATGTGATATAGCCCGAAGGTCTGTTGTTGTTCTATGTTATAGCCTGATGGGCTGATTTTGTTGATATTGTGCCTGAGGGGCTGACTTTGTGTGTTTATCTGTTCTCATTTTTTTTTATTATTTACTTATTTAACTGTTAAAAGATGCTTTAAAGAGGTTTTCACTAAAATAAGGTGTTCCCTTACAAGTTTCACTATTTTATCGCACTACATTGATTTTATACCGCCTCTTTGTAGCATCCTGCTATGTTTTTACGTGTTTTTTTATTGCTCAGCTGCCTTTACTTTTATTACTCACTGATTTGGTATTCTCATATTACTCCCTGCACTATGTGTGTAGATTTAGGAGCCTCGGGTCACGTCAGTGAGGTTAGATTGCTCTCAACAGGCCATTCGGAGTCCACTAGGTAGTTGCTCGGCGTTTCCAGCCCAGTGTTTCTCCCACCTATCATACTTTCTGTTTCTAGTTCTATAATAGAATGCATAAACTCTTGCAGGCTCATAAACATATGTTTAGATCCTCATGACTGGTGACACCTCGATGTCGGGCTGTGTTATTTCTGCAAATTGTTCTATTCCACTTATATTCTAAGTTTTATAACATATTAAGGACGTGAAATATTATTATAACTGTTAAATTAATATTGGGGGTTTGTGTCAGCTAACTTGTTTCATGATAGGTGTCACCACGATCGAGTCTGAATTTAGGGTCGTAACAAGGGTGGAAGAAGCTGACATGAGAAATTTTGACAATACCCAATTTGAGATTTTGAGCCAAAAGTGTTTTAGATTGAGAGAAGAGAGGGGACGGGTTCTCAGGTGCTTCTAAGGCTATGTTTCTCAATTTTTGTCAATAAATGTTGGTTCCTTGGTTTCATATATATTTTTGTTTTATTTTAAATATTCCATCTTTAAACCCAAAATATCTAACAAGTAGTAGTAATAATAATATATCTTTTGACTGAGTATTGATGTTTTAATTATAAATTTTAAATCGAAAAAATATTTTCAAAAGAGAGGCATATGGCATGGGCATTTCACTTAATATCAGGAGAGCATTAGCCTCATAAATAGTTAAATTTTTTATTTCAAGAAAAAAATAATATCTATATCTCTCTCTCTATATATATATATATATATATATATATATATATATAGAAAGAAAGAAAGAAAATCAAAGGATTAAGGAAACTAATAAAAAGATAAAATATCTAACATGTTTTACAAGTATAAACAATGCAATAGTGTTAAATTGTTATCAAACTACATATTTGATTACTTCCCTAAAAGGCTCGAAGTTATAAATTATTATCAAACTACACATTTAATTACCTTCCAAAAAGTAATAGTCAATAAACTTTATCAATATTATAATTCAAAATATTATCCCTTCAAGAATAAATACAAAGTATTAAAGTCTCTTTTGGTAGACAAAAAACTAAGAAAAACAAAATAATAGCAAGTGAAGATATACAGTTCGACTATCTATATATTCAGAGAAGATGTTCAAACAATGTTAACCCTCACATTTTTTCATTTAGTAAATATACAATATTATGACTCGTTATTTGAGTTAAGATCATTCATTTGTTAATATAATTTGAGGGTCAACTGTGATGATCCAAAATATCATCGCATGTTTTATAAATAAATTTTATGATTTGAGGCCTTGAAACCTCTTTTTTGTCTCGCCTCAATTTGCGTCCGCAGTCCGAACATGTATCCGAAAAGCCATTATGTAAAACAAATTAATGAAAAATGGTGAATTTTTCTTTTAAAATGAATTTAGGTGCACAGGCTCGGACTCGTGATTTGACAGTTCGAAGGGTCCGCAAGAAAATATAGTACTTGAGCGTATACCCGGAATCGGATTCCGACGTTCCAAGCCCGAGATTTGATTTTGTTTAAAAAATTTTTTTCCTGAAAGTTCAAGAGTTTTTGGAAATATGAATATATGGGAATTTGATAGTATCAGACCTTTATTTTAGTTCCACAACCCGGTACAGGTCTTATATGTTATTTAAGTTAAACGCATAAAGTTTTGTAAGAGTAGGAGTCCGTTTAGTATAAATCATACCTTCATTTGAGAAAATAAAGATTTTGGATGTTCTTGAGTAATTAAATAAATTTGAGGCTTAATTCATAGTTGTTGATGTTATTGTGATATTTATGAGTTAGTATGCAAATTTGGTTTTAAGTCTCGAGGGCTCGGGTGAGTTTCAGATATGTTTCGAAATGTTTTTACACTTAGAAAAGTTGCAGGTCTCTGAAGTCATGACTCCGCGACCGCCGTGGGGCAAGCCATATCTTTGCAGTCGCGCTCGATTTCTTGCGGTCCATCATGGAGCTCCACGGCCGCAGTTCTTTTTATTCGATCCGTGGAGAGAGTCTGAGAGGAATATATTTAAACGGGGCTTTCAGTTATTTTTTAGTTTTTGAAGTCCTAAAAACATAAAAGGCACTCTTTTTTCTCCAAAACATTTATAAGTGATTTAAACTCATTTCTCTCACTCCTTAACTTCTTTTTACAAGATTGCATCCTAGAATCTAGGGTTTTCATGGTGGAATTGAAAATTTTGGTTAAAACCTAAGAATATTAAGATTTGGGGATTTATAATTCAAATTGAGGTCGAATTCCATAATCAATTATATATCCGGGCTCAGGGGGGATGAATGGATAATCAGATTTTGGTCCCAATTTCGGGCTTGGACCAAGCAGACTTGATCGAGGCCTACCCTGCACTGCTATTGAGTAGCGAGAGAGGATCGAAGCAGCTTTTACCCGATTAAAGCCGAGATCGATTTCCAGAGAAAGCTAGAAGTTGGAGTCGAGTATCTACCTAATTTAGAGTTATGTAATTATTCTTAATTGCACTTTTAAATATTTTTGGACTTTTTTTAACTTCTAATTTTATCAACTACAATGCTAATTTAAACTATAATAAGCTAAGAGTAAGACAACCTAATTTTTCTCTAAATATTTTAATATGCAAATGCTCTTAAAATAGCATTTTTACATATATAAGTATGTTTAAATATTTTACTATTTTTTTCTTAATTTCTAAATGATTTTAAATGAATTTATTGCCATATTTTATCCCAAAAAAACAAATAATATTCTCAAAATTATTTTTAGGTGATTCACTTATTAGACTCTCACATTTATACTAAAGTATAACTAACACACATTTTTTATACTTTTACAAATTTATTTAGTATTATAAAAGCTAAATTGTATATAATTGCAATATTAACCTCTTTTAAGGTTTAATTGTGTTTATAATTATAAAATTGACTCACGTATTTTTAATTTGATAATTACATATTACTAATCATATTAGTACCCTTAATATATTTCCAAAAACTGCTTTACTATTTTTATAAAATCAACAAGGGAAAATGGCTATTTAAATCTTAGCCCAAAAAAAATATTAATTTTAGCCTTATTTGAACCCCAATTTTGAACCTAAGCACCCAACCCAAATCCTAGGCTCACCCGACCCCCGACCCTTTTTTAAACAACGCCCGGGTTCCCATTCAATCCAGGATGTTGATCAAAATGATCAACGACCACCATTAAACCTTTTCGTTTTAATTCCCAATTACCCTCAAACCCTAATCATTTTTCATCTGTATCCGCCTTTGAAATCCCCTCTTTCTCCCAATTCTCTCTCAAGTTCCTCTCAAACCCTAGCCGCCTCCCTCATCTTCCACCCAAAAATCGTCCAAATCAATGACTTCCAAAGCCATTGGAGGCATGTATCTCCCTTTCCTTGGCTTCTATGAGGTCGAGTACTATGGTTTCTACATCAGACCTAGAAGAAGCTTGGCCCAGACCTCGGTCAATCTCGGTTCTTATAGCTTTCTCCGGTCATCTTTGACCTTGCTCCGGCCAGCTATGACTATTCATACCTGACTCTTGACTTCTCCTGCTTAGATCCACGATTGTTCGAGCCTTTCTCACTATTTGGGTTTCTGCTGAAACCCTAACTTTTGAGGTTCTTCTGATTTCTTTATATCTGTTTAGATCCGTGTTTGCTCTAAACCTCTAGACGTTTTCCCAAAGTTTCTTCTAAAACTTTACCTTCAAAACCCCTTATCTTTTTGTGGTTTAGGGTTTTGTTAAGTTATTCCGAAGCTTTATCTAATTTTCATACATGTTCTACTGTGTTTCCTTATGTCGTTCTTCTACTTAAGTTGCATGTTGAGGTCGTTGACCTTTTTGGAATTTCTAAATTATTTTTTTAGTATTTCTGTCTGATTACTTATTTTTCATCTCTATACTCGATTAATGGTGAAAACCCTAAAATTTGGGGTTTATTCGAGTTCTAAGACTATTTTCTATGTGATTTACTTGTTCGTCATAATCTGAATTTTATTGGTTTCAAAACTCTAATTTACTTGGGACCTATTCGAGTTTCTGAGGTTGCTTCATCTGTTGTTCGACTGAATTACGAAATCTTTTGTTTTAACCTCTATTTCTTTGTTTGATTTTGACTTCTTTCTATCATTGAAGTTGGACTATATTTTTCAGAAAGGTGTTTGTACTTTACCTTTTACATGCTTCTGATACTCTCTTTTTCCTCTATTACTGAGTTGGTAAAATTGACCTATGGTAGTTCATAAGTTACTGACTTTGTGTTTGCTATTGCATGATGTTTCTCTTTTTCATGAGTTCAGCCTCGCATGCCTAATGTTTATGCACTCTTTTATATGCTAAATTTCCCTCTAAAATAATCTTCAATTTTGGACTGATTTCAATCCTCCTTGTGTAATTTTGATTGCACTCATGTGATTAATTCTTTTCTTGTTTATTGATTCCTTGTTTCTTGGATTGATTTGAAAACTTCCCTTTTAATATTTTATTCTCCCTTCTCAACTTGGTTTATTCATGGGAATCCATGTTATTCTACTTATCTCAATGATTTTGAAATCCTTGACTCCTTAATTTGCTAGGTACTGATTTTCGATTGTCTCCACATTCTGCAACTTTACTTTGTTTTCTTATCTTATTTGGTTAACCGAGTATTTCAAAGATTCTTCACTTAATTAAAACTCTATGTAATTATCACTAATTGTCTATTATGCACATGATGCTCTACTTGATTTCTTTCCTTAAATGTTTTCTGCCCATTACCGTTTGATTTTAATCCTTAATTAGAGGAAGTCTTATACTGATTTGATTTTAATTAACACATAGTTCCATAATTATTGTTAAACTATGATTCTTGCCTCGTTTTTTCTACCTATTTTAAAACTATAAATACATTGATCTTTCATTAATACAGACACACACGAATACTCTTAGTTTTTGAACTCACACTCACACTAAAAAAAAAATTCTTTCTTGTTACTTGTACTGTGGCCTGCGTTCAAAGTCCTGTTACCTGCTTTTACTGTATTTTGCTTCTCTGAACTGGAATGCCCTGATTAAGATTCCAGCATCATAATAATATGTTTTATTGTATGCTTTGGTAGGGCTATTGTAATGCCAACATCTTCTACTGTTGTGCATGCCCAAAGCTTACCTTTGCCTAAGCATAGGCTCTGTGCAACTTCCCAACCCCTTTGAACCCCTTTTGTATGAAATTATCAACTCTTTTTGGTTGTTTCCCTCTCCTTTATTCCCTCGGAACTCTGTTTCTTCACTTGCACTCTCTCTTAGACATAAGTTCTGCCCACCCCCCTTTTGTGAGCCTTGCCTTGGGACCCATTGAGCTCCCTCTAAACTTTGACACTTGAGGGCTGGCCCTTCCATACGGCACTTGTCCCTAATCTGGAGCCAAGCTCGATGATGCAACATGGGTGAGAAGTCGTTGTGAGAAATTAGCCCTTATAGACGGAAGGAGAATGAATACAGTTTACCATGGTCAACTTTATCAGAACAAAATATCTAGAGCCTTCAACAAAAGAGTCAAGCCGAGACGGTTCACACCAGGTCAGCTGGTGTCAAAGAAAATTTTTCAGCATCAAGATGAAGCCAAAGGGAAGTTCTCTCCCAACTGGCAGGAGGCGCCCTCATACTCACAAAAATGGACGGAGAAGTCTGGCCGAAGCCAATCAACTCAGATGAAGTCAAACGTTACTACGTGTAATCTATATGCTTTCCTATATGATGTATATGAACTACATCTGACCTAAGTCCTGTTTAAGAGGGGATACCTAGTAGGTTCGGTCACAATTTAATAAAATTTTCATTTCCGCCGTGATTGGAAACTGGGGCAGAATTTTGTGGAGGACCCTTCAAATTCCTAAGTAATTTCAGCCAATCATCGCAAGCATCCATCAGAAGCATCAACCCATTAAACAGGGGCAGAATTTTGAGGAGGACCATCAAAATTCCGTAGCAAGAGAGATCGCAATGTCTTGAGCCACATCATAGTCATCGGTTCATCTAAAAGTTGTTTCTTAATTATGTCCTTATGTCATATTTTTCAAATTCATGTATGTTTATTATCGAAATCGCCTTGTTCAGCAACAATGCATCCAACGCCGCTTACTGTATCACCAGATAAAAGCCAAACAGGCCAAGCAGAGCCAGTAGGGATGCAGACTAACCTTCTCCCTCCATAAACTCATTATTTTTTTTGAATGCAGACACCTGGATTGCAAAAGTATCTGGCTCACTACACACTCACGAGACAAACATCGTTCATGAATACAACTCTCAGAATTGTCGCATTTACTAGCATTTGCTATCCACGTATGCCGGTGATATTCCCTATACCGCAATGTCCCTAGCGGCCATAATATTGCAACCTGCTACAGCTAAGAAACTCTACTACCAGTTGCCATTTTATTTTTATTTCTACATTACATAACGCTATCATTTGCCTTTCGAGATGAAACACTGTCTCCATCTGCATTTTTCTGCGTTGCATAAGGCTACCATTCTGCCTTCCGAGACTAAACACTGTCTCCATCTATATTTTTCTGCATTGCATAAGGCTAGCATTATACCTTTTGAGACTAAACACTATCTCCATTTCATTTTTTGCATCGCATATGGCTACCATTCTGCCTTCCATGACTAAACACTGTCTCCATCTGCATTTTCTGCATTGCATAAAGCTACCATTCTACCTTCCGAGACTAAAAACTGTCCTCATCTGTATTTTACTGCATTGCATTAGGTTTCCATTCTGCTTTCTGACACTAAACACTGTCTCCATCTATATTTTTTGCATTGCATAAGGTATTATTCTGCCTTCTGAGACCAAACGTCGTCTCCATTTGCATTTTTTTGTTTGCATCGCTGAAAGATTGGCACCCTATTTACACTTGCATGGCTGAACGATCTCCACCTTATTTATGTTTTCATGGTTGAAAGATCACCACTTTATCTTCATCTGTATGGCTAAAAGATCGCCACTTTATTTACACTTGCATGTCTGAAAGATCACCATTTTATTTGTGTTTGCATAGCTGAAAGATCGCCACTTTATCTGCATCTGCATGGCTGAACGATCGCCACTTTACTTACACTTGCATGGCTGAAAGATCGCCACTTTGTTTACACTTGTATGGCTGAAAGATCACCACTTTTATATACACTTGTATGGCTGAAAGATCACCATTTTATTTACACTTGCATGGCTGAAAGATCGCCATTTTATTTACATTTGCATGGCTGAAAGATTTACACCTATTGCATCTCATGGGCTGAAAAATCGCCAAATCTGAAGGCGTCATTGTTCAGAGGCACCGATTTCATAGCCCGAGAACACCATACCATATACTGAAGATCCCTTTAATCTTTTGCATATCATTATTAAAAGGCATCATGGTTTGGAGGCATTATTTTCATAGCCCGAGAGCGTCATTTCATGGTCTGCGAATCCTTTATTATTATACGCTTCATGGCCAGGACATCATGGTCTAAGGACGTCGTTCTAACTGTCCAAAGAAAACATTCATGGTCTGATGAAAATTTGTATCATGTTTAAATTTACGCACAATATATGCTTGTATTGCTTATTTGCACGTTAACCGGCAAGCAGCGACCATCTCGGTAGGAGCAATCTTGCTCCAGTTCCGGCAGTCCTATCAGTCCTTAACCATTCACCCTGTCCTGAATATCACGTCCGTTTTTGAGAAGTCTCCATCGGCATATTCCGCTGACGGATACTGAACTACATGTGATCTGATTCCTATAAGACCAGGGAGATGTAGGTAGCTAAAAAGCCAGAGCACGGCCAAAGCTCTTTAAACCGTTTCGCCAGGTCAAAATTGGCTATCATATCTTTACCCAACAACTCTTTCATCCTTCCCGGGTAAAGAGGGGCACCTGTTGATACCAAAGTTTTTCCTAAAATTTTTTGTATGCAATACTTTCAAAATAGCATGTGTATGCATATATAAGTATGTCCAAAAATTTCATTTTTTCCTTAATTTTTAAAAGATTTTAAATTAATTTATTGCCCTATTTTATCTAGAAATAATCCAATAATTATTTCCTAAAATTATCATTTTGGTGATTCACTTATTGGACTCTCATATTTATACTAAAATATAGCTAACATAATTTTTGCATATTTTTATAAATTTATTTAGTATTTTAAAAGTAAAATTGCATATAATTGTAATATTAGCCTCTTTTAAGGTTTACTTGTGTTATAATTATAAAATTGACTGCAGTATTTTTTATTTGATAATTATGTATTATTAACCATATTAGTACCCTTAATTTATTTCCATAAACTACTTTACTATTTTTAAAAACTAAATAATGAAAAATGGCTATTTAAATAATAGCCCCGTTTATTTCAATTTTAGCCTTGTTTGAGCTTGATTTGAACCCCAATTTTAAACCCAATCACCCAGCTCAAATCCTAGGCCTAAACAACCCGCCAGGATTCCCACTCAATCCAAGCCATTGATCAAAATGATAAACGACCACCATTAAACCTTTCCTTTTTAATTCCAAATTACCCCCAAACCCTAATCATTATTCATCTGTAGCCGCCTTTCAATTCCCCCCCCCCCCATTTTACCAATTCTCTCTCAAACTCCTCTCAAACCCTAGCCGCATCCCTCAGCTTCCACCCTAAACTCGTCCAAATCAATTGTTTCCACAGCGATAAGAGGCCTGTATCTACCTCCCTTGGCTTCTATGTTGTCGAGTACTATGGTTTACCGACCAACCCTTGAAGAAGATTCACCCAGACCTCAGTCGATCTCAGTTCTTATGACTGTCTCCGGTCATCTTTGACCTTGCTCTGGTTAGCCATGGCTATTCAAGCTTGACTCTTGACTTTTCCTACTTAGATCGATGATTGTCCAAGCCTTTCTCACCATCTGGGTCTCTGCAAAAATGCTAACCTTTGAGGTTCTTCTAATTTTTTATACATGTTTAGTTCCGTGTTTTCTCTAAACAACTAAATGTTTTTCCTGAAGTTTCTTCTAAAACTTTACCTTTAAAACCCCTTATCTTTTTGCGATTTAGGGTTTTGTTAGCTTTCTATGATTTTCCTGCATGTTCTACTGTGGTTTCTTATGTCATTCTTCTACTTAAGTTGCATGTTGACGTCCTTGACCTTTTTGGAATTTCTAAATCTATTTTTTTAGTATTTCTGTCTGATTTTATTGTTTTTCATCTCTATACTCGATTGATAGTAAAAACCCTAAATTTTGGGGTTTTGTTCAATTTATGAGACTATCTGCTATGTGATTTACTTGTTCGTCATGCTACGAATTCGATTGGTTTCAAAACCCTAATTTACTTTGGACCTATTCAAGTGTCTGAGGTTGCTTCATCTGTTGCTCGACTGAATCTTGAAATCTTTTGTTCCAACCCCTGTTTCTTTATGTTCTTTGACTTCTTTTTATCATTGAAATTGGACTACATTTTTTTAGAAATTTCTTTGTACTTGACCTTTTACATGCTTTCGATATCTCTCTTTTCTCTGTTACTGAGCTGGTAAAATTGACCTATGTGACTACTATGTTTCAATAGTTCATTAGCTACTGACATTGTGTTTTCTATTGCATGATGTTTATTTTTGTCATGAGTTCAACCTCGCAGGCCTAATGTTTATGCACTATTTTATATGCTAAATTTCCCTTTAAAATGGTCTTCAATTTTGGGCTGATTTCAAACCTCCTTGTGTAATTCTGATTGCACTCATGTAATTGATTCTTTCCTTGTTTTATTGATTCTCTGTTTCTTGGATTGATTTGAAAACTTCCCTTTTAATTTTCGATTCTCCCTTCTCAACTTGTTTATTCATAGGAACCCATGTCATTCTAATTAAGTCAGTGATTTTGAAATCCTTTACTCCTTGATTTGCTAGGTACAGATTTTCGATTGTCTCCACATTGTGCAACTTTACTTTATTTTCTTCCCTTATTTGGTTAACCGAGTATTTCAAAGATTCTTACCTTAATTAAACCTCTATGTACTTAGCCCTAATTGTCTATTCTGCACATGATGCTCTACTTGATTTTGCTACTTAAATGTTTTCTGCCCATTACCGTTTAATTTTAACTCCTTAATGAAAGGAAGTCTTATACTGATTTGATTTTAATTGAAACATCATTCCATAATTATGCCTTTTTTTTTCTACCTATTTTCAAACTATAAATACTCTGCTCTTTCATTAACACAGATGCACACGAACACTCTTAGTGTTTGAACTCACACTCATACTCAAAAAAATATTCTTTCTTGTCTTGTACCGTGCTTGCCTTCAAAGTGCTGTTACCTGCTTTTACTGTATTTCGCTTCTCTGAACTGGTGTATCGTGATTAAGATTCCAGTATCACAACAATGTGTTTATTTAATGCTTTTGCCTTCTTGTTTGCCTACTGCTTGTGTTTAGTTCAGTACTTATTTTAGTAAGCTATTATTTCCTTCTGCCTGTTCTGAATTTATTATGAATTCTAAACCCCCACCCCAACGTGTTCGATGTTATGGTTTGTTTCAGGCATGAAAATATTGAATATTACTGCCCATCACTCAAGCTTGATCTCTGGGATCCTAACCTCTATACTTCTCTGCTATTGTGTGCTCTGGTAGGGCTATAGGCAGGCCAACATCTTCTATTGTTGTGCATGCCCAAAGCTTACCCCTGCCTAAGCATAGGCTCTGTGCAACTTCCCAATCCCCCTGAACCGCTTTTGTATGAAATTATCAACTTGTTTGTGGATGTTTCCCTCTTCTTTATTCCTTTAGAACTCTGTTTTTTCACTTGCACTCTCTCTTAGACTTAAGTTTTGCCCTCGTCATATGAGCCTTTCCTTGGGACCCATTGAGCTCCCTATGAACTTGGACACTTGAGGGCTGGCCCTTCTACACTGCACTTATCCCTATTCTGGTAATACAATTTGGGTGTAAGCACTGCCCGGAGCCCCATTGAGGCTCTTAAGGAACTTTGACACACTCAAATTGGAGAAAGGCTTTGGATCTGTGGTCTTTGAGTTGGTCTATCTCATAACTAATACATGAAGTCAAGAATCAGGCTTCCTCTGGTTGTACTTTTCTTTGTAATTTTCTAATGTAATGTATTATTTTGGTTTGTAATAAGTTGTATTAAACTTCTGGGGCTTGGCTAGTAAAAAGGTGTGAGAAACTATGCATGCAAGGGTAAAAATTATGCCTATAGGACTGTTATAATTCAGCATAATCAAACTTCATTTAGAAATTATGCCTATAGGACTGTTATAACTCTGCATATTCAAACTTCACCCAGAAATCATGCCCATAGGATTGTTCTAATATCATTCTGCATAATTCAAACTACATTTAGATACCCTGCCTATAAGGTTTAAAACAAGTTTCTACATTTAGATACTATGCTTATAAGGTTTAAAATAAGTTCTACATTCACATACCATGTCTATAAGGTTTTCTGCATTTCAACACCATGTCGATAAGTGTCTAAAGTCAACAACATGTAGAGAACATGGGTTTCTAAATGAATCTGGTTTGCTTCACTTAATGCTAGATATAAAATCAGTAATAATGGATATTATCATTTGCTTAACCTATAATCAATTTGCTTAATTCTGCATCTCTTTTGATAATCTAAGTCCCTCAGTTAACAAAGTTTAGCAAGCATGCCCATAGGATCCCAAATAATTCATTTCGAGTTTTACTGTCTTATCACTTTCTGAATTCAGTAGATACCATGCTTATAGGATCCTCGTTTGAACACCTAGGCAAGACTTAGAGTAATAACTGTAAAAAATAAATATATATATATTTTTTATCAATCATTTCAACCAGCATAAACACATGATTCTGACTTATTATCTGAGTTATTTAATAAACCAATCTGCCTCATTATTTTAACTCCCTCGTCTTTGGTATTTTTAACCAGACCTAAAATGTATGTGCCAGTCATGCTAAGTATATGTATTATTTGTTTAAGGAGGTATACCTTTGTTTGTCTGTATGTTTTTCCCAAATACGCAATATATG
This sequence comes from Nicotiana benthamiana, assembly GCA_034376525.1. Lineage (NCBI taxonomy): Eukaryota > Viridiplantae > Streptophyta > Magnoliopsida > Solanales > Solanaceae > Nicotiana > Nicotiana benthamiana. Next base: position 176,899,820 of record CM067339.1, read on the forward strand.
TTTGTATGCCGCCTTAGAGTTTTTACCTTTGAAACACCAAATAAGCCTAATATCCTTCCCTTTTTAGGATTAGTAGTCCTAAGTGTCTTCGGGAGTGATAGGAGTGGGACGGGTACTAGCACGCAATAAGTAATCGAGACCTATCCGTGCATTAGATACCCTAACGGGGTGGGAAGGGTATATATAGATATGATGACCACGCGATAATGTCACTTATAGCCCCTTGTTGAGGAGTGATTACCGTACATTTTGTAGGGTGATCCATATTTTCAATAAACCTAGGAACCCCTCCCTTTATTCTTTATTTTTCTTTTCTTTTACCATTTTTCCTTATTTAAAAATCAGCTTTTCTAATTGTTCTTTCAAACTTTGTTTATTTCCAAACTATTATGTGTTGAAATCCCCTCTTATTTGAGCCTTAACTGCCTATATGTTTATTGCACATCAATTCACAATAATTGCATGGCAGGGAACCACACTAGTGGATTCTGAGGGGTGTCTAACACCTTCCCTTTAGAATAATTTTAAGTCGTTACCCAATCTCTGGTTATTCAAACAAACTTATATTTAAATCACTATTGGTGTCATAATGCACCCTAATCATTAAGTGGTGACTATTTAAATGCAAAAATCTTGTTCCCAAAAGGAATGAGTTGTCCCTCCAAATGTCATAAACCCAATTTCCGTAGTGGAAACATGGGGCACGACAACGGGTTGGTCAAATGATTAAAAGGCACTAGGGTAGTGACTTTCGCTTAGGTGGTCAATTAACGGATACTTGAGTTGAAGATATGACAGACATATTTGGGGAGTATGATATAGCCTATGTACAATTTTACTCACACTATACCTCTCGATAGTTTGAGTGATTTTTCCTGAATTGACTTTTTCAAGACCAATTAGATATGTAAATTTGCACAAGCAAACATGGTTCAAGTAGGGAATTACTATCTCTATGTTTAACCCTTTAATTGGGGCTATCAATCTCTTGAGTACGCCCAATTCCTTGTTGGACTAATTTCAGATTAGGTTCTCTTTCTCAAGAAAAGCCAAAATCAACTAAACACAAACTAGTGTTTGCAACCACTAATTCAGAATTAAACATGAAATTAGTCCTAATATCAAAAACCCATAGTCAATCTAGCCCTAAAACACAAGATCCATCAATCATCCATACTAGAGTTGAGCCACAACCCTAGCTTATGGACGTAGCTACTCATAATTGAAGAAGCAAACAAAGAAGTAGATGAAGAACAACTCATATTAATTAATTGCTAAGATAAACAAGAAGATTCAATGTTGAAATAAAGATAAAGATGCCCAAAATAGTTAAAATATTCGAACCCATGAGCACAGCTACCAACTAAATCTATCTGCCTTACCTAAAAATGGAAAAGAAGCTAATTATACTAAGCTGACAATTTTGGACAAAAATAACCCCGCAGGGTTAGTGCAGACCGCACAAAACCATGTGCGGCCGCAACAGGGCTTTGAACTTGACAAAACTGCATTATGAACTTGGGAAATGCGGACCGCACAGAATGGACTACAGCCACAATGGATTCCAGTGCGGTTCGTATAAAACGGAACGCGGACTGCATTGGCTTAAATCTCCGAAATATCAAATCTCTGATCCTTGGTTGTGCGGACCACACAAAATCGAGTGTGGCCGCAGTAAATTAAGTGCAGACCGCATTAAATCCTCTGCGGCCGCATTTTCTAATTTTCCAGAGTTGCATACTCTCTAAACCTCACTTGTGCGGACCACAGAAAGGTGTGCGGCCATACTGGCCTTGTTTTGCCTGCGCTTTGTCTTGCCTTGATACTTATGCAAGTTTTACTCCTTTTGAGCTGATCTTTGACATCTTGTCACCTTGTTGATCAAACTTGCAATAAAGCACAACTTGTAAGCCTTTTGGGACTATTTTTGTACAAATTTCTAATCAAAACACAAGCAAGAAGGAGTATAAAATGTATGAAAATCACTAATATCAACTCCCCAAACTTAAGCTTTTGCTTGTCCTCAAGCAAACAAACTAAGACCCACCCCTTAAGGGAAAAACCAAGAAAATTCAGTTGTCCTAAAGTAACCTCATCTAGCCTAATTGGGACTAACAATTGCTCTCAATACAAATGTATCATTAACAACATTTACTCTTTTAAAACACCATGGATTAAGTGCGACATCAGAGCATCAAGATTTGACTCAACACATCAAAGAACTCTTTCTAGTACTTTAGTCATTTTGGAGCCCAAACTCACACATCCTCAACTTTCTTTAAACAAACCTCACCTTTAGAATAGTTTCACTCAAACGAGGTTAATGAGAATTCACTCATCTCTCAAAACGAAAAGTCACAAGACCGGCTCTAAGTACCATATGCTTTTACCTTATGTGAGTCACCGCTAATGTAAGCTTCATTCAACTAGAGATAACATAGGACTTTTGTGGAGACATAGTGAAGGTTTTTTGTTCCCGACAGGCAATGTTTGGTCTAAGTACGATCCATTTTCCCTTAATAACTTTTTTTATTTCATTTTGGCACAATTTCACTTGACTCTTTTCACTTCTTTCAAGTGGTTAGAGAGACATACTGTCACTCTTTCTTATACATTCCAAATCTTTTCTCCTTTCTCGATTTTTCACATCTTTCATTCTTTGCTTTTCTTGAATCCCTTTTATTCAATTCCACATTGCGTATTCTTTTTGTCCTTTTGCTTTTCTTTCTTTTCATTTCCCTTTTCTTTTTCTTCATTGTTGTACCTTTTTTCCCACTTTGTTGCAATACCCGTCTCTCCCCCCAAACTTATACTTTTTTCATGTCCTAAGGAAAGAAAGGGTGCCAAGAGAGGGTATCTTTTAGAACGGGTAAAGGCTTGTATCATTGTTCTTGAAGAAAAATGGTTTAAGGCTCGAAAGGGTTGACTAGGGATTTTTATCTTTGGTAGGAAATGGATGTGTTCAAGCTATATTTGGATCAGGGAGAGCCTATAGTCATGTCTCAGGTCAAAATTCACTTAGGATTTTGCCTCAACAAACATTAAAGGCAAGTTCAAGACCAATGCTCAGACTTGGACTTGCAATGCAATTTCTCACCACATACGCTATGGGATCATTCAAGACATAGAGTCGGAGGCCCATAATGACCTTAGACAAGATTTGAGCACATAATGGTCTTGACAAACCACTTGATGATTATTGGTCAACACAAGAGTCTCAAGGTTACGACTTTCACCTTCCTAAACACAACAAATTAATTTTGACCATAAGATCAAAGGCAAATGTGCTAGGCCCAAGTGAAGATTTGCTTGAGGCACCCTTAACCACTAACTACTAAAAAAACAAAATTAAAAACAGACCCAAACCCTTAAGAAGGTTTTCATGCCATCCATCATTGGGAAAATCCACCCGATTTACACAAACTGCACATTTGGAAAGATCCGTGGCATTAAGAAAACCAAAGGCTTATTGCAAACTTTCAAAATAAGAAGTTACTAACATAATTAAGAAGCTAAGAACAAAAAAAATGTGGAAGATAAAATAAATATATATAAGAGGGGATTTGTTGGATATACAATAGATGGGATGAATATATACAATGTAATATAACTATATATACAGACCAAAAGTAAACAAAAAGTTTGAGGAATGTAATGAAATATTAAAATTATATACAAACCAAAGATGAAAAATAAAGAAAGCATAAAATCTATCAAATATATACAATCATCCAATGAATCCATAAAGCTAAGGCCTACCCCCTCAAATGAAAGATGTCATTGTCCCCAATTCCAACTAAACTAAGTAAGCACCAAAAAGAGAATGGAAAAGGATATAGAGACTCCATATGGCCTGTCTGCCTGCATGGGCTCCCGAGTTGTCCCTTGGTCCTCACTATGCTCGGGAACCTCAGATAGATTCCCTGTGGCCTGCTGCTTTGTTGCTGGGACCTGGGCCTAGACTTGGAATGCTCCTGAGGTGCATCCTTTGGCTGACTAGAGGAGGTCTCCGGTGGGTCTGCCAACTGGATGACTGCATCATCCGCTCAGGGAATCATCCTTCTCCTCCCGGGAGGCCTCTAAGACTGCTCTGGCTGGGGATGAGCTACAGGTGCAGGGTCCTGAAGTAGTAATTCCAAAGGCAGCTAGTCTACCTTCAACCTGTGGACATCAATCCTCATATCCTTCATGGACTCCTTGGAGGCCCGTGTTTTTCTCAACTTCTTGTGCTCCTTAGCAAGATCCTTGAGAGCCTTTCTATGTGAATCAACAGCAGCATTGAGCACCTTCTAGTTTTTGAGGATTTTCTTTTGGTTGGCTAGATTCTCTTTGAGAGCATCCTCTATGAGGATAGACAACTTGGATGACATTGTCTGCATCCAGCTGTTGATACTGAGAAGAGCCTGGCTCAGTCAGTGGGCAGACACTAGGTTAGCTCGAGAAGAGGGAATCTCCAGAGCTGCTGAGATGGATGGGCCAGGAGGGATGTCTGTGGAAGTGGAGGCACGGTGAATAGGAGCCACTACGACAACTGGCTCTTCAAACTGGCCAGTTGAAGTAGTAGCTGTTCTTTCAAAGGTCTTGCTCTTTGGGTTGTCATCCCCATGCATGTTGTACCAAGAGAATGGGGCCTTTTCTTTGACCTTTATGTCAAATGGCCTATTCTCAACCTTGAGGTCTCTGAAGTACGTATTCAAGAAGTTAGGGAAAGGGTATTTTCTATGCTCAGTGCCCACTAGTGTGATTAATTGAGACATTACATTCCGGACATTTATCGGGTATCCTGCCGTGATTGACGCCAACAACACTACCCGGTGAAGAGAAAGGGTATTGTCTTGAGTAGTGGGGTCTAGTCTGCTACACATTAAAGTTTTCCACTCCTTTTCCTCGAAGTTCAAACTGCGTCTCAAAATCTTGACGTCCGTATTCAACCAATCGGGGGTGGTACCTGGGATTGATAGATACTGTGCCAACCAGGTACGACCTCCTCACGCAATTCCATCTTTGCCAAATAAAGTTTCTTGTCCTCCTCATCAAAGCCAAGGTATTCGTTTATTGTATCCCATCAAACAACACCTTCAGGTTTTGCGCCTTGGTCACCTTGGTACCCTTTTTGATGTGGGCAACATTGCTGTAGAATTCCTTGACCAAGTTCTCGTTGGCATCAGCACATTCAGTCAAAAAGTGCTCCCAACCAATTCTCTCCCTAAATCGCCTCCTCACAATGGGGTTGTGAGATAGTAAGTCTCTATCTACAAAACTCCTTTTCTGGGATTAATTTCCTCACTAGCCACTATTCCCTGAATTTATGATATGCTACCTCACTCATGAAGCGGTCTTGCCACGTCTCCGGTTTCATAGCTCTATCAACCCCGCCAACCTGAGGTTCACCCCCTTCTCCTATATATTCTTCTCCTCTTACTTCCTCCTCATCTCCTACTGACCCCTCTCCGGATAATGAAGTTGTGGAAGAGGTGGAGTATTTCCCACTACCTTCAGCTGAGCCTTCAGACGACCCAGAAGAAACATTCACTAATGCTTGGGCAGTGGGGGATGTTGGAGGTGTGTCTCTTAGCCTATTCGTATCTGGCCAATCTTCAATGTACTCTGGCATGGAGTTTGAAGAGATCTCTAGGGAGGGGTCGTACTCACTCCCCGACATGTCAATAGATCTATCAGAAGATTTTATCAACTTTCTTGTGTTTTTTATATTTTGCTGGGCTTGAGGAGTCAGTCTTATTGTTTTCTGTTTCCCTCATCGGAAGGATTCTCCTATGCCTGGTTGATTAGAACCTTTACCTCATTGTTTCACCATTGTTTTCAAACATAATCCAATAAGCTTGTTAGAATCAGTAGAAGTAGTGAAGAGCAGAGTTACAGAATGAATTGCAGATAATTGCAGAAGGAATGGAGTACGGACCGCACAAAATGATGTGCGGCCGCACAAGGGCCAATACGGACACCACAAAATAGCACTGCGGTCCAAATAGAGATAGGGTTTAGACTACCCACTCCTTGTATCCATCCAGTGCAAACTGCACACAACGTAGTGTGGCCGCATAAAGACCAATGTGGACCGCACAAAATAGCATTAAGGTCCGCATAGAGGTGGGGTTCAGACTACTCACTCTCTGTAATCAGGTAGCGTAGACCGCACAAAATGTAGTGCGGCCATAAAGGGACCAATGCGGACCACACAAAATATAGTGCAGCTGCAGTCCCCAAAGTTCAACTTTTAAGTCATTCAACAATGTGATCCGCACACAATGTTACTGTGGACCGCACAAGGGCACCACAGACCGCATAGAATCAACCACAGTACACACTGAGTGCCCAGCTGTAGTACTAAGTTAGGGTTCAATCTATTTGTAATTTTAAGCCCAACTTTGCGCCTAAGTAATGTCCCTAAGTGATGTCCTATTGTTTTTAACTACCTACGTCTACTTTAATCAAGGAATTAATCACCCTAACCTAACCATATGAAGAAAATCCGCGAATAATAAAAGACACCAGATGTGAGATGAAATGAAGATTAACAGTTCCAATCAATTAATTGTGAACAACAGAGGTGATGAATAGTGCTTTAAGGGTTCCGAGATTCAATAGTTCCAGAAGGGTAAAAGGAGGGCCTCATGCCCTATTTATAGAATATGACCAGGGTACCAGTCTTACCAACCAGTGTGGACCGCACAGAATCAACCGTGGTCCGCACTACACAGCACTTTAAGATTGAAAAGGCAACCTAGTGTGGTCCGCACAAAATGTAGTACGGTCGCAGTGGCAAACTTCAGAGATGTCAACAGTTCACCCTTCACCAGTGCGGTCTGCAGTAAATGTAGTACGTCCGCACTGACAACTTCAGAGGCCAGAACACTTTTTCCACTATGTCCTGCACTGCATCAACACAATACTATAGCATCTCACAACCAGTTAGCCCAAAAATCAATCCTATACTACAATTAAAATCAAATAAATAGAAGAAAAACACATGGGTTGCCTCCCAAGAAGCGCCTGATGTAACATCGTGGCATGACACAGGTTACCATTAAATCATTTGAGGTGAAGAAGTGCCACCACGTGGTTATCATCAATTTTTCTCAATTAATGCTAGACCATATGCCCATTCACTCTAATAACTTCCCCACTTTTGTTTTTTAAATCAAGAACACCAAACAGGGTCATACACACTACTTCAAACAGTCCGCTGCATTTTGACTTGAGCTTTCCCAGGAACAACTGTAGCCGAGAGTTGAATAAAAGCATGAATAACCCTACCTTGAACTCCTTATCTCGAGTACACTTTTCGTGAAGGTATTTCTTTTTATCCTTATACAGGGACGAACTAGAGTAGGCATGGAACCTAAATTCGTCTAGTTCATTGAGTTGCTCCATCTGAAGATTAGTAGCTACATCATAATCAAGGTTTAACTTCCTCAAGGCCCACATGTCCTTGTTATCTAACTCAACCGTTAAATGGAACGCTTTCCTGAACACTAACCAATACGGAGACATCCAAATCAAAGTTTTATAAGCAGTCCTATACACCCACAGAGCATCATTCAACTTCTTAGACCAATCGGTCATATTTGCATTGACCATTTTAGAAAGAATATTCTTGATTTTCGTGTTTTAGACTTCAACTTGGCCACTCGCCCGAGGATGATAAGGGGTAGACACTTTGTGGTTGACACCATACTTTGCAAGCAAGGTGTCAAAAGCTCTATTGCAAAAATGCAAGCCCCATCACTTATGATTTCATGAGGAGTGACAAGCCTTGTAAAAATTCTCTTTTTTGAGAAATGCAACCACACTCGTAGCTTCATTGTTGGGAAAAGCCATGGCCTCGACCCATTTTGAAACATAGTCAACTGCCACTAGAATATAGGTGCTCCTACACGAGCTAATGAACGGGCCCATAAAGTCAATGCCCCCAATATCAAAGATATCAACCTCAAGAATGGTAATGAGAGGCATCTCATCTTTCTTCTAAATTCCACCGCTCTTTGACAAACATCACACCTCTTTACAAGATCACTTGCATATTTCTGCAAAAGTTGTCCAATAAAATCCACAACTAATAACTTTGTAAGACGTCCTCACACCACTATGATGGCCACCATAGGGAGAGGAATGACAAGCCTCCAAGATACTCAATTGCTCTTCCTCTGGAACGCACATTCGGATCACACCATCCGTGCAAATCTTGGACAAATACGGCTCATCCCAATAGAAATCCGAACTATCCCATTTGAGATTCTTCCTTTAGTTAGAATAGAGCTCACATGAGACCATACCAGTCACAAAGTAATTAGCAATATCTGCAAACAACGGCATATCGCTCATTGACACAGAAAGTAGCTGCTCATTGGGAAATGCATCATTGATCTCTAGGCCATCATATGGCCTTCCTTCTCCTCCAAGCGGGACAAGTGGTCTGCCACTTGGTTTTCACTACCCTTTAGGTCCAGAATTTCTAAATCAAACTCTTGAAGTAACAATACCTATCACATCAACCTTGCTTTAGAGTCTTTCTTTGTCATCAAGTACCTGAGGGCTGCATGATCGGTGTGCACTAAGACCTTGGCCCTCATAAGATACAGCCAAAACATTTCCATTGCAAACACTATGGCTAAACACTCTTTCTCAGTTACCATGTAGTTTCTTTGAGTCTCATTCATGGTCTTGATCACGTAGTACACTGGATGAAATATTTTGTTAACTTTTTGGTCCATAACTACCCCAACCGCAACGTTAATCACGTCGCACATGATCTCGAAAGGAAAACTCCAATTTTGTGCGGTAATGATATGGGTGGTGGTCAACTTAAGCTTGAGAAGATCAAATTCTTGCACACATCACTCGTTGAATACAAACTTGGCATCCTTTTCTAGTAGCTTGCAAAAAGGTTTACCACCTTCGAAAAATCTTATAAACCTCTTGTAAAACCCCACATGCCCAAGAAAACTCCTCACCCCCTTGACAGAAGTGGGGGAGGAAGCCTTGAAATCATCTCTATTTTGGCCTTGTCAACTTTGATTCCATGCTTTGAAATTTTATGACCCAACACTACGCCCTCCTCAACCATGAAGTGGCATTTTTCCCAATTGAGTACAAGATTCGGGTCTTCACAACGGGCCAACACTCTATGCACATTTCTCAAACATTCATCAAATGAATCACCCACCACACTAAAATAGTCCATGAACACCTCCAAGATATCTTCCACGATATCGGTGAAAATGGTCATCATACATTATTGGAATGTTGCCAGGGCATTACAAAATCCTAAAGGCATTCGAGAAAAAGCAAAGGTGCCATATGGACAAGTAAATGTGGTATTCTCGTGATCATCATAGTGAATAAGATTTGGTTGTATCCAGAATATCCGTCCAAGAAATAATGGAAGGCACGCCCAGCAAGACGATCAAGTGTATGGTCAAGGAACGGCATTGGGAAGTGATCCTTGTGGGTCACCTTGTTCAGCTTGCGTTATTCCATGCATACCCTCCATACGGTAACTATCCGAGTGGGAATTAGTTCATTGTTATCATTGGTCACTACAGTCATACCACCCTTCTTCGGCACACACTGCACCGGAGAAGTTTACAAGCTATTAAAAATAGGGTACACAACCCCGACATCTAACCAATTTATTACCTCTTTCTTCACAACTTCTTGCATTGCTTCGTTCAACCTCCTTTGACGTTCCAAGAAAGGTTCTGCATCATCTTCCAGAATAATCTAGTGAATACAAAATGTGGGGCTTATTCCCCGAGTATTAACTAAAGTCCATCCAATTGCCTTCTTGTGTTTTTTGAGCACCACCAAAGTGGCGTCTACCTGCATGTTAGTAAGACAAGAGGAGAGAATAACTGGTCAAGTTGAACTAGGGCCTAAGAATTCATACCTGAGGTGTGGAGTCAATGGCTTCAACTCCAACACCAAAGGTTCCTCGATTAAAGGCTTTATTGGAGGAGTCTTTCTATTTTCAAGGTCCAAGGACATTTTCCTATGCTCATAAGAATAAGAGCCCATTCCATGTAAAGCATTCACACACTCCCCTCGGCCCTTTTCATCATTCACATTAAGATTTAACAACACGGCCTCTAGAGGATCTTCCACATTGATCATTGCACTAGTATTATCAATTACCCCAGCCATACTAGATTCACAAATGAGCATACTTCGGTACAACTGGGCCGCTTCATTGACTTGCATACATGAAATACTACCTTTTCATCACCTACCCAAAAAGTGAGTTTCCCTGCTTCCACATCCACTAGAGCCTTCCCCATAGCAAGGAAAAGTCCCCTCAATATGATCGGGACTTCACAGTCTACCTCACAATCGAAGATCACAAAATCAGTTGGCAAGATAAATTTGCCAACCCGGACAAACACATCATCAACAATACCCAATGGTCACTTCGTTGATCTATCCGCTATTTGCAATCTCATGGAAGTTGGCCTCGGACCAATACCTAAAGTCCTGAAAACTTAGTAGGAGTTGATGCTTGCCCCTAAATCACATAAACAGTTAGAAAAATATGCACTTTCGGTAGTGCAAGGGATAGTGAAAGCACTAGTATCCTCCAACTTTGAAGCTATTGAATGTACTATAGCACTAACTTGGTGGGTCATCTTGATAGTTTCACAGTCCATGAATCTTTTCTTTGTCACCAAATCTTTCATGAAATTGGCATAGCCAGGCATTTGCTCCAAAGCCTCCACCAAAGGCACATTGATGGATAAGCTTTTCATCATGTCAATGAACTTTTTAAACTGATTCTCATTTTTCTGCTTGGCTAGACTTTGAGGATAAGGTGGAGGTGGTCTAGGCTACAATACCTTGGTTTTTGGCACAACCGGCTCTGGCATGTCTATTATGTGTTCCCTAGACGAGTTCATGTCATTTTACGTTTCCACCTCGGCATCTTGAATATCAATACTCACTTCTTCGTTCGCATTTTTATCAACCACATTCTTAACCACAAAGGGAACTTCATCTTCTTGTAACTCAACTTCATCACCTAAAACTTGCTTTTGTTTGGAGGCATTCACATCATCGCCTCGCTCACTCCTAGTGGTTACCACCATAACATGATTGTACCTACCCTTCGGGTTCACTACTATATCACTTGGAAGAGCACCCTTGAGGCGTGTATCGTGAGAAGACAATTGAGCATCAGAATCCATATTCTTTTACATCATTTATTCGAACATCATTTCAATTCTACCCATATCATTGTTAGAATAACTAGGACCCTGGGATGGAAAAGGTGGTCGATTGCTCGGTTGTTGGTATTTTTGGGGCCTTTGAAAACCTTGCCCCTGATTTCCCTGGTTGTTGTTCCATCCACCCTGGTTGTTATTGTTGCCCTAACTTCCTTGATTGCTCCGATTGTTGTTTTGATTTCCCCAATTCAAATTTTGATTATTGTTTCCCCAATTGTTGTTCCCTTGTTGGGGATTGTTCCAATTGTTGTTGCCTTGTTGTTGATTACCCCAATTACCTTGGGATCTCTATTGTTGCTATTGGTTGGAAGAATTGACTCTTTGGCGTTGATTATTTTTCACATACTGTACCTCTTCATTTTGCCCATCATAGACAGCATCTTGAAATCCACTAACATCAGTGTCAAATTGATCTGAATTCCCTTAGTTCTGTTGACCTCATTGTCTTCTTTGGTTCACTAGCATGTTAGCACCCTCCATGGCATTCACTTGGCGGGGATTTTGGACTTGTTGTAACTGTGCCTTTCCTACTTGGTTCGTGATTGTTGTCAACTTCGCTATCGCCTGCCCATGATCATGTAATTTTTTGTGCAAATGAGTGACGGTAGGGTCACCCTAGGGCACATTGGCTCTATTTTGCCAAGCGGAGGATGTGTTGGCCATCTCGTCAAGAATGGCAGAAGCTTCATCATACGCCAATTTCATAAAATTACCCCCAGCGTGTTGATTTACTATGCGTTGATTTGTTGTATTGATGCCCCGACAGAAAGTTTGTTGCAACATATTCTCTGTCATATCATTGTTGGGGCTTTACTTCACCATAGTTCTATATCTCTCCCAAATCTCATGCAATGGTTTGGTGGCTTCATTCTTGAAAGCCAAGATCTCATCCCGCAATGCTGCCATATGTCCCAGTGACAAGAACTTCGCAATGAACTTGTCCACCAACTCATCCCAAGTAGTGGTGGAATTGTTGGGAAGTCTCTAAATCCAATCTAAAACATTCCCTCTAAATAAATATGGGAAGAGTCTCAACCGGAGTGCATCCTCGGACACATTAGTTTGCTTGCCCCCCCAATAGGTATTCGCGAACCTTTTGAGATGTTTGTAAGAATGTCAGCATCACATTAGTAATTTGGAAATTGCCCTCTCGGATTTGGGGTGGGACAATAGCACTTGCATAGCCTTGGTTTGGAAGCACTCGAGGAACCGCTCTTGGAGGTGGGGGAGGAAGGTCTGGAACATTTCATTAACATTGGCCTAGCAGCCTATTTGGTCTCCTGGAGGTACAAGAGGCACCTCATCCTCTATTGTCATCAACCTCCTCCTTCGCAATCACGTTTCGTAGAGGGTGATTATCATTTAATGCCATTTTGTACCTGAATTATTGACACACACAAATTAGTAACAAAGAAGGAAAGAAGAACAAAACACAAAACTATTTAGATAGATAGCCAAAATCATTAGCTCCCCGGCAACGGTACCAAAAAGTGATCGAGGCCTACCCTGCACTACTATTTGGTGGTGAGAGAGAATCGAAACAGCTTTTACCCGATTAAGGTTAGGATTGATTTCCACAGAGAGCTAGAAGTTGGAGTCGATTATCTACCTAATTTAGAGTTGTGTAATTTTCCTTAATTGCACTTATAAACATTTTTGGGTTTTTGTTTAACATCTAATTTTATCAACTACAATGCTAATTTAAACTAGAATAAGCTAAAAGTAAGATATTACAGGTTTTTCAAATGGTTAACAGATACTTGAGTTTAAGATACGATAGATATATTTGGGGAATATGATATAAGCTTTGCATGATTTTACTCACTCTATACCTCTCGATAGTTCGAATAATTTTTTCCGAATTAACTTTCTTAAGGCCAATTGGCTATGGAAATTTGCAACAAGCAAATAGGGTTCAAGTCGGGTATTACTATCTTTAGGTTTAATCCTTTAATTGGGGCTATCGTTCTCTTGAGTACGTTCCATTTCCTTGTTGGACTAGTTTTAGAGGCTTAGGGTTTCTTTCTCAAGAAGAGCCAAAATCAACTAAACAGTATTTTCAACCAGTAATTCAGCAACTAAACATGAAATTAGTCCAAATATCAAACACCCATAGTCAATCTAGCCCTAAAACACAAGACCCATCAATCACCCATACTAGGGTTTAGCCACAACCCTAGCTTATGGGTCTAGCTACTCATAATTGAAGAAGAAAACAAAGAAGCAGATGAAGAACAACTCGTATTAATTAATTGCTAAGATAAACAAGAAGATTCAATGTTGAAATAAAAATAAAATTGCCCAAAACAGTTAAAATATTCGAAACCACAAGTGCAGCTACCAGCTAAATCTATCTTCCTGACCTAAAAATGGAAAAGAAGCTATTTATACTAAGCTGACAATTTTGGACAAAAATAACCCCGCAGGGTTAGTGCAGACTGCACAAAATCATGTGCTGACGCACCAGGGCTTTGAACTTGACAAAACTGCTCTATGAACTTGGGAAATGCGGACCGCACAAAATGTACTGCGGACACAATGGCTTCTAGTGCGGTCCGTATAAAATGGAGCGCAGACTGCATTGGCTTCAATCTCCAAAATAGCAACTCTCTGATCCTTGGTTGTGCGGACCACACTAAATCGAGTGCGACCGTAGTAAATTTAGTGCGGACAGCATTAAATCCACTACGGCTGCATTGCCTAATTTTCCTCAGTTACATTCTCTCTGAACCTTACTTGTGCAGACCGCACAGAATGGTGGCGGCCGTACTGGACTTGTTTTGTCTGAGCTTTGTCTTGCCTTGATACTTGTGCAAGTTTCACTCATTTTGAGCTGATATTTGACATATTGTTACCTTGTTGATCAACCTGCAATCAAGCACAACCTGTACGTCTTTTGGGACTATTTTGAATAAATTTCTAATCAAAATATAAGCAACAAGGAGTACAAAATGTATCAAAATCACTAGTTATTAGGGCCTGCGATCGATTTTGAATTTTTGGGAAAAACTTTAGAAAACCTATTTTCATGCATTAGAATTGATTCGTTTAGCAATTATTTATACAATTAAGTAACTTGTGCCTAGACACAATCGAATTAGTGGTGGATTCAAGAGGTAAAGCGGTAGTTGAGGCATAAATTGTGTTCGTGGCATCAAGGTAAGTGCTTGGTCTAACCTTAGCTTGAGGGACTAGGAGTTGTGTCCTATTTTCTATGTGCTAATTGTTGAGTACGACGTATAGGCATGGTGATGAGTATCTATACATTAGTGTCAAGCATGCCCGTGAGTCTTATGCCATGATTAATATGACTCTGTTTTGTATTATTCATGCCTTATGTGATATTTTTATTGTTTAATAAGGCTTGTGGAAGAAATTTTTATAATTGAACATTGTAGAACGTTGGCTCAAATTGTGAAATGACTTGTAGAATTATTGTTCGAAATTGAACATTATAAAGCGCTGGCTCAAGTTGTGAAGTAAATGTGAAAAAGAGAAAAGGATTACTATATTGTCTCCCTTGTTGGGATGTTGTTGCTTTTAATTATATCTCCCTTGACGGGATGTTGATGCTTTTGATATTGTTCCTTTGCCGGAATTTGATGGTTGTACTATTGTTCCCTTGCCGGGATTTATTTGTAAATTTGTTGATTTCCTTGCCCTTATTGTTTTGTAATTGTTGTTTGGATGAGGGAGATGTTAAAGCACGGAGGGTGATGCCGTGTATTATTTTAGTGACAGAGTGTTAAAGCACGAAGGATGATGCAGTGTATGATACTTGTGAGGAAGAGTGTAAAAGCATGAAGGCTGATGTCGTGCCACACGATGTAAAATTCCGTGCCGATTATATTGATTTTTATGGTGAGGACGAGGGTAAAAGCATGAAGGATGATCCCGTGCAAATTATATTGATTCTGATCGTGAGGACGAGAGTAAAAGCACGAAGGGTGATGTCGTGCACTTGTTTGATTTCTGATTCATGTTGATGATAGAGTTATGGTGTTCCTTATATTTACCTGATGTCCTTCTATTATCATTTGATGTTTTCCTGCAGCATGTTTCCCGGTCCAATCCGTAACAGTACATTCCTGCTTTTATTTTTCATTGTATACGATTTAACTGCACAGGTTTAGTTGGTAGTCTGGCCCTAGCCTCGTCACTACTTCGCCAAGGTTAGGCTAGGCACTTACTAGCACATGGGATTGATTGTGTTGATACTACAGTCTGTAGTGTGTGCAGATCCCTGTGCAGCAGCTCTCAAACCTTTGCTTTGGGGTTGCCGCCTTCAGTCCATTCGGAGATCCAAGGTAGTCTTGCAGGCGTCCGCTCGTCATGGTGTCTCCTTTTATCCTTTCATCTTGTTTCATTTATGAATTTCAGAAATAATGTTGTATTTATTTTTCGAATTTTTTTTGTAGTTTTCATAAACCGTCTGTGAAGTTGTGACACCAGTCTTGGGATAGTTTATGTATGGATTGGTATTCCCACCTATACTAAAATATTACATTTCAATCTTCCGCTTATCAAATTTCGTTGTTTATCTAATGTTGGTAATTTGTTCAAAAGGAAAAAGGTAAATAACTCAAATGGTCGGCTTACCTAATTTTCACTAGTAGGCGCCACCATGACTTCCGAGATGGGAAATCCGAGTTGTGCCATCAACACTATTAATTAGAGAATTTAAGATGATTTACCTAGTACTTATTGAGCGAGCCCGAGCGATAGGCATGTAGGGTGCATAATCTTATGTTTGGGGGTGAATGAAAGCCTCACAATTAAGCGCTATACTTGAGCCGCCTCAAGGCAATAATTCTTATTTTCTTTGTTATTCAAAATGCTTACTTTTGTTGATCAGTTCTTCGTTAGTATGAGCCCGGGAATAAAGGTAAATACAAGTATAAATTTGTAACTATAAAATAAAAAAATAATAATAGTTGTAACTGAGAATTTATAAGTACCTTTTCATGACATGATAAACTACCATGACACAAATATACTGCGTTGTAATAAGGGTATAAGTCAAATCATTCTTAAAAATCAGATCCTAGAATTACTTAGGAAAGCACTGAGATATTATTGTCTAAACCATGGATTACAGCTAGCTAAATAGGTTATGCCATCCTCAACATCCACAGTGTAAGATGTCTTTCTAGGGCCCTACAACAACAACCCAGTATAATCTCATTTAGTGGGGTCTGGGGAGGGTAGTGTGTACGCAGACCTTACCCCTACCCTAGGGTAGAGAGGTTGCTTCCAAATAGACCCCCGGCATCATTCCCTCCAAGAACTTCCCACCTTGCTCATGGGAAACTCGAACTCATAACCTCTCAGTTAGAAATGGGGATTGATTACCATCAAAGCAACCCCTCTTGTTCAGGGCCCTAGGCATTGCATTTTTAAAACAGTTTTTGAACTATAGAAAGCCGATATATAGATAGTAAATCATAAGAGAATATACGAGAAATTAAAGATATGTTATATGCACAGTAACTCTAGTCCTTTTTAGAATATTGAAAGATAAAAGTGAGATTAAATAGGATTATGATATTTAAATGTATACAATTCAGATTCTGATATATAAGTTGACCAGCTGTGATAGATGGAGATATAACACATGTAATTAATTTAAGAAGGTTCATTTGAAGGAGAGTGATATATAGGACTCGAGAGTTATATATAACCGTCTATGTGATAACAAGATATATTTAATAAAGTGAAAAATAAAAGTCCTGTATATATAGCAAGACCAATTATCTAACAGGAGAGTGAAAATTGTATAGAATTCTTCTTCCATTAATTAGAGGTTTTGAATTTAAGCCAATAAAATAAAAAATACCTTTTTTAAATGAGTTTCGGGATTAGTCGAGGTGTAAAGCTGGTAACAAACATCGAGCGGCAAATTAAACTAAAAATAAGTCGACCTCTAACACTCAACATATATCCATATGTATGATGATTGTTGTAGAATACAAATACTAAATCAGATGCGGTTAATATTAAGATTTAGCAAGATCAAGAATAGTCATACCTAATTGGTAAGCGGCCAAAAAGTTGGTTGTATTCAAGACATGACGCTCAAATTCTCAAAACGAAAGAGCCAACCTGGAATTGATCCATTCAGATAGTTTCTTAACAGATCCACAGCTTTTTAAAAGTAAATATTTACTTTTGATTGCTTCTTCTTAACTTTCACTACGTATTGTTGCTTTCGAGAATGACCTAATCACATGTAGTAAACTTAAAATGTCAAAAGAAAGCAAGAAATTAAGTTCTTCAATTTCCTAATTCCTCTTTTCCCTTTTGCCAGACGTCTTATCTCCAATAATAACAATGATAGTGGAGAATTACACAAATTTTTTATTTAGGAAATAGTTACCGATAATTATTAATTACTCTAAGTTACATGGTATAACCCATTAAACTACGTACTCTCATAGTGTGGAGCAAAGCGTCAATAGAATAAACGTAAGATCTAGTCCTTATTTATAACATAGACTTGTCTTTTTATGTCAATGACATCAATTAACTGTATGATATTCGGAACTCACTACTCCGACTAATCTAGATTTATGTGGCGTAATCCTCCCTACCTTTAGATGTATGCAAAAACTACTGTAATATGCACGTAATTATTCAAAAATTGCTTGTGTACATTCCGTTGTACAACATTTACACAATAAATTCACCCTTTAAAAAAAGACTTAACTTTTGATTGCTCTTTTTTAACTTTCATCTACTTATTGCTTTTGAGAATGACCTAATTACATTTTGACTAACCAATATAAAAGGGCAAACACACTTTCAAGGACAGAAGGGCTAAATATTTCTAAGCAAAGTCATTTAACACAGCTAATATAATTTTCTTTTCCTCTTAAATTTAATCATATTCATACATTCTTAATGGAGAAATCTCCAAACTCAGGTAGAGGTGTTAGCTATGGAGGAGGCCAAAGTTCCTTAGGTTATCTCTTTGGCGGTGATGATAAAAAACAACAAAAGATTGATGATCCTCCACCTTCTCCCACTGTTTATGCACCACCCTATGGAATTGATGATTCAACTGAGAATCCATCAGAAAATTCTCCCTCTACTTCCATTACTTATCAAAAAAGTCAGGGCCAAAATTCAGGAATCTTCATCACTGTGAGTAATATTTTGTGTTCATAGTTGGCAAATTTGACTTAGATGAGCTTAAATGGAGTAATATGATCGGTGAGGATTATTGCTGACTCCAACTTGTTTAGAATTGAGGCCTAATTGTTGTTGTTGTTGTTGTTGTTGTAATAGTTGCTCTTTATTTATATAGAGTAGTAAATATAAAAAACTAGCACTAGTACTTTTTATTGTTTATATTGGTTTGATATCATCAGCTTAAATAGAGCGGCTCGTAAGTAAGAATTCATATGATCAATCTTAACTTACTTGAGATTTAGGCCTTGTTTTTGTTGTTGCTTTTGGTCTAACATGAAGTCTTTGTTCACGTGACTTCTATTTTCTTGTACTTCCATTCAATCATCGTTCTTAAGTTTATTTACTTTTTATCTCTTTTAAAAAAAAAATGTTCAGGGTCGTCCATCGACAAAGGTGAAATCAGTTCCAGGAGGAGATTCATCACTTGGCTACTTATTTGGAGATAAGTCTTGATATTTCCTGATCATTTTAAGCATGGCTGAAGTTTAGGGTTTGAATAAGGGACTGCGTACCCATGCATTTGTAATTTTTGCCTTTGCCTGTAACTTGTACTTCGAAATACCAATATTTATATTTGTGTGCTAGTATTTGTACTCAATCTAAGTTTGTGTGATTGTGTGAGAGGTTTGTGTGATTAAGATCATCATTCATAATTGGTTAGGGTTTGTAAGGTTTTCATTATACATATGTATTTTTAAAAGAAAGAAATGTTGATTCTTTACTTTTAGGATAGGAGCAAACCTGCGTACATCAAACTTCCTACTTGTGAGAATTCGTTGGATTTGTCGTTGTTGTATTTTTTGTTGCACTGTATCAATCTTCAATAAATTATTCATGTTGTAATGGGGTCTGTGCTTCCTTTATGCTATATTTTTCTAGATATAATATTCTCTTTCTTCTTATAGAATATAGTTTTTCCCCAGGTAATTTGATGGGTCAGTGCTGTTGCTTCTCTTTTCTGAGTAAGTTCGAGTTATTTTATGTTTTTTTTCCATTGGCCATTGTGGGGATATGGATCATACTCTCGGTACCATTTCCAGCTCGTTTTGGCAAAAAGTACCGAATAGATTTTCATGCAGTAGCTAGGTTTCCTTATTAGGACATACATATATTCCTTTAAAGGAGATGAAATCCATCTAAAAGGGTAGATTTCAAGAATTAAATAAGCGTATTCTTTTTAAGCAATCTTTTTTTTGGGATTTTTTTTTGTGTCGGGTGTTGAAAATAAAATAAACTTGATTTTGTTATAATTATTTGGGCTTAAGAAATTATGAAAAACAAATAGCCCAATTCCGGAATATTCTAGGCAACTCTAGATTCCGGAATGTTCTAGAGAACTCTAGTCCATTTGAGCTTGGAAATACTCTAGAATTCTCCATAGAATTCTAGCACATGTACCTAGCTAGAAAGTAATAGAACTCTCTAGACTCTCTAGAATTCTCCATAGAATTCTAGCACATGTACATAGCTAGGAAATGGTAGAACTCTCTAGACACTCTAGAGCTTGGCAAGCCTCCCCTATAAATATGGGATGACATTTGGCATTTGTATAACACACAACACACAACATATCAAGCCAAAAGAATCAAAAAACAAGTTTGAGTAATAAACGTTTCTCTTCTCCAAAATCTTTCTACTCTTCCAAAATTTCCTTAGCCTAAAAGCCTCCCTCCAAATATTAAAAGCAACCTCTTCCAACAAAGTGGTATCAGAGCCACAAGTTTCTAACCAAAAATTTCTAAAATCATGGCAAATGGTGTTGCATCCTTCCAAGTTCCTATGCTCAACAAGAGCAACTATGATAATTGGAGTATCAAGATGAAGGCTCTCCTAGGTGCACATGATGTTTGGGATATTGTAGAGAAAGGCTACAATGAGCCCCTAGATGAATCTACATTATCCCAAACTCAAAAGGATGGTGTGAAGGAGTCAAGAAAGAGAGACAAGAAAGCTCTCTACCTCATCTACCAAGCATTGGATGATGATGGGTTCGAGAAGATCTCAAGTGCAACCACTGCTAAGGAAGCGTGGGAGAAACTCCAAACGTCTTGCAAAGGTGCCGAGCAAGTAAAGAAGGTACGTCTCCAAACTTTAAGAGGAGAATTTGAGTCTTTACATATGAAAGAAGGGGAGTCCATTTCCGACTATTTTTCAAAAGTTTTGGTGGTTTCAAATCAAATGAAAAGAAATGGTGAAAAATTGGAAGATGTTAGAATTATTGAGCCCAATTAAAATATTGAACAAACTCCTAATGATGACGCAAAATATTTTTATAAACAGTTAAAGGAAGCTAGTAGTCCACTACGTGACGGAAGTCTGCACTCTGAGCTGTCTATTGCAGTTAGATCACTAAATATCAAATCTAATTGGAATATTTCTCAAACGGCCATTGTCTCTTTCATTGATCTTATGAGTGAACTAATTGACCCTAATATCAACTTACCTGGCGATTTCTATACAAAGAGATTTGTTTCTAAGTTAGGACTTTCATCAATGAGAATTGATTGTCATGAAGATGGTTGCATGTTATATTATAAAGATGATGCAACTTTAGACAGTTGTAAATTTTGCGAAAAGCCTCGTTTCAAGAGGTTTTCCAGCGGGAATATGATTGCTATCAAGTGGATGTATTATTTACCTATTATACCTAGGTTAAAGAGGTTATATGCGTCGATGCGTTCTGCTCCTTATATGATATGGCACTTTGAAAATAGAAGACCGCCTGGTGTTATGTGTCATCCTTCAAATGGAGAGCTTGGAAGAACTTTGATAGGACGTATCCAGATTTTGCTAGTGAACCAAGGAACATTTTTTTAGGTCTATGTACGGATGGCTTCACGCCTTTTTCTATATTTGCGACACCATATTCATGTTGGCATGTCTTTCCTACACCTTATAATCTACCACCCGAGTTGTGTATGACTACTCCATATATATTTTTAAATTGTATTATTCCCGATCCACGTAATCCAGAAAGTTTGATTAATGTATTTTTGCAACCTTTGATTGATGAGCTAAAATAATTGTGGTATGATAGTGTTTAAACATTTGACATATCAACCAAGAAGAATTTCAGTTTGCGTGCTAATTTAATGTGCGCTCTTAATGATTTTCCTGCGTATGGAATGTTATCTGTGTTTATGATTGTTGGAAAGCTAGCTTGTCCTTACTGCATGGAAAATAGTAAAGTGTTCCCTTTGAAACATGGCTGAAAGCAATCATCGTTTGACTCTCATCGTCAATTCTTGCCTCATGATCATGAGTTTAGAAGGATGAAAAATGCATTCAAAAAGAATAAAATGGAATATGATACTCCACCTCCGATACTCTTAGGTGAGGAAATTTTGTAGAGGGTCTAGAACTTCAGTAAAGATACTGAAGCTCCACCTTATATATTCCTCGGATATGGTGTTACTTATAATTGGATGAAGCATAGTATATTTTGGAGTTGCCTTATTAAAAGGATACTATTCTTCTTCATAACCTTGTATCATGCATATTGAGAAGAATTAGTTTGACAATTTATTCAACGGAGTGATGGATGTTAAAGGTAAGACAAAGGATAACCTTAAGGCTAGAATGGACTTACAAGAATATTGCATACGACCTGAATTATACTTGCAGACAATAAACAATGGTAAGGTGTTCAAGCCCAAAGCAAGTTACACATTCACTTTGGAGGAAAGACAACAAATTTGTGATTGAGTTACGAAATTGAAGATGCCTGAGGGTTATGCGTCGAATCTTGGAAAAAAAGTAGATATGGAGGTAGGGAAGTTGAGCTATTTGATAATTCATGACTGTTATATTTTCATGGAGACCTTAGTGCCTATTTCATTTTGTGGTTTGCCTGAAAGAATCTGGAAACTCATCACAGAGATTAGTTTGTTTTTTAGAGACTTGTGTTCTATCACATTAGGGGAAGAAAACCTACTCTGGATGGATAAGAATATTCATTTAACTTCCCGTAAGATGAAAAATAGTTTCATGTGGTTGTTTTTGTATGTGATGGAACACCTTCCAATCCACCTTGTATACGAGGCACGACTTGGAGGGCCTGTTCAATACAGATGGATGTATCCGTTTGAGAGGTAATATTCAAAGATGTATGTAATTTTCTATTTTATTTGAATGTTCTTGGCTAACATGACATTATGTAGGGAAATTGGCAAATGCAAAAAATTTGTTAAGTAGAGGAGCAAGATTGAAGGATCTATATGCAAAGCTTATCTTGCAAAGAAAATTGCTCAGTTTTGTTCTTATTATTTTGAGAGTAAGGGGCTATGTTCTATGAATAGGTCCAATAGGCACATGATCGAATGTGTGCATGATCCATTATATTCACGAATGTCCATATTCAATCAGCCAGGCCGATGTTCTAAGGATGTTAGAAAGATAAGTTTGAGTGATATGGAGTACAAGTCAGATACACTTCATGTGTTGCTAAATTGTCCTGAAGTTGTACCATTTCTCAAGTAAGTATTGATTTATTAGTTTCTGAAGTTGTCCGCATGATCGGAATTGAATTCCGGGGAATTCAGAGTTGATTTGGAAAGAGAATTCTCATTTCAGAAGCTTTAAGTTGAAAGAATTGACTAAGATTAGATCTTAGAGTAAACGGCCTCGAAATAGGATTTGAAGGTTCCAGTAGGTCGTATAATGATTTCGAAATTGGGCGTATGCCTAGATCAGGTTTTGGGTGACCCCGGGAGCATTTTGGCGTCTATTGTGGAAGTTAACATTTATTAAGAACTTCATAAGTTCGGGTTGGAGTGCATTTCAATGTTATCGGTTTGGGATTCTGAGTCTCGGAATGGCTCTATAGGGTGATTCTGGTATTGAAAGTGCGATCGGAAGTGAATTCGGGGGTTCGTAGGTCATGTTGGAGTCATTTGGCTAAAGATAGAAATTTGAATCCTTGAGCAAGTCCGCAATGTGTTTTGGAACTGGTTGGTATGATTGGTTAGGGTCTCGAAGGACTTGCGTGGATTCCGGATGGTAAACGGATCAAATAATGGAATTTGGAGAAGGTTTACTGTAGCTGGTATCTGGTGTAAACGCACCTACAAGGTTTTGGCCGCAGGAGCGGAGCCGCAGAAGCGGCCCTAAGGGCGGAGATACGATTTGATGGGGGAGAGCTAGGACCGCAGATGCAGCCATCTCGTCACAGAAGTGACACCGCACCTGTGGAGGAGAGGGCGCAGAAGCAGGGATGGGCTGAGAGCCCTGGATCACTGAAGGGATGTTTGATCCACACCTGCGGGACCGCAGAAACAGTCGAGAGACAGCAAGTGCGAAAAGGCTGGAGGTAGTGAGTTATTTTAAAGTCAGGATTTGGCCATTTTCTTTCATCTCTCTCTTGGCTTGGACGATTCTTGGAGGGTTTGAAGAGGGGGTTTTCATCATCAATGACCAGGCAAGCTATCCTCACCTATCTATAGTTAAGTACATTGATTATGTATGGATTTGAGCATGAAAAATTGGTAGAATTTTGGGATTTTTGTAGAAAGACCTAGAAATTGTATTTTTGGATTTTGACCATGGTTTTGGGGTATGAAATAGAGAATAAATTATATATTTAAGTTCGTGAGGTTGTGGGTAAACTTCATCTTCCAAAAATTTTGGGATCCGGGCACGTGGGCCTGAGGGCATTTTTGTCAACTTTTTGATTGGGGTTGAAAATTATTATAAATTGGATTATAATGAGTACTTGAGCATATATTAATAGATTTACATGATTAATGGATAGTTTTGGAGCATATTTACATCGAATAGAGTCTTTGGAAGGGCGTGAAATGCCTGTGATGGACCTTTGGAGCGAGGTGAGTCTCCTTTCTAACCTTGTAAGAGGGAATTATCCCTATAGTTGAATTAATTGGATTTGTGCTTCTATTTGTGGGGGCTACGTTTGCATGAGGTGACGAGAGTCCGTACATAGCTACTATTATGTTTAAGTTCGAGTAGTCTAGGACCCAAAAGCATGCTATACTTGGAATATTTATGATCTTATTGATAGTTTGAATTTCTAAATCACATCGAATTAGTAAATGAATTTCTAATAAAGAATAAACCTCATTTTCTTGAATTGTTAGAAAGAGAATTGTCTTTCCTTTGGATAATTTTTCCCTGATGACTTCTTGATTGACTGTCTGTGTGTTTTTTTTGGAACGGGCCGAACGCTTCGGTAGATTAAGTAGATGCATCTATGATTTGCGTCATTTGACCCTATAGCAGTGCACAATTTAAATACATGTTGGATTGGGCCGTTCGCCTTCGACATGTTTTGTGCATGCTTGTAATGCTTGCTTGATATTTATAAAGTAATATGGCCTCCCTGGTCTGAGATAACTTGATAAATAATAGACTATGAATTTGGAGACTGCCTAATATAAAAAGCAATGTTCTCTTGTTTCGTGACATACTTGAATTTAATGCTATTTTTAATTAATCCATGATTATTTACATTATTAATATATTATAATTGGACCACTAGTAAGTATCTAAGTCGACCTCTCGTCTTACTTCTTCAAGATTAGACTGGATACTCAGTGGGTACACGTTATTTTCGTACTCATACTATACTTGATGTGCATTTTAGTTGCACAATTTCATGTGAGGCTAGTGGCTTAGTGGCATACCGTCACGATTGATACGGGGACTTAGGCGAGCTGCATTTTTTGAGATGACCCGCAGCTAGCAGAGTTTCCTTTAGAGTATTGTACTTTATTTTTTATTTCTATCCGATTGTATTTTGGATAGTTACTATATTATATTTCTTTCCCTAGTAAATGCTCATTCACTTATGATACCGGGTTCTGGGATGATTATGGGGTATCTTGCATTAACTTATTAACGTTTGTATTTAATTTAAAACGATTACCTTTTTCTATTAAAAATTGAAAGAAGATCATAGTTTTAAGAATTTTTAAAATGAGAATTTAATTGAGTATTTTGGTTGGCTTGCCAGATAGTGGTGTCCTGCGCCATCACGGCACTTAGTGGATTTTAGGTCGTGACATTATCAAAATATAAAATTTACTGTGATTACATCTTGATGCAACTACTAAAAATATTTGATGTTTCACAGCCAATTCGTGAGTCAATTTGGCCATGATGTTGTATATACGAGATTTGATACATGGTTCAAACAATTTGTAAGTTTATCCATAATGTTCTAACACTATGTAGGTAAATAATATTTGTAAGTTATGCTAACTTATGAATGTTTTTAACACTATGTAGGTAAATAATTCAAATAATGGTGTAAATCAAAATTTGATAGATATATCTTGGAGACCTAGGCGTCATGCCACAACAATGTCTAAGTACGTAGTGAATGGTTATAAATTCCATACATAGGATTGCTCTAAAAATAAAAATAGCAACAACATCGCGGTGTGGGTTCAAGGTGGTGATGACAACCAAGTTGGAGATATTGATTATTATGGTGTGCTGAAAGAAATAATAGAACTAGCATATACAGGTTGGTCATATAAGAAATTGATAGTCTTTAGATGCAAGTGGTTTGATCCAAATCTAACAAGAGTTACAAGAGTACACAACCAATATAACATAATTGAAGTTAATCATACAAGGGAGCATAATCGCTATGATCCTTTCATAACAGCACATAATGTTAGGAAACTGTATTATGCTCATTATCCACTGCAGTAGAATAAGTTCGATTAATGGGTCGTGATAAAAGAAAGCATGTAGGAAGGGTGGAAGTCAAAAATGTGTTAGATGTTGTATATCAAACGGTATCTCCATTGTTCACTCAATAGTGGACGATCTGTTTAAAAATAATTTGGAATATCTTGAACTCATTGGAAGAAGTTGACATAAATAAAATAACAATTATAGAAAATGAGGATGAAGAATCAACTGATGAAGCTCAAACAAGTGAGGACGAAGAATTCTTGGACGAGGAACAATACGTTGATGAGATATAAAAAGTTAGTTTTTTAAAGCATTCTCATTTTATGGCTAGGTTCTTATATGTTTCAATCTAAATATGTATTATATTATGCAGATGACAGGCAAGGGTCAAAGAAACAATGAACCTACTGGTTCTCGGGGTCGAGAATAGGCTAGGAAGGGAAAGAGGATGGTAGATAATAATAATCCCTCTTTCCCACCCTCTATAGAGATGTCTATGTATTATCTTCCACCACATGGCTCTACTGAGCTGCCACAGTATCACTCTACACCTTCATCCAGACACCAGCTCTTTTATCACATGTCCATAGGCCTATACGTCTGACATACATTCCAGTTGCTTTACGACCACGTGGATCATGGCCATCTGCATTGTAGCAATCTATATCACATCCCTACATATCACAGCCACATGGATCTCATCCATACATGTCACATCTACTTGATTCACATCCACTCGGGCCATAAGCATCTGTATCACAACCACTAGAGGTCCATTCAGATATGTCGGGGTCATAGGGATCACAACCATCATCAACGACTCCATCTATTTCGGTCATTCTCCTGGGAGATAGTAGCTTTGACCTCCTACACCGTCCACACATGCCTATAATACACATGCTTCGGATGATGATGATGATGGTAACGAGGAAATGCATTATGATCAATATCACATGATCATCATAGTCTCTGAGGATGATGGGTAAGAGTTATTTGTTATTTTTACGTTTATTATTTTGTAATGATTTACTAAGATATTAATAAGGTTTTATTATTAAATTGCAGGTTCATCCAGAGTAATACAACTACAAATAATCATAAAAACCATCAGAAAGCTTTATGATGGCCGTTATACAACTTGGACTGATTTTCCATTCTTGCTGAAAGAGCAAATTTTCAATCAATTTTAGGTATAAATGTTTTTTAAGCAGTTTAATAGTTTATATTTATAATATTTTCATATTATAATAAACTTTTAAAATACAGAGCAAGTGTGAATGGGAACACCGCAATAGCGCGAAAGTGGTTGAAAATTTGCATCATAAAGCTCGCAAGCGATTGTCGGATGATTTCTCCGATGCTAGAAAGTAGAACAAAAAGACTGACTAGATAATTCAAAATTTTTGGGATGATTTGCAAAGGTAATGGCTTACCGCAAAGTTCTTAGAGAACAGCGATAAAGGAAAGAAAGCTCATGCATATGAGAAGGGAGGCTCCTTGCACACTGGAGGTGCAACCAGCCTAGGGATAATAAAAAGAAGATTAGTACGTAATTTCTTAAATTATTTTAATTTTTAAAGTATATCTATTATGTTTATTAACTAAATTAATTTGTTTTCAGGAAAAGAAGTTGGGGCATCGAATAAATCATGATGCGATATTCATGGAGACGCATATTGTAAAGAAGAAGAAAGAGACGAATGAAGAACGATGGGTCGAGGACCGGGCATCGACTGTATATGTAAGCTTTCACTTTTCTTTTATTATTCTAATTCACTTCAATATAAATTTTAAAATTGTAATTCAATTTAAATTTTCGTATAGGGTCGCTACCAAACTAACATGGATGAATTAATCCGCACTCATCTAGCTGGTAAATCGGGCGAGCTAACCCAACCTTCAGACGATGAAGTTGAAAGAATATGGATGGAATCTGCTGGCGTTCCAATATGGGGGAACATATACGGGCTTCCTACGAAAAATTTCCATAGCTATAAATGTGGAGTGTAAGGAATAGGGACTTCCTTGCAAGGCGAGCAACTTAATGGGGAGAGCCTCTCCCTTATGCGGGAGACTGGGACAATGCTCACATCCGAGCTAGAATTGGCCAAGGAAAGAGAAAGGATTAGAGATGCTCAATTCCTTGGCATGCAAGCTCATATCAGAACTCTCCTGTGTACTGGAGTTTTTTTTTTGCTCCGGTCTCGTGAGTCATCGGTAGAGGCTTGACCTACACGTGATCGTTCATCTCGTCCTCCCCGTGATCGTTCCTTTTGTCCTCCCCATGATCGTTCTTCCCGTCCCCAACAAGACTCTTCTCGACACCGTCTTTTTAGATGAAAGTTCGTCAGGCGATGATGATGTTGTTGTACAAAATTCTCCTTGACTTTTACATACTTTAAACTAGACAAATAGAACCCGTTTTGAACTAGTTGTAATAATTTTTATCTTGGTTTTGGATTTTTATCTTTTGAACTTTGATTTGTTAGTTTTAATATATTTATTGATTGTTGGTGTGTTTTTATTGTTGTTGTCGTGTTGTTGTTATTATTGTTGTTGTTTTATGTTTGTTATTAGGCGTATTGGTATGCTGGCAAGTGGTGTAGCTGCCAAAATAGACATATTATGCCAGATTTAAAACCTAGAAAACTGACCAAAGTTGCTCGATTTCTAATTAAAAAAATATTTTTCCGTAAATTACATACCAAAGTTGGTCGGTAATCAATAAAAAAAATAAAAATTTTTACAATTACCGATCAAAGTTGGTCGTGTAATGAACAAAGAATTCCCAAAATTCAACACTACCGACCAACTTTGGTCGGTACTGTTAAATTTTAATTTTTTTTTAAAAAAAAATATTTTCATTTACCGACCAACTTTGGTCTGTATTATTTTAAATTTAATAATTAATAAAAAAATGTAGTTTACATACACTGACCAACTTTGGTCGATAATATTAAATTTTAAAATATGTTTCTACCAAAGTTGGTCGGTAAATATTTTAAATTCTTCTGCTGGTCGGTATGTTAAAACGACCATCAAAGTAGTGACCAAGCGCGTTTGGATGGATTTTGGTCGGTAATTAGCCATATCCGACCAACGTTGGTTGATTTTTCTGGTCGGTATTTACTGAATTTCTAATAGTGACTCATTCATTAGAATTTGAAGTTTTGTGTCATATCGATCACCATAGCTTTTGTCCTAAGTAATGATTGGTGGCTACGAATAATACTATTTAGTTAGTTATTGATGGTTTGAATTGGAAGGAGAGTCTTGACGTAACTGGTAAAATTATTGCCGAGTGATTAGAAGTTCATAAGTTCACGTGCTGGAAATAACCTCTTGCATAAATATAGGGTAGGCTGCTTACAATTGTTAAGAGAGGAATTTGTAGAAGCTAAAAGGGAATTTGCATGGCGAAAATACCCTAATCTTCAGATAACGAGAGAGAGAAAATGGTGAAAAATATATGATCTTTTTATTAAATTGAATAATCTGCTCTTTCTGAAATGGTCCTCAGTGTTTATATTTATATGGAATGGCTATACAAATAAATGTAAAAGTGGTTATCTCACTAAGTGATACAAAACTGAAAAATACTACTCCCTTCATTTCAATTTATGTGAACTTGTTTGACTGATGGAGTATAAGAAAAAAATAAAGACTTTTAGAATTTGTGGTCCTAAAACAAATCCAAATGGGGCCCAGAGTATTTGAGTGGTTATAGAAGATTTAAAGGTATAATTGTAACTTTAAGCTAAATTGTTACCAAATTTAGAAAGAGTTCATTGTTTTTGGAACAGATGGAAAAGGAAATAGGTTTAATAAACTGGAACAAAGGAAATAGGTTTAAGTAAAAGTTCAATTTATATTATAAAAGTTCAACCATACCTAAAGGTTCAATTTATATCCTACAAGTTCAATTCATATCTTAAAAATTCAATTCACAAGAACAAAACCTAAAAACTAAAAGTTTAATTCATACACTACGAGTTTAAACATAAACAAAAAGTTCAATTAATATCTTACGAGTTTAAACATAAATTAAAGCTTAGGATTATACCCTAAAAATTCAACACATACTCTAAAAGTATGATTCACAAGAACAAATCATAAACCCTAGATTCTAACTAAACTTGTGATGACCCAAAAGTTCATCACTTTACTTACAAGTAAATTCTGCATTCTGAGGCCTTAAAGCCTTCTTTTATCTCACCTCGATTTGTGTGCATGGTCAGGGTGTTTATCTGGAATGCTTTTATGTGAAGATTTGATTAAAAAAATGCTAATTTGGCGTTTAAAATTGAATTTAAGTTGACTTCGGTCAGCATTTTAGGTAACCGGACTCGTACCTGTGATTTAGTTGTCCAGGAGGGTCCCTAGAAAAATACAGAACTTGGATGTATGCTTGAAATTTAATTCCGTGGTTCCTAGCCCGAGAAATGCATTTTTTAAGAAAATTGTTTAACTTAAATTTTCAGAGTTTTTTGAAAGATGAATGTATCTGAAATTGATGGTATCGGGCCCGTATCTTGGTTCCGGAGCCTGGTACATGCCTTATATGGTGATTAGGTTCAGCCTATAAAATTTGGTTAGAAACGAACTTAAAATGACGTGAATCGGACCCTGGGTAGTGAAATTTGAAACTTAAGTGTTCTTGAGATTTTTCCTTGATTTTTATGCTAAATTTATTTTTAAATATGTTAATTTAGCAATTTTATCACACGAGTTAGTCCATATGATATTTTTTAGTTAGTATGCATGTTTAGTTTGGAGGGCCGAGGGCTCGGGTCAGTTTTGTATAGGTTTCGAGATGTTTTTACACTTAGGAAAAATTGCAGGTTTGCTATTTCTGTTGTGCTGGTGTTTTGTTCTTCGCATTCGCGAAGGGACTCTTGCAAACGTGAAGGGTAAGTTAGAGTAAGGAAAATTCCTTCTATGCGAACGCGAAACATAGGTTGCGAACACGGACTTGCTATCGCGAACGCAGAGGTCTTTTGGCCGGGGACTGGGGGAAGAGATTTTGTTCTACGTAAATGAGGCCACTTGATAGTGAACGCGAAGGTTTAAGGAGCTAAAGCTCTGCAAATGCAAGCCATCCAACGCGAACACATAGACCATCTGGGCCTGACTTATCGCGAATGCGACAAGTCCATCACGAACGCGATGAAGGCTTGCCCAGTCATTTTAATACAAATTTAAAAATGGTCAAAACTCATTTCCTTCATATTTTCGAACTCCCAAGACCTAAAGGTGATTTGATTCACTAAAATTCATCCCCAAAGTGTTGGTAATCAATTCTAAACTCGACTCTTTTAATTACTCAACTATTTTCATCACTTTTTTATCAAAAATAAAGAATTTTTATGGTAAAAATTAGGGATTTTGGTAGAATTAGGGCTTGTTACATAATTGGGATTTAAGCCTCATTTTGGGGTCGGATTTTGAAACTAACTACATATTTGGGCTCGTTGGTGAATGAGCGATCGGATTTTGGTCCGAACTTCGGGTTTTGATCAAGCAGGCCCATGGTTGATTCTTTACTTTTTGGGAAAAATGATAGAGAACTTATAATTAAGCATTGGGTATGAATTCTTTAGCCTTTTTTGATGTCGTTACATTAATTTGGACTCGATACAAGTAGTTTAGAGGCAAATTCTAAAGGATAAGTGGTGTTTGATTGTTGAGTTGGCCGTGAAAGTTCGAGATAAGTGTTATGTCTAACCTTAGCTTGAGGGAATAGGTATTGTGATTTAATTGCTATGTGCTAGTGTAGTGTATGACATATAGTTGTGGTGAAGAGTAACTATATGTCATTAACAAGCATGTCCGTGAGCCCCAAATTGTAATCAATGTGTTTCTTAAAATGTACTACACATGCCTAAGTATTTAATTCTCCATGTTGGGAAAGAATAAAGATTATTCTCATGGTATTATTTCATTGTTGAGTGTTGGTTTTAGTTGAGGTTTCATTCGTGCAGTTAAATGTTGATACAAGATTCGTCATAGCTGAGTCCCTTGCCGGGATATGTTTATTCTTATTGTTGATTCCTTTGTCAAAATATTATTGCTTCCTTATTGTTCCCTTGACGGGATTATTTGTGATTGATATTGATTTGTATATTGGGATCGAGTTGCCCACCACAACAATATTATATGGGATCAGGGTACACGCCGCAACATGGAATAATAAGTAAAAACACGAGGTGTTAGGTTACATGCCGCAACAATGATATATGATTTGGATCAGGTTACACGTTGCAACAATGATATATGATTTGGATCGAGTTGCACACTACAATAATATTATTTGGATTGGGTTGTGCGTTGCAACAATAATAAATAAAAGTGAATATTGTGACACCGGTTATGGGTAGAGACGTGTTTTATATTTTTGTACTCGTATTTGGCTAAGTTATCAGATTGCGTCTTTTGCATTTCTTCTATTATTGTTATTATTCTGTTGCTAATCACATATTAGTTTAAAATTGCTAAAAGTTTAAGAAAAAGGGTCATAAGATATATAATACTCGGTTTTCCTAGCTTTTCACGAGTAGGCGCCATCACGACTCCCGGGGGTGAGGAATTTGGATCGTGACAAGTTGGTATGAGAGATCTAGGTTGCTTAGGTATCACAATTCACGGACAAGCTTGGTAGAGTTTGAGGGATCTATATGGAGACGTCTATGATTATCCCCAAAGGCTACAGAGTTAGGAATAGTTTCACTTCTATTCATCTCGGTCGTGCGGTTTGGTATCTCAATGCTAATTGGATTTCTACTCTGTTCTTTTACAGATGGCGAGAATATGTGATTCTTCATCCGCTGACCAGCAGCCCGAGCCCCCAATAGTTCACACAAGGGGCAGAGGACAAGGATGCAGATGTGCTAGGGGCCGAGGTAGGGGCAAAGCTCAGCCAAATTAGTAGCACTAGTGGTGGAGCCTCAGGTAGAGTTTGATGATGTCTCATCCCTAACGGTTCCGGTACGCCCAGCTCAGATCCCAAAGGGGTTCATTACTACCCAAGTATTCCAGGATGCTCTGGTCCATCTAGTGGGCCTTATAGAGAGTGTCGCCTAGGCAGGCTAAATTCTAATAGCACTCGCTATCTCTCAAGATGGGGGAGAAGCACAGACTCCCGCTACCCGCACTCCGAAGTAGATGGTTCCCTAGTTTTAAACTCTAGAAACTTATCCAATTAGAGTAGTTTAGCCGTGTGTAGTAGCTCAGACCGGTGATAGAGCAGCTATGTATGCCGATGCTTTGTGAAGATTTTTCACTATTACTTTTGGTGGTACATCTTTAGAGGATCCTCAGGATTACATCGACAACTTTCATGAGGTCTTCAGGAATATGGGGATAGTGGAGGCCAACAGGGTCGACTTTGCTACTTTCCGCCAGTCAGGTTTCGCCAAGACTTGGTGGAGGTATTATTGTTTGTCTAGGCTAGCTGAGTCTCATGCCTTGACTTAGGATCAGTTATCTCAGTTATTTCTGGAGAAGTTGTTTCCTATCACTCATAGGGAGGACTATCAGAGGCAAAATGAGCGTCTCCAGCAAGGTTCTATGACCATCACTCAGTAAGAAACCATATTTATTGCTTTTTCCCGTTATACCCTTATCATACTTCATAGAGAGAGGGGGTGAAGAGGTTTATTGAGGGACTTGCTCAACCGATTCGATTGCAGATGGCTAAGGAGACTGGGAGCGAGGTTTCTTTTCAGGATACGGCCAATGTGTCCAGGAGATTTGAGATGGTTCTATCGTAGGGTAGTGATCAGGGGTCTAACAAGAGACCCCGTCATTCAAGCAGGTTTAGTGGTGCCTCATCTGCAGTAAGGGATTCTTTTGGCATGGGCCATCCTCCTAAGTCGTTTCATTCAGCACTTGAGACTTCTCATATGCAGTATTCTGATCAGCAGTCATGTCGTGCAACATCAACTCCTATTATAGCACCTCCTATTCATAGCTATTCTCATGGTCAACCAGCCCACTATGGTCAGTCTCAGTCCATCATCCACAACACTCAGGTGGATGCTTGGAGTATGGTAAATATGGTCATATTCGGAGGGATTGTCCGAGATTAGTGGGTGTTCAGTTGCAGCAACAGGGTTTCGGTACTATGATTCAGGCACCAAGTGTTCCACCACCCGCGCAGCCAGCTAGGGGTAGTGGTAAAGGTGCTAGAGGTAGAGATAGAGGTATTAGAGGTGGAGGTCAGGCCGCTAGAGGTGGAGGCCAGTCAGCAGGTAGTCGTCCTAAGGATGTTGCTCAAAGTGGTGGGGCCCATCCCCGATGTTATTCTCTTCCATCCAGGCTCACGGCTCAGGCCTTTGACGCAGTTATCATGATACCGTTCTGGTTTGTAGTATATATAATTTAGTTCTATTTTATCCAGGGTCTACGTACTCCTATGTGTCATCTTATTTACCCCGTACCTGGTCATGCCTAGTGAGTTTTTGAGTGCTTTTGTATATGTGTGTACACTGGTGGGTGATTCTATTATGGTGGATCGTGTCTATCATTCATATATAGTTGTGATTGGGGGTTTTGAGACCCGAGTAGATTTGTTACTTTTGGATATAGTCGATTTTGATGTCTTGTTGGGGATGGACTGATTATCACCTTACCATGTTATCTTGGACTGTCATTCCAAGATTGTGATCTTAGCTCTACCTGTTCTACCTCATTTAGAGTTGAAAGAGACTCCTAACTATTCTAACCGTAGGGTTATCTCATATATGAAGGCTTGGCGTATGGTTGAAAATAGAGGTTTGGCCTATTTGGCGTATGGGCGTGAATCTAGTGTTGAGGGTCCTTCTATGGATTCTCTGTCTGTTGTTCGTGAGCTTCCCGAGGTATTTCCTTTAGACCTGCTCAGTAAGCCACCTGACAGGGATTGATTTTTGCATTGATATGGCTCTGGGGACTTAGCCTATTTCTATCCCACCGTATCGTATGGCCCTTCCTGAGTTGAAAGAATTGAACGAGCAGTTACAAGACTTGCTTGATAAGGGATTTATTAGACCTAGTGTCTCATCTTGGGGTGCGCCGGTGTTGTTTGTTAAGAAGAAGGGCGAATCAATGATGATGTATATAGATTTATCAGCAGTTGAACAAGGTTACAATCAAGAATAAGTATCCATTTCCAAGGATTGATGATTTTTTTGATCAGCTTCAAGGTGCTAAGGTATTCTCGAAGATTGACTTGAGATCTGGCTACCATCAGTTGAGGATTAGGGCATCCGATGTCACTAAGACAACTTTCCACACTCGGTTCGGGCATTATAAGTTCTTAGTGATGTCATTCGGGTTGACGAATGCCCTAGCATCTTTCATGGAATTGATCAATCGAGTGTTCAAGCCTTACTTGAATTCATTTGTATAAGTCTTCATTGATGATATTTTGATTTATTCCCGCAGTCGGGGGAGCATGAGCAGCATCTAAGAGTTGTTCTTCTAACTTTGGGAGATAGTCAATTGTGTGTTGAGTTTTCGAAGTGCGAGTTTTGGTTGGGATCAGTTGCTTTCTTGGATCACGTTATATCAACAGAGGGTATTCAAGTAGATCCGAGGAATATACAGGCAGTCAAGGACTAACCTAGACATGCATCAGCTATTGAGATCTGGAGTTTCTTGGGCTTGCCAGGCTATTACCGTCAGTTTGTGGAGGGGTTTTCATCTATTCCCCTATGACCAGGTTGACCCAGAATGGTGCCCAGTTCAGGTGGTCGGAGGAATGTGAGGCGAGCTTTCAGAAGCTCAAGACAACATTGACTACGGCACCCGTGTTGGTTTTTCCCATAGGTTCAGGGCCATATACAGTGTATTATGATGCATCGCGTATTGGACTTGGTGCGGTATTGATGTAGAATGGCACGGTTATTGCATATGCTTCACAACAGTTGAAGGTTGACA
This sequence comes from Nicotiana benthamiana, assembly GCA_034376525.1. Classification (NCBI taxonomy): domain Eukaryota; kingdom Viridiplantae; phylum Streptophyta; class Magnoliopsida; order Solanales; family Solanaceae; genus Nicotiana; species Nicotiana benthamiana. The sequence continues at coordinate 176,935,822 of CM067339.1, forward strand.
AGAAAAATTATCCAGTTTACGATTTAGAGGTAGCAGCCATTGTTCACGCGTTAAAGATTTGGAGGCATTATTTGTATGGCGTTTCATGTTAGGTGTTCACAGATCACAAGAGTTTGCAATACTTGTTCAAAAGGTGGTTGGAGCTATTGAAAGACTATGATATCACTATCTTATATCATCCACGGAACGGCAATGTAGTGGCCGATGCTTTGAGTAGAAAGTCAGCCAGTATAGGCAGTATTGCGTATATTCCGGTAGGTGAGAGACCTCTTTCTTTGGATGTTTAGGCATTAGCCAATCAGTTTGTGAGTTTGGATGTTTCTAAGCCTAGCCGTGTGTTAGCTTGCACAGTCGCTCGTTTTTATTATTTGAGCGTATCCGATATTGGTAGTATGAAAATCCTCATTTTTTCCCTATAGAGATACGGTGTGGCACGGAGCTGCCAAGTAGGTTACAGTTAGAGATGATGGAGTTCCAAGGATACAAGATTAAGTGTGTGTGCCTAATGTAGATGGACTTCGAGAGTTAATTATAGAGGAGGCCCATAGTTCCCGGTACTCTATTCATCCGTGCACCGCTAAGATGTATCAGGACTTGCGGCAACATCATTGGAGGAGGAGGAAGAAGAAGGATATTATGGCATATGTGGCTCGGTGTTTGAATTGTCAGCAAGTAAAGTACGAGTTGTATGAAGCCTATCCTGAGTGATCCTGACCTTGTCCAAGGCATTACCTAGATCCGTACCCAACAACCAAGCCTCTCTCGGCTCAAACCATCGAATCGGAGACCGACACCGCCTACAATATAAAGCCTCATAAGGAGCTATCTGAATACTTGACTAGTAGCTGTTGTTGTAGGCAAACTCCACTAAAAGCAAAACCTGATCCCCAAGCCTCCGAAGTCAATAACACAAGCTCAGAGCATATCCTTAGGAATCTGAATAGTTCGCTCGAACTGCCCGTCCGTCTGAGGATGAAACGATATGCTAAACTCAACTCGTGTGTCCAACTCTTGAGAAACTGCTCCCCAGAAATGTGAGGTAAAATACGTACCTTGGTCTGAAATGATTGATATGGTCATACCATGAAGGAAAACAATCTACCAAATATAGATCTCAGCTAACCTCTCAGAAGAATAGGAGACTGCCATAGGAATAAAATACGTTGACTTGGTCATCCTATCAACAATAACCCACACTATATCGAACTTCCTCTGAGTCCGTGGGAGTCCAACAACTAAGTCCATAGTGATATGCTCCCAGTTCCACCAGGAATCTTAACCCGCTGACAATTCAAGCACTGAGCCACATATGCAACAATGTCCTTCTTCATTCTCCTCCACCAATAATGTTGCTGCAAATACTGATACATCTTGGAAGCGCCCCGATGGATAGAGTACCGATAACTATGGTCCTCCTCTAAAATAAACTCTCGGAGCCTATCCATATTAGGCACACAAACTCTACCCAGTAGCCTCAAAACTCCATCATCTCCTAATGTAACCTTCTTGGCACTTTTCGAGCTACACCATGTCTCTAAGGACACACAATGAGGATCATCATACTACCAATCTCATATACGGTCCAATAAAGAAGATTTAGCAAATGTGCAATCTAATACACGATTGGGATTAGAAACATCCAACCTCATGAACTAATTGGCCAAAGCCTGAAAATCCATGGCAAACAATCTCTCACGGACCGGTATATACGCAAGACTGCCCATACTGGCTGACTTCCTACTCAAAGCATCGGCCACCACATTGTCCTTTCCTATATGATATAGGATGGTGATATCATAGTCCTTCAGCAGCTCCAACCACCTTCTCTGCCTCAAATTTATCTTCTTCTGCTTGGACAAGTACCGCAGACTCTTTTGATCCATGAACACCTCGTATGCCATGCCATATAGATAATACATCCAAATCTTCAACGTGTGAACAATGGCTTCTAGCTCCAAATCATGAACCGAATAGTTCTTCTCATGAATCTTCAACTAGTGTAAAACATAAGCAATGACATCGCCGTCCTGCATCAATACCGCACCAAGTCCAATATGAGATGCATCATAATAAACTGTATAAGGCCCTGAACCTATGGGAAAAACAAATACCGGTGTCGTAGTCAAAGCTGTCTTGAGCTTCTGAAAGCTCGCCTCACACTCGTCCGCCATCTGAACTGGGCACCCTTCTGGTTCAACCTGTTTATCATGGCTACAATAGATGAAAACCTCTCCACAAACCGACGATAATAGCCTGCCAATCCCAAGAAACTCCGGATCTCTGTAGCTAATTCTAGTCTAGGCCAGTTTTGACTACCTCTATCTTCTTCGGATCTAGCTGAATACCATCTGCAGAGACAACTTGACCCAAGAAGGTAACTGACCTCAACCAGAACTCACACTTTGAAAACTTGGCATACAACTGACAGTCTCTCAAAGTCTGAAGAATTACTCTCAAATGTTGTTCATGCTCCTCCTGGCTGTGGTAATAGATCAAAATATCATCAATAAAGACTATCACGGACAAATCCAAGTAAGGCCTGAACACTCGATTTATCAAATCCATAAAAGCTGTTGAGGCATTTGTCAACTCGAATAACATCACTAACTCATAATGCCCGTACCAAATGTGAAAAGTTGTCTTAGTGACATCGGATGCCCTAATCCTTAGCTGGTGGTAGCCAGATCTCAAGTCAATCTCCGAAAATAAATTGGCACCATGAAGCTGATCAAACAAAGTATTAATCCCCGGTAATTGATACTTATTCTTGATCGTAACCTTGTTCAATTGCTAGTAATATATACATATTCTCATCGATCCGTCCTTCTTCTTAACAAACAACACCGGCGCACTCCAAGGAAAAACGTTGGGCATAAGGAATCTTTTACCAAGCAAGTCTTGTAACCGCTCCTTCAACTCTTTCAACACAGGCAGGGCCATACGATACAGCGGAATAGAAATGGGTTGAATACCCGGAGCCAAATCAATGCAGAAGTCAATATACCTGTTAGGTGGCATACCCGACAAGTCTGATGGAATTACTTCAAGAAACTCACGAACAACAGGCACAGAATCAATAGAAGGAACCTCAGCACTAGTATCACGAACATATGCCAAATACGCCAAACACCCCTTTTCGACCATACGTAGAGCCTTCACATAAGAGATAACACTAGGGGTAGAATGACAAGGAGTTCCTCTCCACTCTAAATAAGGTAAACCCGGCAAGGCTAGGGTCACAGTCTTGGCATGAAAGTCCAAGATAACTTGGTAAGGTGATGGCCAATCCATCCCCATTATGACATTAGAATCAACTATTTCTAGAAGTAACAAGTCTACTTGGGTCTCAAGACCACCAATCACAACTACACAAGAATGATGGACACGATCTACCATAATAGGATCGCTTACTAGTGTAGACACATATACCGGAGCACTCAAAGACTCACTAGGTATGACTAGATATAGTGCAAAATAAGATGACACATAGAAGTGTGTAGACCCTAGATCAAATAGAATTGAATCATCTCTACTACAAACCATAATGATACATGTGATAACTACATCAAATGCCTGAGCCTTAGGTTTGGCTAGAAGAGCATAACACTGAGGCTGAGCCCCTCCACCATGAACTACATCTCTGGGACGGCCCGCTACTGGTTGGCCTCCATCTCTTGCTGCCTGACCTTCACTTCTACTATCTCTATCTCCACCTATAGCACCCCTACCCCGACCCCTAGCTGGTGGAGCAGGCGGTGGAACACTTGGTGCCTGAACCATTGCACGGGAACCCTGCTGCCGTGACTGAATACCGACCAACCTTAAATAAGCCCTTCGGATATGACCATACTCACCTCACTCAAAGCATCCACGTATGAGATGCGGCTGAGGAAACTGAGACTGACCTTGGAAACTTGAATGACCACTCCAAAAACTCTTGAGCGATGGTTCACTGATATGAGCTGGTGGTGTATTGTAGGGCTACTTATTAGAAAAAAGCATATGAGAACCACGACCACCTGGAGCACCGTGAGAAACTCGAAGTGCAGACTGAAAAGTCCTAGGATGATGGCCTCTACCATATGAGTCCCTGCCTCCAGACGAGACACCACTGAATCTACTTAAATGATAAGGCCTCGTGTCAGACCCTTGACCACCCCCTATAATAGAACCATTTCAACTCTCCTAGCCATATTGGATGCCTCCTGAAAATAAATCTCACACCTTGTTTCCTTAGCCATTTGAATTCGAATAGGCTGAATAAGCCCCTTAATAAACCTCCTCACTCACTCACTCTCTCTCTCTCTCTCTATCTCTCTCTCTCTCTCTCTCTCGGTGGGATGTATGATAAGAGCATGATGGGCCAATTCGTTGAATCTGGTCTCGTACTAAGTAACATTTATAGAACCTTGCTGGAGACACTCAAACTGTATCCGATAGATCTCTCTTTGAGTGATAGGGAGAAACTTCTCCAGAAATAGCTGAGTAAAGTGCTCCCAAGTCAAAGCTCATGATCTGGCTAGTCTAGCCAAACAATAATCCCTCCACCAAGTCTTGGCTGGTCCAGACAAGCGGAAAGTAGCAAAGTCAACCCATTAGTCTCCACTATCCCCATGTTCCTGAGAACCTCATGACAACTGTCTAGAAAATCCCCGGAGATCCTCAAAAGATGCACCGCTGAAAGTAGTAGTGAATAGGTTGGTGAACGTGTCCATTCTCCACAAAGAATCGGCAGACATAGCTGCTCCATAACTGGACTGAGCTGCCACACCTGGTTGAACTTCTCCAACTGGATGAGCTGTTGGATTCTGAAACTAGGGAGGCATCTGCTTCAGAGTGCGAGTAGAAAGAGTCTGGGATCCTCATCCAGTCTAAGAGATGACTGGTGCTACAGGAAGCAGGCCTGCCTAGGTAACACTCTCCATAAGGCCCACTAGACGGACCGGAGCATCCTGGAGTACTAGGTAGAATTAAACCCTTCTAGAACTTGAGTTGGGCCCACCGTAACTTTCTGGACTGGAACCTCATCATCAAAGTCAACCTATGGCTCTGCCACTAGTGCTATTGCTCTGGGATAAGCTCTATCGCACCTCGGCCTCACCCGCTTCCCCTCATGGGAGCTGCTGCTGGGGGCTCAAGGTTTAGATCAGCGAATGATGAAGCCAATGTTCTCAACATTTGCGAAAGAACATAGTAGAAATCCAATCAGCATTGAGAAAGACCTATGTAACCTAGAGTTCTGATACCAACTGGTCACGACCAGGATTTCCCAACCTCGGGAGTCGTGTTGGCGCCTACTAATAAAAGCTAGGCAAGCCATTGGTGTGAATAATTAATCATTTCCTAATTTTAAATTCTTTAACAGTTAGGAACAATAGCTTATAAATATCGATCCAAATATAATATTTTTATGACGTGCAACCCGATCCAAATATAATAATGTCGCGGTGTGCAACCCGATCTAAATATAGTATTATTGCGGCGTGCAACTCGATCAACTATAATATTTTTACGACGTGCAACCCGATCCTAACGTAATATTATTGTGGTGTGCAACCCGATCCATATCATTATATAAAATTCAACACCAATCGCTAAAAGAGTCCTGGCAAGGGAGCAATAATAAAACAACACCATCATGGAAAGAAAATTGACTATACAAGTAAATACATCCCAGCAAGGGAGTCAGCTATAACCAAACTTGTTCCAACATTTAACTTCACAAAGAAACCTTAACTAGAACCAATCCTCAACCATAAGCAACTTCCACGAGAATTGCCCAACACGGAAAATTCAACAACTTAGGCATTCGTAGTACTTATTAAGAACCCAATTCAATTTAAGACTCATGGTCTTGCATGACACCAACGTATAGATACTCATCACCAGGCCTATACGTCGTATTCAATGAGTAACTCATAGAAAATAGGACTCAAATCTTAATCCCTCAAGCTATGGTTAGACCAAATACTTACCTCGATGCCACGAACACAATACAAGCCTCAACTATCGCTTTACCTCATAAGTACACCACCAACTCACTCGTATCTAGCCATAAGTTACTTAATAATATTAGTAAGTGCTAAACTAATCAATTGTAATGCATGAAAATACATTTTCTAAAGTTTTTCCCAAAAAGTAAAAAAATCAACCTTAGACCCGCTTGGTCCAAACCCAAAATTTGAACAAAATCCCGAATACCCATTCACACCCGAGACTGGATATATAATTGATTTTGGAATCCAACCTCAATTTTCAGGTCTAAAACCCCAAATTTCAATATTCTTAGGATTTACCCAAAATTCCCAATTCCACCATGAAAACCCTAGATTCTAGGATGAAATCTTGTAAAAAGAAGTTAAGGAGTAAAGAATATGAGTTAATATCACTAACTAATGTTTTGGAGAATAAAGGTTCTTTGAAAAATCGCCTCTTATGTTTTTGAATTTTTGAAAAATGAAAAATAACTAAAAATCTCGATAAAATGAGTGTGGCCACGGAGCTCACAATGTTGATTGCAGTGACATGCTTTAGTATTTTGGCTATACCTTTCTCTACAGATTTTCAAAATTGTGGTTTTCTTACCTTTATGGAAACTAGACATAAAGGGCTACAACTTTCATATTTGAATCATCTCAAAATTCATTGTAGATCAAAAGATATCGGCTTACGAAGTTGGACCAATGAAACTGCAGGTTCTTCCTCACTGCGGACAGCACAAAATCGAGTGTGGTTGCAAAGCACCTACCGCGGACAGCACAAATCCTTGCGGACCGGAATGGCTGGTTCAGAGATTTGCAATTTCTCTGAACCTGCAAAAGCTATGTTTTAAGCCTAAAACAACCCGGAACCTACCGAAACTTACCCGACCCCTCGGGACTTCAAACCAAATGTGTATACTAACTCGAAAACATCATATGGACCTACTCATATGATTACACCATCACAATAACATATAAAACTATGAATTAAACCTTAAAACTCATCATTTTCATCAAGAACACTTAAAGTTCATAACTCTTCCATCGAAAGTCCAACTCACGTTAAATAGACTCCCTTTTCAAATTTCACAGTTATCATTCAAATACTATAAAAAGTTTGTACTGGGCTACGGAACCAAAATACGAGCTCGATAACAATGGTTTCGAATATTAATTCTTTTCTTCATTTCTTAGATATTTTAGCAAAATAATTTCTTTCAAAAATTGATTTCTAAGGCTTAGGACCTCGAAATTTATTTCCGGCCATCCGCCTAAGTCCCATATTTACTGCGGATTTTCCAGGATCGTTGAAATACGGATCCGGGTCCGTTTTCTTAAAATGTTGACCAAAGTCAACCAAAATAAAATTTTTAACTCTAGAAATTTCTATTTCTCATCTTTTCACATAGAAGCTTTTCAGATATAGGTCCAGACCACACACTCAAATCAAGGGGAGGTAAAAGAGAGGTTTTTTAAGCCTCAAAATACTTAATTTATTTCTAAAAAAAGGGATGAACTTTTGGGTCATCACATATATAGAGTAATAACAATTAAAAATACATTTAGTAATATCTTAATTTATATTATAAAAATATATTATATTATTATTTCAACATCATAAACTTCTCACATCAATATCAACTTCTACCAACCTAAAATTACATAACAAGATATATATATATATATATATATATATATATATATATATATATATATATATATATAAATATATATATATATATGAATGATAATTTACTAACAACCAATATATTCTAATTTTTGGGAGTTACCAACATATAATACAATTGGAGGGTAATTTGCTCTATATTGCTAGTTACCTCAATTTTAAGCACACAATTGAAGTCACATTATTTGTTACAATTTAAATGATACATTAGGGATATAGTTAAAATTAATATATTACAATTAAAATGGCTTGAGTTCTACAGGCGCACGTTAAACAAGGCAACTAACGTATGCTTATGACGATGGCTAGACGGAGATCTCAACCAATTGCACCATCTACGATATCGAAAGAGGACGATGGAGGACGACTGGTAACACCGGAAACATTAATGCCACAACTGATAGGTCAAATGAAACTAGTTCATTGGATGATTGGAATGGGAAGTGCTCCAACGGTCATGCAAGCTTCGAAATGCAACAACAATGAGAAGCCAGTGGAGGTAGATCTTAACAATGCTGCGAGGAAGTTCAATTTCTCAATAAATCGAGCAGATCCAACTCATATAAAACCGACCTCAGTTGATGTGGTCAAAAGAAACAAATCTTTACATAAGTGAATGAAATTGGATTATTATACACTAGTATTGAAGGAATGGACGAACATCGTGAGGTTGAATAGAGCGGAAGTTGTACAGCAAACACAAAAATGGAAGGAGGCGGTTATTGGGTATGTATTGGGTGGAAATCCTTCTTTAAAAGAGATGTTAAAGTTTGTGTATGGAGTATGGAATTTCATTACGACACCTCAAGTGTTTCTGCATGATGATGGCTACTTCATATTTAGATTTATTTCTGAGGATAATAAGAATATCCTCATTGAACAAGGGCTTGAAATATTCCATAATCGACCTTTGATTTTGAAGCAATCGGAGCTAAATTTTCATATGAATAAGGAATTGACTAGAGAAATACCTATTTGGGTGATTTTCCCAGGATTGCCTATACAGTACTGAACTCAGGAAAATTTGGAGAGAATATCCAGCTATATACGGAAACCTATATGCTCAGATAGACTGATAGCTGAAGAGGAGAGAATGTATCACAAGAACATCCAGATGATATGCTAATTGAAGAAGAAGAAGAAGAAGAAGGACAATAGAGAGTTAAAACATTGGAGTACGAATAGAAGCCTGTATTTTGTGAAAAATGCTACCAAATAGGTACTCATGAAGAGAATTGTGAGAAAGCAGTGAGGTACAACAAGCAGGAAAATAAAAGCAACAAATAGGCATAAACCAGATCAAAAACAGTGAAGGGCAAAAACTATTACTGAACAAGTAATAGGGAAGACGGGACAAAGTAATATACAAGAGGAAAACCAGCCGACTGAGAAACAAGAAATGAAAAAAGAGCAGAATATGATATCAACATCGGGACAATAGGACAAAGGGGAACCTGAGCAGGAAATGGATATGCAGACATTTAAGACAGCCAGAGGGAAACAGAAGATGAAGGATAAGACCAATTCACAACAAAGGGGAGCATTACTGGAGAAAGAGATTATAAACATGCTGAATAAAAATAGGTGCAGTCCATTCGTGATACAAGATGCTAATAGTACTAAAAGAAGGACTGAAGGGATTAGCCTCAATGAGGAAAATCCTCCAAGATCCTTAACTCATGGAATATAGGAGGGCTCAACAAGCCCTTTAAGCAAAAAGAACTCAAGGCCTTTTTGCTTACCCAAAAAATTGCTTTAATAGGTTGCTTTGAGACAAGAATAAAACCTAGAAGTGGAATGAAAATCAAAAACAATTTTAACAAGGAAAGGAATATATACTCAGATGAAGCTGCAACAAACAATGGAAGGATTTGGATATTCTGGAAAGACAGTTTTGTGTAGGTCCAAATAATTGGGAATACATTTCAGTTAATGCATTGTAAGGTAAAAGAAAATGGATCAAGCTTCTCAAGGTATGTTACATTTGTATATGGGATGAACAAACTAAATGAAAGAAGAAATTATGGGAGCAGCTGAGGCAGATTAGTAAAAGTATGCAAGAGGCTTAGCTAGTTATTGGAGATTTCAATAATGTGTTGTCAGTTAATGATAGGCTCAATGGGAAACTAGTACATCAGGAGAAATAACATATTCTAGGGAAATGTATAAAAGATGTTGGGTTGGGCCAATTGAACACGAAAGGGTGTGAATGGTCATGGTGAAACAAAAGAGATGCTGAGGATAGAATTACAGTAACATAGACTAGGAATTTGGAAATTTTTCTTGGCTAACTCATTATAGTAGTCTAAAAGCAAGTTTTGAATTGCTAGGTATCTCAAATTACTCCTCCTAAACCATTCAGATTACATATTGTGCTTCTGAAGCTGAATAAGTTTGAGGAAGTTGTTCAAGAGATATTGCATCTTTGTGACAAACCAGTATAGTACCTGTGATGACAAAATTAGAGGCAACAGCCTTGGTACGGGCAGGAAGGGCATAGTATCTAGCCTGGCATCCCCCTCTAGGGAGACCTCTTCCTCCCCAACTTCAACTTCTAGCAGGCTAAGCAGGTGGGGTAGCAACTACAGCTGTAACCATAGCCCGAGAACTCTGCGAGGCATGCTGTGGATGGGAAGTCTGTGGAGATGCACCCCTCCAAGTCTAGGTATATCCCTCACCATATGGAGTGTATCACCACATTGGAAGAGTGTGGTGGTTGTAACCTACTCAGGCCAAGTCTGCTAGACTGACCTCTAAAAACATCCTGCGCAGGAGGCACGCTAGAAATTGGAGGTACATAATAAGGCTCTAGGGGCCTAGGAGGAGCTGGAATACCACTGGCATCTTTAATAATTAAATGAAAAGGGAAACTCATACAACCTCTAACCATGACGAACTATAGTTGGGGCACAAGCACCAAAATAATAGCCCGACTCTCGAGACCTCTCGGCCTCCCTCTCCTCTCTCTCTCTCCCTAGCATGCATACCCTCAATCCTCCTAGAAATGCTCATCACCTATTGATAATGAATATATATCTCCAACTCAAGAGCCGTGCAATAACAAATGTTGAGAATAACCCCTAAATAAATCGGCGAACCCTGTTACGAACCGTAAAAACCAAAGCTAGAGCATGCCTAGCCAAAAGAGTATAACGAACTGCTTGCTCTGAGACAATCATAGCACCCTGGCGCAGATACTCAAACTCTCTACGCCATATGTCTTTGAGGCTATGAGGAACATACTCTCTCAGGAATAGATCTAAAAACTGAGTCCAAGTCAGGGAAGCTGCCTCATCCGGACTGCCTAACTCATAAGTGTGCCACCACTTATAGGCGGCTCCTCAAAACTAGAAGGTAGAGAAAGAAACCCCAAACGATCCTAAGATACTCATGGTACAAAGAATACAGTAGTACTCATCCAGAAATCTAAGAACATTAGGTGATATTAAACCACTAAAAATGGGAGGCGTATACTTCTTGAACATCCCAAGCCTCCAATGTTCATCCTCAGGAACCGTTGCTCTATCCTTGGGCTAATCTGGAACAATAGGTTGTACCTGAATAATATTTGGAACCTACTAAACATGCACTCACTGCTCAGGAGTGCGAGCGACGAGAGTCAGTGCTCCTCCCCTGGCCTGGGATGTAGCTGCAACAAGGGGAAGCAACCCTGCCGAAGTGGTTTGCATGCTCATGACCTGCGCTACAGTCTCCTGAAGTGTTGGCATGGTAGTAGCAGTAGGTGTATTATGTGTCTGGGCTCTGGCTGGAACTGTTGGTGGTACCTTGATGGCAGCTTGCATGAGTGCTCTGGCTGCACCGCGTGTGCGCCCTTGACCTCTACACCGGCCATGGCCTTTGATGGTTGCACTGGTATTTCTACTTCCTAAGAAAATCATCAAGTTGATAAATTCAGTTTGTAGAATTTCTTGTGGACTGGAAGTACTAAGCATTCAAGGAAATCTTTGGTTACTTAGGACACTATACGCAAACCAAGATCAGCAGGAGGATTAAATATATTAGATCTCTATTACTGGAATAAGGTTGCTCTATACAAGTTATTATGGTCCATAACTGAGAGGAATGAGAACTTGTGGATTCAATGGGTCCATAATTTCTACATTAAAGACAGGAATATTAGAAATATGGGTTCTCCAAAGAAAGAAAGCTAGATAATCAAGAAGATTTTTTATGCAAGAGAGTGGTTCATGCAAAGATGCCAAAATGACAAACTGGATTCTTATTGTAAGGGATGTAAGTTCTATATCGAAAATATTTTACAAGGCTTCAAGACCTCAGTACCAAAAGTGAAACTGGAAGAGATTAGTGACCACCTCAAAAGCAATTCCAAGACATCAATTCATTTTTTGGTTGGCACTACACAAAAGATTGGCTAGTGTTGAAAGATTACAAAAATAGGGTATAGCAATTAACAAAGATTGTGTACTATGCAGCAGGAGCACTGAGGAAACATTTGATCATTTACTGTTTGAGTGTACATACTCCAGAAATATGTAGAATGCAATATTGAACTGGATAGAAATACATCATCAAATAGGAAGCAAGGATGAGGAAATAGAATGGATAATAGAGGTGGTAGTGAATAGAACAAAGGGTGAAATACTAGTATTTCCATCTTTAGCAGTAGTATATCAGATATCAAAGGAAAGAAATAATAGAAGATTTCAAGGAATTGAGATAACATATAACAAAAGGACAAAAAGAAAATGTCCTAATATTGCATATCCGAAGACATCAAGTAGATAAATAGAGTAAAGAGTTAGAAAAATTGAATAGTTATCCTAGCTAGATAGAAATGGTAACTAGGTATTGATAAGAGAATGTTAGTTTGATATTTTTTTTCAATAGATTACAAAAGGATATATAGGAACTAGCTCAAGAGTCCAAAAGAAATAGGGGATTGTAAATATTCTACTTGGTTAAATAAAGTTTTTTATTTTAACCAAAATATATATATATATATATATATATATATATATATATATATATATATATATATATATTATAATTAAATAAGTGTTAACCTACTTTAAATATTTTTCTTCTAAAATGCACATGTACTAAAAGAAGATAGTTCTTACATGTAATTCTTATATAAATGAATCTTACCTTATGATTTTATGATTCACATTATTTTGTGTAGATAGCAATCCCAAATAGAGCAATTATATTCATCTATGCGCTTACCCTATCCAAATCTATCTTATGCTAATTGACACACACACACACAAAAACTTCATTAGCATAGCAACTACTAGCACTAAACACTACTCAAACTTTATTCCTCCTAGACCTCAACCACAGGCACCAACAAGTCACAAAACACTACTCAAACTTGTACCAACTCTTAAAATACCTAAAACAACATCGAAACCTCGAATTAATCATGGATTTAAGCCTAAGAACTCTAATATTCTCAAAATAAGCTTTCGATCAAAAAGTCTATCAACCCTCGCTCGAATGACCTGAAAATTTTTACACACGTCACATTCAACACTACAGACTTACTCTAACTTTCGGAATTCCATTACGACCCTCAGATCAAAATCTCACTATCAGACCGGAAACATCAAAATTTAACTTTAGGCATTCCAAGACTAAATTAGCTATGGACCTCCAAAATATAATTTGATTGCTTCCCTAAGACCGAAATTACCCAACGGAGCTAATAGAACCATTAAATTTCTATTCCAAAGTCGTCTTCACACTATTTTGACTATGGTCAACTCTCCAACACTTATACTCTCATTTGGGGACTAAGTGTCCTAAAACTCTTCGAAACTCATAACCGAACGTACCAGCAAATCATTGTGGCAGAAATAACTTAAGAAAAGCAGTTAATAGGGGATCGGGGAGTAAATTCTTAAGACGACCGCCCGGGTTGTCATACCCTCCGACACTTAAACATTCGTCTGTTCTCGAATGAGCATAGAGACATACCTGAAGTAGTGAAAAGATGAGGTAACGGCTATGAATATCCTGCTCGATCTCCCAAGTCGCCTCCTCGACTGGCTGACCCCGCCACTGAACCTTCACTGATGCAATGTTCTTTGACCTCAGCTTTCTAACCTGCCTATCCAATATTGCCACTGACTCCTCAACATAGGATAGATCCTGGTCCAGCCAGATTGAATTGAAATCCAACACGTACGACGGATCATTGTGATACCTCCGAAGCATTCAAACATGGAATACCAGATGAACTCCTTCCAGGCTGGGAGGTAAGGCAAGCTCATAAGAAACCTCCCCAACACGCCTCAATATCTCAAAAACGAAAATAAACCTCGGACTTAACTTCCCTATCTTCCCAAATATCATAATGTCCTTCATAGGTGAAACCCTAAGCAGAACCCGCTCTCGGGCCATATAGGAAACATCTCGAACCTTCCGGTCGACATAGCTCTTTTGTCTGGACTAGGCTATACGGAGTCTAACCTAAATCACCTCAACCTTTTCCAAAGCATCTAGAAGTAAGTCTGTGCCTAATACTCTAGCCTCACCCGGCTCGAACCAACCCACCAAACATCAACAACACCTACCATATAAAGCCTTATACAATGGCATCTAAATGTTGGACAGATAGTTGTTGTTGTATGCAAACTCCGCCAATGGCAAGAATTGATCCCAAGATCCTCCAAACTCGATCACACACACATAGAGCATATCCTCAAGAATCTAAATAGTACTTGGGGTGTCCGTCCGTCTAAGGGTGAAATGTTGTACTCAACTCTACCCGAGTACCCAACTCATGCTGAATGGCCCTCCAGACCGTGATGTGAACTAAGTACCTCTATCCGAAATGATGGAAACTGGAACACCACGCAGATGAACAATCTCCCAAATATAGATCTTTGCCAACCGCTCTGAAGAATTATTAAGTAGTACACACATGAATAAAGTGAGCGGACTTGGTCAGTCAATCCACAATCACCCAAACAACATCGAACTTTCTCAAAGTATGCGGGAGCGCAACTACAAAGTCCATGCTGATCCGCTCCCACTTTCACTCCAAAATCTCTATCTATTGAAGCAACATCGATCTATAGTGCTCATACTTCACATGTTGACAGCTGAGGCACCGAGCTATAAACCCAACCGTGTCCTTTTTCATCCATCTCCACCAATAGTCCTGCCTCAAATCCTGATACATCTTCGCGGCACCCGGATGAATGAAATATCGAGAACTGTAGGCCTTATCTGGAATCAACTCTCGAAGTCCATCAACATTGGGTACTCAGACCTGACCCTGCATCCTCAACAATCCATATTTGCCAATGGTCACATCTCTGACATCACCATGCTGAACCTTGTCCTTGAGGACAAGCAAGTGCAGGTCATCATACCCTCTCTCCCTGATATGATCAAATAAGGAAGACTAAGATACCACAGCTAGAACCCAACTGGGATCCGAAAGATCCAATCTCATAAACTGGCTAGCTAAGGCCATAGATAAGCTTAACTCCCTAAACTCTCTGCTCGGCGACTCAAGGCATCGACCAAAACATTGGCCTTGCCCGAGTGATAAAGAATGGTGATATCATAGTCCTTTAGCAACTCTAACCACCCCCTCTGGTGCAAATTTAGATCCTTTTTCTTGAACAGGTGCTGCAAGCTCCGGTGATAGTATAAATCTCACAAGGCACACTGTACAAATAATGATGCTAGATATTCAAGGCGTAAATAATAGCAGCTAACTCAAGATCATAGATAGGATAATTCTTCTCATGTGCCTTCAACTGTCTGTAGGCGTAGGCAATCACCCTACCGTCATGCATTAACACCGCTCCAACACCAGTCCTCGAGGCATTACAATAGACAATATAAGACCCCGAACCTATAGGCAATATCAAAACCAGGGCTGTAGTCAAAGCTGTCATGAGCTTCTAATACTCGCCTGACACTCCTCCGTCCACAAGAATGGAGCAACCTTCTGAGTCAACTTGTTCATAGGGTCTGCAATCGATGAAAACTCCTCCACAAAAAATGGTAGTAGCCCGCAAAGCCAAGGAAACTGCAGATCTCTATAGCTGAGGATGGTCTGGGCCAAATCTGCACATCCTCTATCTTCTCTATCTTCTTTAGATCCACCTGAATAGCCTCACTCGATACTACGTGGCCTAAGAACTCAACTAAATTCAACCAAAACTCATATTTTAAGAACTTTGCATATAACTTCTTCTCTCTCAGAATCTGAAACACAGTCCTCAGGTGCTTCTCATGATCTTCCCCACTCCGGGAATACACCATAATATAATCAATAAAGACAATAAAGAATGAGTCAAGATACGGTCAGAACACACTGTGAATCAAATGCATAAAGGTTGTTGGGACATTAGTCAGCCTAAATAACATAACAAGGAACTCGTAATGACTATACGGAGTCATGAAATCAGTCTTGGGGATATCTGGCTCCCGAATCTATAACTTATGGCAATTTGAGCACAAATCAATCTTAGAAAACACTCATGCGCCCTGAAGCTGGTCAAACAGATCATCAATATGAGGCAAAGGATAAGGATTCTTCACTGTAACCTTGTTCAACTAGAATTAATCAATACACATACGCAATAGAACCATTATTTTTCGTTACAAACAAGATAGGAGCACCCCAAGGTGATACACTAGGCCGAATGAAACCCTTATCAAGCAATTCCTGCAACTGATCCTTCAACTCCTTCAACTTAGGAGGAGCCATACGATACGGAGAAATAGAAATGTGCTGAGTGGATGGAAACAAATCAATGCCAACATCAATATCTCTATCAGGCGGCATGCCTAGAAGACCCGCTGGAAACATATCGAAAAAGTCCAATACTAATGGACTGCATCCCTTGAAGGGATATCAATACTAACATCTCTCACATGGGCTAAATATGCGTCACACCCCTTCTCAACCATACGTTGAGCTCTAACGAAAGGCATAACTCTACTAGGAGAATGATCTAAAGCACCCCTCCGCTCAACACGTGGTATACCTGGCATAGCCAGCATTACAGTTTTTGCATGAAAATTAAGAATATCATAATGGGGCGCCAACCAGTCCATGCCCAAGATAATATCAAAATCTGCCATACTGAGCAACAATAAATTGGCTCTGGTCTTAAAACCATGGAGAGTAACCAAACACGACCGATAAACGCGGTCCACAACAAGAGAATCTCCCACAAGAATAGAAATAAAAATAGGTGAACTCAAAGAATCCTGAGATACACCCAAATATGAAGCAAAATAAGAGGACAAATAAGAATAAGTGGAGCCTGGATCGAATATAACCAATTCATCTATGTGACAAACCAGTATAGTACTTGTGATAACAAAATCGGAGGCAACAGCCTCGGTACGGGCAGGAAAGGCATAGTATCTGGCCTAGCCTCCCCCTCTAGGACGACCTCTATCTCCTCCACCTCCACCTCTATCTAACTGAGTAGGTGGGGTAGCAACTGGAACTATAACCATGGCCTAAGAAGTCTGTTGGGCGCTCTGTGGCTGGGAAGTCTGTGGAGGTACGCCCCTCCCAAGTCTAGGGAAATCCTCCCAAGTCTAGGGCAATCCCTCACCATGTGGTAGCTGTGACTAGCTTGGGACAGGTTTGCTAGACTGACCTCTGATCGCACCCCCCGCAAGAGGTGAGCTAGAAACCGGAGGTGCATAACAAGGCTCCTAAGGCCTGAGAGGAGCAGGAATACCACTAACCGCTAGAAGAGATGAATGAATAGGGCAACTCGTATAACCTCTACCATGAAGACCTATATCCGGAGCACAGGCACCAGAATAATAGCCCGACTCTCGAGACCTCTTGGCCTCAATCTTCTCTCTTTCCCTAGTATGCATACCCTCAATCCTCCTAGCAATGCTCACCACCTGCTGATAATAAATATCTATCTCCAACTCATGATCCATGCTAGATCTGATTCTGGGAGTAATCCCCTCAATAAACTATCGAACCTTCTTACGAATCGTAGAAACCAAGGCTGGAGCATGCCTAGTCAAACTATTGTAACGGACTGCATACTCTGAGACAGTCATAGCACCCTGGCACAAATGCTCAAACTCTGTGCGCCAAGCGTCCCTGAGGCTCTTAGGAACGTACTCTCTTAGGAACAGATCTAAAAACTGAGTCCAAGTCAGGGAAGATGCCTCATCCAGACTGTCTAACTCATAAGTGCACCACCACTCATAGGCGACTCCTCGAAGCTGGAAGGTAGTGAAAGAAAACCCACTCGATACAGATATACCCATGGTACGAAGAATAAAATAACACTCATCCAAAAATCCCAGAGCATCATCTGATACTAAACCACTGAAAATCGGAGGCTTCTACTTCTTGAACCTCTCAAGCCTTTACTGCTCATCCTCGGAAGCCGCTGCCTTATCCTCGGGATGATCTGGAACTATTGTTTTCACCATAATAATTTCTCAACATGCACGCATTGTTCAGGAGTGCGATCAGTAGGAGTCTGTGCTCCTCCCCCGGCCTGGGATGTAGTTGCAATAAGGGGAATCAACCCTGCCTGAGCCAAAGTAGTATACATGCTCATGAATTGTGCCCGAGTATTCTGAAGTGCTAGCGTGGTAGAACTAGTATGCGTATTAGGTGTCAGGGCTCCGGCTAAAACTACTGGTGGTACCTCGGTGGCAGCTCGTGCGGGTGCCCTGGCTGCACTGCGTGTGCGTCCTCAATCTCTACCATGACCTTGGCCTCTGATAGATGCATAGTTGTTTCTACTTCTTGGAAAATCATCAAGTTGATAGTTGCAGTCTGTAGAACTTTCTTGTGGTATTTAAGTATTGATCACTCTACTAGATCATTGGTTGCCTGGGACACTATATGCAAACCAAGATTAGCAGAAGAATTAAATATATTTGATCAAAGGTATCCATATGCAAGTTATTATGGGCCATAAGTGAGAGGTATGAGCCCTAATGGATTCAATAGGTCTATAGTTTATACATTAAAGACAGGAATATTTGAAATGTAGGTACTCCAAAGCAAGCACGTTGGATAATCAAGAAGATTTTTGATGCAAGAGAGTGGTTCATGGAAAATTGCTGAAATGACACACTGAATTCTTATTGTAAGGGAGGCAAGTTCTGTATCAAAATATAGTACAAGGCTTCAAGACCTTACTACCAGAAGTGTAACTAGAAGAGATTAGTGACCACCTCAAAAGCAATTCCAAGAAATCAATTGATTCTTTGGTTGGCACTACACGAAAGATTGGCTAATGTTGAAAGACTACAAAAATGAGGTATAGACTGCAATGTTGAATTGGAGAGAAATAAAACATCAGATAGGAAGCTGGGATGAGGAAATAAAATAGATAACAAAGGTCGTACTGAATAGAACAAAGGATGAAATATTAGTGTGTCCATTAGAGAAGAATCTATCCTCCCTTCTTATATATTTTAGCATAGCAACTACTAGCACTGATAGAATACATATATATATATATATATATATATATATATATATATATATATATATATATATATATATATTGCTTCCAAACAATTGAGATATAAAATAAATTATAAAAAATTGAATAATTAATTTTACCGTAAGGCAACACAATTGAAATTTGTTTATCCAATGTCTGAGTCGATTCATAACTAACCATTATCCCTAAGGTAGTTACGAAAGTTAAGTTGTGATCCAATAACTCGGTGTTTATGATTATGGATTCGAACCTAGATATTGTAGTCTTATTTCTAGTAACAAATGTACTTTGGTTGTGAACTCAAATTTCAAAAAACGCTTTCTCATTATTTAGAACAATTTGCCTCAATCATTGAGTCTCTCATTTGAATTGTAACATTTATGTGTTGATTAGATTTCCTAATTAGTTAATCAATCAATTCAAACTTAACTTTCTTTCCATTCAGATTAAAAAGAATCTTGTTTACTATTATCACGACTCCAGTTCGTCTTCCGTAAACTGTCGTGATAGCACCCAGTTTACGACTGGGACTAAGCCCCTCAATAAACTATCGAACCTTCTTAGGAACCGTAGAAACCAAGGCTGGAGCATGCCTAGTCAAACTATTGTAACGGACTGCACACTTTGAGATAGTCGTAGCACCCTAGCACAAATGCTCAAACTCTGTGCGCCACGCGTCCCTGATGCTCTGAGGAACATACTCTCTTAGGAACAGATCTGAAAACTGAGTCCAATTCAGGGAAGATGCCTCATCCAGACTGTCTTACTCATAAGTGCGCCACCACCCATAAACGGTTCCTTGAAGATGGAAGGTAGTGAAAGACAACCCACTCGATCCTGATATACCCATGGTACGAAGAATACAATAACAATCATCCAAAAATCCTAGAGAATCATCTGATGCTAAAACACTGAAAATCGGAGGCTTATACTTCTTGAACCTTTAAAGCCTTTACTGATCATCCTCGGAAGCCGCTGTCTTATCCTCGAGCTGATCTGGAACTATTGGTTGTACCATAATAATATTTGGAACCTTCTCAACATGCACTCATTGTTCAGGAGTGCAATCAATAGGAGTCTGTGCTCCTCCCCCGGCCTGGGATGTAGTTGCAATAAGGGGAATCAACCCTGCCTGAGCCAAAGTAGTATACATGCTCATGAATTGTGCCCGAGTATCCTGAAGTGCTAGCGTGGTAGAACTAGTATGCGTATTAGGTGTCAGGGCTCCGGCAAAAACTACTGGTGGTACCTCAGTGGCAGCTCGTGCGGGTGCCCTGGCTGCACTGCGTGTGCGTCCTTAATCTCTACCATGACCTTGGCCTCTGATAGATGCATAGTTGTTTCTACTTCCTGGAAAATCATCAAGTTGATAGTTGCAGTCTGTAGAACTTTCTTGTGGTATTGAAGTATTGATCACTCTACTAGATCATCGGTTGCCTGGGACATTATATGCAAACCAATATTAGCAGAAGAATTAAATATATTTGATCAAAGGTTTCCATATGCAAGTTATTATGGGCCATAAGTGAGAGGAATGAGCCCTAATGGATTCAATGGGTCTATAGTTTCTACATTAAAGACAGGAATATTAGAAATGTAGGTACTCCAAAGCAAGCACGTTGGATAATCAAGAAGATTTTTGATGCAAGAGAGTGGTTCATGCAAAATTGCTGAAATGACACACTGAATTCTTATTGTAAGGGAGGTAAGTTCTGTATCAAAATCGTGTACAAGGCTTCAAGACCTTACTACCAGAAGTGTAACTAGAAGAGATTAATGACCACCTCAAAAGCAATTCCAAGACATCAATTGATTCTTTGGTTGGCACTACACGAAAGATTGGCTAATGTTGAAAGACTACAAAAATGAGGTATAGACTGCAATGTTGAATTGGAGAGAAATAAAACATCAGATAGGAAGCTGGGATGAGGAAATAGAATAGATAACAAAGGTGGTAGTGAATAGAACAAAGGGTGAAATATTAGTGTTTCCATTAGAGAAGAATCTATCCTCCCTTCTTATATATTTTAGCATAGCAACTACTAGCACTGATAGAATATATATATATATATATATATATATATATATATATATATATATATATATATATATATATATATATATATATATATATATATATATATATATATATATATATATATATATAGCTTCCAAACAATTGAGATATAAAATAAATTATAAAAAGTTGTATAATTAATTTTGCCGTAAGGCAACACAATTGAAATTTGTTTATCCAATGTCTGAGTTGATTCATAACTAACCATTATCCCTAAGGTAGTTACGAAAGTTAAGTTTTGATCCAATAACTCGGTGTTTATGATTATGGATTCGAACCTACATATTTTAGTCTTATTTCTAGTAACAAATATATTTTGGTTGTGAACTCAAATTTCAAAAAACGCTTTCTCATTATTTAGAACAATTCGCCTCAATCATTGAGTCTCTCATTTGAATTGTAACATTTATGTGTTGATTAGATTTCCTAATTAATTAATCAATCAATTCAAACTTAACTTTCTTTCCATTCAGATTAAAAAGAATCTTGTTTACTATTATCACGACTCCAGTTCGTCTTCCGTAAACTGTCGTGATAGCACCTAGTTTACGACTGGGACTAAGCCCCTCAATAAACTATCGAACCTTCTTAGGAACCGTAGAAACCAAGGCTGGAGCATGCCTAGTCAAACAATTGTAACAGACTGCACACTTTGAGATAGTCACAGCACCCTAGCACAAATGCTCAAACTCTGTGCGCCACGCGTCCCTGATGCTCTGAGGAACATACTCTCTTAGGAACAGATCTGAAAACTGAGTCCAAGTCAGGGAATATGCCTCATCCAGACTGTCTTACTATAAGTGCGCCACCACCCATAAACGGTTCCTCGAAGATGGAAGGTAGTGAAAGACAACCCACTCGATCCTGATATACCCATGGTACGAAGAATACAATAACAATCATCCAAAAATCCTAGAGAATATCGGAGGCTTATACTTCTTGAACCTTTAAAGCCTTTACTGCTCATCCTCGGAAGCCGCTGTCTTATCCTCGAGCTGATCTGGAACTATTGGTTATACCATAATAATATTTGGAACCTTCTCAACATGCACTCATTGTTCAGGAGTTCAATCAATAGGAGTCTGTGCTCCTCCCCCCGCCTGGGATGTAGTTGTAATAAGGGGAAGCAATCCTGCCTGAGCCAAAGTAGTATACATGCTCTTGAATTGTGCCCGAGTCTCCTAATGTGCTAGCGTGGTAGCAGTAGTAGTGTATTAGGTGTCAAGGATCCGGCTAAAACTACTGGTGGTACCTTGGTGGCAGCTCGTGCGGGTGCCCTGGCTGCACTATGTGTGCGTCCTCAATCTCTACCATGGCCATGGCCTCTAATAGCTGCATAGGTGTTTCTACTTCCTGGAAAATCATCAAGTTGATAGTTGCAGTCTGTAGAACTTCCTTGTGGTCTGGAAGTATTGATCACTCTACGAGATCAATGGTTGCCTGGGACACTATATGCAAACCAAGATCAACAGAAGAATTAAATATATTAGATCAAAGGTTTCCATATGCAAGTTATTATGGGCCATAAGTGAGAGGAATGAGCCTTTGTGGATTCAATGGGTCAATAGTTTCTACATTAAAGACAGGATATTAGAAATATAGGTACTCCAAAGCAAGCAAGTTAGATAATCAAGAAGATTTTTGATGCAGGAGAGAGGTTCATGCAAAATTTCCCAAATAACACACTGAATTCTTATTGTAAGGGAGGTAATTTTTGTATCAAAATATTGTAAAGGCTTCAGGACCTCAGTACCAGAAGTGTAACTAGAAGAGATTAGTGACCACCTTTAAAGCAATTCCAAGACATCAACTGATTCTTTGGTTGGCACTACACGAAAGATTGGCTAATGTTAAAAGACTACAAAAATGAGGTATAGCTGTTAATAAAGATTGTGTATTGCACAGCAGGAGCACTGATGAAACATTTGAACATTTACTGTTCGAGTGTACGTACTCCAGAAGTATGTAGAATGGAATGTTGAATTGGAGAGAAATAAAACATCAGATAGGAAGATGGGATGAGGAAATAGAATAGATAACAAAGGTGGTAGTGAATAGAACAAAGGGTGAAATATTAGTGTTTCCATTAGAGAAGAATCTATCCTCCCTTCTTATATATTTTTAGCATAGCAACTACTAGCACTGATAGAATATATATATATATATATTGCTTCCAAACAATTGAGATATAAAATAAATTATAAAAAATTAAATAATTAATTTTACCGTAAGGCAACACATTGAAATTTGTTTATCCAATGTCTGAGTCGATTCATAACTAACCATTATCCCTAAGGTAGTTACGAAAGTTAAGTTTTGATCCAATAACTCGGTGTTTATGATTATGGATTCGAACCTAGATTTTTTAGTCTTATTTCTAGTAACAAACATATTTTGGTTGTGAACTCAAATTTCAAAAAACGCTTTCTCATTATTTAGAACAATTCGCCTTAGTCGTTGAGTCTCTAATTTGAATTGTAACATTTATGTGTTGATTAGCTTTCCTAATTAATTAATGAATCAATTCAAACTTAACTTTCTTTCCATTCAGATTCAAAAGAATCTTGTTTACTATTATCACGACTCCAGTTCGTCTTCCGTGAACTGTCGTGATAGCACCTAGTTTACGACCATGTAAGCCAAACAATGAAGAAAATAAAAAAAAGTTGCGGAAGAAATAATTAAAAATCCAAACTATCATAATGAAACAGTATTTAAAAAGCCGCCTGGCATATACAATACGACTTCTCGAACTAATAACAATTTCCCAAAATCCGGAATCTCATGAAACCACAAGCCTTTGAATATCTACAAGTGTCTAACTCCAGAATATCTAATAAAGAAAAGAAATACAGGTCTAATAGTTAAAGAGAGAATAGAAAGAGACTGCTCGGTCGACGGACACGGAAGATATACCTCGAAGTCTCTGGAACAGCGCTTAGCATCATAGGTGAAAGGACTAAGTCGAACTACCTTGATCTACCCATAGAAAACATGCGCAGAAAGGGCATGAGTACACCACAATAGTACTCAGTAAATGCCAAGCCTAAACTCGATCAGATAGTGACGAGAAAGGTTAGGGCCCTATTGATATTAAAAACAATATGCAGTATAACAGTGCATAATAAGATAGTATAACTGAGTGCAACAGTAAGAATTAGAAAAAATAGAAGAAAAAACAACAACTATAATAGAGACAAGATAATAATGGAAGGAAATACAACTTAACGCAGAGATAACAACCGGGGATCTACCAGAATCCTGTCCAGTAGCCCCCAAATATAAATATCCAGTGGATCTCCTAGGTGTCGTCCCTTAGTCCAACTCATAGTGCAGGGATCTACCCGAATCCCGAGTCTGTAGTCCCAAATATAAATACCCAGTACTGATAGAATCTATTGGATGCATTCTCGTAGTTCTACATAACTGTGTAGGGAGGATCTACCGGAGTCCCACATTCATAGTCGCAATGTAAACACGCAGCAGCAACACGAAATATAATCATAAATTGTACACTTCATATCAAGGCTAATCAGGTATTCCTGACCTAGCTTGCTGCACGTAATTCAAAAAAGATAGTTTGAGAAAATAAGTAATTAAGTGATTTAGACATGTTTTCCTAAGCTAACAACATGCTTAAATTCCAAGTAGTGTAAGCAAGAAAGAAAAACACAAATAAGGCTATCTTAAGGGGAGAGTTCTCCACACAAGGTTAGACAAGCCACTTACCTCGAACCAACTCAGTAATCAACCCGAAACCATGTTCTTGCCACGATTATTCGACTCCGAATGGTCCAAATCTATTCAATTCAATTGCATAATGTAAATAACACTTCAAGTAACTGATTTTACAATTAATTTCTAAGCAAATACGCGAAATTAGGTAAAATAACCAAAACTCCCCTCAAGCCCATGTCTCATAAATGGGTAAAATTTACATTTCTAGAATTCTCGCACTCGTACGAGTTCATTTATATCAAAATTATCCAAATCCTATAATATTTCAACCCTCAGATCTATACGAGAGGGGTTTTCAAACTTTTCCAACTAATTTCACTGATTTAATGCCAAAACTAATAACAGATTGAGGTAATCTAACAAAAATTAAGTTAAGAACACTTACCTCGTTGTTCTCTCTAAAAATCTCCCGGAAATCGCCTATCCCCGAGCTCCAAATTGGTAAAATCCCATTTTCATAACTTAAAACCATCTATCCAAAACTTTTGCATCTGCGGTCCCGCTTCTGCGAAACAAACGTCGCATCTGCGCTTCTCACTTAAGGGCCAGTTTCCGCATCTTCATCTCCAAATCAGCAGATACGGCACCACTCCTGCGGAATTACCACCACTTCTGGGATTCTTGAAGAAACTCCCCAATTCTGCTTCTATGGCCATTGAGCCGCTTCTGCGGCCCCACACCTGTGGAACCTAAACCGCAGGTGCGGTTATGACAGAACCAGCAGCTGAAACTGGAACTCTAACTCCAAATCAACCATCCAAAATCATCTCGAGGCTCCCTGGACCTTAACCAAAGGCACAAACAAGTCACAGAACACTACTCAAACTTGTAACAACTCTTAAAACACCTAAAACAAAATCGAAATCTCGAATTAACCATGGATTTAAGCCTAAGAACTCCAAAATTCTCAAAATACGCTTTTGATCAATAAGTCTATCAAACCTCGTCAGAATGACCTGATATTTTTTCACACACATCACACGTAACACTACGGAACTAGTACAACTTTCGAAATTCCATTCCGAACCTCAAATCAAAATCTCACTATCGGACCGAAAACATCAAAAATTCAACATTCGGCATCTCAAGCCTAAATTGGCTGCAGACCTCCAAAACACAATTCGATCACGCCCCAAAGCCCAAAATTACCCAATGAAGCTAATGAAACCATCGGATTTCCATTCTGAGATTGTTTTCACACTATTCCGGTTACAGCCAACTCTCCAATACTTAAGCTCTCATTTAGGGACTAAGTGTCCCAAAACTCTCTGAAATTCAAAACCAAACGTCCCAGCAAATGGTAGTGGCAGAAATAACTCGAGAAAAGTAGTTAATAGGGGATCGTGGCATATTTCTTACGACGATCGGATGGGTCGTCACAACTACCTTTCTATTTAAATTTAAATAAATATCTTGGCTTTCTATTTAAATTAAATACTATAACAAATATTGTCATAATTTGTCAAGTAGCTTTATATAGCTTGCCACTTGGCTTAACGATATGCACACTTGCTATATTGCCATGTGACTTTTTATTAGCTTATCGTGACTTAATGTCATTGCTCATTGCTATACTTTTAGTATAAACAATAACAACAACCAAGTAAAATCTCACAAATGGGATCTAGGGAAGGTCGTATGTATGAATACCTTACCCCTACCTCGAAGGCGTAGAGAGGCTATTTCTGGAACACCCTCTGCTCTAGATAATAAGAAAATAAAAAAGAAGACAATATTAGTTTCAGCACAAAGATCATAGGAAAATTAGGAACATAAAATGAAGAAGGAAAAATGCAAACAAAAATGACGGCTAGTAAATAGGTCATGCATCGAAAAGAGAAAATAGTAAGACACGACAATGTCCCTAGCTATTTTTGACAAAAATCCTACTAGGCTAGGCTCGCAACAGTACAAGGTAACGCAAGACCCAACTACCTCCTAGCCTATAACTGTAATACTCGACCTCCACAAAGTCTTATCAAGTGTCATGTCCTCGGAATTCTGAAGCCTCGCTATATCCTGCCTGATCACTTCTCCCTAATACTTCTTAGGCCGCCCTCTACCTCTTCTCGTGCCCTTCCTAACCAGTCGCTCACACCTCCAAACTGGAGAATCTAGGCTTCTCCTCTGTATATGTACGAACCATCTGAGCCTCCCTTCCCGCATCTTGTCATCAATGGGAGCCACGTGCACCTTTTTTCGAATATCGTTATTCCTAATCTTGTTCATCCTAGTATGCCCATACATCCACCTCAACATCCTTATTTCTGATACTTTCATCGTTGGCACTCTCTTGTCACACAAAACTATGGATGCTAACCTCCACTTCATCCATCCTACCCCAATACGATGTATCACATCCTCATCGAACCTGTGATTCAAACATCACATCCACGCCCACTTCCCTTGACTCAGTGCTAAACTTACGCTCTATGTATTACGTTTTCGTTATGCTCAGTTTGAAACCTTTGGACTCAAGAGTCTGTTCAAACTTCTAGTCTCTCATTAACACCGGCTCGTGACTCATCAATCAAAACTATATCATAGGCAAATACCATGCACCTCCCCTTGAATATGGTTTGTTAATGCATCCATCACCGGGGCGAATAAGAACGGACTGAGCGCAGAGCCTTGGTGTAACCCCATTTCAACCGAAAAAATGCTCAGACTTGCCTCCTACTATCCTAACCCCAGTCTTAGCCCCATCATTCATGTCTCTAATCGCCATAATAAATGAAATTGATACACCTTTTATCTCCAAGCATCTCCAGAGAACTTCTCTACTTTTAATATAATAAAATGAATATAGTTTCGTATTACCCTAAAAAATTAATTTTAACTTTGTTTATTTGTAGCTCAAATTATTTTGTTTAAATTTATCAATAATACTATTTGTCCTATTTAATCATTTTATTAAATAAATTTAAAGTGTTGACCCCTCATATTACTTCTACTCTCTTCTATATACATTATTTTCTATCATATAATACTTTAATTATTTTTTAATTTTTGTGTTGTATATATAATATAAACATTATCATATTATTTTTATAATTCTTTACAAAATATGCAAAAGTTTAAAGAAAGAAGTCCATTTGTTATTTTTCATAAATCTACACTTTTAGTTTACTATTTAGTATTATGTGCAATAAGCAATTAATGTTTTTCTTTTTGTTTTCGTATAGAGTTTTGAGTTTAATTTTTTTTATATCTTAACTACATGACAATTTTAATTACATCTTTATACTGTTAATTTGTTGCTTGGCATTATTTTATTGTAAATTTTTTAAATTTTAGGGTTTTAAATTATATTTTCAATTGTGTGATATTATTCATATAATATATTTTTTTCTCGTAATAATTCAAAAAGTTTTCTTATATTAAATTTAAATGTCTAATCCTTCTGTATATCTAAAATTATATTATTTATTTATTTAAAAAATCTTTAATTTTTGTTCTTTGTTTATTATTACTGTTACACGTTACTTAAAATGATTACACTATTATTTAACTTTTTATTAGCTTGTTATCTATTTATTAGCTTGTCATCTACTTTACATCTCTATATGGTACTTCTATTATAATATAGCATAATGAATATGATTTTTCTTTCTCTTAAAATAATCTTTTAATTTATCTTTAATCTTTTTCTATATAATATTTAAATTTATCAATTATATTTTTGAGTATTAATTATTTGTTTATTATATCATTTAAATTAATTTAAAGTATAAATTCTCTCACACTATATTTATCCCCCTCTTTCTAAATTATTTCCCCTAGTAAGTATGATATTTTATTTAACTTTTTCATTTAGTGTTTTATTCAATAGTAGAAAAATATAAAAGTGCATAAGATCAAACTATATAGTGCTTCACAAAAATATTACAGTATTTTAATTATTAAACTTCTAGTAATTATTATCTTTGTTGTCACGATCCAATTTTTCTTCCATTAGGTTTCATGATAGCACCTAATCTTAAGGACTAGGTAAGCCTGCGGAATAACAACAAAAACTAATAACAGCTAAAATTCGTCTTAGATAAATCCTTTATACAATGAACAACTTCCCAAAATTCGGTAGTAAAAGTCACAAGTCTCTCTAAGAGTAATTACACAAAATAATACCTCATTGCCCTGAAGAAAAATAGCCAATGGAACTAAATACAACTGAAGGTGACTCCGACACCTACGAACATTATAGCAGGTTTACATTGAGTCTCCACCGCGACGATCTGCATAGCTACTAACAATTCGCCTGGATTGGTACAGACAAAAATGTATAGAAGTATAGTATGAGCATACTAGGGCGGTCCCCAGTAAGTATGAAGACTAACTTCGGTGGGATAGTGACGAAGAACAGTGAGAACACCTATTGGTCAAATAAACTGAACAGCATACGATAATAAAACATCAAGATAAAGACAACGAGGTAATATCAACCGCGGGAGAAAATCCAACTACAAATAGTATAATCAATAAAAGGGAGAACGATGATAGTAACACACGGAAACCAAGTTAATCAGATAATCCAAGAAATTCATCACCGATGTAATAGAGACGGAGATAAGTAAGAATTTATCCAAATAAAGAAACAATGTCAACTTGATCAATCAGATCATGCTTAATACACCATCCTGCCATTTCAATCCTCGATCCCTCATATCATAATCTCATTTCAGCACATATGGCGCCTCGAGCCCTCAAATCTTCCATCTCACTCATAACGACAAAATTCACATGATATACAACAGAAACTGTCCTTACAAATGCATTAGAGATGTTCAGGAAGTTCTATTTACATAATGTAAATTAAATTTCAATTCCTAAATAAGTTTGGAAAATCGGCGCGAAAAGGTGAAGTTGTTTTCAGAAATAATTCGAGGAAGAAGGTACCCAGTTAAATTTTAAAATATAATATCAGAAGAATTATTACCTTAAACAGGGGGAATTGATAACTTAAAATTTTGTAGAAATTCCTTTATAAGAAAAAATAACCTCGGCTGGTTTAAGGGATATAATGGAGGAACTAATTGAATTAAAGAAGTAACAATTATTGAAGTTTGAAGTATTGGAATGTATAAATGCATATATATAAACACTATGAAGTATTGAAAATACTTTGGGTCCTAACACAAAGGATCACAGCAATAAAGGAATTAGACGGTGTAAATATATATATCGAAAACAACATTTAAACACAACAGCAGAAAGTGCACATCATCACCCTTCGGACCTTTGCTCACATCCTCGCCATACGAATCAAAATTCACTTTTATTCTTTCTTGTTGCAGCATGCAACCCGATCCCAACCCTATATTACTCTTGCGGCGTGCAACCCAATCTACATCAATTAATATTATTTCGGCGTGCAACCAATCCATTTAATATTATTGTGGCATGCAACCCGATCCATTTAATATTATTGCGGTGTGCAACCCCATCCATTTAATATTGTTGCGGCATGCAACCCGATCTATATCATTTAATATTATTCCGGCGTGCAACTCGATCTATTTAATATTGTAACAACACGCAAACTGATCCATTTTATATTGTTTCGGCGTGCAACTCGATCTATTTAATATTGCTACAGTGTGCAACCCAATCCATTTAATATTGTTGCGATGTGCAACTCGATTCATTTAATATCATCACAGTGTGCAATCCGATTCATTTAATATTCAAACCAACAATAATCACAAAAGGATCCTGGCAAGGGAACAATAAGGAAACAATCATATTCCGGCAAGGGAGTCAATAATAACAAAACTTGAACCGATAATTAACTTTACAATGAAATCTCAACTAAACAACAAGAATAACAAATATGTAATAAATACACTAGTAATTACAATAATTGGACATGTAACCTATTTGTACAAAGTCATAGAGGAACTCACAATTAAGAGTATCAAAACAATAAAGAAGGCGATTAATTAAGGGTCAATGACCACGTAGGAATTCAAGGAAAAGCTAGTAACCTCATATGGAGCATAAAGACACAATTTAAGCAATTATTAAATTCAATCATAATGGAATACTTTCTAAATTTTTAACATAAAGTCCTAAGAACCCTCTAGCATATTTTCCACAAATAAGTTCGAATACATACTCGTCACCTCGCATGCACAGACTGCAATTAGCATAGAGGACTCAATTCCTAAGGGGAAGTCCTCCACACAAGGCTAGGCAAGATACTTTCCTCAAAGATAACAAATTGATACTCTAAGATGCACTTCTCGGGCGAAAAGACCCCCGGACGACTCGAATCTAACCAGATTAACTTCAAAGTATAATAAAACACATAAGAATCTATTTCGGATTATAAAGTTTCAATCTTATCATATTCTATAAATCGGTCCAAAAGTCGCCCCCGGACCCGTACCTTGGAACCTAATAAATTTTACAAAAGCTAAATACCCATTCCGATACGAGTTCAACCATACAAATTTTATCAAATTATGATACCATTTGGCCCCTCAAATGACAATTGTTCATTTTAAATTTTTTTTCAAAAACCAACTCCTTTGCCAATCCCAAACACAATTTAAAGATAAAAGCAAGGATAAATTCATGAAATATATTTAATTATAGTTGAAGAAAATTTACCCAATTGAATTACGTGAAAAACCTACCAACAATCGCCAAGAATCGAGCTCTAGAAGTCGAAATATGATGAAATGGTGAAACCCTCAATTTTTGGATATATTCTGTCTGCCAGATTTTTGTGCATCTCGAACGCGAAGGGAGGACCGCGTTCGCGAAGAAGAAAAAGTGAAGGTGCTCAGGTTACTCATTGCGAATGTGACAATGCATTCGCAAACGCAAAGAAGGGAAATCTAATGGCCCAAGGAGTGCTCTTTGCGAACGCGTGAACTAGTACATGAACGCGAAGAATGGAACAACATGACTACACGAACACGAGAGGGGAACGTGAACGCGATGTAGGGAGAGACGGGGCTTCGAGAACGCGAGGCTCTAAACATGAACACGAAGAAGTATTTCAGGTCGTCAGCAACAAAGCTTCGTGAACGCGAAGGCTGTTCACGAACAGGAAAGAGGATACCAGAAGCAGAAAATAGCAGTTCAAAACAAGGAAAAATGACCCGTAGCCCACCCTGAATACACCCGATGCCCCCGGGACCCCGTCTAAACACACAAATAAGTCACATAACCTAACACGAACTCGCTCGAGGTCTCAAATCAAATAAAACAACACCAAAATGACGAATCACACCAAGAATAGAACTATGAACTTCCAAATCTTCCAAATTCGAATACTTGTGCCGAAATCGATAAAAATCAACCCGAAATGATGTCAAATTTTGCAGACAAGTCTAAAATGACATGAGGAGCTGCTCAAACTCTCAAAATTGCATTTTGACCACGATATCACAAAAGTCAAGTATGGGTCAAATTTCTCTATTTTCCAAATTTCAACTTTTTCAACTTTCGCCGAAATGCCTTAATTTACCCTACGAACCTCCAAATCTGAATCGGGATGCGTGCCTAAATTCAAAATTAGCATACGAAGCTGTTGGGATCACCAACGACCAATTCCGTGGCCATTCATTCAAAATTTCAATTCCGGTCAAATTTTCATTGTTTAAACTTCAAAAACGAGGTTCCTTATTCCAGTTCAATTCTGATTCATCCAGAAATTGTATCCAACCATGAAGACAAGTCGATACACCTAATGCGAAGCTACTCGAGACCTCAAACTACCGAATCCGATGCAATTGCTCAAAACGACCAGTCGGGTCGTTGCATTTGTTGAAGTTTTTAGCTTTTAAAAAAAATTATTGTATATTTTTTTATAATTCAGAAAACTTAGTCTAAAAAAAATACTTTGGATTATGCATTATGAAATAATTAAATTATTAAATATATCTATATTCTGAACTTTAGGTTAAAATCTTGAAATGTATTCTTCAACTCATTAAAAAGTATTGAATTTTTAAATTAAATTAAAATTGCACATTGGATTACGGTATGATATATTTTTCTCACTCGATATTAGAAAAGGAATCCAAATACTATTGGTATCAAAAAAATTTTTACTTTCCAAACAGAAAATTTCAGTTAGAAAATATTAGTATAGTGATTGAATTTATTTTTAAAAAAAGAATTCTTATTTCAATAAATGGAATTCCATATATAGTTCTTATGCGATATTTCCTTATTTGACAATCTACCACTAACTTTTTAAGATTGTCAAATGGCTTTATAGTAGCTTGCCATTTGGTTTGACCACAATGCAAATTTTTTTACTTTAATATATAGATAATGATGGTCCATAAGGTAGGGATCTAGTGGACTCATACTTTAAATGACCCATTTAAGCTAAAGGCTTATGTCAAGTGATAAACAAACCACAAAACTCAGGTTATGGCCGGCCTAAACAACTAGGGCTTTTGCATCTATATTCGATTTTGGAATCATAATTGAACCTATACCCATTTTGCAAAAACTTTAGCAAGCCTACCCACTTTACAATCAATTTTAGACTTATCGAGTCTGATGTCAAAAAAATTAGCCCGAACTGAAAAAATTGCACTTCCGATGTACTTAAGGCCAAATAGCTATGTAGTACAACCAATGATTTCATGCACTTAAGGGCAATAAGTCTGAACTGAAAAATTACACTTCAAATGCACTTAAGGCCAAAAGGTCGGAAGTGCAACAAATACTTTCCTACACTTAAGGCTAATAAGTTTGAAACAAAAAAAATTACACTTCAGATGCAGGTAAGGCTAAATAGGTCTTGTAGACATACAATATTTTACCCTCCCCAAGATTTTTTATATTTTAGCACGTAAATATTTAATATAGCCTAATATAGCTATTTCAAATCATTCTTACTCTTTTACTTTTAATTTAGTACATGAAAATAAAAATAACAAAAAATAGGTTCATTAATATTTTGTAGTCATTTTTAATCTTCAAAAAAGACCAAAAAAATAATTTTATTTCAATGGTCAGTCTTATTTTAATAATTATTTTTTACTTAAGTAGAGCGAATATTTTTTATAATACTTTTAGTTAACTAAGCTAATTTTAAATATAGCTAGTCATAAAGGGCCAAGTTTCTAGCCCATTCCTTAAGCTCAATATCCAATACCCATTAAGTTAATCTTAGGGACCCTTCTAGGCTCTTCTTTGGAAAAAAAAATAAAAAGACCCCAAGTACTTAACATAAAAAGACCTAAGGAATAATTCATAAAATATATAAAAAAAAACCTAAAACCTAGACCTAGATTATAGGTAACTCCTACAATGAGCAAAGGGGAACAAAAAGAACGCTCGCGACAAAAACAAGAAAATACACCCAAAATATGAAGAGGAGACAGACTAAAAAAAGTTGTGGCTGAATAGGACCCCCCCTCCCCACGTCTTCATCTTTTTGCACCCCACCACCCCCTAAAACCTCACGCCTCTCACCTTTCTGTTGACGTTCCCTCACCACCTGAAAGCTATCAGAACACCTCCCTTCACCACCAAATCTCCATCTCCACCCTCAACCTAGCAGCTGTAGAAAGAAAATGAAACAGCAGGGGCAGTAAGACCTAAAAGGAGCCCGCCGTTCTGCTTCTTCTTCTCCAATGGAGAACCAGAGAACAACCCTATCATCTCCCTCCATAGCTTAAGCTTCAGCCAAGAAAATCAGCGGCATAACACCAAGAAACGACCCTTCGTTCTTCATCTTCTTCTCCATTTCTGAATATACACACACGTACAAACAGAGATGGTGAGCTTCAGCCCGAAACAAATTGAGTGAATATAGTGATAACATATCTGGGACGAGCCGAAAACAGGGTCAAACCCTTTTCAATTTCAAGCGAGGTTCAGTTGCTGAAGTTCCGGTGGCGATTTGGTCTATGTTCGGGTTTTTTTTCTATTCACATTTCAGGTATGAACTTTTGATTCGAAATGCTGTAATCGTCATTGGGTGCTCTAGCAGGTTGAAATGTGTAATAATTTTCCCTTTGTCTCTTTGAAGATTTTATTACTCGGTTTCTTCTTTCTCTATTTTATTTCGTTGCTTACATGATGATTCGATGCCTCAGTTTTGGCTACTATTCAGTTTTGCGATGTTACTCTCGTGGTTCTGATAAAAATATGCGGCTGAACTAGTCTTGTTGCTGTTTGAATTTGGAGCTGAATGTCTGAAGTTATGTTGTCTTGAGCTAGGTCTGGATTTAGTTACATTATATGTGTGATTCCTTCGTAATAGTTTCGGAGTATTCCACAGACTTTGTTGGCGACATCAGGTCGAGCATTTTTTATACCAAGGCTGGAATTGCCTTGAGCAAGAACTTTGTGAAATTTGTGTTTGTGGTATAACAATGAATGGTGTTACAGCCGGTGTGATTGATTTGATTCAGTATATAGCTTCTGTTGCTTAAGGATTTGTTGCTGGTGAAATGGCTTTTAGGTTGTTTATTGAATCATAAGAGTATTAGTTTTCTATGGTCGGGAGTGGTCTTCTTGCTTAATTATAATAGAAATAACTTTAACCCTTTAGTAGCCGAGGTGCACCATAAGTAAATGAGATCAAATAATTTATGGCCCTCATTAGTTAGCTTAGAAGCTTGTTGGTTAGAATAAATTGGGGCAGGTCGCGCAAAAAAAAATCTTAATTTCATGGCCCTCGTTTGATTAATCTTGTTCATCCTTAGAAATCGAGGCGTGCCATTTAGTGAATTTTATGGCCTCGCAAAGTTACATATGCGTAATTGCCTTAGGCTCTAATTTAATAATTTACCTTCCTAAACTCGGGTGCACATTTATGTGACCCAAATTCAAATCTCAATAATATTATATAAAATGTGTTGCGGACTGCGGGTCCATTTATGCGACGTGGTTCAAGACATATTTTAAATGGTGTTGCAAATTTTCCTTAAAATGAATATAAGCGAATATAAAGTTAAAATTGAACCATAGGGTTAAAGATGTATTAAAATTAGATAATAGACCAATTGTAACAATTGAGCGACCGTGCTAGAACTACGAAACTCGGGAATGCCTAACACCTTCTTCTGGGTTAACAGAATTCCTTGCCTAGATTTTTGGTTCGTGTACTGTAATACAGAGTCAATCTTTTTCTCGTCGGGATTTGAACCGGTGACTTCGGACACAATAAATTATCCCAAGTGGCGACTCTGATCTTATTTAAATGGAAAAACTCCATTACACACTTATAGATGAAGTAAAAGGAGGTGTGACAGCTCTGGCGACTCTGCTGGGGACTAAGAACTCAGAACTTCTAGTTCAGGGTTCAAGAATTCGAGCTTAGAATAATTATTTTATTTGGATTTATATATTATCTTGTTTTATTCACATGTTTGGCCTAATGTGCTAAATGTTACTTTTTACCGCTTTGATATTATCTGAACTGTATATAAACTACTACGAAATCCCTCTCTTCTATCTTCTGAGGAGTGCACGCTGGCGTGACTTCTTTCTGTTAGTGTCATATCCTAATTTATAATGAGGTTCCGACAAGTTGCAAAGCCGGATGATTTTTTGGTTACCGGTACGCTGCTCCCCTCGACTCGAGCTGTCCGCTCGGGTAAGCCAGGTCTAGAACAAATAAACCCAGGTTTTTAAATCTAGAATAACTCAGCCTCATGCCGGATCCCTAGTAGGAACGTGTGTTTGCATCACATGAATTTGACTTTGAAGACCCAACCTAGGGGTTGGGTTCGTATAGGACAGGTGTACCCAAAATAACAGACCATCTTGATGCATCCTATGTACTACATGTTGTATTTCTTCAAGGATAACAGGTTCATCTGATAGATCATAAAAGTTGTGGGCACGAAAAGAAATAAAAAAAAAGAGGGTAAAGTGAGAGAAATAAAGCAAGTAGGCCCGATTATATTTTCTGTCACATTTTTTAAAAAGAAAAGAAAATAAAAAGAAATAAAAATTCGAAAAGATTTTGCGCTTTCCCATCTTTTTTCAAAATAATCAAAAAAAGAGGAAAAAGAAAATTCAAAAGGAATTTACATGTTTCATCAATTTTCAAAAGAAAAGACAAAAAAGCATATTTTCTCTAAATTAGTTTTTTTTAATTCTCGCCCGTATCCAATCTGCTCGAACTACGCAAATCTGATTCTCATCTTTCGGGGCATGATGCGTAGGCAACCGACATAAGATCCGGTCTTCCTAGTAAATCTTAGGTTCTTGGCTTTGCGGGGTCTTAGCCAAATTTTACACTTTTTGCATTTTACAAAAATAACTGCAACATGTCGTGCATGTGTCTAACAGGGAATGTTATTGTCTCATATAGTGTTGGTTTAGGTTTTCTCATACATGTGTGGATTAATTACCGGAGTTTGAGCATGATAGATATCCCAGGATCACTGCATTCGGGAGCTGCTCGAGGAGCCATTTTATGTTTTGAGTCAATTATTCATGTTATACTTTTTAATCTAGTA
Source organism: Nicotiana benthamiana (assembly GCA_034376525.1). Classification (NCBI taxonomy): domain Eukaryota; kingdom Viridiplantae; phylum Streptophyta; class Magnoliopsida; order Solanales; family Solanaceae; genus Nicotiana; species Nicotiana benthamiana. The sequence goes on from CM067339.1 coordinate 176,973,210, forward strand.
TAGTACTATTCAGAAATTTAGGTGATGTTAGAGTTTGTAATAGTCTGGTTAAGTTTGTCTAGTCTTTTATTGTTGTATTTCTTGTTTTGTATTTGAAAATGTGTTACAAGCCAAAAATCCAAAAAAAAAGAAGAAATTTTGCGTTTTTATATTTTCGTTGTAAGTTTTCTTTAGAATACTAATTCAAGAAATGAATAAATTTCCTTTGAGATTTTTTTTCCTTTAGGCAATCAATATCAAAATAAAAATCATTTTTTATATTTCTTTTACTATATTATGACCAAAATTCAGAAAAAAAAGAGAGTTCTCTTTTTGTATGTCTTTAAAAGTTTTCTTTAAAGTATTAATTGTAACGACACGATCGGTCATTTTGAGCTCTAGCGCGTCGTTCAGCAATCTGGGACCATGAGCAGCCTCATTTCAGGTATTATGACTTATATGTGTGGTCGAGATTGGATCTCGGGAAGTTCTAAGTTGACTTGGAAAGAAAATTCTCATTTTTGGAAGCTTAAAGTAGAAGAATTGACTAAGATTTGAAAGTTTCAACAAGTTTGTATGATGATTTTGGACTTAGGCATATGTCCGGATCGGGTTTTGGAAGACCCCAGAATGTTTTAGCGCCCATTGTAAAAGATAGCATTTTGGAAGAAATTTCATAAGTTTTTCTTGATGTGTATTTCAGTGTTATCAGTGTCCATTTGAGATTCCGAGTCTGGAGTAGCTCCATATGGTGATTCTGGAGTTGGGTGCGCGATCGAAAGTGAATTCGGAGGTCCGTAGGCCATTTTGGATTCAATTGGCTAAAGATAGAAAATGAAGCTTTTTGAGAAGTTTGATCGGAAGTGGAATTTCTGATATCAGAGTCAGATTCTGATTCCGGAAGTTAGAGTATGTCTGCTATGTCAAATATGACTTGTGTGCAAAATTTGAAGTCAATCGGACGTGATTTGATAGGTTTCGGCATCGAAAGTAGACGTTTAAAGTTATTAGTTCATAAAGCTTGAATTGGAGGTTGATTCATGATTTTTACATTGTTTGGCATGATTTGAGACCTCGAGCATATCCGTGTTATTTTATGGAATGGGTTGGTGTGATTGGACGGGATCCCGAGGGGCCTCGGGTGTGTTTCGGGTTGTATCGCACTCTTATTTGATGTTTCAACGTTGTTTCTTTGGACATAAAGGTGTACCATATTAAGCAAATGAGCTCCAAATTAAGTTTTTATTAAACCATTAGATCCATATCATAATCATGAGCCATAGCAAAAAAGAATAGTCGAAAATTGTAGACATGGAAAATTGTAGAAAACTTGGGGTTTGAGGAAAAATCTAGAAAACTAGTATTCTTGGATTTTGACCATGATTTTGGGTATGGAAATAAGAGAAAATCATATATTTGAGTTCGTGAATCTATGGATAAACTTTATCTTTAAAAAAATTCAGATTTCGGGCACGTGGGCCCGAGGGCATTTTCGTCAACTTTTCGATCGGGGTTAGGAATTGCTATAAATTAGATTGTAATGAATAATTTAGCATATATTAGTAGATTTGCATAATCATTGGCTAGTTTTGGGAGCGTTGTGCATCAATTAGAGTCTTTGAAAGGGCGTGGAATGTCAGTTATGGATCTTCGGAACAAGGGGAGTCTCCTTTCTAACCTTGTAAGAGGAAATTGTCCCTATCGGTCAATTAATGGTTATGTGCTCCTATTTGTGGGGCCTACGTACGAACGAGGTGACGAGAGTCCGTGCGTAGCTATATTATGTTATTGTCTGGGTAGTCTAGGACCAAAAAACATGCTATACTTAGAATATTTGTAATCTTATTGATAGCTCGAATTTCTTAACCACACCGAATTAATAAATACATTCTCAAAAGGATTAGACTTCTTTAAATTATTAAAAGAGAAAGTGGCTTCTATTTGAATAATTATTCCCTGATAAAGTCTTATTTGGCTATTTGAGCATGTATTTATATATGTGTTTGTGTCACATGTATGATGGCAGTGTACAGTTTACTTTTATGTTGGAACGGATCGTACGTCTCACGGTGATTATTTAAACATGCTTGTATTGCTGTCTTAAACTTATTAGAGTTGTTATTGCCTCTTCATGGCTTGAGAAAATTTGGATAATGAATAAAAGAATTTTTTTGGAAATCTCCTATAAACGAATTAATTGTTTACTCGTTTCCTTCTAATGGATTAAAATCATGTTTATAGAAATCCAAGATTTAATGTATTATTGTCATCACATTATCGGACCCTCAGTAAGTGTCGAAGTTGACCTCTCATCTCTACCTCTTCGAGATTAGACGGGATACTCATTGGGTAAACGCTATTTTCATACCCATACTACATTTCTCTAATTTTTTGTTGCACAGGTATATGTGTTTCTAGTGGCCTATTGGGCATAGCAGCAGAGATGTTTCTGGAACTAGGTGAATTGCATTGGTCGAGGCGACCCGCAGCTAGTATACCCCCTTTCCAGCATTATATTTACTTTTTATCCACTGTATTCCGGACGAATATTGTATTTCATTTCCTTCTTAATAAATTCTCATGTACTTGTGATACCGGGTTCTGGGATGGCTTAAACCATTTTGTATAAATTGCTTATCATTTAATTTAAATTGAAGGGGTTATTTTTTTTATTTATAAAAATGGAGGAAAACCATGGATTTCAAGAGTATTAAAACGAGAAATTTATTATGTAATTTGTTTAACTTGCTTGACAACGACATTCGATGCCACCACGACCCTTAGTGGAGTTTGGGTCATAACATTAATTTGTATTGAAGCGTTTATTTTTATTTATAAAATGGAGGAAAATCATGAGTATTAAAACGAGAAATTTATTATGTAATTTGGTTGGCTTGCCTGACAGCGGTATTCGGCACCACCACGACCCTTAGTGGATTTTGGGTCGTGATAACATGGTATAAGAGCACTAGGTTCGTAGGGTCTCACAAGTCATGAGAAATTCTAGTAGAGTCTCACGGATCGGTACAGAGATGTATGTACCTATCCTTAGGAGGCTGCAAGACTGTTATGAGTACTTCCCTTCTTGATTCCTTATCGTGCGATTTGATCCCTCGAGGCTTATGACTTTGTTTCTTTCCTACTCAATCTTATACGGCGCGAGCCGCTAGTTATAAATCGAGAATTGAAGAATCGTAATGGCACTACAAATGTGGTGCGGGATGTTTCTCCCACTATAGTTGATCGGACTATTATCATCAGTTGGTGGAAATATATTTTGTCGTTTCACTCAATAACGGTACTTCTAGGGGCTCTGAGGCTAGGAACAAGCTGCCATGATGCTTATGAATGATTATTCTGAATTATTGATTTGATAGTGGAATGTTTGCCTACATGTAGTGGCAGTGAATAACTTGAGGGGAGGATTACTCAGTGCATGGTCTAGAGATCCGGTAATTATTCCCTGTAAGAGAAAAGCAATCAGCCTATGAATGTCCAGATTTGGGCTGATGGAGTAGCGAGGCTTGGTATTGCAAGCGTGGTGGCTTTTTCTCCTATGATGAGGTATAGTTGTCCCTATTAAATGTACTAAGCTTGCTGGTGTTATAATCTTCTACAATTTTCCTTGGGAGCAGGAAACTGTGAGATAGTATTGAAGAAGCGACCGTCAACGATCACGCAGTGCGGTAGCTCAGGGATAAATCAGTATTTATAATGTCGAAGGTATGAGAAAGATGATCTTCTGAAAGATGTAAAGTTTGCAACAATCTTAGGTTCAAGATTCACGAAGATAGATTTTATTTAAGGCAACTGAACAGCAAATGACGATGAAGGCCATATGGAAAACGTCAGTCGGGGTTCAAACATTCTAAAAGGCCAAATATATAAAGCGAAGGTCGAGTAGTTGATTAAGGAAGGGGTTTTCCCAAAGTGGCAGAGTGGCAGGGTTGCATATGAGCTTTGTAGTAGGATGACCACGTACCTTAAGGAGAGTTCGGAGGGATTTAGGAATATTAGTGATTGGTGATTGGGGCCTACGGATTTAACCTAAAGCATGGGCTATTATGCGACATGAGACTTGGTATAACGGAAATGAGCTACTTGAAATGAAAAAGGACCCAACATAACTTGAATGGGAAGGATGTTGCCACACATTTAATTGATGTCTACGAGGGTGAAAAGACTTATGCAGCTAGAGGGTTAGCTCGGACTCAAGATGGATTATTGATGTCATGGTGATTGTACTCTGTCCACTAGCGTTGGCAATTATCAAAAAGTAATTTCCATAGGTGGGTTATTCCCGGTGAGTAAGTTAGAGGTCGCGTGGTTGGCGAAGCATTAGTGAAGAATTCTATGGGCTTTCAGCAATGAAATCGGTTGTGCAAATGTGTTAGATGATTCAGAATATAAAAAGGGGGTTTTACATAAAGATTTCAAGGATTTTGGAGGTTGATTGTGCATGGTTGTGTCAATAAGAGATTAAGAATCCTAGCGAATTCCAAAGTTTGGTGATAAATGGCGTCAAGCCAAATGGGAGAGTCCCTCAGCCTACGATTGAGTTGTATGGTTATCATCTTGTGAGGTTTGGGATTATCAATGTATTGGTAGTTGTGTTAGCAATGGTAAAGGAGCATAAGTGGTAATTTGAGAAAAGGAATTGTTGGCCTTTTTGGCTCATGTTCAGACTTGGGGAGTAATTCTGTCGGGTGTTCCGTCGAGAGGGTATGCTTATGCTAGAAGAATCATGGAGTTGATTATATTCGGGCCAATTTAGAGCGGGTTTCTCTCAACAACAGTCTTAGAGAATTCAAAGATATGGTGTGATGCCTAATGATTTCGAGTAGGTACAGATGAAAAAAAATCAAGATTTTGTAGCAGCTTATGACAAGAGGCCCAGAATGTCCTATCATGTTTTGACCGCAATATAGCGACTGGGAGGTATGAAATGGTTCATGGGATTTGAGACAGCATGGTCTCGTGATTCAAGGTTACTTGGGATAAGCACGGATGGAGGGTGTTATGTGTTGAATGGAGTTATTATTAATTCTAAGGTAATCAAGGATAAACTGGAAGGAGCTAGATTGGGTAGCCATAGTTGAATTGGCATATTGGTGGTAGTGATAAGTTCTTTCAGTATGATCAAGTTATGCAAGTGATTTGTAACGGTGCGTGTGAGGCTTGTCAGCCACTGCAATTGGTGTTAATCAGAAAGTATTCTACTGTTGTGGCCTGTGATGCGGAGGCGGGTCCCTGAAGGGCTATGGTGGCTTAGACCACTACTTAGAGGTTTGCATGTTGTACGGTTATGAGAATTCACATGCATGTTGCTATGGTCCTCCAGAAGTGAGTTAAGTGGAAAGTTTTATGTGATGAAGTGTTAGCCTAATAGTGGTTCTGAAGCTATGTTGAAAAGTGTGTTCTATCGTATGTTGGCATGTTAGGTGCAGTGGGCGGTATGGAATTTGAAGTAAAGATCAAGGTAACAGCTCGGTATGGACAAGGGTGTCACGATCTCGGATGAGAAGGAAAGGAGTTTTGATGTTTAAGGTAAGTTGGTATTGTCTTCAGCGTCACCTGAGATTAGTGTTTTGTAAAGAAGGCTTTGCACCCTGGCTAATGGTTCTTGATCACTTTCCAGCGTTAGTGTGGCCGGTGGTTTGGAGGTGCGGCCCAGTTATTTGTTGTGGTAGGTTGCGGGAGTGTGTCCCACAAGAAGATTATATAAGTGTGGCAAGTAGTCACTTGATTGATTAAAGATTTAAACCAAGTATGAAGGTTTTGACACTATCGTTGATTTGAGAATATCTTCCTAGAGGTCACTCAGTCTATTGAGTGGTAGACTGCGGATGAGTTCTCCGACTATGATGGATGTTCTTATGTGTTATGAGCGGAAGAGGAGTTATTATGGACTTTGAAAGGTAATTAGCCTAGTTCAGGGTGATCAAAACTGGCTTGAGGTCGGTAGATGGATTCAAATGTGAATATGGGCTCTATATCAGGACAAACGTGTTAATTTCAGTAACGCGTTCCTTATGGAGGAGTAGTAAGGGTGTTGTTTCGTTGTCAGAATTACATGTAGTGATACATTGCGCCGTGTGAGTTGTAAGACGGCTTGAGAAATTGCTTATGGGTTGAGGTTCCGCGTAGAAATTATATTACCTGAGCAAATGGCTCTTGAGACTCAGATCGTTATTGCACGACTTATAGCATTATATGCCTCCCCAGGGAATGGTATTATGCACTTAGCGTGTTTATGACCAATATTCGGTATTTCATTATAATGAGTAATTTAGCTCGATGTGTATCGTTCTACGTTTTGATTGGGTAGTACGCTGCCATGGTTATATTGTGTGGATCGAATGGCACGCCATCATGGGTATGTTATTTGGATCGGGTTGCACGCCGCAACAATGTGATGTTTAGTATAGTTCCCTATATTTGTTTCTATGTGTTTTGTTTCATATTGTCTGAGGAAAACTCGTGTTAGCTATGTACCTGCATCGCATGTATGATTCGCGAGCAAGGTAATTGGATTTCCTTTTCAGAATTTGTTTTCCTTTCTATAACGCGTTCTGGCAGCCTATTGGCACATTGTGGCGACATATGAAAGTTTTTGATCATGTACTAGGGGATTATTACCTGAGCAGTTCGTACTGGGCGAGACGAGATTATTGAATTTAAGATCTATGTAATCTGATTATATGAAGTACAATAAGAGCTAAGGCCATTATTCGGTTCAGAATGAAGTGACGGTTCTTGTCAGGATTATAGAACCAATAATTTGTTGATTGGGCAGTTGGTTATGAATTTCTACATATCTTTTACGTCGTAGCGGCATTGTAAGAGTTAGAGTAAGGCCTATGTATGTCATGAGGTGCAATGAAAGTATCAGATTTGTAGAACTTCGACTTAGTTGATCAGAAAGTGTTAATGTGGTTCACTGAGTAAAATGATGCAAGGTGTGAATTCAGCAAAAATTGTGCCGTCATGTTTTGGGTACATCGTGTAGTGATTAATATAGTGATTGTATGCTGGAAATAGGCCTGGCAGAGAATTCCAGATGTGGGAATTGGGCTCTAAGACTTATTTGCTTAAGTGAAACATAATATCTTTAGAGTGATCAAGCTAGGGTGCTCAGCTGAATTATGGCAGCACGGGTAGGTGCTCGAGATGTTAAACAATGATTTCAGACTACTTTAGCGCAGTTCTCGGCACGTTCGAGGACGAACGCATGTTTAAGTGGGAGAGAATGTAACGACCCGACCGATTGTTTTGAGCTCTAGCATATCGTTCAGCAGTCTGGGGCCATGAGCAACCTCATTTCAAGTATTATGACTTGTACGCATGGTCGAGATTTGATCTAGGGAATTTCAGAGTTGACTTGGAAAGAGAATTCTCATTTTTTGGAAGCTTAAAGTTGAAGAATTGACTAAGATTGGATTTTTGAGTAAACGACATCGGAATCGAGATCTGAAAGTTTCAATATGTTTGTATGATGATTTTGGACTTGGGCGTATGTCCGGATCGGGTTTTGGAAGACCCGGGAATGTTTTGGCGCCTATTGTTGAAGTTAGCATTTTGGAAGAAATTTCATAAGTTTGGATTGAAGTGCATTTCAGTGTAATCGATGTCCATTTGGGATTCCTAGTTTAGGAGTAGCTCCGTATGGTGATTCTGCAGTTTGGGACGCGATCGGAAGTGATTTCGGTAGTTCGTAGGTCATTTTGGAGTCAATTGGCTAAAGATAGAAAATTGAAGGTTTTTGAGAAGTTTAACCAGAAGTGGACTTTTTGATATCAGGGTCGAATTCTGATTTCAAAGTTGGACTAGGTCTGTAATGTCAAGTATGACTTGTGTGCAAAATTTGAAGTCAATCGGACGTGATTTGATAGGTTTCGGCGTCGAAAATAGAAGTTTGAAGTTCTAAAGTTCATAAAGCTTGAATTGGAGGTTGATTCATGATTTTAGCGCTATTTATTATGATTTGAGACCTCGAGCAGGTCCGTGTTATGTTATGGAGTGGGTTGGTGTGATTGGACGGGATACCAGGGGGGCCTCGGGTGTGTTTCGGGTTGTATCGCTCTCTTATTTGATGTTTCAACGTCGTTTCTTTGGACATAAAAGGGTACCATATTACGCAAATGAGCTCCAAATTAAGTTTTTATTAAGCCATAAGATCTATATTGTAATTATGGAGCTATAGAAAAAAGAATCGTCAAATTTGAACATCGTATAAGGGAGTTATGCTCATTTCCGTGTTGGGAAGAATTGCCCGTTGCTGTCATAACCGCAGATGCGGTCATTTTTCCATAAATACGATCATTTTCCATAGATGCGGAATGGCATATGCGGTCATTTTTCCGCAGATACGAAAGTGTTGAAGACAATGGGGTTCTTTTAAAAATCGAAGTATTTCTCAATTTCACTTCATTTCTTTCATGGGAGCCGATTTGGAGTAACTTTGGAGTGTCATTTTTATCACCAAGCATGAGGTAAGTGATCTCTACTAGTTTTAGATATATACAAGGTGTATATATGGATTTAGACATGGAAAATTATAGAAAACTTGGGGTTTAAGGTAAAACCTAGAAAACTAGTATTCTTGGATTTTGAACATGATTTTGGGCATGGCATTTAGAGAAAATCATATATTTGAGTTCGTGAGGCTATGGGTAAACTTTATCTTCAAAAACTTTCGGATTTCAGGCACGTGGGCCCGAGGGAATTTTCTTCAAATTTTCGATCGGGGTTAGGAATTGCATTAAATTTCTAATGAATAATTGAGCATATATTAGTAGATTTGCATAATCATTGGCTAGTTTTGGGAGGGTTGTGCATCAATTAAAGTCTTCGAAAGGGCGTGGAATGCCGGTTATGGATCTTCGGAGCGAGGTGAGTCTTCCTCACAAGTATCATACGCTGCATCATCCTTCGTGCTTTAACACTCTCTCACTAAAATAATACACGGCATCACCCTTCGTGTTTTAACATCTCCCTCATCCAAACAACAATTGCAAAACAATAAGGGCAAGGAAATCAACAAATTTACAAATAAATCCTGGCAAGGGAACATTAGTACAACCATCAAATTCCGCCAAAGGAACAATATCAAAAGCATCAACATCCCGTCAAGGGAGATAGAATAAAACGCAACAACATCCCAACATGGGCGACAATATAATAATCCTTTTCTCTTTTTGACATTTAATTCACAACGCAATTACAAACTTGAGCCAGCGCTTTATAATGTTCAATTTCGAACAATAATTCTACAAGTAATTTCACAATTTGAGCCAACATTCTACAATGTTCAATTATAAAAATTTCTTCCACAAGCCTTATTAAACAATAAAATATCACATAAGGCATGAATAATACAAAACATAGTCCTATTAATAATGGCATAAGACTCACGGGCATGCTTGACGCCAATGCATAGATACTCATCACCATGCCTATACGTCGTACTCAACAATTAGCACATAGAAAATAGGACACAACTCCTAGTCCCTCAAGCTAAGGTTAGACCAAACACTTACCTCGATTCCACGAACACAATTCAAGCCTCAACTACCGCTTTACCTCTTGAATCCACCACTAATTCGCTTGTATCTAGGCACAAGTTACTTAACTGTATAAATAATTGCTAAACGAATCAATTCTAATGCATGAAAATAGGTTTTATAACGTGTTTCTAAAAAATTCAAAATCGATCGCGGGCCCTAATAACCAGTGATTTTGATACATTTTGTACTCCTTGTTGCTTATATTTTGATGAGAAATTTGTACAAAGTAGTCCCAAAAGACTTACAGGTTGTGCTTGATTGCAGGTTGATCAACAAGGTAACAAGATGTCAAATATCAGCTCAAAATGAGTGAAACTTGCACAAATATCAAGGCAAGACAAAGCTCAGGCAAAACAAGGCCAGTACGGCCGCACACCATTCTGTGCGGTCTGCACAAGTGAGGTTCAGAGAGAATGCAACTCAAGAAAATCAGGCAATACAGCCATAGTAGATTTAATGCGGTCCGCACTAAATTTACTACGGCCGCACTTGATTTAGTGTGGTCCGCACAACCAAGGATCAGAGAGTTGCTATTTTGGAGATTGAAGCCAATGCGGTATGCGCTCTATTTTATACGGACCGCACTAGAAGCCATTGCGTCCGTAGTCCATTCTGTGTGGTCCGCATTTCCCAAGTTCATTGAGTAGTTTTGTCAATTTCAAAGCCCTGGTGCGTCCGCACATGATTTTGTGCAGTCTGTACTAACCCTACGGGGTTATTTTTGTCCAAAATTGTCAGCTTAGTATAAATAGCTTCTTTTTCATTTTTAGGTCAGGCATATAGATTTAGCTGGTAGCTGCGCTTGTGGGTTCGAATATTTTAACTGTTTTGGGTAATTTTATCTTTATTTCAACATTGAATTTTCTTGTTTTTTCTTAGCAATTAATTAATATGAGTTGTTCTTCATCTACTTCTTTGTTTTCTTCTTCAATTATGAGTAGCTAGACCCATAAGCTAGGGTTGTGGCTCAACCCTAGTATAGGTGATTGATGGGTCTTGTGTTTTAGGGCTAGATTGACTATGGGTGTTTGATATTTGGACTAATTTCATGTTTAGTTGTTGAATTAGTGGTTGAAAACATTGTTTAGTTGATTTTGTCTCTTCTTGAGAAAGAAAACCTAAGCCTCTGAAATTAGACCAACAAGGAATTGGAACGTACTCAAGAGTTTGATAGCCCCAATTAATGGATTAAACCTAAAGATAGTAATACCCGACTTGAACCCTATTTTCTTGTGCAAATTAGTATAGAGAATTGGCCTTAAGAAAGTCAATTCGGAAAAAATTATTCGAACTATCGAGAGGTATAGAGTGAGTAAAATCATGCAAAGCTTATATCATATTCCCCGAATATATCTATCGTATCTTAAACTCAAGTATCCGTTAACCATTTGAACAACCTGTAATATCTTACTCTTAGCTTATTCTAGTATAAATTAGCCTTGTAGTTGATAAAATTAGAAGTTAAACAAAAACCCAAAGATGTTTAGAAATGCAATTAATAACAATTACACAACTCTAAATTAGGTAGATACTCAACTCCAACTTCTAGCTCTTTGTTGAAATGAATCCCGACCTTAATCGGGTAAAAGCTGCTTTAATTCTCTCTCACCACCCAATAGTAGTGCAGGGTAGGCCTCGATCACTTTTTGGTACCGTTGCCGGGGAGCTATTGGTTTTGCCTATCTATCTAAATAGTTTTTGTGTTTTGTTCTTCTTTCCTTCTTTGTTACAAATTTGTGTGTGTCAATACTTCAGGTACAAAATGACATTAAATGATAATCACCCTCTTCGAAACGTGATTGCAGAGGAGGAGGTTGATGACAATAGAGGATGAAGTGCCTCTTGTACCTCCAGGACACCGAATAGGCTGCTAGGCCAATGTTAATGATATTGTTCCAGACCCTCCTCCCCACCTCCAAGAGTTGTTCCTCGAGTGCTTCCAAACCAAGGCTATGCAAGTGCTATTGCCCCACCCCGAATCCGAGTGGGAAATTTCCAAATTACTAATATGATGCTGACATTGTTGGAGTAGCATGTGTACTTAACAAATGCTGCCACCCAAAATGCTTACAAACATCTCAAAAAGTTCGCGAATACATATTGGGAGCAAGCAAACTAATGTGTCCGAGGATGCATTCCGATTGAGACTCTTCCCATTTTCATTTAGAGGGAATGTTTTAGATTGGCTTTAGCGACTTCCCAACCATTCCATCAATACTTGGGATGATTTGGTAGACAAGTTCATCGCAAAGTTCTTTTCACTAGGACATATGGCAGCATTGCGGGATGAGATCATGGCTTTCAAGCAGGAAGCCACCAAACCATTGCATGAGATTTGGGAGAGATATAGAACTATGGTGAAGTAATGCCCCAACAATGATATGACGAATAATATGTTGCAACAAACTTTCTGTCGGGGAATCAATACAAAAAATCAACGAATAAGAAATCAACACGTTGGGGGTAATTTTATGAAATTGACATATGATGAAGCTTGTGTCATTCTTGACGAGATGTCCAACACATCCCCCGCTTGGAAAATAGAGCCAATGTGCCCTAGGGTGACCCCACCATCACTCATTTGCACAAAGAATTACATTATCCTGGGCAGGCGATAGCGCAGTTGACAACAACCATGAACCAACTAGCAAAGGCAAAGTTACAACAAGTCCAAAATCCCCATCAAGTGAATGCCATGGAGGGTGCTAACATGCTAGTGAACCAAAGCAGATAATGAGCTTAACAGAACTAAGGGAATTCGGATCAATTTGACACTGATGGTAGTGGATTTCAAGATGCTGTCTATGATGGGCAAAATGAAGAGGTACAGTATGTGAAAAATAATCAACGCCAAAGAGTCAATTCTTCCAACCAATAGCAACAATAGAGATCCCAAGGTAATTGGGGTAATCAACAACAAGGCAACAACAATTGGAACAATCCCCAACAAGGGAACAACAATTGGGGAAACAATAATCAAAATTTGAATTGGGGAAATCAAAACAACAATCGGAGCAATCAAGGAAGCTAGGGCAACAATAACAACCAGGGTGGATGGAACAACAACCAGGGAAATCAGGGGCAAGGTTTTCAAAGGCCCCAAAAATACCAACAACCGAGCAATCGACCACCTTTTCCATCCCAGGGTCCTAGTTATTCTAACAATGATATGGGTAGAATTTAAATGATGTTCGAATAAATGATGTAAAAGAATATGGATTCTGATGCTCAATTGTCTTCTCACGATACACGCCTCAAGGGTGCTCTTCCAAGTGATATAGTAGTGAACCCGAAGGGTAGGTACAATCATGTTATGGTGGTAACCACTAGGAGTGAGCGAGGCGATGATGTGAATGCCTCCAAACAAAAGCAAGTTTTAGGTGATGAAGTTGAGTTACAAGAAGATGAAGTTCCCTTTGTGGTTAAGAATGTGGTTGATAAAAATGTGAACGAAGAAGTGAGGATTGATATTCAAGATGCTTAGGTGGAAACGTAAAATGACATGAAACTGTCTAGGGAACACATAATAGACATGCCAGAGGCGGTTGTGGCAAAAGCCAAGGTACTGTTGCCTAGACCACCTCCACCTTATCCTCAAAGTCTAGCCAAGCAGAAAAATGAGAATTAGTTGAAAAAGTTCATTGACATGATGAAAAGCTTATCCATCAATGTGCCTTTGGTGGTGGGTTTGGAACAAATGCCTCGTTATGCCAAATTCATGAAAGATTTGACAAAGAAAAGATTCATGGACTATGAGACTATCAAGATGACTCACCAAGTTAGTGCTATAATACATTCAATGGCTTCAAAGTTGGAGGATCCCAGTGCTTTCACTATCCCTTGCACTACCGAAAGTGCGGATTTTGCTAACGATTTATGTGATTTAGGGTCCAGCATCAACTCCTACTTTGTTTTCAAGACTTTAGGTATTGGGCCGAGGACCGGGCCTCGACTGTATATGTAAGCTTTCAATTTTCTTTTATTATTCTAATTCACTTTAATATAAATTTTAAAATTGTAATTCAGTTTAAATTTTCGTATTGGGTCCCTACCAAACTAACATAGAGGAATTAATCCGCACTCAGCTAGCTGGTGAATCGGGCGAGCTAACCCAACCTTCGGACGAGGAAGTTGAAACAATATGGATGGAGTCTGCTGGCGGTCCAAAATAGGGGAACATATACGGGCTTCCTACAAATAATTTCCATAGTTATAAGTGTGGAGTGTAAGGAACAGGGACTTTCTTTCAAGGCGAGCAACTTAATGGGGAGAGCCTCTCCCATACGCGGGAGACTGGGACAAAGCTCACATCCGAGCTAGAAGTGGCCAAGGAAAAAGAAAGGATTAGAAATGCTCAATTCCTTGGCATGCAAGCTCAGATCATAACTCTCCTGTGTACTGGAGTTTTTCGTTGCTCCGGTCTCGTGAGTCATTGCTAGAGGCTTGACCTATATGTGATCGTTCCTCTCGTCCTCCCCGTGTTCATTCCTCCCGTCGTCCCCGTGATCGTTCTTCCCGTCCCCAACAAGACTCTTCTCGACACCGTCTTTTAAGATGAAAGTTCATCAGACGATGATGATGTTGTTGTACAAAATTCTCCTTGACCTTTATATACTTTGAACTAGACAAATAGAACCCGTTTTGAACTAGTTGTAATAAGTTTTAACTTGGTTTTGGATTTTTATGTTTTGAACTTTAATTTGTTAGTTTTAATATATTTATTGATTGTTGGGTGTGTTTTTATTGCTGATGTTGTGTTGTTGTTATTATTGTTGTTGTTTTATGTTTGTTATTAGGCGTATTAGTATGCTGGCAAGTGGTGTAGCTGCCAAAACAAACATTTTATGCCAGATTTAAAACCCAGAAAACTGACCAAAGTTGCTCGATTTCTAATTAAAAAAAATATTTTTCCGTAAATTACATACCAAAGTTGGTCGGTAATCAATAAAAAAATAAAAATTTTAGAATTACCGATCAAAGTTGGTCGTTTAATGAACAAAGAATTCCCAAAATTCAACATTACCGGCCAACTTTGGTCGGTATTGTTACATTTCAATTTTTAAAAAAATATATATTTTCATTTACCGACCAACTTTGATCGGTAATATTTTAAATTTAATAACTAATAAAAAATGTAATTTACATACACTGACCAACTTTGATCGATAATATTAAATTTAAAATATGTTTCTACCAATGTTGGTCGGTAAATATTTTAAATTCTTCAGATGGTCGTTTTAACATACCGACCAGCCTTAGTCGTTATATTAAAACGACCATCAAAATAGTCACCAAACGCGTTTGGATGGATTTTGGTCGCTAATTAGCCATATCCGACCAGCGTTGGTTGATTTTTCTAGTTGGTATTTACTGAATTTCTAATAGTGAATCATTCATTAGAATTTGAAGTTTTGTGTCATATCGATCACCATTTCCTTTATCCTAAGTAATGATTGGTGGCTACGAATAATACTATTTAGTTAGTTATTGATGGTTTGAATTGGAAGGAGAATCTTGACGTAACTGGTAAAATTATTTCCGAGTGATCAGAAGTTCATAAGTTCACGTGTTGGAAATAACCTCATGCATAAATATAGGGTGGGCGGCTTACAATTGTTAAGAGAGGATTTTGTAGAAGCTAAAAGGGAATTTGCATGGCGAAAATACCCTAATCTTCAGAGAACGAGAGAGAGAAAATGGTGAAAAATATCTGATCTTTTTATTAAATTGAATAATCTGCTCTTTCTGAAATGGTCCTCAGTGTTTATATTTATATGGAATGGCTATACAAACAAATGTAAAAGAGGTTATCTCACTAAGTGATACAAAGCTGAAAAATACTACTCCCTTTGTTTCAATTTATGTGAACGTGTTTGACTGGACATGGAGTTTAAGAAAAAAGTAAAGACTTTTAGAATTTTTGGTCCTAAAAAAATCCAAATGAGGCCTAGAGTATTTGTGTGGTTATAAAAGATTTAAGGGGAGAATTGTAACTTTAAGCTAAATTGTTACCAAATTTAGAAAAGGTTCATTCTTTTTTGAACAGATGGAAAAGGAAATAGGTTTACATAAACTGGAATAGTGGGAGTAGTTGTTGGGCTAATTATTGAGCACGGCATACGTGTCTGTGTGTATGTCCACAATAATATACATTTGTGGTCCGACATTTTCCTGTACTCCACGCATAGCAGAAACTTAGTGCACCAAACTGCCTTTTGAATCTCTGCCCTCAAATGAGTTGTGACATATTTTTTAATCAAAGATCAAAGTTAAAATTTTATATAATCAGATCATTAATAAGGTAATCACAAGTAAATTTCTAATTTATATAATGAACACTAATGGCTAATCAATTATAAGTATTTGCTAATCTGATATTATATACTAAACTATAATGAAAGATTGAATCACCACTCAAATATTTTTTGAGTGTTATTGCTGTTGTATTAACACATTTAAGAAACTGGAGAAGTAGGGAACAAATTAAGCAGCTTGTCAATCCTAAACCCACCCGCGTTTTAGGGAGTGGACAATCTTGAACCTTAACAAAAAGTAAAGTCAAAAAATAATTCGGTGAGTGGTCTGTGGAGTTCCGACTAGAGGGCGCATGTTAGCAAGGCTAGCTAATCTGCGCGTTCAGCCATGGCTAGACACAGGAAGAAGACTCAAGTGACAATGGATGCAAAGGATGAAGATAGTAGAATAGTAACACCTGCACTCAATCAACCTACTCGCTGGTTAACAGGTACGGGATCGGCACCAATAATTTTACATAAACCAGCTAGGGATGATGTAAATAATGGAGCGATAATAACACTGGAGACAGGAATTCAACAGAGATTGCACCCGGTAACTTTTGGAAGCTTTTTACCACAAAAATTCCAACCAATTAGTGAGGGAATTGATGAACGTGAGGAGAAAAATCTGGTGATGGACAACGCAGAAGCACAACAAGTCCACCGGCGACTCCAATTCTCAACACAAGCTAATCCAGGTCAGATCCGGCAGGATTTGGGAGGTTCAAAGGAAGTTGAAGGCAAAAGAGAAGCCATGCAGAAGAATCAACGCTCTCAAAGGGGGAAACCACTATGTTATGTGTTAGGTTTTATGCCCGTCACTAGAGGGGGGGTGAATAGTGCGGCACGAGAATATTGATAAATATTGCGGAATTAAAAATTGCAGAAATAAAATAAATTCGGTAATAAAAATAGCAAGGAAAGAACACACCGAATTTATCCTGGTTCACCAAACCTTGTGGTTAGTCCAGTCCCCGAGAGACTCTCTTGAGATTCCACTAACTCCGTTAAGCTTACGGGTGCCTAACAAACCGTTACACTTGCTCGTAGATGTGCACTCTACAAGACTTCAACTTGCTCGAGGATACCGCACCTCAAGACTTCACTTTGCTCGTGGATACCGCACCACAAGACTTCAACCACTAAGATTGAGGGTACTTAGCAAACCCGACAATCAACGAGAAGATATGGTCTTCTCAAACACCTTTCTCTTTTACAACAAGAACTCTCTCAAAAGAGTAGATAAAGAGATACAAAATAAGCTCTATGAACAACTCAAAGTTGTCTCTCAAATGGCTCAACAAAAGCTCTATAATGATGCTCAAATAATATCAATATGTATATAAATATTGGGAGGTGTTGTGTGTTTAAAATCAGCTCAAAAGACCTCTATTTATAGGGGTTAAAAGGTGCATGTCCGTTGCTTAATTGACAATCAGTTATGCTGATTTTATGCCAAAATAATCGATTATGTGATTGCATAATCGATTATCTTCTCAATGTTCATAAAACGGAACGTTGGGAAGGCAACGGATAGTGAAATAATCGATTATTCCAATCACATAATCCATTATGTTGCTCCAGTAAAATCTGGAAACTCAGCAAAGCTGGTATATACCAGAGTATACCAGAATCAAAGCTGGAGTATACCAAAATATACCAGAATATACCAGAATCGAAAACTTACTTCAAAAACCATTTTGGTTAAAAAGAGAACTTTAACATCATTTTGTTTGAAGTATATAAAATATGTTTATGATAAATATGATTTAATAAAATGATTTTATGCATATTTATGATGACCTATGTTGAGCCAAAAGACGAGATAACTTAAGCGTTGCTGTTACATTGGTTCTACCTAACGACCTACGCCTTGGGTCTTCGGTCTTGAACATTTGAGCTCGTCTTTGGCTTGTCTATGCAATTCCGTCATCAATATGCTTCTCGGCAGTCAATCTTGATTGTTTGTCATATAATAACGTTGTTTGACACTTGACTTCATTGTTTGTCATTCATCAAAACCTATACCTGAAAATCATGCTAATACAACCAAAGCGCACATATCATAGATAGAATGATTTTCTACAATTTCCCCCTTTTTGATAATGACAAACAATAGGAGATATGCATATTGGATTCCCCCTAAATTCATGCTATATCTCAACATACAATTCATGTAAACAATTTAATATAATTCCCCCTTATTTAAAGCATACTAGAATGTGAAGACATTCCCCCTTATTCGATGCATATCGCCTAAATTCTTCCCCCTTTTTGGCATTAGCAAAAAGAGTATACAAAGGCTACTTTCCCTTAACGACACTTCCCTTTTTTGGGAATACCAACTATTAGTGTCAAAAATAAAGTAGGAAGTATAATGAGGAATATATATTGACGATACCAATTGTTAGATTTAAAAAATCATATCAGCATAAAACAATACCAAATATTAGTAAAAACTTACCGACCATAATAATGGTCATTTTTCGCAAATATACCAACTAAAAATATTCATCAAAACATGAATCAATCATTATTTTTAACATGAAATAATTGATGACAATTGTTATTCTCAACCAAAAATAACTAATATCAATTTGTTAACAAAGATATATTAATCTTTAGCACATATCAACTATTACGTTTTTATCAAGAATACGATAACTAACCGAAATTCCCCCTCGATGCAATAAGGTTCCGTGCTTGGTACATCTACTACGATTTTGTAGTATTCAAGCACACCTGCAAACGTACCTAAAAATAGGTTTTCGGTACCCAACTTCTTTTGGGTCCTTGAGGGTTAGGCAAATAAAAATCATAATCAAAATATGAATCTCTATGTTTAGCAAAACATATGGGTGCAATGTGTCCTACCCGGTTACAATAATGACATATAACATTAGGGTTGTGCATATGTCTTGGTTGAGCCAAGTGCATTCTAGGTGATCTAAAGTAGTTATTCCTAGAGGCGTTGAAATTCCTAGAGTCATTTCTAGGTGGTCTGAAATTATTCATTCTAGACTCATTAATAAAATTCCTAGAATTGTGTCTAAAATGATTAGTTTCAGACTTATTAACAAAATTCGTAGAGTCGTTTCTAGGTGGTTTAGCCTCATTTCTATCATCCTTTTTAATTACTTCACTTGTTTTAGAATCATTTACACTACATTTTTCTAGTGTATTTCTAAGTTCTATGTTCTCTATTTTCAAAGAACTACAAGAAGAACAATTTGAACTTTGAACACTTAAAGAGGCTTCATTCATCTCCTTGATTTTATTTTTGAGATCGACATTGTCATTTTCCAAAAATCTATTTTCTTCTTCTAAAATTTTGATTTTATTTTTAAGAACAGTATTGTCATTTTCTAAAAGATCATTTTCTTGTTTTAGTTTTTCATTATCACAAGTCAATTTTTCAAAATCTTTTTCTTTTAAAGAAGGTTGTTTTTCAAAATCTTTCTCTTGCAAAGAAAGTGTTTTCTCAAAATCTTTTTCTTGCAAAGAAAGTATTTTCTTCAATTCTTTTATGGTTTTGGAAGCTTTAATTCACCATATAATTCATCGTAGGCATTTTGTATTTCTTCAAACGAGTAAGAGTTAGAAATACTTACCTTTTCTTCTTCGTTTGCCATGAGGCATAATGCAGCAGTTTCATCGCCCGAGCTGTCCGAATCCCATGTCACGCGCCTATGGTGTTTCTTCTTTTTCTTGTCCTTTGATTTTGGACAATGTGATTTGGTGTGGCCAAGTTTTCCACAATTTTGACATGAAGGACTTGGTTCTTCCTTCTTTATTTCCTTCTTCATAAACTTATAAAACTTTTCAATTATATCATTGGGAGTAATAGCATCATCGTTTTCCGAATCACTTACCTCTTCTCTTTTAGAGGATGAGGCTTTGAAGGCAATATTCGAATTACTTCTAAGATACGGATTAATAGAATTGTGCTTTCATAAGCTTTAAGATTACCTCGTAGTCCATCAATTGTGACGTCCGTGATTCCTATCGACTCTTGGATAGCATTTGCGTTGGAGCGCCATTTGGGAGTGAGACTCCGTAGGATTTTTCGAACTAGATCTTTGTTCGAGTATACTTTTCCGAGAGCATGAAGATCGTTGACGATCAATGAGAAACGTTCAAACATACTATCGATGTTTTCATCTTCCCTCA
Source organism: Nicotiana benthamiana (assembly GCA_034376525.1). NCBI lineage: Eukaryota > Viridiplantae > Streptophyta > Magnoliopsida > Solanales > Solanaceae > Nicotiana > Nicotiana benthamiana. The sequence continues at coordinate 176,993,221 of CM067339.1, forward strand.
TTCTACAAAGTTCATTTCATGTGTTAGAAAATCAATTTTAGATTCTCGGACTTGAGACGTACCTTCATAAGTGATCTCGAGTATATCCCACATTTCCTTTGCGGTTGTGCAACAAGAGATTTTCTGATAGTCGTCCGGATTCACCGCACAAAATAGTAAGTTGACGGCATTTGCGTTTCTTTCAACCTTCTTGATGTCCTCGGCATCATATTCATTTTCCTCCTTTGGAACCATGATTTCCCCAACTTTCTTTGTTGGCATTTGTTCACCTTTCTTGATGATTTGCCATAATCGAAAGTTATTTGATTGGATGAATATTCTCATCCGCTCTTTCCAATATGTATTGTTTGTTCCGTCAAATAGTGGAGGGCCATAGGTGGAGTGTCATTCGCTCATCATTCCTGCGTTCAATATTCTCAACAAAAAAAATATATATCGCTCTCAACCGGTTATGGCTTTCAGAGAGTTAGGCTCTGATACCAATTGTTAGGTTTTATGCCCGTCACTAGAGGGGGGGCACGAGAATATTGATAAATATTGCGGAATTAAAAATTGCAGGAATAAATAAATTCGGTAATAAAAATAGCAAGGAAAGAACACACCGAATTTATCCTGGTTCACCACAACTTGTGGTTAGTCCAGTCCCGAGAGACTCTCTCGAGATTCCACTAACTCCGTTAAGCTTACGGGTGCCTAACAAACCGTTACACTTGCTCGTAGATGTACACTCTACAAGACTTCAACTTGCTCGAGGATACCGCACCTCAAGACTTCACTTTGCTCGTGGATACCGCACCACAAGACTTCAACCACTAAGATTGAGGGTACTTAGCAAACCCGACAATCAATGAGAAGATATGGTCTTCTCAAACACCTTTCTCTTTTACAACAAGAACTCTCTCAAAAGAGTAGATAAAGAGATACAAAATAAGCTCTACGAACAACTCAAAGTTGTCTCTCAAATGGCTCAACAAAAGCTCTATAATGATGCTCAAATAATATCAACATGTATATGAATATTGGGAGGTGTTATGTGTTTAAAATCAGCTCAAAAGACCTCTATTTATAGGGGTTAAAAGGTGCATGTCTGTTGCTTAATTGACAATCAATTATGCTGATTTTATGCCAAAATAATCGATTATGTGATTGCATCATCGATTATCTTCTCAACGTTCATAAAACGGAACGTTGGGAAGGCAACAGATAGTGAAATAATCGATTATTCCAATCACATAATCGATTATGTTGCTCCAGTAAAATCTGATAACTCAGCAAAGCTGGTATATACCAGAATCAAAACTGGAGTATACCAAAATATACCAGAATATACCAGAATCGAAAACTTACTTCAAAAACCATTTTGGTTAAAAAGAGAACTTTAACATCATTTTGTTTGAAGTATTTAAAATATGTTTATGATAAATATGATTTAATAAAATGATTTTATGCATATTTATGATGACCTATGTTGAGCCAAAAGACGAGATAACTTAAGCGTTACTCTTACATTGGTTCTACCTAGCGACCTACGTCTTGGGTCTTCGGTCTTGAACATTTGAGCTCGTCTTTGGCTTGTCTATGCAATTCCGTCATCAATATGCTTCTCGGCATTCAATCTTGATTGTTTGTCATATAATAACGTTGTTTGACACTTGACTTCATTGTTTGTCATTCATCAAAACCTATACCTGAAAATCATGCTAATACAATCAAAGCGCACATATCATAGATAGAATGATTTTCTATGTTATGTACCACCTGCTATGCGGGATGGTACATTTGTCGTACAAATTGAAGAGGAGGATACAAAGGAACAAGAAGCATACTGGAGCAATGCACTGGTGGGTTTTGTGCTTGGAGAAGACGCATATGAGCGAACAAAGGATAACTACATTACAAACGTGTGGAATTATGTTAAAAAACCTCAAATGTTGTATCATGAGGAAGGGTACTATATTTTCAGGTTTGATAATAGTAAAGATAGGGATCTAGTCCTTCAGGCAGGTCCTTACACTTTTCATAGCAAAACATTTATGCTGCAACAGTGGAGAATGGATTTCAGATTTGATCCAGGAAGTGTGAGTGTAATTCCCTTTTGGATTACTTTCCCAGGACTTCCATTGGGTTTTTGGTCAACTGAAGCTCTTAGTAAGCTAGCTAGCGTGGTTGGGAAGCATATGTATACTGATAGAACTACTGCTGAATTGGAAAAGGTATTCTATGCAAGAGTACTGGTAGAAACAGATATATCTCAACCCCTTCCTGATATTTTGAATTACAAACAAAGAGGGGAATTATAACTCAACAGATTGAATATGAATGGAAGCTAATGCATTGTTGTGAATGTGTAAGATTTGGACATAGTTCAAAAGAGTGCTGGTATAAGGAGCTACAGGAAAAAGAAGAGATAGCAAAGCCTCAACCAAAGGAAGCAGGGGAAAAGAAACTACTACGGAGAGGGACTTTGAAATGGGTTCCAAAAGTTAAGAAGGAAGATGAGGTAGACCAACAAGGTAGGCAAGCTGGGGACAATAAACAAACAACTGAGAATGCAGAAGGCAGGTTGTGGATAAGGGGAAAACAAAAGGAAAAAGTGTACAACAAAGTGCAGGAGCTTTGGTGAACACGACCAACAGATTCTCTCTACTGCAACTAGGTGGAGATCCAGGGGACGCTGGCCCATCCAGCTTCACCTCTAAATGATATTCTGCACATGGAATATAAGGGGCCTTAATAAGGCCCATAAGCAGAAGGAGTTGAAGCTCTTTCGGAGGAAACATAAAGTTGATTTTATTGGTTGTGTAGAAACAAGAGTTAAGAATTGAATGCAAAAAGGACTATGACTGAAGTATGGAATGACTGGAGATACAACTGGAACTATACTGAGCACCCAAATGGGATAATTTGGCTAATGTGGAATCCAAATGTTGAGGTGAAGATCTTGAAGACTGGTGAACAATTTATACATTGTGAGGTCAAAGAAAGAAGCACTACTTTCAATTCACTGATAACAGTAGTGTACGCAAACAGTGAGGTGAATAAGAGACAACAACTATTGGAAAAACTGGTGAACTTAGGAACAACTATACAGGAGAGATGGCTGCTCAGTGGAGATTTCAATAATGTTGTCCACACAGATGACATGATAAGGGCACCAGTTATGCAACAAGAGATACAAGGCTTCCAAGATACAGTGATTACACTGCAGCTCACTCAGGTGAAGAGTTTGGGATGTTTTTACACATGGTGTAACAAACAAAACCATAGTAAAGAGTCTATAGCATGATTGACTATACATTTGTCAATGTGGAGCGGATGCAGGAATACATCCATATAGAAGCAGATGTGTTGAATCCTGGAGTATCAGACCACTCCCCTATCCTAATGCAATGCAATGCTGTGGATCAAAGAAGAAACCTGCACCCTAAGCCATTTAAACTGTATAACTCTGTGATGGAACATGCTGATTTTGCAAGCATAGTGGAAAGGTATGGAACCAAAGGCCAACTGGAGGAAATATGCACAGGGTATGGAGTAAACTAAAAGCCTTGAAAATGGAGTTAAAGGAATTGAACACCTATATGGCATTGTATAGGATTCACCTCAGCAAGGCTAGGCAGAAGCCGGAAGTCATTTAGACTCAGTTATAGATCAACTGCATGGATCAAGACTTGATTGACCAAGGAAAAAGGGTGTTGATGGATGTTGAGAAATGGAGCAACATAGAGGAGCATATTTTACACCAGAAGTCTAGAGCACAATGGATTCCTTGTGGAGACTCAAACACCAAGTATTTCCATGCTCAATTGAATATGAGGACAAATATCAATACCATAAAGTCTATATATAATAAAGTGGGAAACAAGCTGTGTGACCCTATCGAAGTGGAAAAAGAGTTTACAAAATATTTCAAGAAGATATTGGAGGAAAGCAATATTACTTGTCAATGTCCAAACACTGAAGTTATCCATCAGGGCCTCTGTCTTAATTTGCAGCAAAAAGAAGAACTATTTAAGCTAGTTACAAGGGAAGAAGTACTTATGGCAATAAAGGATATGCCTCATGATAAGGCGCCAGGTGTGGATGGATTTCCAATAGAGTTTTTCACAAAGCACTGGCAAGTTGTTGGTGATGACATTTATGAGGCTGTGGAATTCTTTATGACTGGAAGGCTGCATAAAGGAGTTAGTAGTACTATTATAAATCTAATTCCTAAAGTGCAAAATCGAAGCCATGTGAAGGATTACAGGCCCATCGCATGTTGTACAACTCTATATAAAATCATCACTAAGATCCTTACAGCTAGATTGAAAGCAGTCATTAGATGTTTGATTGGGAGATCTCAGTCAGCATTCATTGAGGGTCGCAGCATCACAAATAACATTTTGTTTACGCATGAGCTATTCAAAGGTTATACCAGCAAGGGCATGTAAGGCTGGAAGTGTCGCGGTTCCGAACCGGAACCGTGGCCCTGCCGGTTCCGGTTCCAGGGAACCGTGGCGGGGTGGTTCTACCTGTTGGAACCGCTAGAACCAGAACCGCCAGAACCGAAACCGGCTCGCGGTTCTGGACCAGTTCTGGCGGTTCCAAATGGTTCTGCCGGTTCCCAACGGGCATTTTTCAAAAAAAAAAAATTTTTTTAAATTATTTCAGCAATGGGTCTTTGCTAAAAGTAGCTGTTTGGAAGTTTAGAAAATATCGATTTGGCCCCCAAACTTTAATTTAACCCCAAACTTTATATAACTACACTATTTCCCATTTCTCAACTATAAATACCCCCTCATTCTTTCATTTTTCTTCACCAATTCATCAATATGTCTCAATCTCTCTCAAGCTCTCTTTCAATCTTTCTAGTGCAAGTGCTTAATTTATTGTTGCAAATTCGTGAAAAATTGAGAAGTTGTTGAATTGAAGTTTTCAAGTGTTCAAGTTCAACTATTTTCAATTATCAAGAAGTTGTTCGTCAATCCGGTAAACTCGTTTCAACTCTTACGTGCTAATAGTAATTTTTTTGGTTTTTAGCTTGCTTAATTCTAATTATTATGGCATTTTCGTTGAAAAAAATATTCAGTAAAGGAAAAGCTAAAACCGGTAAAAGTAGTGGCCAAACTACTACCCCACCCCCGGCTCCCCGACCTAGAAAAGATAAGCAAGTTGAAAATAGTAGCCAACCTAGATGTCCTAACGAACCCTTTGGAATCCTTGATAGTAATCACCCTTGTTTTTAATTTAGCGATATTGATTTTCTACATGATGTAGCATTAGGTGATAGAATAGACGATGATATTATGAATGCTCTTTATCCTAATGCACCTAACTTAGAAGGAAATGAGGATGATGATGATGATGATGAAACCCAAGCTCCAATAGATTTAGATGATGCACCTACTAGTCCTGCTCATAACTTAGGTGATGAACCGGCACACCCACCTGTACAAACTTCCACTTTTAGTAGACAACCTCCTAAACGTACAGAAACATCATTAGTTTGGCCTATGATATTGGTAGAAGTGGAAATGACTGTGATTATCTAACTGTAACAAGTCATTGGATAGACGAAGACTGGACAATGCAAAAACGTATAATTGCATATAGAATAATTAATTCACGGCACACGGGTAGGTTTATAACTAACACTGTTTCAGATGTATGCAGATATTTTTGCTTTAGTGATAAAATAATGTCAATTTCTATGGATAATGCTTCTAGCAACACTAGTGCAATAGGCATGCTAACAAGAACACTTAATCCTGCATTTACTAATATTTTCCATGTTAGATGTATTTGTCATATTTATCATATAATTGTTGGTGATGGTATGCGAATATTAAACATAGAAATTGAAAAGGTGAAAATGGCTCTTAATTGGCTATTTTATTCAAACTGTAGAAGTAGACTTAGAGAATATTTTAAAAAATGTGACGAATATGGACTTACAGAAAGAAAGGTTCCTAAACCTTGCTCGACTAGGTGGAATTACATGTACGAAAGATTAGTAGTAGCGTATGAATATAGAAACTCAATTAACGCTACGTATAATTCTCGGGATTGTGGTGAGGAAGATGATGAAATGCTAACTACCCAAGATTGGACTAATGTTAAAATTCTTTTAGATTTTTTAGAACATTTTCATGTGGCTACAAATACTTTTTCAAGACAATATTATCCGACTATTTCTAACTGTTTAGTTTATATTGCCGCACTTGCTAATTTGTTTGTTGATTTTAGCGAGGGAGGGGACATTTATGAACTTGCAATAACTGAAATGAAAAAAAAGTTTAAAAAATATTTTTTTCCAATCCCTCCTATTTTTGGTGTGTCTACTATGTTAAATCCAACTATGAAATTAGGAGGTCCTTTCTTTTGGTATTCTACTATTTATCGATCTTTAGATCTTTCAGAAGTAGAAATTGCTACACTAGCTGATGCGAAAGCATCAATTAAAGTTATTGCTCAAACTGTTTATAATGCTTATAAACAGGCGTTAGAGCAGGCTAGGCCGAATATTCCAACCGCTACTTCGTCTACATCACAATCGTCTAAAAGAGCTGCTGGCTTAACAGCTCTTAAATCGTGGACGGAGTTCAGGGGTACTCAAGGTGATAATTTAGATTAAATTTCCCATCTAAATGAGCTTCAAGTTTATTTGTCACAGGGACTAGAAAAGGAGAATCCAGACGGCTCTTTCGACCTTTTGGAATGGTAGAAGACAAGGGAAAAGCATTTTCCCGTTCTTGCAAGGATGGCTCGGGATGTTCTGTCGATTCAAGCGTCAACTATTGCATCGTAGAGCGCTTTTAGTCAAGCAAGACTACAAATAGGTGATCACAGAACGTCGATGCGGGACAGCTTGGAAAAATCAGTGCTTTTTCGAGATTGGATCCGCGCAGAAAGAAGGAACTTTGGCCTAGCAGAATCACAGCAGAAATAGATGAGGCGTATGAAGAAATGATAGCAGAACTTGCTCAGGAAGCAACTTCACCCGGAAGTGGCGATGAACAAGCTTCATTTCCACCACCGCCAATACAACCACCTCCCAACCTTGAAGGTTTTATGAGATTTGTTAGAAATAATGCATAAATTATGATGTAACTTGTACATTGGCACGCCTTCTTTTAGTTTTTTTCCTTTTAATGGTGGTATTAGTACCATGTTGTGCTCATTCCATTGGGGGAAGGAAAACTAAGAAAGATATGTCATTTTGGTCAATAAGTATGCTCTTTACATATCCTTGAATATCTTTTGTGTCAATATTTCTTTGTCTTTAGTTCTATATCAATCCTTGAATATTTATATAACATACAATATATAACATACAACATAATATACTTACAACATTCTTTTATCAATATATACTACTTATATACAATTTATACTAATTACTAACTACAACACAATATACACTACTTATATACAATATATACTACTTAAATACAATATATACTACTTATATACAAAATATACACTACTTATACACAATATATACTAATTACCAAACACAATATATATTGTACTAATAACATAGTACACCATATAAAATATATTTTACAATATACTAATGACTACTATACAAGATATTGATTTTAAATAAAAAATTCAGAACCGCCAGAACCGGAACCGCATGGTACCTGGAACCGTCACGGGCTGGTTACACCTTCAGAACCGCCAAAATCGGAACTGCCAGAACCGGAACCCAAGACCCAAATAGACCCAGAACCGGAACCAGATACAGCCTTAAGGGCATGTCTCCAAGATGTGTCCATAAAGTAGATTTGAAGAAAGCTTATGACACAGTTGAATGGTGCTTCATAGAAAGACCGCTGAAGGATATGGGATTTTCTTATAAATTCATAGGGTGGATAATGGAATGCATATCATCAGTCACTTATTCCCTCAACATAAATGGTGGGCTCACAGTTCCTTTTAAAGGCAAAATAGGCATAAGGCAAGGAGATCCTATGTCTCCCTACTTTTTTGTCCTGACTATGGAGTATTTGGAAAGGGAATTCATGCAATTGATAAAGAGGAAAGAGTTCAAATTCCATCCTAGATGTAAGAAATTGGGAGTGGTACATGTATGTTCTGCAGATGATCTGCTTATGTTCTGTAAAGCAGATATTCAGTCTGTTAAATTACTACATCAGGCCTTCCTGAAATTCTTAAAAGCATCTGGGCTCCAAGCAAGTGCTGAAAGGAGTGTTGTGTACATAGGTGGAGTTTCAAATTGGCATAGGAAGGAGATTCTACAAGAGCTGAGTTTCCCTGAAGGTAGACTTCCTTTCAAATACCTAGGGCTGCCTTTGGATTCTAAAAAATTAATCATTACTCAATGTTGGCCATTAGTTGAGAAAGTAACGCAGAAAATAAATTGCTGGACGTCAAGATTACTATCATATGCAGGGCGAATTCAGTTGATAAAGTCAGTATTATTTGGAGTGCAAGCGTATTGGTCTCAAATTTTCCTATTGTCAGAGAAAGTGCAAAGGATGATAGAAGCAATTTGCATATCTTACTTGTGGACAGGCTCAGCTACTGTGTCGAGGAAGGCCTTGGTTGCTTGGGAAACAATATGTTTGTCATATAGTGCAGGTGGGCTAAATGTACTAAGCTTAATTAAATGGAACAAGGCTGCTATTACAAAACACTTATGGGCAATGACCAAGAAGAAAGACAGCTTATGGATTAAGTGGATGCACGCCTATTACATAAAGAATCATTGAATTGATGATATGCATGTTCCTAAAACTGCTGCTTGGGTAGTAAGGAAGATCTTTGAGTCAAGAAAGTTGATCAATGCAATTCCAAGCATTCAAGGGAATCTAGAGAGTAGACTGATTCAGATGCAGAGGGGTGAGGTTTTCAGTATAAAAAAAACTATATAGGCACCAATACCCTCGACACCAAAAAGTCCAGTGGAAGTGCATCATGTTGCAGGCTCATATGCATCCAAGATACAAATTCATACTGTGGCTTGCGTTGCATAGAAGATTGGCAACAGTGGATAGACTTCAGAAGTTTGACATACAAGTTCCACAGGAATGCACATTCTGCGGGCAAGATATCGAGACCTTTGACCATCTGTTCCTTGAATGCTCGCAGACAAAGGCACTATGGAGTCGTCTTCTAAGTTGGCTGGGATATCACAGACCCATATTTGACTCTGGAAGCAAGAGATTGAGTGAGTAAGTAAGATAGCAAAGAAGAGTGGACTAGAAGAAATCACTACATGTGTATTTAGGATGCTGGTGAATGTGATATGGAGAGAAAGAAATCAACAAAGATTTCAAGGAGGGAGAATACTCAGCAACAATATCTGCAACGAAATAGCCATCCACATGCACTTGAAGGGAAATTCAATTCGCAACTGGAAGGAAGTGTTGCTGAAGTTAAACTGCTACCCTTAGGATGTACAGTCTGTTATGGTTCTATGCAATGTCAATAGTGATAGAATAGAAATGCTCTGTATACTCTAGTACAAGATGAAACTGCATACGAGTGTTTAGAGTAGAGAAGTAGATGGTCAGCATCTATGGCATGTAATTGTACAGTTTTTTTGATGAAATAAAAGCAAATTTGTTTAATCAAAAAAAAAATTCTTAAACCTTAACCATGAAATTCTTATCTCTAATCAAATCCATTCATTTTCCCACATTAAACGTTAGTCAGCTAGATCCACTTGGGGTCATTTTCATCACAAAAACGATGTAATTGCAGAAAATAATTATTCACTAAAAACAAGCTGCCTTTAGTCATGTCAAATTCATTCAATTTATTGTTCTTTTCCAGGAGGAATTTGCTGTTATTTCGTACGTCATAATTAGAGATGATCATCATATTGGTTTCTTTAAGAGATGAATAACTGTAGAAATTCAATTCATTATAAAACAATCAGTTTCAAGTTTTCAATGAGACACCAACGAATATTTGCTGAGCTCAGGACATCATAAGTTGTCTTCCCTCTGACTCTCCAGTTTTGGATGTTGTGGCATAAGCTCAATTCATATAATGGTCTTATTCGTGGCGAAATCAGAAATTTCTCTAAGGGTGTTCAAACTAAAAAGAAGAGAAAAAAATTCTCGATAAAAAATGTTCAATATATGTTACTCCCTTCGTTTCAATTTATGTGAACATGTTTGACTGGGCACGAAGTTTAAGAAAAAAGTAAAGACTTTCGGAATTTGTAGTCCTAAACAAGTTCAAATAGGGGCCAGAAGATTTGTATGGCTATAAAATCTTCTCATTAAGGGTAGAATTGTAAGTTTAAGCTAAATTGTTATCAAATTTAGAAAGGGTTCATTCTTTTTGAAACAAACCAAAAAGGAAATAGGTTCACATAAACTAGAACAGAGGAAGTATGTATTTCTAAAATCTAATATTTTACCTATATATACAATATAATTTTATTAATAAAAAGTGGTCAATTACCCTTCTTAAGTAAATGTAGCTTCGCCCCTGGGTCTTATAGGTGACAAATGTGGATCAATTAATTAACCATACAAGGAGGAAGAAAAATTGATCATGAAGGGTAGAAAGTCCTTCGACGTGAAGTGAACAAATTAGAACCCGTTTGAATGGCTTGTTTTAAACGTTTTTAAGCTAAAATAGCTTTTATGTTATAAATAGAACTCTAATTAGAGTGAATGTCTATCTTATAGAAGAGTTTTACTTTGAGGCTAAGTCTTTTCTATGCCTATAAATAGAGGGGTCTTACCCCATTGTAAATCATCCCTAAGTATCAATAAGAATACTCATCTCTCTACTTCTCTCTATATTGTTCTTGTTCTTGTATTATTGTTCTTGTTCTTATATTATTTCATAACACGTTATCAGCACGAGTCTCTAACCAATTGAATTTATTTTTTTCGTGACATGTATTTGTCTTGTTTCACGACACCCAAAAATGTTACTTGGCTGCAGAAACAAGATCGTTCAACTCTCTAGTCATAAGCTGTGAATTGATAAATCAGATTCATCGGATGCAATTTGCCAGAGACCATGTATAGTAAGATGCAAACACTATGCTGCTTCATCAACGATTTTCTATACGGAAAATAAAAGAGATGGTATCACCATAAAGTAATGCAACGGGATGAAAACTCAAGAGGTATATTTGATATCACATATTTTTATTGGTATACCTTAAAGGTAAGTAATTTACTTTTCCCTTTCAAATTCTTGAAATTCTACGATTTGATTTCATATACAAACATAGACAACAAAGTTTGATTATAACTCTAATGGAGTTTGTAAGAAATTACACTCACATGAAGTGGTAAAATTTCTATGCCTTGCCATGATCAAATTCATGTATGATTGTGGGCAAAGAATTAAAAATCCGTCCAATTGAATTTGCTCCATTCCCTTTAGAGAATGTGGTAGCAGTATGTGATAAGTCTGAAAGAAGACATAATAATTACCGTGAAGGTATCAATGGATGTGGACGTGGCAATAGACGGAATTATAATCGTCATCATTGTGATAATGAGAATAATAAAGATTCTCAAAATAATCTTTCACTTTATGAAAGTAATATTTGACATGAGAATGTGTATAGCACATACAGATGATTATGATCCTTTCCCTGAAGTGAATGTGATAAATGTAATAAAGCCCGTAAGTATGAACGCACTCTTGATGTAATTTTGTTTTATGTCTGACATCATGAAAAGAAAGTTCGTTGCCCTTGAAATTTCGGGCAAGAACTATATGGCATGGGTGTTGGATGCTGAAATCCATTTGGATGCAATGGGTCCTGAAGACGCCATTAAAGACAGAAATAATGCATCCACCCAAGACTATGCTAAGGCCTTGATTTTCTTGCGCCATCACCTTGATGAAGGTTTGAAACTATGCTAAGGCCTTGATTTTCTTGCGCCATCACCTTGATGAAGGTTTGAAACTATGCTAAGGCCTTGATTTTCTTGCGCCATCACCTTGATGAAGGTTTGAAAATTGAATATATCATAGTCAAAGATCCACCTATCTTGTGGAATGGCTTAAAGGAGAGATATGACAACTTGAAGTTGGTCACTCTGCCACAAGCACGATATGATGAGAATCCAAAAGCAAATAGTTCAGAAACTATATGTTATCGTTGCGGTGGAAAAGGGCACTGGGCGAAAATTTGCCGTGTACCAAGACATTTGGTTGAGCTTTATCAAGCATCTCTAAAGAGTAAAGGCCCTGAAACAAATTTTGTCTCTGACGACAATTTTGACATCACCCACTTGGATGTGGCAGACTTCTTTGAGTACCCTGAGGGGAAAATAGATCACTTGATCGGTGATGGATCCATGAATGTATGTTATTGGTGTTAATGCTGACAAGGAATGCGCTTAACGTGCATTATAGAAGCTTCAAGCAAATTAAGTTTTGATTGTCAATAATAATGTATATTATGTTGTATAAATCGTTTGACGCGTGATTAGTGTAAATGATGAAGGTTTCTTATTATCATCATATTCTGTACATTGTGGTATGATTAAAAACTACCCAGTTATTGTGTGCAGTTACCAAGTGTATTGTCACATTTTGTAAGGATATGAACGTAAGATATTACAGTATTCTTCATGAGCCGTTATGTTCATAATTTCATAAACTATGTTATTACATTCATAAGTAATCATTTAGTACTATCCTAAATAGTTGCCATATCATCACCTTAATCTTGAATTCTGAATTAAGTCACACTTAGTATGGTTGTGGTGCTGTAATAATGCTATAACCACATATGTAAACATATTGTGATATCAATATTTTTAGTACAAAATGTTATGTCTTAGTTTAAGTTCTTTTGTATCTATGAAAATAATCATGTTGTCACACTTCATGTAACGAGACTAATATGCAAAGTCATTTTTCATAGAGATGATTCCTTTGTTTTGTTATTTTTATTCTATGTAGCATTTATATTGTATCATGACTTAATTATATGCGCTATTGATCAATTACAATGTGTACTTACTAATCGTTTCACTTGCTCAGACACTCACACTGTTCTATCAGTGTCACTGTGTAAACAATATAGTAAAATTCAATTCTTCATTAAATACAAAATCTGTAATTTGTGCATTAGTATTGTGTTCGGTTGCATGTTCATAAATATATGAAAAATAATACATATACTCATATATTCTATAATGTTGTCTCTCATTTAAGTATGTGTAAGGCAGATGTTACTACAATTTCTGGTAGTAGTAAATTGATTGAAGGCTCCTGAAGAGCAACTATAACTCTGCCTAAAGGAACAATATTTATCATAGAGAATGCAATGTTCTCCTCCAAGTCTAAAAGGAACTAGTTGAGTTTTAAAGATATCATTCAAAATGGATATCATGTTGAGACAATAGATGAGAATAATCTTGAATCCTCATTTACTCATGAAAACGAGGCTGCCTACTTCGGTTTGGGGTCACGCCATTTTGCATGCAGCAACACTAGTTCGTCGGCTGCCCACTTCGGTTTGGGGTCACGCCATTTTGCATGCAGCAATGCTAGTTCGTCTCTGACTGACAAATTGTCACAAATATTCCCCGTTGCAATTGGTTTTGGGTCATGAATCTAATATATCCCATTTAAGAATTGTTGGATGCGCAGTATATGTGCCTGTAGCACCGCCATACCGTACCAAAATGGGTCTGCAAAGAAGGTTAGGAATATATGTTGAGTTTGAATCGCCCTCCATTATTCGCTACCTCGAAACATTGACAGGAGATTTGTTCACTGCACGATTTGCAGACTGTCAATTTGATGAGACACTTTTCCCAAAATTGGGGGGGGGGGGAAGTTGGTGAAACCAAACGGGAAATTTTGTGGAAAAATGCATCATTATCTCATCTTGATCCACATACCTCCATTTGTGAAAATGAGGTGCAAAAGATTATCCATTTGCAAGGAATAACAAATCAAATGCCAGACGCATTTATTTATTTGAAAAGGATAACAAAATCACATATCCCCACAGTGAATGTGACAACATCTGATTCACGAATACATATTCATTATTGGAAGATTATGAACATGAAATTGGTATAGAATATACCACACTCACCCCTAGAAGGAGGATGATACCACACTCACCCCTAGAAGGAGGTTTGAGATGATATATGGCATGAATGATCATTGGTCACGTACCTATTGTACGCCAAAGTATTTTGGAAATATGACTATTAAAGGACAACGATAATGCAAGAAACCTATCTTGCATATAAGTTTGACATGACCATATTGGTATAACTTTCTCTTTAAGAAAGATATTCACCACATGGATGTTGATGAATTTGTGGTAGTACAAAATTAATTGAGAGCTCTAGAAGAGCCAATTATTACTATGTTGGAGAAACACAATTGATTACCAATAAGGTATTGTGTTGTAGTAAGTCTCAAAGAAACTTATTCAGTTTCCAAAGTATATGCGAAAGCGATTGATTATTTTGAGACTATAAATAAAGGAAAGATTTGATATCTTCTATTACTACAACTTGTAGCGGGATAGTTTGTATATGAAAAGCTACCCGCTTTATTCTCCAGTTTGTACTACACAAACAAAAGAATGCCACAATAAAGTAGATATTTGTTGGTATAAAAACCCATACCACAATAAACCTGAAGTTTATTGAGAATTGCACATGTCATGGTGTAAACATGAACTTATCAATATTGACAATTTATTCAGTAGGCATTCGGGTTAGCCATCTCATTTTAAGTATGATGTGCAAATTCACATGGGTGAATATTAAAGAACTAGAAAGTTCTATACGAATTCTCTTATATTACTTGTTCTCATTAATGAACTGACCAACTAAAGAGTTCGGGTTGAAGCCCATAAATTCTGGAAATACCAAAGGTGAATATGGGCCCATTCACCTGCCATGTATACCACATATGATGCATCTATGATATGGTTACATGTGCGATTGTTATTAACCCGCAGCCTGGCCGGTGCTTGCGAGGTAAATTGCTCAGCAATATAACTTCGAGCATAATTTCCAGATTTTCTATTCAAGATAGTTCATCTTGATAAGTACATATGTCGGTATGTATGAGCTCCAATGGCTTTTGGGCTCTCGAGCTTGACTCCTTTGGAAAACTCTTCCGAAATTGCTTTCCGAGTAGGCATCCTTCGCATAATTGATCGGGGTGTCTAATGGATGGTAGTCCTCGCACCATGTCCTTTTTGGATAGTAGCTCCAAGCCTCCAAAATTCAAGTGCCCAAATCGAAGATGCCAAAGCCAAGATACATCTTTGTAGCAAGCTTTAAGACACTTTGCAACATCATTTTGAATGTTCAACAAGAACATTCTATTTCTGGACATAGGCACCTTAGTGATTAAATTATTTTTATTATCTCTTATGGAAAAACTATGATCATTCATGTGAATGTCATAGCCCTTCTCTAAGAGTTGCCCCAAACTCAATATATTAATTTTCATGTTGGGCACATAGTAGACATTTGAGATAAATTGGTGATTTCCATTCTTCAAGCGGATTAGGATGTTACCTTTGCCTTTCACTGATATTTTGGATTCATCACCAAAAGAAACATTACCACTCACCGATTCGTCGAGCTCCACGAACATGCTCCTCTTTCCACACATATGGTTGCTCGCCCCGGTGTCAAGGTACCAAGTGTTGTCTTGTCTCCCTTCTTCTCCTTTGTATGCTAGAAGTAGGGTCACGTCTTTTTGGCCCTTATCCTCCACAAGGTTGGCGGTCTCTTCGACTTTGATTTGAGACCCTCTACATTGTGAAGCATAGTGTCCATATTTTTGACAAGAATAACATTTGATTTGAGATTTATCGTACCTTGCACCTTGGTTGCCTCTCCCGCGACTTGGGTATTCTCTTCTTTCTTCATTGTTGTTGAAACCTCCTCGTCCACGTCCATGGCCTCGACCTCGTCCACGACCACGACCTCTTCCATATTGACCTCGTCCATTTCCGATACTTTCTTCCTTATCTTTTATTTGCATCTTGAATAATTGCTCCACTATATCTTGTTTTTTCTTATGCTTTTCTTCATATGCTTGTAAGGATCCCATTAATTGATCAATTGACATCTCCTCCAAATTTTTGGTTTCTTCAATTGTTATGACAATATGCTCGAATTTGGAAGTTAATGACCGGAGTATCTTCTCAATAATTCTAACATCTTCCAATTTTTCACCATTTCTTTTCATTTGATTTGAAACCACCAAAACTTTTGAAAAATAGTCGGAAATGGACTCCCCTTCTTTCATATGTAAAGACTCAAATTCTCCTCTTAAAGTTTGGAGACGTACCTTCTTTACTTGCTCGGCACCTTTGCAAGACGTTTGGAGTTTCTCCCACGCTTCCTTGGCAGTGGTTGCACTTGAGATCTTCTCGAACCCATCATCATCCAATGCTTGGTAGATGAGGTAGAGAGCTTTCTTGTCTCTCTTTCTTGACTCCTTCACACCATCCTTTTGAGTTTGGGATAATGTAGATTCATCTAGGGGCTCATTGTAGCCTTTCTCTACAATATCCCAAACATCATGTGCACCTAGGAGAGCCTTCATCTTGATACTCCAATTATCATAGTTGCTCTTGTTGAGCATAGGAACTTGGAAGGATGCAACACCATTTGCCATGATTTTAGAAATTTTTGGTTAGAATCTTGTGGCTCTGATACCACTTTGTTGGAAGAGGTTGCTTTTAATATTTGGAGGGAGGCTTTTAGGCTAAGGAAATTTTGGAAGAGTAGAAAGATTTTGGAGAAGAGAAACGTTTATTACTCAAACTTGTTTTTTGATTCTTTTGGCTTGATATGTTGTGTGTTGTGTGTTATACAAATGCCAAATGTCATCCCATATTTATAGGGGAGGCTTGCCAAGCTCTAGAGTGTCTAGAGAGTTCTACCATTTCCTAGCTATGTACATGTGCTAGAATTCTATGGAGAATTCTAGAGAGTCTAGAGAGTTCTATTACTTTCTAGCTAGGTACATGTGCTAGAATTCTATGGAGAATTCTAGAGTATTTCCAAGCTCAAATGGACTAGAGTTCTCTAGAACATTCCGGAATCTAGAGTTGCCTAGAATATTCCGGAATTGGGCTATTTGTTTTTCATAATTTCTTAAGCCCAAATAATTATAACAAAATCAAGTTTATTTTATTTTCAACACCCGACACAAAAAAAAATCCCAAAAAAAAGATTGCTTAAAAAGAATACGCTTATTTAATTCTTGAAATCTACCCTTTTAGATGGATTTCATCTCCTTTAAAGGAATATATGTATGTCCTAATAAGGAAACCTAGCTACTGCATGAAAATCTATTCGGTACTTTTTGCCAAAACGAGCTGGAAATGGTACCGAGAGTATGATCCATATCCCCACAATGGCCAATGGAAAAAAAACATAAAATAACTCGAACTTACTCAGAAAAGAGAAGCAACAGCACTGACCCATCAAATTACCTGGGGAAAAACTATATTCTATAAGAAGAAAGAGAATATTATATCTAGAAAAATATAGCATAAAGGAAGCACAGACCCCATTACAACATGAATAATTTATTGAAGATTGATACAGTGCAACAAAAAATACAACAACGACAAATCCAACGAATTCTCACAAGTAGGAAGTTTGATGTACGCAGGTTTGCTCCTATCCTAAAAGTAAAGAATCAACATTTCTTTCTTTTAAAAATACATATGTATAATGAAAACCTTACAAACCCTAACCAATTATGAATGATGATCTTAATCACACAAACCTCTCACACAATCACACAAACTTAGATTGAGTACAAATACTAGCACACAAATATAAATATTGGTATTTCGAAGTACAAGTTACAGGCAAAGGCAAAAATTACAAATGCATGGGTACGCAGTCCCTTATTCAAACCCTAAACTTCAGCCATGCTTAAAATGATCAGGAAATATCAAGACTTATCTCCAAATAAGTAGCCAAGTGATGAATCTCCTCCTGGAACTGATTTCACCTTTGTCGATGGACGACCCTGAACATTTTTTTTTTAAAAGAGATAAAAAGTAAATAAACTTAAGAACGATGATTGAATGGAAGTACAAGAAAATAGAAGTCACGTGAACAAAGACTTCATGTTAGACCAAAAGCAACAACAAAAACAAGGCCTAAATCTCAAGTAAGTTAAGATTGATCATATGAATTCTTACTTACGAGCCGCTCTATTTAAGCTGATGATATCAAACCAATATAAACAATAAAAAGTACTAGTGCTAGTTTTTTATATTTACTACTCTATATAAATAAAGAGCAACTATTACAACAACAACAACAACAACAACAATTAGGCCTCAATTCTAAACAAGTTGGAGTCAGCAATAATCCTCACCGATCATATTACTCCATTTAAGCTCATCTAAGTCAAATTTGCCAACTATGAACACAAAATATTACTCACAGTGATGAAGATTCCTGAATTTTGGCCCTGACTTTTTTGATAAGTAATGGAAGTAGAGGGAGAATTTTCTGATGGATTCTCAGTTGAATCATCAATTCCATAGGGTGGTGCATAAACAGTGGGAGAAGGTGGAGGATCATCAATCTTTTGTTGTTTTTTATCATCACCGCCAAAGAGATAACCTAAGGAACTTTGGCCTCCTCCATAGCTAACACCTCTACCTGAGTTTGGAGATTTCTCCATTAAGAATGTATGAATATGATTAAATTTAAGAGGAAAAGAAAATTATATTAGCTGTGTTAAATGACTTTGCTTAGAAATATTTAGCCCTTCTGTCCTTGAAAGTGTGTTTGCCCTTTTATATTGGTTAGTCAAAATGTAATTAGGTCATTCTCAAAAGCAATAAGTAGATGAAAGTTAAAAAAGAGCAATCAAAAGTTAAGTCTTTTTTTAAAGGGTGAATTTATTGTGTAAATGTTGTACAACGGAATGTACACAAGCAATTTTTGAATAATTACGTGCATATTACAGTAGTTTTTGCATACATCTAAAGGTAGGGAGGATTACGCCACATAAATCTAGATTAGTCGGAGTAGTGAGTTCCGAATATCATACAGTTAATTGATGTCATTGACATAAAAAGACAAGTCTATGTTATAAATAAGGACTAGATCTTACGTTTATTCTATTGACGCTTTGCTCCACACTATGAGAGTACGTAGTTTAATGGGTTATACCATGTAACTTAGAGTAATTAATAATTATCGGTAACTATTTCCTAAATAAAAAATTTGTGTAATTCTCCACTATCATTGTTATTATTGGAGATAAGACGTCTGGCAAAAGGGAAAAGAGGAATTAGGAAATTGAAGAACTTAATTTCTTGCTTTCTTTTGACATTTTAAGTTTACTACATGTGATTAGGTCATTCTCGAAAGCAACAATACGTAGTGAAAGTTAAGAAGAAGCAATCAAAAGTAAATATTTCCTTTTAAAAATAGGTGAATTTATAGTATGAATATATACGTGCATATTACAGTAGTTTTTGCATATGTGTAAATGTAGCAAAGATTATGCAGCGCAAATCCAAATTAGTCAAAATAGTAATTCGGAATATCAAATGATTAATTGATGGCATTGACATAGAATGACAATAGTCTATGTTATAAGTAAGGACTAAGTCTTACGTTTATTCTACTGATGCTTTGCTCCATACTATCAGAGTGGTTTAATTGGTTATACCATGCTATATTAATTAGATAAACAATTTATCACTAACTATTTTCTAAATCAAAATTGTGTGCAATTCTTCATTATTTAACTACACTATCAGTATTTTGAGTTGTTTTTCAGACTTTTATTGTTTACGACTTCCGCAGTCATAAGAGATTATTATTGCCATTATTGTAGGTTTATTATTACGTGCAAAATCCTTCTTGATATAGTTTCACTTACTAGCTTGACGTATTAAATTGTTTAGCTACTTTATAATCTCAAATTAAAAAATAATGAAGAATGGTATAAAATTGTAGAACGGTACCCTGGATAGGAAGACCGTTTCTAAATAGACCCTCAACATCCTTTCCCCCAAAGCTTACCAGCTTGTTTTTGGGGACACTTAAACTCACAACCTCTTGGTTGGAAGTGGAAATATTTCTTACCATTAGAGCAACCCCTTTTATTGAAAAAAATTAAGTAAATAACAATATATTCTTGATCTTTAACAACTTAAACTTTTAGATAAAATTATCATATATTTAAACAAAATTGACTTTGATTTAGCAAATATTTGGCAAGATTAATCATTTTTTAAACCGAAAATGCACATATTTCGTAAAGAACTGGCACTTACACAAGTTTCATTCTCTCAAATTATTATTTGGTCAATATTTCCAGTTAAGTGCGCTTGATACAAATATCCTAGGAGTCTAGGACCTAAGTTGAGACTATACCTATTCAATTTACAGTCAATTATGTTCTTTCATTGACTAGAAACTGAAAAAAATAACTATATAAAGGTATAAAATCTAGATTCTTGAATTATCTAAGCTAAGGAGAATGAATAAAATAATGATCATGACCAAAAAAAATGAAAATGGAAAAACATCATTCTATTTTGGGAATATGTTAGTGGAAAGTGCAGACTATGATTCAACTATTGTCAATCAAATAAAGCTTTGCTTTAATGGCAAATGGCTTAACACGTTAGCTTTTGGAATAGCTTAAAAAAGGTCACTAATTAATGGTGTTAAATCAAGAAAAGATATTACTTTAAAATTAGTAAAAAGGTGAGTAGTTATAGACTTGATTGCCAAAACATATAGCAAACATGGACCCAAATGGTGAATCATATTATTATTGAAACAAGAAAAAAGGTAATTTGGAATGAACTAATTATAGTTTTGCTTAGTAAGTGAGAGTTCGGTTGGAAGGGTACTTGTAGGGTAAAGCTATTGATTTGAGGTATACATTCATTCACATAATATTCGAAATTATTCAATTTTGGCATTGCATTTTTAGTCTATTGAAACCCTTGTTATTAGCAAATTATCATAAAATGAGTGAACATCACACTTTTAAAGAACGTCCAAATTCTTTAAGAGAAAAAGTAAATTTGCTCCTTAACTTAATTCAGACTATGGTTCAAAATTACCCCCAGATTGGAGCACTTTGTTAGGGACAAAAATAAAACTTTTTTCTAATGAGGCAGTCTGATGCACAAAGTATTTCATTTTTACGTCAAGGTTTAAGATAGCCTACTCTAATGCAAGTATTTAACAGCTGCTTCCACAACTTGAATTCGTGACCTATAAGTCACACAAAAATAACTTTATTGTTGCTCCAATTAGACTCCCTTTCAACAGTTTAATAGAGGATAAAGCTGCTAATTCCGTACAGTATATGGGCAAATTTTACTTATGCATACTCAACCAATCTAATTGTGTGATTTTTCTAATTTTATCTTCAATGTGTGCTACATACATGAAAACATCAAGAAATCCAGACGAAAATTGAATAAGGAGATGAAGATGAGTCGGTTAGGTAGAAGCTTCTAGAGAGAGTTTCAGAGAAAGAGAAAGAGCTTTAAAATGAAAATATCCGACTGACCCCCTAATACAAAAGGGGTCGGTGTATATATTACACAAGTTGGCCAAATAGGGCCAGAACTAAAACTAAACAGAAAATGGGCTTATGTATATATTCTAGCCCAACTACAAGATATACATGCAATATACATTAAATATACATAAGAAAATCAATGTATGTGTATGGGATTTGAAGCTAAATAATCTTATAGCTCAACATCCCCCCCCCCCCTCAAGTTGGAGGGGGAAACCACCTTCAACTTGACCAGCAAGGGATGCAAAATGGTGCCAGGGAGTGGTTTGGTGAGAAGGTCAGCCAACTGACGAGAAGTGGAGACATGGGATAGAGTAATAAGCTCAGCAGCCAATAAATCACGCACAAAATAACAATCCACTTCGATGTGCTTGGTCCGCTCGTGAAAAACAGGATTTTTGGCAATATGAATAGCAGCCTGATTGTCACAGAAAATAGAAAAAGGGAGAGAAACAGAAACACCAACGTCAGTGAGCAAACGGGAAAGCCAAGACAGTTCAGCAACTACCTTACTGAGAGCCCTATACTCAGCTTCAGCAGAGGATAAAGAGACTACAGGTTGTTTCTTAGACTTCCAACTAATCAAGCAGCCACCCAAAATAACACAAAAACCAGTCACAGACCTGCGAGTATCTGGACAGGCAGCCCAATCACTGTCAGAATAAGCATGTACCGAGAAATCAGAACTGTCAGAAAGAAGAGACCCAAATGCATAGACCCTTTAAGATATCTGAGAACATGTAAAGCAGCAGTCATATGAGGGACTCTGGGACACTTCAAATATTGACTCAGATGCTGAACAGCAAAGCAGATGTCAGGCCTAGTGTGAGTCAAAAATAAGAGCTTACCAACAATGCTCCTATATTGATCAGGGGAGGAGAGAATGTCTCCAGAATCAGCATGGAGTTTTACATTAAGATCCAAAGGGCAAACAATAGGAGAAACATCCATACAGTCAAACTGATGCAATAGGTCAGAAACATACTTATGCTGATTAAGGAGCATCCCACCAGGAACTACAGACATCTCAATGCCCAGAAAATAATGCAAAGACCCAAGGTCTTTGATCCTGAACTGATCATCCAGAAACAGCTTCAGGGCAGAAAGCTCATCATTGTCATCCCCAGTGATGATAATGTCATCCACATAGACTGCTACAATAACCAGACAACCAGGCTGGCCTTTGATAAACAGAGAATGAGTATAGCCTCTGGAATAAAGGGCAGAAGACAACTTAGCATACCATTGTCTGGATGCCTGCCTCAACCCATAGAGAGATTTTTTCAACTTACAGACAAGAGGAGGAGATGCAGAGGAAACAGAATCAGAAGAAGAGACAGAAATAGATAAACCTGGAGGAAGCTTCATATACACCTCCTCATCCAAATCACCATGCAAGAAAGCATTGTTAACATCAAGTTGGAAAAGATTCCAATGCTTCTTAAATGCCACTGAAATAAGACATTTAACAGTGGACATTTTAACCACAGGAGAGAAAGTGTCAGTGAAATCAACCCCTTCAATTTGAGTATCCCCTCTAATAACAAGTCTGTCTTTGTGCCTTTCAACACTACCATCAGCCTTATATTTGATCTTATAAGCCCATTTGCAACCAATGGGTTTCTTACCAGAAGGAAGGGGAACAACATCCCAGGTATAGTTGGCATCCAAAGCATCAAACTCCTTTCTCATGGCATCCTGCCATACTGGAACTGATGCAGCTTGAGAGTAATAAAGAGGTTCAGTCTCCAGAGGAGAAGAAGAAGACCCAGAGAAAGCAGGAAGATGGCAAACATAATCCTTAAGGTAAGAAGGAGGATTGTGTTGTCTTCCAGATTTTCTGGGAACAGCAGCTGATGTGGAAGAAGGTAAAGCAGGAGGTGAACTCTCAGGGTTGAAAGGAGGACTGGAAATTGGATAGGAAGAAGGAGAATCTTAAACAGAAGGTGAAGGTTGAGAAGAAGATATGGGAATAGAGAAATCTGGCTCAGAAAGGGAATGCTCAAGAGGAGGAAAAAAATGAAAAGAAGAGGGAGAAACAGGAGGAATAGAGGTGACAGAAGAAACAGATTTGAAAGGAAAAGAATTTTCATGAAAGATAACATCCCTGGACACAAAGCACCTTTTGGAACTGAGATCATACAGTCTATAACCCTTTTTAGCAAAAGAATACCCCAGGAAAACACATGAAATGGCCCTAGGTTTCAACTTGTCCCTTTGAGGAATTGGGACAGTAGCATAGGCAAGGCAGCCAAAAGTCTTTAAATGGGAGTAAGTGGGTGGCTTACTATGCAACATAAGGGGATTTACCATGAAGAAGCCTGGAGGGTATTGTGTTAATAAGATAGGTAGCAGTTAATAGGCAATCTCCCCAAAAAGAGATAGGTAAACCAGATTGGAAAAGTAAAGCTCTACAGGTTTCAAGAAGAGTTCTATGTTTCCTCTCAACAACACCATTTTGTTGAGGAGTATGTGGGCAAGTGGTTTGGTGTATAATGCCATGTTGGCTAAAAAAGGATGCACCAGCAATACTAGATCCCAATTCTAAAGCATTGTCACTCCTAATAGTTTGAACATTAGCATCAAACTGGGTCTTAACCATACAGAGAAAAGATTTAAGCATGCAGAAAGCATTGCTTTTAGACCCCAACAAATGTGTCCAGGTTGCTCTAGAAAAGTCATCAACTATTGTGAGAAAATATCTAGAGCCAGAAGAGGTGGGAGTGTGATAAGGGCCCTAAGTATCTACATGAATCAATTGAAAAGGTCTAGATGTACTAGTTGTGCTTTCAGGAAAGGGAAGTCTAGTTTGCCCCAGCGTGTCGCACTCTCTACAACTGAAGCAGAGTACATTACCGCTACAGAAACTGGCAAGGAGATGATATGGCTCAAACGGTTCCTTCAAGAGCTTGGATTGCATCAGAAGGAGTATGTCGTCTATTGTGACAGTCAAAGTGCAATAGACCTTAGCAGGAACTCTATGTACCATGCAAGGACCAAACACATAGATGTGAGATATCACTGGATTCGTGAGAAAGTGACGGACGAATCTTTACAGGTCAAAAAGATTCATACAAGCGAAAATCCTGCGGATATGCTGACCAAGGTGGTACCAAAGGACAAGTTTGAGTTATGCAAAGAACTTGTCTGCATACACTCAAACTAGAAACTGCAGTGTTATTCCCTCTAGATAAATGGGACTGAAGGGGGAGATTTGTGGGGTCCAGCCCACTTATTAAGGAAGAAAATTCTTCCTTGCTTCTTCATTCAATATAGGCAGCAGCACGTTTTCTTTGTTTGTCAAAGAAAGTAGGCTGCACAATATTTTGCTTATAAAATGAGAGCTTCGGCTCTCATTTTTTACAGCAACAGAAAGAGAGAAAAAGAGTAAAGTTTCACAACAGGGTATAAGAAAATAATCTGTGAGGAAAGTAGAGAGTGAGCGATATTGTAGTGAGGTGGAAATATCAAAAGAGGGTTATTTTCTTTTGAGTGTTGTAGTGGTCTTTGGAGTATTTTACTCGGACCTACAAAGTGTAAAATTCCTTACTATAGTGATATCAGTTGCTCCTCTCAGGGCCGTGGTTGTTTCCCTTATTCAAAAGGGTTTTTCACGTAAAAATCTTGGTGTCATTATTACTCTTTTATTCTTGTTAATTACCGTATCTCGGTGCTACATTATTATTCCGCTTTTATTGCCGTGAATATTATTTTGGTAGGGGATTTATTCCCAACAACAACAAGGTTTCCTTGTCAAGCTTTTGCCACTCCAGCCTTTTGGTTATTATTAAGTTGATTAAAACAAAATGTTATTTGCAGATTCGTGCATAAATACTCGAATAGAAGACTGTTACATTGTCTCTGGAGATGATTGCATTGCTGTTAAGAGTGGCTGGGACGAGTATGGAGTTGCATTTGGGATGCCAACAAAGCAACTCACCATAAGGCGAATCACCTGCATTTCTCCAACCAGTGCTACAATTGCATTAGGCAGTGAGATGTCAGGAGGAATTCAGGATGTAAGGGCAGACGACATTGTAGCAATCGATACAGAATCAGGTGTTCGAATCAAGACAGCAGTAGGACGAGGTGGATACGTTAAGGATGTATATGTTAAAGGTGTGACCATGAAAACCATGAAATATGTATTCTGGATGACAGGAGATTATGGTTCTCATCCTGATAACAATTATGATCCGAATGCATTACCTGTGATTGACAATATCAATTTCCGCGATATGGTTGCTGAGAATGTGACCATTGCTGCCAAGCTTGCAGGAATTTCTGGTGATCCGTTTACTGGAATTTGCATATCAAATGTCACGATTCAGTTGGCGCCTAAAGCAAAGAAACTGGCTTGGTTGTACAGATATTAAGGGGATTTCAAGCGGTGTGGTTCCTCAGCCTTGTGATTTATTGCCAGATCAGGGAACAGAGAATGCCGCGCCCTGTAATTTTCCAACAGAGAATTTACCAATTGATGATATGAAAGTTCAGACGTGTTCCTGCAGGAAGAAACTGTATTAACACATCAATGCATAAGAATGCCATCAAAAGGAAGATCATACTTTAAACAGTTATATCATTCTGTTGTTTAACACCTCTGAACTGTGCATGATTATTTATCCATGCTAATATCTGTAACTTTTACATATTTGTAAATGCTATCAGTTATTGCAGCCAAAATTTTAAGGACAAATCATAGCAAGAAGATTGTTGGTGAATACGTGTTGAATCATAATTAAGCTCTTTTAGTGTTTTACAAGCATCCAAGTCCACAATGTGGTAAACTGAATAGTCATTGAACGAGTTAGATGTTAGACCTTGGCAAACACCAGCACTCCTGATAAATATCTCACATTGAAGTACAGAAATCATAATATCAGTTTTAAGCCAGCTCTCTCTTCCCGCTAAATATAACTTAATAAATGTACTGAAGCAAGAAAAATACTTCCTACATATGATACACAATCCAGGAGAACCAGTCATATTTTTAGTTCAACAAAGTCTGGGTAGAACTTCACGGACTCCTTCCAAATCAGTTCCTTGATATTTTCTTCAGTGATTGAGGGCTGCTCAAAATCAAAACTGAAAGGCCTGGGGCAAATCGGCTCATCATTGATGTCATGAAGAGATGACAAAAATGGGTGACAAAGAGCCTCATCAACTGCACATAGAGAGAAAATCGAACATACACGAGGTAAACAGGATGGACTAAAAACGGAAATTAAATCATGCAAAGGTTGAGGTCAGAATACCCGGTGCTTTACCTGTAATCCGTCGGGTTGGGTCAAAGACAAGCATCTTTTCAAGTAAATCAATAGCCAAAGTTGACATGTTGGGAAATCTAGCAGAAAATTGTTGCTTAGGACATTGAGGAAGCTGACGGACATATCTTCGGGCATTATCACTTCTCAGAAATCTAAGGCTGGCATCATCAGGAGAACCTAGTAGCTTCAAGAGAGAAGAAACATGATTGCTATGGCAGTGGAAATCACTCTCAACTCCCGACTTCAGAGAAAGGGAATGCTTAATAGCCTATTTGGCAAAGCTGGAAAAATCAGCTTATTTTTCAAAGTGCTTTTTTTTTCAAAAGTGGATTTTTCAAAAGTACTTTTGGTGAGAAGCAGCATGTGTTTCGCTAATTAATTTTAAAAATACTTCTAAGAAGCAATTAGTGTTTGGCCAAGCTTTTAAGAAATGCTTCTAAGTGTATTTTTCTCAAAAGTGCTTCTCAAAAAAGTGATTCTGTTTCTCCTCAAAAGCACTTTTTTTCTCCTAAAAGCTTGGCCAAAAACTTCAAATTTGGAACAAAAGCACTTTTTTGAACTAGGAGAGGCTTGGCCAAACAGGCTGACTAGTTTCAACTTAAAAAGGAGGGAAATGAAAAAGAAAAGAGGAGGTTAGTTCAGGTAAACTGCAGATCAACTTCTTTACACCTTCAAATAAACCTTTGTTTTCCTTAATCAGGTTTGCTATAGGACTTTGAAAATGCATTACAAACCATGAAAGAGCCAGACATGACTTTTTACCTCAGTAATGAGTCTCAGCTGATGTACATAATCTTTTCCGGGAAACAAAGGTTCTCTTGTCATTATTTCACCGAGAATACAACCAACCGACCAAACATCAATTGCGGCCGTGTATTCCGAACAGTTAAGGAGCAGTTCAGGTGCCCGATACCAGCGAGTGACAACATATTCAGTCATGAAATCTGTCTCAGAAGTTGTCCTCGCCAAACCAAAGTCACCAATCTTGAGGTCGCAATTTGCATTTAGGAGCAAATTGCTTGGCTTAAGATCACGATGTAAGACATTTGCTGAGTGTACATATTTCAGTCCACGTAATAGCTGATACATGAAGTACTGCAAAATTTCGTTATCCAACTATTAAAACCTAGGTAAGGTACCAGCAATATGCCAGCATTACTTTAGGAAAGAAAGAGGTATATCAAATGCTCAAAGTGAAAGCTAGAGAAACTTCCAGGCATTCCTCCGTGTTATTAAGAGAAAATACTGTATAATCCTAAAAATCTAGCTTAGCATGCCAGAGTAAGGCCAGGAGCCCAGGACTACAACGACAAGATTCATAAAATTGTTGGGAGAAGGAACAGAGTCATTGTCGTGCCTCTGTATCTATTCATGGAGTTATAGACATCTAATTATAATTTGAGAGATAAGAGGAAAGCTCTCTCTCGAATTCAAAGATGTAACACAAATAATGACTCTCTTCACCGGGATGGCTAGATCTCCTCTACACATTATCTTTGGGCGTTTTACTCTCTTGTAAAGAGATGACTATTCAAACCTCTGAGTATTCAAATGCATGTGCTTTGTTTAAATTCTATCTCCTGCACAAAACAAACTGAGCCCCACATCTCACTCTATGTGTTTTCTTGAGTGAGGTTGGGGGTACCCTAATGCTTCCGAGAAATGATTATCATTAACTGTCACCTCCAAGATATGATGAATAATAGTAATCCAATTCATATTTTATTTTACAGCACAGAATAACAACTGTGTTGAAGTCACGGTATAAGCACAAATGGAAGAAAAGATGGAAAGAGTAGCCTATACCAGATAGAGAACCAAGTAAAAAGAGAAAGGAATTATTCTTCAACTTACACATCATATCACATTAAAGAACGGCCATCGATTCTGCATTAACAAAGCCAATACTTAAGGTAGAGCTCACGCTCTACTTAGACAACAATGTTTTCAGCAATATAAGACTTATATTAATCTACTATTTCCTTCCTTAAACAGAATATTACACACACTATTCTCTAAAACAGGACACACATATGGACATAAGACTTTCTCAAGTTGATTAACTAGGAAATCATGTTAAAACAACAACCAGACTTGCAGAAGTACTATATGCCTAGTTTGTTTCTAAATCTGACAATTAGCTTCAGACATGTCACTATACCTCAATTTAGAACTGCCTCAGTTTCAGATTAGCTTAGGACTTCGGCATCACTATTTGAAGAATCAAAGTAGAACATAATATTAAGCATTTTTAGCCAAATCATCGATATCTAATAACAGCATTTTCAAGGAAGAGAAAAACCTGACAGTGATCATTTGTCAAAGGTTGTTCGGACCGAATAATCTGGTGAAGATCAGTATCCATTAGTTCATAAATTATGTACACATCATTGAAAGCCTCTTTCTTTGGCGGCCTTATGATGTCTTTGATTGCAATAATCTGAAAAATTTTAACAAAAAATTAAAGCACTCAAAAATGAAGCGACAAATCAAATTCATTCACGTACTAATCACCGGATAGGAGGAATCCTCTTACATTTTCGTGATCCATGTGCCAAAGTAGCTTAATTTCTCTCAATGTCCTCTTCGCATCAATTCTATTATCAAATGCATTTCCTATTTTCTTAATCGCAACTTCCTCACGTGTCTCTGAATTTATAGCAGCACTAACAAATAGCAAAGAATAAGAAGCAGTTATTCCATCATACCCACCAAACAGAATATTACACACACAAAGAGCATGTAAAAACTCATTTTATGGGGCACACTTTTTTTTTTTAGTTTGTCCCGAAGGAATAATACATTTCTATGTTTAAAAACAAAACTTTGAACTTCCCAATTTACCTTAATGAGATGATTCATAGTCACACAAATATGATAACTTTTTCACCCTACAGGTTCCAAAAAATTTTCTTTCTTTCTTATAAGCCATGCCAAGTCAAACACTGTGATAAATGGGAGTGAGGGATATGGTCTTTATGACGGTTTAAACTTTTTGACAAACAGTTCACAAATTTTACATTTAAAAAATTTCCACACACTATGACAAAGGTAAGCTGTCCTACACACAAAGAGCATATGAAAAACGTAATTAAGTAAATAAGAATGTATTGTATCAAAAAATTTAAACTTTTAAACGAGATTACCACACGAGGCCGTAAGCTCCGCGGCCGATGGGACGAATAGGTGGAACGTATTTGCTGGAGACTTCAAATAAGTTACCGTACACATTGTAACGGACGTATTTACCTCCGTGTATGAGCACTCCTCTGATTTCACGACTACTGCCGTCGCTTGAAGCTCCGCCTGGTTGATTAGCCATGACGACGGCGTCGCGATGGATAAGAGCACTGGTGGTGCAAGCAGCCGGCGGTGGAGGAAGTCGCCGGTTCTAGCGGTGTTTGACGGAGGCTCGTCGGTGATGTATATATGGTTGTGAAATTAATATTTTGAATTTAAGCCATTGGAATATTCGAAACAGTAAACACCGCGTTGAATACCCGTGAGCTGAGTAGACTCCAGTCTTCACTATGGGGGAAATGCGGAAATAATAATCTCCCCATGCCATTTATGGAGTGTTTGGTTAATATTGTTATTTATCTTTACGATAAAAGTGAAGCATCTTTAATTTTACCGACAAAAAGTTATCCTTGAGGAATTACGGGATTGAAAATTTTACTTTTGAAAATAGTATATAGCTTTTATTTTTAAAAATTTTGGTTGATTTTTCCCAATAACAATTAAAATTTGAAAAAAAAATTGAGCTACTAAGATCACTTTTTGGTCTATTATTAAAGCAAACAAATAAGCATATTGTATTATCTCTTTTAACTCGTGCCAGAAATTATATATTTACATATGGTAGCCAAAAAAGTATATAATTTTTGTATATTAACATATAAAATGTATATGCATACAAAATAATATACATATTTTATATTTTTTTCGGCTATTATTTTTACAACGACTATATAATATTATTTTCTTATTAAAAACTAACACACAAGGGGATATTTTCAAGGTCAAAATTTTAAAAGACATCATTATCTTAAAATAAGGAATTAAAGTGATAATTTGCCTTATCTAACAAAAGGAGAGGAAACGTATTTCTTTAGAGCATAATATTTGCTTCATGAATGAGAGTTGGTTAACACCGTTAGTTTTTGAATACATTCTATTAGTGAGACTAAATATGCTCCACTTTAGCATACTTAAGTGTCACGCCCCCAACCTCGGTCGTGATGGCGCCCAATACACTGCTAGGCAAGCCCGACCAATTTAATAATCCTAACCCTTTTATACAGCCCATGAATTAATTAACACAGATGAATTACTAAGTCATAATGCTGAAAGCCTGAAATAGAACTAAAACATGCGAAAAACCTAAATATCAATACTACTACACAGTCCGAAGAATCCGTTGTCACAAGTTTGAGCCTCTAATACCTGAGGATCAATCTACTACATATCGTTCTAAAGAAATGCGAAAATAAAGCAAATAAAGTAGATGGAAGATCAAGACTGTGGACGTTATGCAGCTACTTTGATGCTCCCGGATAAGCTGCTCGGTAGAGAAATCCTCATTCAGCCTCAGATGTACCTGGATCTGCAAGCAAGGTGCAAGGAGTAATGTGAGTACTCCGACCGAATGAGTAATAAACATAAATAAAGGCTGAGAATAAGAAATCCTGAATAGGCACAAAGTAATTCTATAAATACAGCAACCTGAACCAAATAGTATTTAATCGATAAACCAATAATAACAATTATGGAAACGCTACAACAGATAAGTAACTAAATGACATGCAAATATGAAATGCAACACATAGTCTAGTACTCTTTAGCACCAATTGTGGCGTGCAGCCCGCTCCCTTTATTTATCATCGGCGGCCGGTACTCTCTAGTATCCGCTGCGACGTGTAGCCCGCTTCCTTTATTTATCGTCGACGGCGCTCACTGGGGGTGTGCAGACTCCGAGAGGGGCCCCTTACGTCCCAAGCGCAATTTAAGCCATCTCGTGGCATCAACTAGGCCCTCAGTCTCATATCAATATCAATATAATACTGTTGCGGCGTGCAGGCCGATCCCATGCTCAGTCCAGAATCACATAAGCCCCTCGGGCACAATAATATGTAAATATTCAGCCCAAACTTCATTAGAAATATCATTTAAGTTTCAAGTTTGAGAAAAGATGGTTGAGTTTGAAAAATAGTGTTAAATGCCAGGACTGGGTTCAATAATACGTAAAAATGGTAAGAAACCAATAATAGCAATCCCTGAAGGATTCAATCAATTGGCACGAAGCCCAATCATAGCGATCAGCTTAAATTATAATAATAATAATAATAATAATAATTTAATTTTTGTTATATACGCAGTATATTCATCTGACGGGACAGACCAAGTCACAATTCCCAACGATGTTCTACCCCACGCTCGCTATCTGACGCCCAAGTCACCTTAATATAGCACTAAGATATGCAAATTCGGGGTTTTAAACCCTCAGGACATCATTTACATCTATTACTCACCTCAAGCCGGCCAAAATCCTAGCTCGCTATGCCGTTGCCTTTTAAGTCGACTTCTTCGCGCGTCGAATCTGATCAAAACCACAAAAAATATGTCATAATATGCCAATGGAATAATACTCAATCAAAAACAATAAAAAATAGTAAAAATCTCGAAATTAACAAAATTCGAGCCCAGGCCCACTTCTTGAATTCCAAAAAATTTTACACCAATTGATTCCTTATCTCGCCATGAGTTTATACATATCAAGAACTCTTGAATGCGAGTTCAAATGGTTCTTCAAAATCTAATTTGAAATATCAACTTTCAAGCCCTAATTCTTCTCCTTTTTGCTAAGTTTTTATTAATTTCTAGGTTGTTCTACAATTAAATCATGTTTTTAGTTCATAGAACTCAGCTCCAATCAATCCCAGTAGAAACCCTCTTCAATCCCCGTTCAAAAGCTCTCAAAAATTGCCCAAAGCCAAGTGGGAAGTGAGGGAAATGGGCTAAGTTCGAATTTTTAGTAACTGGACACAGCCCTCAGATGTCGCATTTGCGACACCTAGTTCGTAAACGCGACCAAACCATGGGAATTGTGAAATGAGCCTTGTGAATACCTAATTTTTGCTCGCTTCTAGTTCTCTTGCAAATACTAATATTAGAACGATTTGAAGTGATTTGTGCATTTTTATTTTCCTTCCTTTATTAAAAATACAAAAAAAAATATTCTTACCTTATATTTGTATATTTTAATTTCATCTTTAAATCACAGGGATGGGCTTAGTATATTTTAATTAAAATTGAGCCACAATTGGCCCAAAATTAGAAGCCCAAAGTGTCCAAATCCGATCCAATTGGGGGCTGCCATAGGAGGGTTGAAACGACGTAGTTTTATATCGAAACTACGTCGTTTTGGGTTAAGTATTCAAGATCACATCTCATCCTTCCATTATCCTTGATCCAATGACCCATAACCAATTCATTTGTCACAAAAAAGATTCAAAAAATCATATTTTTTTGAATCATTTGCCCAAAAGAACAAACCCTAGTCATCTTCTCTTCTCTCCTCCTTGTATCTATCACCGCCGCCCACTGCCGCCCATCTCCGCGCCGGAAATCGCCCACCAGCGGCGGTCCACCTCCAAATCACCCCAAAATTTCACCACTTCTTCCATTTAACTTCCTCTCCATGAATCTGAACCCCAAAATACCATAACCCTTCCCAAATTCCACGAATAAACCAAATCTGAAACTCTAGCTCACTTTATTTTTTAAATTCATCGGATTTTAGACCCCTTTTTCATGAAATAATTACATAGACGTTTAGGGCTCCACGCGATCTATCATCCTATATTAGTCTTACTTCTTTCGACCCCAAAGGCATTTGTTTCCTTTTGGCAGAACGCCGGAGTCTATTGATTTAGCGTCTGCTGAAAAGAAACATATGCCTCGGGGTCGGTCAGCCACCATTCGTCGCCCTCGGCATCCGTCTCATCACTCGATTTTGCATCAAATCCCTATGTATGGTAAAGCACCAATTTTCTTTCTCTATTTTATCTTTTCTGATTTTTATTTTTATTTTTGGATTTTGTTTTAGTATTAGTTCTAAGGTTTAGTTTCTGTTAATATTTTGTTATTTATGTGCAATGGTTATTATTTTAATTACATTTAGATTTTATAAATGTGAATTTCAGTTCTTCGACCTAGCCGGTCGAGTAGTTTGTTATTGCCTGTTGATTCTGATTTTCTGTTCTTCGACCTAGCAGGTCAATTATTTTGTATGAATTTGGTTAAGTTTGAACATTCAGTCCTTCGACCTAGCCGGTCGATCTTTTTGTTTATTTGCTCATTAATCCTGATTTTTATTCCTTCGACCTAGTCGGTCGACTATTTTATATAGAGTTGTTAAGTTTGAATTTTTCAGTTTTAGACCTAGCTGGTCGAATAGCTAAGTCTTTATGTTAATTTCATGAAGAAACCAAAAGATTGGTTCCATTATTTATATAGTTAGTTGTATTTTTAGTTGTTATTAATTGTAATAGTTAATAATGTTCGTTTAATTTCTGTTTCAAGTAATAGTTTGCGAAATTTGGTTGTTAGTCCGTGTTAGTTTGTATAAGTCAAATTAATTGCAATCTAGTTTGTTCGAATACTTGGTCCGGTTACCTTTTAAGTCTTGTTTCTGTTGTACTAGTCTATAATTTTGTTAGTTTGAATGTGGAGTATGTTAGCTTAACCTTCAGTCATGATAAGAGCTGACGATATACGAGTATAGGGTACTCGTTTGGTTGCTTTTACTGTTCAAAGGGTGTTTGGAGTACAGTGCTCTTAACACTATTCATAGTTGGTGAAAAAATTATCTTTTAGACAGGTTTTTGACCAAAGAATCTGTCCTTTGAATAGTTGGGGCAGATTTTAGGTGGACAACCCGTCCTTGGGACAAATTCAAGGAAATAATTCAACCCCTCTCCTTTCCTATATAGGAAGAGGTCTTTCCTACTTAAAGGGGACTCCATCTTACATTCTAAACACATAGCTTTTGAATATCTTTTTTCACTCTAAAAAAAACATGTCTTCAAAGAAAAATCAGCAACTTAGTATATATAGCAAGCTGAAATTTCAGAACTAGGGGTGTTTTTCTTAGAGTGAACCTTTGAGAAAATAGAACGATTCCTTAGGTAATTTGTGAGATTGTTTAGATACTAGTCTCAAGTCACTTTGTTAGTTTTTGGGGTTGTTTTACATTGAAGTGTTTGTCTTTGTTTTTGTGTTGCTACTACTCCTACTGATTTTTTACACCCAAAAGAACACAACTCTGAGAGTAAAAATCAGCAGTTGAAACGCTCATTTAAGCTGAAATTGTTGCTCCAACACAAATTAGTTATTTGTTTTGTTGTTGTTACTGTTGTTTGCTGTTGTTGCTGCTTTGTTCCCGAGCTTCCATTCTTCATTTGTTGTGTTTATTATTCTACAATACATATAACTCTTGAATCTTTTGTAATGCAGATTTTTTCTAAGCAATAGTAGAAGATTTGAACATGTTAGATTGCTGGAATAGAGTTGAATTCATTCTATGAGGTTGCTTAAGCATTTTAACCTTTTTATCCATGGCCCGAGCATGTGAATATGTAATTGGTAGCTTAGATAAATGTTGAGTTTTTTTAAGTCGAAAATGTATGTATGTTAGAGTTTAAGCTTAAGAGAGTTGTATTCACACTCTTTGGTCCAAGTTCCTTTTTTTTGTGATTATGAATTTGTGCAGTTCTACTCTAATTTTCTTTTAAAGTTTTTTTCCTCTCTCTTTTCTTTAAGTTTGACACAAACTTTATTCCCTTATATTTCCATTTGTGTTAACAGAGTTCTTGGAAATAAGTTCCAACACATGTTAAAGCATTTAAGTAGATAACACATTTCTTTGTTTATTCATTCGTTCTCTAGTTCGAATATAAGAATGGATATTTAGAAGTTCCTATTTAGTTTTAACATCTTCTAAAAGTTTGTTCAAATATGTTTTAGCTTGAAAAGTTGTATATCAATGTGGAGTTAGTATTTATGTTAGAGTGAATTTAGTAGTAAAATTAAGTTTGTTTAGAAAGAATATTCTTCTATATATTTTAAGGAATTCCTGTCAGATAGTAAGTTATCAAATTAAGTTCTTACATGTGCTTTCTAAATGTTTATACGGTAAACTAAAAAGGTATCTTTCTTTTTCTTAATTTTCCTTTGTAAAAAAACAAATGTTTAAGTTTTAAAAGATAAGGTTTTGGATCGTTAGCAGTATGGGTTTAGGTTTTGGTTCAAGAAATATTTTCATGCTCAATAATCTCCAGTGGTACAACACCATTAAGATATAGCACCCGATCCATTCGTTTAAGTTAATAACATAGCTAACCCATTTTTTTAGCCAAAGGGCTGGCCCAACGGCCAAAGTTGCCCAAAACGGGCCAACAGTTCAAATGCCCAAATAGCTGGCCCATTCCCCTTTAAAGTTGCCATTACTAATAAAAATCGGCTCATTTTTTAGAAGGTTGTCCATTCTTTAAAATAACAAGCTAATGCAACTATATATATATATATATATATATATATATATATATATATATATATATATATATATATATATATATATATATATATATATATATATATATATATATATATATATATCATTTAATCAAAATGAATTAATGAAAAGTCATTTTTTATTTCACTAAATAACTTATTACTTATAAATTAGTTTCTCTTATAATTAATTTAGGCGCTAAGAAATCAGTAGGTGCACTTTAATCTTTTTATTCACGGAATCGCTTGCGTAGCGTGATGTTCAACATTCAATAAATTAATTCAACAATCCCATACCATATTCGTTATTCAATTTTTTAAATTTAGCTAATTCTTTGCAAAAAATCGCGGATTCGCTTCGCGTAGTGCGATAGAGACATTTAATAAATTTCCAAAAAATTAAGTCTTCTTCAAGAGTAGTTGTAGTAATTTTTCAATAGTAAATAACGCACTAATAATTGTTTGTCAAGACTGCGGATTCGCTTGCGTAGTGCTATTGTGACTAAATAATAAATTTCGTCGATCACGCATTCGCTTGCGCAGTGTGATCATGAATCTTATTATCCAAAAAATACTCTCTAATTTTTCCAAATAAACAAGAAATAAAAGCGGATAGGTAAAACATGAAGAGTTATATAAATTATAGTTTGTTCGAAATTAATTTAAGCCAAATTTTTTAAGTCAATAAAGCGATCGTGCTAGAACAACGGGACTCGGGGAATGCCTTGCACCTTCTCCCCGGTCAACAGAATTCCTTACCTAAACTTTGTTTTCGCAGACCGATAAAAATAGAGTCAACTTTCCTTTGACTTGGGATTTAAATAAAATGTGACTTGGAACATCGAAAACCCATTCCAAGTGGCGACTCTGAACAATAAAATAATTCCTATTTCAAAATTGTCACTTTAATTGAAATAAAAATCCTTTAACCCACAAGTCCATGACTTATCTGTATTCTTTTGCAGGGTCAGGATAGAGGGGTGTAACAGCTCTGGCGACTCTGATGGGGAGGAGAAAATTCGATCTTGTACGTTGTTGACTTTTATTTTTGCTTTATTAATTTTATATATACTATGATTTATTTGCGCCTAATGTGCTACATGTTCGCTTTTTTTACTGCTTCGATATTGTTAAACTGTACATATAAACTATCTTCTTACGTACCCCCTCTGAGTCTTGCCCGCTTTCTTTGAGATAGTCGAGGTGCTTGTCACCAGGTGAAGGATTTTAGTTACACTTGTTTTAGGCGGGGAGAGCCACCAGCAAAGCCGGAAAGCAATGCTACTGGTACGCCGACCCTCCTCGCCTCGAGTTGTCCGCTCGAGTAAGCCGATCTAGATACCTTCTCCAATAGGATTTAAACCTATAATAACAAACCCCTGCTGGATATCCCTAGTAGTTTCGCTTTATTTGCATTATATGCATTTGGCTTAGCAAAACTCGGCACTGGGGCCCGGTTCGTATAAGACAGGTATCCTCTTTGAGATCATCATGTTCATGTATGTGTTATTTGATACATCATCTGGAAGGCTTGTTTGCATTGTCGACCGGCTTTTTAAAAATCAATTGGTATAATAATTAAATAAGAAGAAAGAAAAAGAGAAAAGGAATAATTCTCCTAGTTTAGTGCAAATAAACCTTTTATTCTAAATATATAAAGTATATATATTTTGTAGTAGTTTGGTGTGAGTTGTAAAGATTAATTTTTATCAAAACAAAAGGGGAAAAGTACCTAGTTTTACCGAATAGTGCGGGTTTGATTCTCACCGGATATGAGACACGTAGGCAACCTCCATCGGGTTCAGCCCACATATTAAAAAAAGAAGAGCGCATAAATCCCGCATGTGCATATAATATACAATAAAAAAGAGCCTATTTTGGTCACCTATTACTGCCTTGCCCTCATGATCTGGCTGTTTTGCCAAGGAAGCCTTCAAATCTTCCTAGAAAGGGCTGAATGACCCTTTTTTGCCAAGGAAGCCTTAAAAAAACTTTATCCATATTTATCCACCTTTTACCATTTTACCCTTTTGTCTGTCCATTTTTGCCGAGGCGACTTTAAACCTGTTCAGAGGTATCAATGATTGTTTTCACAAAAATAGTAATTTTATCTAGTTTTGCTGAGACAACCTTTAGATTCTTCTAGGAGTAGCATGGGTTCATTTTCGTAAAAAAATGTTTTTTTATTTTTATTTTTTGTTTTATTTATGTTTGGGTGTTTTTGCCGGGACATCCTTTATGTCGCTTCATAGAAGTATCAAAGGGCCGTCTTTGTAACAATAGCCATTGTTTTCATCTCAGCTTTTGGGTCCGGTAATATATATTGTAGTAATTAAAAAAATGTATAGATCGAGTCCTAAAAATAAAATAAAATAATGGAGGATTATAATTTTCATATAGTTTAGGTAAGTCCTAACCCTTCTTATCTTCTTCTTAGGATTGCCATGAGTTCTCCATAAAGAAGCAGTCAGAAAAGGATAAGGAACGAGACACCTCCTATGTTCTTGATTAGAGATAAGACCTCGAGTAGTCTCTTTAATTGGTTGGCCAGTTTTGCTACATGGGGACGGAATCAAGTGTTTAAGCACCTCAAGTTCCTCACGAATATCATGGTAATTAAGCCTAACAGAGATTTAATCGAGGCTCTAGTGGGTTTTTGGGACCCAGTGAACAATGTCTTCAGGTTCAAAGATTGTGAAATGACGCCTACATTGGAAGAATTAAGTTGTTTTACTAGATTGGGGAGAGACCTTCGTGCAAAGAAACATGCTGCTCCGAGAAGAGTTGGTCTGAATAACTTTTTTAAGAAGTTATGCCTTCGGCTAATTCCAATGGTTTGCTTAAATGAAGGTTGGGTTCCATTGGAATATCTTTATGACAGGTTTGGGGACGAGAAAGGGTTTGAAAGGTTCTCGGGCATAAAATTCGTCAACCAATTGAGTTATGACTCTTGGAGGGAGTTGAGAATCTTCGAGCTTATGATATTCTTTCTGGGGATCATGGTCTTTCCAGAGCAAGGTGAGCGCATCAGAATTCGATTGGTTGCGGTAGTATTGTATTTGCAAAGTAGTAAGGATCATACTATTCTGCCCATGATTTTGGGAGATATTTTTCGAGCTTTGACCCGTTGCCAAGAAGGTGAAGATTAATTTGAGGGATGCAATATTCTGATGCAGATGTGGTTCATAGAGCACCTTTATCATCATCCAATAGTAATAAATTTCAAAGAAAACTAGCTGAATTACATTGGATGTCATCCAGACAGTGCCGCAAGTTGTAATCTTCCAAAGGGGGTGGGCTTGGCGAAAATTACTTGGTTCATTGAACGCTGATGGAATCACTTGGAACTATTATCGATTCCCTTCTGCTAGGGTCATGCATATGTCGACGTATCTCCCGTTCTTCATACTCATGGGTTTCAGAGGTTTCTAACCCTATGCACCCCTACGCGTCATGCGTCAGCCAGGGAGAGAGCAAAAGAGGCCTCTGATCGAGGACATGCGTCCATTCATGTGGGAACTCAATGGAGAAGAACCTCCAAGGGAGTCTTATGCACAAAAGGTTTGGTTTGGTAGTCGATTTTCTGATTTGGACGAGATGGTAGCTGATCGGGAACGTGGGGAGGTAAGCCTTTCATACCTTGAATGGTTTCACAAACAGGTTGTCCCCGAGCAAAGGCCAGAAAGATCCATACAGCATGCAGTTGATTGGGAGGAGGAAATCAATGCTAGAGTTAGGGAAACCAGAATGGAAGTGGCACAAGAGTTCCAATCTCGTATTGACACTCTACAAGAAGATAAGGGCATTCTGGAGACAGCCATTGACATACAACAAGCTGATTTTGAGCGGGAAAAAGCTCATTGGGCACAAGAGAAGCAGTCACTCAAAGCCTAAATTTAAAAGAAGAACATAGTCCCAACCGCTCAGCAACGAGAAGAGGGAGAAGCTCATCTCAAGGTAGCCCGTGATCATGAGCTTAGACGTTTTGCTCCGTTAATCCAAGGTTTGAGGGATCAGATAGAGGGAGTTGAGTCAAGCAAGGATGGTCAGGTTGCAGAGTTTGAAATAGAAAGACATCAGTACTAGAGCATGATCAGTCGGTTGGAGGGGGAGTTACTAGAAAATTGACGCTAGAAAGATATGGCCTTGGACCGCGAG
This sequence comes from Nicotiana benthamiana, assembly GCA_034376525.1. Classification (NCBI taxonomy): domain Eukaryota; kingdom Viridiplantae; phylum Streptophyta; class Magnoliopsida; order Solanales; family Solanaceae; genus Nicotiana; species Nicotiana benthamiana. The sequence goes on from CM067339.1 coordinate 177,033,747, forward strand.
CGTGATGCCCTGGATCTAGCTGAGACTAGTGGCCAACAAAATCAAGATTTGCACATGGCTCAGGAATACGTTCAGGGAAAGATTCTAGAGGTAGCCACATATACCTCTAGAGCATGGAGGAGTTGTCAGGTAATGACGGCCGAGCGGTTTGCAGAAGTATCATTGAATGTTGCCCGCCATATATCCGCGGACCTGGAGAGGATATACCGCAATGTTGGGGGTCATCCGCAGGAATAATAGCCTTGATTACAGGGATGCTGGTGGATTCTACTATAGAGATCAAAGTCTTCTTTTAGTCGTCACTCTTTTTTCATTATGCTTTTGTTGTTTTTGAATCTGTGAGAGTCTTCTAGTGCTTTGGGTCTTGTTGTTTCGCCTTTTGTCCTAAAAGTCAGTTTGAGTCAGGTTTAGTCTTGTTCATCGTTATGTAATTCTTGCTTTTGAGTCTTGCATAAAAAATTATATTGAAAATCAATGAAAAATATTATTGTTTAAGAAAAATTCTGAAATGAACCAAAAAAAAGGGGAGTTGTATGTTATGTATGTATGTATGTATGTATGTATGTATATATATATATATATATATATATATATATATATATATATATATATATATATATATATATATATATATATATATATATATATATATATATATATATATATATATATATATATATAAATTGAAAAAAATACGAGGATCATGTCCTTGAACTACGTAATGATCTGATTCATGCGGTGACATGATACGTAGGCAACCCACAAAAGGTTCGATCAATTTTTTTAGTGGCTCTAAAGTAAGGGGTCAAAATAAAGCAAAGTGAAAAAAAAATGAAAGAAAAAGAGAGAAGGAAATAACAGTGTCGATAAACAACAAGCTGATAAGCCTTCCAAAAGCATGTTATAGATGGTGACATTTTAGGAGCATAGCACATCTATGTGTGATTTCTATCTGCAAAATGCTTAACCCTAACACATTTGTTGCCTTTTAAACTAGTAAGCTTAAGGTAGTTGGTTTGTGGTGAAACTGGCAACACATAATTACTTCACAAGATCTAAGGGAGCAGCGGTAATGGATAACAACGATGAAGTCGAGTTGGTTAGCGACAATCCACAGGGTCAGTCAGTTGAGCAAGCGTTAGAGGAGATAAGAAAATTGAGAGAGCAACTGTCAGATGTATATCAAGCTTGGGTCTCCGGTAGACCTCCACCCCAAGGTACTTCCGAGGGAACATCTACCATACCCCAGGCTACTCAAACACCGCTCCATGCAACGAGCGATCACATTCTACCAACAGGGTATGTGCCAAACTACAGCCTCCATACTGCTCCCAGTGCCTCTAACATGCGACCCCCAATCGCGTCAGTCAGGAATAATCCTCTCATCGGTCCGGTGCACCAGTATATTCAATCCCACCACCACCTTCTGTAGCGAGGCCAAATAATAAGACACCATCTCATGCATATGATAGCCAATACTATTCTCCAAACATGGCTCTCGGGGTCTCGGCTCCATACAATCAGACTCCACAGTACGAGTCACCAGTGGAGAATGAAAAGCCCGCCACGACGGTTGAGCATGATGAGATGGCCAGGAAGATGAAAAGTCTTGAACAGAATATAATGAATATACAGGGACTAGGCGGTCACAAAAGTGTTTCATTCAGTGATCTATGCATGTTCCCTCACATCCATTTGCCACGAGGGTTTAAGACACCAAAATTTGAGAAATATGACGGACACGGCGACCCTATCGCCCATTTGAAAAGGTATTGCAATCAGCTGAGGGGCGAAGAAGGAAAGGAAGAGCTGTTGATGGCTTACTTTGGGGAAAGCCTTGCGGGTGTAACTTCTGAATGGTTCATCGACCAAGACATATCTCATTGGCATGTTTGGGATGACATGGCCCAGGATTTCGTCAAATAATTTCAGTACAACATTGATATTGCACCTGATCGTAATTCTTTGTCCAATATGAAGAAAAAGCCGATCGAAAGTTTTGGGGAGTATGCCATCAAGTGGAGGGAGCTAGCGGCTAGAGTTAAGCCACCCATGGATAATCACGAGTTGATCACTGTGTTTCTGGAGGCTCAAGAGCCTGACTACTTTCAGAACATGATGTTCGCGATGGGCAGACCTTTTGCAGAAGCAATCAAAATAGGGGAGATGGTCGAGAACGGCCTCAAGACTGGCAGAATTGTAAGCCAAGCTGCTGACAAAACCACCACCCAAGCTATCCAAAACGGGTCGGGAGGTTTGCCAAATAGAAAGAAGAGAGATGAAGGGTCCATGATGGCTTCGGGATCTAGAGAGGTTCAAAGAAGGGCATCACACCCTTATGTTCAAGTTCAGCAGGGGCAATCCAGCTACCCTCAACATTACTATCCCCCGCCAATTCCTCAATACTCTATGGGCGCACCACAATATACAGTGTTCAATGCTCGATCATATGCTCGGCCTCTCAACCAGCAGGTACGGGCACCAGCTCCAAGGGTTCCCCGACCTCAACAGCAAGATTTTCGGGCACCTTACAACGCTCGTCCCAGGCAGGATTACGGTCGAGAGCAGAGGCCAGCAGAAAAATTCACTCCACTGGCCGAATCATACTCTAGTCTATTCCAAAAACTGAAGCAAATGGGTGTGATTGGACCCATCGGTCCCCACCATATGCATCCCGATTCGCATGGATTTCAAGAAAATGCTAGATGTGAATATCATTCAGGCGCTCCAGGACATAGCACTGATGACTGTTGGACCTTGAAGAGAGCCATAGAGAGACTCATTTCTGAAAAATTGATTGTAGTGACAAATGGCGAGGACCCTCCTAATGTGACAAACAACCCGTTGCCGGCACACGGTGATGTTCATTCGCCAAAATACTAACTTCGCCAATTCAAGCCTAATTCTACACCGAACCTCCAAAATCACTTCCGATCATACTCCTAAGTCATAATTCATTCCCCGAAGGTAACCGAATCATCAGAATTCACATGTGAGCCCTCTAACTTGTAGGTCAACATCCGATTGACTTTTCCAAACTAAGCTTTCCTTAAAGAGGCTAAGTGTCTCATTTCTTTCAAATCCACCAAACCGACTCGATCACACACGACACTGATAATGAAGCATAAAGAAGCAGAAAATGGGGAAAACAGACACATTAAGGGACTAAATATGTTCAGGATTATATTTGAGGGACCAAAATAAACCTACCATCAAATATAAGGGATAATATTGGTCAAAAACTCCCATTTATGCGGCCATTTTTTATAAATTAAAATTTATGATCTCATCAATTTATCACATTAAAAATAAAATAAAAAGTTTGAAATTGAATTATTTCAAATATAAAAATGTAAGGTAAAAAGAAAAGATGTCATTTAAAATAGAATAAAACGGTGTATATATTAGGATATTTTTTACTTGAAAAAAATATTTGGTAATTCTTTTTCCATTTTCAATAACTTTCTTAATATTTTCCTCTTATTATGAGGAATACTTTCATTTTCAATTTTCTAAAGTGATTTGTTCCTTGTCCAAATACTTATATTCGGAAGATAATCCAGTTGTCTAAGATGTCAAGATCTAGTTGAGCTTCTCTCTATCAGTTGTCTAAGATGTCAAGATCTAGTTGAGCTTCTCTCTACTAACTCTATTAAAAAAATGTTTGAATCTTCTATTAAAATTTGTGCAACTCATCCCGTTTTTTCAATAAATTTGTATTAAAGAGTCTGTTCATAAATAATTAATCGAATAAAGTAGTTGAAAATGGATATAAAGAAGAATTATTCTTTGGTCAACCAGCTGGATGTCCAATTCCAAGGACCAACTTGTCGTTAAAAGTACTCTTGTCCACCTACTGCTGAGGTTTCTCAAAGAGATTAGACCGGTAACTATGTAGTCAAATCTCGTTATAATAATTTTGTTTGTTTTAATATTTTTTGGTTGTTATATTAAAATATTATTGTAAAAAATATATATTATAATATAACATAAAAAATTACTTTCAAAGATAACTTGATCGTTATTGTAAAATATTATACACCTTCCGTTCACTTTTATTTTTTGGTTAAAACATTCTTTCCATTGATATCCCAAAAAATATTTACAATTGGAGATTCAGTAAGAGATTGGACTACTCCTACTCATTTACAGCATTCTTCTATACTAAGTTCTAATTTGCTCTAAGTACATTATAGTATAGGATTTTCTAGTAACTAGAGGCTAAGGATATTTGTTGAGCTTGGCTAATCCAGCTTGCCATTTCCTGCAGTTTCTGCCTCGGATATGAATTGATAAGGCTATTTCTCTGCACAGTAGAGATGCATCAAAAGTTGTCCTATTAAATCTGATGTTGTTCCTTTCTCTCAGATAAGAGCCACAGTGGTTATGAAAGCACAGGCTGTGATATTATTAACTGCCACTCTGCTTTTGGCCTTGCTGCAAACCCACATCATTTCTGTTTCCCAGTTCCCCACATTCCTATGGTGTCCAAGCCAAGAGCACATTCTGTTCCACAAGTTCTTGGTGATTGGGCAGTCAAAGAACAGATGGCTAAATATCTCACTGCTATGGTCACAGAATACACAAATTTCAGGGACTTGGACTCCAATCTTCTGTAATCTATCAACTGTAGGTAGTCTTCCTTGGGCAGCTAACCAGACTGTAAATTTATACCTTGGTTGGGCTTGTGCAAATAGTACCAGGTTCTTCCAAGCAACCTTACTATAGGTAGGGGTCAATGCCAGGTATAGCTTGTGAATAAGGAATTTGTCCAGTCTGCAGAATGCTTGCAATCTACTGAAGAGGTTGCCTTGTATTAATTGAGCTCCCATGAGGTCTTCCCTTCTATCCAGTATCTTCTTTACCACCCAAGAAGTTGTCTTGGGTGAGGGCATTATTTCTAAGTCCCTTTGCTTGATGTAGTAACTGTGCACCCATCTAATCCATAAGCAATCCTTCTTGTTAGCCAAGTTCCAGAGGTGTTTGTTGATGGCAGCCTTATTCCAGACTGTCATGTCTATAATGTTTAGTCCCCTTGCAGAGAGAGGTCTGCAAACACTGTCCCAAGCCACTAAAGCCTTTCTGGACAGTTTCACACTCCTAGTCCAAAGAAATATTCTGCAAATAGTTTCAATGGCTTTCAACACTTTCTTAGGAAGGATAAACACTTGAGCCCAATAAGTTTGAATGCCAAATATGACTGATTTAATGAGCTGACATCTTCCAACATAGGAAAGCATCCTAGCAGATCAGCAAGTTACTTTAGCTGTGATCTTCTCAATAATTGGTAAATAATGGCCAATAGAAAATTTTTTGGAGTCAAAGGGGATCCCCAGATATATGAAAGGCAATTTACCTTCAATGAATCCCAATGCTTCCAGAATCTGAACCTTATCATCCGTGTAGTTCCAGCTATATACAGTGCACTCTTTGACAGATTTGCTTGCAATCCTGAGGCATTAGGAGAACTTGAGGAAGGCTTCCTTTAGTATCTTGACTGACACCAGATCAGCTCTACAAAACATCAGCAGGTCATCAGCAAAGCAAATATGTGTATAGTTTAGCTTGCTGCACTTTGGGTAAAAATTGAAGTCACCATTTATGTGCAGTTTCTCCATAATCTTGTTGAGGTACTCCATGACCAGTACAAATAGATAGGGTGACATAGGATCACCTTTTCTAATACCCCTTTTAGCTTTGAAAGGTTTTTTGAGTCCACCATTTAGCATAAGTGAGTAAGAGACAGTTCTGACACACTCCATTACCCATTGCACAAAGATAGCAGGAAATCCCAGGTCAACTAGTACTTGCTTAAGATACCTCCAGTCCAGTGTGTCATATGCTTTCCTCAGGTCCACCTTCAAGACACATCTAAGGGAAGCCTTTGAAGATTTCATGACTGAGTACGATGTTGTCCAGTATACTTCTGCCCTCAATGAAAGCAGATAGGGCTTGCCCTACCAAGTCACCTATCACAGCTTTCATCCTACTAGTGATGACTTTGGAAATGATCTTGTACAATGTGGTGCAGCATGCTATAGGTCTGCAGTCCATCACAGTTGTTGGAGTTTTGTCCTTGGGAATTAGAGCTATGGCAGTAGTATTGAGCATAGGAGGTAATCTGCAAGTGCTGAAGAATTCCTTCACAGCAGCAAAAATGTCCTCCTTAACTATGTCCCAGTGTTTGGTAAAAAATTCAATCGGAAATCCATCCACTCCAGGTGCTTTGTCCTTTGGCATCTCCTTTATAGCTTCAACAATCTCCTCCATAGTAACCTCCTGGATCAGCAGTGTTTGTTGAGCTCTTGATAAAAATTTACCTTCCCTTATAATAGCAGTGTTAGCAAGTGGTAGTTCTCTTTCACAATTGCCCATCAGTGACTAAAAGACAGCAATGAATTCTTGTTCAACATCTTCTGGTTCTGTTAGGTGATAGGTGAGCCAATTCTGTCTTAAAGCCTTTTGTTTCAGCTTTTGTGATAGGTGAGCCAATTCTGTCATCAGGGTTTAAAACATTATTGAAGTCACCACTCAGTAACCAGATATCCTGGCTAGGTATAGGAATATTCCTCAAATCTGTCCATTGCAGCTCTCTAAGGCTAGCATCATTTTGAGCATATATGATACTGGCATGCATCTTGACCTTGCTGAGGGGATCTTCTATCCAGCAATGAATAATCTGATCAGTAACAAGAGAAAGCTGTACCTGAATATGAGTCTTTCAAATCAGCCAAATTCTACCATTCACAGCCTTTGAGTAGTTGCAGTGAACATTCCAACCCTTTAAAATTCTGTCTTGGATTTTCTTAGCTTTATGTTCTTTTACTCTTGTTTCTAAACATCCCATAACATCAACTTTATTAGCAGCAAGAAATTCTTTCAGTTCTTTCTGCTTATGGGCTAGATTTAGCCCTCTTATATTCCAAGTGACTACTATCATTTAAGGATATAAGAGGGCCCTGGGTCACTCTGTTGACCTTTTCGACCAGAGTCTAGCACTTCAACAGCAATCTTTCCCTTATTGCATTCATCAGCTTCCTTGCAACTTTGTTTAGTATCAGTAACAAGATTCCTCATCTGGCTGGTAGTGTGCTGTTGAGTCTCAAGTTGGTTAGGCATCATCTGAGGGGTAATGACCACCAGTGCATCCGGTGGCCTGCTAGGTTCAGCTTCCTCTGAGATCATATCCTGTGGAGCATCAACTTGTGTCTTCTTAACATGCCATTCCTGCTTTTTAGTATGTCTTTTCCTTCTAGGCTCTTGTCTCTTTTTCAGACCCCCTTCAGTTTGATCCTTCTCAGTCTCTAGCTTTGAATTGTACCAGCAGTCCAGAGCATCATGACCAAACTTCAGACAATGGTTACAGAACAGGGGTTTCCAGTCATATTCAATCTGTTGCACCTTAAGCCCAAATGGAGTTTCAATATCAATCTAGTCTGGGAGTGGTTGGGCAGCATCAACCTCCACAAGGACTCGAGCAAAAGAGATCTTTTCATAATGGGCAGTGAATTTATCAGTATACAAGGGATTTCCCACGGCACTAGCCATCTTGCTCAGTGCCTCTGTAGACCAATAACCCACAGGAAGTCCCGGGAATCTTATCCATACAGGAATGGTACTTACTATGTCATTTTGAAAAGATAAATCAATCTCTCAAGGTCTCAGAACCAGAGGTTTGTTCCTGTAAGAGTAGGGACCCCATTGGATAACGTGATCTCTATCCTCAATCGAATTGAATCGGAATATGCAATACCCCTCAGAGTGGATTAAAATCTGAGGTTTAGATACAAAATTCCAAACATGCATAACAAAATTATCCATCGCCTTCTCATACGGAGCCTCTCCAATGACATACCCGATTAATGAGGTTTTCCAGTATTCAGCTTGGGATTGGAAACCATCCTCACTTAACTTTACTATCTTCTTACCCGCTCTATCAGTGGGAGGCATAAATGATAATGGCTTACCCATTTGTGCATTCCGATTCCCCTGCACAACCTCAGCTGTTGTAGGGCGGGAGACTTCCGCTTTGCTTTTCTCAGAAAATTGTAGCCGTCGGACAGCTTCACTGTCAACCCCATCGGATTTGGACAGCGGACTCTGCATGTGGACATCTGCACATTTGGCGTCATGAATCGCATCAATAGCTTGAAATTTCAGAGGAAGAAAGCTTCCAAAAGTCAGTGGTTCTCGAGCTTTGGCAGCTCCATGGTCAGGTGTGACTTGTTTGGTTATCGTCGGCAGGCGCGTTTCTCCAGCGGCGAGCCATCTCAGGGCACAATTGCAGCTTTGCTAATGTACGCTGAGAGAGCCTAGGTTACTGTTAACTTTGGGAGATTGATTTCTCTTTACGTATATCAAGAGAATGAATTTTTTTTTCTATTAAATCCACAATATTTATTACTCATTTCAAATTATTTTATCAAATCTAATAAAATATGTGTCAATTAATATATATATCATGGTAAATTATACGCTTTATTTATTATTTCTTAAAGAATATAAAAAATAATACATTTTAAGGGACGTAAAAAATAATACGTGTCAAATAAAAGTAAACGAAAAAGTAATAAAGATTAACTGTTATAAAGACTGTCTTCAAGTGTAGAATCAAGTTGCCACCTTAATGGATTGTATTTATGTAAGCAAACCAACAAATGAAAGTGAACCAAAAATGTTTAAAAATCAAGAGAAGAAAAAAAGAGATAAAAGAAAAGAAAAGATAGAGGGTTGTGGGGAAGATAAACAAGAAAATTACTCCCATTTAACAAAAAGTGATATTATTAAAATTTAATATTTGAATGATAGATACCAAATTTATTACATTTATTTATGAAATTATATTAGATTGTTATTGTTGTTATTTTTCATAAAATCTAAACCCAGATAAATATTGATAAAACTAGCTAAACTTCAAATTCTCTGGATCCTTTGGTATGAAGGGAACTTTTTGTCCATTTCATGTCCTCTTTTAATATTTCAAAGAGGACAATTATTCATATGTCATAACAACATAGAGAAGGTTTTCTTATAACATAGATTAAATTTCGAAAGAATTTCTTTGGATTAGTTATTTTCTATATTAAAGGTTTATATTTTATATATTTTAAATAAATATTTAAAAAAATTATATTTTACAGTTACTTTTTGACTTTTTGTAATCAAATATCTATATTCACCTCATATTCTTAAGCCATAAAATAAGCTTCGTATTATTTTTCTCTCTCATATCCCTTCAAATTTCTCTTATCCCTTACCCCATACTCTCTCTATTTGCATCGACCCTCTGTTACACGCCTAAAAAGCAAATGCAGAGTACCTCCGTAGGATTATTTCTTTGGGATTGCACTGTATATTAGACCATGACTGCATTACTGGTTCTTGAGAGCAGACTGAAGGAATGAAAAAGTATTGATAAAGTCAACCCCATATTCTTTATGGTCAAGATGTTAGATCAGTTTTCCGCAGGGATTTAGTGTGATATGTAAACGATCGGGTGCTATTATATTCAATATGTTTTTTAATGGTTGACAATTCCGTAGCTAATATTGTTTTTTATTTAATAAAGACAACGAAGTTGGGGTTGAGTAGCTTGAAATTCTGTTAATATATTTAATGAATCTTGTATTCCATTATATTCATTGTCTTTTTTATCATTGTATTCAATGTATCTCGCTGTATTCTATGTATTTCATTGTATTCATTGTCTTTTTTTTTAATTGTATTTCAATATATGCCGTTGTATTCAATGTGTTTCATTGTATTCACTGTATCGCTATATTACATGAATGTATTCATATATTTTTTTAATTAATATAATTTATGTATTCATATGTATTACATAATTTCTTTGAAGATTGCGATATTTTTAGGGTATTTTTTGTTAAGATACTTTTTTATAACTAGAAATACAAAATTTGTGTGTTATAATTGAGGTTGTTGAGTTATATTAGAAGTCTATTATATTAATTGATTCACTTTCCGTTTAAAAGCAGTGTATTTCCCTATTTCACGCCGTGAATACAGTCGTATACAATAATCAGTCTAGCTGTAATCTCATGTCGAATACTCTCAAATACAAAAACTTGTCTAGCTATAATCCCATGATTTACGCCTAGAAATGCTATTGTATTCATGAAAATACATTGAGTACACTCTAAAAAATCTAAAAATATAGCCATATGAAATAATATAGTAATTGATAGCTACAACTAGCTAATAACCACTAAAACATAATGATATTTGAAGATTTCTCAATTTGTTTTAATAAATTAGAAAAAATGAATAATAACTACAAGAAGGCCCAACCAATTACTCCATAGGCCCAAAAGAAAAAGTGGATCGGCCTACAATAGCGGACCACAATGCTCGGATTGAGACCTGAAGTAGTCCGTTAATTTTGGGCGAAGTGTACCGGTAGTAATTTTTAAGTATATTGTTTAAAATATATTTATAATTTAAAATATATTTAAAAATTAGTCAATTTATTTAAATTTTACGACTAAGTAATCTGAATTTTTGATTTGCTAATTTGAAATTTAAAATATAAAATTCAAATTTTGAATAAATTTCGATCTTTAGAATACAATATCCTAAAGTTTGAATGTTAAGATTTGAACTTTAGGATGATTGTCTTGAAATTTGAACAAATTGACTTATCTTTATGTATATAATAATATATAAATATATTTTGAATAACATGCTTTAAGATGGCTACATATGTCATTTCACGTTAATTTTTAGCTAATGGTGTTAATAGCATATCCAAAATGCTTGGTTACTATAAATTCAAAGATTTAATCTGTACAATGGTATATCTACAAGACAACTTAAGATCTACTCTCGAACTTAAGGAGCCATTTATATTATTTTCTAGTACTTTTGATGTACGAGATGAATTGTAGGGTTAAACATGAGTAATTTTATTGTTATAACTTATAAGACAAACAAATGAGTTACTTCTATAATTTGGATGACCATTCAAGGAATTAGCTCCTCTTAGAATCTACTCTTAACCAATATGCAATGGTACTTAATTAGTTTAGAATTTAAATTTTATATAGTGTAAAAGTTTTAAAACATAAAATTACATGTTACCCCGAGTCATAAACATTGACTGGTACATTAAAAAGTCCTAAATCAGTCTAACTCAATCCCTTATTAAACACAATAATAATCACACACATTCGGTATGTTATATAAAAAAATTAACAAATTTTACACACTTTTTTAGCTACAGAACATAAATAACTTTTGGCGGAGGCTAAAGTGATTGATCCCCTTCTATTCCCTGGATTACCCGGGCCCGCCCTCATTCTAAAAATTGAAATGGAAAATTTTCGTTTCTATACCATATAGTAAAATTATATTACCAAATATATTCATGGTTTGCATATTATCCTTCATGCTAATAGTATTTTAACATAATATATACAATGCATTAAATAAGAAATAATGGTAGTTGTAAGATACCTTATTTAGGCACGCTAAAAAAGGGAAATTTAAGACTTTTCAGATATTCAAGAACGCAAATCACACACAGTACCAATATTTTCCAGATCTTCATTACAAAATTTCAGCACTCTATTTTTGCGATTGTCTCTATTTCAACATTTTCTCTAATTTCACAAATCAAAATCGATAAAATCTTCTACAATTCTTCAGTATTACAAAGCAAAGAAAAAAAAGAGAGTAGCAATTCCACCATTTGACAGCCATTAAAAAGCTTTGAAGCTTTGAATTGAAATTTGAGTTTTCAAAAATTATTATTTTTTGGATTGGATGTTGCTGCAAATAATTAGGAATATAGTTTGGAGTTTATATCTCAATTTTGAGGGATTTTGGTGGAGATAAGACTTGGTTTTGACTGAATTTCGGATTGAAACTCGAAGAAGAAGAAGAAGAAGAAGAAGAAGAAGAAGAAGAAGAAGAAGAAGAAGAAGAAGAAGAAGAAGAAGAAGAAGAAGAAGATATGACAACAAAAATTATAGAAATATTGTAGATAAATTATAGACTATTGTTTATTTATTTTTCTTTTATTTATTTACCTATTGTATGAAAGTTGAACAACATTGTATAAAAATTATATTTAAGTGGATGGTTTAGTACTGTTTTGGACAAAAATATGTATCAAAAATGTGAAAAATATATTTCAAGGAAAATGCCGAGTCCAAATATGTACCCGGTTTATAGATATTTTGTAGATGAATTGTAGATTATTCGTATTTTGATTGTAGATGCTTTATTTTCTGTTTTCACAAATAAAAACGGCTAAAACTTCTACTAATCTTCTGAAAAAAATATAATTATGTCGAAAATCATAATTAAACTACAATAGAATGAGAATTGAGATATTAATTCAATATACCCACTTTGTAGATATTTTATAGATGAATTATAGATTATTTGTATTCTGATTGTAGATGCATTGTTTTCTATTTTCACAAATCCAAAACGACTAAAACTTCTACAAAATCTTCAGCAAAAAATACAATTATGTCAAAAATACCAATTAAGCTACAATTGAACGGGAATTGATATATTAAAATTTATTGTACCTAGTTTGTAGATATTTTGCTGATAATTATTTGTATTATGATAAGTTAGGATTTTAACTTGTTTATGCCCCTACTTGCCTATGCTCTGAGTATAAATTGCTACAAAATAGTTCCGAAATGCTCACAAGTTGTGCTATTGCAGGTTTGATAGATAAAGTAACGAAATGTCAAAGATCGGCTCAAAAAGGAGTGAAACCAGCTCAAGTGTCAAAGATTAAGTGAAGTGAAAAAAAGAGTACCTAGTGTGGACCGCGTGAAAGCAACTGCGGCTGCACAAGGAGATTCAGAAGCATGGCATATTAAGGCTAATGGCTACGAGGTCGTGGTTGGATTCTCGTGGTCCGCGTTCAGTCTTCGCGGCCGCTTCACTCATTTGTGCGGTCCGTGTGAACGAGATTTAGAGATATTATAAAAGAGCCAAGTCAAATCCACGTGGCCCGTAATCGTCGCACGGTTCGCGCCAGACCTCTTTCACGGATGCACTACTCATTTGTGCAGTCCGCATCCTCTAGTTCAGAGAGTTGAAAATTGCTAAGTCAAAGAGCTAGTGGGGCCGCGGTTGCTTTTGTGCGGCCCGCACTGACCCCGCATGGGGTATTTTTGTCCAGTTTTTTCAGCCTAGTATAAATAGAACATTTTACCATTTTTAGGTTAAGTTTTATATTGAGAAACGCAGCTGAGCACATGGGAGCGAAATTGTATCTATATTTGGCATTTTTGGTCTTCAATAACAATAAATTACTATAGTTTCTTTTAGTAATTAATTAGTATGTTTAGCTCTTCATTTATTTCTTACGTTCCTTCTTTAATTATGAGTCTCTAAAGGTTGTGGTTCAATGCTAGTGTGGGTAATTGATGGGTGTTGCCATCTAGGGTTAGACTGATATTGGGTGTTTGCTATTTGGGTTAATTTTATGTTTTTATTTGAGAATTGGTGGTTGCAAACCCTGATTCAAGCTTAGTGAGTTTAACTCTTATTGAGAAAGAGAGTCCATGACCCCAAAATTGACCCATTAAGGAATTGGGATGGACCCATGAGAAATGATAGTCCCAATTAACGGGTTAAATCTCGAGAGAGTAATCAACCTACTTGAACCCTAGTTGCTTGGTCTAATTGGCCTACCCAATTGGTCTTGAGATAGTCAATTGGGAAAAATAACTGTCTCTAGTGAGAGGTGTGAGAGTGAGTACAATTGTGCAATAGTTATAGCATAACCCCCAAACATGTCAATCTATCCTTAGTAGTTTCTACCAGTTAATTAACCACCCAGGAGATGCCACGACCCTAGTGCCTTTCTCCCTATTAATTACAACTTAGCAAGATTCTCTTAGCATACTTTAGCTTTAATCGTAGTTTTATAATAGTATTTATAAATACAAAAACCTAAAAATGTTTGAAGTAACATTAGAAGTACAAAAACATCTCTAGGCTAGACAGGAAATACAACTCCACTACTAGCTCCTTGTGGAAATTTGATCCCGACCACTATTCAGGTAAAAGCTATTGCGACCCGCTCTTCTTACCTTTGTTTAGTGTTGGGTTGGCAACGATCACTTTTTGGCGCCGTTGCCGGGGAGCTTACGGTGTTGACTATCTTTTTATTTAGTTTTGTGTTTTGCTTCTCTTTTCTTCTTGTTTACTAATTTTCTTTGTGACAATCACTCAGGTACACATGGCTCTTAATGCAAATGACCCTCTTGGCAATGTTATGGTGGGGGAGGAGGTATATGATCTTGATCAAGAAGAGGTTCCTAATTTACCTCAAGCTCCATGTAGAGGCCGTGAGGCCAATGCAAATGGCAACAATCCTATCCCAGACCCTCCTCCGCCACCGCCAAGAGTGGCCCCACGAGTTCTCCCATATCAAGGGTATGCGAGTGCTATTGTTCCTCCCCAAATCCGGGCGGGGAACTTTCAAATTATAAATGTCATGTTGACCTTGCTCGAGCAAAGAGATACGGGCACCTCCGATCAAAATGCCTACACGCACTTGAAGGGGTTCGTAGATACATGCTGGGGTAGCAAGCCGACAAACGTGTCCGAGGATGCTTTGCGATTGAGGCTTTTCCCATTATCTCTTCAGGTAAAGCATTGAATTGGTTAAAACGGCTTCCCAATCATTCCATCACAACTTGGGATGAGTTAGTGGATAAATTCATTGACAAGTTTTTCTCACCAAGTCATATGGCGGCACTTCGAGATGAAATCTTAGCCTTCAAGCAAGAGCCAGTGGAACCTTTGCATGAAATCTTGGAGAGATATAGAACAATGGTGAAGGAGTGCCCTAATAGCAACATGACCGAGGCGATTATACAACAAATTTTTATCGGGGCATCAACACCATGAATTAATGTATTGTGAACCAATTAGCCGGAGGGAACTTTATAAAACTTTATTACCAAAATGCATTTGGCTGACACCTCTTCGGCATGGCAAAGCCGAGCAAATATGCCCCAAGATGAACCCACGGTCATCCATTTGCACAAGGAATTGCATGATCATGGCCAAGATATTGCGAGCTTACAATAACTATGAATCAATTTCCATAGGCGCAATTGCAACAAGTCCAAAGCCCACGCCAAGTCAATGCAATGGAAGGTGTCTCGATGTTGAAAAGGAGGCAAAGAGGGCAACAACAACCTCAAGGTAATTGTGAGAAATTTGACAACAACAATGATGGTGGTGATTATTAGAATGAGTGCTATGATGATCAAAGCGAGGAATGTCAATATGTTAATAACTACCAAAAAAAAATTAATCAAGGGAATCAACAATGGCATCTCCAAGGAAATTGGGGCAATCAACAAAGTGGCGAAAATTGGAATAATAACAACTAACAACAAGGGGGTGGTAATTGGAACAACAACAACCAAGGCGGTAATTGGGCTAATCAAGGTAACAATCAAGGCAATTGAAATGGGAACAACAATAATTGGAGAAACAAAAACAATCAAGAAAGGTGGAATAATAGCGGAAACCAAGGCAACCGGGGGAAAGGTTTTCAAAGCCTCCCATGTGCCAACAACCAAACAATCCACCTCCTTTTCCTTCTCAAGGTCCGAATTATTCTGGGAGTGATAGGGAAGAATTGAAAGTATGTTCGAGCAAATGATGAAAAAGAGCCAACATTTTAATGCATAATTGGCTTCGAATAATACATCTATCCGAAACTTGGAAGTACAGCTGGATCAAATTTCTCAAGCTTTGACTACCCTCCCCAAGGGTGCCCTACCAAGTGATACGATAGTGAACCCGAAGGGTGGGAACAACAACCATGTAGTGGCGGTTACAACTAGAAGTGGAAGAGGCGGTGATGTGCATGCCTTGATAGAAAATCAAGTTGTGGATGATAATTGGGGTCCAAGAAGATGTTGGTCAGTTGATTGTTGAGATGTGGTTGAATAAAATATGAACAATGATGTGCAGATTGATATTGATGATGAGGCCGAGGTGGAAACACAAGATGCTGTGAACCCATCCAAGGAACACGTGATTGATATACCCAAGACGGTGGTGCCCAAAGCCAAGAACCTTTGCCTAGACCACCTCCACCTTATCCTCAATGGTTAGCAAAGCAAAAGAGTGACAATCAATTCAAAAAGTTCATTAACATGATGAAGAGCCTCACAATCAATGTCCCTTTGGTTGAGGCACTTAAGCAAATATCGGGGTATGCAAAATTTATGAAAGATTTTGTAACAAAGAAGAGGTCAATGAAGTGCGAAACAATTAAGATGACTCATCAAGTAAGTGCTATCGTGCATTCTATGGCCCCGAAACTTGAGGACCCGGAGCTTTTACTATTCCTTGCACTATCAGTAGTGCAGATTTACCAAGGCCTTTGTGATTTAGGGGATAACATAAATTTGATGCCTTATTCGGTCTTCAAGAGATTTGGAATGGGAAACCTCGACCAACTTCAATGAGACTTCAAATGGCGGATTAATCGATGAAGCGGCCTTTGGGCATATTGATGATGTACTTTCCGAGTGGATAAGTTTATATTACCGACCGACTTCGTCATCTTGGATTGTGAGGTAGATTATGAGATGCTGAGCATATTGGGTAGACCTTTCCTTTTTACGGGGAAGGCATTGGTTGATATTGAAACGGGTGAACTCACTTTCCGAGTGGGTGATGGAAAGGTTGTTTTCCATGTTTGCAAATCCATGAGATAACCTAATGGCACCGATGTGTGCTCTTTTGTGGACATTGTCACAGCTGTGATATTGGATGACACAAGTTCTATGATTAATGTTGGAGATCCCCTTGTTGCTGAGCCTCTAAATCGGGATGTCAATGATGATGCAAGTAGAGTGATGTACATAGATTATTTACATGTTATGGAATCTTGTGAGCCCATTAAATTGTTTTTGGATCTTGAAACCCGAGAAATTCCACTAACAAAGCCAACACTTAAGGAATCACCGGGGTTAGAATTGACTCCACTTTGTCCAAACCTCAGTCACACGCTTTGTATATCTAAAACTATCTTGGAGGATGAGGTGAAACCTTTCTTGGAACCTGAAGGAAGATAGGATGAGATGATGCAAGAAGTGGGGATCTACCCTGTTTCCAACAAATCTTGAATTTATCCGGTTCACTGCGTATCGATGAAGGATGGCATGACCGTAGTGACAAATGCTCAGAATGAAAGGATTCCTGCAAGGACAGTCACGGGTTGGCAGGGTTGTATGGACTATAAAAAATTGAACAACGTGCCCCGTAAGGATCATTATCCCTTGCCATTTATTGATCGGATGCTCAACCAACTTGTTGAGCGTGCTATTTATTGCTTCTTGGAGAGTTTGATGAGAGCCACGTGGTGGCGCTTCTTGGTTTGAAGTAATATGGTGGTAACATGCGTCGTGCCGCGATTTGAAGTAATGTGGTGACCCATGTCTTTTTTCTCTCTTTGATTTTCCTTGTAGTTTAGGATTTTTGAGCTAATTGTTTGTGAGATGTTGCAGGAATTGTGTGATGCAGTGCAAAACAAAGTGGAAAAATTGCATAGTCTCTGAAGTTTTCCAATGCGACCGCAATGCATTTTGTGTGGCCACACTGGCATGAGTTGAACATAGTACTCCCTGAAGTTTTACACCGCGTCCTCATTCCATTTAGTGCGGTCCGCGGTGGCGTTCCACGGTCGCGATCTCTTTTGAGCGGTACGCGGAGACTGCCTACTGAAGGTTCATATGAACAAATCTAGCGCGGTCCGCGGTCGCTTTTGTCCAGCCGCGCTGGTAGGTGAGTAGGGGTCCCACAGGTTGTCTATAAATAGAGACCAAGGGTCTCAGTGTACCCTTTTCGAACTTTTAAAACTCAGAGCCGTATAACTATTCTTCATCCTTTCTTGAGACCAAAATTCTTGCTTGCTAAGATTAATTGCATTCAATCATCACAAACCTGGTAACATTTCATGCATTTGTGATTAATTAATTTCATATTTTCATTTTTATTTGCTTGCCAATAGTTTATAGCTTCTATTTCATCCTATTTTTCTTTGAATCATTCGTTTAGGCTAGTCTACTTGTTAGTTTTAGTGTGTTGTAAATATTGAGTATTGGGCAACTAAGTAGAGACAAGTAGGTGTAAAAATTTGGACAAAAATGGAATAAAACATGAAACCCTAACCTAGTTCCCTAATTCTGGTTTAGCGCGGCCCGCGGTCGCCTTAGCGCGGCCCGCATGGCCTTAACGTGGTCCACGTGGCCCTAACGCGGTCCGCATTACCCTTTTGTGCGAACGGCGGTACCCAACTTAACTAAAACCTACCTTGCTTCCGACGCGGACGCATTGCAATTCACGTGGTCCGTGCTGGCTCAGTGTGACCACGACCCTATTTTCTACGGACTGCGGTGGGAGATTCAGAGAAGACCTTTTTCTGGGGACTTGTTCCCCACGGTCGCCTCAGCGTGGTTCGCGGTGCCTCCAACTCGGCCGCACTCCTGATGGTGCGGTCTGCGGTGCCTGGTTCTGCAGCAATATCTGCAACATTTTCTTCTGTTGCCTGCAATTTCAATTCATTCACATGATTCAGTGCATGTGCTTCAATTGACAATGTTAGATGCATTTGTCTACAGATAATGGTTAAACAAAGAGGTGACAAATGATCACAACAATCCGGAAGAGGTGGTTCCTCCCGAGGGTGTAAAGGCAAAAGAGTGGTAAAACTCACTCCCCAAGTCCGGGAAAACATCAAAAAGACCCGAAAAATGACAAAAGCTACTGATAGAGTTGCGTCCCATTCCTCGGGGAGTGAGTATATTCCATCTCAGGACATCTCTCTCCGATTCAATCCTAACTCATTTCATCTCCAGTTTCCAACTGACTGACACCCCTCCAGCATCACCGGCTATCAAGAGGCCGGTGAATGTAGTTTCCAATTCATCTAAAGATTCCACGCTGGTAGTGAAGAATATTCCATCCCCACAGCTTAATTATCTGGGGAGAGTGCAGGCGGAGGTGATGGAGGTGGTGAGGATAGTGATGAAGAGGTGTCCCAGAGTGGTGTACCTCAGGTTGGGGGTGTTGACCGTACCAGAGATCTCACAGCTTGGGAGGATAGGTTCATCAGCTAGTTAGCATTCCACCGTTTTAGGGTATGGTGGCCTAAACAAAAGTTGATTCTAGAAAGGAGTTTCATCAAGCGAGATCTTATACCTCCCAATGTGCATAGACAATTTCACACTCGAGTGGGTTTGGATCATTTCAGGGTAATTGTGTAAAGTCAAATAAGTACATGATAAAAGAATTCTATATCAATGTGGCCCACATCTTGAAGGGGACGAAGGTAACCAAAACAAAAAGCTATCTTTACTAGGAAGTCAATGACTACCTAGGGTTCGATGACGATGATGTGACCCTTTATAATAAAAAATTGGCAATGGGTGAAGAAGTGCATCCTTGGTTAGTCTCATACCTGGCAATCCCAGGTACTGTTCTAGAGTGGGTGCAAGCAGAACCAAATCATTCAGAAGACTTTCAACTTTGAGGCTCGGGGTTGGTTGTCTTTTATATATTGTCGGCTTGACCCCTCTACCCACGATCAGACTATCCCACTTACCCGAGCTATCCTTGTTGCTTCCGTTATGGCTGGGTACCCTACCAATGTAGGAAATGTGATGTCCCGTGTGATTTCTGCTGTGGGGAAAGAGCATGATCGGAACTACCCTTTTTCCAATACCCTCACCATGTACTTCAAAGACCTGAAAGTGGAGAAGAAACCATTTGATATCAAGGTCAAGCTAGTGGCTCCATTCACCTGGTTCAGTATGAAGGGCCTAGACAACCCTAAAGACAAAAACTACAAGCCATCTACCTCTGCCCTAACTGGCTAGTCTAAGGAGCCAGTTGCGGTAGAGTCTTCTATTGAGCCTTCCACCGAGCCCTCCACATTGCCTGCTGTCACTATTGTTGATCATTTGCCTCCAGGACCTTCCTCTACTGCTGGTCCCATTACTTCAGCTAACCCAGGAATCCCATCTTCCCGAAAGTATCCCATCACTGCCTATCAGTTGAGCCAGACATTGGCCAGTTTGAACAACTGGATTTCAGCTGCGACTTCCAAGTTGTCTACATTATCTTCCTCCATTGAGACCTAGTTAGCACCTCAGCCAGCTCAGATTCCTTAGTCCATTGAGGATACACTGAAGAAGATCCTGGACAACCACGAGAAGATTATGAGGGCTCAGAATGCCTTGTCTAAGGCGGTGGATTCACATGGAAAGGCTCTGAAGGAGCTTGCCAAGGAGAATAAGAAGATGAGGAGATCACGGGCTTCTAAGGAATCTGTGAAGGCGCTCAGGATAGATATGGACAAGCTACTAGCAGACCAAATACCTATAGACTTGCTATTCGGGGACCCTGACCCAGCAGCAGCACCAGTAGCAAAGCCACAGCAAGAGCAGGCACCCAGGCATCCTAGAAATAAGAGGAAGCTCCTAAGTACAACTGATGTGGTTATTGAGGTAGCAGCCCCACAGGAGGCCTCCGCCAGTGTGCCACATGATGTACCTGGCATCTAGCCAGTCCAGGAGCAGGCCCCAGTCCCAGCAGCTGAGCAGCAGGAGGCCAGGAACCAGTCTGAGGTACCCGAACATACACAGGACCAGCGGACCACTGATGATCCTATGCAGATGGACCAGCTTAGGGAGCTCCTATATCATTTCTTGTGACTTTTTGATGCTTATTTTGATAGTTGGCATTGGGGACAATGCCAGTTTTTATTCGTGGGTCTGCACATTACTTTTTGTTTTATCTGGATGACTGTATATACTTGACTTAGTTTATGTTTCTTTGATTTTCTATTTCGGACTGTACATAACTTCACATTAGCTACTTTTCTCGTACTTTTATTCTCTCTTTTGATCTGTATATAAAGTTATATTTTGTATATATTCATCCCTCGTTGTATATTCTACTCCCCTATTGTACATATTCATTCTATTTTCTATTTTTTTTAAATGAATTTCGTTTTTAGCTTTGTAGTTAGGCTCGTAGCCTCTTGTTTTGTTTTTGGCGCTTCCAATAAGCCCTTGGTTTTATTAATGCCACGGTTCTTTTCAAGGATGAAGTATTGTGCGAACCGGGTGGCTCTTCCCAATGATATACGGCATGACAACCTTCTTAAGGGTTTGGGTCCGTTTCTTTGATTTTTCTTTAGTTTTTGATAGTTGTAGTTAAAGGTACCTCAAGCAAAGCTTCACTTGGGCCTAGCACATTTGCCTTTGATCTCATGGTCAAAGACATAATGTTGTGTTTAGGATGGTGAAAGTTGTGGCTTTGAGACTCTTGCGTTGACCAAACAATCATCATGTGGTCTTTTAGGACCATTGTTTGCTTGAATCATAACTAAGGTTATTGTAGGCCCTCGACTCGATGTCTTTAGCAATCCCCTAGCGTGTGTGGTGAGGAATCGAATTGTGAGTCCAAGTCCCGAGTCAATGGTCTAGAACTTGCCCTGAACGTTTGTTGAGGCGAAATCCTGGGTGAAATTTGACTTGAGAAGTGATTATAGGCTCTCCTTGATCCGAATGTTAAGTTGAACAATTCCATAACCTACCAATGAGATGATCCATAGTTAACCCTTTTGAGCCTTAAATCTTTTTCTTTCAAGAACCAATTCTACAAGCATATACCTGTTCTAAATGATTACCCTCTCTTGGCACTCATATCTTCCCTTGAGTAATGGCAAATGTCTAAGTTTGGGGGGAGAGACAAGAAGGGAACCAAAATGGTAAAAGGTACAAAAGCAAAAGAAAAGGAAGGCAATAAAAAAAGAAAGAAAAGAAAAAGACAACAAAAAAAAAAGCACAATGTGAAAAAGAATAAAAAGGGATTCAAAGAAAGATATAAAGTGAAAAAGGTGTGGAAAAATTAGAAAAGGAGAAATGTTTTGAATTGCATAAGAAAGAGTGACAATGTGTCTCTCTAACCCCTTGAAAAGAAGTGAATACTCAAAAGAGTCAAGAGAGTTGTGCCAAAATGAATCAAAAGAAGTGTTGTAGTTTTGTAGATGCGTTGTTTTCTATTTTCACAAATCAAAAACGACTAAAACTTCTACAAATCTTCTGCAAAAAATGCAATTATGTCGAAAATTCTAATTATGCTACAATTGAAATGGAAATTGGGATATTAATATTCAATGCACCTACTTTATAAATATTTTGTAGATAAATTATAGATTGTTTGTATTCTGATTGTAGATGCATTGTTTTCTGTTTTCACAAATTCAAAACGACTAAAACTTCTACAAAATCTTACGCAAAAAATACAATTATGTCAAAAAATGCAATTATATTATGTGGTCATAGATTACATTAAAAAAAAGTTGGAAACAAGCTCTTCAGATCATGACTAGCCAACTAAGTCAATTGGATTGCATTACAGAACCACATAGTAAAAGTTACTCTACAGTCTAAGACATTGTCATTTATGAGATTGGACGAATCTTGATTTAAGAAGAATAAATATTGAAATAACATATGAAGCTAAGTTAAAGCTTGTGACAACTTGTACATATAATGTGCAAAAATCTCCAACGTAAAAAAAGAGTGTCCAACTAGTGAAAGCCTGGGAACAACTGATTTTGCAGATCTGAATGAATTTAAGTAAAGCATCCTTCAACTCCGACCTGAAAGAATTGCGTTCTGGATATTCTATACAATTGAAAAGTAAAGCAATGCTCATTCTGGAAGCCCAAGAATCAATTTCTGAACTGATAAGCTACATAGATTTCAAAGAACCGAACATCTAGTGAACAATTCTAATATTAATATTAACAGACCATGTTATAAGTTAAATATGTAGAAGTACTAGTGTCATAGATTCTCCCGGTATCTGAACCAAAAACATATGAAGGAAAAAAGAGGGCATGAAGAAAAGAAATCTCTCACTAAAATGTGGGTGAGGGTGAGGGTTTTGGGAGAGAGAAACGTGGGAGGGTGCAATATACGGTACCTTGAATTAAGGAGGGATATACGCTGCATTAATTGTACCCTTAAAATACATTGTGGTATAGAATTGATAATTTGATATACTAAATGTAATTATATTAAACCTTAAATATTGACGGTAATAAGGTTTCCTATATGGTATAGAATGTACAAAGTTCCAATTGAAATTAAGAGGAAAAAAACACATTAAAGGACAAATAAAACATATCTCATCAAACTCAACGTTATTCCCTGTCATTTAGTTTTGAGAATATGTCCAAAGAAACACTTATAATTAACATTCTGTTACAACACCTTTCGATTTCATTCTCTATCTATCTCACAAATAAAAATTAAAAAAAACTCCCGGAATAATTCACAAAAATAATAAATCACAAAACTAAGGGGTGACAGTATTCACTTTCATGAAGTTGCAAATCATAGAGAAGGGAAAGAAGATAAAATCTGTCCCAAGTTATTTGATGTGCTTGGGTCTATAATTTCATTGCCACTTAGTGATCTTATTTCTTGATCCCAAAATAGATAACTTGGACAACATTGTTGTGCATCTATTTGACTCCATTCTTCATTCGACTGGACCATTTCTCGACTTGTGCGTATTATCCTCGAACAAGTACTGGACCATTCTTCATTCACCTGATTATTATCTTGCCCTTCCACAATCATACTATTGTTATATTTACTACTAGGTATTTCCAGGGGTGATACCATGGTCTCTATCAGTGGTGGCAAATAATTCGAATCCATTCCCATTGTGTACGATGTTTGTACTTGATGTTGTTGTTGTTGATCAACTTGCCAGAATTCTGAGTTCAACACCGATATTTCTTGAAATAACGAGGCATTATTAGTTTCTCGAATTGTAGCATCGTTGACATTTGTCATAGTGTCTAATGATCCATTGTCGAAAAAGAATAATTGGTTTGGAGAATTGATCAATTGGGCAGAATCTTGGAGGACTTGAGATTTTGTTATTCCAATATCTTGAGTCAAGAATATTTCCGGCGGGTTTGTTGTAATTGTGTTATAAGCCAATTGAGATCGTTGTTGTTGTTGATCATTAATAGAGTTGGTGGTATTTGTTGATGGCTTTGAAGGCCTTTTTAGCTTCTTTTTTATCCAAGAATTCCAGTAATTCTTTATCTCATTATCTGTTCTTCCAGGTAAATGACTTGCTATATGTGCCCACCTGCAATTTTTGCATAGTTAGAAAATAGAATATGTGAGATGAAATCGTTAATTTTCTATACCAATACAGTTCACTCCATTGTTTTATTTTATGTCATTACAACGATAATAACAACATATTCAGCGTATCTCAAAAGTGGGGGTTGGGGAGAATAGGGGTAATTTTGTGAGTTTTAATTTAAAAAAACTTTGCAATATAGAAAAATTAAAGTAACCTCAATACTTCTACTTTACAAGTCATCATACTCCTATGACTATAATGTGTTACTAGAGGTGTAGAAAAATTGTCATTTTTAAAATACACAAAAAAGGAAAAAAGGAAAAAAGAGTGCGATATAAAATAAGTTAAAAAATATAGTGTTGTTCTTCTAGCGTAATCCACTATGTTATTTATGGCAAATGTCAAGTGACTTGCAGTGAACTCTAGTAATATATAAATCAAACTGAGAATAAAATACAGTAAAAAGCAAGATTTAACTGTTTAATTGAATTGATTATTATCAGCTGAAAACATCTGATGTTGCCTCCTTAACGTCCTTCAAAATTATATTAAAGAAATAATGTAGTTGAGCATGCTTTTTTAAAAACTGTTTAGATAATGATTTTCTAAGTGCGTGCTTTGTGTGCGTCATATGCACATAATTAGTAAAAACCAATATCTAATCAGAAACTTGCTTTCAAAGTGAAACATAATATAGAAGTAGAAAGGAGTATTTCTTCAAGTTGCTCGGAATTAAGTGAATACTTAAGCTTCACTACATACACCAAGAGTTATTTCAATATATATGAAAAACTTATATTAAACTGTGCGAAGTTGGTATTGAGCGATGTACATGAAAAAGAACGACAGCCCTGTGCAACATCTCGTAAATCGTAGGATTTAGGAAAGAGTCGCACCTCGAAGGAGTATAATATAAGCAATCTACGCTGATGCAAGCATCAATGTCTGATTTCATAATTTAAAACTGTAACTTATACATCACACGAAAATGACTATAACGTTTACTTACAGAAAATTAAAGTGGAAAAAGTTTTAAAATGCAAGACTGGGACATTTTTAGTAACAAAGAAAATTAAGGTAACCTGTTGCCTACTGCTCCGTGGAGACTAATTATCAACTTTTCCTCTTCTGGGGTAAATCTTCCTCTTCTAATGTCAGGCCTCAAATAATTGATCCATCTCAATCGACAACTCTTTCCACATCTTTGAAGCCCTGCACCAAAAAAAAACCTAACACTCAAATCTTACGTCTCAGTCCCAAACTAGTTGTGTCTAAAACAAAAGCCGCCAAGTACGGGAAAAGGTGAATTAATGACTTTCATTCAGCAATGTTGTTTTTGGTAAATGGAAATGAATATCACTAAATACAATTAGTAAATTATGTTCAGTGAATATTGTACATTGGGTTCTCTACACAAATAATCGTTCATATGTAGTATTTACTTTTTTTAGCCATATACATAAATTATATATTGATAATACACAATTATGCATCTATAATACATATATTATACCTTTACAAATTATTATTAATTTAAACGGTTGGATAGGAAGCTATTTGGGTTAATTCTTCTACATTATACTCCTTCCACTCCCTTTTATGTGGGATTCACAGTACAACCCATCAAACTGCTTAATTTTCAATGTGAAGACATAAAATCTTCAAGATCAGACGGTTCAAAGAATGTCTGAAAAAATATGGTCAAAGAAGATTCTTTTTGACTCTGTGAACAGTAATAGTGCCACAAAAAGATGACTACTATATTTTAGAATGCAAGAAGAAAGGGTTAAAGAAAAGACCAGCTTTTTCAGGGACTTCACTCCAGCAGCCATAGCCATGAGTTGTAATATATCTGATAAGCTTGTCATCTTCTTCAGGGGACCAAAGCCCTCTCTTTACCTTTTGTTGATTACAACATGAATGGTGCCCCATATTTTCACTTCTCTTTGTTTTATTTAGTTTCTATTTCTCTCTCCTTTATATAAGATTAGTAAAAAGCAAAGTGATCAGTGTGTTTTCTGATGATCTCCATTTGCTATATAAATACTCACAGAAAATTAAAGGATTCTTTCAAAGAGTGCCGACATAAGAACTGTTCCAAAGGACCCTCAGAATTGGCCCCATGTAATTTCCATCTAACCCTAAAATGACGTTCCATCAACTTTCTGTGTCTGTGTGTATCAAAAAGACTTAGTTTTCAGACTTTCAATTCCATATTATGTCTTCTTCTACGTAGACATGCGTATTCTGTAACCAACATATATTACGTACCTCAGCCATGCCGCCTTGTTCGGTTGCTATCTTTTTCTTGTTCTTTTTTCTAGCGCAAGTCACGTACGTAAGTTTTGATATCGCAGTGGAAAAAGTTATTCAATTTGATTATATCAGTGTAGTTTGAAAATTCTATACATTGTAATTTTGTCTAAAATAAAAGATTATCATGCCTTACTTTTAAGTTACTAATTCCACTTTTTATATTTTGATAACCAGAATTTCTGAATATGTAACCGACTCGGCCGGTCGTTTCGAGAGTTATAGCTTCATTCCCCATTTCCTGCTTCATTTGTGTTCTACAGCTGTATTATATATTACCGGGTCAGTTGGTTCGGGTCCGTAGTGGTTTTAGAGTGAATTGAGACGCTTAGTCCCTTATGAGAAAGTTTAAGTTGGAAAAGTTGACCGAATGTTGACTTTGTTAAAACGATCCCGGATTTGAATTTTGATGATTCTGTTAGCCTTGTTGGGTGATTTTAGACTTAGGAGTGCGTCCAGAATGTGATCTGGAGGTCCGTAGTAGAATTAGACTTGAATTGGCAAAAGTTGAAATTTTGCGATTTTGATCGGCAATGGAGATTTTGAAATCGGGGTCGGAATGGAGTTCTAGAAGTTGGAGTAGGTTTGTGGTGTCATTTCTCACTTGTGTGTAAAATTTGAGGTCATTCAGAAGTGATTTGATATGTTTCAGCGTCGTTTGTGTAATTTGAAAGTTTAGAAGTTTTTAGGCTTGAATATGGAGATAATTTGGTGTTCTGATGTTATTTTGAGCGATTCGAAGGTTTGACTAAGTTTGTATGATATTATAGAACTTGTTGGAACAGTTACCAGATACCCTCTACTGAGCCTTTTCTTATCTCCTCTACAGCAAGCCCTGCTAGCCTTGCGCTCCAAACTGATGGCGTCTCGGTGTTCTCCTGGCACTCTCCCCCTTTAGAAGTATGTAAAAAGGCTCACGTTTTTTGGATTCCTATAAACCCCTCCTAGCTTGTGGCAACTTTCTACTCCGCTTGAGCTGTCTTGCCGTATCTAAAATGATTTCGATATTGAGGTCCCGAGGGCCTCGGGCTGTTTTCAAGTGGTTAACGGCTAGAATTGAGTTAAATAGTGCATGTTGAGGTACTACATGTGCGGCCCCACAGAAGCGAGTAGGTGGATACAAAAGCGTGCAAGGATGGGTGGACTAGAATCGCAGGAGCAAAGAGATGTGCGCATCTACGAGACCGCATGTGTGAGGATGAATCTGCAGGTGCGAAGGAAGGAATTTTGGCTGTTTCTGTAGAAGCGGAGGAACGAACGCAAGTGCGAGGTCAGTCTATTATGATTTTCCGCCTAAGTGGAGTGCCAATAGCAGAAGCGTCTCCGCAGGTGTGGATTTTGGACCGCAGATGTGGGTTTACTGGGTAGAACCTATAAATATAACACTTTGGAATTTTTTCACATTTTCACATCTTTGAGCTCGGGATTTGGGGGGGGGGGGGAGATTTAGAGGAATTTCAGAGCAATCACTGAGGTGAGTTCCTTATGCTTATCTATGTTCAATGATGGTGTTTCCCCCATTGATTTCACACTTAGTTGGTGAGTTTTTTAGGTGAAATTTAGGAGGTTAGGACTTGAGAATTAGAGAGTGAGTTTTTGGGATTTGGAGGGATAAATGATGTTGGATTTTGATGAAACTTTTGTCGGATTTTGAGACGTGGGCATGGGAGATCGGCTTTGAGCCAATTTTGGGATTTGAGTCCAATTTAATAGTTTTTCTTGTGGAATTGGTTCCTTAGTATATATTGATTGTGTTATATTACTTTTGGCTCAATTCGGGACGTTTGGAGGCCGATTCAAAAGGCAAAGGCATCGCGGAGTAGGATTTTTCTCGGATTGAGGTAAGTAACAATTGTAAATTTGGTCTTGCAGGTATGGAACCCTGGACATTGTGTCTTCTGACTATTTTGGAGGAGACATACATGCTAGGTGACAGGCGAGTGGGTGTGCACCGAAGGGATTTTGACTTGGTCCATCCTGTAGAACTGTAAGGTTAAACAACATGCTATTAGCTATATGCTCCCTATGTGTTACAACAGAATAATTGTAAATCATGTTAGAAATCATGTTTAGGATATATGTTGGCACTTTTGATTCCGTAGGGGATGCGTTACATGTTGAACTTCTTGTTAAATGCATCATATCTCAGTCTCTATTATTCTGTTCGATGCATCATAATATTACTATTTGGGATGAGTTCATTAATTTCTGAGAGCCTAGAGACGGGAGAGATTGATGACTAAGTGGGGCTGATGGCCTGATTATGAGAATATTTACGGGATCGGGCTGCATGTCGCAATATATTTTATTGATTTATGCTTCAGTGAGGCTGAGGACCTCATTGATTTACGCCATGATTGGCTTGATATAGCGCTTGGGCTAAAGGAGCCCCTTCACAGTTTGCACATCCCCAGTAAGCGCATGTACCTACTGAGTGCAAGTGTCGAGTGTTGTGTTATGAGGAATGAGTGACTGTGAGGTAAGAGTGATTGTGAGATTGGAGTGCATGGGAGAACTAAGCGATGATTGCCCGATGGGTTGTATTTGATCACACAGTTGCTTGTTATCCATGTTTTGAAAACTTTTGAAAGATATTCTTATCT
Source organism: Nicotiana benthamiana (assembly GCA_034376525.1). NCBI lineage: Eukaryota > Viridiplantae > Streptophyta > Magnoliopsida > Solanales > Solanaceae > Nicotiana > Nicotiana benthamiana. Next base: position 177,062,867 of record CM067339.1, read on the forward strand.
GGTTTTACTTGAAGCTTGGCTAAAAATAAATTGATTTGAGTTGAACTACCAGAACATGGGAAGCATGACTATTTTCCTTTCTGAAATTATTGAAAATGAACTAAAACTGTATAGCTCATCACTATCTTTAGTTCCTTATTTATTATTGTTATTTACTGAGTTGGTGTACTCGCGTTATTCCCTACACCTCGTGTGCAGATCTAGGAGTTGTTGGACATGGAGGTTGTTAATAGTACTCATGGTGGGTCATTGGAGATCGTGAGGTAGTTGTCGGCATTCGCAACCCTGCTTTCTTCTTCCCTACCTTTCCTTATTTTTTCTATATTTTTTATTCCAAACTATGTTAGTCTTGTTACTTTCAGATCAGTTATGTTAGATGCTCATGACTAGTGACACCTCGATGTCGGGCTTCATTTGTGCACTTATGTTTAGGGTTCACCCCGTTTTATGGCAAATATTTCAGTTATTTTGATAATGTTGGAAGTGTTTTGGTAATTTTGGTAGGCCTAATACTATAGATAGGCGCCATGACGATGGATTGTGTTTTGGGTTGTGACAAGTTCGTAAGAGCCTAGGTTATATAGGTATCACGAGTCATGAGCAGGCTTAGTAGAGTCTTGCGGATCGGTATGGAGGGGATTGTACTTAACTTTGAGAGGATACAAAACCTTATGGAAACTTCACATTCTTGAATTATTGTCGTGTGAATCTGTTACTCTATTCTCTCATAGATGGTGAGGACACTTGCTACCAGCCAGGACGGACAACAACCAATACCACTATTATATCCCATGTTTTCATGAGCCAATTGATGTAAGCTCGGAAATGAGATCTTTTTTTAAAGTACATAACATAAGTTCTTCATGTTATCTTGGAGGTTACAAATCTTTAAGATCACGAATAACAAGTACAAAAGGGTTAGCTTAGACGCTAAATGAATTGAAGAAAATAAGTTTCGTTGAAAGTCAACAAGTTTGGAATGTTATAAAATATACTTTTTGGGTGAGACTAGGGTGATTAACATAAAGGAGGTTATTCTATGAGTTAATTTTGACGTATGATAGTCATATACTACGTTTTGAGGGCAAGCAAGTTGTGGAACAAGAGTTGGCAAAGGTCATCACAAGCTACATTCATAATTGTGCTGAAAATTAAGTCAAATGTTGATGATCTTTTCTCCTAATATACTTGGAATTATGGGGTGATATACCTACCAAATTGAATATCTGCGAGTCTAGTTTCTAATGCATTAAACCGTTTGTCAATATGGTATCGGAGTAGAGAGATATTCGTGTTTTTGTGAGACCGTGCAAGCAGCTCCCAATGGGACCACTTAGGAGGTGGTTGACCTACTTCAATTTATAAATGATTTGGACGCCTATTTTTGCTCATTTTTAAACTAAACTTCGTCTCCAAACTTCTCCTAACCATACTAAACACATACCACAAGGTTTTGAAGTGATTCCAAAGTGATTACACCATATTTCAACATCAAAACCTAGTCCTAGTGAAGAACAACACCTCTTTGAGGTTGTGTTGTCATTGAGGATTGTTGTGGACTCTATTTAGATGAAATTCCAAGTTGCTGCTGCTTTCTAAGGTGATTATAACAGCCTACTAATTGTGCTTAAGCTTTATTGTATGTTGGTTAAGTTGTTAGGAGTATAAACTACAAGATAATACTTGGATTAGCTTAAGTCACTTCTATGGTGTTGTATTGCAATTGAGGGTTGTTGTAAGGTGAACCTAACTTGGATTGACTTGAATTTACTGTAGGAGGTATGTGTGTTTTGTTCTTGCATGTGCTTAAGGTTATATTGATGTTGATTATGTTAAATGGATGGAGTAGACATGAACTAGTGAATAAAGTTACTAATTGAAGATAGTTGGAGTTGTGGATTGTTTCCTTTGTTATAAATATATGGTATAAGGATGGAATCACTGATGAATGACTTTATTATCATGTTAATGATACTGTTAAATTAATTTAAGAAGTCTATAAGGGGTGATATGGGTAATACGGATTCTAATTAGAGCTTGCCGCTCGTCGTGAAGTAGTTGTGACTTGTTGTTTTTATATGGTGTCTTGTTATTGATATTTATAGGTTGCTGGACTTCCCTGGCTATAGTTGGTATATTTTATTGTAGGAGGCACTTGTTACAAGGTAGATTCTTCCCGAATTTACGTAGACGAGCTATTAGCTTAAGTTACAGACTTAGCCTTTGCTCAACACTGATTTTGAATCTCATTATGGTATGATAGATCGAGTTGACTTGTTTGAAGAGTTGCTTGGAAGGTATTAAGGACTCAACATGTTTATGGTATGTTAAGGCACTTACTTCTTTCTTTTGGCATGATCTAAAGTGATATGAACATAAACGGTACGCTAATGTATAACGGATCTACTCCTAGAAACTAAGGTTGTCCATGTTGTTCTTTCCTTAGAAAGTTAGTCTAAACAAGTGTGTATGATCCTTAAATCCTACTAAGGTTCATATTGATGGTAGGAATGTCCATAATGTTCTTAGGTCAATCCAAAAGGTTTAGAACTTGATTCCATGAGTCAAGCATGCATTATATATATGTATCTATTTTACTCTACTGAGTCGCGCTATAGTCGGCCAAGTGCAGCACCTATTGTGCAATCACTGATCAGTTGGGTTTATGGAGCTCCACGTGGCTGGGTACGATTCTACCAAGCCTTATGATGGCTGGGTACACTTTTACCGAGTCCTCTATGAGGATGGGTATGATATGATGATGATGATACCCATAGAGGCAAACGTTTTTAAAAGTTTATGTGTATATATATGAATTATGCTTTTCATATCATTAGTCCTCAGTGGCACTCAGATGTTACAGGTTTTATATCCTCTATCTCTTTTAATATTACTGTTCTTGTTTATGCTTCCATGCCTTACATACTCGGTACTTTATTCGTATTGACATCCATTTTGCTTGGGGACGCTGCATTTCATGCCTGCAGGTCCCGATAGATAGGTTGACATTCCTCCAAGTAGGCTATCAGCTCAGCGAAAGGTATTGGTGCATCCACTTGCTATGGAGTTGCCTATTTGATTAGTATGCTCTGGATATGTATTGATTGGTATGGAGGGTCCCTGTCCCGACCTTTATGATATTAGGTACTCTTAGAGGCTTGTAGATAGGTGTCAGGTGTATGGATACTTTTATGGCATTGTTGGCCTATGTTTTGAGTTTACAAATGGTCATGTCGGCCTTATAGGCCCGTATGTCACATGTATAAGTATGCATATCATGTTGGTTCGTCATATGTTGAGCATTCCCTTATGTTTTATTCTTGTTATCTCATGATGGGTTTTCTAGCTCACTTACCCAGTATAGTATGATAAGAAAGATATGTTACATTGGTACTCGGTAGAGTAAGGCACCGGGTGCCCATTGCAGTCCTTTGGTTTGGGTCGTGACAACCACCAGTTGGGGTTGCGAGAGGACGAGGTCACGATAGAGGTCGTAGTAGGGATAGAGGTATAGCCCACACAGCAACTCGGCACATGTAGATCAACTAGTTACCTCAGTACACGATCAGGTCTCAGTTGTGCATGCACCAACGGACCAACTCAGGCACCTGTTGTGCCTTTCATGATGCCAAGTCTTCAGGAGACCTTAGCTCAGATTATAATCGTGTGCACCAGTCTTGCTCAATCGGTGTCTGTTGCTATTGCAACAACTACTTCCCAGGCCGAGGGAGGCACTCAGAATCTTGCGGCTCGCACCCCCGATCAAGTTGTTCAGGGACTTCAGACATTGGGGCACCATCAGCCCAGCCCGATTGCACCTGCTCAGGACTATGAGATTCTTGAATGCCACATGATGAGCAGCATAGGTTGGAGAGGTTTGGTAGACTTTAGCCTCTGACTTTCAGCGGTACAGAGGGTGAGGATGCCTAGGGTTTCTTGGATAAGTGTCAAAAGATTATCCATACAGTAGGTATTCTGGAGACCAATGCGGTCTCATTCACTACCTTTCAGTTCTCTAGAGTAACCTTCACTTGGTGAGAGGCTTATGAGCGGCGTAGTCCTATTGGTGAAGTGCCCTTATATGGCAGTAGTTCTACGTTCTCTTCTTGGAGAAGTATATGCCGCAGTCCTGTAGAGTAGAGTTTTGTAGACAGTTTGACCAGTTGTGTCAGGATGATATGACGGTGGCGTACTACGAGATGAGATTTTTTGAGTTGGCCCATCATGCTATTTGGTTGGTTCCCATACACAAGGAGAGTAACAGGAGGTTCGTTGATGGCCACGCATATCAGCTACGGATTCATATGACTAGTGTCTGATGCTTCTTTTGAGGAGTTTGTTGACATTTCTTGGGATATAGAGTTGATTTTCTGCCAGGAGAGAGTACAGATGGAGGCCAAGGGGCCTCGTGGATACGGTAGTTTTGGTTTTGTTCCTTCTCGAGGTCTGTTTCACCACAACAAGGGTCATCCCTTCAATAATGCTCAAACGGCTCGTCCAGCTCACCGTGGTGCATCATCTGGCCATGGTTTTTCATAGTTCTCAATAGGGTTACTTATCTATTAATTCCCTTTTAGCTTAGTGTTCGTCTCTCGCTCCATCGGTTCAGGGCTCATCTATGGCAAGTTCTTCTACCAGTTATCCCGGTGCCCGGGGCTCCCTTCAGTCCCCACCACCAGCACCAGGGATTTGTTTTGAGTGTGAGGAGTTTGGCATATGTGGAGGTAGTTTCCTCATCGTTAGGGAGGTCTAGTGCAACAAAAAGGGCCAGGCTACATCTTAAGCACCAGTTATATCACCGCCCACAGAGTCAGCTAGAGGTCTCCCAAGAGCGGGAAGCCAATTAGGTGGAGGTCAGGCCCGTTTCAATGCTCTTCCTGCCAGACCAGATGCCATTGATTCATACACAATGATCATAGTTATTGTCTCAATATGTCATCGAGATGCCTCTGTATTATTTAACCAATGTTCCACCTATTCATATGTATCATTGTATTTTGCTCATTATCTAGATATGCCTTGTGAGTCTTTAACTTCATCTGTCATGTATCTACTCCGGTGGGCGATACAATTATTGTGGACCGTGTGTATAGGTCGTGAGTTATGACCATTGGGAGATTGGAGAATAGAGTGGATCTCCTACTGCTTAGTATGGTTGATTTTGATGTGATATTGTGTAAGGATTAGTTGTTTCCTTATCATGCTACTTTACACAGCCACGCTAAGATGCTAGGGTTATCCCCCCCCCCCTTTCTCTCCTTCCCCTTTTTACGAGGAAGAAGGTCTGGGTTTTGACATTTATGGGGGCAGTAACTCATTTCCTTTTGGGAATTGGGTATTTTGAAGAGTCGTCGCCTAGCGGATTATGGTGCATAAAGGCACCTAGAGCGATTAACTCTTGGATTGGTTTGTATTACCATAGATTTAGGGTAAGGTCTCGAAATAACCTTGAGGGAAAGGTGTTAGGCACCCCTCTCGGTCCATAACTTTGGGTCCTGACCGAACTTATACTTGTGAATTAATCCTTCAACAAATAAGTAGTTGAAACATATAATTGAAAATAAAGCATGTTGGACATTGTATGACTCAGACAATAAGACAAAGGAAAGACTTAAACAAGTTGTATAGATATAAAGAGTAAAGTTTAAGCAAAGGGAATTTGGGAAGGAGGGTTCCTAGGTTGATTACAGGATAACCCTACGCAATGGCCGGTAAACACTTCTCCATGAGGGGTTACACGTGAAACTAACGCGTAGTTATCAACTCTATAACTACCTATTCCCACCCCTTAGTGGCTATTTAAGCGATTGTTGTTTAAAAATCTCTATACGTGTTGTTACCTGTCCCTTCTTAATGGTCCTGGAGGAAATTAAGACCTCTATCTATAGGTAGTTCTAGACAGACCCCCTAAGGTTTAAAAGGAAAAAAAACTAGGCAACAAGCAAGAACAAATAGGACTTTAGCAAATAAAGGCAGGAAAGAAGCAATTAGAGGTTCAGGTTTACCTTCATAGATAATGCATGTAAACAACATTGTGAGAACGCGATTTTTGCCATATATGAATTACTCCCATAAATTCAAAAAAAATGAATTTCTCCCATTATTTGCAATTATGTAGATTTTTGTGGCATTTTTTGTCAACTATTTGTATTTGTCTGTGCATGTTTATTTTATTTAATTCATGAATTATACAAAATATGTTTCATTTGCATTTAGGACTTAATTTTACATTTTTAGATTAATTATCGAATTAGTTGTCTTGAGAAGTGGAAAATCACAAAAAACAACTTATTTTTGCACTTTTTAATTTTAGTTTTTGCATTTTTGCAGTTTTTCTTTTAATTTAGTTTATAATTACTTACGGTAATTATAATTAGAGTCATTTAATTTAATATGGTAGGATTAATTTGACTTAGGATTTAGTTTATGTTATTATTTTAATTTTGAGAAAAAAGAAGGAAAGGAATTAAGAAATATTTTTTTAAAGTTAATCAAGTTTTTTTATTATGCTATCGATTAGGTTTTAGTTTTAGAGGGTCAAAATTCGAGTTTCAAGTGTTCATTTGATCGGGTTTAAGATTGGCTTTGGGCCTTTTGGTCATCTCTGACCCGTTTCAAGAGGCCTATTTGAGTATTGGGTCAAATTTGACCCATGTGACCTTCTGTAGGTAAATAATAAAAGCCTAAAGGGTAGCTTAGGGAATTTAACAATTGGAATCTTTGAATAACAGACTAAGGAAGCTTCTAGGAAGCTGGGGAAGGGGACTATTCTGAATTTCCAATTTCTAAACTAGGGGCCTTTGAGAAAAATTGAAAACTCTAGAAGGTTTTAAGTACAAAACATAGTTCATTTCTGCAGCCCTAATGCCTTGCCTGTAAAAGCACAATTACTTGGCATTCAAGGGAGGGATTTAAGACAAAAATTCTGGAAATAACTTGAAATGGCTAACTCTAAAAGAGCAATACTGAATTTCTTGCATATTTGGTTGGAAATTACTCGAAAACTGGGTTTGTTTTACTGGATTTCTGATCTTTCCCCTTAGCTAGAACCTTTGAAAACCATAAATTCTTGCATTCGAGTAAAAATGGTCTAAGTTTTTGGAATTCAAAGCTTATATTGGGAGCTGTTTGGTTTTGAATCTGTTGTTCCATTGCGGGAAGTCGAAACTAACTTCTGTTGATGTTATTCTCGCTAATCACTCACTCGTTGTTTTTACTTCTCTTTCGAATTCTATGTACATTTTGTGAATTATACCTGATGTAAGCTTCAGTTTGGAGATGGAAATGAGAGTTGAAAGCATTGCAGTAGATTTATTTGTGTTGCGTTAACAGTTCTTCATGATTTTTGTGCCTTTGACCACATGAATCATCGTGTATTCTACCTAGTCTCTCTTTGATTAGTTGAATTCTTATATTTGTATTTGATTTGGAGACTGTTGGAATATTGTGTTAGAGGACTCAGTCAAGTTAAATAAGTCTTGATTTGTTTTAGGTTTAGATGAAATAAGTTATCATGCTTGATAACAGTCTCTTGTTTGAACTGCTCTTAAAGAGGCTAAGGGCAAAATGATGTTGTTTGATGTATTTTTGAAGGGCATGTGAATGTATTTAAACTTAGAAATTGTGGAAATTTGGATGCTCAGTCAATCGACTTAAGTGTGAATACTTAAAAGATGAAGCATCATTACCTAGTTAGTGTTTCAGTGATTGTCAATTTACAGTGTTTCAATGATTAGCATGTGAATGTTCTTAAACTAAAAAATGGCTTGAAACATTTGTCAGTTTAATAATAATTAGTATTTCAATAGCTAGTAATTGTTAGTTTAGTTTTGTGGCTACTCAATGTTAATTTTACGGATCTGTTGATGCTTAAATCCCCATGTCGTCACTTCTAAAATCTGATTACCTCTTGTTCTTGTATGGGTTCCATATGTGAACCCCTTGGCCTCCAGTTTGTGCGTAATTCATAAAGTATTGAGCTCTTGACTTAGGCTTGAATGGAGCTTATTGTGGAGTCTATAACCTTGCAGTCTGGTGACTTTATTGGGCTATTGGGCCTGACATCAGGCCCAAGCCTCAGAATAAACACGGAACCCCCTAAATGTTAGTTTAATGGATCAATGTTGAACTTTAGCTCTAAGTAATTTTTAAATCTCTTTAAAAATAGTCTCCAGTTAATTAATTGTGTTTTTTAAGGAGAAGATTGAATTTCATGTGTCTCTTACTCAGTAGTGTTTTCCCAAATTAGTTGAGGTGTGCCATATTTAATAACACAAATAGCTATGTACCTCAAAATTAAATCTAGAAATATAATGGAATCGAGGTGTGTCATGCCAAATAAAATCTCAAATGCATGGCCCTCGTTTTAATTAATACTTTTATCTTTAGAAATCGAGGCATGCCATTTAGTCGAATTTCCATGGCCCTCGCAAAGTTTAAACACGTAGTTGCTTTTGGCGTGCTATTTAAAAATTACTTTCCTAAATTTGGGTGTGCATTTATGTGACCCAAATTAATCTCAACAATGATCAGATAAAATGTGTTGTGGACTGCAGGTGCATTTATGTGACCTGGTTCAAGATGAATTTCATGTAACATTGAATTTTCCATAAAATAATTAAAAGCGGTTAATAAGTTAAAATGCATATAGGTTTAAAGGTGTTTTAAAATATAGTAAATAGGCCAAATATAACAGTTGAGCGACCGTACTAGAACCACAGAATCCGAAAATGCCTAACACCTTCTCCCGAGTTTACAGAATTCCTTATCCGGGTTACTATGTTCACAGATTGTAAAACAGAGTCAATCTTTCCTCGATTTGAAAATTGAACTGGTGACTTGGGACACCATAATTTATCCCAAATGGCGACTCTGATTTTATTAAATAATCATGTTTCGATTGTCACTTTAAGTTGGAAACAACTCCCTTATTTACCCTTACGGGTGTAGTAAAAAAGGAGGTGTGACAGCTCTGGCTACTCTGCTGGGGACAAGAAACTAGAATATCTGGTTCAAGATTCAAGAATTCGATCTTAGAATGTGCTAAATATTGCTTTTACTGCTTTGTTATTATCTGAACTATATATAAATTGCTACGAAACCATTCTCTTCTCATCTTCGGGGATTTGCACGCTGGTGTGACTCCCTATTCTGTTAATGACATACCTTGAAATAAGAGAAGAGGCTTGGACAAGTTAGTAAGACGGATAGCCTTTTGGTTCCCAGTACGTAACCCCCTCATCGACTCGAGTTGTCTGCTTGGGTGCACAAGTTTAGAACAGTATACCAAGGTTTTATACTTAGAATAGCTCAACCTCATGCCGGATCCCTACTAGGAACATTTGTTTGCATCATGTGCACTTGACTGACTCAACACAGGGGTTGGGTCTGTCTAGGACAGGTGTACCGGAAATGAAAAGATCATCCTGATGCATCATACTTGCTACTTGTGCATTCATTTGCTTCGAATTTGAATGCTGACCGGCTTATGGGGGAAGAGTTAAGAAAAAGAAAGTCAATGTGAGGACTGAGAGAGACAATTGTTTGTTTTTGAAAAACCAGTGTCCGAAATATACAAAAACTCTGCCGAAATTTTGAAAAAGGAAAAAAGTTTGTTTTTTAAAGAAAAAGAGTTGGTTTTGTTTTCTCAAGATTGCCTGAACTACGCTGATTTGATTCTCACCGAATGTAGGATACGCAGGCAACCCCCATCGGGTCCAACTTCCCATTTTTTTGCAAAAATAGCCCAAAATGAACCAAAATTTAATTACTTTGTTGGAAATAGAAATAAGTAAGTTGATGCTATTCTTGTCGAGAATAGCGAAATGCCAAAGGATGCCGGAAGGCTGTTTTTGCAAAAATAGCTATTTGTGGTCTCTTTTCGAATTTTTAGCAAGCACAGTCTTAACATCTTCTCATCGAAAGTACTGAAAGGCCGTATTTGCAAAACCGGGTTTTATTTTTGAAATAAAAATTTGAAAAAAACTGTTTTAATTTTTTTTTAGTCAAATGAGTCATGATGTTTCTTCATCACCCTAATAAATGTGCAGAATGAGCACGAGTCAAAATTTTCCTATTACAGTCATGAACAAGATCCTTTTGGAGCTGTATATGCAGTGGAAAGATCTGGGAAAATCAGGGGAAGATAGGGTCAATCTCTACTTGGGAATCTCACCGGGTTATTGAAGATCAGGGCTAGAAGAGACATCATAAAGGCGTTGGTTACATTCTGGGACCCGACTCACAATGTGTTTCATTTCTCAGATTTGAACTCACACAAACTTTGGAAGAAATAGCCAGATATATTGGGAGCACTGAAGTTCCTCTGAGACACAAGTATTTGATTGCTCCAAGAGTCGTCGATGTGCACAGGTTCCTAGATTCATTAAAGATAAGCAAGGGGTTCCACAACCCACATTTGGCAGCAGGTTTTTCCACTCCCGTTCGTATACCAGTGATACGGACACATATGGGGGTTTAACAATCTAGAAAGAAAATTTTTTAGAAAAGGCAATCGCCTCAAATGGGAAGAACACACGTGCTTTGCTTTTATGGTAGTATTCTTGGGTCTTCTGGTGTTTCCTAGGAAATATGGGAACATCGATATACATATAGTCAGGGTTATCAGCACTTTGCTTACTTAGTCCAAAAGCACCATCGCACCCATGATAGTGTCTGAAATCTTCCACGCTCTCATAGCCTGCAAAGCTGGAGGAGACTTTTTTGAAGGATGCAACATCTTTTTACAAATGTGGATGATTGAACATCTATGTCATCGTCCTCAATACATGAGCCATGGGTCAACAGAGAAAAGCTGCATAGAGGAGTTTTATACAAGGGTTGACGAGTTTAGTATGCCATAAGGGGTCACAAATAGGATATCACGTCTACGTTCCGTCACTGCGGATCAAATCGAATAGACTTCGGGTGGATTCCTATAGATGAAATCATATACATGCCAGCTACCGGGCCTCACTTCCTCCTGATGGGTCTCAGAAGTATCCAGCCTTATGCCCCATACCGGGTTTTGAGACAGTTGGGAAAATGTCAAATAGTTCCAAAAAACGAAGACCTTAGTACTCACGTAGTCGAGATCGGTCCTGATGGTCAGTTTCATGAAGCAGTAGTTCGCCAGAACTAGAGCGAGTGTCAATACTTGACAGCAAGCACCCAAGTGCATGATTTATCCAAATGTGAAGTTTCACTAGGGTACCTTGCCTGGCATAAAAGAGAAGTTGAGTTTGGAAGGCCGGCCAAAAGACCCCATCTTCAAGAATTTTTCGAGGCGTCACAAGCGCAATGGGATTGGTTGGCCAAAAGATGAATATAGGGCCACCATAAGCAAGCTAGAAAAGCAAGTCAAGGATCTTCAATTTGAGAATGGTATGCAAGCTGCCACGGATGAGGGTGAGAAGAAAAAACTATCTCAGGAAAATGACGCCCTTCGAGCCCAGATTCGGGAAATGAAAATAGCAGCCAAAAATCCCGCCAGGAGTGCAAAAGATGGAAAGCATATAGATAATCTTAGGCGGAAGGTAAGTGAGTATGGTTTTAATTTGAAAAAGGCAGAAGGTAAACTAGCAAGGGCTCGAACTAAGTTGGCTAAGAATGTGGAAGAAAGAGCGTGCTTGGTTAAACCGTTCAAAGAGAAATATGACAATAAGGTTATAGGGTTAAAGAGAAGGGTCACCATCTTTGAGAACAAAATGATCAAGCAAGAAAAAGACTTGAGGAAGAAAAAGAACATTGTTATGCAGCAGTGGCATAGTTAGAAAGAGATCTGCAACAACCTAAAGAACAGAATCATATAGCTGAACAAACCTTGGAAGCTAGGGCCGAGCATATTGGGCGTTTGTTGCAAGAAAAGGGCGCCATAAGAGAAAGGGTCAGAAGGATCGCTGACTATATCACACGAAATGCAATGAGTGTGAGGACATGACCAGATCCATATTCTTCGCCACTGTGATGACCTTTATCCACCAGATAATGGAAGACCTCTATCATCTCCAAGGGGATTTGGCGTGTAGGCCCCTGGCAAGACTAAATGATGTCCCGTGGGCCCCAGGAGCAGTTGAGGCATTGATATATTCATGATTTTTGTGGGAGTCTGTTAGTCTATTTTCGAGTCTGTACTGTGTCCTTCTGTTGGGGTTTGTTAGTCTGTTTTTGAGTCTGTGTTTTATATTTCTGTTAGAGTCTGTTAATTTCCCTTTTCAAGATTGTTAGTTTTTATGATTAAATTTGATAGGATGGGTCATTGTAATCACAATGTTTTCCTTTTATGGAAAATTTGAAAATCTCAAAATGTTTTATTTTTTGTTTTTACACTTATCCCCTAGAACTACGCTTGGTCTGATTCATGTAGGGTCATGATACGTAGGCAATCTCCATAGGATTCTATCATAACCAAAAGAAAAAAAGAGAGAAAAAAAGAGATAAAATAAGAAACCATGGGAAGGAAACAATGGCAGAACAAGAGAGAGAAATGAGAGAACAAAGAACAACGAGAAATCAAGCAAAGAAAAGAGAGAAGGAGAAGTTGCAAATGGAAATTAGGGAAAGCCGGGATGGCGCAAGCAACCGATCACATACATGATAGAAATGGTTAACTGCTTAGGTGCATTACATTCCCCAAATGTGCGGTTGCCCATATGTTAAACTCTAACCGCTAACAAGTAGGGATGGGCATATTTGGGCAAACCCGTAATCCAAACCAAAATACGAATTTCTTGCATTTTTGGTTTGGATTTTTGGATTATGGATTTAATTTTTTTTAAAATTTGGATTTCGGATTGGATATTGGATTTGGTACTTCAAATTTTTAGATATCCGAAAATCCAAAATTCGTATACTTTATATTTAGTCCATTAAATGTCAATAGTAATAAGTTCAATACTCTATTCGTTAGATATTATCATATATATGTAATATTAATTACGAAGTTATTATGAGAATACTTTCTATTTGGACATGGTTTTACTATTTCTACTTCTTATCTATCGCATTAACATCTCTATTGTATTTTTTTTAAATTTTTTAATTTAATAAACTTCATTTGGATGATTGCGATGAGATTGAAGAACTTTTCAAGCAATTTCACATAAGTACTTTATTTGAGTATTTATTTTTGTATAAAGAAGAGGCATCTCAATTTATAAGCTCAAAACAAAAAATCCGTTGTTGGATATTTTTTGGATTTTTTTTAATAGTGTAATAAAATATTTTAAAAAATCTAAAATATCCAATCCGATTAATCCGCAACCGAACTTAAAAAATTCAATCCAACTTGAACTTATTTGGATTGGATTTGGATTTTTATTTCGTCAATCCGACAACTGAAAATCCAAATCAAAATTTCATATGCGATCCGAACTTCCCGAATGCCCACCCCTACTAACAAGTTTGTTGTTGATAATAAGTACATGAAGGTGGTTTGTTTTATGGCATTCTGGGAACTACATGTACAACACCCGGTCCAAAAACAAGTTGATCATGGCCAACCAACAACATGGTGCAAGTGTTATCGATCCGTCGAGAGAGGGGGAGGAGTAGGACGTTAACCTGAAAGAAGAGTTGTATAAGCTAAAACAGCAGATGGCTTAAATGTACCAGGAATGGGTAAAAGGGCACCCACCACCACCTTACCCCGTCAATCGCACATTCATCCCGCCATTGGCTCAGTCCCAGGAACCTCCCACCACTGATTGATCTATGGGCTTTTCCATTCATCACCACTACCACGGCACCACTTCCCAAACACCAGAAGCTCCACCTCCCAAACCAGTTCTATACCCTCCTCCACTAGTCACTCATGTTTTCGTGGCACCCCACCTGCTACACTCCACCAATATCCTAGCGAGCCTTTATTGAAGGTCCACAATAGCCAATATTACCCCCAGAGCCCACTTTCAAGGCTCCAAAACCATACTCATATACTTCCCACTTCGATCACCTTGTGGAAACTGAGAAACCATCTAAAAATCCTAAACAGGAGGAGATGTTCAGAAAAGTCAAAAGCCTGGAATAGCCATTCAGGAATATGCAGGGATTGAGAGATCATGTCAACGTGGCATACAAGGATATATGTTTATTTCTAGTTGTTCAGTTTTCAGCGGGGTTTAAGATGCCCAAGTTTGATTTGTATGATGGACACGGGGACCCGGTGGCGCACTTGAGGGGTTTCTGTAGCAAAATGAGGGGAGCTGGCGGGAAAGACGAGTTGCTAATGGCGTATTTCAGTCAAAGTCTGAGTCATTCGACACTATAGTCGTATACTCGACAGGATCACGGCAGGTGGTATACATGGGATGATCTAGCCTAGCATTCGCTTGTCATTTCCAGTATAACCTCGAAATTGTTCCGGATCGTCTGTCTCATGACGAAGATTGAGAAAAAGCATAATGAAAGCTTCAGGGAGTATGGTTTTTAGTGGAGAGGACAGGCAGCAAGGGTTGACCCTTCAATGAAAGGAAGCAAAATGGTAGACTATTTTCTGCAGGCCTTAGAACCTTCTTACTACGGCCATCTGGAATCAGCTATAGGCAAGTCCTTCAATGAAGTAGTAAAGATGGGCGGTATGGTGGAAGAGGGGCTTAATTCAAATAAAATCATGAGCTATTCGTCTATTAAGGAAACTACCCAGGCCATTCAGAGTGGTACTAGGGGAATAATTAGAAAGAAGAAGAAAGATGAGGTAGCAAGGATTGATTCAGGAGCTTTGTTCGGACCTAAGGGCTCATCTCACCACTATAATCAGCCTCGACCCCACTACCAAACCTATCCCCCACACCATATATAATCCACCCCAACGTTACTACCCATTACCAGACCCCCATTTTTCTATCCACCACGCCTAAACATACAGCCACCTCCCCCCACGCACAATGGAATGTGCCAACCCTATAAAATACCTACCCACCCAGCGAGCCTACCGACACCCTCCTGGACCAGGTTTCCGGCCCAGTTAAGCATTCAAGAACGAGAGGTTGCAGAAGAAGAAAACATTCACTCCATTAGGAGAATCCTACACTAGTTGGTTCCATAGGCTAAGGCAATTGGATATACTGAGACCAATTGAGCCAAAATTGCCAAATCCTCATCCGAAGAATCTTGATTATTCTGTAAGTTGTGAATATTGTTCTGGTACTCCGGGTCATGATACAGAGAAATGCTGGCACTTGAAAAATGCTATCCAGGAGCTCACTGATACAAATTGGATTGAAGTCCAAGCTCTGGAGGTACCCAACATCAACCAGAACCCACTGCCAACCCATCAAGAGATGAATATGATCAAGATAGTGCATAACGAGGGGAGTCCAAGAAGAATTCACAGACCTCCATGATGATTCAGACCAGTGAATCCAAGTCAACAAGTGAGAGATTAGTAATCAAGTTGAACGAGACAAACAGTGAATCGTATGTGGTAGTAAAGGAGGGATCCTCAAGTGATGTCGCAAAAAAATAATAAAGGTCAAAAATAGTTGTGCCAGAAGTGGCAAACAAGCCTGTCGTAATTGCGGAAGGTGCCTGCACAGATCCTGTCATTATCAAGCCTGTAACCCAGTTACCGATAGTCAACAGCAAGGCTATCCCGTAGAATTATGAACGGGTGACAGTGACTTAAAAAGGGAAGGAAGTAAAAGAAGAAGCTAATGAGACCCATGGATTGACTCCTTCCCGGAGATGCTTTGCCCCCCGAGGAGTTAAGAAAGCTAAAGCCTCCAAAGATAATCCAGTGCTAGTGAAGAAAGCGGTAGCTTAATAAGAGGTAGAAGAGTTTTTGATAAAGATGAAGGTGCAAGACAATTCCATTGTGGAGCAATTGAGAAAGACGCCTGCTCAGATTTCACTGCTGTCATTGTTAATCCATTCAGATGAGAATCATCGGGCCTTGATAAAACTCATGAATGAGGCTCACGTTCCCGATAAAAAATTAGTAAATCATTTGGAAAATATAGCTAACAAGATATTTGAGGTAAATAGAGTCATTTTTTCTAATGGTGAGTTGCCCGTAGAGGGAACTGAGCACAATAGAGCCCTCTATCTTACCATGAAATGCGAAGATTCCGTGATTACCCGGGTATTGGTTGACAATGGTTCCAGTGCGAACATTTGCCCTCTCTCTACTCTAAACAAGTTGAAAGTGGATGATGAAAGACTTTACAAGAACAACATTTGGCTTCGGGGGTTTGATGGTAGAGAGAAAGATTCAGTTGATGATATAGTGCTTGAGCTGACAATAGGATTAGTTGAATTCACCATGGAGTTCTAGGTGCTGGATGTACCTGTTTCCTACAATCTACTATTAAGTCGACCTAAGATTTCACAAGGCCAAAAGCAGTCCCGTCTACTATGCACCAGATGGTCAAGTTTGAATGGGATAGACAGGAAATCGTTGTGCACAATGAGGATAATTTGTGTGCTCACAATGATGTCGTTGTCCCATTCACTGAAGTTGAAGATGAAAAGGGGCCTTAAGTCTATCAGGTTTTTGACACAGTGTCGGTCGAGAAAATTTCAGAAGGGAAGTGCGTTCCAATTTCGAAGATTACCGCCGTATCAGTCATGGTGGCCCTTGAAATGTTGAAAAATGGTTTTGTACCTGGTAAGGGTTTGGGTACATCTCTTCAGGGTATCATACAGTCAGTGTATATTCCTAAAAACTTAGGTACATTTGGTCTATGATTCAATCCCACAGCTACAGACGTGAAAAGAGCTAGAAAATTGAAACAGAGGGCGTGAGTCTTTCAAAGCCTATCCCACGTCTATCCAGGTCGTTTGTCAAGCCTGGTACCGAGAAACGCCCAGTGACAACAATTCTCAGTTCTGTAGTTGACCTTGATAAAGAGTTAATTGAAAAGTTCGAGAGGTTGTTCGACGAGGTAAACATATTGGAAGTTGGAGAAGGATCTAGCAAAGCAGATGTGCAATTTGTCGGGCCAAGTGCAAAGCTAAACAATTGGGAAGCTACTCCTCTCCCCACCCGGAAAGAGTTTTGGTAGTTTGCTTTGATTTTCTTTCAGTTCATCTGGATTATTCCAGGGTTGTAATTCAGATTCTATGTTCCATCTGTTTGGATGTATAAATCTTGTTATCCTTTAAATTTAATGAAAATGCAATTTCTCTTTTTCATCATTCCTGATAATTTTATTTTGTTTTTCTTTTATTCCTTGTACAGTTTTTTATGGTGGCTTCAATGACATGACATGTATGTGGAATCCTCTGCCTAGTCTTAAAAGTCAATCTAATTCTGAAATAGTAATAGAATAAATAGAGTGTGATGATGCATCAGAATAGGATGAGGGTGAGGCCTTTGAAGAGATTAGCAAACAATTAAGCTATTTTGAAGGAAAACCCAAGTCTAACCTGAGTGGTACAAAAGCAATCAATTTAGGGGACCCAGAAAATGTTAGAGAAACTAAGATAAGTGTTCATCTTGACCCGTAAATTAGGGAAGAGATAATTAAAGCATTGTTTGAATACAAAGATATTTTTGCATGGTCATATGATAACATCTAAGCACTGACTTGGTGGTTCACAAATTGTCCATTGACCTGGCATTCCCTCCCGTCAAGAAAAAGTTGAGGAAGTTCCAAACTGACGTGAGTGTGAAAATTAAAGAAGAGGTCATAAAGGAGTTTGATGCAAAGGTCATTCGAGTCACGCGGTATCCCACTTGGTTAGCCAATGTTGTGACCATGCCAAAGAAGGATGGTAAGACCATAGTATGTGTTGATTACTGTGATCTCAACAAGGCAAGTCCAAAGGACAGCTTCCCACTGCCAAATATCCATATTTTGGTTGATAATTGTGCCAAGCATGAGATTGGATCTTTTGTGGATTGCTATGCGGGCTATCATCGGATTTTAATGGACGAGGAAGATGCGGAGAAGATGGAATTCATCCCACCATGGGGAACATATTGCTATCAGGTCATGCCTTTCGTTTCAAAAATGTCGGGGCAACTTACATGAGGGCAATGACGACCATATTCCACGACATGACACACATGGAAATTGAGGTTTATGTAGATGATGTGATCATAAAGTCTAGGAAGCAGTCTGACCATGTCAGATATTTGAGAAAATTCATCCAAAGGCTCCGCTGGTACAATTTCAAGCTCAATCATGCAAAGTGCGTGTTCAATGTTCCATCTAAACAACTGTTGGGGTTCATAGTTAGCCGTCAAGGTATTGAGTTAGACTCTTCAAAATCAAAGTTATCCAAGAGTTTCCACCCCCAAGGAACAAGACTGAGGTGATGAGTCTGTTAGGGAGGTTGAACTACATCTGCAAGTTTATTGCCTAGCTCACGATTACATGTGAGCCTATCTTCAAGCTGTTGAAGAAGGATATTGCGGTCAAATGGACAGATGAGTGTCAAGAAGCATTAGATAAAATAAATGGTACTTATCAAACCCACCTGTGTTGGTCCCGCCAGAATCGGCGAGACCTTTGATTCTGTATTTGACGGTCTTGCAATATTCATTTGGCTGTATATTGGGTCAGCATGACATCACCGGCGGGAAGGAGCAGGCCATCTATTATTTTAGCAAGAAGTTCACATCTTATGAGGTTAAGTACACTCACCTGGAAAAGACATATTGCGCCCTAACTAGGGTGGCCCGGAAGTTGAAGTACTATTTGTCATCTTACACTACTTACCTCATTTCTCCTTTGGATCCGTTAAAGTATACCTCTTAGAAGCCTATGCCCGCAATGAGGCTCTCAAAGTGGAAGATCTTTCTCACAGAATTTAACATCGTCTACGTGACTCGGACTGCGATGAAAGCCTAGGCATTGGTCAATCATTTGGCTGAGAACCCGGTGGATGAAAAATATGAACCTTTAAAGACTTACTTCCCTGATGAAGAGGTGATACACATCAATGAGCTGGAACAGGTTGAAGAGCTAGGTTGGAAACTTTTCTTTGATGGAGCTGCTAAAATCATAGAAAAATGCTAAAATCAGAAGGAAAATTTGTTATAGAAAAAGGGTCAAGAAACCCTAGTTTGAATATGAAGAGTCGTTTAAGAAGAAATCAGAGAAATCCTTAAGCTAGCGTTTGGCCATAGATCCCAAATTTAATTTGAAAAAACTGATTTGGGTGAAGTTTTGTTTGAAGATGAAAATGTGTTTGGACATACGTTTTCAAAACATATTTTTCAACTTTATTTTGGAAAACATGTATATAATTGCCAAGTTTTGGGATTTTGGTCCAAAATCAACTCAATAGCTGATTTTGGGATTTAGGATTTGGCTAAAATGTGGGTAGAATTTATGGCCAAATATGAGTTTTAAAAATAAATTCCAAATTTATTTTGGCAAAACTCATGACTAAATATGGCATACGACAACAGTAAAGATAACTCGAATAGACTCAGATCTTGTTACAAATCTTAGAAATCAAGAGACAAAATTAGAATATTAGAAAGACAACCTAAAGAGAGATAATCGGCTAAAAATCACAGCTTTTGACCTGGAATGGTAGAATCTTACTCAGACACCCATGAACAGCAGGAAAATAACATGAAAAATCATGGGAGGTGAATGAACCGCATTCTGGATCCTTTGAGGACCTCAAGGCAGCAAAACCCAGCATAGGAAGGAGAGCCATGAGGCTGGGAGGATGGTGAGACCACCACAATGATCGGCAAAGCGACGACCGGCGAGAAGGGATAGGTTTAGCAGAGAGGATTTTGAGAGAGAGATGAGAGATTTAACGGCGGAGAGAACGAGAGCAAATGAAAGGGGAAGGGGGTAGTCTTTAGGGTTAATTATGGTAAGGACGGATCTAGTCCGATGATCAAAAATTCAAGGGTCCTGATTAAACAGGGATTGAGTCGGGTAGGATAGTGGATTGGGCCTTCGGGGTATTGGGCTAATTTAATCAGGTTTTGGTCTAGTTAAAATTAGGCTAGAATTGAAATAAAATTAGGGTATTTATTAAATACCCAATTAAATTAATTTAGTTAAATTGTAAAATAGCTAATAAACACAAAAATGAATTTCATGCATAGAAATAATTTTAAAATAATTATTTAGTATTTTAAAATACAAATGACAAAATTTTGGGTAAAGATGGTATAAAATTACATGATTAGGCTATAACTGCAAAGTTATTGCAGTTATAGCCCAAAGATGCCAATTAAGCTAATTATGAATAATAAATTAAATCAACAAATGATTTAAAAATCATTTGTAAATGTCATTTTATGATATTATTGGAAATAAAATGTTGGGTGAATTATGTTATGAAATAATATAAAAGACAAGAACAATAACTCAAGAACAAGAGCAAATAGAGAGAAGAATAGAGAGAGTTCTTCTTATTGATACTTAGAGAATGTTAGGAGTGATTTACAATGGTAGAGGGCACCTCTATTTATAGGGAGGAGGATGATTTATCTACCAAGAATAGAACTCTAGAATCTCTCTAATTAAAGACATTCACCTTAAATAGAAGTGTATTTATAACACTCCCCCTTGAATGTCTATTCAATGATGTGCCTCGTTAAAACCTTAAAACAAAACCCAATGGGAAAAATTAAAGTAAGGAAAAAGAGTACACATGTTTGAATATGCGCCTATTGGTTGCCTCGTTAAAAACCTCGCAAGGAAAACCCGGTGGGACAAAACCTTGTAAGGAAAAAAGAGTGCAACGCGCCTTAACTCCCCCTGATAAGAACATCAATTTATGTCCTTAAGTCTTCGCATCCCGATCTTGTGAACTAGCTTCTTGAAGGTTGACTTTGGTAGAGATTTTGTGAACAAATCAGCCATATTTTCGCTTGAACGAATCTGTTGAACATTGATATCACCATTCTTTTGAAGATCATGTGTGAAGAATAACTTTGGTGAAATATGCTTCGTTCTATCTCCTTTTATAAATCCTCCCTTCAATTGAGCTATACATGCTGCATTGTCTTCATACAAAGTTGTGGGTAGTTTATCACACTTCAAACCACATTTGTCTTGGATATGATGTATTATCGACCTTAACCACACACACTCTCGACTTGCTTCATGAATAGCAATTATCTCGGCATGATTAGATGAAGTAGCCACAATTGATTGCTTAGTCGATCGCCAAGATATGGCGGTTTCTCCACAGGTAAACACATAACCCGTTTGAGATCGAGCCTTGTGTTGGTCGGACAAATATCCAGCATCAGCATAACCAACAAGATCCGGGCTATAATTCTTGCCATAAAATAAGACCATATCGGTAGTTCCCTTTAGATACTGCAATATGTGTTTGATCCCATTCCAATGTCTCCTCGTAGGAGCCGAGCTAAATCTTGCTAAGACATTAACTGAAAAGGATATGTCAGGTCTTGTAGTATTTGCAAGATACATTAGTGCGCCAATTGCGCTAAGAGATGGTACTTCAGGACCAAGTAGCTCTTCATTCCTTTCTTGTGGTCGGAATGGATCTTTGTTCACATCAAGTGATCGAACAACCATCGGTGTACTTAAAGGATGTGCTTCATCCATGTAAAACCGTTTCAATACCTTTTCTGTATAGGTAGATTGATGAACAAAAATTCCGTTTGCCAAATATTCAATTTGCAAACCAAGACATAGTTTAGTCTTCCCGAGATCTTTCATCTCGAATTCATCCTTTAGATAATCAATTGCCTTTTGGAGTTCTTTAGGGGTTCCAATAAGGTTTATGTCATCAACATATACGGCAAGTACAACAAATTCCGATGTTGTTTTCTTTATAAAAACACACGGGCAAATGGCGTCATTTAAATAGCCTTCTTTTAACAAGTACTCACTAAGACGATTATACCACATTCGTCCAGATTGCTTTAGACCATACAAGGATCTTTGCAATTTAATTGAGAGCATTTCCCGAGATTTTAAATTATGCGCGTTTGGCATCTTGAGTCCATCGGGAATTTTCATGTATATCTCATTATCAAGTGAGCCATAAAGATAGGCAGTAACCACATCCATTAAGTGCATGTCAAGTTTTTCATGGACAGCAAAACTTATGAGATAACGAAAGGTTATCGCATCCATTACAGGCGAATATGTCTCTTCATAATCGACACCAGGCCTTTGAGAAAAACCTTTGTGCAACAAGGCGTGCTTTATATCTTTGTACCTCGTTTTTCTCATTTCTTTTGCGTACAAAGACCCATTTATAGCCGACAGGCTTAACACCATTAGGTGTTTTAACTATAGGGCCAAAAACTTCACGTTTTGCCAGCGAATTCAATTCTGATTGAATTGCTTCTTGCCACTTTGGCCAATCCTGTCTTTTTCGACATTCTTCAACAGATTGAGGTTCGAGATCCTCACATTCTTGCATAATGCTAGATGCTACATTATAAGCAAAGGCATTATCCACCACAATATCCACTCGATTAATATTTGCCTCAATATTAATTGGATTTAGGGATAGTTCCGTATTTTCCAGAGTCTTGGGCTCAATGGATTCTTCATGAATCTCAGAATTTGTTAAATCATGAGATTCTTTCGTGGTGTCATTTTGATCGTTCTTTTTCCTCTTTCTAGGATTTCGATCTTTGGAACCTAATGGTCTGCCACGCTTCAGGCGTGCATTTGACTCATTGGATATGACACTAGATGATTGTCCAACAGGGACATCAATACGGATTGGAACATTTTCTGCGGGAATGTGGGATTTCGTTATCCTTTTCAAGTCCGTAAATGCGTCAGGCATTTGATTTGCTATTCTTTGCAAATGGATAATCTTTTGTACCTCTCTTTCACAAATAGAGGTATGTGGATCAAGATGAGATAATGATGCATTTTTCCACAAAATTTCCCGTTTGGTTTCACCAACTTCTCCCCCTAATTTTTGGAAAAGTGTCTCATCAAATCGACAGTCTGCAAATCGTGCAGTAAACAAGTCGCCTGTCAATGTTTCGAGGTAGCGAATGATGGAGGGCGATTCAAACCCAACATATATTCCTAACCTTCTTTGCGGACCCATTTTGGTGCGGGATGGCGGTGCAATAGGCACATATACTGCGCATCCAAAAATCCTTAAATGGGATATATTGGGTTCATGACCCAAAACCAATTGCAACGGGGAATACTTGTGGTAATTCGTCGGTCTGAGACGAATTAGAATTGCTGCATGTAAGATGGCGTGACCCCATACCGAAGTGGGCAGCCTTGTCCTCATAAGTAATGGCCTTGCAATCAACTGCAGGCGTTTAATTAACGATTCTGCGAGACCGTTTTGAGTGTGAACATGAGCTACAGAATGTTCAACTTTTATCCCGATTGATAAGCAATAATCATTAAATGCTTGGGATGTAAACTCAGCAGCATTATCCAGTCTAATGGACTTGATTGGATTATCTAGAAATTGTGCTCGTAGTCGAATTATTTGTGCCATCAATTTCGCAAACGCAAGGTTGCGTGATGACAACAGGCACACATGAGACCATCTACAGGATGCGTCTATCAAGACCATGAAATACCTAAACGACCCACTAGGTGGGTGAATAGGTCCACAAATGTCCCCTTGTATACGTTCCAGAAACGTGGGTGGCTCAGTCCCAACCTTTGTTGGTGATGGCCTGATAATCAACTTGCCTTGATAACACGAAGTGCAAGGATATTCATTATTCGAAAGAATTTTGAAATTCTTTAACGGATGCCCATATGAGCTTTCTATAATCCGTCTCATCATGATCGATCCTGGGTGTCCCAATCGATCATGCCAAAGTACAAAGGTATTGGAATCAGTAACCCTTTGGTTTACTGTTGAATGTGCCTCAATTGCACTAATTCTTGTCCAATACAGGCCACAAGTAAAAGACGGGAATTTCTCAATAACCCTCTTTTGGCCGGAGACATTCTTTGTGATGACGAGATATTCAATATTATCTTCATCCATTGTCTCAATATGATAGCCATTCCGGCGTACATCTTTAAAACTCAACAAGTTTCTCTTAGACTTGGAGGAGAACATTGCATTCTCTATGATTAACGTCGTGCCCTTGGGCAGAGTTACAATTGCTCTTCCAGAGCCTTCAATCAATTTACTACTTCCAGAGATTGTAGTAACGTTTGCCTTACACATATTTAGTTGGGAGAAATACTTCCTTTCTTTGAGTATTGTATGTGTAGTACATGAATCAATTAGGCAAATACTTTTACAGTTGGATGTTGATCCAAGTTCGCTTTGTGAGATATCCATATTTGCTATCCCATAGTTTAACATACAAAAGAGATACAAGAACATAAGAATAAACAAGTTCAATTCTTTTGTGTCACATAATATTTTCAAAATCCGCTGCTAACAGTTGACTAACAAAATCAGATATGTTATCCATTACTTTACAGTTTGAAAATTTCAGTTTAAACGTTTTCTTCAGATAATCGATTGTTACTTACAAACAATCGATTGTTGAACATTGACAATCGATTGTTAAACACACACAATCGATTATTTGCTATTTTTGAAAAACTTCAGATCACTGTCTTAAGACAATCGATTGTTATGCATAGACAATCGATTGTTGGCTATTTTGAAAAATTCCAGAGCACTGTTTCAAGACAATCGATTGTTATGCATAGACAATCGATTGTTGGCTATTTTGAAAAATTCGACCTTACTGTTTCAAGACAATCGATTGTTAGACAAAGACAATCGATTGTGGATGATTTTTGAAAAATTCGAGACCTCACTGTTTCAAGACAATCGATTGTTATGCATGGACAATCGATTGTTGGCTATTTTGAAAAATTCCAGACCTCACTGTTTCAAGACAATCGATTGTTATGCATGGACAATCGATTGTTGGCTATTTTTGAAAAATTCCAGACCTCACTGTTTCAAGACAATCGATTGTTAGACAAAGAAAATCGATTGTGGATGATTTTTGAAAAATTCCAGATTACACTGTCTTAATGACAATCGATTGTTAGTCAACGACAATCGATTGTTGTTCAATTGTTTTTCAACTTTAATGCGAAAATAGTTGATAATCGACTAGTTTTTCAGGCTAGTCGATTACCCCCACGGGAAAATAAAAGTTTTATTGATATTTGAGCATATTGAAGATATTCTAAAGAACTACTGCTAACATTGCATCATGAACTAACTATTACGAGCTAATACTAATGACTATTAGTTTATTCACTAACTAATACAAATAAGTAGAACAAAATCAAATAACTCCATCTTCTTTCATCACGGACCCATCGCCGATTAGGTGGTCTATTTTCCCCTCGGATTGCTCAAAGAAGTCTGCCACATCCAGGTGGGTGATGTCCTCATTGTCGTCATAGACAAAATTTGTTTCAGGGCCTTTTCTCTTTCGAGATGCTTGATAAAGGTCAACCAAGTGTCTTGGTATACGGCAAGTCTTTGACCAGTGCCCTTTCCCACCGCAACGATAACATATAGTTTCTGAACCATTTGCCTTAGGATCTTCATGACCCCGTTTCTGCTTTCGGCGGTTATCTCTCTTCGGGGGGTGACGGACTTCTTTGGAATTTCTTCCTTGTCTACGTCCCTGGCTATGACCCCGTTTACGACCATGACCATGGTCCTTTTCATGTTTGGCATAATGAGAGTGCACCTTATCTGCTTCAGGCAGTGGTGTAGACCCAGTGGGTCGATTTTCATGATTTCTCATGAGCAGGACATTATTTCGCTCAGCCACTAGTAGAAGAGAAATCAGTTCAGAGTACTTTGTAAAGCCTTTCTCTCTGTACTGTTGTTGCAGTACTATATTGGAGGCATGAAACGTTGTAAACATTTTCTCAAGCATATCATAATCAGAGATATTATCCCCGCATAGCTTCAATTTGGAAGTAATTCTGAACATAGCAGAATTATATTCAGAAACGGACTTAAAGTCCTGGAGCCTCAGATGAGCCCAATCATATCGTGCTTGTGGCAGAGTGACCAACTTCAGGTTGTCATATCTCTCCTTTAAGCCGTTCCACAAGACGAGTGGATCCTTGACGGTGAGATATTCAATCTTCAAACCTTCATCAAGGTGGTGGCGCAAGAAAATCAAGGCCTTCGCACATTCTTGGGTGGATGCTTTTTCTCTATCTTTGATGGTGTCTCCGAGACCCATAGCATCTAAGTGGATTTCAGCATCCAACACCCATGTCATATAGTTCTTGCCCGAAATTTCAAGGGCAACGAACTTTCTTTTCGTAATGTCAGACATAATCGAAAATTAAATTAGGAAGAAGGAAATACCTTAGATTTCTCGAGAATGGTTCTTGAGACGGTAGAGTCTCGTGCTGATAACGTGTTATGAAATAATATAAAAGACAAGAACAATAACTCAAGAACAAGAGCAAATAGAGAGAAGAATAGAGAGAGTTCTTCTTATTGATACTTAGAGAATGTTAGGAGTGATTTACAATGGTAGAGGGCACCTCTATTTATAGGGAGGAGGATGATTTATCTACCAAGAATAGAACTCTAGAATCTCTCTAATTAAAGACATTCACCTTAAATAGAAGTGTATTTATAACAAATTGCTATTAATGCATGATTTTGAAGGTATATATGCAATTTTAAAATATTTTTATGAAAATTGAGTATCAACAAGGGTTACCTCGGATTGAGTGGCGAGGTTCTCTAAATTATGTCCTCAGTAGAGTGATTTCATACTTGAAGGGCCAGCGGATTGTGGGGAAGGGTTGTCTATCATATTTTCCTTTTGTGAGAGATATCAGTATAGATGCCCCTACTATTGATTCTATTCCGGTGGTGAGGGATTTTCTGGATGTGTTTCCTGCAGACTTGCGGGGCATGCTGCCGGACAGGGATATTAACATCGGTATTGATTTGGTGACAGGCACTTAGCCTATTTCTATTCCACTGTACCATATGGCACCGATTGGTTGAGGGAGCAGCTTCAAGAGCTCCTTGAGAAGGGGTTTATTAGGCCTAGTGTGTCACCTTTGTGTGCCCCAGTTCTATCTATAAAGAAGAAGGATGGCACTATGAGTATGTGCATTGATTATAGGCGGTTGAACAAAATCACAATCAAGAATAAGTATCCTTTGGCGTGCATTAATGATATATTCAACCATACTTAGGGAGAGAAGGTGTTCTCAAAGATTGGTCTCATGTCAGGGTATCACCCGTTGAAGATTTGGGACTCTGATATTCTTAAGACAATTTTTAGGACACGATACGATCATTATGAGTTCCTTGTAATGTCTTTTGGGTTGAACAATGCCCCAGCAACGTTCATGCATTTGATAAACAGTGTGTTTCAACCTTATCTCAACTATTTTTTTATTGTATTCACTGATGATATCCTAATGTACTCCCATAGCCAAGAGGAGCATGCCCAGCATTTGCGGATTGTGTTGCAGCGGTTAAGGGAGGAAAAGCTCTATGAAAAATTCTCAATGTGTGAGGTTTGTCTTAGCTTAGTGTCAATCTTGGGGCACGTGGTGTCCAGTGAGGTTATTTAGGTTCATCCGAAGAAGATAGAGGCAGACGAGAGTTGGCCCAGACTGACCTCAGCCACAAAGATTGGTAGCTTTCTTGGTTTGGCAAGTTATTACTATCGATTCATGTAGGTGTTATCT
This sequence comes from Nicotiana benthamiana, assembly GCA_034376525.1. NCBI lineage: Eukaryota > Viridiplantae > Streptophyta > Magnoliopsida > Solanales > Solanaceae > Nicotiana > Nicotiana benthamiana. The sequence continues at coordinate 177,090,427 of CM067339.1, forward strand.
TCTATTGCATTTCCCTTGACTAAATTGACCTAAAAAGATGCTCCTTTTAGGTGGTCGGACGAGTGTGAGGCGAGCATTTAGAAGCTCAAGACTGCCTTGACCATAACTCTAGTATTACTTCTGCCATCATCTTCTGGTTTATATTCAGTATATTGTGATGCTTCTCGGATCGGTATTGGATGCATTTTGATGCAGGAGGGTAGAGCGATTCCTTATGCTTCTTTTCAGTTGAATCTCTATGAGAAGAACTACCCTACTCATGATTTGGAGTTGGCTGTCATTGTTCGTGCATTGAAGATTTTGGAGGCACTATCTCTATGGTGTGTCTTGTGAGGTGTTTATGGATCATCATAGCCTCATGTACATGTTCAAGCAGAAGGATCTCAATTTGAGGCAGCAGAGATGGTTGGAGCTGCTTAAGGACTATGATATTACTATTTTGTATCATTTGGGAAAGGCTAGTGTGGTGGTCGATGCCTTGAGTAGGAAGGTCGTTAGTATGGGCAGTCTTGCATTTATTTCTGTTGGGGAGAGACCTCTTGTAGTTGATGTTCAGGCTTTGTTCAATCGGTTTGTGAGATTGGATATTTTAAAGCCTAGTCGGGTCCTAGCTTGTGTGGTTTCTCGGTCTTCCTTGTTTGATTATCCCATAAAGTGCCAGCATAATGATCATCATTTTCTTTTCCTCGAGGACAAGGTTCTACACGATGATGCTAGAGATATGACTATTGGTGATGACGGGATATTGGGGATGCAGGGCCTGATATGTATGACCAATGTGGATGGGCTACGGGAGTTGATAATAGAGGAGGCCCATAGTTTGGGGCATTCCATCCATCCGAGTTCCACAAAGATGCATGAGGATTAGAGACAGAACTATTGGTGGAGGAGAATGAAGAAATATATAGCTAGGTTTGTAGCTTAGTGTCTCAACAATAAGCAGGTGAAATATGAGCATTAGAGGTCGGGTAGATTGCTTCAGTAGATAGAGATTCTAGAGGAGAAATGGGAGCGGATCACCATAGATTTCATAGCTGGGATCCCATGAACTTCGAGGAAGTTCGATGCTATATGTGTGGTTGTGGATCGACTGACCAAGTCCGCACACTTCATTTATGTGTGTAACACCTATTTTTCAGACTGGTTGGAAGAGATTTATATCTTAGAGATTGTTTGCCTTCATGGTGTGCTAGTTTCCATCATTTCAAACAGAGGCACGTAGTTCATATTGGAGGTTTGGAGAGCCGTGCAGTGAGAGTTGGGCACTCAGGTTCAGTTGAGCATAACATTTCATCCTCATACGGATGGTCAATACGAGCGCACTATTCAGATCTCGGAGGACATGTTACATGCTTGTGTCATTGATTTTGGTGGTTCATAGGATCAGTTTTTGCCACTTGCAAAGTTTTCAAACAACAACTGTTGTCAGTCAAGAATTTGAATGGCTCCATATGGGTCTTTATATGGGAGGCAATGTAGATCCTCATGACACACATCTGGTTTGAGCCTGATAAGGCTAGGCTTCTGGTTACCGACTTGGTTCTGGATGCGTTGGATAAGGTGAAAGTGATTCAGGAGCGGCTTCGTATAGCACAATCAAGACAAAAGAGTTATGCTGACAGAAAGGTCTATGATGTGTCATATAAGGTTAAGGAGAATGTTCTACTGAATGTTTCACCCATGAAGGGTGTTATGAGATTTGGGAAGAAGGACAAGCTACCCCTCAGTTCATTGGTCCTTTTTGAGGTGCTTCGGATGAATGGGGAGGTGACCTATGAGCTTTCTTTGCCACCTAGTTTATCGAGTGTCTATCTATTATTTCATGTTTCTATGCTTCGGAAGTATATCGGTGATCCATCTCATATTTTGGATTTCAGCACGGTTCAGTTGGATGGTGATATGACTTATAATGTGGAGCCGATTGATGGTTTGGAACGTCAGGTTCGAAAGTTGAGGTCAAAGGATATAGCATCACTGAAAGTGTAGTGGAGAGATAAGCTCGTGGAGAAGGCTACTTGGTAGACCGAGCGGAACATGCAGAGAAGATATCCACACCTAGTTGAGGCTCCAGGTATATTTCTAGACCCCGTCGGCCATTTCGAGAGTTATAGCACCGTTCTCCTATTTACTGCTTCTTTTGTGTTCTACAACTGTATTATGTCTTACCAGGTCAGTTGGTTCAGGTCCGGAATAGTTTTGGAGTGAATTGAGATGCTAAGTCCCTTATGAGAAGGTTTAAGGTGGAAAAGTTGATCGGATGTTGACTTATATATAAATGATCTCGTATTTTAATTTTGATGATTTTGTTAGCTCTGTTAGGTGATTTTGGACTTAGGAGTGCAAAAATGTGATTTGGAGGCTTGTAGTTGAATTATGCTTGAATCGGCGAAAGTTGGAATTTTGGCGATTTTTGTAGGCAGTGGAGATTTTGATATCGGGGTTGGAATGGAATTATAGAAGTTCAAGTAGGATCATGGTGTCATTTTTGACTTGTGAGTAAAATTTGAGGTCATCCAGATGTGATTTGATAGGTTTCGACGTTGTTTGTAGAATTTAAAAGTTTAGAAGTTCTTAGGCTTGAATCTGATGGTAATTTGGTGTTTTGACGTTATTTTGAGTGATTCGAAGGTTTGATTAAGTTCATATGATGTTATAGGACTTGTTGGTATATTTTATTGAGGTCCCGAAGGCTTAGGGTGATTTCGGGTAGTTAACGGCTTGAATTGAGTTAAAGAGTGCATGCTGAGGTACTGCTGGTTCTGGTGTTTTTGCACCTGCACTAGGGAGCCCGCAGGTGCGGCCCCACAAAAGTGAGTAGGAGGTCGCAAATGCGGGCAATGTTGGGTGGACTGGAATCACAGGAGCAAAGAGGTGTGCGCATCTGCAAAACCACATGTGGGAGGATGGCTCCACATGTGTGAAGGAAGGGAATTATGTTGTTTTCGTAGAAGCGGAGAAATGAGCGTGCGCATCCGCGGGTGCGAGATCTGGGACGCAGGTGCGAGGCTAGTGTTATAAGTGAGTTTTGGCAGAAGCATATTGCTAACCGTAGAATCGGCAGACTACAAGTGCGGGTTTGCTGGGCAGTACCTATAAATAGAACACTTCAGATATTTCCCCATTTTCACATCTTTGAGCTCGGGATTTAGATGGGGTGTTTGAGAGGAATTTCATAGCAATAAATAAGGTGAGTTCCTTATTCTTATCAATTTTCTTGATGGTGTTTCCCCACTGATTTTATACCTAGTTGGTGAATTTTTTAGGTGGAAATTTGGGAGGTTAGGACTTGAGAACTAGAGAGAGAGTTTTGGGGATTTGGATGGGCAAATGATGTCCGAATTTTGATGAAATTAGTATGGTTATACTCATGAGTGAATGCACTTTCTAGTTTTGGGACTTTTGTCGAATTTTGAGACATGGGTCCAGGGGGCAAGTTTGACCCAATTTTGGAGTCCAATTTAGTAGTTTTTCTTGTGGAATTGGTTCCTTGGTATATATTGAATGTGTTGTATTACTTTGGATAGATTCGGGATGTTTGGAGGCTGATTCGAGAGGCAAAGGCTTCGTAGACTAGGATTTGCTCGAATTGAGGAAAGTAACAGTTATAAATCTGGTCCTGAGGGTATGAAACCCCGAACATTGTGTTTTTTGACTATTTCGGAGGTGAAACACATGCTAGGTGACGGGTGTGTGGGCGTGAACCGAGGAAATTTTGACTTGGTCTGTCCCGTAAAACTGTAAAGTTGAACAACGTGTTGTTAGCTATATGCTCTCTATGTGTTATGAAAGATTGACTGTAAATTATGTTTAGGCTATATGTTGGCACTGTTTGTCTCGTATGGGCTGCATTACATGTTGAATTGGCTGTTAAATGTTATTTGTACTCAGTCACAGTTTTTACTCGCGTATCATATCTCAGTCTATGTTACTCTGTTTGATGCATCATGTTATTGTTGTTTGGGTTGATTTTACTGATATCTGAGAGCCCGAGAGACTGGAGAGATTGATTATTGAGTGAGGCCGAAGTCCTGATGAATTACTGAGTGAGGCTGAGGGCCTTAATGTGAGGATATTAATGGGATCGGGATGCACGCTACAACATGTTTTATTGATTTATGCTTGGTGAGGTCGAGGGCCTAATTGATTTATGAAATGATTGGCTTGATATAACCCTCAGGTTGAAGGAGTCCCTCCGGAGTCTGCACACCCCCTAGTAAGTGCAGGTACCTACTAAGTGTGAGTGCTGAGTGTCGAGTGCCGAGTGCTGAGTGATTGTGAGGAATGAGTGACTATGAGGTAAGAGTGTTTGTGAGGTTGAAGTGAATGGGAGGACTAAGTTATGCTTACCCGATGGGATGTATATGATTCTATTATTGATGCACATAGTTGTTTGTTATCCATGTTTTGAAAACTTTTGAAAGATATTCTTATTTGGTTTTACTTGAAACTTGACTAAAAATAAACTGATCTGACTTGAACTACCGGAACCTGAGAAGCATGACTATATTCCTTTCTGAAATTATTGAAAATGAACTCTCTGCACCTCGTGTGCAGATCCAGGAGCTGTTGGATATGGAGATTGTTGATAATACTTGTAGCGGATCATTGGAGAATGCGAGGTAGATACTGGTGTTCGCAACCCTGCTTTCTTCTTCCCTGCCTTTCCTTATTTTTTCTGTATTTTGGATTTCAGACAATGTCAGTCTTGTTACTTTCGGATCGGTTATATTAGACGCTCATGACTAGTGACCCTGATGTCGGGCTTCATTTCCACACTTATGTTTTGGGGTTCACCCTGTTTTATGGCAAAGATTTCAGTTATTTTGAAAAGTCTTGATTTATTTCTCGTTATGCTTGGAAGCGTTTTGGTAATGTCGGCTGGCCTAGTATCATCAATAGGTACCATCACGAGTGGTCGTGTTTTGAGTCGTGACAGAATATCAGAAGTGTAATATATATACCTATTGAACCTCGATAGATAATGGATGGTGAACGTCTATCCTTCTCCACTTAAATGTTTGACTTTTGTTTGTGGTGATTTGAATGTATGACCTGAGCGCGCGTGATGGTAGGCTAGGAACTCACGCTTTTTACTATATATAACATTCTAATTGCTAAACATTAGTTGTCTTGAGCGTAGTTGCTAGTACTTTGTACTTGACATGTGTTATGTTGTGTATAGTAGGATATGATTTCGAGTTAAGGAGCAAATGTAGAACTAAAATGGATGAATTGGAGCCCAAAGAATTAATTCGGAATCGTGTTCGGAATTCGAGCACTAAGTCTGGATGTTAAAATTGAGAAACCTACTCTGAGAAAAAATGCACTACCGTGCCGCAACGTATGCCACAGGGCGCTAGTGTAATTCTTCTGCAGAGTGAAAAAAATTAACTCTCTAAATATGCTCCCTAATGTGGCGCGCCGCGCTTATGTATTTTCGTCCTCCAACTTTTTCACTTCGGCTTAGAAAGGATAGTTCCGTCTGTGCTCATTAAATACACCAAAAATACGATTTTGAGAGGGATTTTGACCTGCGAAAGATTTGAGAAGCACTAAGGCAAGAAGACATAAAATTTCAACCAAAAATCGATGCAATAGGAGAATTTGTATTGAATCATTAACACTGATGATGTCTGTCTTTAAACCTTTTTTAGATGCCTTTTTCCATTGCTATGGAGTTATGGAGTTGACATGTATGGTGTATTGATACTTTGATTAGGGATTTGATTCTTGACAATATATTGAACTAATTGATGGAGTTTTGAATTGTATGGTGAAGTTATTCATTATTTTATTTAATCGAATGAGGAGTTTGCTATTAAATTTCTTTACCTCTTATGCTCTAGTTTAATTATGTAATTCATTTAGGTAATCGAAAGAACCTCTTAAATTATTAATAGAACTAGAAAATAAGAAAATATTCGTGAGTAGTTACCCTTTAGACTAAAACCATTATATTCATAGCAAGTGTTCACGGTGCTTCAATTGGATTATTTCTGAAAATTAAAGTTTAATCATGAGAGGAACCTTAACTTCAAGTGTAATATGATTATATGGTGAATTCGTGAGAATCTGCCGTATTATAGAAAAAACTAATCAAAGAATTAGATCTCGAGTCAATTATCGTGTACCCATCTAATCAATTACTTTTATTTCTCTTACAGATATTTCTGTGTTGCTCAACTTGTCTTCCTTGATCAATTAATAATTTCTTTAATTTTAGTAGTTAATCATTTCAACTAAGTATTAATTCCCCCCGATAGCAATTTATTTAAATTTAATTTCTATGGAGATAATAATTAAATTATATCTTTGATTAGGAAAAAATAATATTTTATTGTATTTTGTGCTCGTCAATGTGCCTAGCACACACATAGTATTCATTACACTTTACCATTAAACCAAAGCGCTCTGGAGATACTAATTCTACTTATGCCATTAGCTCTCGAACACTGACGAACAATTAATTGCATTTTTGGGTATCTTATAAAACAACTCGTTCTCTTAGAGGATTTCCACGTCCTCTCAGCATAAATATATATATCTAGTAAATCTTATAACGTTGTTTACACGGAAGAATTTCCTACATCTCGCAATAACCACAATCTTGCATGTTTTTTCGTTTTATCCTTTTTTGGTATCCCAAGCTGCAATATAAACTTGTTATTACATGTCAAAATATACCTAATTGTATTAAAAAAAATTAACACGCTAAATAATATATAGATAAGTTAAATCCTTGTATTTTTTAATATTATTAAGGGAGTACTACAAGGAACGAAATGTCAATATATATATTGTAGAAATAATGTCAATTCTACTTTTGACTATTCCTGAGGACGCAAGTAATTTAATTCAAACGTGATATAAAATCTTGTAATTTTGTAAAGCAACAGCACCATTAAATCGTCACTTTACTTGCTTCACAAGATATATTACTGCTGGGATATGGAAAAAAAATGTCAATTTAGGATCTACGTCATTGGATTTCATTTTTTTTTAGAATTTATAACGTTTCTTGATTAGACTCGTACGCTATATCCCCCTTTTTTGTTATAGATTCATTTTCTGCAAATTATGGCAAACTGTTGCTTCCTTTAAAAGGAAATCTCAAATACAAATTATATGCTTTAGCCATCACACATGTTTAAATACGATAATAGTTAAGCAATAATTCTTCTTATTTTCTAAGTAAGTATATTCTGTTGGACTAAAATGTTCCAAAGATACTCTTAACATGGTATGATATTATTCGCTTTGGGTCAAGCTTGCACGATTTTTCTCTAAAGGCCCCATACCATTAAGAGATCTATACATCTATATGTAGACTCTCAATCTTTTCAGCTATTAATGTGGGACTTTGTTCAACACCCAACAATCTCCTCCTCGAGTTAAGTTCCATGTGGCCTATTGTCATGATCCACGGATCAATTTGTGAGATTAATTGTGTGTCACCCACATTATTAGAGTATTATGGCAACCGCAGCCCGCAACTAGCTTCTTTTGTGTGTGCACCGCCTCGCATCATCACTTTGCCATCTCCATACTCGTCCCGCCGAATCTGGACTCTCATACAAGTTGTTGGACCATGCGCAGCGGAAGCAAGCATACAATTCAGGCATCAAATACATGTAAACTAGACAACGTAATAATAACGAGATTAGAAGCACTAACCTCTTGAAATAGTTGCACAAATCTTTCAAACTGCAAGAATCTATAGCTGCAGTTTTCTATTGTTTGCCTAGTAAAACCTTATACGATTTTACTATTGGGTGGGTAAGAACAATACAACTGAAAGGTAAGTTATTAGGTGAACTAGCCTTCCTTTAATAGACCCGAAATTAAGCCACAATAAGGGATCAAAAACATGTAGGATTCTGCAAGTAGAATCCTACTCTAACTCGAAATGATAACTTTTCTCTCAAGCTACTTTTTATCCAAGTCTATCCAGATTTTTTCTAGATATAGTAGGGACCACAGAAATAATAAGAGGCTATTAATTATAGTATTAATTCGAAATTAGCATGAATTAATTCTTACTATAATTAATTGTAATTTATTCCACTAAAAACTGCAATTGAACTCCTCAATATGAATTGCAATTGAACTTCTCAATATGAATTTCGAAAATTCATTAACACTTATTTTAACTTCCCATGTTAAGATTTCGATTACCAGTAAATTAAATTAAATCACTGAAAATTTAATTCAATTAACTAATTTAATCCTTTATAATTTCGCTTAAACTATTTCATGCGACGGATACAAAATTCACTAGCGGGGTTTTCACATGAAAACTTATAAGCTTACATAAAGGGGTATCATCAAACCCATAATCTAGTCATGGATTCAATCAACTAATTATTATTCACTAATATTATTCATTATTGTCCAATCTATTAGGCATATACTAACTCTAAATAGAGTCATACCTTTTGATAAATCAAAACAATAAATAAATTACATTGATCATAATAATTATATCAAGATTATGAGTATAAGCTCATTTAATGAATTAGAGAAAATATTTTATATATTCAGTACAAAAATATCTTTTCTCTACTTGGTCCATTCAATATACACTGAGTATACTAGCACAAGAAGTTGGAGTAAAACTAGTCATAATCAAGACAAAGTATACGATAATCTTGTGCTACAATTATCAAGATATTTTGTCCAACAATATCTTTGATTGTGAACATAATTTATTAATAATGAGAACCAACAATTTAATCTTTTGTGCATGAGCTAAGACTCCATACACTATATTGTATACTACATAACTAAAAGGACACACATATAAAAAATAATCTATTTAAAACAGTACTTTATTGAATTGAATAAATTAAATAAATAATTATTATATAAAGAATAAAATATAATACTATGTCTAAATCACATGGTTAATAGTACATCCCAACAATCTCCCACTTAGACTCATAACTATGTGTCTACCACTCTAACACTCATTCCTTCTACATGCTTGTCAAAAATCTTTTGTGTCAAGCTCTTTGTAAATGGGTCTGCCAAATTGTGCTCTGACGTAAAACTAATTTACTTATAGGAATGTGCTTCATTAGATAGTCCTCTTCTAAAAGTCTGGCATTTGTCGTAACAATTACCTTCTTTTTTTTGGACAATAAAACAAATCACCTTAGTTCCTTTTGGATATCCAATATAAATGCATACTTCTGTCCTTAATTTCAATTTATCCGCTTTCTCTTTCAGTACATGTATTGGACAATCTCAAACCCGAATATGTCATAAACTTGACTTGCGCCCAGTCCACAATTCTATTGGAGTTGAAGATACTGACTTTGAAGGAACCAAATTTAGATTGTAGTTTTTTGTTTCTAAAGCATATCCCCAAAAGGAAGAAGACAAATCGTAATAACTTAACATTGATCTAACTATTTCCATAAGGGTGCTATTTTTTTCTACCATACCATTTTATTGTGGTGTTCATGGGGAAGATAACATAGATGTAATTCTATTATCTAATAAGTATTGTATGAATTCCGCGGAAGGTATTCACCACCACAATCAGATTGCGATGTTTTGATATATTTATCATGGCGTTTCTTCATTTCCATCTTAAATTCTATGAATTTCGCAAAGCATTCAGAATTACATTGCAACAGATAAATATATCCATATTTTAGGTAATCATCTGTCAAATTCACAAAATACTCAAAACCACTTCTTTCTTGTATATACATATGACCACACAAATCAAAGTCAGTTAATTCTAGCTTATTACCGGCTCTATTTCCTTTTGAGTAAAAATGTCTCTTGGTCATTCTGCCTTCTAAATAGGATTTGCATGTTGGTAGTGACTTCACTTTAGATAAACTCAAAGGTTCATCAGAGGCCTCTCTCAAAATCCAATTTAGATTTATATAGCCTAGACGTAAGTGTCATAAATAAGTCTGATTCAATTCATAAATACGTTTTCTTTTATGTGATAGATTAATGTTATTCAGTTCTTTTGGTTGTTGTAGCACATGAGGAGATATATCAAGAATGAAAAGGTCATGTACTCTAGACGCAGTATAGATAAAACATTTGTTAGTCTTAATAACAGCAAAGTTATTAGCAAAATAAACATTGGAATCAGCATACATTATTTTTGAAATTGAAATTAAACTCCTTCTAATAGAAGGAACATAGAGAACATCTTTTAAAATTAAAACTCTATCACTACTAAATGAAACTATAATATCTCCTAAAGCTAAAGCTGGTGTTGGCTCGCCATTGGCTTGAAAAACGCAAATTTCATTCTCACTTAGCCGGTGCATTTCCTGAAACCCCTACAAAGTAGTGCAAATGTGATTAGTGGCTCCCGAATCTACACACCAAAATATGATAGAAACAACCGCTAAACAAGTCTCAACGACATTTAAATTTGAATTACCTTGCTTAATAACTTTGCCAGATAGGCAAGGCATTACTTCTTGTGATGCCCAGGTTGCTTGCAATATAGCACTTGCCTTTGGTCTTTTTCGCACCAGCCGCACCACCAGGTGCCAGAATCTTTTGAGCCTTCTTCTTTTTCTTATTGCCTTTTTACTTAGAAATCGAAGCTTTGTCAACATTGAGTGCTACAATTGGAGCTTGTTGTCTGATAATAGATTATGCCGCTTGCAGCACATTCAACAATTTCGCTAGTGACAAATCTATTTTATTCATATTATAGTTCAAGCGAAACTGTTGAAAACTGCCAAGCAGGGTCTGCAGGACCATCTTCACTTGAGACTCCTTATCAATCACAGCTCCAAGGACCTCCAGTTTATTCAGAAGACACATCATCTTCAGAACATGGTCCATGATCGATGATCCTTCAGCCATATTGGTGTTAAAAAGGGCTGTCATGGTTGTCTGCTTCACTGCACGATTTTGCTTACCGAACATCTCTTTGAGACTTTCAAGCATATCATAAGCAGACCCCATAAACTGATGCTGATATTGTAAAACATTCTCCATAGAGGAAAGAATATAACATCGTGCCATCTTATCAACCTTAACCCATTTGTCATAGGCTTTAACCTGATCATCAGTAGCATTTTCAGGTTTTTCCAGGCACTTCTCAGTGATTATAAATTTGTAACCTTCAACAGTTAGGACAATATCAAGGTTCCTTTTCCAGTCAACATATTTCGGTCCTTCTAACTTGTTTTGGTTCAAAATTGAGGTAAGTAAGTTGAATGAAGACATGGTTAATCTCAGAGATATTCGCATTAAATAGATCACTAGTTATATATTTAGAATAACTAAATTCAAAATAGCACATTATACATATAGCACTGCTCATTGAATAGTTAGATTCGTTAGGGAAACTTAGCTATTCATGCAAAATATATGAGTGATGTAAGATATTAACCCCATAAATTTAAACAGGACCAACGAGTAAACTGTTAATTTAAGATAGGTAAATATCACTTTTATAAACTCTAGTTTCATTCAATCAACATGCAACGTAGTTGGAGACTTAATCAGATAATCAAATAACTAGAGGCAAAAACTACAGTAATCATCTATAATGAATTTATCCGATGATGAAAAAGACTTATGTCAACATATAAATTCATTATATTACTGTAAAACATGATTGAAAACAATGGGAATTGAACCCTAACATCACATATTTCTTTTTTTTTAAATTATTTAAAAATTTTCAGAAATAGAAAAATAGCCAAAACCCCATCTAAATGGCCCTGAATGCCCAAAAACTGACATACCTCATGGGCTAATATTACTCACTGGGCCATTTCCGATGAACCTACCAAATTTGAGCTCAATCAAAGTTCGACAGAATATCAGAATTCTAAAATTTCTAGAATTCTGTTTTTGGCATTTTAAGGGTTTTTATTTTAATTATTTTGACTTGTTCAAATCACATAATATACTTATGTATGTTAACACATAATTTTAAAACTTAAAATAAATTTTTTATTGTAATAAAAATGTGTTTAAACAGAATTGTAAAAATAGTATGTTTTTCACTAGCCAATTAATCCAAAATTATAGAATTAATATCATACAAAACAGTCAAACTTTTATTAATATAACACTGTAATTATAGACAAAATGCAATTAAAACATATTAATGGTATTAGTTTAATGTTTGTGCATATGTATATTAACCATAATTATAGAATTAATAGCATTCAAAACCACTGTCACGTTCTTATCAAAAAAATTGCTATTCAGCAAAAACGTATTTAATAGACTTTTCTTAAAATATAACACCACTGTTTATATATGTATGTATTAATTCATAATTTAAAATTACATAATTAAGATACTATTAAATACAATCATGTTTTTAATATAGAAAAATAATCCCAAACATGTATCAATAAATAACATATTTTAATATTACTTTATGCATGATGTATTACATTATCTACTTAGATGTAAGACGGCGTCTGACACCAATTGTTAGACCATGCGCATCAGAAGCAAGCATACAATTCAGGCATCAAATACATGTAAACTAGACAACGCAATAATAACGAGATTAGAAGCACTAACATCTTAAAATAGTTGCACAAATTTTCCAAACAACAAGAATCCAGGGTTGCAGCCTTCTGTTATTTGCCTAGTAAAATATTGGACGATTTTGCAATTGGGTGGACAAGAATAATACAATTGAAAGGTAAGTTATTAGATGAAACTAGTCTTTCTTTGATAGACCCGAAATTAAGCCACAATAGGGGCTCAAAAATGTGTAGGATTCTGCAAGTAGAATCCTACTCTAACTCAAAAGGATAACTTTTCTCCCAAGCTACTTTTTACCCAAGTCTGTTCGGGTTTTAACTAGGTATAGCAGGGGCGACAGAAATAATAAGAGGCTATTAATTATAGTATTAATTCGAAATTAGCATGAATTAATTCTTACTATAATTAATTATAATTTATTCCACTAAAAACTGCAATTGACCTCCTCGATATGAATTTTGAAAATTCACTAACACTTATTTTAACTCCCTATGTTAAGATTTAAAATACCAGTTAGTTAAATTAAATCACTAAAAATTTAATTTAATTAACTAATTAAATCCTTTATATTTCCGTTTAAACTATTTCATGTGACAGATACAAAATCTACTGGCCGAATTTTCATATGAAAACTTATAAGCTTACATAAAAGGGTATCATCGAACCCAAAACCAAGTCATGAATTCTATGAACTAATTATTATTTGTTATAAACTAAAGCAAAAGACAAGAACAATAGAGCAAGAACAATAGCAATAGAGAGAAGAGTAGAGAGAGTTCTTCTTATTGAGTTGAGAGGGGTGAATTACAATGGTAGAGAGCACCTCTATTTATAGGGAGGAGGAAGATCTTGCTACCAATAATAGGACTCTAAAATCTCTCTAATTAAATACATTAAAGACATTCACCTTAAATAGAAGTGTAAGAATCTTCTATTTCATAACACTCCCCCTTGAATGTCTATTCAATGATGTGCCTCATAAAACCTTAAAACCAAAACCCAATGGGAAAAATTAAAGTAAGGAAAAAGAGTACACATGTTTGAATATGCGCCTATTGGTTGCCTCGTTAAAAACCTTGCAAGGAAAACCCAGTGGGACAAAACCTTGTAAGGGAAAAAGAGTGCAACGCGCATTGACTTCCCCTAATGAGTACGTCAATTTATATTCTTGAGCATTTGCATTCCAATCTTGTGCATCATCTTCAAAACGATCTTTGGTAGATGCTTGATGAATAAATCAACCATATTGACTTGAATAAATATTCCACACCTTGAAATCATCATTCTTGATGGATATAAACATCTTCATATAATGTCGTGGAATAGCTCTTCAATATCTCCATAGATGCATTCTCAATGCCATCATGCTTATAGTTATAGCAAGATACATATGTACACAAATTGTACTTAGGATGTGGTACTTCAGGACCAAGAATTGCATATGCTTCAAGCAACTTAAATCTTTCAAGTTAAGTCATGTAAGTCACATAATAGACTTTAGCTGCATATCAAACTTTCATTAGTGATACTAAACAAATAAGATATCGAAAACTGACTATACATACCTTTGACTTTATACTTTCAAGCATTTGAACTATAGGTTCAAAACTTCATGTCTTTCATATGGAATCAATTCTTCTTGAATTGTATCTCTTCCATTTAGTTGCTTTCTTTGAGTCAGCAAATGCGTATAGCTTGCTTTGCAATATGTTGCAATTGAATTATCCCTTTTATGAACTTCAGGTTCATATCATGATGTTCGGGGATATACATATACAAATGATAATTCATCCCATGTAACCTTTTCTCAAGTGTTTATCATGTCTCCCCCTCATGTTAGTAAAACTAACATGTTTCCTCAACTTTGGAAAATCATCTTTGTGCATTATGTCAATATACATAGCACCTTAATAATAAGATGAAATTATTTGGTTCCTGACCCTGAACCACTTTTGAGGGGAGAATATACTCTCGTATACAACTTATATCAAACTGATATATATATAACTTAGTTCTCATAAGAAACAGTTTAGCTATTAAGTGGAAGCACTCAATAATTATCTTGCTAAACCAACTTTAATATAAACCAACTTATCAAGATGAACTGTCTTGAGTAGAGAATCTGGAAACTATGCTCGAAGTTAGATTACTGAGCGATTTACCTCGCAAGCACTGCCAGGCTGCGGGTTAATAACAATGGCGCATGTAACCATATCATAGATGCATCATATGTGGTATACATGACAGGTGAATGGGCCCATATTCACCTTTGATATTTCCAGAATCAAGGGGCTTCAACCCGAACTCTTTAGTTGGTCAGTTCATTACTGAGAACAAGAACTTCTAGTTCTTTGATATTCACCTATGTGAATTTGCACATCATACTTCAAATGAGATGGCTAACACGAATGTCAACTGAATAAATTATCAATATTGGTAAATTTCAAATTTACACCATGACATGTGCACTTATCAATAAACTTCGGGTTTATTATGACATGGGTTTTATACCAATAGATATCCACTTTATTGTGGCATTCTTTCTTTTGTGTAGTACAAACTGGAGAACAAAGCGGGTAGCTTTTCATATACAAATTACCCCGCTACAAGTTGTAGTAATAGGAGAATCAAAGCCTTCCTTTATTTATAGTCTCAATATCATCAATCGCCTTCGCGTGTACTTTTGGAAACTGAATAAGTTTCTTTGAGACTTACTACAGCACAATAGTAAGTTGTGTTTCTCCAACATAGTAATAATTGGCTCTTCGAGAGCTCTCAATTAATTTTGTACTACCACAGACTGAGGTTCGAGATCCTCACATTCTTGCATTCCGTATTTTCAAGAGTCTCAGGCTCAATAGATTCTTCGTGAATCTCGGAATTAATCAAATCATGAGCGTCCTCATGTGATTCTTTCATAGTGTCATTTAGATCGTTCTTTTTCCTCTTTCTAGGATTTCGATCTTTGGAACCTAATGGTCTGCCACGCTTCTGGCGTGCATTTGACTCATTGGATATGACACTAGATATTTGTCCAATAGGGACTTCAATACGGATCGGAACATTTTCCGCGTGAATGTGGGATTTCGTTATCCTCTTCAAGTCCGTAAATGCGTCAGGCATTTGATTTGCTATTCTTTGCAAATGGATACTCTTTTGTACCTCTTTCTTTCAAATAGAGGTATGTGGATCAAGATGAGATAATGATGCATTTTTCCACAAAATTTCTCGTTTGGTTTCACCAACTTCTCCCCCTAATTTTGGGAAAAGTGTCTCATCCAATTGACAGTCTGCAAATAGTGCAGTGAACAAATCTCCTGTCAATGTTTCGAGGTAGCGAATAATGGAGGACGCGTCAAACTCAACATATATTCCTAACCTCCTTTGTAAACCCATTTTGGTGCGGGATGGCGGTGCTACAGGCACATATACTGCGCATCCAAAGCTTCTTAAATGGGATATATTGGGTTCATGACCCAAAACCAATTGCAATGGGGAATATTTGTGTCAATTCGTCAGTTAGAGACGAACTAGCATTGCTGCATGCAACATGGCGTGACCCCAAACCGAAGTGGGCAGCCGACGAACTAGTATTGCTTCATGCAAAATGGCATGACCCCAAACCGAAGTGGGCAGCCGACAAACTAGTATTGTTGCATTCAAAATGGCGTGAACCCAAGTCGAAGCGGGCAGCCTCGTTTTCATGAAGAATTCAAGATTATTCTCATCTATTGTCTCAATATGATATCCATTTTGAATGATATCTTTAAAACTCAACAAGTTCCTTTTAGACTTGGAGGAGAACACTTTGATTGATATCATTAAAACTCAACAAGTCCTTCTTAGACTTGGAGGAGAACATTGCATTCTCTATGATTAACGACATGCCTTTGGGCAGAGTTACAATTGCTCTTCTGGAGCCTTCAATCAATTTACTACTTCCATAGATTGTAGTAATGTTTGCCTTACACAATTACTCTTCTTTTCTTTGAGTATTGTATGTGTAGTACATGAATCAACTAGGCAAATACTTTTACAATTGGACGTTGGTCCAAGTTCGCTTTGTGAGATATCCATATTTGCTATCCCATAGTTTAACATACAAAAGAAATACACGAACATAGGAATAAACAAGTTCAATTCTTTTGTGTCACATAATATCTTCAAAAATCTGCTACTAACAGTTGGCTAACAAAATCAGATATGTTATCCATAATCAATTCCTTTGCAGTTTGAAAATTTCAGCGTTTTTCATAAGACAATCGATTATTACACACACACAATCGATTGTTGGAACATAGACAATCGATTGTTAAACACACACAATCGATTATTTGTTATTTTTGAAAAACTTCAGATCACACTGTCTTAAGACAATCGATTGTTCGATATAGACAATCGATTGTGGATGATTTTTGAAAAATTCCGGACCTCACTGTTTCAAGACAATCGATTGTTAGACAAAGACAATCGATTGTTGGCTATTTTTGAAAAATTCCAGAACACACTGTTTCAAGACAATCGATTGTTAGCCAAAGACAATCGATTGTTGATCAATTGTTTTTCAACTTTAATGCGAAAATAGTTGATAATCGACTAGTTTTTCAGGCTAGTCGATTACCCCCACTGGAAAATAAAAGTTTTATTGATATTTGAGCATATTGAAGATATTCTAAAGAACTACTGCTAACATTGCATCATGAACTAGCTAATACGAGCTAATACTAATGACTATTAGATTATTCACTAACTAATACAAATAAGTAGAACAAAATCAAATAACTCCATCTTCTTTCATCATGGTCCCATCGCCGATTAGGTGGTCTATTTTCCCCTCGGGTTGCTCAAAGAAGTCTGCCACATCCAGGTGGGTGATGTCCTCATTGTCGTCATAGACAAAGTTTGTTTCAGGGCCTTTTCTCTTTCGAGATGCTTGATAAAGGTCAACCAAGTGTCTTGGTATACGGCAAATCTTTGACCAGTGCCCTTTTCCACCGCAACGATAACATATAGTTTCTGAACTATTTGCCTTAGGATCTTCGGGATCCCGTTTCTGCTTTCGGTGGTTATCTCTCTTTGGGGGGTGACGGACTTCTTTGGAATTTCTTCCTTGTCCACGTCCTTGGCTTTGACCCCGTTTATGACCGTGATCATGGTCCCTTTTATGTTTGGCATAATGCGAGTGCACCATATCTGCTTCAGGCAGTGGTGTAGACCCAGTTGGTCTATTTTCGTGATTTCTCATGAGCAGGTCATTATTTCGCTCAGCCACTAGTAAGAGAGAAATCAGTTCAGAGTACTTCGTAAAGCCTTTCTCTCGGTACTGTTGCTGCAGTACCATATTGGAGGCATGAAACGTTGTAAACGTTTTCTCAAGCATATCGTAATCGGAGATGTTATCTCCACATAGCTTCAGTTTAGAAGTAATTCTGAACATAGCAGAATTATATTCAGAAACGGACTTAAAGTCCTGTAGCCTCAGATGGGCCCAATCATATCGTGCTTGTGGCAGAGTGACCAACTTCAGGTTGTCATATCTCTCCTTTAAGCTGTTCCACAAAACGAGTGGATCCTTGACGGTGAGATATTCAATCTTCAAACCTTCGTCAAGGTGGTGGCGCAAGAAAATCAAGGCCTTCGCACAATCTTGGGTGGATGCTTTTTCTTTATCTTTGAGGGTGTCTCCGAGACCCATAGCATCTAGGTGGATTTCAGCATCCAACACCCATGTCATATAGTTCTTGCCCGAAATTTCAAGGGCAACGAACTTTCTTTTCATAATGTCAGACATACTCGAAAATTAAATTAGGAAGATGGAAAATACCTTGGATTTTCGAGAATGATACTTGAGACGGTAGAGTCTCGTGCTGATAACGTGTTATAAACTAAAGCAAAAGACAAGAACAATAGAGCAAGAACAATAGCAATAGAGAGAAGAGTAGAGAGAGTTCTTCTTATTGAGTTGAGAGGGGTGAATTACAATGGTAGAGAGCACCTCTATTTATAGGGAGGAGGAAGATCTTGCTACCAATAATAGGACTCTAAAATCTCTCTAATTAAATACATTAAAGACATTCACCTTAAATAGAAGTGTAAGAATCTTCTATTTCATAACATTATTATAAATATTATTTATTATTTCAATCTATTAGACATATACTAACTCTAAATAGAGTCGTGCCTTTTGATAAATCAAAATAATAAATAGATTACATTGATCATGATAATTATATCAAGATTAGAAGTATAAGCTCATTTAATGAATTAGAGAAAATATTTTATATATTCAGTACAAAAATATCTTTTCTCTACTTGGTCCGTTCAATATACACTAGGTATACAAGTGCAAGAAGTTGGAGCAAAACTACTCCCATAATCAAGACAAATTTATACGATAATCTTGTGCTACAATCATCAAGATATTTTGTCTAACAATATCTTTGATTGTGAACATAATTTATTAATATTGAGAACCAACAATTTAATCTTCTGTGCATGAGCTAAGATTTCATACACTAAATTATCTACTACATAACTAAAAGGACACATATGTAACAAATGATATATTTAAAATAGTACTTTATTGAATTAAATAAATTAAATAAAAAATTATTCCATAAAAAATAAAATATAATACTATATTTAAACTGCATGGTTAATAGTATATCCCGATATATTCCTCTTCGAGAAGCACTGATAGCTGGATGATAGGCCTTATATCTGTAGGTGCAAATATTCCAAATTCTTTTTAATTATATATACAATGGACAGTATAACAAATTTCGACAATATTGTGTGATAAATTATTACAATATTTATATGTTATCAATTAAAATTATTATACAAAATTACTACTACTTTGTATGTCATCTTACTCATCTTACAATATTTATAGAGTATGAAATTATGCATGTTAGTGCATAAAAATTAAACTCCTAATCAGTTAGATATCCGATGCAGGGAATTCAACGAAAAAATTAATTTTATAGAACACTCTCAAATACTATTCAGTAGCGGATTTAGCTTATAAATTACGGGATTATTTTAATTCAGTGGCTTTTTCTTTTAGGCCATGCGTACGTATTAAGAAATCAACTAATAAATAATATCTAATTATGAACAATTACTATTATATATTAACTTGAATTCATAATAGAAACTCAAAAACTTTAAATATTGGATCCCCGGCCTCTTTAATCCATGAAAGACAATTAATGTATATTGTGATTTTTCCGTGATCATATATCAAGAAGGTGAGCAAGCTTGACAATTCTCTTCTCTTTTTTTTTTAATTAAAAAAAAAGTTTTGCTGCTTTCTTTAATTATTATTTTCCTCCACCTCTTTGTGATGGGAATTTGTCAACTTAATAATTTAAACTGCATAACTTTAGTTACATACTTGGATTTCAATCAAGAAATGGAAGCAACTTTCTACAATTTCGGCCTTCATCACCTTTGTTATTTTGCATTTTATAGGCTGTTTCGTACAGACCAACCAAAAAATTCTAAACCACAATTATCTCCTTTAGAATTTAAAAAAAAAAATCCATCAGTACTGGTTTGTTGATTTTTTTTAATTATCTGCTATTCAAACTCACCATTCGACTAATTTAAATTCACATTCCGTATGACCCATTAAAGAAAAGTATTTCCTATGAGCTTTTTAATTCCTAAAAGTTGAGCTCGAAACCTCTTATTACGGTCTGAAAAATTACATTTATCCCACCACTATCGTTGGTGGTAGATTTTTCAGATGTTACATTGTACAGTACTAAATTTGGACAAGATTCTTTCAAATCAATTCCTAGTGTAACGTAAAGAATAGACACTATAAGAACCCTAGTAGACCACACAATATAATAAAGGAATCCGATTATTTTAAAGTTCTCTCAATTAAGAACTTTACAGCTTCATGAATGTCATCAAACAATATTTAATTAGTTTAGTAATTTTCAAGAAACTTAAACTTCGTTAATCTTGCTAACTAAACTGTCGGCAATCAAGGATTCATAATTAGAATGTATTTAATATTATAAATTCGGTATAGATTGCAATGCTTTGCACGTGGGAAATACGTAGAGAATTTTCATTAATTAATATTTAAATAAGAGGCAAAGATAATGATGATTATGAAAAGGAGAGGATCTGTTGGTGTGATGCAAATCATTCACCATATATGATGTGAATGACAAAATTAGTGACATTTGCTTAATAGGAAGCTGAATTTGAAAGTAATATGCAAATCATTCCAAAAAAGACTCTTATCAGAAGAAAGTGAAAAAAGCTAGAATGATTATTCTTAGCTTTGATGGTAAGCAACCCCACTTCCAATCGAAAGATTGTGAGTTTGAGTCTCCCCAAGAGCAAAGTGAGAAGTTCTTGGAGGGAAGGATACGACCCAATGGTAGGGGTAAGATCTGCGTATACACTACCATCCCGAGACCCAACTAAGTGGAATTATACTGAATTGTTGTTGTTATTTTTTAGCTTTAAGGGGGCAAGGAATGGTGGGGGTGGGGTAACGGGGAGGCATGGGGCCTACCAAGTGATTAAGTAAGTAATTAATGAGGAAAGACATAAGTGTTTGGCTTTAATCCATGGTTAGTTTAAGTTTAGAGTTTAACTTATAGTATGAGTTTTTATATCAGGTTGGGTCGTTTTATGCTGGGTACTTCCTCATGTTTACTCGAGTTATCTCATGACGCCTCTTTTGGTACACTTACCTATAATGATAAAATAAGAAAGATATATTACGTTGGTACTCGGTTGAGTATGTTACTAGGTACTCGTTGCGGTCCGTCGATTTAGGTCGTGACAAAAGTAAGCATATTACATGCTATCAATAGGCGGAGCTAACCCTCTCTTTACGGGTTCGGCCGAACCCTGTACCTTTTGTGCAAACTTTGTATTTGTCTTATGAAATTTATTAAATGTGTACAAATTATTATTTTAGAATCAAGTAACTTTAAAAAACTAGAATCCTGAACCCATAAGCTTTAAACCTTGGCTCCGCCTCTGACTATCAATATATTTCAACAAGGCAGATGCTAATCTAGGATTTCTAGAGGATGGATGCACTATTACAAAAAAGTGGATCTAGAATATCTATTTGGTTGAAACTATAATCTCTTATCTTAAATTCACTACACTTTTGAAATTATAGGTTTAAAATTATATTATTTATGAAATTTTAGTGATTTTATCTTAATATCTATACTTCGTGTCGAAAATAAGACCGTCTAGAGTAGTATTTGAACCATCAATTTCACTTGTAAAGGTACACCCAGTAATTATTGCATTATAGGAGTCTTTGAACATCAGTGCACACATATATATTTAAGTAATTTTAAAAAAATATAATATTATTATACATGATTAAGGAAGAGAAGTATGGATTCACGTGAATCTATATGCATTAACCTAAATACTCCCCTGGTTATAGTAGGTAATCCGCCTTATTATTCAAATTATAAATAGAACTTTATTTGGATATGCTTACGTATTGTTATCTTTTTAAGTGATATGATAATGTAAAAAAAAAAAATTTACGATCAATATATAGAATTAAATTAAACTCATAACTAATTAAGCTAATAGGTCACAGATGGAATGTCTCTACCACAAGCTCTTTCACTTAATTAAATGTGGTCCTCATGATACTTGCCTTACTGCTTCTAACATTAATCTTTTTTGTACGATTAACATTGATGTTTCATGTTATAAGTAAGTAATTAGAGACATTAGTCAATCTCATCATTTCCCTGTCAATTTAAAATCTTTTCCTAGACCTTTATTTCCATCATTGGATGTTTAATCTCTCCTAGGCCTATTGGTCTCACTCTGGACCCCTATTCCCTTCATTTGAAGCCTACTATTCGTTATTTTTATATTGTTTAATTTAAAAATTAATAGAAGAATAGGGTAACATCTACCACTTCTACAAGGTACATACTATGGTCTTTTGATCATTTAGTACTTATAAAGATTCTGATGATGCATAGGTTTTGGTTATATGTTAGAGATTTTGATGCTGTACTGGTCATAGTTATATGGAATCTTCGCACAAATAACCGATCAAATTTACTATCTATTTTTTTCTAACCAATGTATACAAATTATATACTGATTTTACATTGTTATACACATATTATATACATATATTATATATCGTTCTACAAATTTTATAAAGCGTGTAGTTGCTATTAATTCCATATTATCTTATTACTAATAATATTTATTCTATTAACTTAGATTATTTGGTGCAAAACAAGTACTGTGAATTTGTTGGGATGCAAACAAAGCTCCCACACCAGAAGAAAAGAGAAAAAGAGACCAACATATAGATGATTACCCAACCCCATTAGTATGAGACCTTTTGGGAGATGCCCAAAAACAAATCCGTGAGGGCTTGGCCCAGAGCGAAACAATATCATACTAATGCGGGGTTGGAGTGAGGATACGCGCGGTCCCATCAAGATACGCACGGTCCCATCAAGATACGTGCGGTCTCTACAAGTGGTATCAGAGCCCAGGTTCGGAGGGCGGAGTAGCGGACCGACGCATGCGGAGTTCTCGACGGTGTGTCAAACTGGACAAGAGGTGATCTCCGGGCTAGCGGGGTAAGGTGTCTGCGGAAATGCCTTGTGTCGAAAGTCTTCCCGACAGAAACAGTTGGTCGGGCGGCGGGTCCCGCGGTAGTTTCGGCGGTACAAGATGGGTGGCAGATCGAAAATGGATATTCGTTGGAAGGGAGGTCACGGGATTGTGTGTTCGTTTGTTTGAGGGGAGGTTTGTTGGGATGCAAACAAAGCTCCCACACCGGAAGAAAAGAGAAAAAGAGACCAACATATAGATGATTACCCAACCCCATTAGTATGAGGCCTTTTGGGAGATGCCCAAAAACAAATCCGTGAGGGCTTGGCCCAGAGCGGACAATATCATACTAATGCAGGGTTGGAGTGAGGGTAAGCGCGGTCCCATCAAGATACGCGCGGTCTCTACAAGAAATTTCCTCCTTCTTCTTTGTCAACAATGGCTGCAAGCAGCCCATATTTTTTCTCTGTTTTGATTAAAAATTGTCAAGAAAGGTGTGCAAGGCTGCCAAATTTTTGCCTATAAAATGAGAGCTTCGGCTCTCATTTTGATACACCAACAGAAAGAGAGAAAAAGAGTAAGGTTTCACAGACAGGGTATAAGAAAATAGTCTGTGAGGAAAATAGAGAGTGAGCGATATTGCAGTGAGGTGAAAATATCAAAAGAGGTTTATTTTCTTTTGAGTGTTTTAGTGGTCTTTGGAGTATTTTACTCGGACCTACAAAGTGTAAAATTCTTTACTATAGTGATATCAGTTGCTCCTCTCAGGGCCGTGGTTTTCCACGTAAAAATCTTGGTGTCATTATTACTCTTTTATTCTTGTTAATTACCGTATCTCGGTGCTACATTATTATTCCGCTTTTATTACCGTGAATATTATTTTGGTAGGGGATTTATTCCCAACAACTGGTATCAGAGCACAGGTTTTGCTCGTTCATTAAAATACTATTCACTGTCGGTAGTACTATACTCGGTGGAAAATAAAAATGTCCGGAGTAAAGTACGAGGTAGTTAAATTCAACGGAGATAACATTTTCTCAACATGGCAAAGAAGGATGAGGGATCTGCTCATCCAACAAGGATTACACAAGGTAGTAGTTACTGATGCCAAAAAGCCTGATACCATGAAAGCTGAGGATTGGGCTGACTTGGATGAAAGAGCTGCTAGTGCAATCAGGTTGCACTTATCGGATGATGTGGTAAATAACATCATTGATGAAGACACTGCACATGAAATTTGGACAAGGTTGGAAAGCCTATACATATCCAAAACGTTGACAAATAAATTGTACCTGAAGAAGCAGTTATACGCCCTACACATGGGTGAAGGTATGAATTTTTTGTCGCATTTAAATGTATTTTAATGGACTAATCACACAGCTTGCCAACCTCGGAGTAAAAATCGAGGAAGAAGATAAAGCCATCTTGATATTGAACTCGTTGCCATCTTCGTACAATAATTTGGCAACAACCATCCTGCACGGTAAGACTACTATTGAGTTGAAAGATGTCACATCGGCTCTTTTACTCAATGAGAAGATGAGAAAGAAACCCGAAAATCAAGGACATGCTCTTATCACATAAGGTAGAGGCAGGAGTTATCAAAGGAGTTCCAGCAACTATAGTAGATCCGGAGCTCGTGGAATGTCAAAGAATCGATCCAAATCAAAAGCCAGAAATTGCTACAACTGTAATCAACCAGGTCACTTCAAAAGAGATTGCCCAAATCCAAGGAAGGTCAAAGATGAAACTAGTGGCCAGAAGAATGACGACAACACAGGTGCCATGGTGCAAAACAATGACAGTGTTGTCCTCTTTATAAATGATGAAGAGGAATGCATGCACCTGTCAGGTCCAGAAACGGAATGAGTGGTTGACAGGGCGGCATCTTACCATGTCACACCGGTAAGAGATCTTTTTTTAAATATGTAGCAGGTGATTTTGGCACCGTGAGAATGGGTAATACAAGTTACTCCAAGATTGCGGGGATTGCTGACATTTGTATCAAAACAAATGTCGGATGCACATTGGTTCTAAAGGATGTGCGGCATGTACCTGATTTGCGGATGAACTTAATCTCGGGAATTGCTTTGGACCGAGATGGATTCGAGAACTATTTTGCAAATCAAAAGTGGAGACTTACCAAGGGATCATTGGTGATTGCAAAGGGAGTTGCTCGTGGCACGTTGTACATGACAAATGCAGAAATATGCCAAGGTGAATTGAATGGGGCACAAGATCAGATTTCTGCAGATTTGTGGCATAAAAGAATGGGCCATATGAGCGAGAACGGATTGCAGATTCTTGCTAAGAAATCACTCATTTCTTATGCCAAAGGTACAACGATAAAACCTTCTGACTATTGTTTATTTGGTAAACAACATAGAGTGTCATTTCAGACATCGTCTGAAAGAAAGTTGAATATACTTGATTTAGTATATTCTGATGTTTGTGGCCCAATGGAAATTGAATCAATGGGCGGTAACAAATCTTTTGTTACTTTTATTGATGATGCTTCACGAAAATTGTGGGTTTATATTTTGAAAATCAAAGATCAGGTGTTTCAAGTTTTCCAGAAGTTTCATGATGTAGTAAAAAGGGAGACAGGTCAAAAGTTAAAGCGTCTCCGAAGTGACAATGGAGGAGAGTACACTTCAAGGGAATTTGAAGAGTATTGTTCAAGTCATGGGGTCAGACATGAAAAGACAGTTCCTGGAACCCCACAACACAATGGTGTAGCAGAGAGGATGAACCGCACTATCGTGGAGAAGGTGAGAAGCATGCTCAGAATGGCTAAACTACCTAAGTCATTTTGGGGTGAAGCAGTTCAAACAACATGTTACCTAATCAATAGGAGTCCATCAGTTCCATTGGCGTTTGACATCCCAGAAAGAGTTTGGACCAATAAGGAGGTGTCCTACTCGCATCTAAAGGTGTTCGGTTGCAGAGCTTTTGCACATGTACCGAAAGAGCAGAGAACAAAGTTGGATGATAAATCTGTTCCCTGCATATTTATCGGATATGGAGATGAAGAGTTCGGATACAGATTGTGGGATCCTGTAAAGAAGAAGGTCATCAGAAGCAGAGATGTAGTCTTCCGAGAAAGTGAAGTTGGAACTGCTGCTGATATGTTAGAAAAGGCGAAGAATGGTATAATTCCTAACCTTTTTACTATTCCTTCTATTTCTAACAATCCCACAAGTGCAGAAAGTACGACCGATGAGGTTGCCAAGCAGGGGGCAACCTGGTGAGGTTATTGAGCAGGGGGAGCAACTTGATGAAGGTGTCGAGGAAGTGGAGCACCCCACTCAGGAAGAAGAACAACCTCAACCTCTGAGGAGATCGGAGAGGCCAAGGGTAGAGTCATGCAGGTACCCTTCCACAGAGTATGTCCTCATCAGTGATGAAGGGGAGCCAGAAAGTCTTAAGGAGGTGTTGTCCCATCCAGAAAAGAACCAGTGGATGAAAGCCATGCAAGAAGAGATGGAATCTCTACAGAAAAATGGCACGTACAAGCTGGTTGAACTTCCAAAGGGGAAAAGACCACTCAAATGCAAATGGGTCTTTAAACTCAAGAAAGATGGAAATGGAAAGCTGGTCAGATACAAAGCTCGATTGGTGGTTAAAAGCTTCGAACAGAAGAAAGGTATTGATTTTGACAAAATTTTCTCACCTGTTGTCAAAATGACTTCTATTCGAACAAATTTGAGCTTAGCTGCTAGCCTAGATCTTAAAGTGGAGCAGTTGGATGTGAAAACTGCATTTCTTCATGGAGATTTGAAAGAAGAGATTTATATGGAGCAGCCAGAAGGATTTGAAGTAGCTGGAAAGAAACACATGGTGTGCAAATTGAATAAGAGTCTTTATGGATTAAAGCAGGCACCAAGGCAGTGGTATATGAAGCTTGACTCATTCATGAAAAGTCAAACATACATAAAGACCTATTCTGATCCATGTGTATACTTCAAAAGATTTTCTGAAAATAATTTTATTATATTGTTGTTGTATGTGGATGACATGTTAATTGTAGGAAAAGACAAGGGGTTGATAGCAAAGTTGAAGGGAGATCTGTCCAAGTCATTTGATATGAAGGACTTGGGCCCAGCACAACAAATTCTAGGGATGAAGATAATTCGAGAGAGAACAAGTAGAAAGTTATGGCTATCTCAGGAGAAGTACATTGAACGTGTACTAGAACGCTTCAACATGAAAAATGCTAAGCCAGTCAGCACACCTCTTGCTAGTCATCTAAAATTGAGCAAAAAGATGTGTCCTACAACAGAGGAGGAGAAAGGGAACATGGCTAGAGTTCCTTATTCTTCAGCAGTCGGAAGCTTGATGTATGCAATGGTATGTACTAGACCTGATATTGCTCATGCAGTTGGTGTTGTCAGCAGGTTTCTTGAAAATCCTGGAAAGGAACATTGGGAAGCAGTCAAGTGGATACTCAGGTACCTGAGAGGCACCACGGGAGATTGCTTATGTTTTGGAGTATCGGATCCAATCTTGAAGGGCTATACGGATGCTGATATGGCAGGTGACATTGACAACAGAAAATCCACTACCGGATATTTGTTTACTTTTTCAGGGGGAGCTATATCATGGCAGTCGAGGTTGCAGAAATGCGTTGCGCTCTCTACAACTGAAGCAGAATATATTGCCACTACTGAAACTGGCAAAGCAACATATGGCTCAAACGATTCCTTCAAGAGCTTGGATTGCATCAGAAGGAGTATGTCATCTATTGTGACAGTCAAAGTGCAATAGACCTTAGCATGAACTCTATGTACCATGCAAGGACCAAATACATAGATGTGAGATATCACTGGATTCGTGAGAAAGTGACGGACGAATCTTTACATGTCAAAAAGATTCACACAAGCGAAAATCCTGCGGATATGCTGACCAAGGTGGTACCAAGGAACAAGTTTGATCTATGCAAAGAACTTGTCGGCATGCATTCAAACTAGAAGGCGGTGTTATTCCCTCTAGATAAATGGGACTGGAGAGGGAGATTAATGGGGTCCATCCCCTTTAATCAAGGAAGAAAAAATTTCTTCCCTCTTCTTGTCAACAATGGCTGCAAGCAGCCCATATTTTTTCTCTGTTTTGATTAAAGGGGATGGACCCCATTAGAATTTCCATATAAAATGAGCATATTGACCTTGCATTGAAACAGAGGCCGATTTAGAATTTAAATTTTATGAATTCAGATTTAAAATTTTATAATATTTCATCTAATTTAACGAGTTCAAAATCTATTATTTATAATTTCTAGCAGATATATAGGTTTTGCGCCGAAATTATGAATTGAAGTGAAACCATAGCTTTTATACTATATACGCGAATTAATATGATGTCACTGCTTGTAGGGGTGTTCATTGGCCGGATTGGGCGGCTTTTTACTCTAACGGTTTGGCTTAACGGTTATCGGCTTTTAAATGTATTCATCCGTTAGCCACCCGATAAGATATCGGGCGGATTGGTATCGGGTTAGCTCTTATCGGGCAGTTACTGGGCGGTTTATCGGTTTAATACCTAAGGGCTCAAATGTATTCTGTCCGCACTCTAGGACATAACTAAAATTTCCTGTGCATGACATTCAAAGGCATCTGACCTTGCCATGGATTTTACAATTGACAATGAAACAAAGAAAAAGAGAAGATAAGATACATTGTCAGGTTTACAACAATTGGTCACAAATTTTTCAAGATACAGTGTGCCCATAGCATAGGCAAGAAAGATAAGAGGTTCTTTCCCCACTTCTCCTGCAACGAAAACCAAAGTTGACACTAAGTTAACTCTCTCATAATAAAATGAAGATGATAAAGTCTCATAATATATTAGTCTGAGAACTACAACCTTGCTAATAACAGAACCTAGTCAAAGCAAAAGATTCACAGAGGCAATACGAACTGGTCGCAAGTAAGACGGGGTGCTGGTGTTACACTTGCATCAGGTCAGGTAGGGATAACAAAGTGACTGAAAGAACCTCTAACTTTAGAGAACCTACTGTATATTTAATATATATATAATTATATAAATAAAAATAAATTTTATATATATATATATATATATATATATATATATATATATATTCTTAACGTGTTAACGGATTACCCGTTAAGAAAATTGAATAATCCGCCCCCAATCCGATAAGCCGTTAATAAAAAAATTTTAATCCGTTCCTCGTCCGTTAAGCCGTTACCACTAAGCCATTAAGCTTCGGTTTCGGATTGGTTTTTGGTTTCGGGTCGGTTTTGAACACCCCTAACTGCTTGTTTAATTTACAAATCCGTCTCCTTTTTCTTCTTCTTCTTTTTTTTTTTTTTGTGTACACAAGGAGCAGAAGGAAATGTAGCAAAAAGAAAAAAACAGAAATTAGACAAGAGTTTGAAAGATTGAGGTAGGTGGAAATGGTGATTATTTTCTATTTTCAAGACTTTGATAATCTAATCGCCATATTAAGCCATTTCTTTCACCAAAAGCAGTTATGTGCTTCATCTAAAAGAAGCAAAGAATTTAAGGCAAATCTATGAATTTTGTCTTCTATGAAAAATACAACTCATTCATTTAAAAAAGATAAAAATAAAGAGGGAATGATAACAATAGTTGGTGAGCTTTGAATGGACAATTCTATTGATTCTCATGCTACATTACATCAACAATTACTATCCAGTATAACCCCACAAAGTGGGATCTGGGGAGGATAATATATAGACAAGTCTTACCCCATACCCGAAAGGACAGAAAGGATGTTTCCAATCGACCATCGGCTCAGAGAAGGAAAAGAAAAACAAAAACAAAAATGAGCATTCTCATGCTACATTGTTCTCCTTTGACAATCATATTGCTCACGCAAATAGAAACATATCAAGCATTTTAGCATTACTGTGTTTGATAACTATGTTTATAGAAAAGTTTAAACATTGAATTAACTTCACTTAGTCCAGAAAGGACAAACTAGGAAAAATTTACTTCAAATATTGAAATGGTGTTTGGTATTCGTTTTCGCCGGAAGTCCTACTTTAGGTCTAATCTCTCTACTAAAGGTAATTTATCCGGTGTTTGAACCGAGATCTATAATTAAAAATGAATTAAGTACAAATTATCCCACTATAATGTTTAATAGTGATTCTTTTATTAGTCAAGGAGATGATATTTGTACTTTTCGAGTATATGGGTAAGGGTAGCAAACGGGCATGTCGGGTCATATATGAATAGGTAGAAAATGAGTTATGTACAGACGGATAAATTATCAGATCCGATCCATAGTTAATCCAGATAGAAAATAGGTAAACGGCGAATAACATGGATATCCATACTATCCATAATTTCTTGAATAAGATTTGGGAGAATTCTCAGTCTCCCAAAATTGAGTAACCCCTAATTTGAGTCTTTACAATTGTAAAAATAAAACCTATTAGTTATCTATTTTCTAATAAATAGTGTAGTGTTTATCCATATTTGGCCCGTTTTTAAATATACATTATCCGACCTATTATGAGTGGATAACTATTTTCTTTTAATCTGTTTTGCCATCACTATATATGGGTAGGTGTAAATTACACTCCCTCCAGCACGGGAAGTTTTATCAATGGGCAGCTAGGCAAAGGGGCTTGGCCCTGTTGCCCTACGCGACTGGCAAATATATTCGGATATTTTCTTTAATAAGAATGTTGAGTTGTCCCACATCGGAGGGATTTGAGGTCCTTGGTCTCCTTATATGGCTTGGCAATCCTCACCTCATAAGCTAGCTTTTGGGGTTGAGTTAGGCCCAAGGTCCATTCTTATCATGGTATCAGAGCCCGGCCCATCCCAATTATCGTTACGATATTGGGCCCCCATTTATGTTGTCCACGCTCCAGAGATCTGGGCGTGAGGGGGGGTGTTGAGTTGTCCCACATCGGAGGGATTTGAGGTCCTTGGTCTCCTTATATGGCTTGGGCAATCCTCACCTTATAAGCTAGCTTTTGGGTTGAGTTAGGCCCAAGGTCCATTCTTATCAAAGAAAAATTTAAAAGTGATATTTTCAACGCGAAATACCGACCTTATTGTCCTAGTCAGCTCGTCTTGCTCGCAGTTGGCATATTTCTCTTAATTATTATCCATTTATTCTGGAATAATCTTTTTAGGCTCCAATATTACTAACCTTTTTTAGTTGCTTAAAAAAAGCTTGATCTTTAGAAAAATATCACCCTCCAACAATTCGAAAGACTACTAGAAGCTATTATTGCTTTATATCATTTAAAATTTGATTGACGTTTTCAGACTAACTACTCCAATTTATTCCATCTTTAATTTATATTATTTAAATATTTATAACAATCTATTAAGACATTGAGCTTTCTCTAACTCCTTTTTGGATTCTTTCACTTCCCACTCACTCAAGAGGAATAACAATGTTTCCACTTACTCTTCACTCGACTCAAACTTCCAACCTATTATTGATTGTGGAGGTGCTCTACACTAAAGCAAACCTCACTAATCACTTCGTAAATATTAAATTACCTTAAAAGATTTGAATTAAAAGAGTATTAGATAAGTGGATAGTTAATTAGTATCATAAGCCTAATATAAACTTGAAAAGTAATAGCCGTTCATTCAACTATTTAAATTAAAAATAGTCAGGGAGAATATAATATATGTATCATTCATGTATTATATGTGTATAATTATATATAATTAATATATAAATTATATATATAGCTAAAAAAATAATAAATATAACCGACTATTTCTCGTAAAGATTCCACGAGATTTATGACTAATTCACAATAGTAGAAAATATGCTAGGGTTATTCCCTTAGAGATCCCAACATTAAATGGAAAATTAATAACCTACCTCAGCCCCAGGAGGATTGATATAACTCAAGGATTTCCCAATGTAAATTTTGGCCAAGTAAAAATCAGAAGACAACTGTACCTTTTTGTTACTCCCTCTACTCAAGAAGTAATTAACTTCTTATTTTTAAAGTTGTTTTGGAGTAAACATTAAAAAAAAACTAAAATTAACTACGAATATCGTCGTTGTTCTCACTAAAACGCTTGTAGCTAGCAGAATTGCTTGATAATCCGTTGTTAATTCGTCGCTAAATGAGATTAGCTACAGATTTTTCTGTTTAGCTATAGAATTTGTCTGTCGCTAAAAACTGATTTTTTTCAGTAGTGAAAAAACGCAGGAGTATTTTATTATATTTTTAGTGAGCAAATTAAAGTTAATATGATCAATTTTATTGTTAATTAATTAAAGTAAATTTCTTAATGTGTGAATAGAGTCAAACAAAACCACTTAAAGCGGACCGGAGAAAGTATTTGACAAGCATGACTATCTTCTCCTTCTTCAATTAATATTTAAAGTTCTTCATCAAAGCTATTTTTTTTTTCAGAGCTATAAATTTTCACTATGTTTGATGCATAAGCTCTAAACCTAGCCCTAACGTCTTTTTTTGGGTTCATGAAATTTTCATGTTAGTAATGCAACATCCGGTAATATTAATTAAAAAAGTTAATTAATAATTTTTGAGCTAAAAGAATATACATTACGTAAGTGATAAAAACGTAAGTAAAAGAACATCGGGTGTGTGTAAGCTTTCTCATAATTAATTTACGACCACAACTTCAACAACAACAACAACAACAACCCAGTATAATCCCACTTAATGGGTCTGGGGAGGGTAGTGTGTACGCAGACCTTACCCTACCCTTGGGTAGAGAGGCTGTTTCCAAATAGACCCCCGGCATCCTTCCCTCCAAGAACTTCCCACCTTGCTCTTGGGGAGACTCGAACTCACAACCTCTCGATTGAAAGTGGGGGTTGCTTACGACCACAACTTCATGAACAAAAAATTCTAACTAGCAAAACCAACTACAATAAATACAATCACCATACTACCTACCTAAAATTTTTCTATCAACTCTTGTCTTAAAGGATAATCTAACAAATATACCTAAATATACCAGTTCTAACTACATTAGAGAAGAAGGGTCCAAGGATCCTGCATTCCCTTCAAGTTCTCCAATTACCAAGCCTGTGAGTAGTAGAGGGTCCGATTCATCGATATCATTCACCTTCCTGTTTCCAGATGACAAAAATACAGCTCAAGTAGCGACACCAGTAGTCGCGCACACAGTAAGATCCGATTCCATAACATGACTAGGGCAAACAAGCACATAACAGAAATCAAGCGAAATACTATGTCATGCTTCGTAACAAAAACTTCTGTTACGGGATGCTTCAGCTTTTCAAACCTACTTAAGGGAACAGTTTCGCCATATGGAAGCTGCAGGCTTCCACAGTGATTCAAATATTTTACTCATCCTCTCATCTCGTGGGTAATAATTAGTGTAATCACCATGAAGAACAAGAACTGATTAGATCTTCAAACTAATCGAGTATAAGACCTCTAGCTCAAAGTCTGAATGTTTAACTGGCAGATAGAGCTTGAGACAACCACTTACACCGAAAGGCAAAGAAGTTAAAGGATAGCTCTAGTGAGAGATGCCTATATATTAAGATACTAGATTAAGTGCTGTGCATTTATGAGAATGTACTAGATATTTTTATACACTTTCATGTGTCTTTATAGTATGATAAGTATTTCCTAGTCAATGAACTTTATTAATAAGGATTTGGGAAGAAATCGCTGAACGTCAAGGAAATCAAAAGGCACAAGAGAGAATATATTTGATCAGCAAGACAAACAGCTATACTAGAATATATTTTACTGATTGAAAGAAGCATGTTTTTCAGTTCCATAATAAGAGAAAAGGGTAGAGCACCTACCCGCATGTCTTCTTATTGTGGCCCAGACCCTTACACTTGCTACACTGCATCTGCCGTTTGACTATGTCAAAAGTGTCCACCTTTTTCATCTTTGGTCGGCCAGGTGGACGTTTTGTTGGTGGTGGAGTAACAACAATGGCCACATGGTCCATATCCGGTTCACCTTTTATTGGTTTTTCGAGATTAGGAATGGAGTTAATTGCTTCGGCATATGTTACATGGTAAGTCTCAGTTGAGAAGTATCTGGAACAATGATCATAGGGGCTCCTCCCTAGGCATTCAATAACAGCAATAGCATGGCAACATGGCAACCCATTAAGCTGCCACTCTCTGCAACTACAATCCCACTGATCAATATCAACTACTTCAGCAGATTCACCGAGCACTTCAAATGTGCTCCCGTGTGAGGGCAACACTTAAAGCGACCTTGCTCGTGACGTTTCACTTTGAAGTTTGTGTTCCATCACAGGGGTCAATGGCATAACCCACTGACTGGAATCAACACGCCTAGTATAGATCAATTCCATTATTTACCTCGTAATGCATCGACCATTTGAGTTATTGGCAACTCGTTAACCTCTGCTACCCAATCATAAAAGAGCTGGCCGCAGTTGGATGTCAAGTGGCCATACCTTGCCCCTCCAAAATATGCATTTGCCCAGTGTTCAGGCTCACTTCTACTGACCCAATTGTAAACTTCAGGTGAGATAGCTTTCAAATTCTCAACACAGCGGTCGAAAGACTCAAGCTTTGAGGCACAAGCGGCAGCGCAAATCTTGGATCATAAGGCGCCTGGCTTCATGTGAAAACTGCCCTTTTAAATCATTATTAAGTTTTTCAGCAAGATAACGCAGACAAAAGCCATGGTAACACTGCTCACCAAACACATCTTGCAAAGACTCTCTTATACCTCTTTGAGAATCAGAAACAAAAGTTATCGGACAGGATGTTGGGACAGCAGATTTAAGCTCTGAAAGAAACCAATGCCAGTTGTCGCCAGTCTCTTCATCTACAAGTGCAAAGGCTACTGGAAAAATGCCATCATTTCCATCTACACCTACGGCCACCAAAAGTGTTCCTTGATACTTTGCATAGAGAAGAATGCTATCCAGGAAAAGAAGAGGGCGGCAACCTAGTTGAAAACCAGATATTGAGGCATGAAATGCAATAAACAGACGATGGAAACTCGAGTCCTCCTTAGTAACAATTGTAGCAACACTACCAGGATTAGTTTCTCGAATTTCTCACAGAATAAGGGTAATTGACTGTATGCCTCTTTGAAAGAACCCTGAAGCTGCTCTCTTGCCTTCTCTTTTGCACGCCTTGCCTGAGAATAGTTCAATTGAATGCCATATTCACGCTCAATATCTTTTGCTATATCCTTGGGCTTGTAGTTTGGAGCGACCTTCAACTTTTCCTTTATTATATTACCCATCCATCCTCTTGTTGATCGGTACCCAGCTTTAACAGCAGCCCCATCACATGTATGCTTCGCATTCATTTTCTTAATACATATTAGCTGAGTCGTAGGCAACCTTGACGCATATATGCACCAAGAACAACCTTCAGCCTTGCATTTAGCGGTTACCCTGCGACTATCATTTTTCTTATACCTATAAGTGAATCCGTGGGCAATAGAGTATTTATGCAGAGCTTCACGAAATTCAGCAAAACTATTGAACCTTTGACCCGCACCAGTTATTGTGTTCTCCCATTGTGTAGCTGTTCTGCAATGCTTCTCCATGTTCTCCTCATTGTGGCCGGGATAGGAACACAGGGGAGTTGTGTCAATGGAAGCAGTAGCACCAAGCAGATCATCACAATGGATCATATCCACAGGGGTGGGAGGAGTAACCGCTGCCTCTGACGCAGTTGTCGGCCTGCACAAGCAAGCAAGCCAGTAAGATTTTAAGAATCCAATAACAGAAAGCATGCATTTCAAACTCATTCACATCTAAAAGAATCAGCATAACAAAGCACTTGGAATAAATTCTGTACAAAACACCACCAAAAGAACTACATAATAGAAACTTTTCATGCAAAGATTCAAAGAAGCATCTCCATTCATGCCACTTGAGTACAACGAGTGGCAGAGCTAAGTATGCTGAAGGGGGTTCAATTGAATCCTCTTTGTCGCAAAATTATACACAAATAGGGTAAAAAAATCCTTTTTGGTATAATATACTGTCAGACTTCTCTATAATAGTCATCTTTTATAACAACATTTCACTATAACAGTTAAGTTCTTTTGGAGCTGATATTTCATGTTATCTTATATTATATATTCACTAAAATAGCATTACACTATAAAAAGTGCAGCCCAGTGCACAAGACATCAAGCGTTCACGCAAGGTCCGGGGAAGGGTCGCACTCCAAAAGGTATTATGTAGACAGTCTACCCTAATGCAAGCATTAGTGAATGCTTCCATGGCTCGAGCCTATGACCTATAAGTCACACGAAGACAACTTTGCAGCTGCTTCAAGGTCCCTTCAATAGCATTACACCATAGCAACCAAAAAATGTTGGGGCAAACGATGATCACTATAAAGAGGTTCGACTGTATTTACATATGAGTTGTTGAATACCTTGATAGTTAAGTGTGTTTGCTCACTGTGCAAGTTTGCATTTTTCTTGAATAACCAGTGTTAAAATTTCCGGCACTGCCACCGAGTACAACTATTACACGTCAATCCCAAACTAGTTGAGCCAATTATACCAATTCTCGACATATGTTGCACTCCATTCAGACCTCTTTTGTCTACATCATATGAGCTTAAAAAAACAAATAAACTGAACTAAAACAGAAGAAAAGTACGTACCTACTGGCAGAGACATTGGGCACATTTTACAGCACAGCTTCATCATAAATTATAAAAATCTCAACTTGATCAGCATCCTTGAAGAAATTAATCATACGTTTGAGGTCCTTATCTTTAGATATAGTAATGAGAGTCTTCTTATTCCCAGGAAGAAAAAATTTTATTGTCATTCCTTCAGTAGCAAACTGAAAGTTCTCTACTACTTCTTTCTTAAAGTCAGCCAAAACTGTCTGGTCATCAATGTCCAAAGCATAAGCCTCTCCACCTGTATATATCAAAGTTCCATCCTCATTGTTTGTCACAAACTCTCCTCCAGATTGACATATTGCAATTATTTTCTTCAAAGCCATCACTAGGCCAGCATAAAATCCTCAACCAATTCAAAAACTGCAAAAAATACAAAAAAAGAAGGATTTAAGTTATATACACCGACGGTCATAACGATTCTTTTAAACCATCATTCAATAACATTGATTACAAACGATTTATCCACGTTACCAACTAATCTTATTACATAGATTTACCTGCAATTAACTTTTACGTGACATAATTATATAAATCATTTTTTCACCGTTGGTGCACACAACATAAACTCAAAAGGCAAGAATTTAGTTACAATAATAGTGTCGCATTATTGATATGAATCATACATAACAATAAGTTTCATTGTACTCACATATTTATCACATGCATAATTAAACAATGAAAATTTAAAGCTAGGAACAAACTCAACTAATTCAAAAACAGCAAAAAAAGGGAAGCAAAAAATAAAAAACAAGACTTGAATTACAACAAAAGGTTAGTATTGGCTACATGGACTATGAAAATCAACATGCATTCCCAATTCAAGAAAAAAGCTCAAATCTTTACCATAGGCTAATTAAACAATGAAAATTTAAAGCTAGGAACAAACTCAACTAATTTAAAAACAGCTTAAAAGGGAAGCGAAAAACAAAAAAACAAGACTTTAATTACAACAACAAAGTTGGTATTAGCTATATGAATCATCTGTCTAAATAAGTTCCAATGCACCATGAAAATCAATCTACATTCCCAATTCAAAAAAAATAAAAGCTTTATCCAATGCATAATTAAACAACACAAATTTATAGCTAGCAACAAAAGAAGTCAATATATATGGAAAACCAATGAAAGTAAAAAACACGTAAGAGCTTAAAACATGAGAGAGACACTTGTAAAGAAGGAGAAGAAAAAAACATGGGGTTCAAAAAACCTCGTACAGGTCGAAATAAGAATTCGAGAAAATTCATGGGTGGAGAATGTGCAAATAATCAAATCTTTGGGGCAATTGAGGAAAAGTTGATAATAGTACCTTTCTGATGAGGTAGGAAGATGAGGCAATTTTTGCAGCAAAGTTTTGAAGAATTGAAGAAATTAGGGTAAAGTGGAAGATGAGAGAAAGAGGGAGGGGCGCGAAGAGAGAGATTCAACTTTGTGGCTCCGAAATCAGATGTAGTTTTGTACTTGAGGGAGGCGAACGTAATTAACCCTAATTGATTTAATGACTACTTTAGCCCTGTAACTTGTCCTAAAATATCAAACTTCCCCCTCTCACGTAACCGCCTTTATCCTTCTAATTATTCTTTTTTACATTTGTTGCTTTTACTTGTAAATTGTATAGTAATAATTAAAGTCATCTATTCTATATCTACAGTCAACCCTTTCTAGTCTGGTTGTTTCTATATTTTTTTTATCCAAAAAATTTTCCTTTTCTGATGCTACACATAAAAAATAAGAAAATAATTCGAATTTAAAATCTCAAAATATAAGCACATATCACTAGTTAAATATTCAAGAAACAGATTATTAATAAATTCATAATTAAACATATAAAAATTCAAACTTTAAGGCAGACAATTTAAAGTTACCAAAATAATAAATTCGTTCAAGAACAACAACAACAACAACAACTACCCAATATATTCCCATCAGGTGGGGTCTGGGGAGGGTAATATGTAGACGAGCCTTACCCCTGCCCGAAAGGGCAGAGAGGCTGTTTCCAATCGACCCTCGGCACATAGGATAAAATGAAAAGCTGCATTAAAACAAAGACAAAATTAGAAACAAAGGCAAGACAAAACAAAATAATAAAGCATAAGTAATCCCGCAGAAATAACGTAAATAATTATGTAAACATAAGAAACATAAATACAGTCGCATGCAATAATAATAAGCAGAAACTACCATACTAACAGCCATAAGGGGACATAAGCTAAAACACTAATCATCTATGAGTGACCCTACTATCCCACACCCAACCCCGGAAGAGGCGTACGAAGAACTCTATGAGCCGCTAGCCTACAACCCTGATTCTAGACCTCCAGATTCCCCTATCAAGGGTCATGTCCTCGGTAACCTGCATTCTAGTCATGTCCTGCCTAATCACCTCTCCCCAATGCTTCTTAGGCCTCCTCTCCCTCGCCGACCACCAACAATCTCCAGCCGCTCGCAGCTCCTCACCGGGGCATCGGGACCCCTCCTCCGTACATGCCCGAACCACCTCAGCCTCGCTTCCCGCATCTTCTCGTCCACCGGGGCCACCTCTACCTTCTGTCGAATAACTTCATTCTTGATCTTATCTAGCCTAGTGTGCCCACACATCCACCTAAGCATCCTCATCTCTGCAACCTTCATTCTCTGAACATGAGGGTTCTTCACGGGCCAGCACTCCGCCCCATACAACATCGCAGGTCTAACCACGGCTCTGTAGAATTTCCCCTTGAGTTTGTGTGGAATTTTCTTGTCACACAGGACCCCTGAAGCAAGCCTCCACTTTTACCATCCCGCTCCTATCCGATGGGTGACGTCCCCGTCAATCTCTCCGTCCCCCTGAATCACAGACCCAAGATATCGGACACTGTCCCTCTTGGCGATGGCCTGAGAACCAAGCATCACTTCCCTGCGTACCCCACTCGGCTCGTCGCCAAACTTGCACTCCAGATATTCTGTCTTAGATCTGCTTATTTTGAAACCCTTAGACTCGAGGGTCTGTCTCCATACCTCTAACCTTTCACTAACACCGGCCCTCGTCTCGTCTATCAATATTATATCATCAGCAAAGAGCATACACCAAGGCATATCCCCTTGGATATGTCGGGTTAGAGCATCTATCACTAAGGCGAACAACAGGGGGTTCAGCGCCGATCCTTGATGGAGCCCCATTACCACAGGAAAATGGTCTGATTCGCCACCTACCGTCCTAACTCTAGTCTTAGCTCCATTGTTATGTCCTTGATTACTCTGATATAGGCTTCTGGCACACTCTTCGCCTCCAAGCACCTCCATAGCACCTCCCTCGGGACCTTGTCATACGCCTTCTCCAAGTCGATAAGCACCATATGAAGGTCCTTCTTCTTATCCCTGAATTGTTCCGCCAGCCGCCTGACTAGGTGAATAGCCTCTGTGGTGGAGCGGCCCGGCATGAAACCGAACTGGTTCCCAGATATAATTGTCGCCTCCCTCACCCGCGCCTCAATCACCCTCTCCCAAACCTTCATCGTGTGGCTTATTAATTTGATGCTCTTATAGTTGTTGCAGCACTTGATGTCCCCTTTGTTCTTGTACAAGGGCACCACTGTACTCCACCTCCACTCATCCGGCATCCTTTTAGTCTTGAAGATCGCATTGAATAGCCTAGAGAGCCACTCCCCTCCAGATTTACCCATGCACTTCCAGAACTCCACCGGGATCTCGTCAGGCCCGGTCGCTCGACCCCTACTCATCCTACGCGGCGCCCCTAAGACCTCCTCTACCCTAATGCGCCTGCAGTACCCAAGGTCTCTATGTCGCTCTGAATGCCCCAGCTCCCCTAGCTCTATGTTCCGATCCCCCTCCTCGTTAAGAAGGTCCCGAAAGTACGTCTTCCACCTCTGTTTGATTTGCGATTCCCCCATCAGAACTCTACCATCCTCGTCCTTGATACACCTGACTTGGTCTAGATCACGAGCCTTCCTTTCCCTTACTTTTGCCAACCGGAATAGCTTGTACCCAAGAACTTTGTAATTATAACTTGCTCTATAGATTTCATTCTCTTACTAGCGAAATACCGTTTGAATTGGTGAAGATTCGTGTCCAAATTTTCAACAAAAAGTATCTAATAATTTTCCTTTGAAAACAATTTAACAACGTAACAAATTATATTTTCTATCTAAATATTTTTTGCATTTGTCCAATGCAAGATAAAAACATTATTTAATGAAAATAATTAATGGATAATTTTAGAATTATTATTAGTAATCTTCAAGATTACATGGTTGTTATAGACATGTAATTTATAAAGTTCAAACCTATTATCTAGAGTAACTAGAGTAATAGATTCCACTACTTACAACTGCTAATTGTAATTTCTCCTGCAAAAGGTAGTTGTTCCCGTTACCTGTAGAATGGTTGTTACTGTTATAGGTAAAAAGCTACTATAGGTAAAAAGCTAGATAACTTAAAAATCGATTTTGAGAAAAATATGGTTTTTATAGTGAATTGATGTTATATATAAATGTTATTACAGAGAAGTCTGATTATACATGCTTCCATATTGTGCGACTTATAGTTTATATGTTCGAACCGCGAAAGTAATTATTAATGCTTGCAATAAAATAAGCTATTTATATCACGTCTATTGAATTGGCGCCCTTCTCCGAACTCTATATATACATATGATTTCTTAAGCAACTACCATTTTTTTTCTTTTCAATTATATATATATATATATATATATATATATATATATATATATATATATATATATATATATATATATATATATATATATTTTAATATATATGCATCACTTTTCGAGGGAGTGCCCTACAAATTACAGAGGAACGTG
This sequence comes from Nicotiana benthamiana, assembly GCA_034376525.1. Taxonomy (NCBI): domain Eukaryota; kingdom Viridiplantae; phylum Streptophyta; class Magnoliopsida; order Solanales; family Solanaceae; genus Nicotiana; species Nicotiana benthamiana. Next base: position 177,131,973 of record CM067339.1, read on the forward strand.
TAGAAGTGAGGAAGGAGGAAATGGTTCAACATAACTTCGTTACCGTTTGAATAGAGGAAAATAATGTTGTAAAATATTTTATATTTTATATTTTATTTTTAAAATTTTGAAGTGTAAAATAAGTATATTTTAAGAAATTGAAATGAGAAAATTTGTAATTTTGAAAGTCTAATAAAACTTTTGAATATTTAATACTATTTCCAATGAAGGTATCAATACACTTAGTTTTGGAAAATAGTGATAATAACTTAATGACACTACTTACTGATTATAAAAACAATCATGACACTAATTGAAAATCTACTCGTGAAATTATACCATAGTTGCAGAATTGCAGGTCACGTTGGTCTTTTCGTTCCAAATTGGCAATAACATTTCACGTACTTTATCAAGAGATGACAAGTGCTAATATTTGATGTTAATCAAGTGATAGGTTCAAGATTCAAACTCAGTGAGAGCATAATATTAGTATATGCACTTACTATTTTTTTTAATTGTAATTGTTACAAATTTTGTATGTATATTTGTCATAAATGTACAAATACATATATGGTTTAACCCGAAGAATATAAACGTGACCATGCTCAACATGCAAATATTTCGCTAGCATTTGGTCTTAGATACTAAATTTATCTTGAAAAAATCGGAGTTAGGTAAAGTTTGGTTTGAAGATGAAAATATGTTTGGACATACATTTTCAAAATATATTTCTCAATTTTATTTTGAAAAAATATGTATATAATTCTCAAGTTTTGGAATTTTGGCCGAAAATCAACTATTGAAATAATTTTGAAATTTAATATTTGACTAAAATATGAACAAAATTTATGACCAAATATAAATTTTGAAAATAAATTCTAAATTTATTTTAGCAAAACTTATTGCCAAACAAACCTTCATCATTTGAAGAATATCAAAAGAGAGGAGAAATGAGGAAGAAGAGGGAAAAGATGTGTCCTAAATTAATAATACATAAAACATTTGGAAGTAAAAGGGAAATATCACCACACCTAGGTCATTTGTTCTTTAATTTTCTCACGGCCTCTATGTCATATCGCAGACGCATATAATAAAATTATTTCCTTCGTTTCATATTGTTTGATATAGTTTAATTCGGTATGGATTTTTTTTAAAAAAACTTTTAAAATTTATGGTCTTAAAAATTTAAGGGGTAAAAAATTTATAGGGTCATACTGTTTGTATGGCTATAAAAGCTTCTCATAAAGGGCAAAAATGGTAAAATAAAGAGTTTAAAGTTAAATTATTACCAAATTTAAAAATATATCATTTATTTTGGAACGGACTAAAAAAAAAGTAAGTCATTCAATATGAAACGGAGGAAGTACTTTTTTATTTTCTATTCTGTCGTTGCTACTCGTATTGAGGTTCGATAAAATTTGACTCTACATTAGAAAATTTCATATATTGGAAGCTAAAGTGCTTCTAACAAAGCAATTTTATACTCAGGTCTTGAACTAAGGATATTTAATTAAGATAAAAAAAAATATTTAACACTCCTGACTCCACCATGACCTTGTTAGTTGTATCAGAATGAGATCCAACATAGGATCATCTTAACGGGTTTAATTCTAGTCGTTATATATTTGATGGTAATCATAATTTTTGTTATTGAAAATCGATTGAAGTGTTATTACATTACGACAAACTTTATGGTAGAGATTTAGAGATGCGACATATTGAAAGTTATGTGAAGAAGGTTAACCAAATTTATTTTGTCCAAAAATTCAGGCCATGTGAGAGAATTATTATGTGTTTGTCCTGATTTTTTTATCATATTTGATTTTTTTATCTCTCGAAGGAAAATGTAACATGTTTACCATAATTAAGTATCCTTCATTTTCATTCAGTAACATCCACAATATAGTCATATGGGGCTTAGAGTCCTATTTCGGGGGGAAAACTTTTCGGGATTAAGTGTTAGTGTGTCACTTATGTTTGCCTCTTCTTGAGATTATTCTCTCGATATTTTGTATTATCTTTTATATCGTGGATTGCTCGTCTTCACCTGTGTACGTAGGTCAATTAACCGAATTATGTTAAATGTTTATATCTCTTTTGATATATTTCTTTTTTATTGTGTGATTTTTTATTTCAAGATTTGTTTTATTAAATTTTCTTTACACCTGATTATTTCGATCCGTGCTCACTTAAATTAACCAACCATAAACACGACAATGTGTATGAACTACTATAGTACTAGAACAATAGTCGCTAAGGTGGTAGCGAGGAAAGAAAAAATAGAGTGATGTTTCAATTTTCATCATTTTTCTGTTAAAACAAAGGATAATACTTCCATTTAATTAAGACTATTAACTCGATAAGTCAGATCACAGATAACAAAAAATTAGACAATGCTCATTAATTCGTTTTCATTTTTAGTTTGAGACCCTAACAACAAAGTGATTTTAAATTCCAAATCCTCAAAGCTAACAAATTTCTAATTCTAAACTGTTAAAAAACAGAGAAAAGAAAAGACTAATTTCATATTCGTAAAACCTACTATGTTTGACACCATTTGACTACAACGAGTAGCATGTGAGGCGACGGATCAGACAACTTGTCGCCTAATTAAACAGATCAATCCATTTTTTTTAGGATTAAAAATTAGTAATCATCATGTGAATTTGATGGAATCGAAGTTCACTAGGATTAAAAATTGGAGCTACATAATTATTACTTATCTGTTTAAAACAAACAGAGGATTTAAGTGAAACAAACCTCACACGTCATCTATATGTATATCACATACACGTACTCACAAGTCACACCAAGTAATTGTTAGTTTGCAGTCTGCACATGAAATATCATGAGTTTTTTTTGGTAGATACATTTCAAATTACTGCCGAAAATTAATCCATAAAAGCACATCTCATATTTGTTTTGTGATATAAATGAATTTTTCTATATATATATATATATATATATATTCAATTTTTTGTTTTTTGGTTAACTTAACTGTATTGGTGGAAAAAAGGTATTATACGGGGAACGTTAGTATGCTCACTGATAATCGGGTTAAAGTATGTATATTTTTATTTATATCACCTCACGCTGCCCTGGACGCTTGAGGCTTGATATTGCCCTACTTTGACTAGGACAGGGGTATTTTGACCACAAGACGTCCCCAACTGGTATAAAGATAACTTAAACCTATTTTGATGGGGGGGAGGGGAGACGTGACTTTGAGAGGAGACCAAAAGAGCCAAACACATTGATACAATTCTTCCATCTCTTTTCTAGTACTCATTGATTTTATGTTTCAAAATCTTATTTTTGATGATTGTATCACATGAGTGGCTAAGAACCCTATTATTCTAGAGTCATGGGTAAAACATGAATGTTGATGTTTGAAGTTTAATTTGGCGAAGTTGATTTATTATATTGGGTTGTTTAGTTAATTGTGTTTTTATTATTGAGTAACTAGCAGTGGAATACTATCTACGGATCTAGAGTTGAACTCGAAAGTGGGAACTCTAGATTGCACATAGAATTAAATAGAGCAAGTTCTTGAACTTGGGCATCGGAGAATAGATTCACAATTAGGATAGACATATACATAATGTCTTGCTTGGTTGAAATACAAGAATTGTAAATGCATTCTTGTTAATCTTAATTCTATAGACATATAGGCATTAAGTTAACTTGAATAGGCCAGTAAAGACTCGTCAAGTTCTTACGAGTAATATCAACATGTCTATCAACAATCCAGATAAATCAACTAGTCATTTAAAGCCAAGAACGCAACACGATTATTAGCTAACCCGTGACCCTGGAATGTTCTCACCTATTGATTGTTATTTGAAATTGCTACTAGCTTCGTTCCAATTTATATGAACCTGTTTAAGTGGGCACGAAATTTAAGAGAAAATAAAGACTTTTGAAATTGTGGTCCTAAACAACTCAAAATGGGTCTCAGAGTATTTGTGTGGTTACAAAGGCTTCTCATTAAAGGTAAAATTATAAGTTTAAGCTTAATTGTTACCAAATTTAGAAAGAGGTTTCTTTTTAGAGCAGACCAAAAAGGAAATAGGTTCACATAAATTGAAACAGAGGAAGTATTTGTTTTGGTTGATTTCTAGTTAATTCATTGCTTGATAATTTTAGTTACTAATTTAGTCACTTCTACATTTTGTGAGAAATCTCTTGAATCGATAAGGTAATTGAGTTTGAATCAGGCATAGTTAATCATAAGTCTTTGTGAGAACGATATTCTACTCATTATTATATTATTTAACGACCGCGTACACTTGCGTGAGTAGCATGACGCGTGGAGTAGTGATATAGCGACAAGTGATATTCTCTATTAATAGAATTAAGAATATGAGGACGGCAAGGGAGAAACACCCACGAGACAGTACAGAGAAGAGAATCGGGCCTGACAGTTGTCAAAGAAGAGGTAAGGGCGGAATAGGAAGGGAAAATAAATGAAAAAGAAGTAAATAAGAAAAAGGGATCAAAGCAGTTATAAGATATTTATAGCTATAAATATGAAAGTTACGGTTATCTGTGGTAATGGGCAACCAGTACAACTAATGTCATAATAAATTTATTATTATATGGGAAAATCGTTATGATTGTACACTCCTATATAAGAATACAAAATTTCATTTGTAAAGACAAGTTTTAAGAACTACTGAAATACATTCTATAATTCCCTGCTTTATCAAAGTTTCAACCTTGATTTTATAGATTGATTATTGGTTTATTACTTATTTCTCTTTGTTAATTCTCCCTATAAAGTTTACTATTTTACAAATAGCTTATTGTGAAAGTGAAGTAAAATTTGGTTATCAGTAACTTATTTTCTTTTAATAATAATATTAGCATAAAAATTTATTTTTTGGTTAAACATTACCTTTAAGAAGTAAACAAATTATAGAAAAATAAATAATTTATCTTCCAAAAAGTCGATTTTCTTCATGCTGAGATGTCAGCAGTCACATTCCACTTCATATTTCTCCATATATAATAATATAAATTATATATTCGAAGTCCATAAAAACTAACAAGGCAAAGACAAATGGAGTTTGTTGCCTAGCTTATCGCCCGTTGCTTATCGAATTTTTTGCCATCCTAATTTAAGAACTTTTAGACGTACTTGGTTTTTGTTTATTCAGATCATTGCTTCAAGATAAAAAGCTTTCTACTATAAGGTTTCTAGAGCTGTCATCTTATTTAACAGATTCACTATGTTTATTGTTTATATAAGACTACGGTAGGAATTTTTATTATTATAAGTATATATTATTCTTTCTGTTTCAGGTAATGTAAACCTATTTTTTTTGTTTGTTCCAAAAGATTGGACCCTTTCTAAATTTAGTAATAATTTAGCTTAAACTTACAATTTTATTTTTAATGAAAAACTTTTATAATCACACAAATACTATGAGCATTATTTTGAACTTGTTTAGGATCATAAATTCTATAGGTCTTTATTTTTTTCCTTAAACTCTATGTCTAATCAAATAAGTTCACATACATTGTAACGGGAGGAGCATGAAACAAAAGGACAACTAATACTCATGTCATGTCATTAGAAACTTTGGTACCAGTGACCAAAAAATGTTTAAACTTGAATAACTCAAAAAAAAGAAAATCTTTAATATATATTATATAAATATAATATTTTATTTATATATGTAATATAATTTTTCGATGAATAATGATCAGTTAATTACTATTGGGATCATGTACCTTTACCCATGTTTGGTATATATACGTTAAACATAAAAGTAGGAATCTTATAGGGGGCACCTATTTCACGGTGAAACTTTGCTAGTAGCAAGGACAGATACGAGACAATTTGCTAATGACAAATGTATAAATAGACCTAAAGTACGGGTCACTAAAAGTTTTCGGATAATAGAAGGGCCAAAAAATAAATTTAGGGCTAAAGTGCACAACCTGAAACTTGAAGGGAGCTAACAAACATTTCAGTGGATCGAATAAACTACCAAGTCAGCAAGAAACGGTCTTAACTCTTCATATCCGACAAATAGAAATGGCCACAACCATCCAGTTTTCCAACTCCCTTATATTAACTTCCATTTGCTTGACCATTTCTTCAAAATTTCTCTATCATCACTCTCTCCCTCAATTCTCCCCAAAAATAAACATACAACTGAAAGAAATTCTTCGCCGGAACAACCATGCCGATGGCGGATAATCAAGGATCATTCCTTAATCGGATAAGCATTCGCCGGAATCAAGTTTCCAATATGGAAAACAATCATGAACAAGACATCGAAGACCTTGAACTTTTCCAAAAGCACGTAGCTGATCGATTTTCCGATCTTTTACCAAATGATCCTTCATCAACTACTGAATCTCCAGCACAAGATCAATCACCTCTATTCTCAATTTCATGGTTTCGTAAATTGCTCGATGTTTTCCTATGCTGTGAGGCTGAATTTAAAGCCCTTGTTTTAATTGGACGTGATCCTGTTCAATTTTCGAAACCTCCATTGGACCGTCTTGTTCCTGATATCTTAGAACGTTCGATTAAGTCTCTTGATATTTGTAATGCTGTGACGCACGGGTTAGAACTCGTGCATCACTGGCAAAAGCTAGCTCAAATTGCTGTTACAGCGTTTGAGCAAAAGCCCATGAGCGACGGACAAGTAAGACGAGCCAAAAAGGCGTTGAACACATTGCTTACGTCGATGATGTTAGATGATAAGGAGAATAATTATCACGCAAAAGCTGCTGAGCGCACGTGGTCATTTGGTAGGCGTAGTGGTGGTGGTGGCGGCGGCGGCGCTGGGAATAATAATAAAGACAGAACTAACGGAACTTTTCGTTCTATGTCATGGTCCGTGGCAAAGTCGTGGTCCGCTTCGAAACAGATTCAGGCTATGGCCTCCAATCTCGTTGCGCCACGTGGAGGTGAGCCGACGGGGTTGGTGGTCCCGATTTATGCTATGGGCACGATTTTCGTGTTCGTGATGTGGGCCCTAGTGGCGGCGATTCCGTGTCAGGAACGGACGGGTCTGTTAACGCACCTTCCATTGCCGAGGAATTTGAATTGGGGACAGGCTTTAATTGCACTGCAGGATAAAATCGCAGAGGAATGGAAGAAAAAGGAGAAAAAAGGAACAACAGGATTATTGGATGAAATGCAGAAAATGGAGAAAGTGGCACAAAATTTGGTGGATTTCGCCGAAAATTATCAGTTTCCGGCAGAGGAGGAGAAACTGGAAGAGGTGGCGGCGCAGGTGGCGGAGATGGCGGAGATATGCCGGAAAATGGAGGAAGGATTAGCGCCGTTGCAGCAACAGATTAGGGAAGTGTTTCACAGGATTGTAAGGAGCAGAGCTGAAGTCCTTGATGTTCTTGATCAAATAGGTAAAATGTCAACACCAGTTCCATATTGACTTTTAAAAAATTTCAATTTTTAAAATTTCCAACTGGGGATTAAAATTTAGTTTAATTTGTTATTGTTTTTTGTTTTGTTCTCTGTTGTTTACAGAGGGAAAATCTCTGTTTGCAAAAGGCTGACAAATTTTTGTGATAATTCATATATTATAATTCATGTTTTTATTTGTTTTCATTTTGTAAAAAAGAAATGAATAGTATATTGATTGTTTAGCATTAATATGACCATTGAGCTCTATCTATTTGTTTTAGGCTGTCGCGGAAGATGGTGTATCAACTAGTACACAATCAAAATAAAGCAGAAAAACTAAACAAGAAAAAAAATTCAAGACATAAATAATACTAAGTATATGAGGAAGCTAATGGATCAGTGGCGGATCTAGGAATTAAAGTTTGTTAGTGCTGAATATTTTTTGTACATAAAATTAATGGGTGCTTTTATAAATTTTTATACGTTTTCTCAAATTTTCTATATAACTATACATACTCTGCGTCGAGGTTAATGGGTGCTCGAGCACTCAATTTTTGTTAGTAGATCCGCCGCTGTAATGGATGGTTGACCCACAAGAATAAATATGAGTTTTTTTTCACTTTTAGCCGCACAAAAAATTATTCATACTCAATAGTCGAAAAGTATGTATAATTTTTGTATATAACATACAAAATATAAATATATATAAAATATATACAGTCAAATCTTTCCATAACAGTCTCGTTTATTTCTAATATTTTTGAATATTATAGCGAAATATTATTATAGAGAACATATATTATGACATAACATGAAAATTGGTTCCGAAAAAGTTTAATTTATACATCAAAGTGTTATTATATAGAGATGTTATTATAAAGAGATCTAACTATAGTATATTTTTCGGCTATTATTTTGAGAGCTACTTATCATTTTTCCAATAAAAATATTGTGCTAACCGACCAAGTCATTAATAATAGTAATAACTATTCCTCACAATAACCAATTTTAGAAATTTGAGAGCGAGAGGAAAAAGATGACATATTAGAAAGTATTTCTAACTACAGCAATTACAACCGTCCACTAAACCCTATTTGTCAACTTAAACTAGCCTGCACATATTTAAAATAGCAGTTGAATGCATCTTGTGGACAAGAGTGGTTGCTCTGATGGTAAGCAACCTTCACTTCCAATCGAGAGGTTGTGAGTTCGAGTCTCCCCAAGAGCAAGGTGAGAAGTTCTTAAAGGGAAAAATGCCAGGTTTCTGTTTGGAAACAACCTCTCTACCCCAGGGTAGAGGTAAGGTTTGCATACATACTACCCTCCCCAACATCTTGTGATAATTAATTCTACACAAAATGAGGAAAACGAAGAAAAGATGAAAAAGTTCAAAAAATGGATGTTTAATCGAAAAATGGATAAAAAAATATTGAATCCTATTCGTAGGAAAATGTTTAAAAGGCATGTTTTTTGCAGTCCTTTCTTTTGCGGGTAAGAGTTCAGAATCAAAGTAGCTAGAATAATTTGTAAACGATTTGTTTATTTGGACTTTTATCAAGATACCAAGAAAAGTCAATTAACAAGAATATAAGAAAATTAGAATCAATGTTGATTACCATCAAATTATAATTTTTCAACTTATAAGTATTTTTGGTCTGATTGTGTCTTTTACGAGTTTATTTTTACTAATATTTTTTTAATTTACAAAATATTTTTTCCAGAATAAATTTCCTAATTTTCTCTTCATTTCATATTTGTTGTTCATCCTTTTTATTACAAAGAAATTTTTTAATTCACAATCTTTTGTAAAGTTTTTAAAGATATTTTAGTTATTTTAACAAAAGAACAATTTATCAGCACATTTATACCATACACGTCAACTGCTTATTATGAATTTCAGCACGTCTATCCAAACGCGTAAATATTTATTTAGGAAATGAGTTGCAACACATAAAAATACTTTTCAATACTTCAAACTTATCAATTATTAACAATCAACTAATCCAAACGGGCTTTGCATAAAGAGCAATAATGGTTTAGACTTATAGCATGTGTGATCTATCTTCTAAAATCAACTTATTTTGAAAAGTGCTCTTTTCAAAAGTGTTTTTAGAAAAAATAATTTTAATGAGAACTTTGACAAATTAATTTTAAAAGTACTTTTGAAGGTTTTGAATGAGTATTTTTGACTGAGCTTTAAAGTGCTTTTAAACGTATTTTTCTCATAAGTGCTTTTTGGGTACAAACTAATTTTATCCGCTTCTCAAAAACTACTTGTGCCTCTACTCAAAAGTACATTCTTTCTTCTAAAAACTTAGCCGACCACCTTAATTTTAGAAAAAACATTTTAGCAAAAAAAGAATAATCTTTTTGGATTAGATTGTCAAGTTGATAAAATTATAATTGATCGACTACAACAAGTTAAACTTACACAAATTGTCTACAATTTTTTATATTATCCTGTATATATTACTTAAATCCTAGGACGAATAATTCATCAAACTACCACGAAAGCTAACTCGGTTGACAGGGAAGAGATTGAGAAAAGTTACTGAGTACAACTAAATTATTAGAAAAGTTAAGTTTTTTCGAAACTAATTCTTATATTATGTCATAATATGTATTCTTTATAATAATATTACGCTATAATAATACTTTACTATAATATTCAAAAGTATTTAAAATAAACAAGACTATTATAGAAGGTTTGACTGTATATTTTATTGGATGTGTTAACAAAGTTTTAAATTGAAAGTTGATTAGCAAAATGAAACTAGATGTAAGGTAGCGACACTCTTAAAAAACTAGGAAGTTGGCCTGACTAATATTCAATTTAATCAGCTCCCTAGCTTTGCAGATTGAGACACTTCTAAAAAAATAATTTTGTTCTTTGCCCCTGCTCTAGTTCTTACTCGCACTACTGAATACAAAGCTCTTTCATTTACTGTTAATTCTCTGTGTTTGAGTTGTTCGCATTATTATTGTTGTTCTTACTATTCTTGACAAACCATTCTCGAATCTAATCCAGATCGAGGTCGACGACTTGCGACTGCACGGGTTTGATTCATATAAATCGTTTAATTTATTTATTTGCTTAATTATTTACCAATTAGCATTGAATTGGATCGCATGTCCTTATAACCAATTACAAATTTAATTGTTACTCGTATTTCGAGGTAAACAGTTTGGCGCTCCCCGTGGAGCTAAGGATAATGATTTTTTAGTGTTAATTCTGGTATAACACACTATTTTACGCTTGTTTTCTTGTCAAGAATTTTGTTTTCAGGATAAATCACGTCAAACTCACAGAACACATATACACATGGTGATAACGACCTGGTACTCCATGGGGAATCGAAAATGTTGTCGCTCCAGGAGTCGAGGTCCTACAAGCTGGTCTAGGAGAAGCGCCACCTGCTAATCCGGTCGACGTCGGTTCACACATCGCTTTGAATGAAGATTTAGGCAGAGACCCCGATGGAAGCACACGTAGAGAAGGTCGAACGGACGGTCGAGGTACCCAAGTCAGAGGAGACGAAGGTGTTAGTCTCCAAGTCATATTTGAAATGATGCAAGCCCAATAGAACGCTATTACCTAATTGTAAAATCAGCACCAGACTCCGACCAAGGTCGAGCAAGAGGCCACTCGCCGTACTGAGTCAGTGCTTGAAAGATCAGGTGGCAATACTTCGACCACCAATCCTACTTTAATGAGAATGCTTTAGGAGCTTACTAAGAGGATAGAGTGGGGGAGAAGGAGATTGAAGCCAATGATAAGAATGTAGAAGCATGTAACTCTCGAGTTGATCAGATTATGGGGGCGCCACCGATCTTAAAGGGAATGGACTCCAAGAAATTTGTACAAAAACCATTTCCTCCAAGTACGGCTCCAAAGGCCATACCAAAGAAATCCAGGATGCCCGATATACCAAAATACAATGGGACCTTAGACCCCAAGGAATGAATGACCTTATGAACTAAGGCATCTCGGTTCACATTGGACGAGGACGGAACGTCATACAGAAAGGCATTTGACGGTCCATTGGCCGTATGCTTGGGTACAGAAGATACCGATTAAATATTACGAGAAATCCATGAAGGCACTTGTGGAAACCATTCTTGCGTCAAGCCACTAGTTCAAAAGGTCATCAGAGCAGGATACTGTTGGGATAACATGGAGAAGGATGCTAAGGATTTCGTCTGAAAGTGTGATAAATGTCAAAGGTTCGTGCCGGTGATTCATCAGCCCGGTGAACATCTTCACTCGGTCCTATCCCCGTGGCCATTCATAAAATGGGAGATGGACATTGTCGGACCTCTACCACCGGCCTCAAGTAAAGCTAGATTCATATTGTTTATCACTAATTATTTCTCTAAATGGGTTGAAGTGCAATCCTCCGAAAAGGTTAGGGAAAAATAAGTTATTGACTTTATAAGGGATCACATTGCATGTCCCTTTGGGATACCTGCTAAGATAGTGTGTGATAATGGCAAACAGTTCATCAGAAGTACGATAACAAAATTCCTCGAAGACCACAAGATAAAGAGGATACTATCGATGCCATATCACCCTAGTAGAAATGGAAAAGTCAAATCAACAGACAAGACTATCATCCAAAACTTGACGAAAAGGATAAACTAAGCCAAACGGAAGTGGAGAGAAAAGTTGCCCGAGGTTCTATGGGCATGTAGAACGACATCAAATCCAGCACCAGGGCAACCCCGTTTCTTTAGTCTACGGCTCCGAAGCCTTAATACCCGTCGAAGTCGGAGAGCCTAGCGCTAGATCTCGACATCAAACGAAAGAATCAAACCGCGAGGCAATGAATACTAGCCTCGAATTATTGGATGAGAGACGAAAAACATCACCCATTCGAATGACCGCCCAAAAACAACGAATCGAGAGATACTACAATAGAAGAACTAATCTTCGGCACTTCAAAGTTTGGGACTTGGTCTTAATGAAAATCACAATCAATACTCGAGACCCTAATGAAGGAAAGCTCGGTCCTAACTGGAAAGGACCCTATCATATTCTCGACATAGTCGGTAAAGGGTCGTACAAGCTTGGAATAATGGACGGTGAGCCATTGTCAAACAATTGGAACATATAGCTTCTCAAGCGATATTATTGCTAAGGTATAGATCTTTTCCTTTTTGCTTGCTTAAATATGAGAAACTAACTTATTACAGGTACCCAACCCAAGAAACCGAGACCTACGATTTTAAAGTACGGGTTGCACTATTTTTCTCTTAGACCGGTTTTTATCCCGAATAGGTTTTTTCGGCGAGGTTTTTAACGAGGCAACAACGATGTGCTACCTGGGGATAATTCAACAGTATCCAAGGCTTCTTTGCAATCAATCTCGAATATTGCGGAGCATCACCCTCGGATGTTATGTAAATGGGTCCCAATAGGAAAATTTTTGTAATGGCCCAAATGGAGAATGAACCGTGGCCATGTAGAATAGCCGAGCCCCGATAGCAAAACATGTACGCATGTATGAATAATACAAAGACATTCTCTCTTTTTCCAAAATATCTCGTGTTTGAAGTAGGGTACCTATTATATAAGTCATACAATTATGACCTATTGCGCAAAACTAACACTCATGAAGAACAATGCAAGGGCCGAATGCAAATGCACCTCGAACACTTGGGGACCACTTACTCGAGCTATTTAAAGTTTGAAGTTATAAGACATAAAAGAGCCGCCCCCCAATATATAGGACAAGGCCATCACACTCGGGGGACTAACATTTCGAACATATTATCGGAAAACAAGTCCAAGAGACATACCTGAAGACTACGACAGAAATTACGCGGCTCAGAGACATTTGACTTCCGCCATAAACTAAAGGCCTTTAAATACATTAAAAACCGATTAAATAAGGCTAATCTCAGCAAAACAAATAAGGGCTTCGATAAAAATCAGCCTCCAAATATTTCAAAGGCTTCGATAACATCAGTCATCCAGATGTTAAATCATCTCAACGTAAACAGGGTAATAAAACTTGGGTTCCGATTACCAAACACTCGAAAAACCCAACTAGTATAAAAAATATATGTTAAGGCATAAGAAATTTTCACTAAGTTTTTTAGCCGAAGAGGAAAAAATTATAGCCGTTTTTAGAGGCCAAACTGGCCCAACTTCAAAGAGCCCAAGGGCCAACCTAAAAGAGCCTAAGAGGCGATATAAAAGAGCCTAACGCCCGATATAAAACAGCCTAACGACCAATCTCATGAGCCGAAAGGCTAATACAATTAAAGAATCGAGACCACACTCTCATTCGAATTCGATCCAAACCAAAGGGTCTGATTATTGCGAGCTTAAACAGACAATTCAAGCTCGAGAACTTAATAATCGTTGATACAACATAAGGGCCAATCCTATCCTATAAAATTATTCGAGCTTGACCAATGGGGATAACTCGTATATCACAGTTCGAAACATGCCATCTCTAAGAAAAACTCCCAAATGAGTTTCAGAGTCGGAGACTTGCCCCGGAAAATTAAAAAGCCTAAGGGTTTATTTCGATCGCAAACTAAGCTGAAGAGAATTTTTCAGTGGATACAATTAAGCACATAAGGACAAAAAGACATCAACAAACATTTTTTTTCATTATACCCAAAAATATATGTACAAAAAGGGTCAACCAGGACCTTACAAAATAAAGGAAGGAAGAAAAAAGCTAACACCTAGCTGTTATCGGGGCTAGCCCCTTCGACATCAAATAGCCTGGTCAGGGGCATCTTCATCGGCAACCTCGCCGCGATCTTCTCCACTACCAGACCCGTCATCATCATCATCTGAAGAGACAAGCTGCCTAGCCTCAGCCTCAAGCTCTTTGGCCCGAGCAATCTCTTCGGAGAGGTCAACACCCCGAGATTGAACTTCCTCGAAGGTTTTCCTCCGGGATCGACACTTATCTAGTTCACTACGTTGTTGCTCCCAATTAGAGACCTCCCTCAGTTGGGCTTGAACTGCCACGACATTAGCCAGTACTGTGCTATGAATTTGTTTGCCCTGGCTTTAGTCTTTTCAATTTTAGCCTTGGCCTTGACAAGTCTGGCTTCGAGCTATTCGACCCTTTTCGCCTGAGCAGGGCCCATTTATTTTAGGTCTAGAAGCTGGCCCCCCGCCGAAGATAACTTGGCCAAAGCTGCTTCTTTTTCAATGGCTAGGCGGTCTATGTTGGATTTCCACTGATCACAATCGGTCTTGACCTGATCGACCTCCGCCCGAAGGAGACCGATATTCTCCACCTTCTATTGTAGTTGAGATTTCAAAGAGTTAACCTCTACAAAAGAGTCAACCCCATGCTGTATCAGCAAAGCAGTTACCTACTTATCCAGCTCGGCCTTTTCCTTATGCGCTTTGGCCAGTTCAGCTTGGAGGTTCTTATGACCTCGTCTTTTTGGTCGCAAAGACCCTTTAGAACGTTCATCTCTCTTGAGACCCTTAAGAGTTCGGCTTCGCACTGACTAAGATCGAAGCAGAATTTAGCAGAAGCCTGTACTGAGGAAAAGAACACAGGTTAGAAAAGATAGAATATAAATGAGGAAAGGCGCTGGGCCTCTGCCATGAGGACCAAAGCATCAGTGATATGGGAGGCATCATCGACCCCTACGAAGCAATCTTGAAAAGGATCACAAGCGTTGGAGCCTCCTCTGATCTCGGGGGTCTTCAATATTTGGGCATCCCTGATCACCCCTTCGCAAAAGACCGGCATGGAAGACATTTGACCTATTGTCATAGCCCCAAGTGAATCGATCGGAGCGATCTGATCGACATTCCTGGTCTTCGATCTAGCCTTTCCCGGTGTAAAAGTCGATGATCGAGATACCGCCTCAACTTTGGGAGATTTGGGGTTCACCCCTGACTTATTTTTTGAAGCCTCCTCTCCATAATGTTCAATTGCAACGGGCTGCAGTGCAGGATACATTGCAGCCTTGATGGTTTTTCGAGGACGGGAAAACAATATCGAGGAGTTTTCTTCCTTCTCTTCCTCATCCTGGTACCTCAGCTTTTGGAACGTATCTGCTGTGAGGCCGACTGCTTTTATCCTCACTCTTCGAGGCTTGGGATTGAGAGGTGCCTTTCATTTTCTTATCCTTTCTAAGCTCCGGAGCCGAGGATTCAACTTCACCACCTTTGCTCGAGGGCCTCATGATGGCGTCTTTGGTCAAACATACATAAAATAGAGATTAATAATGGAAAAAAGGGGGATAGTAACTTCGGAATACACGAGAAGGGACCTTACTGTGGTTTTTAGCTTCCCACTTGCCTTTGCACAAATCCCTCCACACTTGTTCAGCTCAGGTCGAGGTGGAGGCTAGCCTATGTATCCAATCTTTAAAGTCAGGCACGCCTCGGGCATCCAAGGTTCGGCTGCATAGTCAAAGAAAAACATCAGGCAAAATCTACTAGGACACCGAACCAAAAGAACAAAGGATGCTCACGTTTGGCTTTCTACTCCTCAGGGAACGACATCTTGTCTTAAGGTATTATGGCATAGGTCCTCATCCGTATAAATCGGCTCATCCAGCCCCGGTCTTTATCATTTCGATGTTCAAAAATTAAAGCTTTGTTCGCCCGAATAACTCTGATCAACCCTTGATAGAGTTAGGTCTATACAACCGCATGAGGTGGTCCAATGTGAACTCCAATCCCCCGGCCTCGTTGGAGTAGTAGAACTGTTAGAAACACGTTCTATATGCAATATACTAAACGTGTACTCTTTTGTAGGTTTTGATGAATTACAAACGAAGCAAAAATTGATATATGACGGAATTCAAGTACAAGCGCACAATGGTTGCGAATAAGATTGAAGTTCAAGATATAGCTTTTAATTGTTATTGAGTTGTTCTAAAACTGTAATCTCGATCCTATAACTTGACTCATAGTATGGCCTCTCTCATAAAACTATTTTCCAAAATCATGCATATTTAATTCTGTGTCAAAAAGATTTTAAATCATGCATATTTACATTAGACAAAATGTTTTCTAAACATGCCTCAAAAATCTGGGCTAAAATAATCGATTATGTACTTATGATAATCGATTGTTTCTAAGCCAAGACTGCATGACAATCGATTATGAACTAATGGTAATCGATTGTGAGTAAGACAGTGAACATCAGGTTTTTCCAAATCTGCATGATAATCGATTGTGAACAAATGACAATCGATTGTTGTTGAGGTAAAGTTTTTCAATACTCAAAATAATCGATTATGAACTAATGGTGATCGATTGTGTTGAGTTGATGTCTTCCAGTGATTTTAAATTTAATTAAGTAATCGATTATGTCTTTAGATAATCGATTATCACTGAGACAGTAAGTTTTATGATTTTCAGAAAATAACAAGTAATCGATTATGTCTTTAGATAATCGATTATTACTGAGACAGTAAGTCTTATGATTTCCAGAAAATAACAAGTAATCGATTGTTGCAAAGGACAATCGATTTTTGAAGCTGACCGTTGCCAAATGATTTTCAAACACCATAAGGTAATCGATTATAGATTTTATATAATCGATGTTTTTGCTTAAAATCTGGAAATGATTTTTAGAACGTTGCTGAAGTAATCGATTATAGATTTTATATAATCGATGTTTTGCTTAAAATCCGGAAATGATTTTTAGAACGTTGCTAAAGTAATCGTTATGGACTTAGTGTAATCGATTATCTGATTTTGAATATTGCCAGTAGTCGATTATAGATTATGTATAATCGATTGTGAAGCGGTAAATCTGGGATTGATTTTTAAACTGACTGGCAGATAATCGATTGTTTGGTCTTAATAATCGATTATCACTGAGTAATTTCAGCAACTCTTAATTGGCAATTAGGCAACGGTAATGCCAAGTTTTTCAACTATAAATACAGCTTTATTTCAGTGTTTTAACAACAACAACATACACAAACTGATCATTACTTTGCTATAAGCTTTCATTCAATTGTTCTTCATTTTCTACTCATTTCATAAAGCTTTTGAGAGCCATATTATTGCTTAAAGTTGTTGTGATCTTGAACATATTCTTTTACTCATATCTACTCAATAAGGAGTACTTTAGTTAAGTGAGTATCCAAGTATTTGATATACTTGTAAGAGAATTGCGATTCTCTTGTTTCAAGGAACTTGCGTTTCCTTGGGTGAAGTCTTTGAGATTGCGATCTCCGAGCAACTGTTTGAGGCTTGTGTCCTCAAGTGTGTAACGGTTTGTTGAGCACCCGTAAGCTTAACAAGATAGTGAAAAATCTCGAGAGAGTCTCTCGGGGACTGGACTAACCACGTTGGTGGCCAACCAGTATACATCTTTGTGTAAGTTTATTTTTCTGCATTTATTTTACTTCCTGCAAAGTTTAAATTCCGCAAGAAAACGCTAAATTTTATCAATACGCTATTCACCCCCCCCCCCCTCTAGCGTAAAGCGTGGTTTCTAACAATTGGTATTAGAGCCCAACTCTCTGAAAACTTAACCGTTTGAGAGAACCATCCATGGCTTCTACTCTTGCCTCTTTTGCAGGAATTGAAGAAGGACAATGCTCTACACGACCTCCTCTATTCAATGGCACAAACTACTCATACTGGAAGGAGAGGATGCAAATCTTTGTGCAATCAAATAGCTTTCATTTGTGGAAAGTATTCACCAATGGAAACCAAATTCCAACCAAGAAGGTGGAAGACGAATGGGTTCCAAAGACCGAAGAGGAATATACCGCGGAGGATATTCGTAAGGTTCAAAATAATGCCAAAGCTATAAATTTATTATATTGTGCTGTTAATGCTAACGACTACAGGAAGATATCATGTTGCAAAACAGCAAAAGAAATGTGGGATAAGCTTGAAGTGACATACGAAGGAACCGACCAGGTACGAGAAGCTAAAATTGATTTCTTAACTCACTCTTATGAACTATTCCACATGAAGGAAGGAGAGAAAGTAGACGAAATGTTTGAGCGATTCTCAATGATCGTAAATGATCTACACGCCCTCAAAAAGACGTTTACGGATAGAGAACTTGTCCGGAAGATCCTCCGAAGTCTCACTCCGGCTTGGCGATCAAAGGCCGATGCAATCCAAGAATCCATTGGCATCACAAATGTCACAATTGACGCATTAAGAGGTAATCTCAAAACCTATGAATCAACTATACTTAACCCGTTTGTTGATGATCAAAGAAGGCAAAGGATTGCTCTAAAGGCTAGCCAACCACAAATTGATGAGGAAGGTGACAACGAGTTTGGACTCGTTATCAAAAGGTTTCAAAAATTCATGCGCAAAGAGTATGAACGCAAGAACAAAAAGCAAGGCGATCAACCAAAATGCTATGAATGCGGAGAAACCGGGCACATAAAATCGAATTGCCCTAACATCAAAAAGGAGAAGAAACCCTTCAAAAAGCAACGTGCATACATCTCTTGGGGAGGAGATTCCGGAGATGAAGCAAGCGAAGAAGAAGACGATGAAGCAGCAAATTTATGTCTCATGGCTCAAGAAGACGGCAAAGACGAGGTAAGTCAAATCTCTTCTCAAAATTTCTTTACTCTTGATGAAATGAGAAATGCTTTTGATGAACTATATGCTGAATTTATCAAAGCTTCAAAAACTGTCAAAAGTGTTAAAGAAAGCGCTTCTCTAAAAGAAAAAGATTTTCAAACACAGCTTTCATTAAAAGAAAAAGAATTAGAAAAACTGGTTTTCGAAAATGAGAAGCTAAAAGAGGAAAACAAGTTTTATGGAAAAAGAAGTGCTGATAAACCTGAAGGTTCTACTAGAAACTGTTCTTCTTGTGTGCTTCTTAAGAATGAAGTAGCTAGACTTAAAGGCACATTAGATAAGTTTAATTCTTCGCATAAAAACTTGAATGATGTGCTTGTTAATCTAAAATCAACTAAACATGGAATAGGATTCAAAAATGAAGAAAAGGTTGGTGCTAAACCACAACAACCTAGAGCTCAACCTAGGACTAATAACCAAAATGCTTATCCTAGAAGTAGAAATCCTAGAAATAACTTGCATGTTAGACCAAATAGTGAAAATGCTAGAAGACCTAGAAATGATGCATATTTTAGGCCAAACCTTGAACATTTTAGAAGACCAAGAAATGACCCTCCACCTAGAAATAGATATTCTAGAAATGATGCATGTTTTAGACAAACTTGTGAACCTCCTAGAGCTCATAATAGGAGAAACAATGGTGTTCAAAGTAGAGTAAGCAACCTTCATTTATCTAGTTACTATGTACCTAGAAAAATGCATAATCCCAACGTGACTTGTCATTATTGTAGACGTATTGGTCATATTGCTCCCGCTTGCTTTACTCGTCATAGACATATAAATCAATTGCATCACTATAACATGCCTAACCCTCAAGGACCCAAGATGGCATGGGTACCTAAAGAACATTAATTTGTTTTGTAGGTGTGCTTGAAGGGATCAAGTGTACTATGGTACCTTGATAGTGGATGCTCCAAACACATGACGGGAGATGAATCCAAATTCCTTCAACTAGAGCACAAAGAAGGAGGAAGTGTCATATTTGGTGATAACAATAAAGGAAAAATCATCGGCATTGGTTCGGTCGGTAAGGACGAAAACTCCTCTATTAAACATATATTACTTGTGAAAGGTTTGAAGCATAATCTCTTGAGCATAAGCCAATTATGTGACAAGGGAAATCTTGCTCTATTTGATTCGGATGAATGTCTTGTATTTAGACGTAGTGATTTCAAGATCATACTTCGTGGTTTTAGAATTGATAATATCTATATGGTTGATCTTGCAAACTCCTCACCCGAATATGTTGATTGTTTATTAAGCAAAGAGGATAACTCTTGGCTATGGCATCGTAGAGTAGCACACATGAACATGCATCTTTTGAACAAGCTTCTTTCTCAAAACTTAGTAGTTGGTCTTCCCAGTTTAAAATTTGAAAATGATTCTATTTGCGATTCTTGTCAAAAAGGGAAGCAAACCAAAGCATCTTTTAAATCCAAGAATATTATTTCAACGTCTAGACCTTTGCAATTACTTCACATGGATTTATTTGGTCCCTCTCGTATTGAAAGTCTTGGTAAAAATAAATATGTTTTTGTAATTGTTGATGACTTTTCTAGATTTACTTGGACTCTATTTCTTGCAAATAAAAGTGATGCTTTTCAAAATTTCAAGTATTTCCTTAAACGTGTTCAAAACGAAAAGGAATCGACCGTCACTTCAATTAGAAGTGATCATGGGGGAGTGTTTGATCACAATCTCTTTGCGGATTTTTGTGACGAACTCGGAATCGAACACACCTTTTCCGCTCCACGGACACCACAAAAAAATGGGGTGGTGGAAAGGAAAAATAGGTGTCTCGAAGAGATGGCAAGAACCATGCTCGACGAAGCTAAGATTCCCAAATATTTTTGGGCGGACGCCGTGAGTACCACTTGCTATGTTTTAAATAGAGTAGCAATTCGGCCGATACTCATGAAAACCCCATATGAACTTTATAAGGGTAGAAAACCCAACATTTCTCATTTACGTGTTTTTGGTTGTAAATGTTTTGTTCATAATAATGGCAAGGACCAATTGGGTAAGTTTGATGCTAAATCGGATGAAGGTATTTTCATTGGTTATTCCTCACGTAGCAAAGCATATAGGATCTTTAACAAAAGAACCCAAATTGTGGAGGAATCCCCTCATGTTGTGTTTTCCGAAGATAATACTCGCTTGGCGAGAAAGGAATCCGGTTTTGATCTTGCAGGTATCTTGGATAGCTTGAAAGATAAAATCCAAGAAGAACCTTCAAAGGAAAACAAAAATGAAATTGGAGAACAACCAACGGAAGAAGCGCCACAATTAGAAAAAGGAATAAATACGCCTAGCAAGTGGAGAACGATCAAGGATCATCCTCTCGAACAGGTAATTGGCGATGTTGGAGAAAAGGTAAGTACCCGAAACTCCCTCAAAAACATTGTAGAACTTACTGCTTTTGTTTCTCAAATTGAACCTAAAACCATCTCCGAAGCAATTGGGGATGAATTTTGGACCTTGGCAATGCAAGAGGAGCTTAACCAATTCGAACGCAATAACGTTTGGGATTTGGTGCCAAGACCCGAAGGTCATTCTATAATTGGTACGAAATGGGTTTTTCGCAATAAACTAGATGAAAATGGTATAATCACTAGAAACAAAGCTAGGCTTGTGGCAAAAGGGTATAGTCAAGAAAAAGGTATTGATTATGAGGAAACCTATGCTCCCGTAACTAGATTAGAAGCTATTCGTCTATTACTTGCTTTCGCCTCTTCAATGAATTTTATTTTATATCAAATGGATGTGAAAAGTGCTTTTCTAAATGGTTTTATTGAAGAAGAAGTTTATGTCAAACAACCCCCCGGCTTTGAAGATTTTAAATATCCCGATCATGTTTTCAAACTCAAAAAGGCTCTTTATGGTTTAAAACAAGCTCCTCGAGCTTGGTATGAAAGGTTGAGTAAATTTCTTTTGGAAAATGATTTCATTAGGGGAAAAGTTGACACAACCCTCTTTGTCAAGCATAAAAACAATGATATTTTATTAGTTCAAATATATGTAGACGATATTATATTTGGTGCTACTAACAATGTTTTATGCAAGGAATTTTCCGATCTAATGACTAGCGAATTTGAAATGTCTATGATGGGCGAGTTAACATTCTTCTTGGGGTTACAAGTGAAACAAATGAAAGAAGGTACATTCATATGCCAAGCCAAATATTGCAAAGAACTACTAAAACGCTTTGAGATGAACAATGCAAAAGAAATGGCTACTCCCATGAGCACATCCGATCATCTAGACAAAGATGAAAAAGGTAAGGAAGTCGACACTAAAAAGTATTGAGGTATGATTGGCTCTCTTCTTTATCTTACCGCTAGTCGTCCGGACATCATGTTTAGCGTGTGTTTATGTGCTCGCTATCAGTCATGTCCGAAGGAGTCTCACCTAACTGCGGTGAAACGGATATTAAGGTATCTCATTGGTACTACAAATGTGGGTCTATGGTACCCCAAAGGCTCCTCATGCCAACTTATAGGATATTCCGATTCCGATTTTGCTGGATGCAAATTGGACCGCAAGAGCACAAGTGGCACTTGCCATTTGCTCGGTAGCTCTCTTGTCTCTTGGTTTAGTAAGAAACAAGTAAGTGTTGCGTTGTCTACCACCGAGGCTGAATATGTAGCCGCGGGGAGTTGCTGTGCTCAAATCCTATGGATGAAACAACAACTCTTGGACTATGGCCTAAGTCTTGATCACATTCCTCTTAGATGTGATAACACTAGCGCCATATGCTTGACGAAGAACCCCGTTCTTCATTCCCGAACAAAACACATCGAAATTAGACATCATTTTATCAGAGATCATGTACTCAAAGGCGATGTCGAAATTGAATTTGTTGAAACCAAAAGCCAATTGGCAGACATCTTTACCAAGCCTTTAGAGAAAGAGTCCTTCTTCCGAATTCGCAGTGAACTCGGGATCCTTGACTCCACTTTGATCTAAGTCTTGCATTGCATTTTCTTTCCTACATGATTTCTAACTTGAGCGTCGGAGGCGTCTAACTTCTTTTTGCAGGTATCACCCTAGAGCTAAGAACAATTCTTACGCAAACCGCGAATCTGCAGCAATGTCCCTATAAAAATCGATTATCCCGTATCAATAATCGACTACCTTTTTTTTCAATAAATAAACCTTGTTTATTTCATATTTTTGCATCTTTCCTTACTATTTTTTGCTAATGCAAAAGGGGGAAGAAAACGGGATATCGGGTATGCACCACCTCTTAATTCATTGATTGCTTATAAGCTAAAATTGAGGGGGAACTCTTAAATTGAGGGGGAATTGCACAATTGTTACTTGTCTTGAATTGTCAATATCTCTTGCCTAAATTGCATATCCCACTTAATGTTTGCCATTATCAAAAAGGGGGAAATTGTTAGAAACACGTTCTCAATGCAATATACTAAACGTGTACTCTTTTGTAGGTTTTGATGAATGACAAACGAAGCAAAAATTGATATATGACGGAATTCAAGTACAAGCGCACAATGGTTGCGAATAAGATTGAAGTTCAAGATATAGCTTTTAATTGTTATTGAGTTGTTCTAAAACTGTAATCTCGATCCTATAACTTGAGTCATAGTATGGCCTCTCTCATAAAACTATTTTCCAAAATCATGCATATTTAATTCTGTGTCAAAAAGATTTTAAATCATGCATATTTACATTAGACAAAATGTTTTCTAAACATGCCTCAAAAATCTGGGCTAAAATAATCGATTATGTACTTATGATAATCGATTGTTTCTAAGCTAAGACTGCACGACAATCGATTATGAACTAATGGTAATCGATTGTGAGTAAGACAGTGAACATCAGGTTTTTCCAAATCTGCATGATAATCGATTGTGAACAAATGACAATCGATTGTTGTTGAGGTAAAGTTTTTCAATACTCAAAATAATCGATTATGAACTAATGGTGATCGATTGTGTTGAGTTGATGTCTTCCAGTGATTTTAAATTTAATTAAGTAATCGATTATGTCTTTAGATAATCGATTATCACTGAGACAGTAAGTTTTATGATTTTCAGAAAATAACAAGTAATCGATTATGTCTTTAGATAATCGATTATTACTGAGACAGTAAGTCTTATGATTTTCAGAAAATAACAAGTAATCGATTGTTGCAAAGGACAATCGATTTTTGAAGCTGACCGTTGCCAAATGATTTTCAAACACCATAAGGTAATCGATTATAGATTTTATATAATCGATGTTTTTGCTTAAAATCTGGAAATGATTTTTAGAACGTTGCTGAAGTAATCGATTATAGATTTTATATAATCGATGTTTTGCTTAAAATCCGGAAATGATTTTTAGAACGTTGCTAAAGTAATCGATTATGGACTTAGTGTAATCGATTATCTGATTTTGAATATTGCCAGTAGTCGATTATAGATTATGTATAATCGATTGTGAAGCGGTAAATCTGGGATTGATTTTTAAACTGACTGGCAGATAATCGATTGTTTGGTCTTAATAATCGATTATCACTGAGTAATTTCAGCAACTCTTAATTGGCAATTAGGCAACGGTAATGCCAAGTTTTTGAACTATAAATACAGCTTTATTTCAGTGTTTTAACAACAACAACATACACAAACTGATCATTACTTTGCTATAAGCTTTCATTCAATTGTTCTTCATTTTCTACTCATTTCATAAAACTTTTGAGAGCCATATTATTGCTTAAAGTTGTTGTGATCTTGAACATATTCTTTTACTCATATCTACTCAATAAGGAGTACTTTAGTTAAGTGAGTATCCAAGTATTTGATATACTTGTAAGAGAATTGCGATTCTCTTGTTTCAAGGAACTTGCGTTTCCTTGGGTGAAGTCTTTGAGATTGCGATCTCCGAGCAACTGTTTGAGGCTTGTGTCCTCAAGTGTGTAACGGTTTGTTGAGCACCCGTAAGCTTAACAAGATAGTGAAAAATCTCGAGAGAGTCTCTCGGGGACTGGACTAACCACGTTGGTGGCCAACCAGTATACATCTTTGTGTAAGTTTATTTTTCTGCATTTATTTTACTTCCTGCAAAGTTTAAATTCCGCAAGAAAACGCTAAATTTTATCAATACGCTATTCACCCCCCTCTAGCGTAAAGCGTAGTTTCTAACAAGAACAATATGATCACTACGCGCCAAAAGTGAGGGGTGAAGTTGACCAAGCGTAACCTCGTACCTCTTACAGAAGTCGAAGATCATGGGGTCGACCGTACCCAGTGTGAAGGAGTAGGTGTACATACTCAAGAACCCCTTCACATAAGTGGTGATGCTCTCTTCAGACGAAGGAATTTGCACCACCACCTCTAGGTCCCACCTGCAGTCTGCTTTAATGGCGTCGACATGGACTTTGGTAATTGAACATGTACACCGACATGGGCTTGCATCAGCCCGACACAGACGAGGGATTATCGACCTTAAAATCGATCCTGAGGATGCAGGAACCGGGTACGTATTCGTGAACATCTGGTTCTACCGGTGTTTTATTGCCGACCGGTTGAGACGAAGAAAATAGAGCTTTCTCCTTTTGTGGTACTGTCCTGGAGGTCTTTGCCATTAGTATACGAGTTAAGAGCAAAAGAAAGGATATCGAGCTGGTGGTTCCGGTAGGAGCACCGGTGGTTTGATGAACGACGGTGAGAAGGAAAAGAAAGGGTTTATGTGCTCCAAAGTTTGTGATCAAAGAAAAGTAAAACTTTGAATCTATTATAGAGCTGGTATTTATAGGTTCAAAATGACGGTTCAGTGCCGCTAATGGCCGACCAACGGCTGGCATACATTTATGGTACTTGGGTACCGTATCGACGGGATGTTTCGATCACATATCTCGCCTTCGTTATAAGAATGACATCATGGTCGTGGTATGAAGAAAACCGAAGCTCAAATTGTTTCTTATCTTTTCATCCTAAGAAATAGGGGGACTATTAGTATATGGTAAAAATCGTACACGTCCGAGCATGAAGATTCGAGGAGTATGTATCGATTTTAAATTGGGATTGAAGTATGTTCGAGCTCTCAATCGAATCACGAAATATCCGCACTCAATAATCGGTCTCTCAGAGCCGGTAGAGTTATTAGCGGTTAACAATACCAATCATGTATCTTACTTTCGCAATTAGAATTATTTCTTATTAGGATTCCTCTACTATATAAAGGGAAACCCTATTCATTTGTACGCATCCATTATCACAACTAGCACAACGCTCTAGATCTTACTCGCACTACTGAAAACAAAGCTCTTTCATTTACTGTTAATTCTCCGTATTTGACTTGTTCGCATCATTATTGTTGTTCTTACTGTTCTTGACAAACCATTCTCGAATCTAGTCCAGATCAAGGTCGACGACTTGCGACTATACGTGTTTGATTCATATAAATCGTTTAATTCATTTATATGCTTAATTATTTACCAATTAGCACTCAATTGGATCGCATATACTTATAACCACATTATAAATTTAATTGTTACTCGTATTTTGAGGTAAACCGTGTTAAAAGAAGAGTTCTATTTTACTATGTCGATTAAACATGCTCATCTTCGCCTCGCCCTACAAGGAGACTCCGAACATAAATGCTGTAGAGTTCTATTGTTGAGCCTGGATTTGTTTGACGGTTATTAATTAATTGCATTCGCTAGCCAAAAGTGATATAAAATATATCTATTTTATCAACTTCTTATTATTTTTGGTAGCATATATATATATATATATATATATATATATATATATATATATATATATATATATATCATAAGTTTTTGTATTATTAATATGATTTAACTTGTGATAGCATGTTAATTATTATCTATTGAGTTAGTTGTAACAGGTAGGGGTGTACAAAGAAAACCGACAAACCGCACCAACCCGATAATCCGAGTCAAACCGAGAAAAAAAACCCGACTATTGTTTGGTTTGACTTGGTTTGGTGTTGGAAAAAAAAACCCGACCATAATTGGTTTGGTTTGGTTTTAACTAAAGAAAGTCAAACCGAAACCAAACCAACCCGACGTTACATATATAGAAATTTTAGATATATTTAATATATAAATATACTTGTTGTAATGTAATTTATAAATATTTCTTAAAAAATTTCATAATTTTATCTTTTAAGGTATTATTTCAAGGTTGGTTTTAGAACTTTTGAACGCTCTAATAAGTTTTATAGCCATTAATATTAGTAAATTAAATAATGCTAGCAATCAATACTAATGCTAACAAAAGATATTCAATTCAATATTACGAACGAGAATGTATTGAATGTCTAATTTTTGTTTTGCAATAATTTAGATAAAAATACATAACCTATTTTTATTTTGCTTTAACTTTTAGGCATATAATTAATACTCCCCTATTAGTCTATCTAGTTTAGATTGAATTAGTGTTTTTAGATTATGTTTTTTTTTATTATGGCTTTTTAATTAGCAATATTTATATTACATAATTTTATTGTCTTTATTGTTGAATATTTTAGGATAATGTCATGAATCATGACATATCTCATATTTTGTATTATTTTCTTGGAAAATACTTTATATAGTTATATTTTACTAGGATTAAAGAAATATTTTGAGCATACGTTATATGTTTTGTTCTACGAAGATTTTACCGGAAAAATTTTCGAAAAAACTCGAATAACCCGAAAAAACCCGAGAAAAACCGGTATTGAAAAACCCGAATTTATTGGTTTGGTTTGGTCTTTAAATTTAATAACCCGACACAATTGGTTTGGTTTGATAATTGTAAAATCCGAACCAACCCGGTCTATATACACCCCTAGTAACAGGCAAGTAAGATGCTATAATACGGGCATTTTTTACTGATATTGTGAATTTGTAAAAGAAAATACGGTTAAGGGTCAGATTTGCCCTTGTACTATTCAAAATAAGTTACATTTACCCTCCGTTTGCATTCTTTAACAAATATACCCCCACCATTGCACTTTCGGGCCACATTTACCCTTCCTCCGTTAAACCTGGTTTCCTCAAGTTTTTTAAACACGTGGCCTACTTACATTGGTCCAAAATTAGCCCACCCAAAAATTATAAACCCGCCCGATCCGTGAGCAAATAACCCGCCCCGAACAAAAAAAACCGACCCCCCTGACCTCACCTTCCTCACACCAACCTCCCCTTCACTAACTCGCCGTAACCCAGTGGCGAGAAACAAGAAGCCCGCCGCTCTTCCCACCAGTTCGTCGCCACCACACCCCTAACCGACGAGCTACTGCTACTTCTTCATTTCCAGCCGCAACACCAACCAAAAACACCTCCCTGTTCTTCGTCTTCTTCAGCAGCGAACGAGAACCAGGGACCTTCAAACATTGCCCTCATCTGATTTTGCTTTCTCTCCGTTTTTGAATACACATACACATACAAACAGAGATGGGGAATTTCAGTCCGAAAAAATCGAGTGAACCATAGTGAGAACAGATCTGGACGAGCTGAAAACAGGGTAAAAAACTTTCCGATTTTGAAGCAAGGTCCAGCGTTAATTTCCAATTGTAACTCTTCCCTTTCATCTTCCTCTGAGAAAACCTAGGGTCCATTGTTGCAGATCCTCCAGTCTCGAGCAGGTCCTTCATGATTTTTGTTTTCTGAATTAGCGTCAGCTTCTCTAATAATCTCAAACATCTTCGTTTGTAGGTTCTTTGCCAGCAGGCCAGATGAAAGCAGAACCTTGAACTCGCTATAGATACCAAATGCTTAAAATTACCCGTTGTTGGGGGATTGATGTGCGGTGACTATGTTTTTTGTGTTGGGGAAAGAAAAACATCCGAGAAGCTATTGCATCGAAAGCTCTTCCTATTTCACATTGTGCGACACCCCCATCAAGTTGTTCTCAGTGAAAGTGCACTTGTACAGTAAGTCCAAGATGAGTTTTTATTAATTGTGCATTCACCTCCTATAAGTGACACAATCGGCTGCCACGGAAGTGAAAATTTATTCCACGAGATTGATGTTCTTCCATCAACAACAACAAATGAAGAATCAAGAATTGATGTTTTGCTTCTTGAATCTTTTGTTTTGGGGCTAGAGGGAGAGGGGATGGTTATATTCTTGTTCATTCCATGTGAAAGAACCTGAAAATTGTATGGTGTATAAAGAAATGCGGTCGGGGCGGGTTAGAAAAGTGGGTCGGGCGGGTTTAAAAAATAGAATGGGTGGGTTAATCTGATCCAATCGTTGACTGCCACGTGTTTAAAAAACTTGAGGAAACCAGGTTTAACGGAGGAAGGGTAAATGTGGCCCGAAAGTGTAACGGTGGGGGTATATTTGTTAAAGAATGCAAACGGAGGGTAAATGTAGCTTATTTTGAATAGTACAAGGGCAAATCTGACCCTTAACCGAAAAAAACCCATGTTTTTCAAAAATAGAAATAGGAATGTATACATAAATTTGTCTTCATACAAAAGATTAGCTCGCACCCATTTCTGGCATCTGCGTTTTTCATCTTCAACACTGACGCAAATTTCAGAAAGATAAGCGTCTCTTCTGTGCTACCAACGAGTCAATCACGACTTTTCTCAATTGTCGCGACGTTTCGGCCATATCTAGGGTCAGAACTAGGGAGCAATAGAGCCAATTGGCACCAATAATTAATCAGTTACATATCAATATTAAATTATTAATTTCAGATCACTGTTTCGCACTATTTATCCCTTATTATGTCTACAGGTCTTAACTTCATCTCTTCCTTTCGTCACTTCAATAATATCTCTCTCTGAATCCTAAATTTGAGCTCTTTTATTTTCATTTATTATTGTAGTTGCAGTTCAAAGATTAATGGCGACCATGCCTAATACGATGTCGTTTAAGCAAGGTCTTTCACTTTGGTGTCCTCAATCAGCTTCTTTAAATCGAATTCCTCGGATTTCTTCTAGAAGCTTCGGAAGAAGTTTCGTTGCGGCGGTTTCATTCGCTAACGAGAATCGAGAGTGAGTATCACTTGTCGAGTTCACTGTTGAGCAGATAAATGACGCTATCGTGTTTGGTTTTTGATTTTTGATTTTTTTTAAATGTGTGAATAATTTGGCGAATTTGAAATGTGGATGGTTGTAGGTATGTAGTAGTTGGAGGAGGAAACTCAGCTGGATATGCAGCTAAAACTTTTGTTGAACATGGACAAGCTAATGGAAAGCTCTGCATTGTGACCAAAGAGGTAATTTTGGTTGAGTAATTTCTATCTCCGAGGAATTATATACTAACAAAATATTAAGTTTAAGTGTTTAGTACATTTATATTTTGTAGAGGAAATTTGTATGCTAGTTTAGAGATAACAAAAACAACTACAACTACAACTTCAACAACAATAACAGCAATACCAACAACAACTACCCAGAAAAATCCCACAAAATGGGGTCTGGGGAGGGTAATGTGTCGCAGAACTTACCCCTACCCCGATAGGATAGAGAGGCTGTCTCCGACACACCTTCGGTTCAGAAAAAAGAAAAAGAGAAGGAGACAATTCATTAGTAACTCCAGTAGAGACCATAATAGTAACGGAAGCATAACAACCAAAAGATAAATGACATGCAATAACAATAACCAGTAACTAGGGCTTGGGGCTAAGATAAACAGCAAGGATAGTGTGAATTCAACATAAACTGCAAGCTATCTAAGATCAACCCTAAACCAACCCCACCTCACCCCCAGTATGAAGTATGCAAAGCTCTACTAACCCCTACCCTACAACCCTAATGCATGACTTCCAAACCTTCCTATCAAGGGCCATAAGCTATCTAAGATGAACTCTAAACCAAACCCCATCTCACCCCCAATATGAAGTACGCAAAGCTCTACTAACCCCTACCCTACAACCCTAATACTTGACTTCCAAACCTTCCTATCAAGGGCCATATTCTCAGAAATCTGCAGTCGTGCCATGTCTTGCCCTATCACCTCTCCCCGGTACTTCTTAGGCGTCCCTCTACCTCTTCTCGTACCCACCACGACCAACCACTCACACCTACTCACCGGAGCATCAAGACTTCTCCGCACATGCCCGAACCATTTGAGCCTCGCTTCCCGTATCTTGTCATCCACATGTGCCATACGCACCTTCTTCCGAATATCCTCATTCCTAATCTTGTCTATCCTAGTGCGCCCGCACATCCACCTCAACGTCCTCACTTCTGCTACCCTCATCCTCTGGATATGGGCCAACACTCTACCCCATACAACATGACTGGTCTAACCACGACTCTATAAAACTTGCCTTTGAGTAACGGCGGTACGTTATTGTCACACAAGACTCCAGATGCAAGCCTCCATTTCATCCATCCTGCCCCTGTACGGTGAGTGACGTCCTTGTCGATCTCTCCGTCCCCCTGGATCATCGACCCAAGATACTTGAAGCTATCTCTCTTGGGGATGACCTGTGATCCAAGCCTCACGTGCCTGCCTACTTGCCTCGACTCAGCGTTAAACTTGCACTCCAGGTACTCTGTCTTAGACCTGCTCAATTTAAAATCCTTAGACTCGAGGGTCTGTCTCCAAACCTCCAATCTCTCGTTAACACCGACCCTCGTTTCATCAATTATAATTATGTCATCAACAAATAACATACACCATGGCACATCCTCTTAAATATGGTGTATCAATGCATTCATCACAAGGCAAATAAGAAGGGGCTAAGCGCAAAGCCTTGGTGTAATCCCATAACAACCGGGAAATGCTCCGAGTCGCCTCCCACAATCCTAACCTGAGTCTTATCTACATCATACATGTTCTTGATTGCTCTTATGTTGGCTACCGGTACACCCTTTGCCTTAAGACATCTCCTGAGCACCTTCTTGGGGACCTTGTCATATGCTTTCTCCAAGTCAATAAACACTATATGCAGATCCTTCTTCCTATCCCTGTACTGCTCCACCAACCTTCTAATAAGGTGGATAGCTTCCGTAGTGGAGTGACCCGGCATGAACCCAAGACGTCGTCTTCCTCACCCTCACCTCCACCACTCTCTCCCAGACTCTCATGTTATGGCTTAGTAATTTAATACCCCTATAGTTGTTACAACACTGGATATCACCTTTGTTCTTGTACAACGGTAACCTCCACTCCTCCGGCATTCTCTTCGTCCTGAAAGTTACATTGAACAATCCAATCAACCACTCCAATCCTGCTCTACTCACGTATTTCCAAAACTCAACCGGGCTGGCTCTGTCCTCTACCCCTACTCATCTTGCGCAAAGCCCCCACGACCTTCTCCACCTTAATGCGTCTGCAATGCCTAAAATCTTGGAGACTCTCCGAATGCAACAAGTCCCCTATTGCTATATCCCGGTCCCCCTTCTCGTTCAAAAGACCATAGAAGTACGTCTGTCATCTCTGCTTAAATTGGAACTCTCCCATCAATACTCTATCATCCTCGTCTTTGATGCACCTTACTTGGTCCAAATGCCGGACCTTCCTCTCCCTCGCTTTAGCTAGCCGAAACAACTTTCTGTAACCGCCTTTCTCCCCCAATTCCTTGTATAGGAGGCAAAACTCTACATTCTTAGCCTCCGTGATTACCAGCTTGCCTTCTTCCTTGCCACCTTGTACCTCTCTCTATTCGCTTTCCTTTCCTCCCCGTTTGTGCTTCCTGCCCACTTCGCGTAC
Source organism: Nicotiana benthamiana (assembly GCA_034376525.1). Lineage (NCBI taxonomy): Eukaryota > Viridiplantae > Streptophyta > Magnoliopsida > Solanales > Solanaceae > Nicotiana > Nicotiana benthamiana. The sequence goes on from CM067339.1 coordinate 177,164,535, forward strand.
GCTACCTTCTTCTCCTCCACTTTACCTTGGACTAAGTCATTCTACCACCAGTCGCCTTGGTGCCTGCCGGGAAAACCCTTCGATATCCCTAGCCCTCTCTTGCTGGCTTCCTCACATAGTTCGCCGTCGTTGATCACTTAGTGCTTGCGTCCCCACTAGGCTTTATCCTTGGTTAAAGCTCCCCATCTAATCCTCGGTCGGCCATGAGCATACCTCTTCTTCCTCTTCATCATTGATACTGACGTCCATCACTAAAAGCTTATGCTGAGTCGCAGGGTCTCTCCCGGGATAACCTTGCAATCCTAGCACAAACCTCTATCACACCTTCTGAGGAGAAGGTAATCAATCTGAGTCTTCACCGCCGAACTTTGGAAAGTAACCAGATGCTCCTCCCTCTTCGGAAAAGACGAGTTCGCAATCACCAGCTCGAAAGCCTTGACGAAGTCTAACAGCGAAGTATCTCCTCCATTCCTAACCCCAAGGCCAAAGCCACCATGCACCTCGCCATAACCACCAGCAGCTGACCCAATATGGCCATTAAAATCCCCTCCAATAAATAACCTATGAGTAGGTGGAATATTGCGCACAATCTCGTCCAAACCCTCCCGAAAATGCCGCTTAACCTCCTCATCCAAGCCCGTTTGCGGGGCGTAAGCGCTAACTACATTGAGGGTGCACTCACCAATCACCAACTTAATGAACATTAGCCTATCATTCACTCGCCTGACCTCCACCACAGACTCTCTAAAATCCCTATCCACCAAGATACCCACTCCATTTTTATCCCTCAAGACTCCAGAGTACTACAACTTATACCGTCCGCATTCCTCGCCTTCGACCCTGTCCACGTAATCTCCTGGACACAAGCTATATTAATCTTCCTCTTCTGGAGAATCTTTGCCAGCTCAATAGACTTACCCGTTTGCGTGCCTATGTTCCAAGACCCGATCCTCAATCTACGAGCTCCCTCTTTCCCCTTACCCTTCTTGTCTCTCGTCCCATCCATTGACCCCCTCCACTCCCCCCTCCTCACCCGGTACTCTTGAGGACATGATCCTACTCTACCATCCCAGACCACGGCCACTATACCGATGACAAACTCCAGAAAACACTAATACAGACCCAAGCTAGGAAAGAACAGGAAGCAACTGGAAGTGCTCTAATAGTATGCTTGAAGTGATGCTAACTAAATAGTCACAATTTAACTAGCATAATGAAAGAGACAAGAAAGCGAGAGGTACCAACTCCGGATAGAAAGAACCTGGAAATATAACTTGACGTCGGTTACCGCCATGCACCACCACTGCCGCTAGGTGCAACTGCTGAAATTGCTGCCTCCGTGAACCCTAGGCGCTAAAAGGAGACGAAAAAGAAAAAGATGGTCCCACTGCCTCTACTGCCACTGTTCGGTGGCAAGGTTCAACGGGAAGGCAAAAGAAAAAGAGGGTGGGGGGGGGGGGTAGAGAAAGAAAAGCAAGAGATGGAAAGAGAGAAAAGAAGGGGAGAAGGGACGGGAAAGGGGGGGGGGGGAGGGAGACTTACCTGTGACTCGCCGGCAACTGGGCGGCCCTGGAGAGAAGGGGGTCGTTGGCAGGTGAACGTTAGGGTGGTACGTTAGAGAGATAAAAAGAACCAACTAAGGCAGTAACTTGAAAACTGCAGTATGATGGAAAAGTAACCTACTAAAATCAGTTGAATTAACCATAACAGCTATACCTCAATCCGGAAAAATGGTTGGGGTTAGCTAATCAATCCTCTCTGACCATGCTACTCCATTAGCTTTTCTGTGTAATTATTTATTAAAGTTTCAAACTTTGCTGGTCAATGGTATTTAAAATTTGTGCCTCTAGGGCTTTGGTTCAACGTGAAAGTAGCACGATGCACATACAAGCCGTTTGAAACCTTGCTATGGACCAACGTTGGTATTGGAGGAGGGGTTGGCCCATAGTATTAGAGAATCCCTAATTGTTTTTATTCTTGGTTCTTAAAATACAAATTATTAAGTAATGCAAAAGGATCCAAACGGAGCGGATTGGATGTAAAGGTTTTATGTAGCCGGCCTAAATTAGTTTGAGACTGAGACATAATAGTTGTTTTTGTCTTTTTGATACTTTGTGATGATTATTCATCTGAATCATATTTAGATAGTTGTGTCTTTTAAGCAATTTATTGTAGTTGAACATTTATAAAGGAATCTAATTGATTGGATGCCTGTAATGTTATATTTAATGTTTGTTATGTTGCTCCTGTTGGTTTCTTTTGAAATATTTTCCTTTTTGTTGTGCAGCCGTATGCACCATATGAACGTCCAGCATTAACTAAAGCATATTTGTTTCCAACAGACAAAAAGCCAGCACGTTTACCGGTGAGCTTTAGTTTTGTTTTATGTAGCATGCGTTGGAAATGTTTGTAGCTTCTCTGTCATTGTCAATACCAAATTTCAGCATTTGATGAGGAATACCATGTAACTCTGTTATTTTAGGGCTTTCATACTTGCGTTGGTTCTGGTGGTGAGAGGCAAACTCCTGATTGGTACAACGAACAAGGGATAGAGGTGCTGCATTTTTGTATATTGTGTTGCCACTTGTATAAGTATGATGTAATTGTGATTCTTTTTTTTTTTTTTGGTTTGCTCAAAAGAAAGCAAGGTAAATCTATTGAAGATTTGAGAATATATGTACTAGTTAGAGTTTTAGGACAATTTGAGAGGAAACACAACCTCATTTTGTTCCATTATTCAGCTCCAGTATTCTAAATGTCAGGTAAGTCTAATTGAGGATAAATGTTTACCTTTTGCAGATGTTATATGAAGATCCTGTAACAGGAATTGATATAGAAAAGCAAACTCTGACGACAAATTCAGGAAAGCTGCTCAAGTATGGCACCCATATAATCGCAACCGGATGTACAGCATCCAGGTAACATTGCTTGCTATACTAGAGTGCTGCTGATCCGAACCTGTTAATTATAAAGGAGAGATCAGAATTTGCACTTATCCAGTTGCGCCTTGGTCCAATCAGAAAATAGACCAGGAAAAGATTTTTTTTCCCTTGAATAAACATCATATCCTCCATCTACTGTATTATTTTGTTGCAGTAATTTGTATCAACTGATATGCCCTCCAATCCTCATTAAACTACCAAATAGTGAATCATTTAGTTATTAATCGATTTCAGATTTCCTGAGAAGATTGGAGGAAGTTTGCCTGGGGTTCACTATATTCGGGATGTGGCTGATGCTGATTCATTAATTTCCTCACTGGTAAGATCACACTCATTTCTACGCTTATAATTGGTCTTTTAAAATTTAAAGATACATCCCATAACTTTTGAATATGGATGGTCTTTTGGAGTTATATGAATGAGAATATTCCTAATTTATGTTGTTTTATTTTAGGGGAAAGCAAAAAAGCTTGTGGTTGTTGGTGGTGGCTATATAGGAATGGAAGTTGCTGCAGCTGCTAGGGCCTGGAAACTTGATACAACTGTGAGTTCTCCTTAATGCTTCTTTTCACTTTCTTAAATAAGAAATGCTGTTTGTGAGAAATAAATAAGAAACATTAATTCATGAACCATGTTTACCTATTCCTTTCGTGGAAACTAAATTGGTAGAAAAATTACCATAGAACTATAGAAGCAAAACCTGTTGATGACAATATAATGAATAATATGTGAAGTTCCGAAAGTTATGTTTTTTCTACAAGTCAAAAGAAGTCTGTGTTCCTTTCTTGTAGTAATAAGTCCTCTGTTCAAAGAGTTATCTGAAGCATAATATCCCAGGTTATTACCTTACAAATGAAGCATTTTATTTTTCTTATTCCTCTGAAATTTAAAACTTGCCTGCATTTGAATGTGGTACCAGTATACTCCTGCTTTCACTAACTTTGTTGGGAACATAGATAATTTTCCCGGAAGAGCATCTTTTGCCAAGATTGTTCACTCCTTCTCTTGCCCAAAAGTATGAGCAACTCTACCAAGACAACGGTGTCAAATTCGTCAAGGTCTCCTCGTTTCTCCTCTCTAGTTCTGATAGTCTCCCTCCTTTCTCAACCAATTTTATAATCTTCTAATGAATTTATCTTTTACCAGGGTGCTAAGATAAAACATCTAGAATCTGGTCCAGATGGCCGGGTAGTTGCAGTTAAGCTTGAAGATGGATCAAGTATAGAGACAGACACGGTACAACAGCGATTACTCATGTTCTATCAAAGTTTTTATTTCACGGAGGATTGGAGTACCTCGTATGATTGTGCAGATAAAGAAGTTCAAGGGCTCAAGTCATTTGCATATCCTTTATGAATTTACAGGTCGTTATTGGTATTGGAGCAAGACCTGCTGTCAGTCCATTTGACATGGTTGGCATAAACAGCACTGTTGGTGGAATTGCGGTTAGCACTCGATTTATATCTTTGTTAGGATTGTTCAAATTGGGGACCTCCCAAATATAGTTAGTATTTACGGCTAAACCACTCTCCTAACTGCAGATTGGTTCTGGTCTTACTCTTCCACCAAGACATGATATGCTATAAGTTGGAATGTTGAATCAAGGAATCAAAATAATTCTTACCTTAAAGTTTATTATCAGTTCTGGACAGGATCTCACTCTAGCTGTGTTTATTCTGTTAAGATTCTAATTTATGTTCTTACGTGTATTTTCCTCATTTATAAGTTGCTGTGAAGTACATCAGTCATATTGTCTACAAGAAGTCTTAACTACATCTGAAGTAGGCGTAGTCTAGTACATCAGAAGTAGGCAGTGAAATTTGCTGCTCTTCCATGAGACGAAACTATCATCTTCAGAGCAAATTGCTCCAACTCGTATTTGACCTATGGTTTTGTTGCAAATGCACGCATGTAAATCTTTTGAATGTGTCTGTTTACTCTGATTAGTCAAAAAAGGAAAAAATAAAGAAAAAGAGGCAAAAGAAACCTTCCTTTTCGAAAGAAGTCTTTCAGTTTCTCTCAATTGAAAGGTGAGAAGATTGTATATGGTTTATTACTCCTGATGATCAGATCTCTTTCGTTGTTTGACAGTGGCAGTATGTAGTAATACCAATGAAAAAATTGGTTCCAGGATTAAAAGAGGATCTTTTACGCGTGTCCAGATGATATTAACTCTTCTGCAACTTCAGTAATGTTGTTTCTGGGCAAAATTGAGAAATCTGAAGAGAATGAGGGTGCTTCTTTCCGTTAACATAACTTCAGAAAGTAGCGGCTTGATTGTTCCTAGTAATGATAACACTTTAATTTTTCAAATTCAGGTGGACGGCCAGTTCCGTACAAGCATACCTGGAATCTTTGCCATTGGAGATGTTGCAGCATTTCCATTGAAGGTTAGATCTTATGACTAACTTTAATACATTTTTCTATTATTTTTGTGTAATGAGTTGACTGATACTGACCATGCAGATATACAACCGAATTGCACGGGTGGAGCACGTTGACCATGCTCGTAAATCTGCACAACATTGTATTAAATCATTGCTAACTGCACATACGCACACGTATGTTAATCAAAGTTCAGTTCGTAATCAAAGATAAGCTTCTTTTCAATTGAATCTTCCTAAATATTGTATTGTTTGCTGAATGCAGGTATGACTATTTACCATACTTCTACTCTAGGGTTTTTGAATATGAAGGAAGCCCTAGGAAAGTATGGTGGCAATTCTTTGGGGACAGCGGTAAACATATTTTTGCTGCTTTTTTGATCATTTCCAAATTGTTATACTTCATGTATGAATAATTCCATAGCTGGTATTGATTATACCATATAATGATCAGTTGGGGAGACAGTTGAAGTTGGGAATTTTGATCCAAAGGTTGCAACATTTTGGATCGACTCTGGTATGCACTCTATTCCTTCTTTTTGGGTGGTATGGTTGTGTAGGTTTATTTTTCTTTCCCTGTCCTATCTTTTTAAGCTGTTCTTCAAAAAGGTGATGCTAATTAGTACTCCTACAAGGCAAAAGAAGAGTGATATAAACATACATCTTTTGCAGGTAAGTTGAAGGGGGTTCTTCTCGAAAGTGGGAGTCCTGAGGTATGCACTCTTCGAAGGATATTCTCATGTCAAATTTAGCAGTTATCTGTAGTTATATATATGCATTGCAAGCTGCAAAATGTCTAGAAAGAGCCATCAGTTATTTTCCTTTTGCCTCACTCTTGACCTTTAAAACTGTTACTCTAAAAAACCTTACAAGGAAAGAAAAAGAAAAAGAAAGGTGACTTGTGGGGGAAGCGTCTGTGTTTAATTTTCTCTCCAAGAAAGTGATCATTTGTGCCGTACCAAAATTTTGGGGTTTAGAAAGTCTGATTTTTCACCTTTTGATTGGACAGTAAAGTGATTACCTCTATAATTGATGTCGATATTATGTGAAGTATGAGAAATATGAAAATATTATATAGCAAGCAGAACTTTAAGCTGATTCATTCACAAGTGTGCTTGTGCATGTCTGTCATATGCACGATGGATTACTTATATCACTGCTAATCACATTGCTCTATGTTACACAGTGTAAAGATCGCTTTGGTTTCCTTCCATAGCCATCACTTCTGTCTACCGAAGTTTTCCTCTGCTTTTGCTTATATGCGTTAGGATTCTGGGAACAATGTTTTTCCTTAATTAATGGTCACTCTTAAGATCACTTATATGCTACTTAAACCATATAACAGTACTATTCACTTATCTTTTCTTGAATATGGAATTTGGGTTCAAATATTCTCGTACCACGATATAAATACTTCATCTGGGGAAGGTGTCATACATGTGCTAACTAGTTAAAGGCTCAGATAAAATTAGGGAAGTCCAGTGGTGGAATTGATAGTTAATTTCAACTGGCAGGAGTTCTTAAAAAAAATACTTGAGTCTGTTACTGGACAGACGAATAATGTCTTGGGGGACTCCATAGATGTCAAAAGCTCAAAAGACTTGGCTTGTTCTATCATGTTATTGGCTTTGAATTAAATGTTCAGCTCCAGCAATAGATAAAATCATACTATAGTAACAATATAGGCTTCGTCACATGAACGTTACATCATGAAGCACTTGCATCTCCACCAAAAACCACTGCCCCCTTCCTTCCTTCCTGAAACAGCTTGCAAACATGAAAAGTGCATCGAGCAACTTTATTTTTCCTAGAAGTTCATTGGTCTTCTGAATTATTGCACAACGAACAATATGGTATAAATGTTCTTCTCATTTGTACTGTCTGTATTGTTATTCCATGCTTATTAGATGACCTTTCTGAAAGATAAATGAATTTAAGTTTGTCTCCTACCTAAAAAGGCAGGATTTTGCTTATTTTCTCTCCTATTACTGCTGCCTCTTTAATCTAGAATCTCATCATTCAGTGAAACTTGATTGCCTTAGTCTTATGGCATCTAAAAATTTATAACTGGATTGCATGTTTCAACTATTGACTGGAAAATATATGATGTGAAACTGATAGTTCTCAACGATCATTTCAGGAATTCCAACTTCTTCCAAAACTTGCACGGGGTCAGCCTACTGTTGACAAAAGCAAACTTCAAAATGCATCCTCAGTGGAAGAGGCATTGGAAATCGCTCAAGCTTCCTTATAAACTGGAGCAGCTGCTTAGTGGTCACCACCCATTATGGCGTTCTCAGTAACTTCTTGTCCAGATAACCATTTTTCCCATGCCTCCAATATATAGTAGTATAGATCTTCCAATTTGGCCATCTCCCCAGGTTGTTATTATATATGAGAGAGTAAGAGAAAGAGAGAGCGGCATACTGAAAAAAGGAATAAATACTTGATACGCCAACCATCATCCATTTCATGGATAATCGTTCTCCGGCAATACTTGCCCCGGATTGCAGCGAGCTTGTTGTTTATTCTGAGTATATTATAGTATTTGATATTAAGAATGTCATAGGTAAATTGAAATTGTCTTCCGTCTTATTAATTCCGTGGATAACTTAAAGTTCTATGCTTTCACATTGATATTCAAGTGCCTCAAGAAGGCTCCATCATAAAAATTTTTGATTTGATTTCTTTGCTTATGATTCCTCAGTCATTCTACTGTAACGCTTCTAGCTATGATATTGTCTGCACAGTTGTCCTTCAGACAAGCTTAAAGAGTTTCGCGAACTAACACAAGTTAGATTATGACGAATTTCATCAAGTAATAAATATAGGTCATTTATATTACTGGCCTAACAAATTTTATCTACTTTTTAGATCCATTCTAGCAATATTAGTAAATAGTTTCTTGAATTGTCTTTTTAATTGATGTTGCTATATACTTGTCATCAGCAGAGAGAAAGCCTCACTCCAGTTGATATCTCGCAAAATTCCAAATCTCTGAAACTTATTTAAGACGTTTCTTGTGAAACCTACGCATGGGAATTAGCCCCAAGTATTTTTGAAATAACCCATATAATGTTTGGGATTGTCTTTATCCTATTTTTGATTTGGGTATTAACTAATATCGGGATAACTTTTACATTAAAATAGTGGAATTAGTTATTTTTGATAGGTGTAATGACTAATCCTATCATTGTACCAAACAACCCCTAAACTAACTGATTGTAATAAATCAGTGGAATACAAAGCAAATGATAACTATATTTGGAGCATTGCAATATAAGTCTAATGCAAAAAGAGATGAGAATTAGACTGATACATAGTTGAGGATATGCATAATCCCCTTCTTTATAATCGCTAGTCCTTTAAAACCATTTGCTAAATAGGTTTGGATTCCAAATAAAACTCTCAAACCTCTTACTCAGTCCAATAATCCCAACTGACTAAGTTTCATTCACCACAATTTTTATTATCCTTGTTCCTACAATATTCCACTATAAAAGATAAGCATCTACTTATAGATAAAAAGATGATTATGGCTATGATTTTTGGCGAAAAGTTGGACGGTAATGACTATTAAGAAATCTTTCATTTGACGCAACTACTTATATATCATCTGATATCATTTACTATAATATAAGACACCAAATCTAAGGCCCTTTTTTTCATATCATCATTCTGTTAATGCAGATTAGGGGTGTACATAGACCGGGTTGGTTCGGATTTTACAATTATCAAACCAAATTAATTGTGTTGAGTTATTTAATCTAAAGACCAAATCAAACCAATAAATTCGGGTTTTTCAATATCGGTTTTTCTCGATTTTTTTTCGGTACTCGGGTTTTTTCGAATTTTTTTTCGGTAAAATCTTCGTAGAACAAAATATATAACGTATGCTGAAAATATTTCTTTAATCCTAGTAAGATACAACTATATAAAGTATTTTTCAAGAAAATAATACAAAATATGAGATATGTCATGACTCATGACGTTATCCTAAAATATTCAAATCAAAAATAATAAAATTATGTACTATAAATATTGCTAATTAAAAAGTCATAATAAAAATAAATATAATCTAAAAGCACTAATTCATGCTAAACTAGATAGACTAATAAGGGAGTATTAATTATATGCCTAAAAGCTAAAGAAAAATAAAAATAGGTTATGTATTTTTGTCTAAATTATTGCAAAATTAAGAATAGACATTTAATACATTCCCGTTCGTAATATTGAATTGAATGTCTTTTGTTAGCATTAGTATTGATTGCTGGCATTATTTAATTTACTAATATTAATGGCTATAAAACTTATTGGAGCATTCAAAAGTTCTAAATCAAACATTGAAATAATACCTTAAAAGATAAAATTATGAAAATTTTTAAGAAATATTTATAAATTACATTACAATAAGTATATTTATATATTAAATATATTTAAAATTGTTATGTATGTAATGTCAGGTTGGTTTGGTTTCGGTTTGACTTTCTTTAGTTAAAACCAAACCAAACCAATTATGGTCGGGTTTTTTTTTCCAACACCAAACCAAGTCAAACTAAATCATAGTCGAGTTTTATTCTCGGTTTGACTCGAATTATAGGATTGGTACGATCTATCGATTTTTTTTGTACACGTCTAATGCAAACTACCATTAAAGAAAATGTAGCATAACGTAAATAGAAGTCAGTGTCAAGTGTCAACAACTTTGGTTTACAACGTCAATCATTTAAATGTATTTAATTTAGATCAATAAAATCCATTACCTTGTCCCAATCGATGTTGATAAAACAATCATCAAAGTATATTATATTGACGAGTGATAACATCCTCGTCCTCATCTCTAAGTTTATATTATACTTCCTCGTCTATTTATTTTGTTAGCTTCAACTACTTTCTGGTCTATAATTTCTACATACCAGCTGCTGAAATGAAGGTATAATTTCCTTCTCCTTATTTTTCAAGACTTTAAACACTGTGAAATAATATTTTCGCAGTTATATTAACAACAATCGTTTAACAATATTTGGGCCTTTTTTTTTAAACTTGCAGAAACTGGTTTTTAAGTTAGAGATACATGATGATAGAGACAAAACAAAAGCATTGAAAGTAGTATCAGCTTTCCCAGGTACTAATTTGACTGATAAATTTTTTCTTCCTCCTTTCCATTTTTTAAAAAATAAATAAAAATCAGACGGATTTGAGTCATCAATTTCTTTATTTGTTTTGTTTTATTTTGTTTAACATATTTGAGAAATTAACGGGTCAGGACGAACTCATATATGTAGGCTGGGCCGGTCTCGTGGCCCTGGGCCAAACGGGCCATACATAACTAATGTATAATATAGGAATTTTTTACTATCTATACCATATACCAAACCTTATTACCAAAATGTTCATAATTTGACAAGAGGGATTGCTGTGATGGTAAGTAACCCCCGCTTCCAACCGAGAGGTTGTGAGTTCGAGTCTCCCCAAGAGCAAAGTGGGAAGTTCTTGGAGGGAAGGATGCCGGGGGTTTATTTGGAAACAGCCTCTCTACCCCAGGGTAGGGGTAAGGTCTGAATACACTCTACCCTCCCCAGACCCCACTAAATGGGATTATACTGGGTTGTTGTTGTTGTTGTTCATAATTTGGTATTTACCCGCCTAGTCCATAGTTTGTCCTGGTTCAGGCACATGAGGAAGCGACCTAACATCTTTTCAATCGAAATCCCAATCAAAGACAAGTTCTACCAAGGCCAGGATCTGAAAGAGAGGATTCACTTTCCGAAATTCCAAGTGACCCCTTCCATCCAGATAAGGTAAGTTCAAAGCCTAATTATTTCCTTTTCTACTTATTCACATCCTCACTCGAATAAGACAAAAGCCTTCGAACTTACAGCCACTACCCCAAACATCTTTCTATGACACCCTGCCCGACATCGTCACGAGTAAGCCCCCTTTCTTTTTTCTTTTTTAGCAATTAGAAGAGCGCGGAATTGGACCTCCCTCAAATAGATGGATCTGGGATTGATTGTGGAATCGAGCATAGAGAACCCGGGGCGGGCAGGAAGATAGGCTAGGCGGAGTAGTCGTATTCATTCCTAAATCCCTTTCACCCTTAACTAGCTAACTCGATGGGATGTCAACAGCGGGAATGCCAAACGCAAGACCTACAAAATCTGTACCAAACCAAAAATAGATAGATTCTACCATAAGAAGGCGCCAAATTTGTAGGAATCGGATTTAACCATTAATTTTGAAATTTAAAACGGAAGCAAATCCATTGCAGCGTAATTCTCTCCTTCTCCATATATTTTTCACTATTTATAGCCATTAAAAAGCTTGAAAGCTTTGAATTCAAATTTGAATATTCAAAAATCATTATTTGTTTGGATTGGGTGTTGTTGTAAATAATTCAGAATATGTTTAGGAGTTTATATCTCAATTTTGAGGGGTTTTGGTGAAGATTAGACTTGGTTTTGACTGAATTTCAGATTGAAACTCATCGAAAAAGAAGGAGACATATTTTTCTAGAAATTTTAGTTAAATTGAAGAATTGTAGATAAATTGTAGATAAAAGGTATATAAATTGTAGATAATTTGTAGATAAATTGTAGATTGGGAAGACTAAAACTTGTACAAGTCTTCTATAATTATGTCGAAAATGCCAATTATTCGACAATTGAAATGGGAATTGGGGTATTAAAATTCAATGTATTCAGTTTGTAGATATCTTGTAGATAAAATTTCTACAATAAAATACAAATCAGTTTAAGTATTTTATAAAGTTATATTATTTTTATGAGTATCAATAAAATTACTAAATTTATACTACAATTAAACTACAATCTTGTGTAAAAAAAATGTTGACAATAAAATTAACTGAAGGTAAATGTGGGGGTGTAGCTAGCTTTTTACTTTGTGATCTTCTTAGAAAGAGAGTATACAGAGAGGAGAACAAGAAGAAGAAGCAGAACGTTCGAGAATAATGAGACTCCAATGGAAGCTCCAAGGTATCTGCAGAATTTGCCATACATGTTGCAAGCCTTTCCCCATCCCACATGAGTATTGCCTTTTAATCCTGTGTATGCCACTGATGCTGCTGCTCCCGTTGCTGACGCAACTAAAATTGGGGGGAGGGGGGTGGGGGTGGGAGGAGAGAGAGGCACGTAAACTAAAATTGGAGAATATATGCTCCTAAAATCACGCATAGAATAAATAAAGTAATAATTGTACCCTTGATTTGAATTATGGTATATAAATTGAAATTTGGTATGCTTAAATGTAATAAACACAAACCTTAAACATGTGAGGTAATAAAATTTGGTATAAGGTATATATAGGTAAAAATCCCTAAAATGAATCATGCCCATTTTTTACCCAACCCATATTTTACCAACCTGTATTAATATGGGCAGGTTGCAATCCAACCCGTTTTTATCCAACCCATTTTAACCCGTTCAAATTCCACTGCCACCACTACACATGCCTAGTCATGTAACCTAAAGTGGAATACCCATAGGATTTTAATGAACTAAGACTAATCAGTCTTAGTAACTTCTCCTGCAAAATCATTTCAAAGTTCATGAATCTCTTGGTCCACTAATGCAGAAGTTGGTATCTCCATGTAAAACTGTATTTATCAAGGGAAGATCGATAACTGAGAGTATTATTCTCATACAAGACATGGTCCACAACATTAATCAATCACCGTAAAATGGGAATATAGTCTTGAAACTCGACATGGCTAAAGTTTATTACAGAGTTGATTGAAATTATTTGTGGAAAAGGCCCGTATCAATAATTCTGATTGTACGTATGGATAATTCCTCAATATCTTGTTCATTCGCAACAAAATATTATCTTTGTGCGTCGGTAAAAAAAAGTTCTCTGAGGTCTGGATAGATAGATCAACCTGAATGGTTCCAAAAAGATTTCTTCAAATCAAGCATGGATATAAAACAAGGTATCCTCTTTCCCCTTCCTTGTGATTGGTGTTGAACTGTTATCTAAGTTGATGGATAATTTACTAGAGCATGGTTTTATACCTTTTTCAGTTGACACATTGTTAAATCTGATTCTCAGTTGATAGTAAATTTGATTAATAACAAAATGAAATCACCTTGGAAGATCAAGCATATCATAGATCAGATTGTGGAGTTCTCAAGCAATGTAAGTTTCAATTTTGTTCATATTTTTAGAGAAAGCAACATGGCTGCGGATCGACTAGCTAATCTTAGAGAAAGAATAAGAGATCAAATCACCTTTGAGGAAATTTCTGATTTACTTGAACATGTCAGAACTTCATTGAGACTTGATCAAGATGGCCTCCCCAATTTCAGACTTAGACCAAGGAAGAATTATTTTGTTATATTAATGATGTTATTACTAGATAAAACTGGGTTTTTTGTGACATTGTGTATAGTTTCATCATGTAATACTCAATGCCTACAAAGTTTAATGGAGGAGTCCTCCCAACTTAGACAAGTTTTATCTGATCAAATGCATACAAGAGTGATTTGTATCATTCTTCTTCATTATGTCCTGCTCCGTGTACTAATCAACAACAACAACCCACTGTAATCCCACTTAGTGGCGTTTGGGGAGGGTAGTGTGTATGCAGACCTTACCCCTATCCTTGGGTAGAGAGGCTGTTTCCAAATAGACCCCCGGCATCCTTCCCTCCAAGAACTTCCCACCTTGCTCTTGGGGAGACTCGAACTCACAACCTCTCGGTTGGAAGTGGGGGTTGCTTACCATCAGAGCAACACCTCTTGTCTCTCCGTGTACTAATCCTTTTTGATTATATATGGGTTGGGGTCTATGCCTAACCCCCCACCATGGCTCTTTTGTTAAAAAAAAAATAAAATGCAGGCAGTACGTGTGTTTTGGTTTAAAATTGAAATAAACATAAAATTGTCAAGAATACTAGTAGTTATACCCCATAGATATATAAGCAAGTAAATGTTCTGATTACAACTTTGATCCTTCTTTTCTCAAGAAGGAATAAAAAAAATCCAAGAACAGATAAAAGTTCCACAATGAATCCCATTTTGATACATTTTGCATCGATGTAATCAATAGGAAAAATTCAGATGATAAAAAGTTCCAAAACTAACTCCAAACTTATTTGTTTAATTTCTTTTCTTGATCAGCTGCACAAAGTGGAATGAACTTTGAAATCAAATACTGAATATAGATATAAAATCTTTCACTCATCACTGTAACAGAGGATTCTTCTTTTTCCTCTTATTAAACAAACAACAAGAACAAGCCATTTTCTCTTTTAAGTCCTGACCAAAGGAGAATTCATTGGAGAATGAGCTGGTGAATTGAAATCATCCAATCTTCGAAACGATAAGCTGATTTGAAGTTTGCTCCTACTGCATTGTTTCTTGAATGCAGCAACTTTATTAGTAATACCCTTTGTCTGAAGCACAAAATTCCGTATCCTTCTTATAGCAATTCTCATAGTTTCATCGTCCATATTCGCGAAACAAACTCTAAACCAACCTGGTTCAGAACAATGAAAGGAACAACCTGGAGAAACATTAAGTTTCACTTCATTGATAATAATTCTCCACAGTTCTAACTCAGCTTCAAATGTTGACTCTTTTAGTAGCCTTCTTAAATCCATCCAAAAAAATAAACCGGCGTTACTCTTCAATGTACTAATTCCAACTTGTGCTAGTCCTTTAGAGAACATCCCCTGCCTTATTCCAAGCCTTTCAGAACTTTCAGCAATGAATTTTTCGATGAAAACTTCATCTGATAACATTGATGCAATCAAATGTTGTGTCTGTGTTGAAACTAGCCCGAAGCTCGACATTTTTCTAGCAATGTTGACTACTGTATCGTTGTAAGAGTAAACAATTCCGACCCTGAATCCTGGAAATCCCAAATCCTTGGACAAACTATAAACAATGTGGATCAAATCTTGGTTGCATAATCCAACACTTTCCTCTAGTATTTCGGAAATGCTGATGAAATTTGGCTTATTAAAGACAGTGGCAGCATAAATTTCGTCGCAAACTAAGTGGATGTTTTTCGAATTAATGAAACTTACTATGTCTCTGAGCGTGTCCCGGTCGAGTAGAGTGCCTAATGGATTTGATGGATTGTTTATAAGCAAACCCTTTATTTTGATATTGGATTCTTGAGCTTTCTCATATGCAGATTCTAAGGCTTTTCTAGAAACCTTGAAATCATTAGAACTGTCACAAACAACAGGAAATAGTTGCACACCAGTTCTCCACCTCAAATCTCTGTCAAATCTGCAATATTACATATGGAAAATTTACTTCAGTATCACAAACAAGGCAGATTATCTGCTACATTATGTTAAAATATATAGATAACTAGTAGCGGAGCCACATGCACTGATACCCCTTCGTTAGAAAATTACACTATGTAACTAGGTAAGATTATTTCTTTAATGTATATATACTACATTTTGACACCCCTTTGTAACATCATGTATAAACTTCTTTACATTTTAACTACTTAGTGAAAATCCTGGCGTAGCCGCTGCAGATAACGTAAAGCCTCTTTTGCATTGTCCGTATGTAGAAGTTAAATCCTATAGACCATAGCTAAAGAAACATCTTCTTTGTTCCTTTGTGCTGAAAAGCAAACTAGGACATGCAACATTTTTTATGCTTTGTAACATGGCCTAGTTACAAAGAGGTTGTTAGTTCGAGTCTCCCCAAGAGTAAGTTGGGAAATTCTTGGAGGGAAGGATGTCGGGGGTCTATTTGGAAACAGCCTCTCTACCCTATGGTAGGGGTAAGGTCTGCGTACACACTACCCTCCCCAGACACCGCTAAGTGAGATTATACTGAGTTGTTGTTGTTGTTGGCCTAGTTGTCCTTGAGATGACTGATGAAACATGTCCGACATAGGACATTATATTCGGTATTGTTTCTAATAAAAATGAATTATGAATGACCTTATGGAGCAAAATGATAAATAAATTCATAATGAGACAACTTAATTATTCAAAAGTGGGTACATGATCTGTGAGTTTTGTTTGGTCTTTGTCACTTAGGACCAGGAAGTTATGACGAGTGTTACTATAGGACCCTACTTTCTCCATTTTGTGCTGATGAGTAGTTGATTTTATGTCCCACATCAATTATTTAACTAGGACCGATCACCAAAAAATAAGTTAAAAATACGTAGGTCAAGGAAAGACACTATGATAGTGATGTGTAAAAGATAAGATCCCCCAAGTTGATGAAATAAGAAAAAAGATTAGCTAGGAATTTCTTAATTAGCGAAAATATTAGTAAATTAAGAGTTGGTAAGGATTCTAAAAAAAATCTCTTTCTTTTTTGGCTTTCTTAATTCAATGGTGATAATGTTTAGAGGGTTGTATGCAATATTAATTGAAATTAATCAGGCTAGTAAATTTTGAATACGAAATAATTAAAAGAAATAAGGTTTTAATTTCTTACCCAGGATAATATGGTGTAGGAACCAAAAATGCATCGCCAGGATCAGCCAAGCAAAACGCCAGCATTTCATGAGCTCCAGTTGCTCCTCCACTCATTACTATGCGATTTGGGTCAAATGTGACTTTGTCTCCTCTTACTCTCTCCATAAACCTTGCAACTGCCTGAAATTAAGATCATATATATTCCATAAGGTAATTTTGAACACTGAATAAATATAATATATAAAGAAGGCAGCCTGTATATAAGACATCTCGTGTTCGCGTAGGGTCTAGGGAAAGGTCGCACTAATATAAATAGCCTATTCTAATGCAAGAGACCGTAGCTGCCCCTATATCTCAAATCCATAACTTATAGGTCTAACAAAGAAAATTTTTACCGTTGCTCCAAGTTTTCCTTCGATATAATTAATGAACAAGAAAAAAAATAGCAACTACTAATTTGGATTTGTAAGCTTTTTTTTAGAAAAATAAAATTCCATACCTGTCTAAACTCTGGCAAGCCATGATAGTCTTGAAAAATAGCAATATCCTTTAAATCTTCAGCTCCTTCAGCTGTGCAAATGGAGGCTTTTGGGTTATTGACCACCCATTCTTTGATTAAATCAAAGCAAAGCTGCAAAATACATCAAAATACAGAAATTAACAAAAACTCTAATGTTTTCAGTTTTAGCCATTTTATCAAGAAAAGAGCAGCGAATATGTTGTTCTTATCTCCTACCTGATTTTCTGCAAGACCCATCTGAATAACTCCATTTGGATTGTTAATGAGATGAAAAGGATCATTTTCATAAGCCTTCCAACCATCAAAATAAGCTGAGTTTTCTCCATGTCCATCATTTGTAGCTATTTTTGAAAGAAGCTGCTGTTTTTGGACGTTACCTGAAATGAACACCATCTTCTATTGTACAGAAAATCAAAGATTATCAATAAAATGAAGTGGGTTTTGGCTAGTTTTGTAAAAGAAGTTGTTTTGACACTTTTGAATATTAGGTTGTACAAAGTTTTGTAATTTTTGGAGTGAAGATTGAAGTGCAAATGCTGCCTTATTTATACTTGTAATTCTTGTGCTAAATTATATTGTGGGTATACACCGCACGCGTACGAGTATTTATTTTGAAATAAAATCTTGAGATACGGTAGGTGATTAGTACGTAAGTGTGTGCTAATAGCGCACTAGTTATGAACTGTTAAGATTCCCTCTTTAATATCTATTTTCCCTACCAAATACTAACTCCCCTGATATTTCTATACACTAATACTAAAATTAATTTTTTTATATTATTAGGTCACTTAATAGTTTTGAAAATTTTAGTATATAAATTATGACAATTTAAAATATATGATAGTTTAAAAATTCTTTATACACAGTCAAACTTCTCAAGTGTTTGGGTTCTTCTTGCCGGTTCAAGAGCTTAGGCATAAGTAGTAGTAGTTTCCTAACTAGTCTATTAGAAAAAGACTACTCTCATCCCTCTCTCAATGTAGCTATGTTTTCCTAGCAAAAATAAAAAAAATTGAAATTCATAATTGTCGATCTCGATCCAAAGGTTATTTCTTGATTTAGCTACAAGAATGGGGCAGTATCAACCTTTTTTGATCCCGCTGGAGAGGGAGATCCCATATTATACCAGCATCTCTTTTGGTTCTTCGATCGTCCAGAGGTGTATATATTCCTATTCCGCCTCACTGGTTCTGCTTTATCTCTTATGATTTTCGATATCGCAAGTAATGCATTTATCTTGACTTGACTGACTTCAGACTGAATTAAATAATAGACTCGTCTGTTTCAATATTTTTTAGTTTTTATGATAAGGTGTTGTTACTGAAAACATATAATGTAACATAACATAAAAAATTAATTTCAAAGAAGACTTGATTTATATAGTAACGTGTTATATAAAGTATAACTGTTATAAAAAGGTTTGACTAAATCCATTATAAAGTGTTTTTAAAAACTTGGCAATGCCATTATACTTTCCTACAAACTTCTTCAAGATAACAACAACAACAACAACAACTACCCAGTATACTCCCACCAGGTGGGGTCTAGGGAGGGTAATATGTAGACAAGCCTTACCCCTACCCGAAAGGGCAGAGAGGCTGTTTCCAATCGACCCCCGGCTCATAGGATAAAAGGAAAAACAGCAGTAAAACATAAACAAAGACAAAAACAAAAACAAAAACAATAGAGCATTAGTAACTCCAGCAGAAATAGCGTAAATAACTATCTAAACATACGATACATAAATACAATCGCATGCAGTAATATCATACAGTAACTACCATAACTAACAGTCATAGGGGGGACATAAGCTAAAACACAAGACATCTATGGGTAACTCTGCTGACCCACACCCAACCCCAGATGGGGCGCACGAAAAACTCTAGGAGCCCCTATCCTACAACCCTGATTCTAGACCTCCAGACTTTCCTATCGAGGGTCATGTCCTCGGAAACCTGCATTCTAGTCATGTCCTGCCTAATCACCTCTCCCCAATACTTCTTAGGCCTCTCTCTGCCTCGCCGACCGCCAACAATCTCCAGCCGCTCGCAGCTCCTCACTGGGGCATCGGGACTTCTCCTCCGCACATGCACGAACCACCTCAGCCTCGCTTCTCGCTCTTCTCCTCCACCGGGGCCACCCCCACCTTCTCTCGAATAACTTCATTCTTAATCTTATCTAGCCTGGTGTGACCGCACATCCACCTAAGCATCCTCATCTCTGCAACCTTCATTCTCTGAACATGAGAGTTCTTCACAGGCCAGCACTCCGCCCCATACAACATCGCAGGTCTAACCACGGCTCTATAGAATTTTCCCTTGAGTTTGTGTGGAATTTTCTTGTCACACAGGACTCCTGATGCAAGCCTCCACTTCGACCACCCCGCGCCTATACAATGAGTGACGTCCCCGTCAATCTCTCCGTCCCCTTGAATCACAGACCCCAGATAACGGACACTGTCCCTCTTGGCGATGGCCTGAGAACCAATCATCACGTCCCTGCCTACTTCGCTCGGCTCGGCGCTAAACTTGCACTCCAGGTACTCTGTCTTAGATCTGCTAATTTTGAAACCTTTAGACTCGAGAGTCTGTCTCCATACCTCTAACCTCTATAACACCGACCCTCGTCTCATTTATCAATACTATGTCATCAGCAAATAGCATACACCAAGGCACATCCCCTTGAATATGTCGGATTAGAGCATCTATCACTAAGGTAAACAAGAGGGGGCTCAGCGCATCCTTGATGGAGCCCCATAACCACTGGAAAATGGTCTGATTCGCCACCCACCGTCCTAACCCTAGTCTTAGCTCCATTGTACATGTCCTTGATTACTCTGATGTAGGCTTCCGGCACGCTCTTCGCCTCCAAGTACCTCCATAGCACCTCCCTTGGGACCTTGTCATACGCCTTCTCTAAATCGATAAGCACCATGTGTAGGTCCTTCTTCTTATCCCTGAATTGCTCCGCCAGCCGCCTAACAAGGTGGATAGCCTCTATAGTGGAGCGGCCTGGCATGAAACCGAACTGGTTCCCAGATATAGATGTCACCTCCCTCACCCTCGCCTCAATCACCCTCTCCCAAACCTTTATCGTGTGACTTATTAATTTGATACCCCTATAGTTGTTGCAGCACTAGATGTCCCCTTTGTTCTTGTACAAGGACACCACTGTACTCCACCTCCACTCATCCGGCATCCTTTTGGTCCTGAAGATCGCATTGAACAACCTGGAGAGCCACTCCCCTCCTGACTTACCCATGCACTTCCAGAACTCCACCGGGATCTCGTCAGGCCCGGTCGCTCGACCCCTACTCATCCTACGCAAAGCCCCCATGACCTCCTCTACCCTAATGCGCCTGCAGTACCCAAGGTCTCTATGTTGCTCTGAATACCCCAACTCCCCTAGCTCTATGTTACGATCCCCCTCCTCCTTAAGTAAGTCCCGAAACTTCTTCAAGATAATGAACAACAAATTTATTCTTAGTTTTTATATACTTTATCCTTATTCATTATTTGTGGGAGACACTAGAGAATTCCTCGAAGACTTCTTAAATTGATATAGTTTTGAAACCTCCAATTATTTCAAATTTCCTCTTGCGAAATTCCAACACACATAAATGGATTACTTAAGAAAGTGCTGACACTTTGTACTTCATGAAATATATATGCATGAAAATGAATTTTTAACTTATGACTCAAATATTTAACCAATCAACTTCATATTCATTATTAGGAAAAGCCACAATTTTTTAAAGCAAATAAATGTCGGCGAATATGAGAAGTTTATGTCAAACCAATGGATGACATAAGGAATTAACATTGCCGCTTAGTTGCATCTTTTAAAAACTACGTTGTAGGTTTAATCCCAATCATCATGTCGGATCATCTGACATAAAAGACAAAACTAGGAAATCATAGGTGTTTTTTTTGGTTGTGTTTTTAACTTTTTAAAAAGAATTTGTGTTGTTTTTTGTTGTGTCTTTACTAACTTCAATTTTTTTAATTTAAGTGTTGTTTCTTGGCAAAACATAGATTTTTAAAGGCAGCGAGGATGCTTCGTTCTGTTAACAGATATTTACTCCCTCCCTTCACTTTTACATATTCACTATAAATTTTATACGTTGTTTAAGAAATAATAAATAAATTATCGTAATACACATATTAATTAATATTTCTCCGTTTCATATTATTAGAAATAATTTGACTTGGCAAAGAGTTTAAAAAAAGAAGAAGAAGACTTTTAAAACTTATGGTCTTAAAAAATTAATGGATAAAAAGTTTATGGGGCCATGCCATTTGTATGACTATAAAAGCTTCCCATTAAGAGTAAAAATAATAAAATAAAAAGTTTAAAGTTGAATTATTTCTAAATTTAGAAATGTATTATTTGTTTTGAAACAGACTAAAAAGAAAACTAATTCATTTAATATGAAACAGAGGGAGTACATATTTTTTAATGGATTTGAAAAATTATTTGGAATAAGTAATTAATACCATAGGTATAACCGGAAAAAAATTATTTTTTCTTTATATGCTAAAAGTTACAAGTAAAAGTTAAAATATAACTTTAAAATACTGGACAAGTACAAGTAAACGAAGGAATTAGAAAGTAAGAGGAAGTTAGATTGTTTTTTAGAAATGATTAGACTTAACAATATTTAAAATTAAATGAACAAGTATATACTGGCCTTGAATCTGTGCCATTGGAAATGTATGTAGCAGTACTCTTAGATTTCTTTTCTCTGACTTCTATTCCATTTTTACAGCAACAACAATCCAGTATAATCTCACTTAATGGGATCGAGGGAGGATAGTATGTACGCAGACCTTACCCTTACCCTTGGGTAGAGAGGCTGTTTCCAAATAATCCCCCGGCATCCTTTCCTCCAAAAACTTCCCACCCAATTCGAACTCACAACCTCTCAATTGGAAGTGAAAGTTGCTTACCATCAGAGCAACCCCTCTTGTCGTATTCCATATTTACATTTTCTATTCCATTTCGGTTGGAAATGGAAATGTTCTATTCCATTTTTACATTTTCTTGAAATGCATATAGACCTGATGCAAACCATAATTAAAGTACAAACTAATTGAACGGTGGAGCTCGTAAATCTGCACAACATATATTGTATTAAATCATTGCGAAGACACATGCACGTAATAATATTCAGGTTTGTGTCATAATATATAGGATTAGATTCATTTAATTAGTGAATCTTCTTCAAGAATAATTTTCAGGTTTGTGTCATAATATATAGGATTAGATTCATTTAATTAGTGAATCTTCTCCCTAAATCTTGTACTCTTTCCCGAATCCAGCTATAATTATTTTACCATACTTCTCTTCCCGAATTTTTGTATATGAAGAAACCCCTAGGGAATTATTGTGGCAATTCTTCGTGGACAATGGTAAAGATGTTTTTGTTGCTTATTTTAATCTTATATAAACAATCTTTAATTGTTACATTATGTGACAAACCCCACAGAAAGAAAGTGTGTTAAAACCAACCCAAATATGTACTGACCAATTATAACGTACATCAAGCCTTCCGTGGAGCTACTTTATAATATATTTATTATTTCAAAGTAGCTGTCAAAGTATTTAACTAAATAAATTTGAACATAAGGTGACCTAAATTTGAGACATAAAAATGAAAAGTAAAGATTATGTACTATTGGTCATGATGCAAACACCTTTCTTATGATGTCAATTGTCAAATAAATTTTTAATTTTGCCTCTCTGCATATATGCTTTTGGGGACACATTCTGCATAATATTACATGCATCTTTGAATGGCATTTTCCCTACTAATATATGACAACTCCTTTTGGTGGTGAAACTAAAACATTTTTCAAAGTTATTCAAACTGGAAGAAATGAAAAAAATTTCCTATATATATATATATGTATATATACAAGGTGAGAAGTTCTCGAGGAAGGATGCCGGTGGTCTATTTGGAAACAGCTTCTCTACCCATAGTAGGGGTAAGGTCAGCGTACATACTACCCTCCCCAGACCTCACTAAGTGAGATTATACTGGGTTGTTGTTGTTGTATATATATATATATATATATATATATATTATACCTCTAAAATATAATATTTTATGCACATTATAATTTTTCGATAAAGAATGGTTGAATCTAACATGAGTTTCATAATCTCTAGCACTAAGACGTGTTAAATCAAAACCTAAGAAAGAAAAAATGCATGCAAAAAGGTAAGGACATGAATAGACAGAAATATTATTGAGTTACTATTTTATTTTCTCTCTTGGCTTATTTATAGTTATTAAAATCTTTATTTATTTTACTCTATCATTAAGAGTAAAATATTAATTCATGAGGGAGGCCTAAGAAGTATTGGGGAGAAGTGATTAGGCATGACATGGCTAGGATGCGGGTTTCCGAGGACATGACCCTTGATAGGAAAGTCTGGAGGTCTAGTATCAGGGTTGTAGGATAGGGGCTCCTAGAACTTTTCGTACTCCTCACCCGGGGTTGGGTGAGGCTTGGCAGGGCTATCCATAGATGATTTGTGTTTTGGATTGTGTCTCCCTTATGGTAGTTATTTATGGTAGTTACTGTAGGATATTATTGCAGGCTATTTTATTTATGTTTCTTATGTTTAAATAATTATTTACGCTATTTCTGCTGGATTTACTAATACCCCTTTGTTTTTGTTTTTCCTTTTTTCCGCTGAGCCGAGGGTCGATTGGAAACAGCCTCTCTGCCCTTTCAGGTAGGGGTAAGGCTCGTCTATATATTATCATCCTCAAACCCCACTTTGTAGGACTATACTGGGTAATTGTTATTGTTGTTGTCTATCATTAAGAGACAAACATTAGTTCTCCACTTATTCCGGAGGAGTCAACCTTTTCGTCTCAAATCCGTCTTTAAAAACATAAATGCAATATTTTCAGGACAAAAACGTTTTATATATGAAACTGAACAAATTTACTCTATGAATTGATGTAAAACACAACTCTTGCAATGCTCATGTATGACCATTTTAGTCAAAGCTACTGATTCTAATTAAAGGAGTAAAGTTTTGATTACATATGGAATGACGTCCTACACCATGCACCAGTGTAAAAGTTGGGTGGTATAGTCATTTTAAAGTGGTACTTATATTTTATGCAATATTTTTAATGCTAAATAAGAGTAGTTACTAACCTATTAATATCAAAAAATAATATTATCCTTTTTTCTATCTCTTTTCTGCCCGTATTCTCTTCCATGCATATATCTTCGTCTCTTTTTTCTCTTGCTGAATCTTTCTGCTTTATGCTAAAAGCCCTAACTTTTATTTATTACTTATGAGCTACGCACATGAACCTTTACAAGTTACACATCGTCCATCAAAAAGTATAGTTTGTGTAAACTTATTTCATGAAAATATTGATCGGTGATAAATTGACACCCTAAAGAATACATAACAATCTTAAAGAAAGAGAAAAAAACTGAAAATATAGATTTGTCACATATCTCAATTTTATACTTCAAAAAATACAGATATGTAGTCCTGAACTTAGAGTTACAAGTTTAAAAGCTAAAAACATGTAGTCCTAAACTTAAGAGTTACAAGCTCAAAAACTAAGGATAGATAGTTCTTAACTTAGACTTACAAGCTCATAAATTGAGGACAATTAGTCCTTAACTTACAGTAACAAGTCCATAAGTTAAGGACACTTGGTCCTGAACTTAGAGTTAGAAGTTCAAAAATTAAGGACACTTGGTCCTTAACTAATTAGAGTTACAAGCACATAAATTAAGGACAGATAGTCTTAACTTAGAGTTACAAACACGGAAATTAAGGATACGTAGTCCTGAACTTCGAGTTCCAAGTTCAAAAGTTAAGGACGTATAATCCTGAACTTAAAGTTACAAGTTCAAAAATTAAGAACAAGTAGTCTAAACTTAGACTTACAAGCTTATAAATTAAGGTCAGCTAGTCCTCAACTTATAGTAACAAGCACATAAGTTAAAGATACTTGGTCTAAAACTTTATGAGCAGAAGAATATTTTCGTCAGGATGAATAAACGTTTATTAAAACAGTGGCTAAAAATTAAAAATATTTTAAACAGTAACATAAAAGTAAATATATATATTATTATTGACTAATCGTGCACTTACCCGTACTGTACAACCGTTCCCATATAGGGCAAACACTTATGCTCCACTTATGTTAAACAGCTGAATTGTAATCCACCTTTCTGCGATGGAATTTTATATTTTATAATCGTTTGTTCCTATTTACTTTTTGGACAGCACTACATCCATATAATTTACTTTGTTAATAAGAATGTGTTTATCCAAATACTAAGTCAACCAAATCTCTAGATTTCTGTTTTTCTTCATCTTTTTCCCTTTAGAAGTTTAGGTACTAGTATTTTATTTCTATGCCTCGTACCTTCATACGTATACTCTCATATTTTATTTCCTGTGTCTCGTTACTTGTATTATGTCTTCTTTTCTACTATGTGTTTGACTTCAGTTTGTTAAACATCCATCATCAATATTCTAAAAGTATAATTTGACTGAGGACTTTTACCAAGTCAAAGCTAGAAAACTTTAAAATTTTAATCTGGGTAAATCGTTGTACTACAATTAAGTCCCCTTTTTTGGAAATTGTACTACAATTCAATCCCTCTTTTTGGAAAATTTCCACATAAATTTGTAGTTGTTATTCTTCGGAAACGCAGTAGGTAATCTGCTCACTATGAAATAGCCTGCAAACTATACAGAAGATATAAATCGTATTAGGTTAGCCCGACACAACAAGTTCTGATTGAGGAAGCGTCTGCTGGTGATCAATCGACTCAAATCTTCCACGAGAGAAACCACACACACAACCAACTTAGCTTACCCTTGCGGGCCAATTCAAATTGCTTTATTTGGTTTTTTTTTTAGTCAGGAGTAGAGGCGGACTCATGTGTATAGGTGAAGGTCATCGGACCCCGTAAACATCGGTCGAAATCCTATATGTATGTATGTATATATATATATATATATAACACGTATATGATTTGAAAATGGTTAATTTGAAGTAGTTGGCACCATAAATACTAAAAGTCATTATGTCATGACCAAAAAAATCACAAGACGTGATGACACCTAAGTCAAATCGCTAGGTAAGCAAACTAACATGAAAAATTACTATATGACTAAGATAATAAGAAAATAGAGAATAGCTAGCTGAACTTTTACAAGTTTACCAAGACCTGATATACGAATCATGAGCTTTTAAGATTTAAAATTTCAAAAGTGATACAAATACATACACGTTCTGTTTGAAGGTTACATAAACAGATTAGCAATAATTTAAACTACCAGTGACAAGTGGCAACTATATCCAAACGCATGAACATCTTCCAAATTAGCACCAAACGTCACCAGCAACTCCACTCCAAAATCTACAAGAACGTACAGAAGTGCAGTATTAGTATAACCGACCCTATGAACTGGTAAGTATTTTGTCTGACCTCATCGAGGTAGTGATGGGGCTTTTAGTTGAAAGATGCTTATTGTTATAACCTGTACATTAGACTAACAGCATAGGCAATTCAAAACATAACGGATAAAAATACTGTATACAACTCTGCGAGACAATCAATAATTACTAGCAGGAATCACAGTAGAAGATTTACAATATTTCCTGGTATGAGAAGTGTATCCAAGATATCAAGTCAAATGGCACGGTAATACTCTTCGTGCTTCTATCTCATCCTCGCCATATATAAATAAATTTATGTGACAAATCAATTAGCACGACAACACTCTTCCTGCATTCAACTCACCCTTCCCAAATGTACATATAACACCAACCAAATGATAGAAACACGATAACAGGACTTACAAAGCAGGAATAAAGCAAGTAATGACAATGGACGAGGATATACATATGGGCAACAGTAAAAGACTAGACGAAAAGCAAGTGAGTAATAACTCCAGATAGGAAAACAAAAAGTATCAACTTCAATTAACTAACATAGTGGAGGCCTAATTACAATTATAGCAAATAAAAAGGAAATATATGATCTTTACAGGTTAACAATTGTAAAGGCATGAATGACTAGCATGGTGGAAGGCTTACACTAAGGTGCAACAGAATAGATACAACATGAGTATAAATTAAAAGCATGAAATAGGCATGGTATTTGCAAGTTAAGCAAGTAAAAAGTATGACAACACGACAACAATTGAGATGAAGATCATGGCATAACAGTGGCAACAATTCACCTTAGGTATGTAATTATAACAATAACAGTTCAAGGTAAAGACAATGACATATGCACGGAAGACTGATATCAAACGTTGTTCATGTCCCTCATCCTTGCATGTATGGAAACATACAAGTATAACGATATGAATTAAATGGTATGGCATCACCCTTCGTGCTTTTACTCTCAAATGATATGGAGTGGCATCACCCTTTGTTCTTTTACTCTCAATAGTGTGGCACGACATCACCCTTCGTGCATTTACTCTTAATAATATGGCACGACATCACCCTTGATGCTTTTATTCTCAATGATATGGAACGGCATCACCCTTCGTGCTTTACACTGTCTCTCATATGATAATGTATAATAATGGTATGACATCACCGAACGCGGCCACTGGTCCGCGAACATGAGGGCTTGAGGGGTTAAAGATCCGCGAATGTGAGCCCAATGTTGCGAATGAGAAGGTCTTTAGGCCTGAGTCTGTCGTGAACGCAAAGGACATTTTTGCTCAGTTATTTTAAAGTAAAAAAAAATGGACACTTACAGAATTTTCATAAAATTTCATAAACTTCTTCTTCTCCAAAGCTCTTCGCCGATTTTTGAAGCATTTTCTCACCATAATCTCTTGGGTAAGTAATTTTTTACTTGTTATCTTCCATTTTTATCAATGCCCACTAGATTTCTAGGCCTAAAACATGATATTAAGGGTATAAAATTAGGGATTTTGGGTAGAGTTAGAGCTTTTCGATTAACTGTGATTTAGATTTGGGGTTTAATTTTGGAAATAATTATATATTTAGGCTTGTGGGTGAATGGGGGATCGAATTTCGGTTCGAACCTCATGTTTTGACCAAGCGGGTCTAAGGTAGGTTTTTTGGATTTTGGGAAGAATGATTATAATAATTAGGCATTGGAATTGAATTGTTTGGCATTTATTAATGTTATAAAGTCTATTATGTATAGATACGATTGAATTGGAGCCGATTCAAAAGGAAAGGCATCTTTGAGGCTTGAGTTGGCCGTGGAAGTTTTAGGTAAGTGTCCAGTCTAACCTTAGCTTGAGGGATTGGGAGTTGTGTCCTATTTGCTAATTGGTTCTTGATGAGTACGACGTATATGCATGCTGACGCGTATCTATACATTGGTGTCGAGCATGACAGTGAGTCTTAAGTTGACAAATATTGTGTACTTAAATGACTACGGTTGCCTTAAGTGAGGATTCTCGATATTGAGCAAAGATTTAGTTTATTCTCGTGGGTTTTATTTATGATTAAATATCGGTATTAATTGAGCTGAGTAGGAGTTCAGATAGGATTGGTT
Source organism: Nicotiana benthamiana (assembly GCA_034376525.1). Lineage (NCBI taxonomy): Eukaryota > Viridiplantae > Streptophyta > Magnoliopsida > Solanales > Solanaceae > Nicotiana > Nicotiana benthamiana. The sequence continues at coordinate 177,193,352 of CM067339.1, forward strand.
ATAGCTGATTCTCCATTGCCTGGATGTTTGTTTTGATATTGTTATTCCCTTGCAGAGAAGTTATTATATTGATTTTGTTCCCTTTAGAGGTTCCTTGTGATTTTATGTTGGCTTGTAAATGGGATGGGGTGGTACGCCTACCATATCATTTAATGAAATGGGAGCGGCCGTACGCCTACCACAATATGAAATGGGAGCGGGTAGTACGCCTACCACGAGATGTAATAAAATCGGAGCGGGTGGTACGCCTACCACAAGATATAATAAAACGGGAACGGGTGGTACACCTACCACAAGATATAATGAGATAGGAATGGGTGGTACACCTACCACAAGATATGAGATATGGGATCGGGTTGCACGCAAGCAATGAGATATGAACTGAAAGTGATATCTGCCTTTGTTTTTCTTTATTCTTGTTAGAAGTTAAATTTTGGTTTCCTTATAATTCTCTAGAGATTTTATATTATCTGTTATTCCTCGAAGCATGATTCCCCTTCCCCATTTTAATTTTTTGTTCCAGTTTTATTTTTTTACTATATATATATATATATATATATATATATATATATATATAACTGCACAATTTTATCTAGAGTCTGGTCCTAGCCTCGTTACTACCTCGTCGGGGTTAGGCCAGACACTTACCAGCATATGGGGTTGGTTATGATGATGCTACACGCTGCACTTTGTGCAGATACCGAGACAGCATTTGGACAACAGCAGTAGATCGGAAGCCAACTTTCAGTTCACAGAGATCCCGAGGTAGTCCTGCAGGCGTTCGTAGGCCCGACGTCTTTTCTGTCTATTATTATGTTCTGTTATCACTTGTATCGGAGATAGACTATGTTTCTTTCTTTCAGACACTTAGACAGACTATGTTTCTTTCTTTCAGACACTTGTATGTAGTAATCATACATAGTCCGTAAATGTTGTGATACTGGATTATGGGTAGAGACATATGGTTTCTTTTCGTATTGATTTTTGTGACATATATATGTTTAAGTCTTCCGCTTAATTTCCATCTTCTGCTATTATATTACCGTTAATCACCTGTTTAAAAATGAAAGGTTAAAGATTTCTAAATTTCGTGGCTTGCTTGGCTTCTACGAGTAGCAGCCATCACAACTCCCAAGGGTAAGAAACGCGGGTCGTGGTAAGTTGGTATCAGAGCTTTAGGTTACATAGGTCTCACAGTTCATGGACACGCTTAGTAGAGTTTGAGGTATCAGTACGAAGACGTCTGTATTTATCCCAGAGGCGATAGAGTTAGGAAAAACTTCACATTTTGTTCTTTCTTGTCGTGCGATTTGGTTTCTTAATACTAATTGAATTTCTACTATGTTCTTTCGTATTTTGGTGAGAACACGCGCTTATTCATCTATCGATCTGTAGCCCAAGCCCCCAACAGCAGCTCCCATGAAGGGTAGAGGGCGAGGCTGAGGTCGTGCTAGCGGTCGATGCATGGGTAGAGCTCACCAGGTCAGCAACACCCATAGCGGATCCTTACATTGACTTTGATGATGATGTTCCGACCCCAGCAAGCACGGTGGGCCCAGCTCAAGTCCCAGAGGCATTTATTGCTATCCCAGTTCTTCAAGATGTTGTGGTCCATATACTGGGTCTTATGGAGAGTGTCACCAGGGCAAGTTTACTTCCTGTAGCACCAGCCATCTCTCAGGCTGGAAGAGGGGCCCAGACTCCTACTACTTGCACTTCGGAGCATGTAGCTCCCCAGTTTGAAACTCCAGCAGCTCAGCCAGTTGGAGAGGTTCATCCAGGTGTGATAGCTCAGACCGGAGATGGTGCAGCCATATCTGCCAATGCTTTGTGGAGATTGGACAGGTTCATGAAGCTCTTCTCCACTACTTTCAGCGGTGCATCTACTAAGGATCCCCAGGATTATCTAGACAGTTGTCACGAGGTTCTTCGGAACATGGGATAGTTAAGACCAACGGGATCAATTTTCCCATATTTTTCTTGTATGGATCTGTCAAGACTTGGTGGAGGGATTATTGCTAGCTAGACAAGGAGGATCGCCATCCTTGACCTTGGACCAGTTCTCACAGCTATTTTTGGAGAAGTTTCTCCCTATCACATAGCGAGAGGCCTATCGGAGGCAGTTTGAGCATCTTCAGTAGGGTTCAATGACTATTACCCAATGCGAGACTAGATTAATTGATTTGGCTCGCCATGCTCTTATCATACTTCCCACTGAGAAGGAGAGAGTGAGGCAGTTTATTGATGGACTCTTCCAGCCGATTCATCTCCAGATGTCTAGAGAGACTGGGAGTGAGATATCTTTTTAGGAGACGGCCAATGTGGCCAAGAGAGTTGAGATGGTACTATCACAGAGGGGGTGTTCATAGGGAAAACAAGAAACCCCATCATTCAAGCAGATTCAGTGGTACCTCATCTAGTGGTAGGGATTCGTATGGTAGAGACCATCCTCCTAAGCCCTTTCAGTTGGCACTTTAGGTTTCTCACGATGCTTTGGGTGGCTGTGGTCCTCAGATGTAGGATTCTGATCAGCAGCCCTACAGTACACCACCAGCTCTTATCGGTGCACCAGCGCATCAAAGTTTCCAAGGTCGTCATCCCCAGTAACCGAGGGCTTGTTTTACTTGTGGTGACACGAGGCACATTGCTAGATATTTCCCTCGAGCACCGAGTAGCTCTCAGCATCAAGGTTCTCGTGTCATGGTTCAGGCACCAGTTATTCCATTGTCCACTCAGCTAGCTAGGGGTGGGGGTAGAGGTGCTAGAGGTGAAGCTCATACCGCTAGAGGTGGAGGCTAGCTAGCTGCAAGCTTTCCTAGAGATGTAGTTCAATGTGGTGGGACCCAACCCCGATGTTATGCTCTCTTAGCCAGGCTTGATGCTGAGGTTTCAGATGCAATTATTACAAGTACAGTTCTGGTTTGTGATAGAGATGCTTCAGTGTTATTTCATCCAGGATCTACATACTCGTATGTGCCATCTTATTTTGCACCGTATCTTGCCATGCCTGTGATTCATTGATAGTCCTTGTTTTTGTGTCTACACCGATGGGTGATTCTATTGTGTTTGATCGAGTCCATCATTCTTGTATTGTAGTGATTGGGGGCCTTGAGACTCGTGTAGATTTTTTGTGATGTTATATTGGGGATAGACTGGTTATCACCTTACCACGCTATCCTGGACTTTCATGCTAAGATTGTAACCTTAGCCTTACCAGGTTTACCTCGTTTAGAGTGGATAAGGACTCCCGATCATTGTACCCTTAGTGTTATCTCATATGTGAAGACTCGGTGTATGGTAAAGAAGGGGTGTTGGGCCTATTTGGCATATGTTCGTGATTCTAGTGCTGAGGTTCCCTCTATTGATTTTGTGTCAGTTGGTCGTGAGTTTCCTAAGGTATTCCCTTCAGACCTACCATGTATGTCTCCCGACAAGGATATTTAATTTTGCATTGATTTGGCTCAAGACACTCAGCTATTTCTATCCCACCATATCGTATGGCCCTGCCTAAGTTGAAAGAATTAAAGGAGAAGTTGCAAGACTTGCTTGAGAGTGGTTTCATTAGACCCAGTGTTTCATCTTAGGGTATGCCGGTGTTGATTGTTAAAAAGAAGGATGGGTCAATGAGAATGTGTATTGATTACCAGTAATTAAACAAGGTTACAATCAAGAATAAGTATCCACTACCAAGGATTGATGATTTGTTCGATCAGCCTCAGGGTGCCAAGGTATTTTCAAAGATTGAATTGAGATCGGGCTACCATCAGTTGAGGATTAAGGTATCTAATGTCCCTAAGATAGCATTTCGCACTCGGTACGGGCATTATGAGTTCTTGGTTATGTCATTCGGGTTGACAAATGCCCCATTTGCTTTTATAGATTTGATGAACCAAGTGTTCGAGCCTTATTTGGATTAGTTTGTGATAGTCTTCATTGATGATATATAGATATATTCTCGTAGCCAGGAGGAGCACGAATTGCAACTTAGACTGGTTCTTCAGACTCTGAGGGATTGTCAGTTATATGTTGAATTTTTGAAGTGTGAGTTCTAGTTGAGTTTTGTTGTATTTCAAGGTCATATTGTATCAGCATAGGATATTCAGGTGGATCCGAAGAAGATTGAGGTAGTCAAGAACTGGCCTAAACCAGCATCAGCTACAGAGATTTGGAGTTTCTTAGGGTTGGCAGGCTACTATCGTCGATTCGTGGAGGGGTTTTCATCTATTGCAGCCCCGATGAGCAGGTTGACCCAGAATAGTGCCAAGTTCAGATGGTCGAATGAGTGTGAGGCAAGCTTCCAGAAGCTCAATACAACTCTAATTACGGCACTGGTGGTTGTTTTGCCCACAAGTTCAGGTCCTTATACAGTTTATTGTGCATCATATCGTATTGGACTTGGTGCAGTGTTGGTGTAGGATAGGAAGGTCATTGCCTATGCTTTGCGGCAGTTGAAGATTCACGAGAAGAACTATCGGGTTCATGATTTGGAGTTGGCAACCATAGTTCAAGCAAAAAGAGTTAAATTTGAGGAAGACGAGGTGGTTGGAGTTGTTGAAAGATTATGATATCACCATCTTATACCATTCAAGAAAGGCCAATGTGGTGGCTTATGCTTTGAGTATGAAGTCAGCCAGTATGGGCAGTCTTGCTTATATTTTGGTTGGTGAGAGACCGCTTGATTTGGATGTTCAGGCTTTAGCCAATCAGTTCATGAGGTTGGATATTTCTAATCCCAGACGCGTTTTAGCTTTCACGATCGCTCGTTCTTCTTCGTTGGAGCATATCCGTGTTCGACAGTATGATGATCCCCATTTGTGTGTCCTTAGAGACACGGTGCAGCACAGAGGTGCCAAGCAGGTTACCTTAGATGATGATGGAGTTTTGAGATTGCAGGGTTTAGTTTGTGTTCCTAATGTGGATGGACTTTGAGAGTTGATTTTAGAGGAGGCCCATAGTTCCCTGTACTCTATTCATCCGGGCACCGAAAAGATGTATCAAGATTTGCGGCAGCATTATTGGTGGCGGAGAATGAAGAAGGATATCGTTGCGTATGTGGCTCGATGTTTGAATTTTTAGCAGGTTAAGTACGAGCATTAGAGGCCTGGTAGTTCATATCAGAGGATTGAGCTTCCCGAGTAGAAGTAGGAGCGGATCACTATAGATTTTGTTGTTGGACTTCCGCAGACTCGGAAGAAGTTCGACGCAATATGGATCATATTTGATAGGCTAACCGAGTCAGCGCATTTCATTCATGTGGCCGTCTCCTATTCTTCTGAGAGGTTAGCTAAGATCTATATCTGGGAGATTGTTCGCCTTCATGGTGTGCCCGTGTCTATCACTTTGGACTGAGATACGCAGTTTACCTCATGTTTCTGGAGAGAAGTTCAATGAGAGTTAGGCATGCCGGTTGAGTTGAGTACAATATTTCATCCTTAGATGGATGGGTAGTCCAAGCGAACTATTCAAATTTTGTAGGATATGCTCTGAGCTTGTATCATTGACTTTAGAGGCTCGCGGGATCAGTTTTTGCCGTCAGCGGCGTTTGCCTACAACAACAGCTACCACTCGAGTATCCAGATAGCCCCTTATGAGGCCTTATATGGTAGGCGGTTTCGGTCCCCGATTAGATGGTTTGAGTCGGGAGAGACTCGGTTGTTGGGTACGATCTGGTTCGAGAGTACATGGTCAAGATGATTCAGGATATGCATCGTACAACTCAGCCCAGGCAAAAGAGTTATGCCAACCGCAACATTTGCGATTTGGATTTCAAGGTCAGTGAGCGGGTATTGCTTTGAGTGTTGCCTATAAAGGGCGTGATGAGATTTGGGAAGAAGGAAATGCTTAGCCCTAGGTTCATTGGTCCGTTTGAGATTCATGATCGAGTGGGAGAGGTGGCTTATAGACTTGCATTTTCGTGGAGATTATCAGCCGTGCATCCAGTATTTCATGTGTCCATGCTTCAGAAGTATCACAGTGATCCATCCCACGTATTAGATTTTAGCACTATCCAGCTGTACAAGGACTTGTCTTATGAGGAGGAGCCGGTGGCTATTTTGACTGCCAGGTTCGTCAGCTGACATCGAAGGGTTTTCCTTCTATTCGTGTTCAGTGGAGAGGTTAGCCTCCTGAGGCATCGACCTGACATCCCGAGTTGATATGCGGAGTCGTTATCCCCATCATTTCCACTACTCAGGTACTTCCTTCGTCTGCCCGTTCGAGGACGAAAGGTTGTTTTAGAGATGGAGGATGTGATGACCCAAAAGGTCATCACTTATTTTTCAATTAAATTCTGTATTTCTAAGGCCTTGAAAACCTCATATAGAGCCACCTTGATTTGCATGCACAGTCCATGTGCGTAGCTAGAAAGCTTAAATATGAAAATCTGTGAAAAAATGGGTAAACATTGGCTATAAAATTAGTTAATTTGACTTTGGTCAATATTTTGGGTAAACGGACCTAGACCCCCATTATTTGACAGTCCCAGAAGATCCGTAGGAAAATATGGGACTTGGGTGTATGCCCGGAATCAAATTCCGAGGTCCCAAGCTCGAGAAATGAATTTTTACAGAAAATTATTTTCTGAAATTATTTAAGGTATTTTGAAATGAAACTTTGATTAGAACATGTTGGTATCGGGCCGTTTTTTTTTCTGGAACCCGATACAAGTCTTATATATGATTTAAGATGATTCTATGAAATCTGGTGAAAAACGGATGTCATTTTACGTGATTCAGACCTAATTTCGAAAGTTGATGCTTTATAAAGTTTGAGAAAATTCTTTGATTTTGAGATTTAATTCGTTGTTATTGAGTTTATTTTGGTGATTTGATTGCACGGATAAGTTCATATGATATAATTGAGTTAGTACGTAAGTTTGGTTAGGAGCCCCGAGGGCTCGGGTGTGTTTCGGAAAGTTTTGGACTTAAGAAATGTTGCAGATTTTTCTATTCAGTGTACGGGGAATTTGTTCTTCGCGTTCGTGTGGTCCCACCCGCGAACGCGTAAGGTAAAAATCCTAAGTGTCAGTTTTATTCTTCAGTAACGCGAAGCCTAAAATGCAAACGCAAGGCTGGGAGGGGGGGGGGGTACCCTTCGCGAACGCATCCAGGTACTCGCCAACGTGTAAGGCAATGTGCTTGGGGAGGGAGTTCTCAGTTATTCTACGTGAACGCGGCCACTGGCCCGCGTACACGAGGGATCGAGGGGTTAAAGCTCTGTGAACGCGAGCCCAATGTCGCGAACGGGAAGGTCTTCATGCCTGACTCATCGCGAACGCGAAGAACATTTTTGCCAGGTTATTTCAAAGTCTCAAAAACAGAACAGTTATGAGATTTTCATAAAATTTCATTAACCTCTTCTTCTCCAAAGCTCCTAGGCAATTTCTGAAGCATTTTATCACCATAATCTCTGGGTAAGTAATTTTTAACTTGTTATCTTCCATTTTTATCAACACCTACTAGATTTCTAGGCCTAAAACATGAGATTAACTGTAGAAAATTAGGGATTTGGGTAGAGTTAGGGCTTTTTGATTAACTCTGATTTAGACCTCGTTTCGGGGTCGAATCCTAGAAATAATTATGTATTTGGGCTCGTGGGTGAATGGGGGATCAGATTTTGGTTCGAACCTCGTATTTTGACCAAGCGAGCTCGGGGTTGATTTTTAAATTTTGGGAAGAATGATTAAAAATCTATAATTAGGCATTGGAATCGAATTATTTAGCTTTTATTGATGTTATAAAGTCGATTATGTATAGATACGATTGATTTGGAGCCGAATCCGTAAGGAAAGGTAGTTTTTGAGGCTTGATTTGGCCGTGGAAGTTTGAGGTAAGTGTCTGGTCTAACCTTAGATTGAGGGATTAGGAGTTGTGTCCTATTTGCTAATTGTTTCTTGTTGAGTACGACGTATAGGCATGGTGACGAGTATCTATATGTTGGTGTCGAGCATGACCGTGAGTCTTAGATTGATAGATATTGTGTACTTAAATGTTATTACGAATATCTTAATTGAGAACTCTCGATATTGAGCAAATATTTAGTTTATTCGCATGGGTTTTACTTATGACTAAGTATCGGTATTGATTGAGCTGAGTAGGAGTTGAGATACGATTAGTTATAGTTGATTCTCCTTTGCCGAGATGTTCGTTTTGATATTGTTATTCCCTTACTGGGAAGTTATTATATTATTTTTGTTCCCTTGGAGTTCCTTATATTTTTTTGTTGGCTTGTAAATGGGAGCGGGTAGTATACCTACCATAAGATCGAATGAAACGGGAGAGAGAGATTTAATAAAATGGTAGTGGGTGGTACGCTTACCATAAGATAATGAAATGGGAGCGGGTGGTACGCCTACCACGAGATTTAATGAAATAGGAAAGGGTGGTACGCCTATCACAAGATATAATTAAACGGGAGCTGATGGTACGCCTACCACAAGATATAATAAAATGGGAACGAGTGGTACGCCTACCACAAGATATGAGAAATGGGATCGGGTTGCACACCTACAACGAGATGTAAACCGAAAGTGAAATCTGCCTTTATTTTTATTTATTCTTATTAAAAGTTAAATTTTGGTTCCTTATAATTCTCTTGAGATTCTGATTTATCTGTTATTCCCCCGAAGCATGATTCCCTTTCCTCGTTTTAATATTCTGTTCCAGTTTATTTTTCTGCTATATATATATATATATATATATATATATATATATATATATATATATATATGTATAACTGCACAGGTTTATTTGGAGTCTAGTCCTAGCCTCGTCACTACCTCGCTGGAGTTAGGCCAGGCACTTACCAATACATGAGGTCGGTTGTGCTAATGCTACACTCTGCACTTTGAGCAGATGTCGAGGCAGCACTAGGACAACACCAGTAGCTCGGAAGCCAACCTTTAGTCCATAAAGATCCTGAGGTAGTCCTGCAGGCATCTGCAGGCCCGACGTCTCTTCTATCTATTATTATGTTCTATTATCACTTGTATTCGAGACAGACTATGTTTCTTTCTTTCAGACACTTGTATGTAGTAATCGTAGATAGTCCGTGAATGTTGTGACACTGGTTTCTGGATAGAGACATATGTTGGATTTTCATATTGATTTTGGTGACATATATATGTTTAAGTCTTCCGCTTAATTTCCGCCTTCCGCTATTATATTACTATTAATCACCTATTTAAAAATGAAAAGGTTAAAGATTTCTAAATTTCGTGGCTTGCCTAGCTTCTACAAGTAGGCGCCATCACGATTCCCGATGGTGATAAATTTGGGTCGTCACATCATTGAAAGTGGAGTCACTACCAACATGCGAATCCTTTTTAGAATGCAGAATGACCAAGAGACATTTCCCCTCAAAAGGAAATATAGCCAGTGATAAGCTAAAATTAATTCACTATGATTTGTATGGTCCTATGAATATACAAACAAGAGGCGATTTTGAGTATTTTGTGACTTCCACGGATGATTACTCAAAATATGGATATATTTATCTGTTGTGATGTAAGTATGAATGCTTTGAGAAACTAAAAAAATTTAAGACGGAAACGGAAAAATGCATGATAAATATATCAAAACATTGCGATCTGATCGTGGTGGTGAATACCTTTCTGTAGAATTCATAAAATAATTATCAGATAATGGAATTATATCTCAATTATCTACCACAAGAACACCACAACAAAATGGTGCAGCAGAAAGAAGAAATAGGACCTTTATGGAAATGGTTAGATCAATGTTAAGTTATTCCGATTTGCCTTCTTCCTTTTGGGATATGCTTTAGAAACAACAAACTACATTCTAAATTTGGTTCCTTCAAAGTCAGTACCTTCAACTCCAGTAGATTTGTGGACTGGGCGCAAGCTAAGTTTATGGCATATTCGGGTTTGGGGTTGTCCAACACATGAGCGGAAAAGGAAAGCGGATAAATTGGAACTAAGAACAGTGTATGCATTTTTATGGATATTCAAAAGGAACAAAAGGCAGTTTGTTTTATTGTCCCAAAGAAAAGAAGGTAATTGTTACGATAAATGCCAAATTTTTAGAAGAGGACTATTTAATGAACCATATTCCTACAAGTAAACTAGTTTTACAGGAATTAAACAATGAAGTAACTAAAAACTCATCTCTAGAACATATTCCGGAAGCCAATATCGACATACCACTGCATTATCGTAGTGGGAGAAATATCAATAGGTAGCAGATTGCACAAGAGCAATTGCCTGACATCTCACTACCCCAAAGTAGTGGACTAATGTTGAGCAACCTCAGATTGTTGAACAACCTAACTGTTATGCAACCTGCACTCCAGGAAGAAGTTAATAATATCCCAGCACCGCAAGGTGTGGAGGATAACATTGAGGCTTCAATTCCAAGAAATGATGTTGTGATTCAACAAGAAAATCAGACTCCACCTGTAGTGACTAGACGTAGTGGGAGAATTATTAGAAAACCTCTCCGGTTTGTGCTCTTGGGAGAATCTTATGATAGAATCCCCGGAGAGCCTAATACATAACCTATTAATTACGACGAAGCACTACATGATACAGATGCTGATAAATGGGTTAATACTATGAAATCTGAAATGGAGTCCATGTACTCCAATCAAGTCTCTGATCTTGTAGAATCACCTATTGGAGTCAAACCCATAGGTTGTAGATGGATCTATAAGAAAAAGAGATGAGTGGATAGAAAAGTGCAAACATTAAAGCTAGGTTTGTTGCAAAAATGTTTACTCAAAAATAAGGGATCGATTATGAGGAAACTTTTTGCCGTTAGCCATGCTTAAATCCATTAGGATTCTATTATCCATTGTTGCTCAGTACGATTATGAGATCTGGCAAATGGATGTCAAGACCGCTTTTCTAAATGGAAGTCTTGTTGACTGCATCTATATGGCACAACTAGTTTGTTTCATTAAAAGTGGCAATGAGCATATGTTGTGTAAATTAAAGAAATCCATTTATGGATTGAAACAAGCTTCTAGGTCATGGAATATTTGTTTTTATGCATTGATTAAGACCTTCGGTTTTTATCAATGTGAAAATGAGTCTTCTGTCTATAAGAAGTGGAATGGAGATAACGTTACATTTTTGGTTTTATAAGTAGATGATATTTCGCTCAGAGGAAATAATGTGAGCATGTTGAATTCAGTAAAGGAATTTGTCCTAAATTTAGATATGAAAGGCTTGGGACAAACATCACATATCCTTGGGATCAAGATTATGCGAGATCGCAAGCAAAGAATATTAGGCTTGTCCCAAGCACTTTATATTGATTCTATTCTCACCAGGTTTAGCATGCAAGATTCTAAGAAATAGTTTCTCACCTTTAGACATGAAATATCTCTGTCAAAAGATCAGTCCCCAAAAACAACTGATGAGATAGAAAAGATAAAGGCGGTCCCTTTTGCTTCTGCTGTAGGGAGTCTTATATATGTTATGATACGTACTAGACCTGACATCTGCTTTGCTGTTGGCATGGTTAGTAGATTTCAGTCTAACCCTGGTCGAGAACACTAGATTGTTAAGCATATAATGAAGTACTTGAAGAGGACTAGGAATTATATGTTGGTGTATTACTCAGGTGATCTTGCACCTATTGGCTGTACTTATTCATATTTCCAATCAGATAGTGATCTAGAAAATCTACCTCAGGATATGTTTTACCTCAGAAGGTGGAGCCATAAGTTGGAGGAGCATTAAGCAATCATGTGTTGCTGATTCCACCATGGAAGCCGAATATGTGGGTGCATCTGAAGTAGCTAAAGAGACTGTTTGGCTCAGGAACTTTCTGAAAGAGCTTAATGTGGTTCCTTCAGTTCAAGAACCAATTGTACTTTATTGTGACAATAGTGGCGCAGTTGCAAACTAGAAAGAACCAAGAAATCATAGGAAGAGTAAGTATATTGAGCCTAAATTTCACCTAACTCGGGACATAACTCAGAGAGGTGATGCAAGAGTATTGAAGATTGCGTCAGATGATAATTTGGCAAACCCGTTTACAAAGAGCTTGACACAGAAAATTTTTGACAAGCATGTAGAAGAAATGAGTGTTAGAGTAGTAGACGCATGGTTATGAGTCTAAGTGGGAGATTGTTGGGATATATGGTTTTGATAAAGTATTATATTTTATTCTTTATGGAACAATTATTTATTTAATTTATTCAATTCAATAAAATACGATTTTAAATAGATCATATGTTACATGTATGTCTTTTAGTTATGTAGTAGACAATTTAGTGTATGTAGTCGTAGCTTATGGACAAAAGATTAAACTGTTGGTTCTCATAATTAATAAACTATGTTCACAATCAAAGATATTGTTGGAGAAAATATCTTGATGATTGTAGCACAATATTATTGTATAATTTGTCTTGATTATGGGAGTAATTTTACTCCAACTTCTTGTGCTAGTATACTCAGTGTATATTGAACGGACCAAGTAGAGAAAAGATATGTTGGTACCGAATATATAAAATATTTTCTCTAATTCATTAAATGAGCTTATACACCTAATCTTGATATAAATTATTACGATCATGTAATTTGTTTGTTATTTTGATTTATCAAAATGTACGACTCTATTTAAAGTTAGTATATGCCTAATAGATTGGACAATCATTAAAGATCAAACCATTCACAGAATAAAGTAGCTGTTCACCAGCTATTGTTCTCAATCAGTCTATAGGGATTCACTCCCGTAATTCATATATACATCAATATCTAAGGGTAGTGATCCAATCTTCACAAATCATCCTTTCAGTATTTAAAGGAGGTTCCTTGTATATGTATGTGAACTGCTATTTCTTTGCATGTATCACTTATACCCATTCTTCCGCCTTGGAATCTAATCTTATTTCTTTCGCGCCATAGACAGTATACTAGCATCCCAAACACATTGGTGGTTATTTCAGCATATCCATTTCTCCTTTTAGCAATATTGCTATCCATTTTACTTCACTGTTCCAATCACATATGGCCCTCTGGTAACCCAGCCAAATTAGCAGTCTATTCCATAGCTCCCAAGCTGTCGGGCAAGTAAAAAAGAGATAGTCAAAGGATTCGTCTACTTGCTTGATAACACACATTGTTGTGGAATCTGTATCCCAAAATTCATTAGCCTCTCCACTGTTGCTAGTCTTCTGCGCAAAGCTAGCCAGACGATAAATTTGAATCGTGGGTGTAGTTTTGTCTGCAGAAAAATGCTTTTCCAGTGTACTTTGGGGTGTTGACGGATTTGCAAAAAGTAGAGTTTTTTTATGCTGAAACGTTCTCCTCTTTGTAGCATTTGCAGTCTACATTCCAGATTTCCTTGAATTCCTTGTAGATTTGTTATCAGTGATCGAGTCTCAAAGATCTTCCTCACAGCCCATGCAACACTTTTTGGAGTTGGTGCATCCTCTACAGCAAAATTTTTTATGTAGTATGTGTGCACCCATTTGACCCATAGGCTGTCCTTCTTCATTGTTACTGCCCACAGATGTTTTGCGATAGCTGCCTTATTCCATATTGGCAGGTTCAGCACATTTAGGCCTCCAGAACTATATGGTAGACACATAGTTTCCCATGCTACTAATGGCTACTTTGACACATTTGCTGCTCCAGTCCACAAGAAAGATTTGCAGATTGCCTCGATCATCTTCATTACCTTTTTTGGTAGGAGGAAGATTTGAGACCAGTAATATTGCATCCCGAATAAGACTGACTTGATCAACTGGAGTCTGCCTGCGTAAGATAGTAGTCTTGATGTCCAGCAGTTTATTTTCTGTGTTATCTTTTCTACTATTGGCCAGCATTGTGTAACTGATAATTTTTTGGAATCCAATGGAACCCCAAGATATTGAAAGGTAGAGAACCTTCAGGGAAATCTAGTTCTTGTAAGATTTCCTCTTTCAGCCAGTTTGATACTCCAGCTACATACACTGCACTTTTATCTGAATTTGCTTGAAGTTCTGAGGTGTCCGCAAATTTTTGGAGCGTCTGTTTTAAAAGTCTTACAGATTGGGTATCAGCCTTGCAGAATAGTAGCAAATCATCGGCAAAACAGATATGCGCCACTCCTAGCTTCTTGCATCTAGGATGAAATTTGAACTCCTTTCTGCCCATCATATGCTTGAGTTCCCTGTGCAAGTATTCCATGACAATGACAAAAAGGTATGGGGACATTGGGTCTCCCTTCCTTATACCTCTCTTTCCTTTAAATGGATTGGTCAGCCCTCCATTAAGATTTAATGCATACGTGACAGAAGAGATGCATTCCATTATCCATTTTATAAATTTGTAGGGGAACCCCATGTCCAGCATTAGCCTCTCAATAAAACACCACTCCACTGTGTCATATGCCTTCCTTAGGTCAACTTTTAGTACACACCGATGGGATACTCCTTTCCTATTGTACCCTTTAAATAATTCCTGGGTAAATAGTATGTTGTCTGTTATACTTCTGCCTTCAATAAACGCTGACTGTGAATTACCAATCAAGTCCCCTATGACTGTTTTGATTCTTGCTGTGAGCACCTTTGTGATAATTTTATATAGGGTCGTGCAGCAAGCAATGGGTCTGTAGTCTTTGACAATAGAAGGATTTTGTATTTTAGGAATCAAGGTTACTGCTGTGATACTGACACCTTTATGCATTTTCCCTGTTGCAAAGAATTCCGTTACTGCGTCATAGACATCATCAGCAACAGTGTCCCAAATGTTTAGTAAAGAATTCGACTTAGAAGCCATCTACTCCTGGTGCTTTGTCATTGGGCATATCATGTATTGCCTGATCAATTTCCTCCTTTGTAATTGGCCTAACCAGAAACTCCTTCTGCTGTGTGTTAAGATAGGGTCCTTTTTGAATAAGGATAGTATTTGGACATTTACAGAATGGTTGAGTTTCCCCCAGTATCTTGCTGAATACTTGTAAGAACTCTGCTTCCACTAGTTTAGGATCAAACAGTCTCACCCCTGAATCAGTGTATATGGAGCTTATTGTGTTTATTTTTTTCCTCTACTTCAGTTGTGCATGGAAGTACTTTGAGTTTGAGTCTCCACATGTGATCCACTATGCCCTGGATTTTTGATGAAGAATGTGTTCTTCTATGGTGCTCCATTTCTCTACTTCTGTTAAAGTTTTTTTTTCTTGGTCTATCAGCTGGTGGTCCATATTCCTCCTTGTCAATTCTAACTGTATGGTTTGTAGTTTCTGTCTTGGTGCATTGAGATGTGTTCGATAGGAGGCCATATGAGTGTTCAGTTCTTTCAATTCCCATTTCAATGATTTGAGCTTGATCCATAGCTTGTGCATACTGCCAGTATCATAAGTTCCCCTCTGCTTTCAAACCTTTTCTACTATACCAGCAAATTCAACATGCTCCATCACATGCTTGAATAGTTTAAAGGGTTTTGGATGTATGTGCTCCTCTGAGTTGTAGTTGTGCATTGTATTAGAATAGGAGAATGGTCTGATACCCCTGGAGTTAGGTAATCAGTTTCAATGTGACTGTAATGCTGCAACCATGTCATATTGCCAAAAGTCCAGTCTATCCTGCTAAATACCCTTCTGCTAGGTTGTTGTTTGTTGCACCAAGAGAAGTAACATCCCATACTTTTCAACTCAGTAAGTTGAAGATTGTTGATTGCTTCCTGAAACACTTTGAGTTCATTCTGTGTTACTGGTGAGCCAATTCTGTCATCCGTGTGCAGCACATTGTTGAAATCTCCACTGATCAGCCAGCTTTGTTTAACAGATGCTCCTAACAGCATCAGCCTATCCCATAATTGTTGTCTTTTACTCATATCATTGCTTGCATATACCACTGTAAGAGAGTTTTAAAATTTGTTCCTCTTTCCTGAACTTCACAATGAATGAATTGTTCATCAGTCAACAAGATTGTCACCTCACTGCTTTGGTTCTATAGTAGCCAGATTCTGCCATTTGAGTGCTCATTGTAATTACAGCAATTTCTCCATTCTCCATAGACATTGTTGAGTATCCTACGAGCTTTTCCTTCCTTTACTCTACTTTCTAGACAGCCCATGACATCCACCTTATGCTTTCTCAGAAAGAGTTTTAACTCTTTCTGCTTGTAGGCCTTGTTCAGGCCCCTGATATTCCATGTGGCTAATATCATTTAGGGGTGAAGCTGGATGGGCCAGCGTCCGCAAGATTGCCTTCCATATGTAAAGGGGTAATTCTGTTTCTTGAGTTCAGGATACTAGTGTCTGTTTGCATTACATTCTTCCCTTTCTGTTTTCCAATTTCATCATCCTTTTAGAGCTAGTTCCTACCGCTTCCAGTACATCCTCAGTCTTCTTTTCCTGTTCAGACGCCACAGTCTTAGTTTTTACTTTTGGTGTCCATCTCTTGGTTACTCTGAACTTCTGTTTCAACTGAACTGTTTTGGATATGTTCCTGTCTTCCTTTGATATCTGTTGCTCCTCCTTATACCAGCAATCACCAGAATTGTGCCCAAATTTGATGCAGTCTTCACAAAACTTTGGTTTTCATTCATAGTGTATTTGTTGGACTAGGATGCCTCATTTTGTTTGAAGTTCTACACTATCTTATGATGTCAAATAACCTATTTTGTCTATCTCCATGCTTTTGGGGACATAATCTGCATGATATCACATTCTTTGAGAATCAGTTTTTCCCAACAAATTCCCAACTAATATTGGATCCCTAGTTGAATAAATCTGCCCTATGTTTCAGAATCTCAAAAAGCAAGACGTGTCAAAGAAAAACATGCACAACGAGAAAACTGCATGTTTGTTATGAAATAGAAGATTCTTACACTTCTATTTAAGGTGAATGTCTTTAATGTATCTAATTAGAGAGATTTTAGAGTTCTATTAGTGGTAGCTAAGTCTTCCTCTCCCCTATAAATAGAGGTGCCCCCTACCATTGTAAATCATCCCTTGAGACCCCTCTCAACTCAATAAGAAGAACTCTCTCTACTCTTCTCTCTATTGCTATTGTTCTTGTTCTATTGTTCTTGTCTTTTGCTTTAGTTTATAACACGTTATCAGCACGAGACTCTACCGTCTCAAGTACCATTCTCGAAAATCCAAGGTATTTTCCCTCTTCCTAATTTAATTTTCGAGTATGTCTGACATTATGAAAAGAAAGTTCGTTGCCCTTGAAATTTCGGGCAAGAACTATATGACATGGGTGTTGGATGCTGAAATCCACCTAGATGCTATGGGTCTCGGAGACACCCTCAAAGATAAAGAAAAAGCATCCACCCAAGATTGTGCGAAGGCCTTGATTTTCTTGCGCCACCACCTTGACGAAGGTTTGAAGATTGAATATCTCACCGTCAAGGATCCACTCGTTTTGTGGAACAGCTTAAAGGAGAGATATGACAACCTGAAGTTGGTCACTCTGCCACAAGCACGATATGATTGGGCCCATCTGAGGCTACAGGACTTTAAGTCCGTTTCTGAATATAATTCTGCTATGTTCAGAATTACTTCTAAACTGAAGCTATGTGGAGATAACATCTCCGATTACGATATGCTTGAGAAAACGTTTACAACGTTTCATGCCTCCAATATGGTACTGCAGCAACAGTACCGAGAGAAAGGCTTTACGAAGTACTCTGAACTGATTTCTCTCTTACTAGTGGCTGAGCGAAATAATGACCTGCTCATGAGAAATCACGAAAATAGACCAACTGGGTCTACACCACTGCCTGAAGCAGATATGGTGCACTCGCATTATGCCAAACATAAAAGGGACCATGATCACGGTCATAAACGGGGTCAAAGCCAAGGACGTGGACAAGGAAGAAATTCCAAAGAAGTCCGTCACCCCCCAAAGAGAGATAACCACCGAAAGCAGAAACGGGATCCCGAAGATCCTAAGGCAAATAGTTCAGAAACTATATGTTATCGTTGCGGTGGGAAAGGGCACTGGTCAAAGATTTGCCGTATACCAAGACACTTGGTTGACCTTTATCAAGCATCTCGAAAGAGAAAAGGCCCTGAAACAAACTTTGTCTATGACGACAATGAGGACATCACCCACCTGGATGTGGCAGACTTCTTTGAGCAACCCGAGGGGAAAATAGACCACCTAATCGGCGATGGGACCATGATGAAAGAAGATGGAGTTATTTGATTTTGTTCTACTTATTTGTATTAGTTAGTGAATAATCTAATAGTCATTAGTATTAGCTCGTATTAGCTAGTTCATGATGCAATGTTAGCAGTAGTTCTTTAGAATATCTTCAATATGTTCAAATATCAATAAAACTTTTATTTTCCAGTGGGGGTAATCGACTAGCCTGAAAAACTAGTCGATTATCAACTATTTTCGCATTAAAGTTGAAAAACAATTGATCAACAATCGATTGTCTTTGGCTAACAATCGATTGTCTTGAAACAGTGAGGTCTGGAAATTTTCAAAAATAGCCAACAATCGATTGTCTTTGTCTAACAATCGATTGTATTGAAACAGTGAGGTCTAGAATTTTTCAAAAATCACCCACAATCGATTGTCTATATCTAACAATCGATTGTCGTTAGGCAGTGTAATCTGGAATTTTTCAAAAATCATCCACAATCGATTGTCTATGTATAACAATCGATTGTCTATGTTCCAACAATCGATTGTGTGGGTTTAATAATCGATTGTCTTATGAAAAACGCTGAAATTTTCAAACTGCAAAGTAATTGATTATGGACAACATATCTGATTTTGTTTGTCAATTGTTAGTAGCAGATTTTGAAAATATTATGTGACACAAAAGGAATTGAACTTGCTTATTCTTATGTTCCTGTATTTCTTTTGTATGTCATACCATGGAAAGTAAATTGATCGAAGGCTCCGGAAGAGCCAATGTAACTCTGCCCAAGGGCACGACGTTAATCATAGAGAATGCTATGTTCTCCTCCAAGTCTATGAGAAACTTGTTGAGTTTTAAAGATGTATGCCGGAATGGCTACAATATTGAGACAATGGATGAAGATAATCTTGAATATCTCGTCCTCACTTTAAAGAATGTCTCCGGCCAAAAGAGGGTTATTGAGAAATTCCCGTCTTTATCTTGTGGCCTGTATTGGACAAGAATTAGTGCAATTGAGGCACATTCAACAGTAAATCTAAAGAATACTGAGTCCAATACATTTGTACTTTGGCATGATCGACTGGGTCACCCAGGATCAACCATGATGAGACGGATTATAGAAAGCTCATATGGGCATCCGTTAAAGAATTTCAAAATTCTCTCAGGTAATGAATATCCTTGCACTTCGTGTTATCAAGGCAAGCTGATTATCAGACCATCCCCAACAAAGGTTGGGACTGAGTCACCCCAGTTTCTGGAACGTATACAAGGGGACATTTGTGGACCTATTCACCCACCTAGTGGGTAGTTTAGGTATTTCATGGTCTTGATAGACGCATCCTGTAGATGGTCTAATGTGTGCTTGTTGCCATCACGCAACCTTGCGTTTGCAAAGTTAATGGATAATAGATGAGAATAATCTTGAATTCTTCATGAAAACGTGGCTGCCCATTTCGGTTTGGGTTCACGCCATTTTGCATGCAACAATACTAGTTTGTCGGCTGCCCACTTCGGTTTGGGGTCACGCCATTTTGCATGAAGCAATACTAGTTCGTCGGCTGCCCACTTCGGTTTGGGGTCACGCCATGTTGCATGCAGCAATGCTAGTTCGTCTCTGACTGACGAATTGACACAAATATTCCCCATTGCAATTGGTTTTAGGTCATGAACCCAATATATCCCATTTAAGAAGCTTTGGATGCGCAGTATAGGTGCCTGTAGCACCGCCATCCCGCACCAAAAATGGGTTTGCAAAGAAGGTTAGGAATATATGTTGAGTATGAATCGTCCTCCATTATTCGCTACCTCGAAACATTGACAGGAGATTTGTTCACTGCACTATTTGCAGACTGTCAATTTGATGAGACACTTTTCCCAAAATTAGGGGGAGAAGTCGGTGAAACCAAATGGAAAATTTTGTGGAAAAATGTATCATTATCTCATCTTGATCCACATACCTCTATTTGAAAGAAGGAGGTACAAAAGATTATCCATTTGCAAAGAATAGCAAATCAAATGCCTGACGCATTTACGGACTTGAAGAGGATAACGAAATCCCACATTCACGCGGAAAATGTTCCGATCCGTATTGAAGTCCCTATTGGACGAATATCTAGTGTCATATCCAATGAGTCAAATGCACGCCAGAAGCGTGGCAGACCATTAGGTTCCAAAGATCGAAATCCTAGAAAGAGGAAAAAGAACGATCTAAATGACACTATGAAAGAATCACATGAGGACGCTCATGATTTGATTAATTCCGAGATTCACGAAGAATCTATTGAGCCTGAGACTCTTGAAAATACGGAATGCAAGAATGTGAGGATCTTGAACCTCAGTCTGTGGTAGTACAAAATTAATTGAGAGCTCTCGAAGAGCCAATTATTACTATGTTGGAGAAACACAATTGAGTATTGTGCTGTAGTAAGTCTCAAAGAAACTTATTCAGTTTCCAAAAGTACACGCGAAGGCGATTGATGATATTGAGACTATAAATAAAGGAAGGCTTTGATTCTCCTATTACTACAACTTGTAGCGGGGTAATTTGTATATGAAAAGCTACCCGCTTTGTTCTCCAGTTTGTACTACACAAACGAAAGAATGCCACAATAAAGTGGATATCTATTGGTATAAAACCCATGTCATAATAAACCCGAAGTTTATTGATAAGTGCACATGTCATGGTGTAAATTTGAAGTTTACCAATATTGATAATTTATGTTAGCCATCTCATTTGAAGTATGATGTGCAAATTCACATAGGTGAATATCAAAGAACTAGAAGTTCTTGTTCTCAGTAATGAACTGACCAACTAAAGAGTTCGGGTTGAAGCCCCTTGATTCTGGAAATATCAAAGGTGAATATGGGCCCATTCACCTGCCATGTATACCACATATGATGCATCTATGATATGGTTACATGCGCCATTGTTATTAACCCGCAGCCTGGCAGTGCTTGCGAGGTAAATCGCTCAGTAATCTAACTTCGAGCATAGTTTCCAGATTCTCTACTCAAGACAGTTCATCTTGATAAGTTGGTTTATATTAAAGTTGGTTTAGCAAGATAATTATTGAGTGCTTCCACTTAATAGCTAAACTGTTTCTTATGAGAACTAAGTTATATATATATCAGTTTGATATAAGTTGTATACGAGAGTATATTCTCCCCTCACAAGTGGTTCAGGGTCAGGAACCAAATAATTTCATCTTATTATTAAGGTGCTGTGTATATTGACATAATGCACAAAGATGATTTCCCAAAGTTGAGGAAACATGTTAGCTTTACTAACATGAGGGGGAGACATGATAAACACTTGAGAAAGTGTTACATGGGATGAATTTTCATTTGTATATGTATATCCCCGAATATCATGATATGAACCTGTAGTTCATAAAAAGGGAAATGCAATTGCAACATATTGCAAAGCATGCTATACGCATTTGCTGACTCAAAGAAAGTAACTAAATGGAAGAGATACAATTCAAGAAGAATTGATTCCATATGAAAGACATGTAGCTTTGAACCTATAGTTCATATGCTTGAAAGTATAAAGGCAAAGGTATGTATAGTCAATTTTCGATATCTTATTTGTTTAGCATGACGTGAAACTTTGATATGCAGCTAAAGTCTATTATGTGACTTACATGACTTAACTTGAAAGATTTAAGTTGCTTGAAGCATATGCAATTCTTGGTCCTGAAGTACCACATCCTAAGTACAATTTGTGTACATATGAATCTTGCCATAACTATAAGCATGATGGATTTGAGAATGCATCTATGGAGATATTGAAGTGTTATTCCACGACATTATATGAAGATGTTTATATCTATCAAGAATGATGATTTCAAGGTGCGGAATATTTATTCAAGTCAATATGGTTGATTTATTCATCAAGCATCTACCAAAGATCGTTTTGAAGATGATGCACAAGATTGGAATGCAAATGCTCAAGGATATAAATCGATGTACTCATTAGGGGGAGTCAATGCGCGTTGCACTCTTTTTCCCTTACAAGGTTTTGTCCCACTGGGTTTTCCTTGCAAGGTTTTTAACGAGGCAACCAATAGGCGCATATTCAAACATGTGTACTCTTTTTCCTTACTTTAATTTTTCCCATTGGGTTTTGGTTTTAAGGTTTTATGAGGCACATCATTGAATAGACATTCAAGGGGGAGTGTTATGAAATAGAAGATTCTTACACTTCTATTTAAGGTGAATGTCTTTAATGTATCTAATTAGAGAGATTT
This sequence comes from Nicotiana benthamiana, assembly GCA_034376525.1. Taxonomy (NCBI): domain Eukaryota; kingdom Viridiplantae; phylum Streptophyta; class Magnoliopsida; order Solanales; family Solanaceae; genus Nicotiana; species Nicotiana benthamiana. Next base: position 177,215,662 of record CM067339.1, read on the forward strand.
TAGAGTTCTATTAGTGGTAGCTAAGTCTTCCTCTCCCCTATAAATAGAGGTGCCCCCTACCATTGTAAATCATCCCTTGAGACCCCTCTCAACTCAATAAGAAGAACTCTCTCTACTCTTCTCTCTATTGCTATTGTTCTTGTTCTATTGTTCTTGTCTTTTGCTTTAGTTTATAACAATGTTATTATTATTAAATATCCTTTTTAAAGGCACTAGGAAAAACTTTATAAAGATGAGGGTAATAGACTATCACTGACCCCTTTTCAGAAATAAGTAGTACTAATAAAGTATTATATTCTCCCGTAGTATTGTCACATTTTCCGTCCATGCAATCTTTATGAATTCAAGTGACGAATTTTGAATCAACTAAAATTTTGTAGATCAATCATATTCGATTTAATAAATAATTATTATTATTTCGCTGCATGATCATTTATTAGCGTTTAGGATCATAAAATAAAAATGTATAATGATTTTTTTATTCAAATATTCTAAGACAAAAATCACTATAACATTACACATATATAGCTACGAAGTATATCGTAGATAAATACAAAAAATTTCGTAGCTAAACACTTTAGCTACAATATTTTTTTTCGTAGCATACGCAACAAAATATAACGTAGCTAAAAGTTAGCTACAAACTTTAATGTTTCATGACTAAGGATTAATTGCTACAAAAAAATTTATGGTGTGGCTATATTGATAAAACTATTGCCACGAAAAATTTATTCTTTTGCTACAAAAAAATAACTTTGTAACTATCTTTTATATTAGATACAAAGGGATATATTGTGCAAAAGATGTAATGTGTTTTGCCACAAATAATTTAATGTATTGCTGTGCTCACATATTAGCCACAGAACGTAGAATTTATATTTAGCTACAAATTCAAAATTTTGTAGCTATAAATCATCACCAATACCCATGATTAATTATTTATATATTTTTTATTTTCTTACTATATTTTTTATTATATTTTAATTAGTGATGAACAATTAATGTATTAGTTACAACAAATGTTTCCATCGCTATAATTTTACCTCACTAAATATTTTTAAATATTTTATATATTCCATATCCGTGCATAGTTTGTTTTATAAAAAGTAGAAACATAATAGCTCTGAATATTACTTACTTCATACAAACTAACATGAATAATTCAAAAAATTAATTCTAAAATATATAATTATATATCTAAAATTGACGCATCCTCAATATACAACCATTCTACAAGAGACACAATAAAATCTGTAGAATAAAAACTAGGAACTCAAATTTAATATTTTTATCAAACTAAAATAATACACACTATGTACATTAGGTCAGATATTTTATCTTTAATTTATAAATTCTAGGGAGTTCCACAACCAAAAAAATCCTAAGTAATTGAAATGTCGCCACTCGATCCCTGATCTTCTTGCATTCCAGAATTAAAATGCACCCTGTAATTTCAAAAGAAACAGCAATTAGACCCAAAGAAAATTATAATACAAAGTTCAAGTTTAATTTGTTAAAATGCTACTAATAGAATTTCAATAAGAAAAAATGTGTCTTGATATTCTTTTACAAGTATTTTTAACAAATAACAAAAGGAAAAAAAAACTCAAAGCAACAACACCAGTAAACGAACCTGTACACCTTTTAAAGAATTTCTTAAGAAATCTTCATCCCAATATTACAACCTTGTTGTTAAGTTCCCACGCAATATTTATAACAAATAAGATACTGTTATGAAATAATATAAAGACAAGAACAATAACTCAAGAACAAGAGCAAATAGAGAGAGAATAGGGAGAGAGAGAAGTATTCTTATTAATACTTGGGGTGATTTACAATGGGGTAAGACTATAGGTGACCAACGGGTGGGCCGGGCCGGGTCCGGGTCCAAATTTTATGACCCGTCCGGGTCCGGGCCGGTCCGGTCCGGGTTCAATTGGGGGCGGGTTGCAATTGGGCTGGGTTGATCCGGTCCGGGCCGGGCCGGGCCGGGCCGGGCCGGATTTATTTATTTATTTATTTTTTGAATTACGTATAGTATAAATATTAAGTTATATTAATACTTTGTAATAATTGAATGAACGCAACAAAAGATGGGGAAAAAATTGCACTTATTGCAAGTGCTACTTTATTTCTTAAATTCAAAATTTCAAACTGAAAAACTAAAATGTATCATAATTAGTTTACAATTTACATCAAATGGCTTGCATTGCAATAGCAAGTTCTTCCATATTAATATGAACCTCTGGACCTTCTTCTGGAGTGTTAAATTCGGATGGGTTTCCGTGCGTTAATATATCTCCAAGTTCTTCGTCTTCCGGGCTATCAAGATCTTCCTTTCCTTGATTTCTTCGTTCAGATCTTATCCAATCTCTTAGACACACTAAGACTTCCAAAGCATTGCTTCCCAATGAGTGCCGCGTGTCTCCAAGTTGTTGTCTTGCTTGGCTAAATGCACTCTCGGATGCAACAGTGGAAATTGGGACATTCAGGACATCCCGCGCCATAGCGTAAAGAACGGGAAATTGCTTTGAATTTTCCTGCCACCAGCCTAACGGTGAAAATTCCTTGGTGCGAGGCTCCTTTTGCTTCTGCAAGTAAAATTGCAGTTCATCTATATTCCTACTACTACTTTGAGTGTTAGAAAAAGTTGAAAAAATATTAAAACTATCAAAGCCTTCATCATCATCTCCGACTACATTAGAAGTGCTACATTGCATAGTGGGATTTGCAGCAGTTGAAGCACGAGCATTATCACATTGAGTTGCATAATAAGTATATAGATATTGTAAATGTTCATTTAGTTGGTTCATAGATTCATACAAATTTGGGCTTTCAGTGGGCCCAATCTCCATATAATTGTATAAAGCATTCATTAATTGTTGACAATCAGACATTTTAATTGAAGGATTTAAAACTGCACCAATTAAGTAAACAGGAGGAATTGGAAAGAAATATTTTTTAAATTTTGCTTGCATACTTGCAACAGCATCCGTATATCTATCTTTCTTCTTAAATTCAAATAGTAGCAAAGAAATTTCAGCTATATGTACTAAAGCCACAGTAATAGTTGGGTAATATGCCCCAGAAAACACAACAGTAGCAGTATAAAATTTATGTAAAAATTTAATCACATCACTAATGACCTCCCAGGTATCACCGGTTAACATACGCCTAGGATCAGTACAATGTGCATTAGCAACTTCTGTTATTGGAAATCTATATTTGTAGCAACATTTTAAAAATATATACGTATAATTCCATCTAGTAACTACTTCGTCGGGCATGAATCTAGGTGTAAGGTTATATTGCATACACTTGTTCTTAAATTCTCTTATTCTAGATTGTCTATTATTTCCCTGAATTACTCCAACAGCTCTTCTAACTAGAGTAATCTCAGTTGAAAATAAATCGAGCCCACTTTTAACAATTAAATTGTAAACATGACATGCACATCTAACATGAAAAATATCATCAAGAGGTGGATGTAAATTCAATTTTAAAATTGAAACTGCAGCATTGTTGTTTGAAGCATTATAAAAGACATACACAAAACTTTTTGGTTTAGATTATAAAATTCGACAACTTCAACAATTGTACTACTAATAAATGTTGCAGTATGACTCTGATCTTCATCATATTTAAAAGCAATAATACGTTTTTGCATACAAGTATTGTCATCTATCCAATGACATGTAATTGTTAAATAATCATTTCCATTTACAGCATGGCCAATATCAGAAGTTAGACATACTCTAGAAGGAAGGTGACTAAACAAATAACGTATGTATGTTTGATATTGGCCGTGAAGTCTAAAGATGTCAGATCTACAGGTACTTCTAGGGATACCTTTAAACATAGGGTTGTATATCCTTTGAATATACGTAACAAGATAAGAGGAAGAAGCAAAAGAAAAAGGTAGACAACCCAAAGCGATCATTTTCGCTAATTCCTCTCGATCCCTCATTTTATCATATTTTAGGAGACCTGCAGTAGTAGGGTTACCGGTTGTTTGACTTCCATCCCCATTAACCCCCCATTCTATAGGATGATAATTTTGCATATGTCTAATTAGTGTGCCAGTCCCCCCTAAATTACCTCCGCTCAAATGTTTAAACGTTTCGTTACAAAGTCTGCACTTAACTCTATCAATATCTTCTATCTCATCAAAAAATTTCCAAACAGGACTTCTTTTTCTACGATTAGATTTAGAAGTTGGAGCGACTGGTGGTCTTCTATCCCTTGTTGCACTAGCAACTCCAACTCCAATACTACCAACATTTGCACTAGTAGGTGTAGGTGGTATCTCATCTTCTATTCCAATTTCGTTATCTTCTATTCCGAAATCTTGGTGTAATTGTTCATAATCAATATTTACATCTTGCAAATTAGGCGATGATTCAGAAACATGTGTTATTGGTTCATTATTACTATTACTACCAGAAGCTATAGGACTTTTTTTACTACTTCCACTACCACTTCCACTCCTACCAGTAACTTTTCTACACGCTCTTTTAGCAGCATTCAACATATTGGAAAATTTAATATATAAGCTAAAATCAAATATGCAATTAAAATATTAAATAAGAGAAAGAGTTGGAGAGAGTGCACCGAATTCGACAATAAATTGAGCACTTGAACAGTTGAACTTCAAGAATGTTGAACACTTGAAATTCAAGAATCAAGCTTCGAATGCCGATTTCCAAATAAGAAATTACGATAAATTAAATTCGGGAAAATAAAGACAATAAAATTATGAAAGTAGAATATGAATTCTTGAAAATTGAAGAGAAGAGAGTGATTGATATTTGCTAATTTGAGAATTGAGAGAGAGATAGATAATTTTGAGTGAGGAAATGAAGAAGAGGGGAGGGTATTTATAGATTTTTAGAAGGGTTATTAATGTAATTTAATAAAAACAAAAAAAAAACAAAAAAGGGCCAAAAATGCAAAAACACCCGTTGGCCAACGGTTCTGGACCGTTGCCAACGGGCAAGTGGGCCCCAGCAGTTAAAAAAATTTTTTTTAAAAAAAAAAAAAAAATTTTACCGTTATAACCGGTCCGGGTTGGCCGGTTCGCCCGGTATTTCTCTTCCCGGGCCGGTCCGGTCCGGGTTAATTGCCCGGTAAGGCCTTACGTCCCAACCCCCTTCCCCCCCTAACCCAGCCCCCCCCAACCCCAGCCCCCCCCCCCCCCCGCGCTAAACCGGTCCGGGCCGGTCCGTGCCGGTCCCGGGTCAACCCGGCCCGGTTGACACCTATAGGTAAGACCCCTCTATTTATAGGAAGAGGAATGACTTAGCTTTAAGCTAAAACTCTTAGACATTCACTCTAAATAGACTTCTATTTTATAACACTCCCCCTTGAATGTCTATTCAATAATGTGCCTCATAAAACCTTAAAACCAAAACCCATTGGGAAAAATTAAAGAAAAGGAAAAAGAGTACACATGTTTGAATATGCGCCTATTGGTTGCCTCGTTAAAAACCTTGCAAGGAAAACCCAGTGGGACAAAACCTTGTAAGGGAAAAAGAGTACAACGCGCATTAACTCCCCCTAATGAGTACATCAATTTATATCCTTGAGCATTTGCATTCCAATCTTGTGCATCATCTTCAAAACGATCTTTGATAGAGATTTGATAAATCAACCATATTGACTTGAATAAATATTCCGTACCTTGAAATCATCATTCTTGATAGATATGAACATCTTCATATAATGTCGTGGAATAACTCTTCAATATCTCCATAGATGCATTCTCAATGCCATCATGCTTATAGTTATAGCAAGATACATATGTACACAAATTGTACTAAGGATGTGGTACTTCAGGACCAAGAATTGCATATGCTTCAAGCAACTTAAATCTTTCAAGTTAAGTCATATAAGCCATATAATAGACTTTAGATGCATATCAAGTTTTCCTATGTCATGCTAAACAAATAAGATATTGAAAACTGATTATACATACCTTTGACTTTATACTTTCAAGCATTTGAACTATAGGTTCAAAACTACATGTCTTTCATATGGAATCAATTCTTCTTGAATTGTATCTCTTCCATTTAGTTACTTTCTTTGGGTCAGTAAATGCGTATAGCATGCTTTGCAATATGTTGCAATTGAATTATCCTTTTTATGAACTTCAGGTTCATATCATGATATTCGGGGATATACATATACAAATGATAATTCATCCCATGTAACCTTTTCTCAAGTGTTTATCATGTCTCCCCCTCATGTTAGTAAAGCTAACTTATTTCCTCAACTTTGGGAAATCATCTTTGTGCATTATCATGTCAATATACACAACACATTAATAATAAGATGAGATTATTTGGTTCCTGACCTTGAACCACTTGTGAGGGGAGAATATACTCTCGTATACAACGTATATCAAACTGATATATATAACTTTGTTCTCATAAGAAACAGTTTAGCTATTAAGTGGAAGCACTCAATAATTATCTTGCTAAACTTACTTTGATATAAACCAACTTATCAAGATGAACTGTCTTGAGTAGAGAATCTGGAAATTATGCTCGAAGTTAGATTACTGAGCGATTTACCTCGCAAGCACCGGCCAGGCTGCGGGTTAATAACAATTGCGCATGTAACCATATCATAGATGCATCTTATGTAGTATACATGGCGGGTGAATGGGCCCATATTCACCTTTGATATTTCCAGAATTTAGGGGCTTCAACCCGAACTCTTTAGTTGGTCAGTTCATTAATGAGAACAAGTGATACAAGAGAATTCGTAAAGAACTTTCTAGTTCATTGATATTCACCTGTGTGAATTTGCACATCATACTTAAAATGAGATGGCTAACACGAATGCCAACTGAATAAATTATCAATATTGGTAAACTTCAAATTTACACCATGACATGTGCACTTATCAATAAACTTCAGGTTTATTATGACATGGGTTTTTATACCAATAGATGTCCACTTTATTGTGGCATTCTTTCGTTTGTGTAGTACAAACTGGAGAACAAGGCGGGTAGCTTTTCATATGCAAATTACCCCGCTACAAGTTGTAGTAATAGGAGATATCAAAGCCTTCCTTTATTTATAGTCTCAATATAATCAATCGCTTTCGCGTGTACTTTGGAAACTGAATAAGTTTCTTTGAGACTTACTACAGCACAATACTCAATTGTGTTTCTCCAACATAGTAATAATTGGCTCTTCTAGAGCTCTCAATTAATTTTGTACTACCACAGATTCATCAACATTCATGTGATGAATATCTCTTTTAAAGAGAAAGTTATACCATTATGGTCATGTCAAACTTATATGCAAGATATGTTTCTTGCATTATCGTTGTCCTTTAATAGTCATATTTCCAAAATACTTTGGCGTACAATAGGTACGTGACCAACGATCATTCATGCCATATATCATCTCAAACCTCCTTCTAGTGGTGAGTGTGGTATCATCTCAAACCTCCTTCTAGGGGTGAGTGTGGTATATTTAATACCAATTTCATGTTCATATTCTTCCAATAATGAATATGTATTCGTGAATCAGATGTTGTCACATTCACTTCGGGGATATGTGATTTTGTTATCCTTTTCAAATCTATAAACGCGTCAGGCATTTGATTTGCTATTCTTTGCAAATGGATAATTTTTTGTGCCTCTTTCACAAATAGAGGTATGTGGATCAAGATGAGATAATGATGCATTTTTCCACAAAATTTCCCGTTTGGTTTCACCAACTTCTCCCCCTAATTTTGGGAAAAGTGTCTCATCAAATTGACAGTCTGCAAATCGTGCAGTGAACAAATCTCCTGTCAATGTTTCGAGGTAGCGAATAATGGAGGGCGATTCAACCTCAACATATATTCCTAACCTTCTTTGCAGACCCATTTTGGTGCGGGATGGCGGTGCTAAAGGCACATATACTGCGCATCCAAAAATTCTTAAATGGGATATATTAGGTCCATGACCCAAAACCAATTGCAACGGGGAATATTTGTGTCAATTCGTCAGTCAGAGACGAACTAGCATTGCTTTATGCAAAATGGCGTGACCCCAAACCGAAGTGGGCAGCCGACAAACTAAAATGCTGCATGCAAAATGGCATGAACCCAAACCGAAATGGGCAGCCTCGTTTTCATGAAGAATTCAAGATTATTCTCATCTATTGTCTCAATATGATATCCATTTTGAATGATATCTTTAAAACTCAACAAGTTCTTCTTAGACTTGGAGGAGAATATTGCATTCTCTAAGATAAACGTCATGCCTTTGGGCAGAGTTACAGTTGCTCTTCCGGAGCCTTCAATCAATTTACTTCCCATGGTTTGACATATAAAAGAAAATATACGAACATGAGAATAAACAACTTCAATTCGTTTGTGTCACATAATATTTTCAAAATCTGCTGCTAACAGTTGACTAACAAAATCAGATAGTCGATTATATGTTTTCCATAATCGATTACTATGCAGTTTGAAAATTTCAGTTTAAACGTTTTCATAAAACAATCGATTGTTAAACACACACAATCGATTATTGAACATTGACAATCGATTGTTAAACATAGACAATCGATTATTTGCTATTTTTGAAAAACTTCATATCACTGTCTTAAGACAATCGATTGTTAGACATAGACAATCGATTGTTGGTTATTTTTGAAAAATTCCAGATTACACTGTCTAACGACAATCGATTGTTAGACATAGACAATCGATTGTGGATGATTTTTGAAAAATTCCAGATTACTGTCTAACGACAATCGATTGTTAGACAAGGACAATCGATTGTGGATGATTTTTGAAAAATTCCAGACCTCACTGTTTCAAGACAATCGATTGTTAGTCAACGACAATCGATTGTTGATCAATTGTTTTTCAACTTTAATGCGAAAATAGTTGATAATCGACTAGTTTTTCAGGCTAGTCGATTACCCCCACTGGAAAATAAAAGTTTTATTGATATTTGAGCATATTGAAGATATTCTAAAGAACTATTGCTAACATTGCATCATGAACTAACTAATACGAGCTAATACTAATGACTATTAGTTTATTCACTAACTAATACAAATAAGTAGAACAAAATCAAATAACTCCATCTTCTTTCATCACGGATCCATCGCCGATTAGGTGGTCTATTTTCCCATCGGGTTGCTCAAAGAAGTCTGCCACATCCAGGTGGGTGATGTCCTCATCGTCGTCATAGACAAAATTTGTTTCAGGGCCTTTTCTCTTTCGAGATGCTTGATAAAGGTCAACCAAGTGTCTTGGTATACGGCAAATCTTTGACCAGTGCCCTTTCCCACCGCAACGATAACATATCGTTTCTGAACCATTTTCCTTAGGATCTTCATGACCCCGTTTCTGCTTTCGGTGGTTATCTCTCTTCGGGGGGTGACGGACTTCATTGGAATTTCTTCCTTGTCTACGTCCCTGGCTATGACCCCGTTTACGACCATGACCATGGTCCTTTTCATGTTTGGCATAATGAGAGTGCACCTTATCTGCTTCAGGCAGTGGTGTAGACCCAGTGGGTCGATTTTCATGATTTCTCATGAGCAGGTCATTATTTCGCTCAGCCACTAGTAGAAGAGAAATCAGTTCAGAGTACTTTGTTAAGCCTTTCTTTCTGTACTGTTGTTGCAGTACTATATTGGAGGCATGAAACGTTGTAAACGTTTTCTCAAGCATATCATAATCGGAGATATTATCCCCGCATAGCTTCAATTTGGAAGTAATTCTGAACATAGCAGAATTATATTCAGAAACGGACTTAAAGTCCTGGAGCCTCAGATGAGTCCAATCATATCGTGCTTGTGGCAGAGTGACCAACTTCAGGTTGTCATATCTCTCCTTTAAGCCGTTCCACAAGACGAGTGGATCCTTGACGGTGAGATATTCAATCTTCAAACCTTCATCAAGGTGGTGGCGCAAGAAAATCAAGGCCTTCGCACATTCTTGGGTGGATGCTTTTTCTCTATCTTTGATGGTGTCTCCGAGACCCATAGCATCTAAGTGGATTTCAGCATCCAACACCCATGTCATATAGTTCTTGCCCGAAATTTCAAGGGCAACGAACTTTCTTTTCGTAATGTCAGACATAATCGAAAATTAAATTAGGAAGAGGGAAATACCTTAGATTTCTCGAGAATGGTTCTTGAGACGGTAGAGTCTCGTGCTGATAACGTGTTATGAAATAATATAAAGACAAGAACAATAACTCAAGAACAAGAGCAAATAGAGAGAGAATAGGGAGAGAGAGAAGTATTCTTATTAATACTTGGGGTGATTTACAATGGGGTAAGACCCCTCTATTTATAGGAAGAGGAATGACTTAGCTTTAAGCTAAAACTCTTAGACATTCAGTCTAAATAGACTTCTATTTTATAACAGATACAATATTTATTAAATTGTTAATTTAACCCAAAAGTGTAAGTCAAATAGATATAATGAGATTCAAAAACCTTAAAATATAGAAATATGAATATAACTCCGAATTAAGAAGGGATCAACTTCAATGGTAGAAGAAATGGGAAAGCGGGAGGAGGGGATGACGGCAGTGAGGGAGAGGATGTGAGATTAGGTTCTGATTTGCCTTTGCTTTACTTTTCCTTATACTATACTACTATTTTTTTTTTTACTTCTTACTAAAATCAAAATACAAAGAACAACTTTTTCGGTGTATGCAAATCTATAAATGCAAATAAATTAAATAACAAAACAAATATGTGTAAGAAAATTACCTACAAAAAAAAAAGAATTTACATTAAGCAAGATAGAAAAAAACAACTATTTGCATAAAAGAATATTCTTTACAATTTTTGCTGTCCTGTATGATTTTTTTTAGATTTGTTATACCCTCATATTTCAATTATATTGGCTTATTAATTTTTTGATTTTTAAATTATATTAATAATAATTATTATATCAATATATATTATACTAAAAGCACGAAACTCCTTAGTAAATGTTGTTCACCATTATTATTCTTGAAAATTTGATTTCACACTATAAAAAAGTAATTATTTAATTATTTTCTTAGTTTTAGGAATCATTTTCGTGTCTCTCAACTAAGCTTGTGACTAAAACATTTTTCATCATGATTCCAAGTCATTGTGTAGCTTATATGTTATGGCGACTATTCTATAGTTTTATTATCTGAAGTCAAGTATCTTTTTTTTTTTTTAAGAATATTCTTCAATTGTTAATAATTAATTGGTATCACCGACTCACTTTTATTGAGATGATTGAATTTTGAAATATTCTTTGTCATTTTTATCCTTTAAAAATTGATTTTATATTAGACAAAATAATTATTTTATTATTTTTTTAAATTTCAAGACTTTAAAGTCAATTAAAATTTTACATATTAATTATTGTTATAAATAGAACTCTAATTAGAGTGAATGTCTATCTTATAGAAGAGTTTTACTTCGAGGCTAAGTCTTTTCTATGCCTATTAATAGAGGGGTCTTACCCCATTGTAAATCATCCCAAAGTATCAATAAGAATACTCATCTCTCTACTTTTCTCTCTATTGTTCTTGTTCTTGTATTATTGTTCTTGTTCTTATATTATTTCATAACACGTTATCAGCACGAGACTCTACCGTCTCAAGAATCCTCTTGAGAAAATTAAGGTATTTCCCTTTTTCCGAATTTGGTTTTAATCATGTCTGATATTATGAAAAGAAAGTTCGTTGCCCTTGAAATTTCGGGCAAGAACTATATGACATGGGTGTTGGATGCTGAAATTCACTTAGATGTTATGGGTCTTGGAGACGCCATTAAAGACAGAGATAAAGCATCCACCCAAGACTGTGCTAAGGCCTTGATTTTCTTGCGCCATCACCTTGATGAAGGTTTGAAAATTGAATATCTCACAGTCAAAGATCCACTCATCTTGTGGAACGGCTTAAAGGAGAGATATGACAACCTGAAGTTGGTCACTCCGCCACAAGCACGATATGATTGGGCTCATCTGAGGCTCCAAGACTTTAAGTCTGTTTCTGAATATAATTCTGCAATGTTCAGAATTACTTCTAAATTGAAACTCTGTGGAGATAATATCTCTGATTATGATATGCTTGAGAAAACGTTTACAACGTTTCATGCCTCAAATATGGTACTGCAACAACAGTACAGAGAGAAAGGTTTCAAAAAGTACTCTGAACTGATTTCTCTTCTCCTTGTGGCTGAGCGAAACAATGACCTGCTCATGAGAAATCACGAAAATCGACCCACTGGGTCTACACCATTGCCTGAAGCAGATAAGGTGTATTCTCATTATGCCAAGCATGGAAAAGGCCATGGATCTAGTCATGGTCGTGGTCGTAATCGGGGTCATAGCCGTGGACGTAGACAAGGAAGAAATTTCCCTGATGTCCGTCACCCCCCAAAGAGAAATAACCACCAAAAGCAGAAACGGGATTATGAGAATCCAAAGGCAAATAATTCAGAAACTATATGCTATCGTTGCGGTGGAAAAGGGCACTGGTCAAAAGCTTGCCATGTACCAAGACATTTGGTTGATCTTTATCAAGCATCTCTAATGGATAAAGGCCCTGAAACAAATTTTGTCTCTGACGACAATTTTGACATCACCCACCTGGATGTGGCAGACTTCTTTGAGCACCCTGAGGGGAAAATAGACCACTTAATCGGTGATGGATCTGTGATGAAGGAGGATGGAATTGTTTGATTTTATTTTACTTATTTGTATTAGTTAGTTTATGATATAATGTTAGTATTAGTTCTTTAGAATGTTTCAATATGCTTAAATTTCAAAGATATTTTTATTTTCCAGTAGAGTTAATCGACTAACCTAACAGTTAGTCGATTATCTAATATTTCGCATTAAAACTGCAAAACAATCGATTATATTAAGACAGTGTGATCTGAAGTTTTTCAAAATAGCAAATAATCGATTATATATGTTTAACAATCGATTATATTAAGACAGTGTGATCTGAAGTTTTTCAAAATAGCAAATAATTGATTATGTATGTTTAACAATCGATTATATTAAGACAGTGTGATCTGAAGTTTTTCAAAATAGCAAATAATCGATTATGTATGTTTAACAATCGATTATATTAAGACAGTGTGATCTGAAGTTTTTCAAAATAGCAAATAATCGATTATGTATGTTTAACAATCGATTATATTAAGACAGTGTGATCTGAAAATTTTCAAATTAGCAAATAATCGATTATGTATGTTTAACAATCTATTACATTGAGACAGTGCTTAAACTGAAATTTTCAAACTGCAAAGTAATCGAATATGGAAAACATATAATCGACTATCTGATTTAGTTAGTCAACTAACCTCAGCAGATTTTGAAAATATTTTTTAAATGTGAAACAAACGGATTGAATTTGTTTATTCTCATGTTCGTGTATTTTCTTTTGTATGTCAAACCATGGGAAAGCAAATATGGATATCTCACAAAGCAATCTTGGATCAAATATTTGTTTAGTTGATTCATGTATTACACATACGATACTCAAAGAAACGAAATATTTCTCTCAACTAAGTATGTGTAAGGCAGATGTTACTACAATCTCTGGTAGTAGTAAATTGATTGAAGGCTCCGGAAGAGCAACTATAACACTGCCTAGAGGAACAATGTTTATCATAGAGAATGCAATGTTCTCCTCCAAGTCTAAGAGAAACTTGTTGAGTTTTAAAGATATACGCCGGAATGGCTATCATGTTGAGACAATAGATGAGAATAATCTTGAATATCTCATCATTACAAAGAATGTCTCTGGCCAAAAGAGGGTTATTGAGAAATTCCCATCTTTATCTTGTGGCCTGTATTGGACAAAAATTAGTGCAATTGAGGCACATTCAACAGTAAACCAAAAGGTTACTGATTCCAATACTTTTGTACTTTGGCATGATCGATTGGGACACCCTGGATCAATCATGATGAGACCGATTATAGAAAGCTCATATGGGCATCCGTTAAAGAATTTCAAGATTCTTTTAAATAATGAATTTTCTTGCACTTCTTGTTATCAAGGCAAGTTAATTACAAGACCATCACCAACAAAGGTTGGGACTGAGTCACCTACGTTTTTGGAACGTATACAAGGGGACATTTGTGGACCTATTCACCCACCTAGTAGGTCTTTTAGATATTTTATGGTCCTAATAGACGCATCCTGTAGATGGTCTCATGTGTGCCTGTTGTCATCACACAACCTTGCGTTTGCAAAACGAATGGTACAAATAATTCGACTACGAGCACAATTTCCTGATAATCCAATCAAGTCTATTAGACTGGATAATGCTGCTGAGTTTTCATCCCAAGCATTTAATGATTATTGCTTATCAATTGGGATAAAATTAGAACATTCTGTAGCTCATGTTCACACTCAAAACGGTCTTGCAGAATCTTTAATTAAACGCCTGCAGTTGATTGCAAGACCATTACTCATGAAAACAAGGCTGCCCACTTCGGTATGGGGTCACACCATTTTGCATGCAGCAATGCTAATTCGTCTCAGACCGACGAATTATCACAAATATTCCCCGTTGCAATTGGTTTTGGGTCATGAACCCAATATATCCCATTTAAGAATCTTTGGATGCGCAGTATATGTGCCTATAGCACCGCCATACCGCACCAAAATGGGTCCGCAAAGAAGGTTAGGAATATATGTTGGGTTTGAATCGCCCTCCATTATTCGCTACCTCGAAACATTGACAGGGGATTTGTTCACTACACGATTTGTAGACTGTCAATTTGATGAGACACTTTTCCCAAAATTAGGGGGAGAAGTCGGTGAAACCAAACGGGAAATTTTGTGGAAAAATGCATCATTATCTCATCTTGATCCACGTACCTCTATTTGTGAAAAAGAGGTGCAAAAGATTATCTATTTGCAAAGAATAGCAAATCAAATGCCTGACGCATTTACGGACTTGAAAAGGATAACAAAATCCCAGATCCCCGCGGAGAATGTTCCAATCCGTATTGATGTCCCTGTTGGACAATCATCTAGTGTCATATCCAATGAGTCGAATGCACACCTGAAGCGTGGAGGCCATTAGGTTCCAAAGATCGAAATCCTAGAAAGAGGAAAGCAAACGACCAAAATGACACTACGAAAGAATCTCATGAGGAACTTCATGATTTAATAACCTCTGAGATTCATGAAGAATCCTTTGAGCCCGAGACTCAGGAAAATAAGGAACTATCCATAAATCCAATCGATATTGAGGCAAATTTTAATCGAGTGGATATAGTGGTGGATTATGTCTTTGCTTTTAATGTCGCATCTAGCATTATGCAAGAAAATGAGGATCTTGAACCTCAATCTGTTGGAGAATGTCGAAAAAGACATGATTGGCCAAAATGGCAAGAAGCAATTCAATCAGAATTGAATTCGCTGGCAAAACGTGAAGTTTTTGGCCCTATAGTTGAAACACCTAATGGTGTTAAGTCTGTTGGCTATAAACGGGTCTTTGTACGCAAGAGAAATGAGAAAAACGAGGTACAAAGATATAAGGCACGCCTTGTTGCACAAGGATTTTCTCAAACACCTGGTGTCGATTATGAAGAGACATATTCGCCTGTAATGGATGCCATAACTTTTCGTTATCTCATTAGTTTTGCTGTCCTTGAAAAGCTTGACATGCATTTAATGGATGTGGTTACTGCCTATCTTTTGGCTCACTTGATAATGAGATATACATGAAAATTCCCGATGGACTCAAAATGCCGAACGCTCATAATTCAAAGTCCCGGGAAATGTTTTCAATCAAATTGCAAAGATCCTTGTATGGTCTAAAGCAATCAGGACGAATGTGGTATAATCTTCTTAGTGAGTATTTGTTAAAAGAAGGCTATATAAATGATGCCATTTGCCCGTGTGTTTTTATAAAGAAAACAACATCGGAATTTGTTGTACTTGCCGTATATGTCGATGACATAAACCTTATTGGAACCCCCATAGAACTCCAAAAGGCAATTGATTATCTAAAGAATGAATTCGAGATGAAAGATTTCGGAAAGACAAAATTATGCCTTGGTTTGCAAATTAAATATTTGGCAAACGGAATTTTTGTTCATCAATCTACCTATATAGAAAAGGTACTGAAACGGTTTTACATGGATGGAGCACATCCTTTAAGTACTCCGATGGTTGTTCGATCACTTGATGTGAATAAAGATCCATTCCGACCGCAAGAAAGGAATGAAGAGCTACTTGGTCCTGAAGTACCATATCTTAGTGCAATTGGCGCACTAATGTACCTTGCAAATACTACAAGGCCTGACATAACCTTTTCAGTTAATGTCTTAGCAAGGTATAGCTCGGCTCCCACAAGGAGACATTGGAATGGGATCAAACATATATTGAGGTACCTAAAAGGGACTACCGATATGGGCTTATTTTATGGCAATAATTGCAGTCTTGATCTTGTTGGTTATGCTGATGCTGGATATTTATCCGACCCACACAAGGCCCGATCTCAAACAGGTTATGTGTTTACCTGTGGAGGCACCGCCATATCTTGGCGATCGACTAAGCAATCAATTGTGGCTACTTCATCTAATCATGCCGAGATAATCGCTATTCATGAAGCAAGTCGGGAGTGTGTGTGGTTGAGGTCTATAATACATCATATTCAAGACAAATGTGGTTTGAAGTGTAACAAACTACCCACGACTTTGTATGAAGACAATGCAGCATGTATAGCTCAATTGAAGGGAGGATTCATAAAAGGAGATAGAACAAAGCATATTTCACCAAAGTTATTTTTCACACATGATCTTCAAAAGAATGGTGATATCAATGTGCAACAGATTCGTTCAAGCGATAATATTGCTGATTTGTTCACAAAATCTCTGCCAACGTCAACCTTCAAGAAGCTGGTTCACAAGATCGGAATGCGAAGACTCAAGGATATGAATTGATGCTCTTTTCAGGGGGAGTTAATGCGCGTTGCACTCTTTTTCCCTTACAAGGTTTTGTCCCAATGGATTTTCCTTGCAAGGTTTTTACCGAGGCAACCAATAGGCGCATATTCAAACATGTGTACTCTTTTTCCTTTTCTATAATTTTTTTCCCATTGGGTTTTGTTTTAGTTAAGGTTTTAACGAGGCACATTATTGAATAGACATTCAAGGGGGAGTGTTATAAATAGAACTCTAATTAGAGTGAATGTCTATCTTATAGAAGAGTTTTACTTCGAGGCTAAGTCTTTTCTATGCCTATAAATAAAGGGGTCTTACCCAATTGTAAATCATCCCAAAGTATCAATAAGAATACTCCTCTCTCTACTTTACTCTCTATTGTTCTTGTTCTTGTATTATTGTTCTTGTTCTTATATTATTTCATAACAATTATTTTCTTATTTGAACTTTTACATAATTAGTCCTAATATTTAGCAGCGAGGACTCACCTATACTATAAGCATTAAGAATCAAAACGAAATATTTTTTTTTTGAATAAAAGATAACCCAAGGTTTAACAAAGGTGTTTTTTTTGGAAGAAATTTTGATTTTATTTCAACTATGTGAAAAATTTATTTATCTGTTTTTTTGGACTCTAGAACAGATCTTAAAGTACAATCATTTTGAAAACTCTACAACTGTTGTTGTTAAACTAATATCCTGTTACATAAAAATTGCTACAACTGTGGTACTCGCACAAAGAATAGCTATTTATGTTCTGTAGCATGGACGACCATTTAGGTAGCTTTACGCTAGTGAAGTGCACTTGAATTGTAATCTCCTTTGCTCGGTCTTTGGCGTCTCTGGTTGACTGTTGAAACCTTCTGTTGTTCCTTTCCATCCAGATGTTGTATACTACTGCTGCAAACACCACATCTATGATGGTTTTTCTGGGATTTCTGCTGTTAACGTTAGCTGTTAGCCATTTAATTTCTGTTTTCCATGTGCCTGTCGTTCTTTGATATTTCAACCATTGTAACATAGCTTCCCACAGTGTTTTGGAGTATAAGCAGTCAAAGAATAAATGATCGTGAGTTTCTTCAGTATCTCTTCCACACAAAATACAGGATTGATTAGTGTGAATCCCACATTTAGCTAATCTGTCAACCGTCGCCAAGCGTCTATGCAGCGCCATCCATAAGATGTATTTCTGTTTCGGGAGCATGCCAGTCACCATTAATAATTTTTTCCAATTAACCTTGGGATATTGAGGAGTGGTTTGAATGTATGCCTTCCTGATACTAAATTGCTCATTATTTGTACATGTTTGCAGTCCTGCAGTATCAGTTGCCTACCATTCTCTTGCGCCAAACAATTTCCTAACGAACCAGCTAGCTTGTTTTGGAATTTCCATAGCATTAATATCTTTTTTCTTTATGTAGTGATTATGTATCCATTTGATCCAGAGTTTGTCTGTTTTTGCCATTAAGGCCCAGAGGAGTTTTGATAGAGCCGCTTTATTCCATCTTTCATAGATATAATGTTCAGCCCTCCTGCTGCCATTGGTTTACACAGTGTTTCCCAGACGATTGGATTCCTATGACTAGTTTCATAATTACCCGTCCATAGATAATTCCTGCAAATTCCATTTAGCAGTTTGGTTTAACAAAAGTTGAAACTTGTTTTATTGACCAATGAACGACATCATTATTTTGTCGTAATTTTAATAAGAAAACATATTCAACTTTAGACAAACTCTGTTCAAAACGAATTGCCATTAATCTTTTTTCAGTTATTCAAACAACTGATAATTTCCTATATCATTGTATTTTTAATTATTCGGAAAAGGGTTCAAAATGCCTCTAAATTATTGAAAAAGATTTTAAAATACTCTTCATTTATCTATTGGGCTAAAAATATTTCTTCATTCACTTTTTTGGTTCACTTATGACCTTGAACCGTTAGGTCAATGCGAAATTAAAAATAATTATTATTCTCTTTATAAAACTTAAAAAAAGTTATTTTGCAAAATATTTTCATTTTCAAAAACTAATGCACCAATAGCCCACTACTTTAGTAAACTCTTCTTATTTTTTTCTTTACTTTTTACAAAAAATAATTTAGTTTCTACAAAAAAAATATTTTTTCAGTTTTTAAACCATTAACTTTTTGTAAAAACTGAAGAAAAAAATTTATAAAACAGAAAAAAAATATTTTGAACAAAATATTTTTCATTTTTGAAAAAATATTTTTTCATTTTTTTAAACCATTTAGTTTTATTTTCGTTTTTTGGTTTTTTTTAAAGAAAAAATAATTTTTTTCTTAAAAACTGAAAAAAACTAAATGAAAATATTTTTTCAGTTTTTGAAAAACGGAAATTTCATAAAACACAATTTTTTTCTATTTTTACAAAAACAATGCTTTAAAATGAAAAAAATGTAAAAATTGAATTGTTTTTTGTAAAAACTGAAGAAGAAGAAGAAGAAGAAGAAGAAGAAGACTTTACTAAACTAGTGGATTACTAGCGCATTAGTTTAAAAAACGAAAATATTTTGTAAAATATTTTTTTTAAGTTTTACAGAAAGAATAATCATTAGTTTTAATTCAGTATTGACCTAATGGTTGAAGGGCATAAGTGAATCAAAAAAGTGGATGAAAAGGTATTTTTAGCCAAATGTATCTTGATATATGAAAATTATATAAAAATTTACGTGAGCAATAATTAGTGATAGATAATTAAATATTATATTCTATCTATGTAATTGTTAAGCTAACTATTTTTGTTGTGTGGGTAATTTGAAGCAAAAATATTTATTTAGCTACACGATTTTGTTTTAGGTAATTTTATGTAGCTAAAAGATTGCTTTTGCTATAGCAAATTTTAAGTTGTGTCAAAAAAAAATAATTAGCTGCGAAATTTTATCTCAAAAATAAATTCGTGGCTATATCATCTTATCGTCAAATTACTGTAGCTATTAAACCAATAGTTGCCATTGAAGCAAAAGAAATTTGTTTAACTATAATATTTTATTTAGATAACTTATTGTGGCTAAAAGATTATTATTGCTACGATAAGTTTTAATGCGTAGTTAAAACTAATATTAGTTACGGAATTATGTTATAGCAATAATTCTGTGGCTATATCATTTAACTATTGTCACAAGTTTTTGATAACTTGAAGCAATAATATGTATTTAGCTACTATTTTTTGCTTCAAATAATTTATTATGACTAAAAGATTACTATTATTACCGTAACTTTTATCATGTGGCAACAAATTATGATTAGCTATGAAATTGTATTGTAGCAATAAGTTTGTAATTATTTAGGTAATTGTTGCTATGATTGTTAGCAATTATAGCAAAAATGAGGAAATAGATTTGCCAATTTCATTTTTATGGCTAAGAAATTTTATAAATTTGTAAATAACCATGGAATTTGAATTTTGTGGCTATGGTTAGGTACTAGCCACGATTTTTAAATCTATAACTAAGATTTCGTAAATATATATATATATATATATATATATATAATGTTGTAGTCAATATATATAATTAATGTTATTACTGTTAATTATGTAATTTAGAATAATATTAATGGCTCCTATTTGAATAGATTTTTGGTTTATTTGAATAGTTATTGAAATTTATAATCATATAATTCCACCTTATCTTTAAGAGACCAACATTTGTTCTCCGCTTATTCCGAAAGAAGTCCACCTTTTCGTCTCAACTCTATCTTTAAAAACATAAATGCAATGTTTACACGACAAAAACATTTGATGATAAAAAAATGCCATGATACCAAAGTATCGTCTCTTAATTTGGATTTAAGCGCTTTTAAACAATCTAAATGTTTAATAAATTTATATATAAAAGTTTTTTTGAGTTCACGAGAATTTACATGTAATAGGTTTCGCCGCTATTGATGATCAATATAACTTAAACTCGTTGGTAATTATTGCAATTTTTAATGCAAGACGTGTGAACTTATGTGACGACATGACTATCGAATGTGACTATCACAATATTAAAGTAAAAAGGTGAATTATTAGATTAGATTAATTCTCAAGAGTGCTTGATTGTTCATAACGCCCTTTCTCCAATTAAATTTAGTACCGAGCACTATGATTATTACTCCTATTATGACTGATCGAAAGAAGACAAATCTTAAGTAAGACATCCAGATTTGTCTTTTCAAAGAACGTTAAACCAACATCTTTGGTATACAGCCTAGATGAGATAGTCAGAGCTGCGTATAAGCTGAACTATAATTTTGTATTGCAATACTTTTGGTGATTAATAAAATTCTTAATTATAAAAAAAAAAAACTTACAATAAAACTAGAAGTAACTCATGTACAAATTTTTTTTACAATAACACTAGGAGAATGCTCCCAAATAATAATTCGGCATTCACGTTACGTCAATACCGATAATTACTACATTCGTAACTTTTCCTTATTTATCCGACGAATATATATATATATATATTAATTAGAAAAAGTAAACAGTAAAATTAATCGACTATTTATGTAAAGTTCTCAAAATCGTTTAAAATTTACACTGGGCCAACCGTATATGCTCCACTCATGTAATACGGCCAGATCATAAGTTTCATAGATTGGAATTTTATATTTATAGTCGCAAATCTCTATTTACTTTTTGACGAGAACACTATATTTACATAATTGAATTGTTAAACAAATATGTTTATGCAATTACTAAGTCAACCAATTCTCTATTTCTTTTCATTCTTTTTTCCCTAGAAGTTTAGGTGGAGTAGTATTTTATTTATATATCTTGTATATTCTCATATTTTATTTCCTGTGCCTCGACTGCTTGTTATGTCTTCTTACTCACTATGTCTATGTGTTGACTTAATTTTTTTATATACCTATCAATAATATTCTACAGTTTAAACTTTAATCTGACAGAAACTTGTACCAAGTCAAAGCAGCATTAAAAATTTAAAAAGATGAGAGAGAGAAATTTGGTTGACTTATAGTAGTGATGGTCAAATTTTAAAAAAATATGAAACACACACAATGAGGTGGAATCCTTTTGGAGTTCGGCAGTCCTACATAAATTATTTATTTTGTCTAGGTACTTAAAACTGGAATTATTAGAGTGTTTAGGAGTCTAATGATAAGTTCTGTACTTTGTGTTAAGTAGGAGTAGCAAACGAACGGGACGAGTAAGATATGAACAGGTCAAAATGACGGATAAATTATTCGATACTACCTATATTTAATATGGATAAATAATTGATTAACTGACGAATAATATAGATATATATATTATCAATGACTTCTTAAATATAATCACTTTTGGAAGAATTTCTAGTCTCTTAAACTTGGGGATCTCTCAATTTGAGGCTTTATAAATGTAAAAGTTAAACATATTTGTTATTCATTGATTATTTATTGGTTAACCATATTTTAAGTGGATAATACGGCTCTTATATATATTTGACCCGTTTTTTAAAAATTTATTATCCAGCTCATTTTTGATGGATAATATAGTTGGATAACTGTTTCTTTTAACTATTTTGCCACCACTAATTTTAAGGATAAGAACATGACTCTCCCTCGAAATTATGAAATATTGGTTACCAATACGTATATTCTTTCTCTGATATAATTGTCTATTCTTCCATATAAATTTTTGTTGCAATTATATACAACCACAACAACAACCCAGTATAGTCCCACTTAGTCGGGTCTGAGGAGGATAGTGTGTACGCAGACCTTATCCCTACCATTGGGTAGAGAGGATGTTTCCAAATAGACCCCCGGCATCCTTCCCTCCAATAACTTCCCACCTTGCTCTTGGGGAGACTCGAACTCACAACCTCTCGGTTGAAGGTGGGGGTTGCTTACTATTAGAGCAACCCCTCTTGTCTTGTTGCAACTATATAGTACGTGACTTTTGGTTTAAATAAGAAAACCAAGGAAAAAATTATCAAGAACACACCAGTAAATTTCATATATAAGCAAGTACAAATTCTGGTTACAACTTTGAGCTTCCTTTTCTCGAGAAGGAAAACAAAAAAAACCAAGAACAGAAAAAAATTCCACAGTATATCCCATTTTGATACACTTTACATTGATGAAATCATAGGAAAAATTCAGATAATAAAAGTCCAAAACATTCTCTGAAGAACTTGTTTCTTATCTTGATCAGCTGCACAAAATGGGATAAAATCTGAAATCAAAGTACTATATATATATATATTCTATCAGTCATCACTATAATAGAGGAAATTTTCACTCCTCTTATTAAACAAACAACAAGAAACTAAGCCATTTTTTCTCTTCAAGTCCTGACCAAAGGTGAACTCATTGGAGAATGAACTGGTGAATTCATGAAATCATCCATTCGTCGAAACGATAAACTGATCTGAAGTTTGCTCCTGCTGCATTGTTTCTTAACTGCAGTTTTACTGTTAAGTCCTTTTGTTTGAAGCACAAAGTTCCTTATTCTTCTTAGAGCAATTCTCATAGTTTCATCGTCCATATTCGCGAAACAAACCCTAAACCAACCTGGTTCAGAACAATGAAAGGAACAACCTGGAGAAACATTAAGTTTCACTTCATTGATAATAATTCTCCACAGTTCTAACTCAGCTTCAAATGTTGACTCTTTTAGTAGCCTTCTTAAATCCATCCAGAAAAATAAACCAGCATTACTCTTCAATGTACTAATTCCAACTTGTGCTAGTCCTTTAGTAAACATCCCGTGTCTTTTCCCGAGTCTTTCGGAGCTCTCAGCAATGAATTTTTCGATGAAAATTTCATCAGACAACATCGATGCAATCAAATGTTGTGTCTGTGTTGAAACAAGCCCGAAGCTTGACATTTTTCTAGCAATGTTGACTACTGTATCGTTGTATGAGTAAACAATTCCGACTCTGAATCCTGGAAATCCCAAATCTTTCGACAAGCTATAAACAACGTGGATCAAATCTTTGTTGCATCCAACATGTTCATCAACTATTTCAGAAACACTGATGAATTTGGGCTGATCAAAGACAGTAGCAGCATAAATTTCGTCGCATATTAAGTGGATGTTTTTCGAGTTTATGAATGTTACTATGTCTTTCAGTGTGTCACTGTCAAGAAGAGTGCCTAATGGATTTGAAGGATTGTTTATAAGCAAACCCTTTATATTAATATTGGATTCTTGAGCTTTTTCATACGCAGATTCTAAGGCTTTTTTAGTGACCTTGAAATCATTAGAACTGTCACAAACAACTGGAAATAGTTGTACACCAGTTCTCCACCTTAAATCTCTGTCAAATCTGCAATATTACAAATGAAAAATTACTTAGTGTATGCCTCAAATAAGTAAACTAACAAAAAAAAAGATCTTTTTAAACTTTGTTCCCTTGTGCTGGAAATCAAATTTGAAAAACCATGCAACTTTTTTTAATGCTCTTTACAATATTAAGTAGAGAAGACATAAATTTTATAAAAAGTGTTCACGGTTTAATATACATCAATAAAAAGTAATTTGTAACCTATATAAATAAGTATAATTTTCTATATACTTAGTATAATTTATGTGACTACGCCACACCCTATTTGTCCTTGGGAGAACAGAGGGAGACATGACTGAAAAATGAATCAGGGATGACTTTATGGTCAAATGAGAAATAAATAAATTTATTATGATACAACTTAATAAAAAAAATTGGTCTTTGTCACTTAGGACCACAGGAAATTATGAAGGAGGACTAGAGGACCCTATTTTCTCTGTTTAGTACGGATGAGTAGTTGATTTTATGTCCCATATCAATAATCTAACTTGGTCCAAGCACCAAAATAAGTTAAAAATATGCAGGTCAAGGGAAGACACTTGTGATATTGATTTGTAAAATATAAGAGACCCCAAGCTGATGAAACAAATGAAAAAAAATTAACTAGGATATATTTTCATAAAGAAAATATAAGTTGGTAAGGACTCTAAGAATTTATCTTTTTCTTTTTTTGGGTGAGGTTTCTAAGACTATAAGCTTGTTTTTGTTTTTGTTTTTCCTTTCCTTCAATGAGCCGAGGGTCGATTGGAAACAGCCTCTCTGCCATTTCGGGTAGGGGTAAGGCTCGTCTAAATATTACTCTCCCCAGACCCCACTTTGTGGGACTATACTGGGTAGTTGTTATTGTTGTTTTTTTGGGTGAGGTCCCTATGTGTTAAGAATTCAAACAATGAAGTTTTCTTGATTCGAGTTATGAGAAAGTAAAAATTTCTTATAGAAGTGTGAGTTTTATGTGGTAAAAATAAATTTAGTCGAGCAAGTAAATTTGGAATACTGAATTCTTACCCAGGATAGTATGGGGTAGGAACCAAGAATGCATCTCCAGGATTAGCCAAACAAAAAGCCAGTGTTTCATGAGCTCCAGTTGCTCCTCCACTCATAACAATGCGATTTGGGTCAAATGTGACTTTGTCTCCTCTGACTTTTTCCATAAATCTTGCAACTGCCTGAAATTAAGATTCATATATTTTATAAGGTAGTTAGAACAATGAATAATTTAGAGTGTAAAAAAAAGGAATATGTGTTTAGCTGGTATTTTTCTTTTAAAAAATCATACCTGTCTAAATTCTGGCAAGCCATGATAGTCTTGAAAAATGGCAATATCTTTAAAATCTTCAGCTCCTTCAGTTGTGCAAATAGAGGCTTTTGGGTTATTGACTACCCATTCTTGGATTAAATCAAAGCAAAGCTGCAAAATACATGAAAATACACAAAAACTCTAAAAGTTTTCAGTTTTAGCCATTTTATGAAGAAAGAGCAGAGAATATGTTGTTTTTATCTGCTACCTGATTTTCTGCCAGACCCATCTGAATAACACCATTTGGATTGTTAGAAAGATGAAAAGGGTCATTTTCATAAGCCTTCCAACCATCAAAATAAGCTGAGTTTTCTCCATGTCCATCATTTGTGGCTATTTTTGAAAGTAGCTGCTGCTTTTGGACTTTGCCTGAAATGAACACCATCTTGTGAAAGTTGTAGAGTTGGCTAATTTGCTAAAGTTTTTATGGTAAAAGAATTTGTTTTTAGACTTTGAATATTTGTTTGTACAAGTCTTGTAAATTTGTGGAATGAAAATTGAAGTGGAAGTGATGCCTTATTTATACTAGTATTTCTAAGTGCTACATTATCATGGTCTCTAAAGAAGTTTCCATGAAAGATTGGATCTACACGCACGCGTAACCCACCCCCCTAAAACCCCACCCCCACCCCACGCCACCCAAACAATCTCCAAACACCTTTGAAAAAGTTAGTATTTTTTTTAATACAATCTTGAGATACGTTAGGTGGTTTAATTAGTACGTGTGTGTATATGCTAATAGCGCACTAGTTATGAACTGTACATGGCCCCTTCATTTCCCTACTCTCCCACCAAACATTATTAATAAATACAACAACAAAAATAACAGTATTAAATCCAGTGAAATTTCACAAATACGATCAAGAAAAATATTGTTTGTATACATATCTTACTAGGGACTCCATTTCGGGATCTTCATCTACTCTTACCTTATGAAAGTAAAGAGGTTGTTTTTGAAAAACTCTAGAGTTCTCGGAGATAAATATAAAACAAATTCAACTTATATACCATGACAATATGATTAATTTTTGTACTATTAGTGTGTTTAATTAGTTATAATAGGTGATATATTACATATTACTTATTTCTCCAAATTATGTTGACTTGATAGTATTAAAAATTATATACAATCGGTGCTTAGAAGAATAACTCATAGTATAAAATATATTCTCTTAAGAAAATTGTGAGTATTTTCTTGAAATCAGTGTTTAGTCATAAAATTTTCGATTTTCTCTTGTAGTGAATTTTAAAATTTTTCGAAAACTTAAAAAACTTCAAATCAAAGTTTTCACTTCAGAACACTTACAAAAAATTAAAAACATCACAATATTATATTTATTTCCAAATACAATTTTAATCTTTAAATACCATTTTTACTTTAAAAAAATGACCTTTTTTCCGAAATTTTACATTTCTTATGTCCAAACGCCCACTAAAACTTTCTATAAAATATTTCAAAAAACAAAAGATTAAAGATTTACAGGAACTTTAGAGCATTTCTTAACTACTCTTTCAACTGATCTTGTTTTGAAGGTGAGGAAAATCTCTCGATAAAAAAATCTAGTTTTGAAGGCTCCGTATCTAATTACTAATGGGTTCATTTGTTACTATGATCGATTCTCAAATATAATTACTATATAAACTACTTCTTCAATCATTCACTCTATACTTGATGAAATAAATATATAAAAATGAACTTGTAACTTATATATTAAAGACTTAACTAATTTCATATTATATTGCATTATTGCGAAAGGCTACAATTTTTTAATGCAAATAAATGTCGGCGAATATGAGCAGTTTATGTCAAACTAATGGATAACATAAGGAATTAATTAGCTGTTTGGTTGCAATTTCAAAAACTAAGTGTAGGTTTAATCACAATCATGTCGGATCATGTGTTCATTTTCTAAACCTAAAAGACAAAAGTAGGAAATCGTTCGTGTGTTTCTTTTTTGTTGCTCTCCAAATTGATTGTCTCTACGATTGTACATAAAGAGAAAAAAAATACTAAGTATTTTATATACAAAATAGAAAGTTTTACTTTCGAACATAATGGTCCACATATAATTAATTATAAAACTACTGAAAATACTTTCTCTAAAAGTCTTCAATGCTTTGCGACTGTATAAAAATATTTGCAATACCAAGTCATATATATATATATATATATATATATATATATATATATATATATATATATATATATATATATATATATATATATATATATATATATATAGGTTAAATTACAATTATGATGTAGAAATCTTCTATACTATCAAGCATCAACATATATAATATAAACTCATTAGATGTACATTTTAGTCTCCTTTTATAGGCAAATTTTAAACTTATGAGTTCCTGTATAATTTCAGATTAATAAACATTAATACTCAGATAAATGAATTGGTTCCAAACTAAATATTTTCATAAAATTAATAAATTTTTCAATATAAAAACAAGGTCTAACTTTTGTTTTTCGAACTTCTAATGCAAAACTTTATTCACATACCCAATAACATAATTTTGAGCAAAAAAAAATAAAAAATTAAGGCTTCTAGTATGCATTTGACTTGTGAGATTAAGCAAGTCAACTAATGATTATCACCTTCTTAAACACATCTGATATGTTTAGCTTAAAACATAGAGCTAAATTGAATTTTGAACCATTAATTACGTACACGTTTAAGCACATGCACAAAAATAGAAAGGAAACGTGAATTATTTGCATTTAATTCGCTAGAAATCCTTCATTTTATAGAACGCGGTCGGAGCCTCAATAATTTACTTCAATTTTTCAAATTTTTCCTAAGTTTTTGGTAGGAAAAAGCATGCTTCCTAAATAGAATGGTACAATTTGTAATGGATTATAATAAGCAGCAAAAGCAATTTCAGTACCAAAAAACATGTCTAGACAACTAGCGTGAACGAAATTTCACGGGTTACCTCTTGAAACGTGAATAAATCTCTTCTACCATGTGAGTTTTCAGCTCCATAACTTCTCAATGGAATCTCCATCACCCGCACAATCGTGATCCTCGAACGTTCCACAGTCTTCTGTTGTGTTACCCAAATAATATCGGAAATAGCAATTTCGTCTGGGCGAAATTTCTAGGAAAACTTGGCTGAAAATTTCAGCCACCATGTACCTTCCTTCTAGGTGGAAAACCTTATGTATTTCTAGCAATAGTTTTTAGGGATAAGACCCTTTTCCAAAACCTATAGGGTTTTTTTTCCACCAGAAAAAGAATTCCTTTATTTCATATTATTTAGGTACAGTAGGGACCACATAACTTAATTAACAAGGCTTCCAATTATGGAATTAATTTATAATTTTCGAAATTAATATCTACCATAATTAATTACGAATTATTCCACTAAAATTTCATAATTGCACTCCGTATTCAACCGAGACATGGATTCCATCAACTAACTATTACTTCGCCAATGTACATTATTATTATCCAATTTACCAGGCATATTAACCCGCGAAAGAATCTCGCCTTTTAATAAATAAAAACAATAATACTATACAAAACTAATAATAATTATATCAAGATTAAGAGTATAAGTAAATTTAGTGGCTAGAGAGTTTATTTTATTAAGTCAGTATAAAATATTTATCTCTACCTGGTTCGTTCAATATATACAAAATGTACTAGCACAAGAAGCTGGAATTAAACCATTCCCATAATCAAGACAAATTATATTTAATCTTGTGCTACAATCATTCCTGATGGTTTGTCCAATTCCATCATTAGATTGTGAACTCAAACTTTATACTTATAAGAACCGATGATTTAATCTTTCGTGTATAAGCTAAACTCTATACACTAAATCATCTACTATATAAGCAAAGGACACAGACTATTATATGATCTATTTAAAACTTTATTAAAACTGAATAAATAATTATTTCATAATAAATACTATATCTAAACCAAACCCATGGTTAATAGTATATATCCCAACAATCTCTCACTTAGACTTTAACCATAATAATTATTAGAATATACTCTATCCAAATGCATGGTTCGTAGTATATGACCCAACAATCTCCCACTTAGACTCATAACCATGCATCTACAACTTTCTCAGGCATTCATATACATAACTATTAAAAGTCTTCACCAAATAAGGTTTTGTTAAAGAATCTTGCCAAGTTATATCTGATGCAATATTTGTCCAGTAGTGCTTTGTCGTAACTATTTAGTTTTGTATTAAACTCTTCAGGGATCTTGTTACCTAAACTATCCTAAGAATGTACACTGAACTACGATTTTATTTAGCTTTCTCTCAGTACGACGAAGTATTAATAATATTACCTTCAGTACCTCACGACATTGAAATATTAGTAGCTTCTTACTGTACTGTTCAATGTTCAAACATCATTCCCGCTTGATTAAGGCATATCATGTCTATTAACGTTCTCCCACTATTTAAATGTAATGGAACGTCAATTCTGACGTGTGGGTTTTGATATTCTTGAACATCTAGTTATTTCTTTGCCCAGTTCCTACAAAAATAGTTTTTTTCTAGGAACATATTTTATTATATAGTCCTTATCTAGAAGAATGCAATTGTTTCAACAATTGTCTTATTTTTGTTAGGACAATAAAATAAAGTTCCATTCGTTTTCTTGGATATTCGATAAACACGCACATATCCACTCTTAGTTCCAACTTAATATCTACTTTCCCTTTCAGCACATATATGGGACAATCCTATATCTGAACATGCCACAGACCGAGCTTACATTCAGTCCAAAGTTCTATAGATGTCCCAGATATTAACTTCGAAGAAACTAAATTCAGAATGTAATTTGCAGTTTCCAGAAAATATTCCAAAAATAAATATGGCAAATTTGAATAACACATCATTAGTCTATCCATATCCAAAAGAGACTTATTTCATCTTTCTACTACACCACTCTATTATGGAGTTTACAGTGTATCAAGATGTAATCCCTTATTCTGATATGTAACAAAAGAACTTTTTTATAGATGTGATCGCCACTACAATCAAATTGTAGTAACTTAATATATTTCTTTGATGCTTCTCCGTTTCAAATCTTAAAAATCTTGAATTACTTAATTCATTAAGACTTACAGTGCATCAAATAAATATATTAATATTTTGAGTAATCATTTATGAACGTCACAAAATACTCAAAATCTATCTCTTACGAGTATGTTCATTTAACTATACATATCAGAAAAGATTCATTATAACAGATCACTAGTTTTATTTCCTTTTAAAAGGAAACATATTTTAGTTAAATTTCTTTCCAAATAGAATCCACAAGTTGGTAGTGCCTCTACTTTCTATGAACCTTAAGGTCCATCCTTGACCAACTTGAAATCCTATCCAGATTAATATGACTTAGACGAAAGTGCACAGATAAGTTTTACTCAATATTGAAGAACATATTCTCTTATGAGGTAGACTAATATTGTTCTGTTCATGAGAGACATCAATATACAATAACAAGGTCATGCATTCATGTACCACAAGAGATAAAATGTTTATTAAGCTCAATAACTCAAGAGTTATTCGAAAAATAAAACAAATATTCATCTATTATTTTGCCTAGAAATTGGAATAAAATTCCTTCTAACAAAAGTACATATATTGCATCCTTAAAATTAATGCCTTATCACTAAAAAAATTAACAAATAATACGATCAGTTGCATAAATCATTGTGGAGTTGAGATAAAAATATTAAATTGATCATAATAAGTCATTCAGACAGCATTCAATATTTATATCACACATGCATTTTTGAATAATAAATTTTGATGGGAAAAGAATCATTCATGCAAAGTGTATTATATAATGCAAGAATTATACAATCCAAAAATAAATAGAACCAACTCAGATAGAGAGCATACTATTATTTTCAGTCAATTATATATAACTTTTTAATACAAAAACTTTAAACACACTACACATATATGTCATGCATCTTGAATAGCAATTTCGATGGGAAAAGAACTACTCATACAACATAAATATGCAATGCCAGATTATTCACTCTAATAATTAAAACAGACCTAACTCATACGGAGAGTATACTATTAATTTAAGTCAAGTGAACATCATTTTAATAGCTCAGTTCCATTGATCCAACATGTATGCTCAGATGGAGAGCAAGTACACAATATCAATTACTAGTATTTCACCTAGTGAACTTATAATAAATTTATCCGATATGGAGGAAGATCTAAAGTCAACGCGTAAATTTATTACTCACTTGAAATTAATAGTGAAAGACCATAGAAATATAATTCTATCACCATTTAATCATGATTGTATTTTAGTTATAAAATTGATTTAACACTTAAACTCAGATGGAGAGCTAACATAGATTATCAATAAATAGTAACTATATCCAGTGAGTACATAATAAATTTATCCGATATGGAGGAAGGCCTAATGTCAACGCGTAAATTTACTATCTCACTATAAATAAAAAAAATGAAGACCATATGGGTTAATTCCTATCACCACTTTATCACAACCACAAACTTTTCTCTAAGTATTAAGTTCCACAATTTTAAATAAATGCTCAATACCCCATTTAAATAGTCTTAAAATACTAAAATTAATATTTTAAACTGCATAGCAGTAATTATTGTTCATTGAACTATTTCTGATAAATCTACCAAATTTCATATCAATCGGAGATCGTTAAAGTCACGATCTCCAAAAGTTGCGACCAAATTTGGAAAATTATCATTTACTGTATTTTTTTAAGAATTAAAATATGACCTGTATTTTTTTTATCATATATCAATTCATGTCAAATCAACATGTGTTATCATGTTCCAGATTAGACATAAATAAAATGATAGAAAGAATGATTTTTCGTATGTAAATCACATTTTAATCCGTCAAACCTCCAAAAAACTCATCTAAACGATCCCGAATCGTCAAAATACGATGTAATTCACTGCATAGCTGTGAGTTCTTCTTAAATGACCGTGTCCGATGATCCTACCGAATTTCAGGTTATTTGGAGATCGTAAAATTCATGATCGCCAAAACTGGACCAAATTCGAATAAATTATTTTTGGCATAGTTAGGATTAAAACCATGTGATTTGAATTCTTCATATATATCATATCAAGTTAAATCACATGTTTCAGATTTAACACAAATATAGCCTATATATAAAGAATAATTTTTTATATTTATAACAAATTCAATTTAATAAACTGCTTGAAAACTCATCTAAACGACCTCAAAATGTCAAAAATTAACATGATTCATTGCATTGCAGTGAGTTTTTCTCATTAGATCGTTTTCGATGAACCCACCAAGTTTCAGGTTAATTAGAGTTCGTAAAATTCATGATCACCAGCCTGTAACCAAACTCGGAGAATAATCATTTCAAGTAGTCTCATGAATTAAAATAAATATAATATTAGGTTTAATCTCCTTATAATTACACTAAGCTCAAGGCATATATTATGTTCTTCCTATTTCTAGGATATAAAATATTTACTTGTGCAATAAATTATCCTTTTATTAAACACATAAGAACCTGAGATATAATATATTTTCTCTCGTTCTGTGAAAATCCTAATATTTTTTCTCATGGGTGGAGTTAGTTTCACTAGTATCCAAAGATAAAACTCTTTTTCTAGTTAAGAACCTCCACCATTAATGTAGATTTCTCAAGTATAATTTTCACATGGTATATTGAACATATTTCAATGACTCAAATAAATAGACCATTTTGTGGATCCTACTTATTAATCATAATGTTCAATCCATGAATAGATATAATTTCACATGTAAAAATTTACTAAGAATTTTTCATGAGTTCAAATAAACAAACCACTTCAGCGGTAACTATTTATTACTCATAAAATTCTTAATTTAAAAGTGAATATATATTTAGCTCATAAAATTATTTTATGGTGGACCATAGCTTAAAAAGCCATACCAACAATATAAAACTTATACAAAATATCGTCATATTTCACTTAATTAGAACCTACAATCAGAGAACAAAATTCTTCATCGAAAATCCAAACTAGTAATCACGTAGGGCATGAAAACATAAACTTAAATTTGATATTTTTGTATGCACAAATATGCCAAACGCTCCAATCATTAGTCATCCATGATATCAAATAGAGAATTTTACTTTCTTACAAATAATTATATCATCACAAAATATCAATTACACCTTGTAAGACCTAATCAATTAAAATCCTACACATTTATTATTGAATTTAATATAAAAATACGTCTATTTGCTAATAGCCAATGTGTAAATATATTATATGACTAGTATAATCATGGGGACCATGGGGAGTCACCCCCACCACCATTGAATTAAAAAAAATTAAAATTATTAAGAAATAATTTTCAAACAATAGAAAAACGTCCAAACACAGTCCAAACGACCTCAAAATGCCAAAAAATACCATGGTTCACTTCTAAAGCAGTGAGTTTTTCTCACCATGTTGTTTCCGATAGACCCACCAAATTTCAGCGCAATTGGAGTCTGTCAAGTTCGCTGACCTCCGAAAATACTGGTTATTCAGTCAAAAATGGGTTTTGCGCTTTTCTAGGGTTTACCCCAAAAAAATTAGATAATATCAATCAAATATCAATAAGAAAACAGATATCTCATGACTACAAGAATAATCCAAAAATATTACATAGTTAATTCACAAAACGGTAGTGCAGTTTTTCAGAAAATCACATATATATGTAATTCAAAAAACGCACATAAACACCATATTCTTGTTTCATGAAAAACTTAGTTATCTAATAAGATGTGAGTGGGCTCTGATACCAATTGATGGATTATAATAAGCAGCGGAAGCAATCTCAGTATCAAAATCACATGTAATCTAGACAACTAGTGTAAACGAGATTTCACGGGTTACCTCTTGAAGCATGAACATATATTTTCTACCATGTGAGCCTTCAGTTCCATAACTTTTCAATGGAATCTCTATCACCCGCACAATCGTGATCCTCGAACGTTCCAGGGTCTTCTAATGTGTTACCCAAATAATACTGGAAATAACAATTTCGTGTGGGCGAAATTTCTAGGAAAACTTGGCTGAAAATTTCAGCCACCATGTACCTTCCTTCTAGGTGGAAAACTTTATGTATTTATAGCATAAGTTTTAGGGTTAAGACCCTTTTCCAAAACCTGTTGGGTTTTTTTTTCCACCAGAAAAAGAATTCATTTATTACATATTATTTAGGCACGGTAGGGACCATATAATTTAATTAACAAGGCTTCTAATTATAGAATTAATTTATAATTTTTGAAATTAATATCTACCATAATTAATTACGAATTATTCCACTAAAAATTTATAATTACACTCCTTATTCAATTTCGAAATTCATCCATTAACTCTTATTTAACTCCCCATGTTAAGATTCAGATACGAATCAATTAAATTAAATTACTGACGATTTAATTTATTGATTATTTCCTTTAGACCTTCGCTTAACTTATTTCATGTGTCGGATACAAAATCCACCGTCCGGGTTTACGCATGAAAACTTATAAGCTTTCATAAAGGTGTATCATCAATCTCTAACCGAGACATGGATTCTATCAACTAATTATTACTTCGCCAATGTACATTATTATTATTATTATCCAATTTACCAGGCATATTGACCCACGAAAGAATCTCGCCTTTTATTAAATCAAAATAATAATACTATACACAGCTAATAATAATTATATCAAGATTAAGAGTATAAGTACATTTAATGGCTAGAGAGTTTATTTTATTAAGTCAGTATAAAATATTTATCTTTACCTGGTCCGTTCAATACATACAAAATGTACTCGCACAAGAGGCTGGAATTAAACCATTCTCATAATCAAGATAAATTATATTTAATCTTGTGCTACAATCGCTCCTGATGGTTTGTCCAATTCCATCTTAGATTGTGAACTCAAACTTTATACTTATAAGAACCGATGATTTAATCTCTCGTGTATAAGCTAAACTTTATACACTAAATCATCTACTATATAAGCAAAGGACAAAGACTACTATATGATCTATTTAAAACTTTATTAAAACTGAATAAATAATTATTTCATAATAAATATATCTACACTAAACTCATGATTAATAGTATATATCCCAACAATTTATACTTCTGTTTCATGAAATAATACACTTCTTCCTATTTTTGCATTTCATATTGGGGGTACTCTATATCGTAGTCTTCACCTTAGACCATTAATGTAACATGGTCTGTGATTCTCTCTTTTATGTCCAAACATAAGTTAAACAATGGTTTGACTATTTTAAATTTGGTAATATTATTTACCTCGAAAATATGGATAATAATTAAATTTAATTAATAAGTTTAAAGATATATGATTTAGTTCAATATTAATTAATAATTAAGAAATATAAAGTAGAAATAAAAGATAAAAGTGAATCAAACTAATATTACTCAGCATTAGTGACTTCGAGCTTAGTAACCTCGAGGTGAGTTTAGAACAATAAGGACAATTAGACAAGAAAAGTAAAGTAAGAGCACTAGAGCTAAGGATGATTCTAATGAACAGTAGGTGAAAAAGTAGAGAGTATACTTGTTATTCAATGATTAGATGGTCTTACAAACGATTGAGGTCCCCTTTATATAATAGGGAAATCGTAAATAAGTTATATTTCTATTATACAGTAAAGAATATTATTGGTACATCTGTCTAACTGCTTAGTACGGAATAGTACAATCCTATTCCGGAATTTGCATTATGATCTTGGGAACGTGACAAGAATCTAGCTTACTCCAGTATAAATCTATAATGTTACTATTTTGCAGTCAAGCACACTTGGCCTTGGTATTCCTCGTACTCCTATCTCCGGACTTTGCACTCTGTCTTTGGGCTCGAGTTTGGTCCATCGGGCTCGAACTCGACCTCGCCCGGACTTGGGCTTAAGATGGACCCTCGAGCTTATAAATCAGAATCATATGATTTTGACCGTATATATATATATTTATATTTTCAAATTAAATTTTCCTTTTACTCAAGCTCTCTACTTTAAAGTAGAAATTTTTCCAAAAATATTTAAATTTAAAAAAAATGAAAAAATTTTAATAAAAGGTTTCAATATATATATACATAACGTAATGATTTATCTATATATATAATGTAATCTTTTGATAAAAATGATCATAGACCGCCCTTATATTATGGCTTTGTCGCTGACTTTACTCCCTTAAGAATTCAAGATGGAGACTGCTTATTACCACTTGAATAACAGTTGTCTCTTATCTGTCAAATTACTTAGATGTAAAATACTCTGTAAAAGGGTATTCGGGTCAAATCGAAAGAAATTCACACTTGTACTTGCACAGAATGTTATGTAATTATCGATCGGATGATGCTTTTTTAATAGATTGGGAATGAAATTTGCACAGAATGCTATGTAATTGATCGGATCAGATACTTTATAAATTAAATATTGGAGATTTTTTGGGAGACTCTCTCTCTCTCTGAGGGTGAAGTCTTATTTTACAAAAGGTTTTTTTCTTTATTTTTTTTTGGTTTTTCGTTCAATATCGATATTAATATTTGTGTTCAATTAAACTCGAACGTGTTGAAAAATCTTATATTAGGTGAGGGATAAAATGCTTTCTAACAAAAATAATTCTATATTCAGAATTTGAACTTGTAAATTTTAATTAAAAATAAATAAATACTTACCAATTTACTATATTTTTTATTAGTTATTTGACGAGAAATTGTTAACTTAATAAAATAAAATACAGCTGTTGTAGTCAACTCCCATTGACGTACAACTTACGTGCAAAGAAATTTGTCATACACTAACAGTTAGAAAGATAAATTTTACCCAAAAGTGTAAGAAGGGTTCTGGTCCCATACTTTGAGAGAAAATTAAATAGAATTTCAGTGTACACTTCCTGGTTAGCCATCTGGATATAGTTCCACCGTCTTGTGACTGTGGCACTGGAACTACCAAAGACTTAATTTGCCGGTGTTGCTATTACTATCCAAAAAAGTTGAGGCCCCAGTGTGGAAAAAATTCAAAAAGAAAAAGGAAAAAAAGAATTCTAATATTTTTTTATATAAAGAAAAATATTATTAACCTCTCAACCAACCAAGTATTCAATTACTTTAAGCTGTATTAGACCAGAAAAGTAAGTACTTCTAGCTAGTCGCAAATGTCCCTATCTAACTTCCCTATGTGATATGCTAGAAAATAAATCCTCTATCCATTTTCTTCTACCATTCCCCTCTTTCCTAATGCTTTGCATATTCACTCGTGTTTTACATTCCTATTGTATCTGTCGACATATCATCACTGATTGGACAACTTTGTTATTTCATATCGCATCATTTCTGATATGCCATATCTTGTATACTAGTGCTGCCATTGGTACTATAATAATTTTTCTGCACATTTTACCTGTAATACTTCTCATCAGTCTTCTCCATATACTAACAATATCTGGTTCCTTAGTCTCCAGTCCCAGCTATTCTAGCAGAATTTTCGGATATTCTTTTGAAAACTGGCATTCGAAGTACAAATGTTGCATTGTTTCCTTGCTTCTTCCATAAATTTCACATCTTGTTTCTGTACATACACCTATTTTTTGCAGTCCTTTTCTTGTCAGCAGTAGTTTGTGAACTACTAACCAGCTAATAAAGCTATGTTTTGGGACATTGACATAGTTCCAAACCACCTAATCCAGGGCCATTCATTCAGCTGTTGGAAATAAACCCCCCTATCGAAATAATATTCACGGTAATAAAAGCGGAATAATAATGTAGCACCGAGATACGGTAATTAACACGCATAATAACGACATCAAAATTTTTACGTGGAAAACCTTTTGAATAAGGGAAAAACCACGGCACCGAGAGAAGCGACTGATATCACCATAGTAAGGAATTTTACACTTTGTAGTTCCGAGTAAAATACTCCAAAGACCACTACAACACTTAAAAGAAATAACCCTCTTTTGATATTCCCACCTTACTACAATATTGCTCGCTCTCTATTTTTCTCACAGACTATTTTCTTATACCTTGTCTGTGAAACCTCACTCTTTCTTTCTCTCTTTGTTGGTGTATTGAAATGAGAGTTGAAACTCTCTTTTATAGCCAAAGCTTCACTCTCTAAAGCC
This sequence comes from Nicotiana benthamiana, assembly GCA_034376525.1. Classification (NCBI taxonomy): domain Eukaryota; kingdom Viridiplantae; phylum Streptophyta; class Magnoliopsida; order Solanales; family Solanaceae; genus Nicotiana; species Nicotiana benthamiana. Next base: position 177,254,348 of record CM067339.1, read on the forward strand.
TACAATATTTGAATTTACATACACTTTTCACAATTCAACAAAGTTGGCTACCAACCCTAAGAAATTCAACAAGGTTGGCTACCAAACCAAACTAATTCAACAAAGTTGGCTACCTAACCAAACCAAGTCAACAAGGTTGGCTACCAAACCAAAGAAACTTTTATTAGGCACATGCCTAATGCTTATTCAATGAGATGGACATCATCAATCTCCCCCTCCAGTCTCGTTCATCTAGAGGAGGTAGCAATGTCTTCTAGTTTGAGTGCATGCCGACAAGTTCTTTGCATAGCTCAAACTTGTTCCTTGGTACAACCTTGGTCAGCATATCTGCAAGATTCTCACTTGTAGAAATCTTCAAGATTTTTAGAGATTCATCATCTACCATTTCTCGAATCCAATGATATCTAACGTCAATGTGTTTGGTCCTTGCATGGTACATAGAGTTCTTGCTAAGGTCTATTGCGCTTTGACTATTACAATAGACGATATACTCCTTTGATGAAATCCAAGCTCTTGAAGGAACCTTTTGAGCCATATCATCTCCTTGTCAGTTTCTGTTGCGGCAATGTACTCTGCTTCAGTTGTTGAAAGTGCAACACACTTCTGCAACTTAGACTGTCATGATATAGCTCCCCCTGAAAATGTAAACAAATATCCAGTAGTGGATTTTCTGTTGTCAATGTCACTTGCCATATCAGCATCTGTATAGCCCTTCAAGATTGGATCAGATCCTCCAAAGCACAAACAATCTCCCGTGGTGCCTCTCATGTACCTGAGTATCCACTTGACTGCTTCCCAATGTTCCTTTCCAGGATTTTCAAGAAACATGCTGACAACACCAACTGCGTGAGCAATATCAGATCTAGTACATACCATTGCATACATCAAGCTTCCGACTGCTGAAGAATAAGGAACTCTAGCCATGTTCCCTTTCTGCTCCTCTGTTGTAGGACACATCTTTTTGCTCAATTTTAGATGACTAGCAAGAGGTGTGCTGACGGGCTTAGCATTCTTCATGTTGCAGCGTTCTAGTACACGTTCAATGTACTTCTCCTGAGATAGCCACAACTTCTACTTGTTCTCTCTCGAACTATCTTCATCCCTAGAAGTTGTTGTGCTAGGCCCAAGTTCTTCGTATCAAATGACTTGGACAGATCTCCCTTCAACTTTGCTATCAACCCCTTGTCTTTTTCTACAATTAACATGTCGTCCACATAACAACAATGTAATAAAATTATTCTCAGAAAATCTTTTAAAGTATACACATGGATCAGAATAGGTCTTTATGTATGTTTGACTTTTCATGAATGACTCAAACTTCATGTACCAATGCCTTAGTGCATGCTTTAATCCATTAAGACTCTTATTCAATTTGCACACCATGTCTTTCTTTCCAGCTACTTCAAATCCTTCTGGTTGCTCTATATAAATCTCTTCTTTCAAATCTCCATGGAGAAATGTAGTTTTCACGTCCAACTGCTCCACTTCAAGATCTAGGCTAGTTGCTAATCTCAAAATTGTTCGAATAGAATTCATTTTGACAACATGTGAGAAAATTCCATCAAAATCAATACCTTTCTTCTGTTCGAAGCCTTTAACCACCAATCGAGTTTTGTATCTGACCAGCTTGCCATTTCCATCTTTCTTGAGTTTAAAGACCCATTTGCATTTGAGTGGTCTTTTACCCTTTGGAAGTTCAACCAGCTTGTACGTACCATTTTTCTGTAAAGATTTCATCTCTTCTTGCATGGCTTTCATCCACTGGTTCTTTTCTGGATGGGACAACACCTCCTTAACACATTCTGGCTCCCCCTCATCACTGATGAGGACATACTATGTGGAAGGGTACCTGCATGACTCTACCCTTGGCCTCTCCGATCTCCTCAGAGGTTGAGGTTGTTCTTCTTACTGAGTGGGGTGCTCCACTTCCTCGACACCTTCATCAAGTTACTCCCCCTGCTCAATAACCTCACCAGGTTGCTCCCCCTGCTCGGCAACCTCGTTGGTCGTACTTTCTACAATTGTGGGATTGTTAGAAGTAGAAGTAATAGTAACAAGGTTAGGAATTATACCATTCTTCACCTTTTCTGACATATCGACAACAATTCCAACTTCACTTTCTCGGAAGACTACATCTCTACTTCTGATGACCTTCTTCTTTGCAGGATCCCACAATCTGTACCTGAACTCTTCATCTCCATATCCGATAAATATCCAGGGAATAGATTTATCATCCAGCTTTGTTCTCAACTCTTTTGGTAAATGTGCAAAAGCTCTGCAACCGAACACCTTCAGATGCGAGTAGGACACCTCCTTGTTGGTCCAAACTCTCTCTGGGATGTCAAACGCCAATGGAACTGATGGACTCCTATTGATCACGTAACAGGTTGTCTGAACTGCTTCACCCCAGAATGACTTAGGCAGTTTAGCCATTCTGAGCATGCTTCTCGCCTTCTCCACAATGGTGTGGTTCATCCTCTCGGCTACGCCATTGTGTTGTGGGGTTCCAGGAACTGTTTTTTCGTGTATGATCCCATGACTTGAACAGTACTCTTCAAATTCCCTTGAAGTATACTCACCTCCATTGTCACTTCGGAGACGTTTTAGCTTTCCACCTGTCTCCCTTTCTACTAAAGAATGAAATTTCTGGAAAACTTGAAAAACCTGATCTTTGGTTTTCAAAATATAAAACCACAATTTTCGTGAAGCATCATTAATAAAAGTAACAAAATATTTGTTACTGCCCATTGATTCAATTTCCATTGGGCCACAAACATCAGAATATACTAAATCAAGTATATTCAATTTTCTTTCAGACGATGTTTGAATGAGACTCTATGCTGATTACCAAATAAACAGTAGTCAGAGGGTTTTATTGTTTTACCTTTGGCATAAGAAATAAGTGATTTCTTGGGAAGAATTTGTAATCCCTTCTCGCTCATATGACCTATTCTTTTATGCCACAAATCTGCAGAAATCTCATCTTGTGTCGCATTCAATTCACCTTGGCATATTTCTGCATTTATCATGTACAACGTGCCACGAGAAACTCCCTTTGCAATCACCAATGATACTTTGGTGAGTCTCTACTTTTGATTTGCAAATTAGTTCTTGTATCCATCTCGGTCCAAAGCAATCCCCGAGATCAAATTCACCCGCAAATCAGGTACATGTCGCACATCCTTTAGAACCAATGTGCATCCGACATTTGTCTTGATACAAATGTCACCAAACCCGCAATCTTTGAGTAACTCGTGTCACCCATTCTCATTGTGCCGAAATCTCCTGCTACATATCTGCAAAGAAGATCTCTTACCGGTGTGGCATGGTAAGATGCCACTGTGTCAACCACCCATTCCGACTCTGGACCTGACAGGTGCATGCATTCCTCTTCCTCATTTATAAAGAGGACAGCATTATCATTGTTTTGCACCATGGCGGCTGTGTTGTCGTCATTCTTCTAGCCACTAGTTTCACCTTTGCCCTTCCTTGGATTTGGGCAATCTCTTTTGAAGTGACCTGGTTGATCACAGTTGTAGCAATTTCTAGCTTTTGATTTGGATCGATTCTTTGACTTTCCACGAGCTTCGGATCTACCATAGTTGCTCGAACTCCTTTGATAACTCCTGCCTCTACCTTCTGTGATAAGAGCTTGTCCTTGATTTTCAGGCTTCTTTCTCATCTTCTCATTGAGTAAAAGAGCCGATGTGACATCTTTCAACTCAATAGTAGTCTTACCGTGTAGGATGGTTGTTGCCAAATTATCGTACGAAGATGGCAACGAGTTCAATAGCAAGATGACTTTAACTTCCTCCTTGATTTTCACTCCGAGGTTGGCAAGCTGTGTGATTAGTCCGTTAAACACATTTAAATGTGGCAAAAAATTCTTTCCTTCACCCATGTGTAGGGCGTATAACTACTTCTTCAGATACAATTTATTTGTCAGCGTTTTGGACATGTATAGGCTTTCCAACCTTGTACAAAGTCCACGTGCAGTGTCTTCATCAAAGATGTTATTTACCACATCATCTGATAAGTGAAACCTGATTACACTAGCAGCTCTTTCATCCAAGTCAGCCCAATCCTCAGCTTTCATGGTATCAGGCTTTTTGGCATCAGCATCTAGTACCTTGTGTAATCCTTGTTGGATGAGCATATCCCTCATCCTTCTTTGCCATGTGGGGAAACCATTATCTCCGTTGAATTTTTCTACCTCGTACTTTACTCCGGATATTTTTTATTTTCACCGAGTATAGTACTAGCGATAGTGAATAGTATTTCAGTAAACGAGCAGAACCTGTGCTCTGATACCAGTTGTTGGGATTAAACACCCTACCAAATTAAAAACGCAGAATAATAATGTAGCACCGAGATACGGTAATTAACAAGAATAACAACGACACCAAAAATTTTACGTGGAAAACCCTTTTGAATAAGAGAAAAAACCACGGCCCCAAGAGAAGCAACTGATATCACTATAGTAAGGAATTTTACACTTTGTAGTTCCGAGTAAAATACTCCAAAGATCACTACAACACTCAAAAGAAATAACCCTCTTTTGATATTCCCACCTTACTACAATATCGCTCACTCTCTATTTTTCTCACAAACTATTTTCTTATACCTTGTCTGTGAAATCTCACTCTTTCTTTCTCTCTTTGTTGGTGTATTGAAACTAGAGTTGAAGCTCTCCTTTTATATCCAAAGCTTCACTCTCTAAAGCCTACAATATTTGACAATTTACATACATTTTTCACAATTCAACAAAGTTGGCTACCAACCCAAAGAAATTCAACAAGGTTGGCTACCAAACCAAACTAAATCAACAAAGTTGGCTACCTAACCAAACCAAGTCAACAAGGTTTGCTACCAAACCAAAGAATCTTTTATCATGCACATGCCTAATACTTATTCAATGAGATGGACATCATCATCAACCCCCCTTTCCTCCATTAGTATCCTTTTTGTATGGATACATCCCTCATATGTGTTGCCTATCATTTCATGTAGGTCTATCCTTGAACTTTTCCTTTATATTACAAATTCTCTTCCAGCAGCTACAATTATTTGGTGGTACATAATAACCCCAGTTTGCTCCTTTAATATAGACATGATTCACCCATTTCACCCACAAATCGTCAGCCTTTTGAGCTATATTCCAAACATATTTTGCATTAGCAGCCTCATTCCATATTAAGCAAACGTTTATTCCTAGCCCTCCTTTGCATTTTGGCCTGCAAACTATATCACATGCTATCAAAGGAGCTCTGTCTATGTTCCTTTCTATCCCACAAATAGTTCCTACTTATTGCAGGGAACTTTTTCATCACAACTTTGGGCAGAATAAAAATTGATGACCAGTATGTATGGACATGTAGCAGCACACCATTAATTAGTTGTACCCTTCCAGCATAAGACATGTTCCTCAAATTTCATGTCCTTATTCTGGCAGTCATCTTGTCAATTAATACTTCACAATCCAGGCTTGATAACTTCTTTGCTGAAATTGAAATCCCCAAATATCTAAATGGTAATGTCCCTTTCTGATATCTTGTAGCCTCACATAAGTCTTCCAGTTCTTGCTTTGGCATATTGGCACTGAATATGTTAGATTTTGCTGCATTAGTAGTCAGTCGTGATGCATTTGTGAACATTTGAAGACCCATTAACATCAACATTGTTGATTGGTAATTTCCTTTACAGAATAACAAAATGTCATCTTCAAAGCATAAGTGATTCATTTTGATTCCCCTACATTTCGTATGATACCCAAGCTCCCTCATATCATCCATTTTGTTCAAGATTCTAGTTAGGTACTCCATACAAATTATAAAAAAACATGGGTGAAATGAGATTTCCTTGTCTTAAACTTCTTTTCCCTATTGTGTTCCCATATAATCCTCCATTTATTGCAATACTGTACTTGGTAGTAGTTATACGTGCCATTATCCATTTTATGAATCTCTGAGGGAAGTTCATTGCATGAAGTATCTTTTCCACAAACGACCACTCTACACTATCATATTCTTTCCTCAAGTCAATCTTGATTAAGCAGCTCTGGGTAGTGTTCTTCCTCTTGTACAGCCTTACCAAATCTTGACATATCAATACATTTTGCATTGTTGTTCTTCCTGCTATGAATATACTCTTATTAGAAAAAATCAATGTATATTGTATCTCTCTCAACCTGTTACACAACATCTTAGATATCACCTTATATATTGTGTTACATCCTGCAATAGGTATGTATTCACCCACTTTAATTGCGTGAGAGCTCTTTGGGATGATTGTGATCACTGTATGATTCAGTACTTTTAGCATCTCCCATGTTCTAAAAAATTCCTACATCTTTCCCTATGATCTCCCAGATATCCTTGAAGAACTTACTTTCATATCCATCTGGACCTGGTGATTTGTCTCCATTGATTGCCCACAAAGCTATTTTAACCTCCTTTTACTGTAAATTCTTCCTCTAACATGCGTCTTTGTCTTTTTGTTACTATTGGTCTTTGTTGTACCAGTATGCTATTGACATGTTCCCTTTGCCTGTTGCTGGTTCCCAACAGATTATATAAAAACAATAAAGGCTTTAGAAATTTCATCCACTTCAGTTCTATAAATTTCTTCTGCATCTGTAATAGATAACACCCTATTCATACTCCTTCTTACTTTCATCATGTTGTGAAAATATTTGGTATTTAGATTCCCTTGTTTCAACCATAGCACTTTACTTTTCTGTCTCAAAAACTGATGTTTTGCCTCCTTCAATCTTTTTGTTTTCCTGATTAGTCTTTCTTCTTCCTTCTGTAGTTTCAAATTCAGAGGTGTTTGCTGAAACCTTTGTTGACATTGCAGTAGTTCCTCATATGCTCGGTCAGCTTTCTTCTTTATTTGACTGAATTTCTCCTTTTCAGCTGCTGTAGCTTTCCTTTCAAGTTGTTTAATTTTCCCACTAGCTCATACATTTTAGTTCCCTTCTTATTAGTTTTCTAGCCTTGTTTCACTATCTCCTTATAGTTTCGTGCAATGCTCCACATATTAAAGTATCTGAATATGTGTTGCTTTTTTTGATCTTCAGCCCATCTGATTATTGTAGGGCAGTGATTATAGGTCCCTTCATTCCTGTAGTATACTTCTAAATATGGTATTTCTAATATCCAATCATTATTGATCTACACCCTATCAATCCTGCTATATATTCTATCTGCACCTTCCTGCTTATTATTCCAAGTATAAAATGTCCCTAAAGATTTCATATCTCGCAATGTACATTTTGTCACACATTCCTTGAATTTATTTATTTCTTCCATTGTAATTGGACTCCCAATCCGTTCTTCTTTATGTATGACATAAGTAAAATCACCCATAATTGCTCATGGTTCATCCATCTTCTCCTATATCTCATTGATATCCTCCCAAAGTTTTCTCCTTAAAGCAGCATCATTGAAAGCATACACCATTATTACTGAAAATTTTCTGTCATCTCCTCTATGGTGAACTCTACGGTGAATTATCTGTTCTGTAACTTTACATATATTTATGTCATAAACCATCGATTTTCATGAGATCCATATTCTTCCTCCACTATGATGACTTAAATTTGCACTATAACTCCATCTATTATATAGGTTAAGAGTAGTCTTTTGAGCTTCAGCTCTCTTAACCTTTGTTTTGAAGAGGCCAAATAATCCAACCTGGGAGTTATGCATAAGCAGATGTATATCCTTCTATTTATTTGGATTATTCAGCCCCCTGGTATTTCAAAAGTCAATTTTATCCATGCTTTGGTGGGCTTCCCCCACCCTTATCGTCTACAACCCCTCTTTTTCCTACCACGCCTTTTTTCCATTGTTACCATCTGGTATCCTGTCTGACTTGTGCTTGCCACATCTTCTATTTGTTGTTGTCCTAGAGTATCAAAAGTATTTCCTAATTTCAATGGTACGTCTTGCACTGGCACTGCTTTCCTCACATATTTTCCCTCTCTATATCCGTAATTTTAAACTGGATTCTTGCTCATTTCTGGTTGCTTGTTATTCCCCTGCTTTTTTTGTTGTTGTTGTTGTTCTATTCCCATTTGATGTGCTTGATCTTTTTGAAGGTTTTTCTCTTCTTTCTGTTGTACTACCTGCTTTTGTATTATTTGTTGTTTCATTCTTCTCTTTTTCCTCCTAGATATATTTCCTACATTCATATGTATCATGTCCATAATTCTTGCATTTTCCACATAAAACAAGCTTCCTTTCATAGTGGATTTCCTGTTCAATTATTTTTCTTGTCTCATTCTCAAATGTTATGCTTAATGGATACTGCTAATTCAATTTTACCTCTACTAGAACTCTTGCATATGTTAACCTATCTTTGTGAGTAGTAGCCACATCTTCCTTTAGTGGTTGTCCCATCAGCCCACAATTTTTATAACAACTGCTTGCCCCCAGTACTTGATGTCTAGCCCTATCAATCTCAGTCAAATTGGAATGTTCTTAATTTGCTCCTCTCTGATCTCTATATCTGGCTTCCACATGACTCAACAATTATTGGTTTCCTATCAAACATTTGCACTCCTTCTTCCACTGCTTTACTTCTACTCTCAATACTGTGAAATTTCACAAGGAACACCCCTCTGTTTAGTTGTGCTACTTTGTCTATCCCCAGAGCTCCCATAATTCTCCTGAAATATCCATCAATTACTACTTGCGGAGGATTCGAACCTAGAACATAGCATACAACAACTGTTGTCCAGTAATCCACCTCATCCTTGATGTCCGCCATTGTTATTTTCACATTTTGTTTCATAAATTCTGACATTAAATCTAAACCTTCCTCTATCGGTATCATACCATAATATTACTCCTTGTTTTTGCACTTGAATCTATGGTTTTAGTCTAACCTGTACTTTTGCCCATCTTCTCTTCCTCATCAACCTGATCTGCCCATGACACGTTGCTAGCCTTTGTTGTTTCATCGCTTCCTCCTTTTGGTGTGGTAGGATTTGAGATCTGATTGAAATTCAAAGGTATATAATTTCTTGGATCGAATTCATACTTTTCACTTTCTTTGCATCTCCCAACTGTGGAACTCCCTTGCACATTGAATTTGTTGTCTAACTTCCATGGATCTTCTGACCTTCGCATCTATTCTTTAATTTTCTTGCCACGTCAACTGATGTTGAGAGAGAATCGCATTCCAGAGAGAGAAAGTCTCCACACAACTGTAGAATTTTAATATTATACGAGTCTTAATTTTTATAAATCTCAAAGTCAACTTTGGAATTAAATTTATGTTTAAACCTCATCTCTTAAGATAGTTAAGATCACTTCTTTTTACCAATTTCGTTCTTACATACAATGGCGTAACCAAACAGATTGAAGGGTGTTCGGTTGAACATTCTTCATCGAAAAATTACGTTAAGTATATAAATATTATAAAATGTGTATAAGTTAAAAATTATTTTTTGTAAAAATATATTAAATCTTGAACACTCTTTATAAAATTTTCAACTTTATCACGGCTTATATAAGAAAAAATTAAGCACAGTACGGCCAGTTTTTCTTTTTATCTTTCTGGCAATATATGCAAAACTTTTAAAACCTGTAAGTTCATTCATTTCGGTCTTAAATTTTTATTTTTATGCAATCAAATTATTTACGTTTAAACTGCAAGTAAGTGTTTATATTAAGTATAGGATGATAACATGAAAAATATGATATGTAACTTCGCAGACTAATTTATCTCATGTATATGAAAGTTTACATATCTTTGGGGAAAAAAAAGTTCACTACACTGTAGTTATAAGTACATGCACCTACGTACTTACGATAAACGTGAATCACCATAACCGTGTAATTAGACTAAATTAACTTGTGTCTTTTGATCTCCAAAGATTACCCTAAGCTAGAGACCTGCGCGAAATATACACGCGTGAACATACTATTAGAGGCAGATCCGAGATTTAAGTTTAAGAGTTTCTATTAAAATTTTAAATTAATATACAATAATAATTAGATGACTATATTTCAAGCTAAATATTTTTATATATTAATTTTTTAATAAATATACAAGATCTAAGCAAAAAAAATTGAGTTCACAGGAACACATAACTAAGTAATAACAAAGTCACTGAACTATGCCTATTGCACTCAGAAAATCACTCAACTAGATTTTCCAAATTTTGAATTGTCAAATACCTATTTTATCCTCTAGATTATAAGCATTTATCTTTTTTAAATTTTTAAATTTTTTTAATATTATGATTTTCCCTGTTTAATTCATATTATGGAATTACCTATAGCCTAATTAAATATTATTTATAAATTTCAAAGTACTTAAGCATATATAATGCTGGAATAGTAAAATAATAAGCATAGTAAAATAATTAGTTAGAATAATTTGTTAATAATAATTTTAATATTAACAAAAAAAATTCAAAAATTTATTTATACGATTCAAAATGAAAGAAAATAAAGATTGTAAAATATATATTCCATGCACATGCTATAAAAATAATAATTTAAATAAAAATATTGTTATAATATACATTATATACTCTTGAATATTATGCACAATTATATTATATATATTCCATGCACGACTTAGCATAACATATTTCACCCTATACAAATAGTTCCCCCTGCTTTCCGGTGACATAAGTTTGTATCGTCGGAAAGTTATTAGAAACATAGTAATATAGTTGAACATAATTTTCAAGAATATATAATGTATATTATAAATATACCTTTATTTAAATAATTATTTTTATATTACACGCATGTAATATATATTTTACAACCTTTATTTCTTTCATTGTTTATACTAAAATTATTATTACTAAAAAAATATTCTAATTAATTTTTTTACTATGCTCATTATTTTGTTATTCTAACATTATATATGCTTAAAGGTTACGAATAAAAGTAAAGTGACTTTAGATGATAATTTAGGATAGTTGAATACCATTTGAGTAATGAATTCTTTGAATAAATATTCAAATTCGCTCATGTACATTTTATTTTTGATTTTAAATTACCCTTCATAATGCTTCATTTTTGAGCTCCACCAACTCAAGGGCAAATATGAGACAACTTGCTAATGGTGAGTGAATGAACGACCCTAAAATATTACCAAGGATCAAAGGCGGATTCAGGATTTAAACTTTATTGGTTCAAATTTAAAATTCTACCACATCATATCTAAATTACTGAGTTTAAAATTTATTTTTTCAATTATGTAGCTGGATTTTAACGCATATACAAAATTTAAGTGGAAGTTATTGGGACCAAATGAACTCGTAAACTACTAAAAATATGGGCAAATCAGCCAAAAAATCGATCAAAGTGGGTCGGTAATGGTCAATAACCGTTCAAAATACGACCATTTATGTTTTGAAGGTCGGAAGGACATACCGATCAAAGTTGGTCAAAAATTACCGACCAACTTTGGTCGGTCAATTAAATTCTAAAAAAATTATTGAAAAAACCGATCAAAGTTGGTCAATATTTTAATTATATAATTAAAAAATGCACCGTCTGAAAATCGAACCGGGTTCTATACTGTGGCAGGATACTATTCTACCACTAGATCATTGATGCATTTTATTTTAAGACTGATTTTTTTTATTTATACTCTTTAATTGTATTTTCGCACGATAATAACCAATCAAAATTGGTCGATTTTGTTAAAAAATAAAATTATTGACCGAATTTGGTTGGTTTTGTAAAATGACCGAACAAATTAACGATGGATTTCAGTCAGTTTTTTTAATATTAATCTTAATTTATTTTAAGTGAAAAACTTACCAAAGTTAGTCGGTTTCTTGAAAAATAAATTTTGTGGGACTCAAAAATAATTTTCATATTTTTGCCCAAAGAAAACCGACCAAAGTTGGTCGGTTCTTTAAAAAATATATATTTTTTAAAAAACCGATCAACTTTAGTCAATTTTTTTACCGATCTAAATTGATCGATGTACCGTAGTCGGTTTTTGCAAATTTCTAGCCGGTGGTAACTTCTTCATTGGCTCCGTCCCTGCAAAGGATAAAATTAAAATATTTTATATAGTAGAGAAATATTTGCATATCTTTTTTCATTGAAATTTAAAACTAATTAAGGACGGAGAAGTGTCTCTGCAAAATGTATCTCGTGTTTCCCTCATGAAAAATGTTGGTCTTTTTAAAAGGAATTCATGCTCTAGCTACTAGTATCTAGTCTTCTCCTATGGTTCTAAGAATTTACTATTATTTCACCTATCAAATGCAGTACCAAAAATGGTCGCTTTTTCGCCGTCCACACATTTTAAGCAATTTTCACTCTAAATCATTCAAACATTAGGCCCATGTTATGTTGGGCTATTTTTGAACATATTAAAATCTCATTAAAGAACCAACTTAAATTTGATCAAAGTATATTCCCGTATTTTCTGCTAATTGTGTATTTAACTAACAAATGCTTTCTACTTTTCCTCACGTGCATGACTCTATACTTTAATACAAATCATAATATCATGTATCCCAACTTATATGACTGTTCCACATATTTTGGGACACTCCAAAATAATTCATTTATAATACTACTTTTTATATTCTAAATGTTTCATTTTGAATATATAATTTAATGTGATACTTTTTTCTACTATTTTAGTGATTAGTATTTTTTATTACTCTAGATATTAGACAGACAAAAGTTAAAATTGATATATGATAAAATGATGTCAACTAAAATGAGAAGAAAGGAATACGCTCTCCGGTACACTTTAATCGATTTTTTAATATGTTTTTGTTGTCCATAATATTTGATTTTTCAGACATAAAAAAAACCTAATTTGTTTTTTTAAAGTTGTCATCATTGTAAAGAGTTTTGGAGTATCCGTCATATTTTCAATAAATAAATTAAAGAGATAATAAATATTAAGGTGATTAATTTTATTATTAATTAATATTAAAAATTCAAAAAAAAAGTAATTAAAGTGAGTCGGAGGAAATAATAAATATAATATTACTAGGTACTTCTTAAATGCATAGTTACACGTTTTGGTTGAATGTAAAGGCGTATTTTTCTAAAAAATACCAAAGTTCAAGGATATTATCAAATTAATGTTTGATCAATAATCCCATTGGTACATAAATGGGCACAAATACGTATCTTGAACTTGAATTGAATAGATATAAATGCCCAACTTATCAATACCATTTAATCCAATTTTACAAAGTCAAAAAATTCTATTTTATGGGAGACAAAGAAAGAAAGCAAAGACAAGACAACGAAAAAGAAGTGATTATTGACCTAATCTACCACGAGTTTTATCTCTTTTAAAATAAAGCAAGAGCAACATTTGAACCATACGCTAATAGAGGGAAATAGAAGCATATGATTCATAAGCAGAAATAATAAAGTCAGCAAATAATCAAACTTAATTGTTTTTAGCGTGCAACTCACCAATAAAATTACTAGTCATAAGAAAAATAAAACAATTTCTATTTGAGTATGAGAATAATTTGGTAAAAATAGAACAGAGGAAAAGTTGGTCAACCATGTGGGTGGCTCTTTTGTTTGGTTACTATTTCAAATTAAGGGTGTCAAATAAATAGGTCGGGTCAAATTTAGACATATTACGATCGTTAGAAAAATATATGATCCGGTAAGAATATTATTTTTGTTATGAATAGAATTGTATTTGGAGTAAATATCTATTTTGTAGAGAGTTTTACTTTATAGTTGAGTTATTTTTCCCCTATAAATAGAGGGTTTTACCTATTTGTAAATAATCCCAAAATTCAATAAGAATTTTCTCTCTCTTTCTCTGCAATATTGCTCTTGTTCTTTTATTGTTTTATAACACGTTATCAGCACGAGACTCTAACTAATTGAGTAGAGGGTGATTGTTTTAATTTATAGATATATTATTAAATAGTTGTCTAATATCGAGAAATTAAACCACCCATGAAATATATAGGCTTAATTCGAGATCTGTTTTTTCACGTCGACTTCGCTAACCATAGCTACAAACAATTACAAACAGAGTCTTCTTCCTCCGTCCAAAATTTCAATCTTCCGTCGACCATTCATTGTTCCACCGACGAGATGGTGGTCCCTATTTCCTTGCTTCTACTAATCACTCTTTCACAAGTAATTCTCAATCCGATTGTTTCACTCGCCGATTCCACTAATCCCTCACCCTATGGCATTGATAGCGCAACTTCCTATCAATCTACTGGTTCCGATGACCTAATTCCAGTCCGCCGTGAAGTTTACGGGGACGGTCGTATTTTCGATATTACTCACCGATTAAGCCCTGATATGCCGTCGTGGGGATTAGAAGACGGGCTTGGCCAATTCCTGTGGCTTCCAAATAGCATGAAGTATGGTTCTCTTGCTAATAACTCCGAGATGAAACTTGCGACTCACACTGGCACTGATATTGATGCTCCTGGTCATGTCTACGATCATTATTTCGATTCCGGCTTTGACATCAACACTCTTGACCTCGAAGTTCTCAACTAATTACGGCTTGGAATGTAAGTCTTGAATTTAGGAGGACGTTCATGAAGAATATTACGCTTATCTCCATAAGAGGGGCTCACGCAAATCTTCAAAACTATGGCTTGGATACATGCACGATGCTTAATTTTTACATAATATTGAGCATAATGATTGTTAATCGTTCTATGAACTTCCTTCAAGATTAATTCTGGATTTAAGATAAGTATTTTACTTTTCTCTTTCAAATTCTTGTAATTCTATAATTTGATTTTAAATACAAGCATAGACTGTAAATTTTGATTGCAACTTTAAGGTAGCTTGAAATATATTATAACCACCCAACGTGGTAAATTTTCTATGTCTTTCCATGATCAAATTCATGTATGATTGTGGGCAAAGAATTAAAAATTCATCTCATTTAATTTGCTCCATTCTCATTCCCTATAGAGAATGTGATAGCAGTATGTGATAAGTCTGAAAGAAGACAAAATTATCATCGTGAAGGTATCAATGGATGTGGACGTGACAATAGACGAAATTATAATCGTCATCATTGTGATAATGAGAATAAAAAGGATTCTCAAAATAATCCTTCACTCTGTGAAAGTAATATTTGTCATAAATTTGACAATATGAGATTTTATAAAGAACATATAGATAATTATGGTCCATTCATGATGTGAGTGTGACAATATCTATTTTATGAATACATATTCATTCTTGGAAGAATATGAACGTGCTAGTGGTAGTGAATATGCCACACTCGCCTCTAAAAGGAGGTTTGAGATGATATAAGAAGATAATGTCATTATTATGGCATGAATGGTCATTGATCACGTACCTATTGTACGCCAAAATATTTTGGTAATGTGATTATCAAAGGAAAATAATAATGCAAGAAATATATCTTGAATATAATTTTTACCATGACCATAATGATACAACTTTCTCTTTAAAAATATTCACGATATGGATATTGATTAATATGTGATAGTACCAAATTAATTAGGAACTCTATAAAAGCCAATTATACTATTTTGGAGAAACACAATTGATTACCAATAAGGTATTGTGTTGTAGTAAGTCTCAAAGAAACTTGTTCAGTTTCCAAAGTATATGCGAAAGCTGTTGATTGTATTGAGACTATAAATAAAGGAAAGATTTTATATCTTCTATTACTACAACTTGTAGCGGAATAATATGTATGCAAAAAGCTACCCGCTTTATTCTCCAGTTTGTACTACACAAATAAAAGAATGCCACAATAAAGTAGAACTTTATTGACATAAAACTCATATCATTATAAACTTGGAGTTTATCGATAATTGCACATGTTATGATGTAAACCTGAAGTTTATCAATATTGATAATTTATTCAGTTGGCATAGCTGGTTTTGTCATATTAATTTAAGTATGATGTGTAAAAATAATAGAGAATTCACATGCGTAAATATTAAAGAACTAGAAAGTTCTTTATGAATTCTCTTACATTGCTTGTTCTTATTAATTAATTGACCAACTAAAGTTGGGGTTGAATCCCATGAATTCTGGAAATATCAAAGGTGAATATGGGCACATTCATCTACCATGTATACCACATAAGATGCATCTATGAGATGGTTACATGTGCGATTGTTATTAACCCACAACTTGGTGTTTGCAAGGTAATTTGCTCAATAGTTTGATTTAGAGCATAATTTCCAGATTTTTTATTCAAGATAGTTTATCTTGATAAGTTGGTTTACATCACAACTAGTTTAGCAAAATAATTTATTGAGTGCCTCCACTTAATAGCTAAACTATTGCTTATGAGAACAAAGTTATATATATATATATATATATATATATATATATATATATATATATATATATATATATATATATATATATATATCAATTTGAATATGTGTTATATACGAAAGTATATTGCATTCTCCCCTCACAAATGGTTCAGGGTCAGGAACCAAATAATTTCATCTTATTATTATTGATGTGCGGTGTATATTTTCATTAACACTATAATGCACAAAGATGGATTTCCAAAGTTGAGGAAGCAAGTTAGTTTTTCTAACATGAGGGGAGACAAGATACAACAGTTGAGAAAAAGTTACATGGAATAAATTATTATTTATACATATAGATCCTCGAATAGGATAATATGAATTTGAAGTTTATAAAAGGATAATTCATTTGCAACATATTGCAAAGCATGTCATACGCATTTGCTGACACAAAAAAAGTAATTATATTCTCATTGTAAAGGCTCATATTAAGTCCTAGAAGGACAAAATTTATGGTACGGTTAAAACGTATAGACAAATCAGTTTCAAATTGAACTTCTTGATAAAGAAGATGAGCAAATGATCAAAGTGATCATAATAAATGAGGCAAGTGATCTAGAAGGTCACGTGACATAACACTCACGTGACATAACACTTCATAAAATCTCATGAGAGATTCAGGTACCTGAATATATGAATGAAAAGATCTATATGTTATGTCTTTATGAAAATTTATTGGAACTGATATAACATATTTGTCGACGATATCTATCATAGCGCTAAGTTTAGATGAGGATCTTAAGTATATCAAATATAGACAGAAAAGTATTAGCCAAATGGAAGAGAAACAATTCAAGTAGAATTGATTCCATATGAAAGATATGTAGTTTTGGACATGTAGTTCAAATACTTAAAAGTGTAAAGTCAATGGTATGTGCAATCAGTTTTCGATATCTTATTTGTCTAGCATGACATGAAAACTTGATATGCATCTAAAGTCTATAATATGGCTTATATGACTTAACTTATATGACAATCCATGAAGGATTTAAGTTGCTTGAAGTATCTACAATTCTTGATCTTGAGGTACCACTTCCTCGGTGCAATTTATGCACAAATGTATCTTGCTATAACTATAAGTATGATAATGTGATAGCGAGGATACCTTTATGGAGATATTGAAGAGTCATTCCACAATATTTGTGAAGACATTATATATCTACCACGAGTTATGATTTCAAGGTGCAAATATTCATTATAGTTAATATGGCTGATTTATTTACCAAATTTCTACCAACTATTTCTTGAAGATGGCGCACAAGATTGGAATGTGAAGGCTCAAAGATGTGAATTGATGCTCTCATCAGGGGGAGTTAATGCGCGTTGCACTCTTTTTCCCTTACAAGGTTTTGTCCCATTGAGTTTTCCTTGCAAGGTTTTTAACGAGGCAACCAAAAGGCGTATTTTTAAATATGTGTACTCTTTTTCCTTTTCTAGAAATTTTTTCCTATTGGGTTTTATTTTTATTAAGGTTTTAACGAGGCACATTACTTATCGAGTAGACATTCAAGGAGGAGTGTTATGAATAGAATTCTATTTGGAGTGAATGTCTATCTTGTAGAGAGTTTTAGTTTATGGCTAAGTTATTTTTCCCCTATAAATAGATGGGTTTTACCCCATTGTAAATAATCCCAAAATTCAATAAGAATTTTCTCTCTCTTTCTCTGCAATATTGCTCTTGTTCTTTTATTGTTTTATAACGACTTTAGAAATTTCAATAATTTATTTAATTAATACATATCTTGATTCCGATCTTGTACATATTTAAATGTCAATGGTGACACGATATTCTCAATCCATTAATTCTTATAAATTAGTTTTTGTAATTTGCGAGGATCATTCTAACTATATAAAAATTCATGATTAATAATAATATATTAAGATAAATAACTTCGTAAATCCTTATAGAAGTTTAATGCGGTAATGATATCGTGCAATTAAAAATCATTTTTTCATTAATTATTTGTTTGTTTTTCTCTAAATATGCAATTAAGTTTCTAAAAAAATCAGCCATTGTACAATAAATTAAAATTATAACCTACGTTAAAACCATTGTTAGGCTTGCTTTGGTTCTTTCAATTTTTATTTTTATTTTTGACAAATTTATTTTCAATTTATTTTGTTTTGCATAGTATTGATTATTGCTTTTTCACTTATTTGTTGTCTCTTACAACTCTATAATTATGTTTTTGGTTTCTTATGTTGTTGCGGACCTATTCTTTTTTATATTATTTTCTCTTCTTGTGACGACCCAAAGGGTCATCACTTGTTTTAACTAATTTTATACTTTCGAGCCCTTGAAAACCTCATTTAGAGTTGTCTAGATTTGTGTGTACAGTCCGAGCGCATAGCCGGAAGGCTCAGATATGAAATTCTGTGAAAAATACTAAGTTTTGACGTTAAAATAAATAAATTTGACATTGGTCATCTTTTTGGGTAAACGGACCCGGACCTGTGATTTAGCGATCCCGGAGGGTCCGTAGGAAAATATGGGACTGGGGCATATGCCCAAAATGAATTTCGAGATCCCGAGCCCATAAATTAATTTTTAAAGGAAATTATTTTTCTGAAATTGTTAGGGAAAATTGAAATTAAAAATTGATTAGAACGTGTTGGTATCGGGCCCGTATTTTGATTTCAGTGCTCGGTATAGGTTTTATATGTGATTTAAGATGTTTCTGTAAAGTTTGGTTGAAATTAGATGTCGTTTAACGTGTTTCGAGCTGAAAGTTCTAAATTTGAAACTTAATGAGGTTTGAAGAAAAACTCTTGATTTTGAGATTTGATTCATTATTTTGATGTTAATTGGCAATTTGATCGCACAATTAAGTTCATAGGATGTTGTTGAGTTAGTGCATGTGTTTAGTTAGGATCCCCGAAGGCTCGGGAGTGTTTCGAAGGTGTTTCAAAGTGGTTTTGGACTTATGGAAATAGTAGATTTTGCTTCACCTGTTGCAGGCCTCATTTCTTCTTCGCGTTCGCGTAGCTTCACATGAGTCCTTCATTGCGTTCGCGTGACGGCCCACGTGTTCGCATAGGTCAATTTTTGGGCCACAGCCTTTTACTCTCCGCATTCGCATTTCCCTTCCTGCGATTGCGATGGTATGCAGAGTGTTACTCATCGCGAACGCGAACAACCTGTTTGCCAGCGCGATGAGTAATTTTGCCCAGTTATTTAAATTCTTCAAAACTGAACCAGTGACAGGAATTTCATAACACTTCACGAACTCCTTCTTCTCCAAGTTTCTAGGGCGACTTTTGGAGCATTTCTTCACCAAAGTTTCTTGGATAAGCATTATTTAGCTCGTTTTCTTCATTTTCCACCATCATCTATTGAAAATCCTAAGCCTAAAACATGTAATTAAGGGTAGAAATTGGGGATATCGGTAGAGTTAGGGCTTTTTGATTTTTTTTTATTTTGACCTCGTTTTGGGGTCGAATTTGAAAATAAATTATTTACTCAGGCTCGTGGGTAAATGAGTGATATGATTTTGGTCGGAACCTCGTGTTTTGATCAAGTGGGTCCGGGGTCGATTTTTGAGATTTTGGGAAGAATGCTTGGAAAGCTATAATTAGGGGTTGGATCCGATTTTTTTAGCATGTATTGATGTTATGAACCCGTTTATGTATAGATTTGATTGATTCGGAGCCGAATTCGAAAGGAAGGCGGTTATTGAGGATTGAATTGGCCGTGAAAGTTTGAGGTAAGTGTTTGGTCTAACATTAACTTGAGGGATTAGGAGTTGAGTCCTATTTGGTAATTGTTTCTTGTTGATAACGACGTATAGGCATGGTGATGAGTATCTATATGTTGGTGTCAAGTATGACCATGCGTCTTAAATTGATAGTTGTTGTGCTCTTAAATGACACTTCAGATGCTTTAAATTGATGACTCTTGATATTGAGTAGAGATTTTGTTTATTCTCGTGGACTTTATTTATGTTTGAGTATTGGTATAAATCGAGTTGAGTAATAGTTTAGCTAGGATTTGGTTATTGCTGATTCTCACTTTCCGAGATGGTTATTTTGATATTGTTGTTGCCTTGCCAGAAAATTATTATTATATTGCTTTCGATTTCCTTGTCGGAATTTTATTGTGACTTTGTGTTGAATTGAAATGGGAGCGGGTGGTATGCCTACCACGAGATATTGATGAAATGGGAATGGGTGGTACGCCTACCATGAGATATTGATCAAATGGGAGCGGGTGGTACGCCTACCACGAGATTTAATAAAATGGGAGCAGGTGGTACGCCTACTACGAGATTTAATAAAATGGGAGCGAGTGGTATGCCTACCATGAGATTTAATAAAATGGGAGCGGGTAGTACGCCTACCATGGAAATATGAGAAATGGAATCGGGTCGCACCCCTGCAACGAGATGTGTACTGGCAGTGATAACCTACTTTTATTTCCCTTATCTGTGCTGGAATTAAATTGTTAATTTTTCATTATATTTTCTTTAAAGTTCTATATTATTATGCTATCCCCAAAGCATATTCCCCTCCCATTAAAATTTTTATTGTTGTTTATTTTCCGCTTTATATGACTATAACTACATAGGTTTATCTGGAGTCTAGTACTAGCCTCGTCACTACCTCGCTGGGTTTAGGCAGACACTTACCAGCACATAGGGTCGGTTGTGTTGATGCTACACTTTATACTCTTTTGCATAGATCCAGGTGTCGGAGCAGCTTATGGTGCGTAGCAGTAGCCAAGGAGCCGACCTTCAATCCACAAGACTCCGAGGTAGCCTTGGCTGAAGTCCGCAGGCCTGACGTCTCTTCTTTCAGTTTCCATGTTCTGTTGACATTTGTATTCGAAACAAATTATGTCCTTTATTTCAAACTCTTATTTGTAGTAAATCTTAGACAGTCCGTATATTGTTGTAACACCAGGCGCTGGGTAGAGACTTGTATTGGTTTCTAAATGTTGTTTCTATATTTAGTTCAGACTTTCGCTAAATTCTTCTTTTCGTTAATTTTAATTGCTTATTCATTGATAATTTAATTCTTTAATCATGTATAAACACAAGATAAGTTAATGGTTGTAAAGGTTCTTGGCTTACCTAACTACCACGAGTAGGCGCCATCACGATCCCCGAAAGTGGGGAAATTCGGGTCGTGATAAGTTGGTATCCGAGCTCTAGGTTGAATAGATCTCACAACTCACGGACAAGATTAGTAGAGTCTGAGGAATCGGTACAGAGACGTATGTATTTATTCCCAGAGGCTACATAGTTAGAAAAAGTTTCACATTTGTTCTTTCTTGTCGTGCGGTTTGGTTTCTCAATGCTATTTGAATTTCTACTCTGTTCTACCACATATGGCGAGGACACGCGCTTCCTCATCTTCTGATCAGCATTCCGAGCCCCAGGCAGCTCCCACTAGGGGCAGAGGGCGAAGCCAAGGCCGTGCTAGAGGCCGAGGTCGGGGTAGAGCTCAGCCCCGAGCAACAGCACTAGTGGCGGAGCCTTAGGTTGACTTTGACGAGGAGGTTCCGGCCCCAGCTCCAGCAGTTCTGGTGGGCCCAGCTCAGGTCCTAGAGGGGTTTATTGCCACTCTAGTTCTTCAGTACGCTCTGGTCTGATTGGTGGGTCTTATGGAGAGTGGAACTCGAGCAGTTTTGCTTCCTATAACACCAGCCATCTCTTAGGCTGGAGGAGGGGCCCAGACTCCTGCTACTCGTACTCTGGAGTAGGTAGCTCCCCGGATTCCAACTCCAGCAATTTAGCTAGTTGGAGAAGCTCTGCCGGTTGTGGTATCCCAGGCCAGTGATGGGGAAGCTATGTCTGCCGATACTTTATGGAGATTGGATAGGTTCACTAAGCTTTTCACTACTACCTTCAGCGGTGCATCTACCGAGGATCCTTAGGGTTATTTGGACAGATGCCACGAGGTCCTTCGGAACGTGGGTATTGTTGAGACCAATGGGGTAGATTTTTCTACATTTTGGTTGTCTGGATCTAGCCTTGGCCTGGTAACAGCTCACACATTTATTTCTAGAGAAGTTTCTCCCTATTACTTAGTGAGAGGCCTATCAGAGGTAGTTCAAGCATCTCCAGCAGAGATCCGTGACACTCACCTAGTACGAGACCAGGTTTATTGATTTGGCTCGCCATGCTCTTATTATACTTCCCACTGAGAGGGAGAGAGGGAGACAGCTTATTGATGGACTCATTCAATCGATTCGTCTTCAGATGGCCACGGAGGCTAGGAGCGAGATATCCTTCCAGGAGGCGGCCAATATGGTCCGTGGGGTTGAGATGGTATTATCACATGGGGGTGGTCACAGAGCAGACAAGAGACCCCGTCAGTCAGGTAGGTTTAATGGTGCCTCGTCTGGAGGCATAGATTCGTATGATCGGTTCATCCTCCTAGGCCTTACCAGTCAGCACTCCAGGTTTCTCATGGTTCTTCAGATGGTCATGGTTCTCGCGGGTAGTATTCTGATCAGCAGTCCTATAGTGCACCACCAACTCCTATCAGTGCACTACCGCTTCAGAGTTTCTAGGGCCATCAGCCGAGGGCTTGTTTTACTTGTGATGACACAAGACATATTGCTAGGTATTGCCCTCGAGCTTCGAGCAATTCTCCGCAACAGGGTTCTCGTGCTATGGTACAGGCACCAAATGTTCCACAGCCCGCGATCTAGTTAGAGGTGGGGTAGAGGTGCTAGAGGTGGAGGTAGAGGTCATATAGGTGGATCTCAGACCGCCAGAAGTGGAGGCCAGCCAATAGCAGGCCGTCCCAAAGATGTAGAATAGAGTGGTGGGGCCCCGCCTCGATGTTATGCTCTTCAGGCCAAGTCTGAGGCTGAGGCTTCAGGTACGATTATTACAAGTACGGTTCTGGTTTGTGATCGGGATGCTTCAGTGTTGTATGATTCGGGGTCTACGTATTCGTATGTGCCATCTTATTTTACCCCGTACTTGGCGTTGCCTAGTAACACATTGGCTATTCATGTTTATGTATCTACACCAGTGGATGACTCTATTGTGGTCGATCGAGTCTATTATTCTTGTTTTTTGGTAATTGGGGATCTCGAGACTCGTGTAAATTTATTACTTTTAGACATGGTTGATTTTGACAATATATTGGGGATGGACTGGTTATCACCTTATCACACTATTTTGGACTATCATGTCAAGACTGTGACCTTATCTTTACTGGATATGCCTCGTTTAGAGTGGAGAGGGACTCTAGTTATTCTACCCATTGTGTTATCTCGTATGTGAAGGCTCGACGTATGGTCGAGAAAGGGTGTTTGGCCTATTTGGCATATGTTCGTGATTCCAATACTGAGGTTCCCTCTATTGATTCTGTGCCCTTTGTTCATGAGTTCCCTAATGTCTTTCCGTTAGACCTGTCGGGTATACCGCCCGACAAGGATATTAACCTTTGCATTGATGTGGTTCCAAACACTCAGCCCATTTCTATCCCGCCATATTGTATGGCCCCGCCTGAGTTGAAACAGTTAAATGATCAGTTGCATGACTTGCTGGAGAAGGGTTTCGTTAGACCCAGTGTATCGCCTTGGGGTGCGCCGGTGTTGTTCGTTAAGAAGAAGGATGGTTCGATGAAAATGTGCATTGATTACCGCCAGTTAAACAAGGTAACAATATAGAATAAATATCTACTGCCAAGGATTGATGATTTGTTCGATCAGCTTCAGGGTGCCAAGGTATTTTCCAAGATTGACTTAAGATCTGGCTACCATTAGTTGAGGATTAGGGCTTCCGATGTCCCAAAGACAGCTTTCCGTACTCGGTAGGGCATTATGAGTTCTTGGTTATGTCATTGGGGCTGACAAATGCCCCAGCAGCTTTTATGGACTTAATGAATCGAGTGTTTAGGCCTTATTTGGAGTCATTTGTGATAATTTTCATTGATGATATATTGATATATTCCCGTATCCAGGAGTAGCATGAGCATCACCTTAGAGTGGTTCTTCAAACTCTGAGGGATAGTCGGTTATATGACAAATTCACTAAGTGTGAGTTCTCGCTGAGTTTCTAAGTCATGTTGTATCAGCAGAGGGTATTAAGGTGAACCCAAAGAAGATTGAGGCAGTCAAGAACTGGCCAAACCAGCATCAGCTACAGAGATTCAGAATTTCTTGGGGTTGGCAGGCTACTATCAGTTGTTCATAGAGGGGTTTTTATCTATTGCAGCCCCGATGACCAAATTGACCCAGAACGGTGCCTAGTTCAGATGGTCGGATGAGTGTGAGGCAAACTTTCAGAAGCTCAAGACAGCTCTGACTACGGCACCGGTGTTTTTTTTCCCATGGGTTCAGGGCCTTATACAGTCTATTGTGATGCTTCCCATGTTGGGCTTGGAGCAGTGTTGATGCAGGATGGTAAATTTATTGCATATGCTTCGAGGCAGTTGAAGCTTCACGAGAAAAACTATCTGATTCATGATTTGGAGTTGGCAGCCATAGTTCACGCACTGAAGATTCGGAGGCATTATCTGTATGGCATGGCATGTGAGGTGTTCACAGATCACAAGAGTCTCCATTACTTGTTCAAGCAAAAGGAGTTGAATTTGAGGCAGAGAAAGTGGTAGGAGTTGCTGAAAGATTATGATATCACTATTTTATATCACCCAGGAAAGGCCAAAGTGGTTTCCGATGCTTTGAGTAGGAGTCAGCCAATATGGGCAGTCTTGCTTATATTCTAGCCGGTGATAGGCTGCTTGCTTTGGATATTTAGGCCTTAGAATTTCAATTCGTGAGGCTGGATGTTTCTAAGACTAGTCGTGTGTTAGCTTGCACAGCCGCTCGTTCTTCATTATTCGAGCGTATCCGTGATCTATAGTATGATGATCCCCATTTGTGTGTCCTTAGAGGCACGGTGCAGCGTAGGGGTGCCAAGCATGTTACCTTGTATGGTGAGGGATTTCTGAGATTACATGGTCAAGTACGTGTGCCTAATGTGGATGGGTTCCGAGAGTTGATTTTGGAGGAGGCCCATAGCTCCCAGTACTCTAGTCATCCGGGCGCCGCGAAGATGTATCAGGATTTGCGGCAACATTATTGGTGGAGTAGAATAAAGAAGGATATCATATCATATGTGGCTCATTGTTTGAATTATCAGCAGGTTAAGTACGAGCATCATAGGCCTGGTGGTTTATTTCAGAGGATTGAGCTTCTCGAGATGAAGTGGGAGCGGATCACTATGGACTTTGTTACTGGGCTTTTGTAGACTCGAAGAAGTTTGTCGCAGTATGGGTCATTTTTGATAGGCTGACCAACTCAGCGCATTTCATTCCTGTGGCAGTTTCCTATTCTTCTGAAAGGTTAGCTGAGATCTATATTCGAGAGATTGTTCGCCTTCATGGTGTTCTCGTATCTATCATTTCGGACCGGGGGATGCAGTTTACCTCGCTCTTCTGGAGAGCAGTTCAGCGAAAGTTAGGAATAGGGGTTGAGTTGAGCACAACATTTCATCCCCAAACAAACGGTGAGTCCGAGAGGACTATTCAGATGTTGGAGGATATGCTCCGAGCTTGTGTTATTGATTTTGGAAGTTCGTGGGATTAGTGTTGCCTCAAGAAGAGTTTTCCTACAACAACAGCTACCAATCGAGTATCCAGATGGCTCCTTATAAGGCTTTATATGGTAGACAATGTCGCTTTTCGGCTGGATGGTTTGAGCTGGGAGAGGCTCGGTTGTTGGGTACAGATTTGGTTTAGGAGGCCTTGGAAAAGGTCAAGATTATTCATGATAGACTTCGTTCAGCTTAGTCCAGGTAAAAGAGCTATGCAGACTACAAGGTTCGAGATGTGCGATTTATGGTTGGCGAGCGAGTATTGCTCCGAGTGTCACCTATGAAGGGTGTGATGATTTTTGGGAAGAAGGGCAAGCTTATCCTTAGGTTCATTTGTCCGTTCGAGATTCTTGATCGAGTGGGAGAGGTGGCTTTCAGACTTGCCTTGCCACCGAGCTTATCAGCCATGCATCCAGTGTTTTACGTGTCCAAGCTTTGGAGGTATCACGACGACCAACCTATGTGTTAGATTTCAGCATTGTCCAGTTGGAAAAGGGCTTGTCCTATGAGAAGGAATCAGTGGCTATTCTAGACCGTCAGGTTCGTCAGTTGAGATCCAAGAGTTTCCCTTCTGTTCATGTTCAATGGAGAGGTCAACCTCCTGAGGCATCGACCTGGGAGCCCGAGTCCGATATGCGGAGCAGTTACCCTCATATGTTCCCCGACTTAGGTATTTCCTTCTTCAGTCCATTCGAAAATGAATGGTTGTTTTAAAGGTGGAGAATGTGACGACCCAAAGGTTCAACACTTGTTTTTAACTAATTTTGTACTTCCGAGGCCTTGAAAACCTCATTTAGAGTCACCTTGATTTGCGTGCACAGTGAAGGCGCGTAGTTGGAAATCTCAAATATGAAATTCTATAAAAAAAATGCTAAGTTTTGTTATTAAAAAGAATAAATTTGATATTGGTCAACTTTTTGGGTAAACGGACCTAGACCCGTGATTTGACTGTCTCGGAGGGTCCGTAGAAAAATATGGGACTCAGGCGTATGCCCAGAATCAAATTCCGAGGTCCCGAGCTCGAGAAATAAATTTTTAAAGGAAATTATTTTTCTGAAATTGTTAAGGAAAACTAAAATGAAAAATTGATTAGAACGTGTTGGTATCGGACCTGTATTTTGGTTCTGGCGCATGGTACAGGTCTTATATGTGATTTAATATATTTCTATAAAGTTTGGTTGAAATCGGACGTCGTTTGACGTATTTCGGGCTAAAAGTTCTAAATTTAAAACTTAATGAGGTTTGAAGAAAAACTCTTGATTTTGAGGTTTGATTCATTGTTTTGATGTTAATTTGGCGATTTGATCGCACAGTTAAGCTTGTAGGATATCGTTGAGTTAGTGCATGTATTTGGTTAGGAGCCCCGAGGGCTCGAGAGTGTTTCGTAGGTGTTTCAGAGTAGTTTTGGACTTATAGAAATAGCAGATTTTGCTTCAGCTGTTGCATGCCCCATTTCTTCTTCTCGTGCGCGACGCATCCTTCGCGTTCGCGAAGCCTTGATTTTTCTTTCATCGCATTCGCATCCCTCCCTCATGTTCGCGTAGGGTTATTTGAACCTGAGGGCTTAGCTTTGTTTCCTCTTCGCGTTCGCATAGCTTCGCAGCAGTCCTTCATTGCATTGGCGTGATGGCCCACGCGTTCGCATAGGTCAATATCTGGGCCGAAACCTTTTTATCCATATTCTTATTCCCCTTCTTATGATCGTGATGGTTTGCTCTGTGTTACTCATCGTGAATGCGACCAGCCTGTCGCGAACGCGATGAGTAATTTCGCCCAATTATTTTAATTCTTCAAAACAGAACTAGTGACGGGATTTTTATAACATTTCACAAACTCCTTCTTCTCCAAGGTTCTAGGGCGACTTTTGGAGCATTTCTTCAGCAAAGTTTCTTGGTCAAGCATTGTTTAACTCGTTTTCTTCATTTTCCATCACCATCTATTGAAATCCTAAGCCTAAAACATGTAATTAAGGGTAGAAATTGGGGATTTGGGTAGAGTTAGAGCTTTTTGATTTCTTGATTTAGACCTCATTTTGGGGTCGAATTTGAAAACAAATTATATACTTGGGCTCGTGGGTGAATGCGTGATATGATTTTGGTCCGAACCTCGTGTTTTGACCAAGCAGGCTCGGGGTCGATTTTTGGAATTTTGGGAAGAATACTTGGAAAGCTATAATTAGGCATTGGATCCATGTATTGATGTTATGAACTTGTTTATGTATAAATTTGATTGATTGGGAGGCGGTTATTGAGGATTGAATTGGCCGTGGAAGTTTGAGGTAAGTGTTTGGTCTAACCCTAGCTTGAGGGATTAGGAGTTGGGTCTTATTTGCTAATTGATTCTTGTTGAGTACGACGTATAAGAATGGTGATGAGTATTTATACGTTGATGTCAAACATGGTCGTGTGTCTTAAATTGATAGTTGTTGTGCTTTTAAATGACACTTCAGATGCTTTAAATTGATGACTCTTGATATTAAGTAGAGATTTAGTTTATTCTCGTGGACTTTATTTATGTTTGAATACTGGTATTAATCGAGCAGAGTAAGAGTTGAGCTAGGATTTGGTTATTGCTGATTCTCCCTTGCCAGGATAGTTATTTTGATGTTGTTGTTCTCTTGCCGGAAAACTATTATTCTATTTCTTTTGTTTTCCTTGCCAGAATTTTATTGTGACTTTGTGTTGAATTGAAATGGGAGCGGGTGGTACGCCTACCACGAGATATTGATGAAATGGGAGCGGATGGTATGCCTACCACGAGATATTGATGAAATGGGAACGGGTGGTACACCTACCATGAGATAATGATAAAATGGGAGCGGGTGGTACGCCTACCACAAGATTTAATAAAATGAAAGCGGTTGGTATGCCTACCACGAGATTTAATAAAATGGGAGCGGGTGGTACGCCTACCACGAGATTTAATAAAATGGGAGCAAGTGGTATGCCTACCACGGAAATATGAGAAATGGGATTAGGTTGAACACTTGCAACGAGATATGTACTGACAGTGATAACCTGCTTTTCTTTCCCTTATCCGTGCTGGAATTAATTGTTAAGGTTTCATTATATTTCCTTTGAAGTTCTATGTTATTATGCTATCCGAGAAGCATGTTCCCCTCCCATTAAAATGTTTGTTCTTGTTTATTTTCCGTTGTATATAAATATAACTGCATAGGTTTATCTGGAGTCTGGTCCTAGCGTCTTCACTACCTCGTCGAGGTTAGGCAAGAAACTTACCAGTACATGGGGTCGGTTGTGCTGATGTACACCCTGTGCTCTTTTGCATAGATCCAGGTGTCGGAGCAGCTTACGATGCGCAGTAGTAGCCAGTGAGCCGACCTTCAGTCCACGAGACTGCGAGGTGACCTTGCTGGCGTCCGCATGCCCGACATCTCTTCTTTCAGTTTTCATGTTATGTTGATATTTGTATTCGAAACAGACTATGTCCTTTATCTCAAACTCTTATTTGTAGTAAATCTTATACAGTCCGTGTATTGTTGTAACACCATGTGCTGGGTAGAGACTTGTATTGGTTTTCTAAATGTTGTTTCTATATTTAGTTCAGACTTCCGCTAAATTCTTCTTTTTGTTTATTTTAATTGCTTATTCATTGATAATTTAATTGTTTAATCATGAATAAAACAAGATAAGTTAATGGTTGCAAAGGTTCTTGGCTTGCCTAGCTACCACGAGTAGACTCCATCACGACCCCGAGAGTGGGGAAATTCGGGTCGTGACACTTCTGTTGAACCGAGAGTCTTCCGGTAACAACCTCTCTATCTTTCCGGCTTGGGGGTAAAGGTAAGGTCTGCGTACACTCTACCCTCCCCATATCCCACTTGTGACAAAATTCTTTAATGAATTGATTTGGACTTATAATATATGTAGCCCAAGTTGATCAATCTTAATTAAGATTAAATTTGTTCTATCCCTTGATCAGGACATCACTCATCTAATCCAAGAGGTTAGTTACTTCCTATAACAAATGTTGATACCTTATTTATTTTAAATAAATATCTTTAAAAAAATTATATTCCACAACTACCTTTTGATTTTTTATAGCCAAATATCTATTTATGGTCACCTCCTTATTTTAAGTCATAAAATAAGCTTTGTATTATTTTTCTCTCTCATATCCCCTCAAATTTCTCCTATCATCTACCCTATATCTATTCCCCCCCCCCCTCTCTACTTCCCGATATCATATCCTCTCCTTCTTGAAATATTTAACGTGTGTTTTAAGATCTATACACTACAAGAAAATATGATATTAGTACAATTTTAGCTGGAAAGTTCAGATCCTTACCAATAACCAAATCGGAAGAAATTTGTCAATGATATATGCTTTAACAAAATATTAGAAAGCAGAGTTGATTGTGAGGGTGTAAATTTTGGAGAGTAAATGGAAAGGGCCCATTTCTGCAAAATATAAATGGTTTGATTGGAACAGGACTTGTGGAAGACAGAGGGCATTTCATTTATCTGCTTTTGCCAGAAGTATACACATTCCAGGCATGACAGAAATTATGGCCATCTATCCTTCTAAATTCTACCATGTTTCTCTAATATTTCTTGGGGATCAACTTTTTTGTTCTTTATTTTTTCTTTTTCAGAAAAGAAAAAATAACACTATTTACTCCATCGTCCATCCTAGAAAAAGGAAAAATAATTGGTTGTGGAATATGAGGGTCAACACATTTGCTCTCGTACGAAATTAGATATTACAGCAATAACTATTGATGTTATGCCTAATTGCAAATAAGTTGGAGTTAACTAAGGCAACCGGAGGCAACAGTGAGTGCGAGCGAGGATTGGATACTGACGTTGCTTCAATGAGACGATATTAGGATTGTTCTTGAACAAAGATGACAGAGTTGGGGGCTGAGCAACTTGGATTTTATGTTAATATATTTCAATGTATTCAATGTATCTCGCTGTATTTCATTGTATTCATTGTCTATTTTTTCATTGTAATTCAACGTATCTCGCAGTATTCCATATATTCCAATGTATTCATTGTCTTTTTTCATTATATTTCAATGTATCATGTTGTATTCTATGTATTTTATTGTATTCATTGTCTTGCTATATGCCATGAATGTATTCATATGTCTTTTTTAATTAATATAATTTATGTATTCAGATGTATTATATAATTTCTTTGAAAAATGCTATGCTTTTGGGGTGTTTTTCGGTTGAGAATCTTTTTTATAACTAGAATGCAAAATTTGTGTGTTGTAATTGAGTTTGTTACGTTATATTAGGAGTCGATTATGTTAATTGATCCACTTTCCCTTTAAAAACAGTGTAATCCCCCGTTTCACGCCGTAAATACAGTCGAATATAATAATCTGTCCAACTGTAATCTTATGTTTCACGCCATAAATACGGTCGAATACACTCGAATACAAAAATCTATCTAGTTGCAATCCGCTATTTCGCGCCTAGAAATATTACTGTATTCATGAATACAGTAGCTTAAATACATCAAATACATCTACAACCATAATATAATAAATGATATCTATAAATAATTAATTACCACTAAAAGATAATGCTTTATAAAAATTTCTCTTAAACATTTATGGTCAATATTAACGACTCAATATTATGCATTCACATAGTTTGAAACTTTCTCAGTTCTCTTTGAAAGTCAAAATTAAGGAATTTTGCCTCTGGCAACCATGCGCTGAAACTTCTATCTATGACTAAAACTGGAGTCTTTCTTTTTTGTGATTTTATTTTACCAATCTTTTTATTTCTTGGGTCAATTCTGCACATGTAAATATCTAATTTCAAGAATTGGGTCTCTAATTCCAGAATCATTCTACTATTAAAAGCTGAGGAAATCAAGTTATCAACTAATTTGGGTCAAGTGCAGAACCATTCAAGATCTTGATCATTTTTGTATTCTCTAATTATCACTCTATGTTCTTGTTTCTTGGGCTGATGTGAATAGGGAAAATAAGAGAACAAGACCATAGTATGCCACAAAAGAATATAGAAACTAGGATTGAATGGTAGCCTTTCAACATGGCTGTTTTGTCCTTCAAAATAAAGACCAAGGCAGAAACTTATTGACTGTGAAAATGCTAGAAGTTGTACTAATGTGGAAAGTGGAATTTAGCTCAGTTAATATAGAGGATAAAGTTCAAGGCCAATAAGTTGGTGAAATATCACAGTATATTTTGGTCATCATAAATATTAGTCTGGGAGTAGTATGTATTCTTCAGTTTACTTCTGGACCAGCAGCTATAAGTCAAATATAAATAAAAATGGATGGAAAACAAAACAGAAGGGGCAAAAAACTTTGACCAACAATACGGCTTTCTAGGACAATTAAGGACACGTTTGGTATGAGGATTGGTACAAAAGATAAGGGGTAAGTAAATCCGAAATTAAGTTTGAGATTGTTCATTCCATATTTGATTGGGATAATCGTGATATAACTAATCTGGGGTTAGTTATCTCCGGATTGTAGTATTTCTTTATCCCTAGGGGAGGGCGGAATAACTAATCCCTAATCAATCATAAAAAACTTATTTCCCAACCAAATGACCCTTTAAGGACTTAAGGTGATGAAAGAAGGGTTACTGAAATGGTAGGGAATTCAAATTTCTAGCATCTCATTTTTTGACTATGAAATAAAAGGGCAGCCTGATGCACTAAACTTTTGCTATGCGGGGTTGAGGGAAGGATTGGACTAAAAGGATCTATTGTATGCAATCTTATCATACATTTCTGCAAGAGGCTATTTCTACGGGTAAAACTCGTGACCTTCTGATCACATGAGAACAACTTTACAGATTACGTCAAGGCTTCCCTTCTTTTTGACTATGAAGTACTAATAGAAAATATCCGACTCTTGTACCAAAATGATGTGCTTCCTGAATGGCTGCCAATGCTAGAGTATACAAGTTTTACACACCAAAATTGACCACCTCTATCCACTATTTCTTCATAAGAAGAACAACAGTATGAGCAGCTATACTTCTGTTCTCTCCGAGACTGTCAACTTTCTCATGAGTTTTTGCTTTCAAGTTTACAACAGATGGATCAGCACCAAGGAGCTTGCACAAGTTGGTTCTAATTGCTTCCTTGTGCGGGCTCACTTTTGGTCTTTGTAGAATCAAAGTGGCGTCGAGGTTTCCCAATTCATAACCTGCTTCATGCATTAGACGCACCTGCAAAATTGATCAAAAAGAAGGGATAAATTAGATCATCTATTAATTCAAGTGCACATTAGTACTATCAATTACTGGTGATTAAAAATGAAAATCGTGAATGAACGGTAAATAGGCTTAAAACAGACCACTATACAATCGTGCATACTAAGTAAGGAGAAGAAATTTCATCTTAATCTCTGTTAATGTATCATGTTCCTTACATCGAACAAATTTCCACATCGAGATTAAACTTCTCTGTCCTTTCCAAGTTAAAAATCTACCTATTTAATCGTCGGCTTGAACTAAATCTTGAATTATCAACATATTTTAGTTATCACTTTTGTTCTACTTAAGTAGTTTAGGTGTAATTGTCCCACAGTCGGGTACAATTTTCTACTCAGAGGTCCAAGAGAAAATAGGCAATAAGCCAGCAGCAGTTGGTAGTTGTCTGAAGCATATAATCAAGAAAAAACTATTTTGATCAGTTCAGAAATCCCAACTAACATCTATCACTGTCATGTACTACCAAATGAGCTAAAGAAGTAAAGATTCCCCTAACGTTGGAAGTGTTAGAATCACTATCTTACTAATTAGGTGCAGAAAATCCACTTCACCTCTCAAAGTAATTGGTCTGGATGACAGACCAGACCACTATAAATCTACCATTTCTGTGGGGCTTGCATAAATCAGTGATTTGAATGGGGAGAACCTTCATTTGGACATATGCCATTTCTGGAACCTAGCTTATGCAGAATAAGAAACTAATTGTAGAACTATTTTCTGTAACATCGCACTGCTAACTCAATTCATTTACTACTTAGAATCCTCATTTTTCACTCAATAGGAACCAGAAACTTGTTACTTTATCATAACCGAAACCAGAAAACCTGCCAACAAAAGGCATATCAAAGTAAATCAATAGCATTAACAGCTCTCCATGCTATGACAGTGCCTAAACGCTTCACATTACGCTAGTATCCAAGATTCTATTCTGTTATGTCATTCTTTCAAGCAAATAAGACAGTGTTTGGTTAGGAGGCAGGTATGACACACACAGTGAGAGGGCCAACCATGAACCCCCACCTAGGGAGATACTGTATCATATTTCCCTGAGTTGTTGGCTTTTTCAGAACTTGTGAATGAGTTGTTTCACCATACATCATTATGTATAGGTGTGATCTGTATGCAGGTAAGTTGTATATGATGTGACCCAGAAAGCAACATTCATGTTTCAGCTTTTCCCTATTGAAGTGAGTATGGTTGATTAAGTCCAATTTTCACAATCTATCAGGAAAGAGCACAGAAACCACCCTCCATCTCTACACTCTCCAACCAAATAACATTTTTAGTAAGTTCAATACAGCAACAACAACCCAGTATAATCACATTTAGTAGGGTCTAGGGGGTAGTGTGTACGCAGACCTTACCCCTACCCTGAGGTAGAGAGGCTGTTTCCAAAGAGACCCCGGCATCCTTCCCTCCAAGAACTTCCCACCTTGCTCTTGGGGAGACTCGAACTCACAACCTCTCGGTTGAAAGTGGGGGTTGCTTACCATCAGAGCAACCCCTCTTGTCTTAAATTTTTCTTTTTTTAGTAAGTTCAATATCCTGATAAAAAGAGAAGGGGAAGGTTCAAGTAGGCTTATGATTTATTCTCGAGATTTTGATAAGAGAAGCACTGTTTTCAGCTAGTGCTACCGAGAAATAAATTTAGAAGAGGCAGACTATTTGTCGGGTTTATATTGGCGCTTGAGGGAAATCAAAGTGATCCACCACGTTAATTATTTAACAGTATGTGTGGAGATTTGTAACGTGTGATTCTCGGGCTCTTGACACAGAGCAGCAAAGCCGTGCTCCGAGTAGTTCTTTTTCTAGATAGGAGGTTCCATGGTGCATCAACAAAATCAGCGAGTGAACTACCAAAAAGTACTAGTATGGATAAACAATTTGGAGTGTAAGAGTTTTAGGGAAGGTAGAAGACACAATATATCCATCAACTATTCAGCACAACCAACTACACAGGAAAAGAAATTAATTACAGACATCAATGGACAAAAATAAGGAAAAAGAGGAAAGGCCTCAGAACAAGAATCTTCAGATCATTCTTTTCCCAGTTCTAAAAGAGTTGGAAGCTAAGAGAAATCAACTCAACCAACACGTAGGTTGTGCTGCTTTGGAATTCCATTCTTGAGTAGGCATTCAGATTATAAGATTAGAGCAGGTCTAGGTTGATAGCAGTATGGACAGTGAAGATCTAGTTATGATGCAGCTATTTAAGCTCAGTCTTCTGAGAGACAGGTATGATAGATGAAAATGTAATACATTAAATAAGACGGGATGGATAAAATAGAGGAGTACTATGAGAATGACTACCAGTAGCTTCGGTTGTTGAATCTCGTGCAAGTTAGGTTGTGGCTGTTGTGAGAAGGCACGGGAGAAGAATATATTATTGATATGTAAACATAATACAATGAGCCCTATATATAATACACATAACCTAGCCTACTCCTAATACAGTTTAGACTAGACTTCTAATACAGTTAGACTTCTAACACTCCCCCTCAAGCTGGTGCATATAAATCATATGTACCAAGCTTGTTACATATGTAGTTAATACGAGGACCAGTGAGGGACTTGGTGAAAATGTCTGCAAGCTGATCATTTGACTTTACAAACTTTGTAGCAATATCTCCCGAGAGTATCTTTTCTCTGATAAAGTGACAGTCAATCTCAATGTGCTTAGTTCTCTCATGGAACACTGGATTTGACGCAATATGAAGAGCTGCTTGATTATCACACACAAGTCCCATCTGACTAACATCACCAAATTTCAGCTCTTTGAGCAACTGTTTGACCCAAACAAGCTCACATGTCGCCATAGCCATTGCTCGATATTCTGCTTCTGCACTAGACCGAGCAACCACATTCTGTTTCTTGCTTTTCCAAGATACCAAATTTCCTCCTACTAAGACACAATATCCAGAAGTAGAACGTCTGTCAGAAGGCGATCCTGCCCAATCAGCATCGGAGTATCCAACAATCTGCTCATGGCCTCGATCCTCAAACAATAAACCTTTACCTGGAGTTGATTTTATATACCGAAGAATGCGAACAACTGCATCCCAATGACTATCACATGGCGAACCCATAAACTGGCTCACAACACTCACAGGAAAGGAAATGTCAGGTCTTGTCACTGTAAGATAATTTAGTTTACCAACTAACCGCCTATATCTTTCAGGATCGTTAAGAGGCTCCCCCTGTCCTGGAAGAAGTTTAGAATTCGGATCCATTGGAGTGTCAACAGGTTTACAACCAGTCATTCCTGTCTCCTCAAGAATATCTAAGGCATACTTCCGTTGTGAGATCACAATACCAGAGCTAAACTGTGCGACCTCAATACCCAGAAAATACTTTAGTGTGCCCAGATCCTTAGTCTGAAAGTGTTGAAAGAGATGTTGCTTCAATTTAGTAATACCATCCTGGTCATTGCCGGTAATAACGATGTCGTCAACATAGACCACTAGATAAATACAGAGACGTGAATCAGAATGCCGATAGAATACAGAGTGATCAGCTTCACTCCGAGTCATGCCAAAGTCCTGGATAACAGTGCTAAACTTACCAAACCAGGCTCGAGGAGACTGCTTTAGACCATAAAGTGACCGACGCAAGCGACATACAAGGCCACGAGACTCCCCCTGAGCAACAAACCCAGGCGGTTGCTCCATATAAACTTCATCCTCAAGGTCACCGTGTAAAAATGCATTTTTAATGTCCAGCTGATACAGGGGCCAATGGCGAACAGCAGCCATAGAGAGAAAAAGGCGGACTGATGCTATCTTAGCCACTGGAGAGAAGGTATCACTGTAATCAAGCCCAAATATCTGAGTATACCCCTTGGCCACAAGACGAGCCTTAAGACGATCAACCTTACCATCTGGACCAACCTTGACTGCATACACCCAACGACAACCAACAGTAGATTTATCCGAAGGAAGAGGGACAAGCTCCCAAGTACCACTCGCATGTAAAGCAGACATCTCGTCAGTCATAGCCTGTTGCCACCCTGGATGAGACAATGCTTCACCTGTAGACTTAGGGAGGGCAACAGAGGACAAAGAAGATAGAAAAGCATAATAGGGTGATGACAAACGATGATAACTTAAACCAATATAATGGGGATTAGGATTAAGGGTGGTCCGTATACCTTTCCGAAGTGCAATCGGAAGAGACAAGTCCGCAGTAGGAGCAGGGTCAGGTGCAGGAAGTGAATCAGCCGGGCCGGATGCTGGGCGAGGACGACGATGATATGTCAAGAGTGGAGTGTCTTGTGCATGGAGTCTAGGAGGAGCCACAGTAGGTGGTCCAACGTTCGGAATGGGTAAGACTTCTGTAGCGGAAGGTGAAGGAGGAGATATAGACTCACTAAAGGCCGGTATAGGTAAAACTTCAGATATAGCCAGAGGGTCAGAATGGTCAGAAGAGGTAAAGAAAGGCTTAGACTCAAAAAATGTGACATCGGCTGACATAAGGTACCTGCGAATATCAGGTGAATAACAACGATAGCCCTTCTGAACACGAGAATAACCAAGGAAGACACACTTGAGAGCACGAGGAGCTAACTTATCTTTCCCAGGAGCTAAGTTATGAACGAAACAAGTGCTCCCAAACACACGAGGGGGGACAGAGTATAAGGGTGACTGAGGAAACAATACCTCATGCGGAATCTGATTTTGGATGGGAGATGAAGGCATCCGATTAACCAAATAGCAAGATGTGAGAACTGCATCGCCCCAAAAACGCAGCGGAACATGAGATGCAATGAGAAGTGTGCGAGCAGTCTCAATAATGTGCCTATTCTTTCTTTCTGCAACCCCATTTTGCTGAGGGGTATAAGGACAAGAAGTCTGATGAATAATTCCATGAGAGGACATAAATTGCTGAAATTGAGAGGACAAATATTCTAAGGCATTATCACTGCGAAGGGTGCGAATAGAAACACCAAATTGATTTTTAATTTCAGCACAAAAATTTTGGAATATAGAAAACAACTCAGAACGATCTTTCATTAAGAAAATCCAAGTACATCTTGAATGATCATCAATGAAACTAACAAAATAACGAAATCCTAAGGTTGAACATACTCTACTAGGACCCCATATATCCGAATGAACTAAAGAAAAAACAGACTCTGCACGACTCTCAATACTACGAGGAAAGGAGGCGCGGGTATGTTTCCCGAGCTGACATGACTCACACTCTAATGTGGATAAACTGGACAAACGAGGCACCATCTTCTGAAGTTTGGACAAGCTAGGATGTCCTAAACGACTGTGAAGTAGGTCTGGAGGATCTGCAGCTAGACAGGCCTTAGAGGATGTTAGGGAGTTAAGATAGTAGAGTCCGTCTGATTCAAGTCCTGTTCCAATCGTCTGTCCCGTACTGCGGTCCTGCATAATAAAAGAGTCATCAATAAAGTATATTCCACAATGGAGGGCACGAGTCAAACGACTCACAGATGCAAGATTAAAAGGACAGCCAGGGACATAAAGGACGGAATCTAGAGTGACAGAGGGTAGAGGAGTTGCTTGTCCAACTCCTTTTGCTTTAGTTTGAGACCCATTAGCTAAGGTAACGTTGGGAAGAAACTGTGAATACGTAATATCTGACAAAAGGGATTTATTACCAGAGATATGATCAGAAGCAGCTGAGTCCACCACCCATTGTTCAAGAGGACTAGACTGGGAAACACAAGCAAAAGAATTACCAGCAACAGAAGTATCAGGCTGAGCAACAGTGGCTACTTGTGGAGACGTCTGCTTACTTGCTCGATATTTAAGGAACTCATTATACTCCCTTTCAGATACAGAAAATCCCTGGTTACCTGTAGGCTCGGTCTGAGCAACATAAGCATTTTTTTGTTGGTCGACCATGTAAAGAATGGCACACATCACGAGTGTGACCAAGTTTATAACAATAAGAACACTTGGGTCTAGATCTTCCAAAACGACCTCCTCCTCGTCTATACTCCATAGTATGAGAAGCCCGATTGTCCACGGATTGGGAGACGAGGATAGATGAATCAAGTGTCTGTGATGAGCTCACTGGGTGACTTGGTGCTGCAGCAAGGCGAAGTAAGCGAGAAAATAATTCATCAACTGTGGGAACAGTCGGACTAGCCAAAATCTGATCGCGGACTGAGTCAAGATCATTAGGAAGCCCAGCAAGAGTAAGAACTAGAAACAGCTTTTGTCGTTGCTCTTGCTGCTTTGCAACGCTAGCAGAAACTGGCATCAACGTCTCAAATTCCTCCATAACTGCCTGCACTTGACCCAAGTAAGTAGACATATCCAATTCCTGTTTCTTCAAATTTGTCATCCGCGATATCACGTCATAGAAACGAGATATGTCATTAGTGTATAAAGTACGAGCCTTTTCCCAAACCAAATAACATTTTTGGAATGGACGAAACAAGGGCATCAACTTGGAATCAATAGATCGCCACAAAATACTGCATAACTGAGCATCAATCTTCTCCCAATGTGCTTTGGCTTTTGTATCTCCGTCACTAGACTTGTGGGTTAGATGATCCTGAACACCTTGGCCTTTACACCACAACTCGACAGACGAAGCCCAAGCTAGGTAGTTTGAACCTCCCATTAAAGGTTCTGAGGTAATCATAATACCGGAACTGCCAGAACCCTGGTTTTTAGGCCCGAAAGCATCTAGTCCCAAAGACATCGTTGGATTATCAACCGCTGAAACTGAACAGAGGACTGAAAACTGGTGCAACCGGAAAACAGGAACACTGTAGCTGCCGGAAAGGCACTGTAGCTGCCGGAAAAGCACTGTAGCTGCCGGAAAAATTCAAAGTTGTCGGAATTGAAAAGTAAAAATATGGATAGGCTCGGAATTCAAGTAGGAGCAAACTGTCCTGAAGAAATATTGGCCGGAAAGTACTGTAGCTGCCGGAAAAATCACTGTAGGTCGCCGGAAAAAATCAAAGTTGTCGGAATCGAACAAAAAATGGATGGGTAGGGTCGGAATTATATTCCGACTAAACTGTCCTTCTGGAGCGATCGGAAAAAGTGGCCGGAAAGGCCCTCACGCGCCGGCGCGTGGGCTTCACGCGCCGACTGTCCTGCCGCGCGTGGGGGCGCGTGAAGCGTCGGTTTCCGGTGATTTTTTTCTGGGGTTGGTCGGAATTCTCTCCCAAACCTCGTGGTGGTCTCGGATTTTGCACAACACCAACAGAAAAGATAGTTTAGGTTACGGACAGCCTGTTAAGTCGCCGGAAAATTGCACGGCGACGAGGTCTTCTTCCCGGAAATAGCTGGAATGACGCACAGCTATACTATTCTCACCCTAGCTCTGATACCATGTGAGAAGGCACGGGAGAAGAATATATTATTGATATGTAAACATAATACAATGAGCCCTATATATAATACACATAACCTAGCCTACTCCTAATACAGTTTAGACTAGACTTCTAATACAGTTAGACTTCTAACAGCTGTATTGGCTGTAAGCGGAATGTAGGCGCTTTAGGTGTGTGTTGACCATGCGCTCTCGCTGAGGAAGAGTTACAGGGCGTAAAAAAAATCGCTGATCGGGCATACTATGTGTAATGATTCCCCCATTCAAGATAAATAATAAATAAAAAGAGAAAAAAAGAAGCCATTCCATTTCGACAAAAGACTTGTGTAGGATGGATCAAATAGAGGAGTACTATGAGAGTTCCACGCAACATGAAGATACAGAACAAAGTGAAAGGCAAGTTCGATAGAACATTTGTGAGACCAGTAAAGTTTATATAAGAGACAATACTGACCTCTTAGACCCAACAACTTCCACAAGATGAAGGTCGTAGAAATGCAAATTTTAAAATGGATGAATACTCATATAAAATAGGGTACGATTATAAAGGACGACACTCAAACAGAGGGTCCAAGTAGCATAGTGAGGATGAAATGAAAGAAGGTAATTTGAGATGATTTAGTAATGTCCTGTAGAATTTCATATAGGCTGGCTGTAGGTGCGACAAAATGAGGATTGAAGGTGATAAAAAGGTGCAAGGTAGATTTAGAATCTTATGGGCAGAAATAGTCTAAAAGACCTATAATCTCATGGAAGTAATGCAAATTAAGCTAAGATTTCAAAGAAGTGGAAACAAAGGATCGGTATAGACAATATCAACTATTGAGCTTACAGCTTAGTTGTTATTGTCACACTTACATTAGGTTTGGCGTCTGTCAGGAGTCTTTCTGTTTTTCAAGAGTCTTTCTACTCGGGTTAGACATGTATGTTTATGCAGATATAAGGGTGAGGTTTAAAGAGCTCTAATTAAAGAGTACCCTTAATTTGCCTTGGAACACAATTTATTTTGGAGCGGAACAAATTGGACCTGAATAGAACCAAATGGATAAAGAGTAGCGACCCTTACCAATTTGGGATTAAGGCGTACTAATTGATTGATTGATTGAAACTGAAAAGAAAAGACTAAAATTGACTAGCAGATAAATTTTAGGAAAAAGAATATAATAGTTGGAAAGCAAGGAAGAAGCAGATTAACTTTTGTGTGTCAGATACAGGACGAGGCATGTGCTTGCTGAAATGTAGATGCACACCAAATATGAAACGAAAATTATTGTAACATTCGTAAAAATAGGTGCAACTTCGGGTAATT
Organism: Nicotiana benthamiana; assembly: GCA_034376525.1. Classification (NCBI taxonomy): domain Eukaryota; kingdom Viridiplantae; phylum Streptophyta; class Magnoliopsida; order Solanales; family Solanaceae; genus Nicotiana; species Nicotiana benthamiana. The sequence continues at coordinate 177,296,077 of CM067339.1, forward strand.
GGCAGTAGCCTGGCTTAGGTTAAAGCTACACACACTTCAGAAGAGAGGTGCAGAATTGCTATCACCATGTAAAATAGCAAGACAATACAGCACATGTTACTAGCCAATCTTAACTAGTTAAACTTTCACACAAAAATTATCAGCGAATCCTTTTTGTTACCAGTATCAGCAATTCGTAACAAGTAAAAGAGTCAGCAAATAAATGATCGGCAATAAGCAACTAAAGACATTGCATATTTCACCCAAATAAGAAGGATGGAGAAAATAACAGAGAAGGAACATTACTGGAGATAATGAGGGACAGGCACAGAGAAAGAGAAGGAAATAAGAGGATACATGACACTTAGTTCTGTTAAGTGTTGCAGACAACAATTGACTAACAAAGAAGTTAAATAGTTCTGAGGCAGATAAAGGTGAACCAGAGATAAGGGGACTGAGCAAAGGAGAGGAGTGCAGGATATAAAGGGGAAAAAACAAGAACAAAAAGTTTCACTTTCTCTAGCAATAAAGATTATAGAGTATATTACATCATGCACCTTTTACTTGAAGAAACTACTCACAGCTAAAAAGGAGTCAAGCCATGGGACAGTCCTTATCAGAGAGACCAAGGCTTAAAGGGATTAAAGCACATTGGACAAGGCTTGCTGGTTGTACCACTTTAGGCACGAATCTGAAACATTTTTTACTGAAGTGGAGTTTCTTCAGTCCTTTTCACTTTGAAAGGAGGTTAAGGGACGCCTATTGCCTATACATCCAGGCATTCTGTAGATGAGTCTTAACCTAGACCTTCAAGTTACGCCAATTCCAGGAATAGCATTTTCTCAGCTAAGCCATGCTTCTAGTGTTGCTTTGCGCTCTCAACCAAAAGCACGTGGTGGAGAAGAAGCTAGTTGATTGCTCCTTCTACTTGGCCTTTCTTCGTGGTACGAGCCAAGGCATTTTTGAGCACGTTGCAATCAGTCAACACTAAAATAATAAAGATGGAGGCTAACCATTGACTCCATTCTGGCCTAGTAGGGCGAGTCCATGTAGACAAAGCTTGCCACTATGGGAATTGGTAGGTCCATCAGCAATTAAAATCAGGATAATGCATGCTCTGTCCCTAAGCGGGTGCAGGTGAGTCTATATCACATCTAATTATTTCATATTTAACCTTGAAAAATAAAAGAATAGAAAGTTGCATAAGTTACTATGTGTTTTCTGATTTACAAGAATACATGTTTCCTGAGCTGCAGAAATGTTCATCAAGATAATGCAAACTGATTGGAAAAATGCATGAGTTGACTATTCACTCCTTTTTTATGCTATCATGCAACAATAAAAACCCAGTTGGTTGTTGAAGCTATTATGGTGTGCTCTAGTGAAGTACCCGGTTGTTGGCAAGGTACTTACACGAGTCTAAGTACCGTTGTTGGCCTTTCTGAAGTGTGGTCAAAACAGCTTTCCGCTCTTGATGACACTATCTTCTGATTGCCTTCTAGAAATCCCAACAAGAGTTGAATTGACGAACTAAATTTCGACTAGATGCACAAGATATCAATGCTTTAAGAACACAAAACAAAGTGAATGCACATAGGTTCCTTCAAGAACAACGCATAAAGTAAAGAACAAAAGGCAGAGTCACTGCAGCTTTGTTCTTCAGTTTGTACTTTGTTGCATTATAATGAGTGAATGGGTCAATGAATGCAATCACAATTAGGAGGAGGCACTTTTTCAGCCCCCAGAAGAACAAGGTCGCTGACAGGTTGACGGTAAGAAGAAGGTGCTCGATCAGATTAACTCTCAGTCAACCCGCAACCACAGGGTTTCCAACCAACCGCCAATTGCAATTTGCAGATACATCAGAAACCATAAGGGATCCCATCCATTCTTTCATGAGAATCGCCCACAACATTTTCTCTATAGAAGCAAGAATGTATTTATCACATCTTATTGGAGGACGGTGCTTCAATTGAATACCAATTGACTATAACTTAAGCTCATCTTTTACAATTTTAATCTATGTTTACTTGAATGATTGTTAGCAAAGGCTAAACATACTCAGCTTCCTTCCGGTAAAGCCATAATCCAAATACAAAAAAGTTGGTTGGTAGTTCGTACATATATGGATTATCAGCATATAGGAAAAGGAGAAGAAACTTGTTACTGGATTATACACTCTCCAGCAGCTAAGTTTTCTGCATATGCTGATACATTAAGGAAACTTTATCCACCTTACAGACATGTCATTGGATTTTCCAATAGCCGATCATTGTAGAGAACAGAACGTGGAGTGCCATGAAGAAGATTACGGTTTTCATGACTAAAAGTACCAAGTTGATAGTGTATTTAACATTGTGATAGATACTCCTATCCCTGATTACTCTCTATCCATATTTCTTCTCCTGCTGGTCTATTATTTTTTTTCCTGCTTAGACAATGTGGTTAATTTAGCTCACATAGGTGCAAAGATTAGAGAACCACTTTTTTCAATCCCAAAACTAGAAAAGAAATGAAAATGAGCGTTATAACCGCACTGTCAGTCCAACCTGGAATTGTTGACAAATGTGATAACTTGTGGAAGTTAGGTAAAGCTGGTTCAAGCATAGTCCATATTACCAAACCAAATATTACTGCAATCCAGTTCCTTAATCTACTCATTTCATACAAGAAAAGCATATTCATCTAATTTCATTCGATTTTTGTCCCTCACTAAACCTGCAAACCATTCGAACACATGTAATACTGTCAACCAATTGCCATATGACACCTGAGGCATGAAAGTAATTAGTCGGGAAACTGCTATGATGCAGGGATCAATATGAAGTCCAGCAAACTAATTATATAAACTTAACTCTCTAAGACATTCATCTCATTAGTTATACATAAAACACAGAGATGGTGCTCTTCATTCATCTAAAAACCAGCTTCTGAACTGAACAGTAAGGACAAACAACCATGGCTTTACACTGAAGAGGCTGAAAATTAATATTGAACTCAATAAAAAATAAATAAGGAAGAGTATCAACTTACAGCTTCTTCCATGAATACAGAAGAAGGCGCACCCTTCCATTTAGGATCAGTGTCCGGGAAAATCTGCCCGATATCAGGTAGCCCCAAAGCTCCCAAAATTGCATCAACAACACAATGAAGCAAAACATCACCTAAGAAAAAGAATTCATAAACAAAATTAATCTCGTGCACCACAGAAACGAGTCTTCATGCACTTCCATATGAATATGTTGTGAACTAAGTACTCCCTCTATCCCAAAAAAAATGAAGGAGTTCGAGGGTCAACACATCTAACTTTAAAAGTTAACTTCAGCTTTTCTTAATCTTCTCCAAACAAAATCCACATTTTAACAACTAAAAGGCAGCCATGTGCATAAAGCATCCCGCTTCAAGGCTCCCCTTCACATATTTAACAACTACATGCTATAAATCATATTTTGCTTAATTATGAGTACTTGAAATTTACTAAAGAGAAAACATCTTTGACACAAACATTAAGAGTGCCAAAAAATAGGGACATCAATGATTTTCTAATCTTCTCGAAAACAAAGTCATCAAGGAAGTAAAAAGCTAAGTTGCGTGGACTCTTCGATTTGGGTGTCGTCCCCGTCCGAATACGGGACGGATACAGATACGGGGACGGGATACGTCCCGGGTATGGTCAACTCACTTCGGACACTTTGGCCGGAGTCCATCAACAAATTTGGGAGAAATATTGAGATCTTAATTTCTCAAAATAAAAAATAAAACAAATTTAGAACAATGAAAGAATAATGTCCATCTTGGAAAATGAATGATTGAATTGTACAATGAGTTTTCCATAAAATATCTCTGAAAATTTACAATATTTTTATAGCTCTATTTTTTATTAACCGAATCCCCGCACCCGTATCCATATCTAAATCCGCACCCCTGAATCTTAAATTTTAGATCTTGCCGAATCCGATACTCGGATCAGTCCCCGTATCGGATACCCGCACCCGGAGTCCGAGCAACTTAGGAAAAAAGTATATAAATACTTTTTATAACTAAAAATACTTTTCTGAAAAGAATTATACAAATTGTAGTCAAATAAAAAAATTGTTTCTAAATAACAACCCTGTCAAATAATATCACGATTCCTTACTTTTCACAAAACAAAATTCTCATTTTTGGTAACTGCACAGTAAGTAGTACTACAAATCACAACTTCTATAATTAAAAATATTTTAAGCTTTTTTTATAATAGAAATAGTACCAAACTTAAAACTAAGTAGTACTTGTTATGAAATAGAAGATTCTTACACTTCTATTTAAGGTGAATGTCTTTAATGTACTTAATTAGAGAGATTTTAGAGTCCTATTATTGGTAGCAAGATCTTCCTCCTCCCTATAAATAGAGGTGCTCTCTACCATTGTAATTCACCCCTCTCAACTCAATAAGAAGAACTCTCTCTACTCTTCTCTCTATTGCTATTGTTCTTGTTCTATTGTTCTTGTCTTTTGCTTTAGTTTATAACACGTTATCAGCACGAGACTCTACCGTCTCAAGTATCATTCTCGAAAATCCAAGGTATTTTCCCTCTTCCTAATTTAATTTTCGAGTATGTCTGACATTATGAAAAGAAAGTTCGTTGCCCTTGAAATTTCGGGCAAGAACTATATGACATGGGTGTTGGATGCTGAAATCCACCTAGATGCTATGGGTCTCGGAGACACCCTCAAAGATAAAGAAAAAGCATCCACCCAAGATTGTGCGAAGGCCTTGATTTTCTTGCGCCACCACCTTGACGAAGGTTTGAAGATTGAATATCTCACCGTCAAGGATCCACTCGTTTTGTGGAACAGCTTAAAGGAGAGATATGACAACCTGAAGTTGGTCACTCTGCCACAAGCACGATATGATTGGGCCCATCTGAGGCTACAGGACTTTAAGTCCGTTTCTGAATATAATTCTGCTATGTTCAGAATTACTTCTAAACTGAAGCTATGTGGAGATAACATCTCCGATTACGATATGCTTGAGAAAACGTTTACAACGTTTCATGCCTCCAATATGGTACTGCAGCAACAGTACCGAGAGAAAGGCTTTACGAAGTACTCTGAACTGATTTCTCTCTTACTAGTGGCTGAGCGAAATAATGACCTGCTCATGAGAAATCACGAAAATAGACCAACTGGGTCTACACCACTGCCTGAAGCAGATATGGTGCACTCGCATTATGCCAAACATAAAAGGGACCATGATCACGGTCATAAACGGGGTCAAAGCCAAGGACGTGGACAAGGAAGAAATTCCAAAGAAGTCCGTCACCCCCCAAAGAGAGATAACCACCGAAAGCAGAAACGGGGTCCAGAAGATCCTAAGGCAAATAGTTCAGAAACTATATGTTATCGTTGCGGTGGAAATGGGCACTGGTCTAGGATTTGCCGTATACCAAGACACTTGGTTGACCTTTATCAAGCATCTCGAAAGAGAAAAGGCCCTGAAACAAATTTTGTCTATGACGACAATGAGGATATCACCCACCTGGATGTGGCAGACTTCTTTGAGCAACCCGAGGGGAAAATAGACCACCTAATCGGCGATGGGACCATGATGAAAGAAGATGGAGTTATTTGATTTTGTTCTACTTATTTGTATTAGTTAGTGAATAAACTAATAGTCATTAGCATTAGCTCGTATTAGTTAGTTCATGAAGCAATGTTAGCAGTAGTTATTTAGAATATCTTCAATATGCTCAAATATCAATAAAACTTTTATTTTCCAGTGGGGGTAATCGACTAGCCTGAAAAACTAGTCGATTATCAACTATTTTCGCATTAAAGTTGAAAAACAATTGATCAACAATCGATTGTCGTTGACTAACAATCGATTGTCTTGAAACAGGTCTGGAAATTTTCAAAAATAGCCAACAATCGATTGTCTTTGTCTAACAATCGATTGTCTTGAAACAGTGAGGTCTGGAATTTTTCAAAAATCACCCACAATCGATTGTCTATATCTAACAATCGATTGTCGTTAGGCAGTGTAATCTGGAATTTTTCAAAAATCATCCACAATCGATTGTCTATGTAAAACAATCGATTGTCTATGTTCCAACAATCGATTGTGTGGGTTTAATAATCGATTGTCTTATGAAAAATGCTGAAATTTTCAAACTGCAAAGGAATTGATTATGGATAACATATCTGATTTTGTTAGCCAACTGTTAGTAGCAGATTTTGAAAATATTATGTGACACAAAAGAATTGAACTTGCTTATTCTTATGTTCCTGTATTTCTTTTGTATGTCATACCATGGAAAGTAAATTGATCGAAGGCTCCGGAAGAGCCATTGTAACTCTGCCTAAGGGCACGACGTTAATCATAGAGAATGCTATGTTCTCCTCCAAGTCTATGAGAAACTTGTTGAGTTTTAAAGATGTACGCCGGAATGGCTACAATATTGAGACAATGGATGAAGATAATCTCGAATATCTCGTCCTCACTTCAAAGAATGTCTCCGGCCAAAAGAGGGTTATTGAGAAATTCCCGTCTTTATCTTGTGGCCTGTATTGGACAAGAATTAGTGCAATTGAGGCACATTCAACAGTAAATCTAAAGAATACTGAGTCCAATACATTTGTACTTTGGCATGATCGACTGGGTCACCCAGGATCAACCATGATGAGACGGATTATAGAAAGCTCATATGGGCATCCGTTAAAGAATTTCAAAATTCTTTCAAGTAATGAATATCCTTGCACTTCGTGTTATCAAGGCAAGCTGATTATCAGACCATCCCCAACAAAGGTTGGGACTGAGTCACCCCAGTTTCTGGAACATATACAAGGGGACATTTGTGGACCTATTCACCCACCTAGTGGGTAGTTTAGGTATTTCATGGTCTTGATAGACGCATCCTGTAGATGGTCTAATGTGTGCTTGTTGCCATCACGCAACCTTGCGTTTGCAAAGTTAATGGATAATAGATGAGAATAATCTTGAACTCTTCATGAAAACGAGGCTGCCCATTTCGGTTTGGGTTCACGCCATTTTGCATGCAACAATACTAGTTTGTCGGCTGCCCACTTCGGTTTGGGGTCACGCCATTTTGCATGAAGCAATGCTAGTTCGTCGGCTGCCCACTTCGGTTTGGGGTCACGCCATGTTGCATGCAGCAATGCTAGTTCGTCTCTGACTGACGAATTGACACAAATATTCCCCATTGCAATTGGTTTTGGGTCATGAACCCAATATATCCCATTTAAGAAGCTTTGGATGCGCAGTATATGTGCCTGTAGCACCGCCATCCCGCACCAAAATGGGTTTGCAAAGGAGGTTAGGAATATATGTTGAGTTTGACGCGTCCTCCATTATTCGCTACCTCGAAACATTGACAGGAGATTTGTTCACTGCACTATTTGCAGACTGTCAATTTGATGAGACACTTTTCCCAAAATTAGGGGGAGAAGTTGGTGAAACCAAACGGGAAATTTTGTGGAAAAATGTATCATTATCTCATCTTGATCCACATACCTCTATTTGAAAGAAAGAGGTACAAAAGACTATCCATTTGCAAAGAATAGCAAATCAAATGCCTGACGCATTTACGGACTTGAAGAGGATAACGAAATCCCACATTCACGCGGAAAATGTTCCGATCCGTATTGAAGTCCCTATTGGACAAATATCTAGTGTCATATCCAATGAGTCAAATGCACGCCAGAAGCGTGGCAGACCATTAGGTTCCAAAGATCGAAATCCTAGAAAAAGGAAAAAGAACGATCTAAATGACACTATGAAAGAATCACATGAGGACGCTCATGATTTGATTAATTCCGAGATTCACGAAGAATCTATTGAGCCTGAGACTCTTGAAAATACGGAATGCAAGAATGTGAGGATCTCGAACCTCAGTCTGTGGTAGTACAAAATTAATTGAGAGCTCTCGAAGAGCCAATTATTACTATGTTGGAGAAACACAATTGAGTATTGTGCTGTAGTAAGTCTCAAAGAAACTTATTCAGTTTCCAAGTACACGCGAAAGCGATTGATTATATTGAGACTATAAATAAAGGAAGGCTTTGATTCTCCTATTACTACAACTTGTAGCGGGGTAATTTGTATATGAAAAGCTACCCGCTTTGTTCTCCAGTTTGTACTACACAAACGAAAGAATGCCACAATAAAGTGGATATGTATTGGTATAAAACCCATGTCATAATAAACCCGAAGTTTATTGATAAGTGCACATGTCATAGTGTAAATTTGAAGTTTACCAATATTGATAATTTATTCAGTTGACATTCGTGTTAGCCATCTCATTTGAAGTATGATGTGCAAATTCACATAGGTGAATATCAAAGAACTAGAAGTTCTTGTTCTCAGTAATGAACTGACCAACTAAAGAGTTCGGGTTGAAGCCCCTAAATTCTGGAAATATCAAAGGTGAATATGGGCCCATTCACCTGCCATGTATACCACATATGATGCATCTATGATATGGTTACATGCGCCATTGTTATTAACCCGCAGCCTGGCAGTGCTTGCGAGGTAAATCGCTCAGTAATCTAACTTCGAGCATAGTTTCCAGATTCTCTACTCAAGACAGTTCATCTTGATAAGTTGGTTTATATCAAAGTTGGTTTAGCAAGATAATTATTGAGTGCTTCCACTTAATAGCTAAACTGTTCCTTATGAGAACGAAGTTGTATATATCAGTTTGATATAAGTTGTATACGAGAGTATATTCTCCCCTCACAAGTGGTTCAAGGTCAGGAACCAAATAATTTCATCTTATTACTAAGGTGCTGTGTATATTGACATAATGCACAAAGATGATTTCCCAAAGTTGAGGAAACATGTTAGCTTTACTAACATGAGGGGGAGACATGATAAACATTTGAGAAAGTGTTACATGGGATGAATTTTCATTTGTATATGTATATCCCCGAATATCATGATATGAACCTGTAGTTCATAAAAAGGAAATGCAATTGCAACATATTGCAAAGCATGCTATACGAATTTGCTGACTCAAAGAAAGCAACTAAATGGAAGAGATACAATTCAAGAAGAATTGATTCCATATGAAAGACATGTAGCTTTGAACCTATAGTTCATATGCTTGAAAGTATAAAGGCAAAGGTATGTATAGTCAATTTTCGATATCTTATTTGTTTAGCATGACATGAAACTTTGATATGCAGCTAAAGTCTATTATGTGACTTACATGACTTAACTTGAAAGATTTAAGTTGCTTGAAGCATATGCAATTCTTGGTCCTGAAGTACCACATCCTAAGTACAATTTGTGTACATATGTATCTTGCTATAACTATAAGCATGATGGCATTGAGAATGCATCTATGGAGATATTGAAGAGCTATTCCACGACATTATATGAAGATGTTTATATCTATCAAGAGTGATGATTTCAAGGTGCGGAATATTTATTCAAGTCAATATGGTTGATTTATTCATCAAGCATCTACCAAAGATCGTTTTGAAGATGATGCACAAGATTGGAATGCAAATGCTCAAGGATATAAATTGATGTACTCATTAGGGGGAGTCAATGCGCGTTGCACTCTTTTTCCCTTACAAGGTTTTGTCCCACTGGGTTTTCCTTGCAAGGTTTTTAACGAGGCAACCAATAGGCGCATATTCAAACATGTGTACTCTTTTTCCTTACTTTAATTTTTCCCATTGGGTTTTGGTTTTAAGGTTTTATGAGGCACATCATTGAATAGACATTCAAGGGGGAGTGTTATGAAATAGAAGATTCTTACACTTCTATTTAAGGTGAATGTCTTTAATGTACTTAATTAGAGAGATTTTAGAGTCCTATTATTGGTAGCAAGATCTTCCTCCTCCCTATAAATAGAGGTGCTCTCTACCATTGTAATTCACCCCTCTCAACTCAATAAGAAGAACTCTCTCTACTCTTCTCTCTATTGCTATTGTTCTTGTTCTATTGTTCTTGTCTTTTGCTTTAGTTTATAACAGTACTATCATTTTCTATAATTCATTTTTTTAAATGTTTTGAGAATTAGTGAGAGAAAAACAAGTTGACTCCAAAATTAGTAATTGCGCCAAAGAAGTTAAGAGTAAAAGGAGTATGGGTTAAGTTAAAAATACCATCAGAGTGAGCTTCACAACCTCTATCATGAGGAATATTAATCCCACCAATAATCAATGGATACCCCGGTTCCAGTCTATGAAGGTCAAATCCATGACCAACTCTAAAAGGAAGTGACTTTGCTGGAGTAGTAGCAGAATTAGATGTTTGTGTTTCAGCTTCAATTGCAGCTGCAGAAGAAGCAACCACCAAATTCCTCAAGGGTTTGTGGGTTAATAACGGTTTGAGTGTAGGATTTGAAGAGGAAAACGAAAAGGGTTTTTCTTTTGATATGGAATTAGTTGGAATTGGAGTTGAAAAACATAGTGAAGAAGCCATAGCCATAGGATTGATTAATTTGGAGCTCCGTTTGGTACTTTTGGTGTAGTAGTATAAAGTCAAGGCTCAAGAAGAAGAAGCACCTTTAAATTGTGTAAATTGAAGAGAGTCGGTCCACAGGTACGTTAGCACGGGTGTTCGGTACTTTTGGACCCTCTTTGGAAGACACGTGTCGTTTTTCAATTTGTTTGGTCGGAAATCAGTTTGGTATATGGTTAAAAGTACATTAACATATCCTCTGCGTGTATACTCTCGCCCATTTAACCAATACTTATTTTTTAAAACTTTTAATTTGTGCTTTTCTTAAATAATTTTAGCTTCTTTTCTTCTTCCTTTCTCCTCCTTTATTTTCTTTTTTCTTCTTCTATAGAGCTAGCCTGCCTATTATATTACCCTCCGACAAGAATAAATAGTGCATAATATATGATACATGCCCGTGGCCCGTGGGTTTGCACTTTTTTTTTTCTTCCAATTATTTGTATAGCTGAGGAACAATGCAGACATTTATACAGATTTTGCAAAAATATCGTAATTCAAGTTGTAATGAATTCCTATTAACGCTAAACATCTCACCCGCCTCTACTTTAATAATCTAACAAAGTAAATGCAGAACAATCATGAGATCAAAAATTCTACACGAAAATAATTGTTGGTTTTTCAAGTCTGAATACATCGAATGGTGCATCTTAAGGGGTTACAAAGATAATACCTTCAGCTCTAGAGCTGAAATTTCTCAGTTACAACACAAAAACTTCAGTTCTAGAGCTGAAGTTTCCAGTTGCAACACAAAAACTCCAGCTCTAAAGCTAAACTTCAAGTTCGGCTACTAGAATGCTGAAGTTTTACATGATTGCCTTTGCTACTTCAGCCACATGTGCTGAAGTTATGTGAAAACGGGGTACAGTTGTAATTTTTTTTGCAAAGCGGACACAAGTTAAAATGTGATACAAAAAATGAGTATAGATGCAAATGCCCTAATTTTTATCAATCCAAATAAAGTCAAACATTTTTATGATAGCCTCTTTTGTTCCAAATATTTTTAAATGTTAGCAAATTGTTATCATAAAAAATACACATTATAATTGAACATGAAATTCAGTATCGAAAATATATGACTTTACAGAAAATTACTGTTATACCAGGATAATGTGATAGGCATGTCTGACTATACTTTTTTTCTTTGTTAGGACAAAAACATTTCAGAGATAAGGGTTTGGAATTTAAAATCAATAAATTTTATATTACATACATATACATGGAAGTTTTTGAGTACATATTTATAGGTATACTAAACATGGTAAAATACTTGCTAAAGCCAGTGTAATTATAGATATGTTCGACTCTCCAAAATTATTGTCGTCCCCTGTTAAATTCTTAAAAAATGTATTATTTTTAGAGAATTTGACACACACTTTATAATATTTTTTAAAAGACCGGCTAACATAGAATTATAATGTAAATTTTTTTAACATCAATATAAAATCCAAGCACAAAACTACCAATATGTAGCCTGATGCACTAAGCTTCCGTTATACATGGGGTGAGATGAAGTATCAAACCACAAGAGTCTATTGTATGCAATCTTACCATGCATTTCTGCAAAAGACTATTTCCATTGCTCGAACAAGTGACCTCCTAATTACATGAAAGGAGTATAATTGCTATATTTCCATTTCAATACGGATGCACAAAAATCTAAGTGCATAGCGATGGATTCAAGAGAAACAACACTATTATAAAGTATTAAATTGGATGATCCAATTTCACATTTCGAATAATGTACGCCTCCATTACTCTATAACAACAGGCAAACAAGCTATTTATGAGTTCCCACCAATAATAACATCTACAGTTGTATGTATCATAGTTCCAATACTTATAGACACTTTGCATAACCTTTTTTTTAGCAAGAAGTATCTTAGCTGGAGCTAGACAAGAGGGGTTGCGCTGATGGCAAGCAACCCCACTTCCAACCGAGAGGTTGTGAGTTCGAGTCTCCCCAAGAGCAAGGTAGGAAGTTCTTGGAGGGAAGGATGCTGGGGCTATTTTGGAAACAGCTTCTCTACCCATGGGTAGGGATAAGGTCTGCGTACATACTACCCTCCCCAGACCCCACTAAGTGGGATTATAGTGGGTTGTTATTATTATTATTATATTATCTTAGCTGGAGCTCTTATCATGCTTAGCTCCATTCTCTGGTGTTAGATTATCTGGCGCCGCTCTCTTGAATCTCGACTGCAATACCAAATGCAATCAAAAGCAATGCAAATTCATTACAATATTCATCAGAAATGCTTGGCTGAATGCTGAGAAAAGAAAGAATACTAACCTTCTCTTCAGCACGCTGCTCCAAGTGCCGAACAAGTATATCTTTGGTGTCTGAGCAAATAACTGAAAATTCAACAAGCGGAACAATAAGAAGTCTTCAGTGAGAAAAGGCTTTGAATAGTTGCACATTGATGACTTTTACCAGTCCTACGTTTTTTTGCATGAAAAGGTACTCTTTCAGATGATTAGAATATACAAATTTTATGCCCCCCAAGTTCTATACCACAAATTGAGATTCAATGGAAGAAAAGAATAGGATTAAATGTTAAACATTGTCAAACAAACTACCAATAAGCACATTAAAGTACGACCCAGTACAATACCACTCAGTGGTGTCTGGGGAGGGTAGTGTGTACGCAGCCTTACCCCTACCCTGGGTAGAGAGGCTGTTTCCAAAAAACTACCAATAAGCACATTACAATATGTTTATAGAACATCAGAGAGTTTTTTCCAGATGTGAAGTCCGTTACTCCTATTATTTTCCTCCCAAGGGACATTTGACATGCACGTTTAATATAAGATACATATTTGAAGCTTAAATACTTCCAGCGAGGGAATTTTATAAAGGACTTTGTCGGGCAACTTGAACTAGAATCTCCCATCTATAGATTAGAAACAGAACCCATTTTAAACGGACACTAATAATTTAGAACAGACTTTGTTGAGCTACTTGAAGTACAATTACCCATTTGTTAAGTGTTTTTTGCATGCTGTAAAGACATAAGTACCCGGAGAAATGGCATGCAGTGAGAGGAAATTTAAGGTAGAAAGAAAACCCTATTTGGCACCTAGATTCCAAAATACCCAATATACAAAGACCAGTTTCCATAATTACTCGTAAAGCATTACACTCACTTGGTCATTCAACTTAACTGGCCTTCACTCTCCAGCGTTGTAACTAAAAATGCATTGCCAAAGGACATCTTACTAAATCCGTACACCGTGGCATTCCACTCATTACCCGTGCACTGTAGCATTACACTCATAAGACGTTCTTTCTAAACAGTACCTTAGTGGCATCACTTTTTTATCAGAAAAACATCTCCCCAGCCTCATTAGATACCAAGCTGGTAAACTTGGACTAAATTTATGTCATATGGAGTTTCAACCTATAAAGAAGCACCATTTTTTCCAACTTCCTTGAAAAATAGAATACCTTATCAAGACATATCTTAAGACCCCATGAACCAGAACTACAATATTTCGAACATTTTAACAACATTTTGTACTAAGAAGACTGCCATAATTCAAATATAACTAAGCAAGAGGCATGACCTATACACTTAGATATAAAAAGTAGTCTAGTCAATCCATTCATTAGTCACTGGAGTAAGGGGATTAGGTTTTCTAGTCATTCAAAATAATACCAATCCAGAAAAATAACAACATAATAACAGAAAAAACAACTAAACGTCAATCCCAGGCTACGTGTCGGCCATGTAGAAAGTGGATATAATAAATAAAGGAGAATCTTTTTCTTGTCTTACCTTGATTTGGCGGAGGAAGAGTCCGAGCATGAGTAGGACAATAGGTTACTGGTGTCATTTTCTGGAGATAAAGAGAAATATAAAATCAGTAAGGGGCAAAGAAATCAACTCTGTCTATCAGAAAAACAAAAGAAATAGTAGCAGATGCCTGACAGCTATAAAAATTAAGGAAACTAAGAATGACATGCATGGAACACTGATGCTAATGTAAAATTAACTCTAATAGGAGACACTTGAGCTCTACAAACAGGCTTTCTGTTCCTTCGGAGCAGGAAATTGTTTTCACTTTGTAGTCGTGCCATTCTGAAAAATGAACTTCCAAAAAAGAGAGTCCATCAAGCTGACTCTCACAAAAAAACATTAATGTTAATCATCCAAACACATATATAACCGCCTGAAGAGCACCTTCTGCATATCATAAGAGTACCATGCAATAATGAACATATACAGTTTCCCCCAATAGTGAATAAAATTCAGCTTCAAAGCAACTCATTAAAGGAAAGTATCATAATCAACTTTACTCCATGAACTAGGGAAGGAATTCATTATCATATTCTCATATTCAGTTTCTCAATTTTGCAATCACGCAACCATTGCAGAGAAAATGAAGGTCAACCAAAGAAGATCCAGAATGCCACAATAATCACAGTACTGTTTATCAATTGATGAAAATATCTTGAATCTAATAATTTGCAGCTCTTCCATATCCATTTAGATAAGCAATAGAGATTAGAATCCTTAAAGTCATTAAAAGGTATGTCATAGAACCTAATTATTCAGTTGTAGAGAACACGTTGAGTTATGGTTAATGTAATGGAAGAATATGAATGATGACATAAGATGCAAAGCATGGCAGCAACTCCTAAAACTGTCACAGAGGGAAGACAATTAGCTTCCTAGCAGTTCATATATACATTTAAGGGTATTAAATTCTGATAGAACTTAGTATATTGAAGAGTAAGTAAATAGAGCTGCGCATATATGAGGAAATATTATGTTGAAGTGTAAGCGGACGCGCCCACCTGGTACCTAATAGGAAAGTACATCTATAGGTGCTTGGTTGGTTATCTAATACTGATAATAAATTAGTATGGGAAAGATGGCGAAGATGGGTTTCGACATTTTCCATGTGGTCCTCTAGTTGAAACATTCTGGCCAAGATTTCAAAAACTCAATTTTGGTAAAATTTGTGTATTACAAGGCTAGATTGAATAGAAGTACAAAAGAACCTAGATAGAGAAAGAGACAAGCTACGTCGTGCATGAACACAAAACAAGAAACTATGTTCAGGGTACTCGTCCAAGGAACAAAAGGCAAATAGAGAAAGAGACAATCTTATATCCTGATAATTATAAACTTTTGCTGCGTTAAGCAGCATCATAGGGCGAAACAAGAGTAATATGAATGAATAGCTGCTGCCACAGCCTTGGATTATTTTCAGGAGATGAAGGAAATATAGGAAACAAGTACAAGAAAAAAGAGGTAGCATGAATAAAGAGAAAGCAACAAGGAGGAAAAACAGCAGAGTGGAGGAAGAAGATAGAATCAGCCTAAAACTACAGTAGATACATCTCTGGTGTTTGAATCTTCAAATCTGATTCGAGGCTTAGGAAATAAGAGGACCATTACTTTTGGAGAAACCTCTTATTCTTAGACATAAGATTTCGTCCACCCCCCCTCCCCCCCAAAAAAAAAAAAAAAACAAAATCCCCCAGCTAAACGTCACCATAATAGATAGTCATATCAAGATAATTATTAAGTTTCTAAAACAGGCTTTATATAACATGAACATCCAAAGAAACTTGTTACAGGATTATGCACTTCTACATAGGTTACATCACACAGGAAAAAGGATGGTGAGGCTTCTATTTATTCTTCTTCATTCTTTTTTTCTTATCAGAGTACAATCTTTTTTCTCCAAAAGAGAAGAAAAAGAGGAGAAATACAATCTTCCCTTACTAACTCGCCTTTAGACAAGTTTTTATGTATTCTAAGGCAAATTCTTTGAACATTCTACTTTTCATCTATAATGTCTTTAAATATTTATCATTTGAGTTTGAAGGAACAAATGAAATAGTACTACACACTAATTATCACGCCATATTAGTCCAAATCTATTCATGGTTTACTATTCAACTGTAATAAAATGCTATTGCCCTAGAGCCTAAAACATTTCAACTTTGAAATGTAGGATATGACCATGGAGTTGTACAAACATCAGAGCAGTCAAACAAATAGATCTCTTAAAAATCCAAAAAACTGTCACGAAACCTGGCTGAGAAACAATCAGACGGTAAAAAAAAGATGTTCTTCCTTGAGAAAATTACTTTTATCGGGCAAAGGCATATAATAACTTCCTACATTAGCTCCTTGATACTTCAAATAGGTACATTTCACACTTCTAGTGGTATCCGGGGGCGAAGCCATCTTTTACGTTGCTGATTACACTGTGTATATAAGTAAAATATTAATTTTAGATATATAGTATAGCATATATTGATCACCCTATGTCGGAAATTTTTTTTAAGTCCGAACATCCTTGAGGAAATTTTTGGCATTGCCACAGGTGGTGTTATATTTATGCCAAACAATCTTTGGATAGGCATGAACTTTCCCGGCCTTCATTCAACAGATAGTTTCACAGTCAAACATGGGCCAGTGTAAACAAAACTAGAAACTTTTCATCCATGCATATAAAACAACAATGACAGAACTGAAGTTTCAAAGCTGAGCTGCATTCAATTTTCAACTAATACAATAAAATTGTAGTTACACATGCCACATGGCAGATATTGAGTGCACGTGTGTAAACCAAAAAAGACTAGAGGTTTATGCAAAGCTGAATGTACCATTCTTTGAACCTGACATCATTTAACAACAAACAGCACCTACCTCCATTCTTGTTCTGAAGTGATATGCAAAATGTATATGCACCAAATATTTATTTAAAGAGTAAATTTATTAAAAAGAACAATGCACCAAAAATCTTATAATCCTCATTTATCAGTTACAGTTCAAAGATCATTCTTTTACACATCAAGTATGAAGAAACACTAGAGTTTATATGAAAACGAAACGTCTGTTCAAACAAAAACAAGAAATCAGACCAGGCTCCTCGAGGCAAAGTCGTTTTTAGGCCAGATGACTACTTTACAAAGAGACCCTTTACGTAAAATGATAAGGAGTCATATAAAAGCACATAAAATTCATTACACAACCTCAACAAACATCGCAAATAAACAGAAAAATGAGCTTTTTTGTGTTTGCGTACAGAGCAAACGGTGTGTGGAAAAAACATCAACTAAAAACTGGAAAAGGAAAAAAAAAAAAAAAAGAAGCAAAAAGGAGTAGATTGATGAAATGGGTTGTCAGTAAAACCAAGATTGAACTTTTCTTTAGACCAAAAAGAGCAAAAAGTAAAGAACAAAAAAAGGTGCTTACAGAGGAAGTGGAGGAATTAGAAGGTCGGAGCTGGCTAAAATTTTTGGGGTCAAAAGAAGGCCAGCCGTCACCAAGCATTGACTCCATTGATAAGAGTAAGGCGAAGAAGATGGAGAAGATAGAATTATGGACAGAACAATGCCGGTATGCCACTGGTACAGACACCGGTATTGTAATTGAAGTTGCGAGGAATATTTTATATACATATATATATATATATATATATATATATATATATATATACCAAAATAAAGGGAAAATAAAATAATAGAGAAAATATATATATATAATATAGATATGAATAGAAAATTATACTATGTTCTAAGATACTATCGTCTATAATAATAGTGTGAAAGGCTAGATAAATGTATATCTAATATTCTAATTATAAGATATAACTGCTTATTAAATAAATCTAAACAAAATCTACTATTTTCTGTTATATAAATAAAGTGTATAGCGTAGTCTACTATAGAATAAAATCCTGTGTCTACGTCCCAAATAAATTCTCCTAAACTTAAACCAAGACTTCTTGCAAAACTTTCTGGATATGTATAATTATTACGATTATCAGACATTAACAGCGTAGTAGAATTATTTTAAAACCTTATGTTGTAAAAATCCTACTCGGTACTCTCCCTCTCTTATATGTAAACTTATAATGTTACCGTGTATCCATAATTATATAATAAGATTACCCCTTTTATACTCTTTTTTTTTTTCTTTTACTCTGTTCATCTCTTCTTCCCGATTTTTGATAGACATGAATCTATTCTTAACTCTTTTTTCTTTAACCTCACCCCGGCCATGGTTAAGTTCACATACCACTCGGTTTATCTTAACCAGCTTTTTCCTAGGAATTTACAGGTTAATCCATCAAAATTGTTAAGAAATTGGAAAGATAACCATATACTAAGAGTAGTTTTTTAACAATTTACAGAATAACAAAACTATACATAATAAAACATAAAGGAAATCAAAACATAGGGGTAATATCTTAGAACATAACATAGATAAACATAGTAATAGAGAAAATATATATATAATATAGATATGATAGATTATTTCTAAGATATATATATTTTCCCTTTATTTTGGTATCGTCTATAATAATAGTGTGAAAGGCTACATAAATGTATATCTAATATTCTAATTATAAGATATAACTGCTTATTAAATAAATCTAAACAAAATCTACTATTTTCTGTTATATAAATAAAGTGTATAGCGTAGTCTACTATAGAATAAAATCCTGTGTCTACGTCCCAAATAAATTCTCCTAAACTTAAACCAAGACTTCTTGCAAAACTTTCTGGATATGTATAATTATTACGATTATCAGACATTAACAGCGTAGTAGAATTATTTTAAAACCTTATGTTGTAAAAATCCTACTCGGTACTCTCCCTCTCTTATATGTAAACTTATAATGTTACCGTGTATCCATAATTATGTAATAAGATTACCCCTTTTATACTCTTTTTTTTTTTTTTACTCTGTTCATCTCTTCTTCCCGATTTTTGATAGACATGAATCTATTCTTAACTCTTTTTTCTTTAACCTCACCCCGGCCATGGTTAAGTTCACATACCACTCGGTTTATCTTAACCAGCTTTTTCCTAGGAATTTACAGGTTAATCCATCAAAATTGTTAAGAAATTGGAAAGATAACCATATACTAAGAGTAGTTTTTTAACAATTTACAGAATAACAAAACTATACATAATAAAACATAAAGGAAATCAAAACATAGGGGTAATATCTTAGAACATAACATAGATAAACATAGTAACTTACATGTTTACAAGAGATGGGATTTCCCTTTCGGGAAACCCGAAAAGATTTGACTGAACTTCTGAATTGAAAAACGATCAACTCCTAAGCATACAAACTTTATTTATTTTACAAGCTTAGAAGAATAAGTACTAGGGTATTCATAAAGGGGATATTTTACAAGGTGGTTTTAGAAATGGTTTTCGGGTTTCCCGAAAGGGAAATCCCATCTCTTGTAAACATGTAAGTTACTATGTTTATCTATGTTATGTTCTAAGATATTACCCCTATGTTTTGATTTCCTTTATGTTTTATTATGTATAGTTTTGTTATTCTGTAAATTGTTAAAAAACTACTCTTAGTATATGGTTATCTTTCCAATTTCTTAACAATTTTGATGGATTAACCTGTAAATTCCTAGGAAAAAGCTGGTTAAGATAAACCGAGTGGTATGTGAACTTAACCATGGCCGGGGTGAGGTTAAAGAAAAAAGAGTTAAGAATAGATTCATGTCTATCAAAAATCGGGAAGAAGAGATGAACAGAGTAAAAGAAAAAAAAAAGAGTATAAAAGGGGTAATCTTATTACATAATTATGGATACACGGTAACATTATAAGTTTACATATAAGAGAGGGAGAGTACCGAGTAGGATTTTTACAACATAAGGTTTTAAAATAATTCTACTACGCTGTTAATGTCTGATAATCGTAATAATTATACATATCCAGAAAGTTTTGCAAGAAGTCTTGGTTTAAGTTTAGGAGAATTTATTTGGGACGTAGACACAGGATTTTATTCTATAGTAGACTACGCTATACACTTTATTTATATAACAGAAAATAGTAGATTTTGTTTAGATTTATTTAATAAGCAGTTATATCTTATAATTAGAATATTAGATATACATTTATCTAGCCTTTCACACTATTATTATAGACGATAGTATCTTAGAACATAGTATATATCTTAGAACATAGTATAATTTTCTATTCATATCTATATTATATATATTTTCTCTATTATTTTATTTTCCCTTTATTTTGGTATAATAGATTATTTCCATTATTCATTTCATATATATATATATATATATATATATATATATATATATATATATATATATATATATATATATATAGTGGTTTTGGCAGAGTGGTGTTTGGCAAAGGAAAAAGGTTGCATTTTATGGTGTGCACTTGTACTATGAAGTTAAATATTCCAAATGTAAATTGGATTTTAAATATATATATATATATATATATATATATATATATATATATATATATATATTTATATTTGATCAATTTTTTACAAAAATATAAAGATTTGACCGAAGCTACTGAATTTAGCTAAATTTGTAATTAATCACCTACCTCCACGTATATATTGAGTTGGTATAAATATAGTTGTTAAGTGTTAGTAACTTAATTTTGAATTTATTTTTAATACATATTTAATATTTTTTTTAATAAAATATAAAGTTTGGATTAATGTTATTGGGTTCAATTTAACTCGTAGCTAATCGTCTAGCTTTAGGTGTGATATCAGGTAATTAAATTGCTATTAACATTATACGTAAATCGCTTTTAAATTTAAAATAAAACGTATAACTCATGAAACACGAATTAAATTACAAATATAAGGAGAATATACAAAATTAAAAGATCTAAGAAAACAGATTACATATAATATTACTTAAATTTGATCACTTATGAAAAAATAAAAGGAGATATTTAGATAGGTCCAACCAATCTAAATAAATGTATAACTCATTAAAATTACTATAATCCACTTGAAGATTCATCATCAGTCATCAATAGAGAGAAAAGAGTCCATAGCGCTATTACGCGCCCCTCCCCTGCCCCTTCATCTCCCAAAGTCAATGTACCCTTTAACTTACTCACCTTTGTTTGACCATCCTCATATTCTGTTGGTCCTTTCTCTTTTGTCTTTGTTATAAAAATGTTTAATTAGTTTTTTAGTAGTAATAGGATTATATATATTAGTTAGTAAGCATTATCACATAGCATTGCGTCACCAAAGGTGACATAGTTGCTAGACAACCCTGCATACGAAATAGTATCACTAGTTTTTTTGGTTGCCTATGATTCTAAGCATATTATAAATAGAAATAAAATGTTATTTTGAATGCTTGCTTTCCCGCTCATGTCCATGATAAGCATTTGTTTTACAAAAATTAGCTGTGCTACAAACAATTTTATTTTTTCGGCATATATATTTTTTCTTGATTTTTTGCTTCCTTTACTAGTGCATCTGCAATTGCATTTCCTTTCATGAAATTATGTCGTAGTAGTAGGCCTTTCTCCTGGTGCAGTAATAACCTGCAAGAGTGTGTTGAGTTAGATAATGTGACATGACCATCGTTGATAGTGTTTATTACTTCCGTTGAGTCTATTTCTATCTCCGGATGAAATAGGTTGAGCTTGTGTGCCAGTTGTAGTCCTTCTTATAGTGCCTTCAATTCAATATGTAGAGGGAATAGACCATGACAGAATTTCTGAAATCATAGTATCCATTTGCTAGTGTTGTCCCTGAAAACACCACCTATGCCACTTCTTAATTTTTCAAAGGCCTCGTCTATATTAAGTTTTGTTCAACCTATTTTGGGAGGAGTGGTGCCATTTAATATGAATTTTTTTGGTGGTTTGGATGGTTGCAGTGTTTGAAGTCATGAAGTGAAATTCTAGGGATTGATTTAGAATTCTTTAGATATTAGGAGAGTGAGTTGTGTTGTTACAATTATTGCTATTTCTGTTAATCCATATCCCTCATATTATGAAGGAGAGTTGATGCCAATCAATATGAGGTGATCTAAAGTTTGTCCTATTGTCTTTAAGATGGAGCAACCAGTGTTAAATGGTTGGTATGGTGAGGTCCCTGATTCCTAGATTTTCCCAGAGGTTTTTCACAACGAGGCAACTTATGAAGATGTGGGTGATGGACTCTTCTTCATTATGGTATATAGGGCACTAGTTATTTATGTTAATGCCAATATGATGTAAATATTGGCACCAAAACATTTTATTGGGGAGGCATTGCCTAAAGAAGAATTTAATTTTTTTAGGGAATTTTAGCTTCCAAATCCGCATAAAGTCGTATTGATGGTTAGTCGTAATTTGTAGTAGCTTTAAGCAGAATTTACTTATGAAACCACCATTAGAGTTGAGGTTCCATATCAGGATGCCATTATTCCGAGTGTTTAAGGA
Source organism: Nicotiana benthamiana (assembly GCA_034376525.1). Taxonomy (NCBI): domain Eukaryota; kingdom Viridiplantae; phylum Streptophyta; class Magnoliopsida; order Solanales; family Solanaceae; genus Nicotiana; species Nicotiana benthamiana. The sequence goes on from CM067339.1 coordinate 177,318,748, forward strand.
AGTAGGAATTTGATTAATACTTGATTTAATATCCTTTGGGATTTGGAAGGATATCTTTGTAAGACCTCATTAGTTTTCAGAAATGATATCTTTAACCTTCATGGTTGCTTCTTCTTTTTTAAGGGACCTTCAATATATAAATATAAGAAAAATGGGTTCGAATCCAATTGGCGTACCAAAGACTAAGGTGCGAGTTTTTACTGGGTTGCCATGTGATACCTTTTAAACAAATTGATCACCCCTTAAGAATATTTTTCCAAATGAATAAAGTGTTGATTAATCGCTTGTTGTTGGCATATTTCTGAATAAGGAGTTTTGACCATAATATTGTAGCATTAGTCATGGCTCTCCACGCAAGGTTGCTTAAAGAAATTAAGTTCTTGTTTTTTGCTATTTTTAATCCTAGCCCCCCTTGGTCTTTTGTATTTGTAACATTGGACCAATTTATATAATGAATATTTTTTTATTCAGAGGTCGAGCCCCAAATAAAATTATGTTGAATACGGTCTATTTCCTTTAGAGTTTTTACTGGAAGGCAGGTATAATGCATAGCATGACTTGGAATTGAGTTGAGGATAGAGATTGCAAGTGTTGTTCTTCCAACAATGTTAAGGAACTTAGCTTTCTAGGAAGTTAATTTTCTTTGCATGTTATCAATTATAATCTGGTAATCTTTGTGAATTGGTTGATTATGGAGGATAAGATACCCTAGGTATTTTTCAAAGGAGCTGCTTTTTTTTATGTTGAAGGTATTAGTTACTTTCTTAGCTAGGTTAGGGGAACAGTTCTTCGAAAGGTTTATTTTGGATTTTTGAAGGTTAATATTTTGCCCTAAAAATTTGCAAAATAGAGCAAGGCTATTTTTATGGAGTTGTATGTTTTTTCATTAATTTTAGTCATCGGAGTAAGGTCATCCGCAAAAAATAATGTGATATACCTGGATTTCGAGTGCTTAGATGTATGGGAACCCATGGCAGATATCTACTTGATGGGATATAATACGGAAAAATATTTCCATACAAAGGATAAAAATGTAAGGAGATAGAGGGAAACCTTGCCTAATACCTCTGCTTGGGCTGAAGAATTCAATCACATAACCATTGACTAGGATAGATATATTACTTGTACAAATGCAGTTCATGATTAATATGGAGATGGATGTTGGAAAATTGAAGAATTTGAGGGTACGATAGATAAAAGACCACTTTAATCGATCAAAAGCCTTTTCTAAATCTAATTTCATAATCATATTTGACGTTTTTCCTTTTATTTTTTTAGTTGATTGATAATTTCTTGAACTATGGTTGAATTATCACTGGTTCTTTTTCCCTTAATAAAGCATAGTTGAAAAGGACTAATCAACTCATTTAAAACGGGCTTTATTCTATTGGAAATAATCTTAGTAATAATTTTGTATACAATATTGCAAAACCCTATAGGTCTAAAGTTCTTTAGATTATTTGCATTATGGATTTTTGGAATAAGGCATATATAAGTATAACTAATATTCTTTGGGAGGGAGCTATTCCTGAAAATTTGCATACAAAAGTTAATAACATATGGCCCCGCTATTTTTAATATTTTTGATAGAAGAATGGATGAATGACATCCGGCCCTGGTATTTGAAGGTTTTGAATGAGAAGATAGAATTTGTGACCTCAAAAGGCATTAGGGTATTATTCAGTTCCTTATATCAGTTTTTTGGAAAGCCGTAGGATCTTGGAAAATGCTCAACCAGTTAGTAGAATCATGAGATGTTATGAAACTGTTGAGGAAGTATATTTTTAGTATACTTTAGAATTTCTATGGGATCATTGATCTAGTTACCCTTGTCATTTTTAAAGAACGTGATTTTATTTTTCCTTTTGTTGTTAATAGCCATGATATGAAAAAATTTTGTATTAGCATCACCCTCTTGAATCCACGAGATTCTAGCTCGAAGTTACCAATAGTTATCTTCAATTTTAAGGAAATTATTGTATTTTATTTGTAAAGAACGCTCCAATTCTTGAAGGAATGTACCCTAAGGGTAATGCTTTGATTCCTGGATATCTTTTAGCCTAACAAGAATTCTTTTTTTCTTTCTAAATATATCACCAAAAGTATTATTTTTCCATTATTTGACATTATCAATAAAGGAGCTAGAAGATTCCTAATAGTTCAAGTTTCTCCAGTTTTCTTTGACTAGATTAGTAAAACTAGGGTGCCTACACCAATATGTTTCCAATCTAAAAGGCCTAGGCAAATCAGTGATTCATTTAGGTACTACTTTAAGAAGAAGCGGGTTATGGTCAGAGTGGAGTTTGGGCAAGTGTGTGACTGTAGCATTAAGAAAACAATTAATTCATTCATTATTAGCTAATATTTTGTCCAGTTTTTTCATAATAAGCCCATTATTTTTCTTTCTACAATTACTCTATGTGTATTTACACCCCTTATAGCCAAGATCAATGATGCCACATTTGTTGATGTAGCCCCATATCGCGGTTATGGTTAACAGTGTTACCCCCTAATTTTTCGTTTGAATCTAAGACATCATTAAAATCTCCAATGACAAGCCACGGACCCATATAATTATCATACATGTTGATAAGATTATCCCACATCTCGTTTCTATGACTAATCTTAATACTTGCGTAAGTAGAAGTAAATAACCAAGACTTGTGAGTGGGGATTACCTCTATGGTGGCACTGATCTCTTGATTTCTACACAAGAAACTGTGGAAATTCACAAGAGTATGGTTCTAGAGAATAACGAAACCACCTGATTGACCATTAGTCGGGATTTCAATCATGTTAGAGAATCTAAATGGATTACGGAGAGGCATGTGGTTGTCCATTCTTGTTTCTAAGAGTCTAACCATGCATGAGATGAGTGTCGATCATCTCCATAAAATGCATCCTGAAGTTATCACTGTTCCCCACCCCTCAACCCTCCCACCCTCCCCCCCCCCCCCCATATTCCAAATTATGAAAGAGATAGCCCTATTCATGTTGAGGTTCAAGTTGTAGAGGTCTCTATTCTCCTGTACGTTTGGTGCATGCACTGGGTTCCACCTCTAAAAGGGAACCAGTATCATGGCATGTTGCCCTACAGTTGGATCGACTGGAGGCTTATGTTCATTATGCACGTAAAGTGCCATTGGAATTCGAGTATTTTCCTCTACTCTTGCCTCTCCATGAATATGAATACCTTTATCACTTCTAGATTTGAATCTTCCACAATTAATTCTGGGATTAAGTTGATGGGCTTCGCTGCCTCTTCCATCATTTCCTCTTGGTGAAGTAAGTTTGTTGGTGCATGAGGGTGTGTTGGACTTTGGTGGGTAGGGGGTTGGATGTGTATGCTAGGCATTTGATGTTTTATATTGATTTTCATGTGAATCCCATATTGTGAAGATTGAGTTGATGTTGGTGGCAATTTTTGCAGTAAAGAATGGTAGATCCAATGGGTGAGCATTCTGGATTGGAACAAGGTGGGGTGGTAAATTCTATTCTCCCACCATTGCTTGTATTGCATTGAGGGGTAGGTTTGGTGCAATTGGGTGGAGGATGTTGTTCAACTAGAGATGGTTCATGTATTTGGTCATTGACAACCGTATTCCCTCCGAGATCAACAGTGCGAGGTAGTGAGATAGAGTACAATCATTGTCTCTTTCCCATTCAACATGATGTTGAAGGAGATGGCATGCCCCATCAAATTCAACTATACCAATGGTAGAAGTTGATGATTCTCCGGCATAGGTGGCTGAATGAATATTGTGGGAGTGTTGGTTATTTGTGAGTTGGTAGGTGTTAGGTTTGCCATTGTTTGTGACTAATTGAGGCGGGTAATTTGTAGGATCCTGTAACGTCTCCTGTTGGAGGTGGGAAGTCTTGGAATTTTTTGGTAAGGGAGTAGAACTTATAAAGGAGTTTGAAGTGTTAATGTTTCCTTGGTAATTTACAGAATCGGCTTCAATGATTGTATAATCCCTTTGCATGTTATTTGTAAGGGATAGCATACAAGTTTGGGAGTAGATTAGTTTTGAGTACGTGTTTATTGGCATTGGCCATGTGGAGTGAGACTTTGTCTTTATATGACAGGTATTGTTTATCATTAGTGGCATGCATGGGATAACTATGGTCGTTAGTAAAGTTGTTTAGTGTGTTATGGTTCTTATTAGTAGGAAGGTTACTTGGTTCTTTAGTATTATAGGAAGTGTAATTCATGTTGTTGTACACGTGTCCTGATGAGTTATTTTTTCCAAATAAATTATTTGTTAATAATTATTATTTATTATATTACCGGATATCTAGTTTTTGGTTTCATTCAAAATCGTGTCCTGCTCCATCAGAGGCAAAAACTGATTTTTGACAGTGGTGTGGACTTCTTTCGTGGATTTATTTTCTGGATTGTTTATTTTTCTTCCAGGTCTATTATCCCCCAACTGGTTCAGACTTTGATGAGCTTTGTAGTTAAGAGTTTGAGAGATTAGAAACTTACCCATAGTAGCATCAAAGATGTTGACACTAATACCTATTTTTGCCGGAGATTCTTTGGTTTGTTCATCAAGAAATTTTTCTTCCCTTTGTTGAAGATGATCGTCTTCCTCTCCTCCTTGGTTATAGATTGTTGCTCTTGCATGGAGCTGTCTTCACCTTTTTATTTTTCCTCCGGCTTTCTTGATATTGAAGTTGTTATTTGCAGCTTTATTTTGTTGCATTGTCCAATAGAGTGGCCAAGATTACCACAGTTTAGGAATAAAAGTCTTTCATACATAAAATTTGTTGTTTATGAGAACCAATTCACACGTTGGATTTAACATGTTTGTGTAGTGGTAACTCTACACAGATTCTTGCGTAGCACCCTCATAGAGTTATTGATGTGCAAGCATCAACCTTGAGTAGTCATCCAATTGTAATACCCATGTTTTTAGTATTTCTTTTGTCGTAAAACTCTGTGGGTAGTTGTGGCAGGCATACCTAAATGACAGTAAGAGTTTGTCTCGCTTTTGAAGGTACAAAGTTGGGCTCCCAGTGTTGCATTGATAAGAAATGTCCAAAGATGAACCAAACACCCTTTTGTAAAGCATTTATGATATTTTCTTCTTTATTAAATCTCACAGTGTAGTAGTACTCACCAAGATCAATTAGAGGAAAAGCTTTTGTAGGCTTCCAAATATCAGATAATTTTCGTTTAAGAATTTGGTGTAGGATTTTTTTTCCTTGAAGTTTGATTATAACCGAAAACCTCTTGGGGTAGTAGATTTGTTTTTTGTCTTCCCTAGTCATTGGGATTGAGTATTCATTCTCCCGTGGTTTAGGAGTATTTTCCCCTTCTTCCTCGATAGTATCAATAGCCATGGGCAGTAAATATAGAAGAGGCGAGGATATTGAGAAGTTTCTCTCTTGTTCATTAGTTAGAAGTTTGTACTCAAAGGATATTGGTTCATTTACCTGAGTGATATTGATATATGGTGGTTTTAGAGGTAGTTCCTCTAGGGTAGTGATTGGTTCCATTTAGTAGCCGGTGTGGGATTGAATTGTTGGTTAAACGGGAGTGGTGTTTTCTAGTGCAAGGTAGAGATTATCTCTCTATGGAAGAGTTGTTCGAATATTAACACCCGAAATATTTAATTATTGAGGTACTAAAATACATTTACATTATTGTTACTTAACTTATCTGGACCAATTTCTATGTCCCAAACAATATTATTTTATCGTGTTTAAATTATAAATTAAAGTTATATATATATATATATATATATATATATATATATATATATTTTAAATGTTTGAGTGTAATTTTTATGTAAAAAAATATGTTTACCCTTAAAATCGATAACAATTAAACTTATAAATGGTTTTAACGATATGTAATTTCACTTGATACAAAACGATGAATATAAAAATTAATAATAGAAGTTACAGTAAAATAAAGCAAACCAATGTGATGAACAATAATGGCCCTCGAGGTGATTACCCTCGGACCAACTAAACAAACTATTGAAAGTATGAACTGGACAACAGAGCTTGCAAGAGATGAAAATGTAGTATATATCTTTGATATACGTCAATATAAGATGATTACCACTGGTTAAGACCCTCTTTATATAGTAGATGAATCATATTCACGGTATAATTCTAATTACATAAGAAAATCCTATGATTAGTAAAATAACCGTTCTTGATTTGATCTGTTCCGAGATTTCTGCCATGATCTGACCCTTGATCCATCCCCTTGTCTTGGTTAATCAGTAAAATCGGGTGTGAAACATATAATCCCCTCATTTTTTAGAATTTAATGACAAGAAACGAATTGAGTTTTGAAGTCAGACCTTGGCTTACCATGATGTAAGCATTGTGATGCAAGCGACCGAGGTGATTGAAACGTCCCATCAGTTTAATTTCCAAAGAATTTAAGGTACGTCAGTTGCCGGTTGTGCACTAGCAATTTTGAACCATCGCCGTGAAATCAATAAATAGGCCTTTTTTTGCATTTGAAACTTTACTTTTAATCTATTCTACTCTAATCTTTAAAGCTCTTTGCATTCTTCAAGTTCTTCATCTGCAAATCTTCAAGCTTTATTGCTAACCTATTTTTAAAACGCCAGATATCCTAACCCTTTTTCTTCCTCATTATCAAAAATGGCTAAGACCTCTACAATTGTCCCTCGCAAAGAAACAACCTCTTCATCAAAGTCCGTCGGCGTCATAGCCGCGACGGAACATCCCCTTGCGGACTTTGTTTCGACGAAATGTGCCACTGGTGCAGATTTCAAGGTGGAGAACACACCCTCGACACCGGGCCGATGCGAACCCATGTCGAGGTACATGTGTATGATCACTGAGTGTCTCCTCCAGAAGGTGAAACAGGAGTGCAACTGGGTAGGCAAGGATGTAGTAGTGCCTAGCCCCGAAGAATCCATCACAACTTACAAGGAGGGTATCTGAGTGTCTATACCTACGCATTCACAATACGTCCCCCAAACCCTATCATTGTTGCCTTTTGAAAGAGGTACATTGCCACCTTGGCCCAAATCTACCCGTTGTTTTGGAGGATCGTGATCCTCTCGGATTCTTTGTAAGCAAGATCAGGGGGCATCTATTTACCCTCGATCACCTCATGCGTCTCTACGACTCCCAGATTTATCGGTGAGGCATGATCAAGCTTTATTGTTGAGCCACCAAACCCTCGTTTGCGAGCATAGATGAGACTTGAGTCTGAGGTTGTATGGGAAGGTTTGTCCCAATAAAGACTTCGGATCTAATCCCCATCGGAGATATGCCTTCCCCTGAAAAGTGGAACATGAAACGTAAGTATTGCTTAGCCTTTTGAATATCTAGTTTTGCCATCCTGCTTTCTTGTCTTCCCCTTATATAATTTTTTTTGTTACAGCTAAGGTTGTTGTATCGAAATTGATCCCCGACCTGAGTTAATGGTCGAGGGATTGGTGTCACAAAGAACTTATTCCGAGCATGCTTGGATGGAGTTATCGAAGGGCCAATGGGAGCCCGTAACCACGGTAATCCTCTTTCCTTAAAAAGGTTTTCATTCAGGCTTTGATATTATACTTACCATCTTCTTCATTTTGTAGGCCTGGGGAAGTATGTGCCGATGAGGCCCCGTTCTGCTAAAAAAGAGGCACTCCTATCCCCATCTGCCCCAAAGCAGGGCAAAAAGAAGAATAGGAAAGAGGATCCGAGTTCTCCAGGCCCAAAAAAGAAGAGGTCGTCCAGGAGGCCTCACAAGCCTGAGGATAATATCATCCACATATCTCTGGAGTTCGTCCAACAGGTAATGCATGAGATCAAAGACGAAGAAGATGAAGAAGAAGAAGGCTATATTGGTGACTTATGTATGAGCTAGCACTAGGGTTCAAAGAACCATTGGGCAGGCAGGAGCTGCAGATGGTTTGCCCCAAGCTGATGAGCTCAAACCGAAAAGAGTCAATGATGCTTCATCTCGAAGTAGGGAGGCTACTGAAGGGGCGGTCTAGGTTGGCGCAAAAACTGAGTTCGCGGTTCCCTGAAATAAAGACGATATCTCTAAAGGCCCACTTGGGGAAATGGTGATCAAGGACTCCTTCTCATTTTGTCCAGTTCCAGATTCGATGATACGTGATGCTAATGCGGCAGAGACTTATCACGAAGAAGGGACCCACGGAAAGGAAGATATTTTCCATGGCTATTTTGTTGATGTGGAATATGTCACCAGTTTGGGTGATTTGGAAGTGCCAAGGAAGAGCTAGAATGAGGATTCCTCGAGCTATACACTGACCATCCAATTTACAGCTCCCAGTTTTGACCCTGATCGAAAGCGGGCCTCGTATCATCTCGATCCTGAAAATACACAAGTTTTCTCTGCCCTCATAGGGGTGGAAAGTTATCTTTGATGCTTGGTCACTAAAGAGGACCAAGCAAAAATGAATGTAGTGGACGTTTCCTGTTTGTTTAATGAGGCCCGGCACACTATGAATCGGGTAAGTTTAAGGACCTTTATCATTTTATGTCTTTGAATTGTAGGTATCTCTAACATTTTCTTCCTTTTTTGCAGGCTTCAATATTGCACCACGAGGCCTTTCTCCGAATTCTAGAGAATGCAAGGTCAAGGTCCTGGACCTCATGGAGAAATGTGATACTTATAAGATTCTTAGTGAGAAGCTTCAGGTAAACCAAGTAGAGGCTCTAGATGAGCGTGCTGAGATGGCCGGACATGTATTTCGAGTTCTTCATGATAGTGAGGCCAAGTTGGAGATAACGACTAACGATCCAATTCTGCAGGTCCGACAAAGGCTTGAATAGATCGAGGACTTCCAAAGGCAAATAGATAAAGTGCGAGCTGAGGCTGAAGACTTCAAGAGATGCATGGATATTCTGGCCGCACAGAAGGAAGCCATTCTAGCAGAGTTGGATTCGACCAAGTCACAACTTCGACATATAAAAGAGAGCGCTTCGGTTCAGGCGAAGAAGGTCGAAGAGCTCGAGTACAATTTAGCAAGCTTGGTCAAAGAGCTCGAGGCTGCCAGATCTAAAGTAGCCGCTGCAATAGGCTATTGTGTCCCAATACAAAATCGATGGCAAAGCCACTCTTGAGAAGGCCAAGGTCACGGTGATCATTCGAAGTGGTAGGCTTGAAGGGAAGCTCTCGAGGGGATCATTGCCCAAAATTTCAAGATATCTGCCGAACTTGATATCGCCAAGGATGAAGAAGCAAAGGTTTGGAAGCTAGTATTTCCTGAGAAAGATTCCGAGAATGAGAGCGGATCTGGTAGAGAAGACTCCAATAGTGAAGAAGCTTCCTCTGATAGTGAATGTGCTGCTTAGGCCTAGTAATTTTTTTTTGTTTTGAGGCCGATCGACCTTTGTAAAGAATTTTTTATCAGGCCTTGTGGACCTTGTAAGAAAAAACATCAATATATATATATATATATATATATATATATATATATATATATATATATATATATATATATATATATATATATATATATATATATATATATATATATATATATATATATATAATTCCTCTCCTTTCTGAATCTGTCATCTTTTCCCTTATCTTGTCTTCATTATTTTTATTTTATTGATGCCTTATGAAATTGCATTCATAGGTTTGAGGCTTAGGCAATTTGGACTGAAATCGAACTTTGTCGAGTGAGTGCTTCCTTGAAATCGAAGTAGGGTAATCCTTAGGTTTTAATTAACTGAGGATGATACTTCAAACTTAAAACAAAAAATGGACCTTAGGCTTCTGTATTAGGCCGACGTGGCCTTAGTAAAAAGATTGCTTTCCCCCTTTTTGGCTTAAAAGTTTCATTGTTAATTATGCAAAACTTGTTATGCCTTAGCACGATATAGGAAATTGTTCGAGAGTTAGAGCAATTTTGTATTCATTAGGGTTCTCGTGGCTTGATATTATCGAAGCCCTTTATGATTTTGTCGAGGGTAGCCTTTTTAACCAATTTATAAGAATATTTGAAGGCCTATTTTATTATGGAATTTGGACATCTCCGAACAATGTTTGTTCGGCCGTAGCCTTTTTAGTTTGGGACTTGACTCTTGGGATTTTTTCCCGTTATACTTTGAGCTTGTTCGAAGTGTCAGTCCCTGAGTGGGGTGGACGTGGCCTATAAAAATGACGATTTCCTTTTTAAGGTCTTATGATCTTGAAGCTTTAATAATTCTATCTTGCCTATTTTCGAACGATAGTCATTGATGTGGGGGTTAATTTTGCGAACTTTAGTTGTGATCGGCCCTTAAGCTTGTTTATAAAATAGATCAGGCATATGAAATTGTAAAGTAAAATTTCTCTAAGGCATAATATATTTGGCAAGGAAAAATACTTCTCTTAATGGATGATTATACATGAGCACATGTTTGACGTAAGGGCTTGAGCAACCTATGTGGGCACGACTTATTCAACCGTTTGGCCTTTACAAAATTTACCTATCGAGACCCTACCGTCACAAAGTAACTTCCTTGCAACAAATTTGTCATTCGAGGGTAATGCCTCCCAGTATTCGAGGTTGATTGTAAAGAAGCCTCGGATACCATTGAACCGTTATAAGTTAGGACGAGCAATGGTTGCCTCGTTAAAAACCTTGTCGGAAAACCCTTTTGGGACAAAACCGATCTAAGGAAAAGGAGTACAACGCGTGCCTTCAAACCTAAAGTCTTCGTGTTGAGGAGTCCATTACTGTCTCTTGTCGATCATTTGTAGGAGTTAATTTAAAATATAAATGAAAATGGATAAGGTCTTACCTTAGCAGTAGTATAGTTTTACGTGCGATATATTCCAATTGCTCAGTAATTATTCATTGTACCAAGCTTGTAGGACCCTTTTCCGATAATTTCGAGAACCTAGTACAGTCCTTCCCAGTTTGTTCCGTCATTTGGATTTCGAGTGTTGAGAGTAACTTTCTTAGCACCAAGTCCCCAACGTTTAAATGTCGAAGATTGGATCTTCGATTGTAGTACCTATCGACACGCTGTTTTTGAGTGGCCAATCGAACAAGGGTAGCTTCATGTCTTTCGTCCAATAATTATAAACTCGTATTCATGGCCTCATTATTTAACTCTTCTATTATGTATCAAAACCTAATGTTGGGTTCCTCTACTTTGATTGGATTAATTCTTCGGTGCTATAGACTAACGAGAACAGTGTTACTCCGGTATTAGATTTTGACGTCGAGCAGTATGCATATAGAACCTTGGCAATATCTCTTTACACTTCTCTTTAGCGTTGGTCAACCTCTTCTTAAGGTTTTGAATGATAGTTTTGTTGTTCGATTCGGCCTATGCGTTTCCACTGGGATGATAAGGTGTCGATAGGATTCTTTTGATTTTTTGATCCTCGAAAAACTTAGTCACTTTGCTTCCGTTAAATTTCTTTCCATTATCGCATAAAATCTCAGAGGGTATCCTGAATCGACATATGATGTGGTTGCATATGAAGTCTATGAATTCTTTTTCTCTGACTTTCTCGAAAGCCTATGCTTCAACCCACTTAGAAAAATAATCGATCATAAATAAAGTAAACTGAACTTTACATGGGACCAATGGAAGGGGGATGATAATGTACATCCCTCACTTCATGAACAACCATATGGATAAGATCGAGTAGAGTAGCTCTTGGGCAGGTGAATTATTGGTGCATACCCTTGATATGTTTTGCACTTTCGGACGAACTCTTTGGTATCATTTTCCATATCAGCACAATAGTAGCCTGCTTTGATAACTTTGTGAACCAGTGATTCGGCGCCAGAATGGTTCCCACAAGTGCCTTCATGAATCTATCGCAGGACGTAGTCGGTGTCTCCTGGTACCAAACATAGAGCCAATGTCCCATCTAACATCCTCTAGAATAGTATTTCATCGTTGGCCAAAGTGAATTGTGGGCCTTTGTGCACAGAGCTCTCGACTCCTTTGGATTTGATGGGAGCTCCATTCTTTAAGTAATCTATGTATTTGTTTCTCCAATCCTAATTCAAACTTGTAGAGCTTATTTCAGCGTGGCCTTCTTCAATTATTGATCTCGAGAGTTGTATCCCTGAGTTAAGTTCGTCATCCTCGCCCGATAACCCCAATTTTGCAAGGGTGTCGGCCTCGTTTTCTGTTCCCGAGGTATGTGTTGTAATGTCCATTCTTTAAATAGATGCAAAGTTACATGTAGCTTGTCCAAGTATCTCTGCATTCGATCTTCTCGGACTTTGAAAGTTCCACAAGTAGGGAATCACATTTGGCCTCAATGACCTCTGCTCCCAAGCTTTTATCCAGCTCGAGAGCAGCAACCATGGCCTCATACTCGGCCTCAGTGTTAGTTAACTCAGAATTTTTGATAGATTGTCTAATTATGTTATCCGTAGGTGGCTTTAAAACAATGCCTATCCCGGACCCTTTCACATTTGAACCGCCGACTGTAAAGAGAGTCCAGACCCCCGATGATGTACCTGATTTCAATAATAATTCCTTTTTGACCTCGGGAAAGAGGGCTGGTGTGAAGTCGGCCATGAAGTCCACTAAGATTTGAGATTTGATGGCCGTTTAGGATTGATATTTGATATCATACCCGCTGATCTCGACGGCACATTTGTCCGGTCGACCCAAAAGTTTGGGTTTGTGAAAAATATTGTGAAGTGGATAGTTAGTCACAACACAAATTGGGTGACATTGGAAATATGGTTTTAATTTCCTAGAGGTTCTTGTTAAAGCAAGCGCTAATTTTTTTAAGTGTGGGTATTGGGTCTATCCCTCTGATCGGAGCCAACCCTTCACCACTATAGAGTGGCAAGAGCTGTCGATGCAGCTTTTACCCGAGAAGGTTGGGATCGAATATACATAGAGCTAATATAATGTTTGGAGTTAGATTCCTATCTAACCTAGCAATGTGTAGTGTTCTTAATTGCACTTCCAATCATTCTTGTTTGTTTGTTACTTCTAATTTAATACTAATGATGCACGAAATTAAGCTAAGTAGATATTTTTGTAGGATTTTCTAAATGTGTAAAGAGGCACTACGAAAGTTACTTACTCCTAGGTGAGTATCTAAGGGATCTAGAGCTTAGGGCAATAATGTTATAGTTTGGATCGTGATATAGCCAATGCACGAAGCTACTCACTCTACACCTCTCAATAGTAAGAGTGACCTTGCCCTAATTGGCTTTCTCAAGCTCAATTAGGTGTTCAATTTCTACAAGCAATATTGGCTCAAGTCGGGTATTACTATCTCTAGGTTTAAACCCTTTGATTGAGGTTATCAAACAATTTCTTGTTGGCCTGAATTTCCTAGAAGCTCTCTTTCTCAAGAAGAGCGTGAGTAAAGAGGCATAAATTAGTATTTTCAACCACTAATTCAATATAGAAAGCATAAATAAGGCCAAATATCAATCATACATAAACATCTAAGCCCTAAAATAAAAGACCCATTAAATATCTATACTAGGATTGAACCACAACACTAGCTAATGGGTTAGCTACACATAATCGAAGAAGAAATCATAGATTGAGATGAAGAATAATCCATAATTGTAATTGCAAGATAAGAGTCTAAGATTAATTGCTAAATAAGCTACAAAATTACTCAAAATAGACAAAAGTCGGCGTTCACGTGCTCAACTAACATAAGATGACCTAAAAATTTTAAAAAGTAGTATTTATACACAACTAAATTTTTCAGATACAAAATGCTCCTGGCGGAGGTACCGCTGACCGCGAAAAGTGGAACGTTGCAGCGGTGAGTGTACTGCAGCCATGTAAAATCAACCACAGACCGCGGTCTTCTAGTTTTAGCCTTAACTTTGGCTCTCTAAATCTCATTTTTCACAGACCGCGAAAAAAGGACCGCGGTCGTGGTGGGTCTTCTGCGTCCACTGTGGATTTTCAGATGTAGCGCTGCCATGTAATTTGCTTCCTCAAAGTCCTCATGTGATTTAGGTTGCACACCCTCAACCAATTTACTTTCTTAGTTTGGCTTTCGGCGAACATCTTTGTCAGCACATTGATATTTGTAGCAAGTCTAGTAATCACCTGATCTCTCTATTGATTTTCCTTGATCATGTTGCTCAAGGAAGGAGAACCATAAGTAATTCCACCTGTGGTGTCCTCGGAATGCCATTCTGCTTTGCCATTTTGTCAAGTATCAGTGTCACCTTTGCAAATGATTTGTCCATGAAAGTCCGGCAGCTGCATTCTTGGCTATAGATTGGTTCATAGGACCCAAGCCCATATAGAATTTTTCCAACAAGATAGAATCTGGAAAATCATAGTTGGGAGACCTCACCAGATATAACTTAAAACATTCCCATGCCTCATGTAGATGTTCTCCTGTTGCTTGATTGAAAAATAATATTTTATCCAGGAGCTCAGACTGCTTACTTTGCGGGAACCATTTACACAAGAATGCTCATACAAGTTCGGGCCAAGAATAAATGGAGTTCGCTGGCAAATTTTGAAGCATTTACTTGCGTCCCCAGCTAGAGAATACTTGAAGCATCTCAACCTTAGGGCATAATCAGAGACATTATTCTACTTATGCATCGCACACACACCTAAGAAGTTTCTAAGATGTTTGTCGGATCATCATCAGTGGAATTTCTGAAAAACCCCTCCGCTTTGAGCATAAGGATTAAACCATGTTCCACCTTGAAAGTTGCAGCACCAACAGTCGGAGGTACAATAGCATTCGTATCCTTAATGTACTCTTCAATGTCCGCAAAAGGATTTTCTCCCATTTTTGCCTCTACGTCATCACCATATTCGTACATGTTTTCCTATCAACACCAAACAAAGCAAGCAAAGTGTGATGGTATAGAATAAGATGTAAAGTAAATCATACACTAATTAGTAATTTCAAAACTGTATTCCCCGGCAACGGCACCAAAATTTGATACGCTCAAATTACACTTTAATAAATAGTGTAAGGTAGTCAGTGTCAAATATAATAACCCAACAAGCTTGGGGTCGAATCCCACAAGGAATAGGTGTGAAAAGCTACTTAATTAGTGTATCACTTGACTTATATCTTAATTCTACCTGGTTAATTGTAACAAGAGTATGGTATAATTGTGATTTGAAGAAATAACTAATGTTGAGATTTAGAATGTAATTAATTGGATTAAAGAAACCAAGATTGTGTCCCCTTCAATGGAATGTAATGTAACCGGTGTTAATGTGATATATTTCTAATGGAAGGTCCTTTATGATGTGCAAATGATTTCTAATTGACTACCCAATATTTTCCAAAAGTTGGGTAGTATTTCCTCTTTATGATTTTTTTCAAATACAAAAGAGTTGCAATTAAGAACAATTAATATATGCCAAATAAAACCCACTTATTCCTAAGTGATTCTATTAAACAAGGGTTAACGCCTTGAGTCTTTGATATTTACTCCTTCCAAATTCTAACCCACTTTTCCAAGCAAAGCAAGAATTTAATGGCACATGTTAATATTTGCAACTACCAACAATAAATGAAGAATGGGGAGTAAATGAACATCAACCAACCATATATATATATATATATATATATATATATATATATATATATATATATATATATATATATATATATATATATATATATATATATATATATATATATATATATATATATATTCAATGGTAAACACCTGTTAACATTGCACCCATTTAGGGTCCATAACCTTAATATTTAAAGTTAGCTACTCATGCTAAAATACAAAATGAAGAGAATATATAATTTCATAAAGCTTACAAAGTGAAAGATTCTTCAACCAAAAGCTTCCAAAAGTGAAGAATATTAAAGCCTCGTATTCTAGCTCCCAAATTCAGACCAGATGAGCCCACAAAATCACAATAAATCTATTTATAGAGGCTAAAAGTCGAGATAAAAAACGGACAAAAGTGCCCCTCCGGTATGCGGCCGCATTTCTGTTGCAAATCAGACATGTGGTCTGCATTCTCTACATGCCCATCACATTGCAGAACCCTAGTTTCCTTCGCATTGTGGGTTTGCAGTCCGCATTCTAAATATGCAATTGCATTTCGCATCGCATTTTTCACATCCAGCACTTCTCTTCGTGAGCTTACGGTCCATTATGCGGTCCGCAAACCTGTTATGCGATCGCATTTCTTGCACCGGATTTTGGCTAACTTTCTGTTTTGAATTTCGATCATTTGCACAGTTATGCGGCTCGCATGTGGGTTTTGCGATTGCATAATGCATTGCGTAGTCACATTTGAGCTACATTTTCTCTTTTCTTGTCTTTATGCCTTCATTTCCATGCTCTTGGATCTTTAAACCTCATGTACTGCAAAAACACTAAAACTATATAAGTAAAGGAGATAATTGCATTCAAAACAAGCTAAAATCTGAGCAATTAGTATTGAAATGTGCCAAAATTCTCCGGCACATCATAAATCACCGCGGACCATGATTGTGAAGTTCAGAAGGACTACAGTTTCAAGACCATCCGGACCACAAAAAATGCTCCATGATAGTGGTAATCCACCGCTGATCGTGAAAAAGGCACCGTAGCAGCGGTTGAAACTTCAGAGAACCTCCATTTTGGACCTCTTAGCACCGCTGACCGCGATCAAATTCCGCCTCCGCGGTAAGACCACCACGACCGTGAAAAATGGAGCACGACAGCGGTCCAAACATTAGAGAATGTCAAATTCTTCCAGCTTAGGCCTGCACTGCATAAAACATCCATATACATATCTCACAACTAGTTAGAGCAAAAACAAATCCTACACTAAGAAGAAAATTAAAGAAAAACAAGAAGAAAACCACATGGGTTAACTCCAAAGAAGCGTCTGATTTAACGTCGCGGCACAACGCAGGTTACCATCAATCATTTGAGATGGATCATTACTTCTACGAGGTTGTCATCAAACTTTCCAAGATAGTGCTAGACTCTGTGCTCATTAACTCTGAAGATATCACCATTTTTGTTTTTCAAATCAACAGCACCAAACGGAGTCACAAGCACTACCTCAAAAGGTCCACTACATTTTGACTTAAGTTTTCCCGGAAACTGTCGTAACCGGGAATTGAACAAGAGAATCAAATCAACCACATTAAACTCCTTGCCGCGAGCATACTTTTCATGTAAGTACTTCATCTTGTCCTTATACAAGGACAACCTGGAGTAGGCATAAAATCGAATCTCATTAAACTACTCCACCCGAAGATTTGCTGCCATATCCCATTCAATATTTTACTTCCTCAAAGACCACATGACCTTGTGCTTTAACTCAACTGGTAGATGGAAAGCTTTCCCAAATACTAATCGGTACAAAGACATTCCAATCGGAGTCTTGTGAGCAGTCTTATAAGCCCACGGAGCATCATCCAATTTCTTTGACCAACGCGTCCTATTTTCATTGACCGTCTTTGATAATAAGTTGTTGATCTTCCTGTTGGAGACCTCAACTTGCCCACTATCTTGAGGATGGTAAGGGGTAGAAACATTGTGATTGACATCATACTTTGCAAGCAAAGTGTCAAATACCTTATTGCAAAAATGAGACCCTCCATCACTAATGATGTCTCTAAGAGTGCCAAACCGAGTAAAGATACTCTTCTTCAGAAAAGCCACAACACTTCGAGCCTCATTGTTGGGTAAATCCGCGGCCTCAACCCACTTTGAAACATAATCATTGCCTACCAAAATGTACGTGCTACCACAAGAACTTACAAACGGACCCATGAAATCATTGCCCCACACATCAATATGCCAACCTCAAGAATGGTGGTGAGAGGTATCTCATCCTTATTTGAAATTCCACCTGCTCTTTGACACTCATCACATTTCTTTACAGGTTTACTTGTATCTTTGTACAATGTAGGCCAATAAAAACCACAATGAAGCACTTTTGAATATGTCCTTTCCCTACCATGATGACCACCGTAGGGAGAGGAATGACAAGCATCCGAAATACTTATTTGTTCCTCCTCTGGAACACATCTCCGGATCATTCCATCATTATAGATTTTGAACAAGTAAGGCTCATCCCAATTGTAGTCCAAGTTATCCTATTTAAGCTTATTCATTTGGTAAGAAGAGAGCTCACACGGAGCAATACCGATCACAAGAAAGTTGGCAAAATCCGCAACCAAGGCATGTTTTTCATAGATACGGAGAGGAGTTGCTCTTCAGGGAATGAATCATTAATTTCAAGGCCATCACAAGGCCTCCTCTTCTCCTCCAAGCGGGAAAAGTGGTCCGCCACTTGATTTTCACAACCTTTCTGATCTACAGTCTCGAGGTTAAACTCTTGAAGCAATAAAACTTATCTCATCAATTGAGCTTTGGAATCCTTATTTGTTATCAAGTTGCGGAGTGTTGCATGGTCGAAATGAACTATCACCTTGGCACCCATGAGATAACGCCTAAACTTCTCCATTGTGACCACAATTGCCAACAACTCTTTTTCTGTCACCGTGTAATTCACTTGAGCATCATTCATTATTTTGCTTACATAATACACAGGGTGAAACATCTTGTTCACTCTTTGACCCAAGATCGCTCCTACCGCAACAACACGTATGTCACACATGAGCTCAAAAGGTTAACTCCAATTGGGCGCTGTTATAATAGGAGTGGTAGTCAATTTGTACTTTAGAAGTTCAAAAGCTTTCATGCATTCCTCATTAAACATAAACTTGACATCCTTTTTCCAATAGTTTTCACAATGGATTCACTACATTAGAAAAGTATGGTGAATCTTCGGTAGAACCCCACATGCCCAAAAAAACTCCTCACCCCCTTGACTGAAGTAGGAGGAGGAAGCTTCGACATCACTTCAGTTTTAGCCTTGTCCACCTCTATACCATGTTTCGAGATCTTATGTCCGAGGACAATGCCCTCTCATTATTCAACGAGATAGGACCTTGGGATAGAAATGGGGGTGGGTTGTTAGGTTGTTGATACATTGGAGGCCTTTTAAAGCTTGCCTTAAATTTCCTTGATTGTAATTATTCCAACTACCCCGATTGTTGTTTCTTCCCGATTATTGTTGTTGCCACTACAGTTGCCCTGGTAGTTCTTGTTGTTCTTTTTGCCCCAAATTTGATTGTTTTTCCTCAGATGATATTTCCTTATTGGTTTTGATTTCCCCAATTTCCTTGGGATCTCTATTGTTGTTGTTGGTTGGGGGGGGGGGGGGGGTTTGCCCCTTTGTCCTTGATAATTGTTCACGTATTGCACTTCTTCACTTTGCTTATCATAACCCTCTTGTTGATTGAAACCACCACTACTTTGCACATATTGATCTGGGCTACCTTGACCTTGTTGACCTCTTTGTCGCCTCTTGTTTACCAACATGTTAACACCTTCCATAGCATTTACTTGTCTCGGTGAGTGAACCTGTTAAATTTGTGGTTTTGCCTTCATTGTTGTGGTTAACTCTGCCATTGTCTGACCATGGTCGTCGAGCTCCTTGTGTAGGTGAATGACTGTTGGATCACCTTGTGTCACATTAGCTCGACTTGCCAAGATGAGGGAGTGTTTGACATCTTATCTAAAATCTCACACGCCTCAACATAAGGTGTGTTCATAAAATTTTCCTATGCTAGCTGGTTCACCACACACTGATTAGTCGTGTTAATGCCACACAGAAAGTCTGTTGGATCATTGCTTCGATCATGTTAACCAGAAACCTCACCAATAGTTAAACATGCAACCCAATCATAGGCGGTGGGACTCTTCCACTTAGCTCGAAGCTATTATTTCATACCTCTGGAATTCACCCGACTTCTTTACCTCTTATTAACGTAACCTTGCTCAATCAACCGCCAAAATTCTTGGAATCTTTCTCTAAAACCCTCTTTTGAACTCTGACTCATCAGTCGCATTCACACGACCGTTCTCTTTGTTGTATAACCAATAGAATTCTTCGCAAAAGCTTCTCCAACCACGTGACCGCTAACCTGCTCACCGAGAATAACCCACCAATAGAAATCACTTTCCGGCATCTTCCAATGCTGCTGCACGGGGTAAAATCACTACGACATCAGTAACCCCTCCTAAGTCTGAGCTCACTCTCTAGTTGCACAAGCCCATTCCTCCCCAGTGGACACCACTTAAATGTGCGGCAACAACCGTCCAATTTGAAGCTATGTTGTATCCCTGTTCATTCGAGCAGCTCTTTCCCGTTATATCAAATCTCCTATCGCATAATGGCACATACTTCAAATTAAATTTGTAGGCCCCAATCACAATTCTCCAAAATTCATAAACCGTTCCAAATTCTACTTAAAGTGCGTAGTCATGCTATTACAAATCCCATATGTAACTCCTCCACTCTTCCACTTTAGCAGAAATCATCCCTTTAATCGACTACTCGACCTTTTCTCCTTATACTTGGCCTTCTAGTAATTTTAGCCACTACCTGACACTTCCTACATATCTTTCCTCATCCTTTGCTGCTCAGTTGATGCCTTAAATGAAATCCATCTTTGCAGCACTTGAACCTATGAGTCGCTACTAACTTTTAAACCTTTCTGAAGATCATCAGTCTCCAGCCGTCAATATTAGAAACACCGATTCGATCTGCACCACCGCACCCCGGGACATTTGAAAGTCGTTTTTCTATTATTATTTTACAATCCTTTATCCCAAAGGCGAATTGGAGAAAACCATAATACCGACAAACTTAACGCGTACAATCAAGGACGATGATACTACAACATAGATGAAAATTCCACCACGCTCGCAAGTACCAAATCTTGTTACCCCCTCAACCCGCATATAAACATTCTTAGCCCGATTGCCTTTCCCTTTCTAGGAATAAAATATCAAATCTATAGATCAGGCACTGAGTAAACCTCCCTTTAAATCATTCACTACCTCTACACGTAGGCAAACATCCTACCATCATATCAATACCGTAGAATAATCGTTCATAAGCATCATGGAAACTTGTGACTAGCCTCAGAGCCCTCAGAAGTATAGCTACTGGGCTAAAACAATAGAATATCCCTCTACAAGGCGACAATAATAGCTCCAATAACCATGCAGGGAGAAATACCCGCACCACATTCATAGTACTAATACAATTCCTCAATTCTCGATTTATAACAAGCGGTTCGCGTAGCGTAAGATTGAGTATGAAGGAAATAAGGGCATAAGCCTCAAGGAAATCAAATTGCACGATGAGGAATCAAGAAAAGAAGTACTCCTAACAGCCTTGTAGCTTCCCGAGGATAAGTACAGATGTCTCTGTACCGATCCGTGAGACTCTGCTAGACTTGCTCATGACTCGTGAGACCTAAGGGAACCTAGTGCTCTGATACCATGTTGTCACGACCCAAAATCCACTAAGAGTTATGGTGGAGCTGGTTGTCAGGCAAGCCAACCAAGAATGCATAATTAAATTCCAACTTTGTTGTATTTGCGGAAATCATTTTTCCTTATACATTAAATAATAAATAATGAGATTTTACAAAAATAAACATAAAGTCGATAACAGACTTAATACTGAATAATCCAAGAATCCTCCCAAAACTCGGTGTCACAAATGCATGAGCAATTTCTAAGAAAAATAAAATAAAATACAATGGCTGTCAGGAATACAATTGGACAGGGAATAAATAAATCTTGAGAGAGAGAGAGAGAGAGAGAGACTATACTAGCTGCGAGTTGCCTCGAGAAGATATCGCTCACCTAATCTTCGTGTCAACCATGTCGCTATGCCATTAAGGCACTAGCCACACATAAACCTGTGCAAAAAAAATGCACAACAAGTGTAGTATGAGTATGAAAATAACGTGTACTCAACAAGTATCTCGTCTAATCTTGAAGAAGTAGAGACGAGAGGTCGACTTCAACACTTGCTAGTGATCAATTAATAATATACTAAAATGTGAGGAAATTATGGATTTATATAGCAGTTCCAACTCACAAAGCTGGAAGCAGGTAAACACCTTTAACAAATAATAAAGGATTTTCACGATTTCCTTTTTCATTATCTTTATCAGTATATGTCAGGACATGAAAGGAAAAATCAAACATTTAAAATTGCAAGCAATGTAAGTATGCTCATATCATGCCGAGGTCGACGATCCGCTCCAATAGAAAATAAAATGTGCACTGCCGAGGGTCGAACAATGCGAACCATAGATGCATCTATTTAATCTGTCGAGGTGTTCAGCCCGCTCCAAAAATAAACACACAGACAGTAAATCAAGTAGTCCATACATAGTAATTATCCAATAAAAAAAATACACTTTTAACTTTTTAAGAAAAATGAAGTTTTAACTGTTTAAAAATTCATTTACTAATTCAATGTAATTTAAGCAATTCAAGCTGTCAATAAGTTCACAAATAGTAAAAATATAACATGCTTTTGGGTCCTAAACTACCCGGACAATAGCATAATAGTAGCTACGCACGGACTCTCATCACCTCGTGCGTACATAGCCTCCACAAATAGGAGCACATAATAATTCATTTCACCTATAGGAACAATTCCCTCTTACAAGGTTAGAAAGGAGACTCACCTCGCTCCGAAGATCCATAATCGGCATTTCACGCCCTTTTAAAGACTCGAATCGATGCCCAACACTCCAAAACTAGCCAACAATCATGTAAACCCATTAATATATACTAAGGTACTCATTTTAATCTAATTTATAACAATTCCTAACCCCGATAGAAAAGTTAACAAAAATGCCCTCGAGCCCACGTGTTCGGAATCCAGAATTTTTTAAAAATAAAGTTTACCCATGAACTCACGAACTCAAATATGTAATTTTCTCTTAATTCCATTCCCAAAACCATGGTCAAAATCCAAGAATACTATTTTTCTAGGTTTTCCTCAAACCTCAAGTTTTCTACCAATTTTCATGTCTAAATCCATATATAACCCTTATATTTAACTCAAAACCAAAAGAAATCACTTACCTCATGCTTGGTGATGAAAATGACACTCCAAAGTTGCTCCAAAATCGGCTCCCATGGAAGAAATGGAGTGAAAAATGAGCGAAAACCTGATTTTAAAAGAACACTGCCCAGGCGACCCTTCTATGCGATCGCAAAACAAAGCCTCGCGATCACATAGGCCAACTTTGTTTCCTCCATAATTCATTATCTGCGTTCGCATGCAAGCCCCCGTGCTCGCACAGACCAATCGCATCACATCCTTCAAACACACATTGTGCGATCGCATAAGCCCCATCCTTCCTCCTTCGTGGTTGCATTGCACTTCTTGCGATCGCATAGGCAAAATTCTAGCTCCCTCATTTTTTCTCTATGCGATCGTAGACCTTTTCACACGATCGCATAGAGTAAAACATGCTGCACTTATACTAGAAAACCAACAATCCTCACAAGGCAAAAATCGATCCATTGAGCATTTGGAATGCGCCCGAGGTTCCCGGGACCTCTACAAAACCTACCAATCAGTCCAAAAACATACTACGGGCTTACTCGAGGCCTAAAATTATATCAAACAATGCTATATCCATGAATTACACCCTAATTCAAGCCTTATGAACTTTCAAATTTCTAGCTTCTACTTTCGATGTTAATACCTATCAAATCACGTCCGATTGACTTCAAATTTTGCACACAACTCATATTCAACATTACGGACCTACTCCAACTTTCGGAATCGGATTCGAACCCTGATATCAAAATGTCCACTTTCGGTGAAACTTCTCAAAAATCTTCAAATTTCCATCTTTAACCAAATGACTTCAAAATGACCTACAGACCTCCGAATTCACTTCCGATCACGCTCCCAACTCCAGAACCACCATACAGAGCTATTCACTGACTCGGAATCCCAAGCGAACATTGATAACACAAAAATGCACTTCAAGCCAAACTTATGAAATTTCTTCAAAAATACTAAGTCAATAGGCGCCAAAACGCTCCCGGGTCATTTAAAACCAGATCCATGCATACGCCCAAGTCCGAAATCATCATACGAACCTGCTGGAACCTTCAGATCCTGATTCCGAGTTCGTTTACTCAAAAATCCAATCTTAGTCAATTCTTTCAACTTAAAGCATCTGAAATAAGAATTCTCTTTCCAAATAAACTCTGAACTTCTCGAAATTCATTCCCCACCATGCGCACAAGTCATAATACCTGAAATGAGGCTACTCATGGCCTCAAACTACTGAATGATGCGCTAGACTCAAAACGACTAGTCGGGTAATTACATAAAATCTGACAAAACTTACAAAATCCGACAACTCATTCAACCACGAGTCTAACCATACCAATTTTACCAAAATCCGACATCAACTCGACCCTCAAATTTTCAAATTAAACCAAGAGGGTTTTCAAGGTTTTTACCAACTAAAATCACTAATTAAATGTTAAAAACAATAATGGATTCGAGTAATCTAACCAAATTGAGTTAAGAACACTTACCCTGATGTTTTCCTTGAATATCTCTCGAAATTATCGCCTCACCCAAGCTTCCTTGGTCCAAAAATGGAAGAGTAAGACGAGTTTGGACTTTATTCTACTGCCCATGGATTTTTCCTTCGCATTCGCGGTCCTCCTCTTGCGTTCGCGAAGAACAAAATTTCCAAAAATTATTTCCCAAACTCTTCTCGGACAGCCTATAGTATAATAACCATAACTTTTGCTGCAGATGCCAAAATGACGACTGTAATATGTTTTTGAAAACTAGATTCAAAGATCTATAACTATTCTTTTTAAATCATCTCAAAATTCATTGTATATTGAGAGATATGAGCCTCCGAAGTAAGACCTACATAACAGAATTTCTTCTTCTTCGCAAACGCGAGGCTCTCTTTGCAAACGCGAAGAACAAAATGCCAAAATCCTATTCCTTATTTGCAAACGCGAGAGCACCCTCGCGGACGCAAATAATAACACCAGATACCAGCTTCGGCTATTGCAAAACAATCCAAAATGATCTGAAACTACCTTGAAACACACCCGAGGCCCCGAGACCTCAACCAAACATGCCAACCAATCCTAAAACATCATTCAAACTTATTCCAAATCTTCAGAACGCTCAAAACAGCATCAAAAGAGAAATTTTACATTGGAATCAAGCCTAAGAATTCAAAAAACTCTCAAACTACGCTTTCGATCAAAAGGTCTATCAAACCTCGTCCGAATGACCTGAAATTTTGCACACAAGTCACATTCAACATTATGAAGCTACTCCAACTTCTGGAGTTCCATTCCAGCCCTCGGATCAAAATTTCACTATCGAACCAGAAACTTCAAATTTCCAATTTTCTCGAAAAACGATCCGATTCAGGTCGTTTCAAGTCCATTTCTTACCAAACTTCATAGACTTATATTAAATCACATTTAAGACTTGTACCACGCACCGAAATTAAAATACGAGCCCGATACAGTCAAGTTCTAATCACAATTCGTTTCCAAATCTCATAAAAATTTCTAGAAAATAATTTTCTTCAAAAATTCATTTCTCGGGCTTGGGACCTTGGAATTCGATTTCGGGCATGCGCCAAAGTCCCATACTTTTTTACGGACCCTTCGAGACCATCAAATCACGTGTCTAGGTCCTTTTATCTAAAATATTGACTGAAGCCAACTCAGTTGAGTTTTAAAGCTCTAATTCACATTTTAATCTATTTTTTACATAAAACTCCTCCAAAACATTATACCGACTGCGCACGTAAGTCGAGGACTGATTAATAACATTTTCAAGGTCTTAAAATACCGAGATAACTATTTAATTTAAATATGATATTTTGGATCATCACATTCTCCACCTCTAAAACAAATGTTCGTCCTCGAACGTACTAAGAATCATTCATAGGTTACCAAATTGATGATTTTCTTTTACACAAATACTCACAGTTGATCCCACATTACCACATTCAACATGAAATTGATAACACTATCTCAATTGGAATTATTTACTTTATCCATATTTGTAATCTTTAAAACCAAATTTCTTACACTCCAATCATTTCCAAAAAGTTCTGATTTTCAGGTCAACACACGATATTAATCTCGACTGGCTATAGCAACATGTGCCTGCATACCCATCAATTTCGGGTTGTTACATTCTCCCTCACTTATGGTCATTCATCCTTAAATGAGTAGTAGAGTCCTCCCTCAAACACGTAACGTAACTTATCCTTTTCTTCGCACATCTTAATGTCTCAAATTTTCTAACTCCTAATTTGTTTTTCAAAAATTTCGGCAAAGTCTCCCCTGTAATTGGACATGTCCACCTGCCAGAGTAATACCAAAGCAACTTCTAACAACACATTCACAACTCAACAAATTACCATATTGTATATATCAACAACGGTAATCTTCACATTAAGAGCACGACATTATCATAATAAAATCGTGATATGAAACACATCATATGTATGACCATGACCCACTTCTCTGGTTTTGATAGTTGTTCATAAATCACAACATTTCCAAGTAACCTCATGCTAACAAATCCTCATTTCAAACCTCCACTTTACTAACAATGAAGCATGGAGACCTCATAATTACTTACCCGCGTTAACGAGTCACATTTAATGCCACCTGGGCACTCACCTCAATAGGCTAAAACTCAATGTTTACAATACAAAAATGGTTGAATATGAACAGAAATATACAAGAATTCTCAAGTAAGCCTAACATGCATGACTCCTATTAATATTATTGAACAAATTAAATTTTTACAAAGAGGAATTTTAAACTCATAAATATTTCACCACAAGGACCTCGTCCTTATATAACTTCCACCGCGGCTTGTAGCCTGGTTTAAATATTTCACATCATACAAAAATGCGAGGATCTCGTCCTTAGAACCGAATCCAGTTAAGGAAATTGTTATTTTACAATAATTCGATACCGTACTTGTAATGACATCGTCTGGTGTAGCGACCTCTTCCATACCATAGAAAATATAACAACAGATTGGTTCTCCACATCTAGGAGTCTCACCTCCACATCTAACATCCTTACCCCTACCTCTGGCTGGCCATATAAGTGGAATAGTAACTGAAATACGGCATGTAGCCTGGGTGCTTTTACAAAAATATGTTTCTCCAAAGTCTAGGAAAATTTTCTCATGATGTTCCTAGTACTTACCACTTTCATATCAATCCCTTTGAGGGTTAGTATGCTCAAACTAAGTCTATACTAGACAACTAAAATAACCATTATACGAAACCCGTGTCGGTGGTGTATTAAAACAACTTACTTGGAGCACACCCAATAACCAGATATATTGACTGGGCTGGTCGACTGCCCAAGCCATTACCATAATGATTTATAGTTGTATATTAGAATCCACTAAATACTTTAGAACCTCAAGACCTATTGGTCTCATTAGATTCCTCTTTCCTCATCCTAAACGTATTCTAACATCTTGACAATTCCTACCACTAGCCGAAATGAAGTATTAACTTGTAACTCTCAAGTCGTGCAAAATTTCAAGATCATAATTGTGTCCTTTAATGAGTCTATAAACTCGCTCTCTGGTTGTAGGAACTAAAGTAGAAGTATGATGGCTAACTTATTGAAACTAATAACATATTCTGACTTAATCGTTCAAACCATATGTGCCACACATTACAGATAATACTGGAAACATACTCTTTCAAAAGCATTTCTAAGAACCGAACCGAGTAGGTGGTGTTGCAGGCTAGTTTTCCTTTTCCATAGGCCTGCCACAAACACTGGCGGCCAATTTCTTCTTTTGCTATGTTGACTCAACACTGCTGAGCTACCCCGTTTATTCATATACTTTTCGTTATTCTTTTGGGTAACTCTTACCTCTATTTATGCACAATGATCACAAAGGTGAAGATCCAAACAGATAAATCTTGGCACAAACCACATACTCCCTTCGAAGCACCGCAAAATACGCAATTGTGACTTCGACGCTGAGTAGACCTTTTGTAATTTAAAGTTATTTGTCTAACTCCTTTAATATTGAATTATTGGATTATTGTGGAGGCAGACATACCACAAGTTCCATCATTATCCCCTGCAAAGTATCATGCCTTAAATATGTGTGAACATTTAGGGAACCTTCCAATACCACAGATATACATTTTACGCCAAAACTGATATAACACATGACCCTATAATTCATCCATTGATAGTGGACTTCCTCACTTAGCTTGAAGTCATAGGTCACAACATCTGATAATCCACAATATTGACTTTCACAACTCATATAAATCAACCAGATGCCAAGGTCCATTACAACCATAAATGATTCGTCCGCATCTTTAGTCGGAATCATAACGAGTCCAATAAATACATAATCTTTCTATCACCTTTTGGCGGAATTCGTCATCTGAATTACGACAAAATCAGCCCAATTGCTTTCATTGGGGATCCATCTCTCGTCCGGTTGTAGACGCAATGCTAGTTGTTGAGATTTGCGATAGAACAAGAATAAACGAGTTCAATGATTAATGATGGAATAACTTCACATGACAGAGTAGAATATAAGTGAATATTTTTCTTTTCCTAAAATTCCATAGCCTCTGAAAGATAAGTATAGATGTCTCCGTGACGATCCTTCAGACTCTACTAAGCTTGTCAATGAATTGTGAGACCTACGTAACCTATAGCTCTGATACCAACTTGTCACGACCCGGATTTTCCCCTTATCGGGAGGCGTGTGGCGCCTACTAGTGAAAGCTAGGCGAACCAACCAACAGAACTATTTACCTTGTTTTCATTTTTAATCTGATAATAGTTAAGAGCCAACAATTAGATAACAACCGAATTAAATAAGATGAAGGAAACATGAATAATAAATAGAGGAAGACGCCAAGGCCTGCGGACGCCTGCAGGACTACCTTGGGTCGCCTGAAGAACAAGAAATAGCGATCTTACTACGGTCCGAAGTCCACAGCATTGGGATATGTACAAAAGAGTACATAGTGTAGGATCAGCACAACCGACCCCCATGTGCTGGTAAGTGCCTAGCCTAACCTCGGCGAAGTAGTGACGAGGCTAGGACAAGACTGACAAATAAACATGTGCAATATAGCCTATAAGAATAATATGAAGCAGATAACAATGATGGCAACAATGATCATCCAGTGATATAAAAATCAGACAACAAAAAAACACCATAAATATTGCTCAACGAATAATGTATACAAGTACAATCAATTAATCAAGTCCTTCAACTATAAATATCTTTCAAATATATATTTCCTTCAAACAAGCATCTTTCGAATATAACTCTTTCGAGTAAAGGTTACATTGTGACGCCTCATTTCATTATCATATATAATGTATATCCCCCCGACACCTTGTACCTACAGATTTCTATTTCACATTGCGCAACAACGTTCTCAAGTTACTCAGTTCATAGGATCCATAACCCAATATGATTTAAGAATGTTCACAGAGCCTCATTTACTTAACAAGAAGTAGAGTACAACTTCTAAACCCATTTGAAACTCATCACGAAAAGATGAATTTATTTTTAGAAATTACTTGAGTAAATAAAGTACCATGTGTCAATTAGAATACATCATCGAATGAATTATTACTTTTGCCAACAGATTTGATAAATTAACTTAGTAGAAATTCCTTCTTAACCAAAGTAAAACCGCAAACTATTTAAGGAAAATTTAGTTGAGAAATTAATTGAGTTAAAAAATGTAACAGTTATTAAAATTTGAAGTATTGAATATATATAAAATATACAGGGTGAGGTATTATCAATAATATGAATTCCCACCTAAAGGATCGCTACCGCAAAGGAATCTAAACCATTAAAACACTTAAATTGATAACAACGGCTACAACGGAGACAAAATATTCACGGAAGGAGTACAACTCAACAAAGAGATAATAACTGAGGATCTCTCAGGATACCGTCCTATAGTCCCTAAATATAAATATCCAGTGGATCTCCCAGATAGAGTCTCGTATCCAACTCATAATGCGTGGGGATCTACTGAAATCCCGATCCGTAGTCCCAAATGAAAATACCCAGTACTAGGGGAATCTACCGGGTGCATTCTCATAGTTCCATATAACTATGCATGGGGATCTCCCGGGAATCTTACCCGTAATCCCAAAGCAAATGCGCAG
Source organism: Nicotiana benthamiana (assembly GCA_034376525.1). Lineage (NCBI taxonomy): Eukaryota > Viridiplantae > Streptophyta > Magnoliopsida > Solanales > Solanaceae > Nicotiana > Nicotiana benthamiana. The sequence continues at coordinate 177,348,759 of CM067339.1, forward strand.
AGGAATCTCCCGGGAATCTAACTCGTAGTCCTAAAGTAAATGTGCAGGGAGATCTCCCAAGGAATCTGACCCGTAGTCCCAAAGTAAACAAACAAGGGGGGGTTACAGGAATCCTTCATCCGTATTCCCAAAATAAATACACAAAGGAATAACCATTGAAAAGAATACTGGCACAAAGGAAATAGTTAAATAACGGGAATACTAACACGTCGCAACGATCCCGCGCTATAAAAGTCAATAATAAGGAAATCAACACGAGTCAAGTAGTTATGAAAATATAACATGACAATAGGAGACGCAAAACTCTTAAGTTAAGTCAAATATGAGTCACATTAATCAAAGTATAAGACTTACGGGCACGCTTGACACCAACGTATATATATTCGTCACCATGCCTATACGTTGTACTCAACAAATAACACATAATAATTTATGACACAACTCCTAATCCCTCAAGCTAAGGTTATACCAAACACTTACCTCACTTTGCAACCAATTCAAAATTCCAACAAGCCTTTGCCTCGTGAATTCGTTCAAAGCTTCAAATCTAGTCATAATAATTCAATATACTTAAAATAAATCATACAAATTAATTCCATTGAAAATAATAATTTTCCAACAAAAATCCGAAATTTAACTCAAAATCGCCTGTGGGGCCCACGTCTCAAATCCGACAAAACTTACAAAATTCGATAACTCTTTCAACCACGAGTCTAGCCATACCAATTTTACCAAAATCCGACATCAACTCAACCCTCAAATCTTCAAATTAAAACAAGAGGGTTTTCAAGGTTTTTACCAACCAAAATCACTAATGAAATGTTTAAAAAACGATGGATTCGAGTAATCTAACAAAAATTGAGTTAAGAACACTTACCCCGATGTTTTCCTTGAAAATCTCTTGAAAAATCTCCTCACCCAAGCTCCCTTTATCTAAAAATGGAAGAGTGAGACGTGTTTTCACTTTATTCCGCTACCCAGGGATTTGTTCTTCGCGTTCCTCCTCTTAGGTTCGCGAAGAACAAAATTTCCAAAAATTATTTTTCAAACTCTTCTCGGATAGCCTCTAGTATAATAGCCATAAATTTTTCTGCAGATGTCCAAATGACTATTATAATATGTTTCAGGAAACTTTCATTTTTGAATCGTCTCAAAACTCATCGTAGATGGAGAGATATGAGCCTCTGAAGTAAGACCCGTGCAACAGAATTTCTTCTTCTTCGTGAACGTGAGGCTCTCTTTACGTGGCGAAGAACAAAATGCCAGAAGCCAAATCCTTCTTCGCGGACGCGAGAGGACCCTCGCGAATGCGAAGAACAACACCAGATTCCAGCTCGAGCTATTACAAAACAGTCTGAAATGATCTGAAACCACCCCGAAACACACCCGAGGCCTCGAGACCTCTACCAAACATGCGCACCACTCCTAGTATCATCATTCAAACTTATTCTAAATCTTCAGACCACTCAAAACTACATCAAAACTGAAACTTTAAATTGGATTCAAGCCGTAAGAATTTCAAAAACTCTCAAATTATGCTTTCGATCAAACAGTCTATCAAACTTCGTCCGAATAACCTGAAATATTGCACATAACTCACATTCAACACTACGAAGCTACTCCAACTTCCGAAATTCTATTCCAGCCCTTGGATCAAAATTTCACTATCGAACCAGAAACTTTATATTTCCAATTTTCTCAAAAATGATCTGATTCAGGTCGTTTCAAGTCCGTTTCTTACCAAACTTCATAGACTTATCTTAAATCATATATAAGACCTATACCGAGTGCTAAAACCAAAAAAAAAGGTCCCGATACAGTCAAGTTCTAATCACAATTCATTTTCAAATCTCATAAAAAAATTCAGAAAATAATTTTCTTCAAAAATTTATTTCTTGGCTTGGGACCTTGGAATTCAATTCCGGGCACACGCCCAAGTCCCATATTTTTTCACGGACCCTTCGGGACCATCAAATTACGGATCCAGGTCCGTTTACCCAAAATATTTACCCAAGTCAACTCACTTGAGTTTTAAAGCTCTAATTCACATTTTAGTCCATTTTTCACATAAAAACCCTCCGGAACATTATATGAATTGTACACGCAAGTCGAGGAATGATTAATAACCTTTTTTCAAGGTCTTAAAATATCGAGGTAATTATTTAATTTAAAAATGACATTTTGGATCATCACACCTGAATTCCAAGCAAATGTCTTTTTTGGGGTGTCTAATTCCTTGGCATTTTGTTGTTTAGCACCATGCCCAACAGCGTGGCCAACCTTTGTCCAAACAACTGGCCCATAAATATTATCGGAGTTATCCATATTAACAACAAAGTGGTATAGGTACAAAATTATAATACATGTGCAGATTAAAGTTGGAAAATACTTAGAAGTTTAATATCCAACTATTTTATATTCTGAACAAACTCTAACAAAAAAGGAACTAAAAAGAGCATATAACTGCATTGGGTCAGTCACTTTATAAAAGAAATTCAAACATCAATCTCACTCTTTAATGGATTAAGAACCACCTAATTTTGAGTTATATTTTTATAAATTAAAAATTTCAGTAAGACATACTAATGAATATCCCTTGTTCCAACTCAAAAGACTTCAATATATGTAGCATTTGAAGACTACTAAGCATTTTCAATTATGTCGAAGAATATAGAGCATTTCCGTATTAATAATTCAGTTTTGTTAATTGACAAATGAGCGAAGTGTATACTAGAATTTTGTTAATTTACCATAAAATATGCAACTTTCAACAAGAATATTGTGTATAATTACAATAATAACTTTATAATTTGTTCATAAAAGGATATTTTAACCAATAGCAATATAATATCCATCTGAAATAATCATCTCAGAACAAATATCTCGACTCGATCACTGAAATCATTAGAAGTTAAAATTGACAAACCCTAGTTGCTTTAAAAAGATCAAATATGTTATGCGCATTCGCTTAGAAAGCAATGAAAATTCGCATAGATGTTCAACTTACCAATCACATAGCACTAAATGAGGCAAATCAAACAGAGAATGTTTGAGATAACCAAATCGTATTTGACGAACAGAGGAAACAAAATCACGAAGAATTTTTGCAAGCCATCTATCTTTTTTGCCATTAAAAGAGTAGATAGTGGAAAAAGGGTCAGAACTGCCCCTAACGTATTGACTCCAGATTAAAAATGCTCTCCGTTAACCTATTTTGAAGAAATGCCCCTACCTTTAAAATTCTGGCATATTTGTGCCCCAAGTCTAACAACTGACTGTACTTATATTTAAAACGGCATGAGCATTTTTTTCAAAATAGGTTAACGGTAGGGGCATTTTTAAGCTGGAGTCAATACGTTAGAGGCACAAATATGCCAGAATTTTAACGGTAGGGGCATTTTCTCAAAATAGGTTAACGGAGGGCATTTTTAACCTGAAGTCAATACGTTAGGGGCAGTTCTGACCCTTTTCCGGTAGATAATACTAGCTAAAGTTTAAGTGCCGGTAATAGTTAAGTTCATAAAATAATTTAACGGTATTTATGCTATGGATATTAAATAATTTCCACTAAAAGTGAGTTTTGTTGTAGTGTGAGGTACTAGAGGCATCTCATCTTCACCATTATCGTCGACCTCCTCTCCCGAGATGACATTTCCAAGAGAATCAATGTTCGCCATTTTGTACCTGAATTCGCGATACACATAAATTAGTAACACAGAAGGAAAGAAAATAAGACATAAAACTATTTAGATAGATAGCGAAAACCATTTAACTTCCTGGCAAGGACGCCAAAAAGTGATTGGGTCCAACCCTACACCACTATAGAGTGGCAAGAGCGGTCGATGCAGCTTTTATCCGAGAAGGCCGGGATCAAATCCACAAGGAGCTAATATAATGTTTGGAGTTGGATTCCTATCTAACCTAGCAATGTGTAGTGTTTTTTATTGCACTTCCAAATTAGTTTGTTATTTCTAATTTAATACTAATGATGCACGAAATTAAGTTAAGTAGATATTTTTATAGGATTTTCTAAATGGATAAAGAGATACTAGGGAAGTGACTTACTCATAGCTGAGTATATAATCGGATCTAGAACTTAGGGCAATAATGTTATAGTTGGGATCGCGATATAGCCAATGCACGAAGCTACTCACTCTACACCTCTTGGTAGTACGAGTGACCTCGCCCTAATTGGCTTTCTCATGCCCAATTGAGTGTTCAATTTGTGCAAGCAATATTGGCTCAAGTCAGGTATTACTATCTCTAGGTTTAACCCTTTAATTGGGACTGTCAATCTCTTAAATACACCCTAATTCCTTGTTGGCATGAATTTCTTAGACTTAAGCTCTCTTTCTCAAGAAGAGCCAAAGTCAAAAGGGCACAAATTAGTGTTTACAACCACTAATTCAACATAGAAAGCATAAATAAGGTCAAATATCAATCACCCGTAAACATCTAAGCCCTAAAATAAAAGGTCCATTAAATACCAACAATAGGGTTGAGCCACTACCCTAGCTAATAAGTTTAGCTACACATAATTGAAGAATAATCCATAAATTATAATTACAAGATAAGAATCTAATATTAATTGCTAGATAAGCTACAAAATTACTCAAAAAAGACAAAAGTCGACGTTCACGTGCTCAGCTAACATAAGATGACTTAAAAATCTAGAAAAGTAGTATATATACACAACTAAATTTTTCGGACAAAAATGCCCCTGACAGAGGTACCGCTGATAGCAAAAAATGGACCGTTATAGCGATGAGTGTACCATCACCGCATAAAACCGCGGACTGCGGTCTTCTAGTTTTAGCTTCAACTTTGGATCTCTGAGTCTCTTTTCCACAGATCGCGGAAAAAGGGTCACTTCCGTGGTGGATTTTTCATGGTGGATTTTTTGCTTTAGCGCTGCTTTGACTTGACTTTGAATTTGTTCAGGTTTTACTCCTTTTTGAGCTGGTTATGACATCCTTGTCTCTTATTGACCAAACACTGCAAACAAGCACAACAAGTTAGCTTTTGGGAATACTTGTATACATTTTTAATCCAAACTCAAGCAAAAAGGAGCATAAATATATTAGAATCCTAGTTATCAGCCTCACCCAAGGTCCGACTAACATAGTATTTAAGGATTGTGTACCTTGATCTTCTTGAACTATGACCCCACTTACCGCTATTTCGAGACTGCTAAGTATAAGTAGATTTGCTCGTCCGTTTTCGCGGTGTGAAGTAGTGGCGGGCTTGATATGTATCATTTCAGTTCTTGCAAGGCCTGTTGATATTTCAGGGTCCATACAAAAATTTTCTTCTTCTTAAGCAGTGAGAATAATCAATGACTCCGGTCTAAGGACCTCGAAATAAATCTTCCAAGGGCGGCTATGTGCCCAGTTAGCCTCTAAACTACCTTTACATTATCTATGACCTTGATATCCTCCATAGCTTGGATTTTATTGTGTTGATCTCAATCTTCTGATTGGACATCATGAAGCCGAGAAACTTGCCCGAGCCAACTCCGAATGCACACTTATCCGAATTGATCTTCATGTTGTAATTTTTTAGTATGTCGAAGGTCCTACAAATGTTTCAAATGGTCCTTTGCTTACACGGACTTAACTAACATATCATCAATACAAACTTCTATTTATTTTCCTATTTGTTCTTTGAACATTCGATTTACTAGGCGTTGATAAGTTGCACCAACATTTTTTAGTCTGAATAGCATTACGTTATAACAATAGGTGCCATATTTAGTGATAAACAAAGTCTTTTCCTGATCCTGCAGGTTCATCTACATTTGATTGTAACCGGAGTAGGCATCGAGAAAACTAAGAATCTTGTAGCCGGTCGTGGCATCGATCATGCGATCGATATTCGGCAAAGGAAAAGAATCCTTAAGACAGGCCTTGTTGAAGTCCTTATAGTCTACACACATGCTAAGTTTATTTCCCATCTTATGGACCACCACCACGTTTGCTAACCATCAAGGATATTTTACTTTCCGAGTGGACCCTATTTTTAGAAATTTGGTTACCTCGTCCTTGATGAATGCATGATTAACCTCAGACTGGGGCTTTCTTTTTTGCCTTACTAGGCGAAACTTTGGGTCCAAGATCAGTCGGTGGGTAGTGATCTCTGGTGGATCCGTGTCATATCAGAATGGGACCAAGTAAAGCAATTCATTTAGCTATAAGGAAATGAATAAGTTCTTTGCTGAGCTCGGGGGTTAGCCCCATGCCAGGTATATCTTCCGCTCTGGTTGATGTTCAGTCAATGTGATTTGTTCCAACTTTTTGACCGTTGATTTGGTGGCGTAGGAATCATTGGGAACTACAAAAAATTGAGGTATCCCGTAGTCGTCGTCCTCATCAGTCTCCCACTTCTCCAGTTGGGTCGAGGCCAGTGTATGTGGTTGCTATTTAGCCTATTGCTTTCCTTTCGAGTCCAATCCCTTTGCTGAAAAAGTGCTGAAATCAGCATTACTTCGTCAATCTTAAACATCTCTTTAGCGGCATGCTATTCCCAGTACACTTTATTGACTCCGTGATATCGAGAAGTTCAGAATTTGATAAAGGATCGAGGGTACTACCCTCATATTATGAATCCAAAGCCTTCCGAGCAGAGTGTTGTATCTCATGCCGCCCTCGATTACATGGAACTTTTTTATTGGACGGTCCTGGCGATATTTTCTGACAAAACAACTCCCCTTTGGTGGTTTCGCTTGCCACATTGAAATCGTTAAGTACTCAAGCTGCGAGAAAAAATTGATCTTGTAGGCCGAGCTGTTCTACAACCCCAAACTGAATAATTTTGGTCGAGCTAACTGGATTGACCAAAACGCGTTTAACTTGAATTTTATTCATAAGGACGGATATTACTAGTGCGTCTTTATGAGGTTATTCAATTCCTTCTGCATCCTTGTCGTTAAAAGACAGGTTTTCTTTCGGTAAGTAGTCCCATGTTCTCTTTTCCCTTGTGATCGTCACCTTGGTGCGCTTAAATACCGGTCCTTGGGGAATGTCGACCCCTTCAATGATCATGTGAATCACGTGATGCGGCTTCTCTTGATGGTTCTACCTATTTGAATCTCTATTTTTGAAGTAGTTCTTGGCTCGCCCACCTAAGAATTCTTGAAGATGGACCTCGTTGAACAATCGGGCTACTTCCTCCCTTAGCTGCCTACAATCTTATATTTTATGGCCATGGGTACCATGGTACTTGCATATTTGGTTTGGATTTCTCTGGGCCGGATCGGTCTGCATATCTCGAGTCCATCTGGTATCTTTGATACATCTAATGGTTGATACTATGGGGGAAACATCCATGTTGAAGTTATATTCTGACGATCGAGGTGCTTCTTTGGTCCTGACATCCCTATCGAAACCACTTTTTCTCATTATCCCTCAGGATCTCTATCCCCGATCATTCCTTCTATCATTCTGAATGGGGTTGCACCCAGGCCTGTTATTTCTCCAATCTCCATCGTATGGCTGATATAGGTCTCTGCTCAACTGTGGTTCCCGGTCGACGTCAACTCTATACATGGGTATGTTGGGATAAATCAAACCGATCGGTTCCCCCAGTTGATCATCCTCGACCCCGATCTTTGACCGATATCGATTATGTACATCAACCTAAGTGAAAATTGGATATTCGATCAAATTTATTTCAATTACTGTGAGTCTACAGAACTTCGAGCGTTAAGACCATTAGTAAAAGCTTGAATAGCCCAATCGTTAGTGATCGATGGCAAATCTACTCGCTCCATTTGGAATTGAAAAAGAAATTCCCTAAGTATTTCGTTGTCTTTTTGTCTTACCTTTAAGAGGTCCAACTTTATGGCGACCTTAATGACTCCAGCGTGTGACTTTACGATAACATTTACAAGTATAGAAAATAAATCAATACAATTAGGTGGTAAGTTATGGTACCATATCATAGCACCCTTCGTTAGAGTCTCCCTGAATTTCTTCAGCAACACAGATTGAATCTCGTCATATTCCATGTCATTTCCCTTGATGATGCATGTATATAAGGTGACGTGTTAATTTGAATTCGTCGTCCTGTTATGTTAAAAATCTCGAGCATACAGAACTTCTTGGGATTAGATTCGAAGCCACACTTGCGGGGAAAGGCTTTTGGACAAACGTTTTGGAATCAAGTCCTTTCAGTACCGGTGGTGCCCCCAAGATTTGATCTACCCTAGGGATTAGATTTCGAGCTGTATTTGTAGCCACCTCAATCTTCTTTTCCTTTGTCTCGATTCGCTTAGTCAGTTTCTCGAGCATTTTTACAATAGCAGGATTGGTATCCGATTCTCCTCCATTTGATCTCTTCACCATCGATTCGGCTCTTTGAACCATTTCTTGTGATGTATCGAGCTCCACCATGGTCGGTGTACGATTCTATTGCAACTTGCTGGGTCTGCAACATTTCAAATGTCACTCGAAGGCTAATCATATCTTCTTCACCGCCTTTGTGTGTTCTAATCGGTTGTTCGAGCATCCCTACAAACGCTATTTTCATGATTGATGCCCAAATTTCCATTAATGGAAATATGAGAACTGGCGTCGATTGGATCCAAGGCTGGAGCTCCATCGGGGTTGATTGGGAGGTACTCCATTCCGTAGGGTGGCTATGTTATCGTTCTCGCCATGGAGACCAAGGCCATCATTTGCGTGTGTGGGTGCTACTTGAGAGTTTGTCATGGTGATTCTGGTATCAAATAAACTTCAAAGAACAAGCGTAAAATAATGTGCGTTACAAAAATTGTACCAGACAATCACTATTATCCTTAGCCCCATAGTGGGCACCAAACTAGTTACCTTTAAAACCAGATAACAATTAAACTCATAAATGATTTTAAAGATATGTGATTTCACTTGGCACAAAATGATGAATATAAAATTAATGATAGAAGTTACAGTAAAATAAAATAAATCAATGTGATAAACAATTATGGCCCTTGAGCTTATTACCCTCGGACCAATTGAACAAACTATTGAAAGTATAAATTGGACAACAGAGCTTGTAATAGATGAAAATGTGTATATTGCTTTGATATGCATCAATGCAAGATGATTATAAATGATTATGACCCTCTTTATATGGTAGAGGAATCCTATTCACGGTATAATTCTAATTATAGAAGTAAATCTCATCATTAGCTAAATAGTCATCCTTGATTTGATCTGTTACAGGATTTCCGTCATGATCTTCGACCAGTCATAGATATCTTGCCTTTCCATTATTATGCTATCTTCGGTCCTGCTCGATGTCTATCCCATTTGATCTCGATCATTATTGGTCTCGATATCGACGAGTACCTCGAATCCCGAACTCGGTACCTTATCCTCGTGTCTTAATATAATATGCGATGGGGTTGATCCTCGATCCATTCCCTTGATCTCGATTAATCAGTAAAATCGAATGGGCCCGGTTTGACCGTATACAAAATATACATCATACGCTTTCGAGTTTTTTAGCATACAAAAAATGTGAAATAAGTACTTTCCTCAAATATATTAAGAGCCCATTTGGATGTGCTTATTTTAAGTGATTTTTAAGCCATAAGTTAAATTTTTTAGCTTTGACTTGTTTTTTTTATTTTAGCTTAAAATAAGTCAATCCAAACGTGCTCTAAGTTTTGTCCAAATAGATGGAAAGTAACTTTGTCTTTGGGCAAGTGCACATATTATTATTTTTCGGATATGCTATGTAAAGATAGTCAGTATTTACTTTGTCTTGAAATTTTAAATTAAAATTTTAACTTCGGGACATTTTAGAATATTTATATCCCGATAATTTAAACTGAAAAACTAAAATTTATTATGCACTGACTAATTTTTAAATAATATCCCTTTAGAATGTCTACCTGATAACGTTTCTATTTTATTTTCTTTTATGATGTAAAGCAAGAGATATTTTTGATAATAGTAAAAAAAAAGTAAAGCAAAAGAAATCATAGATGCCTGAGTTATGGGCCAATGTTTTAACCATTTGGGACAACTCTACAATCTATTCTCTCATAAGCTTATTGGGTCAATTTCCAGCTTTCCAATGCAAAACTAGACATGAAGAATTAATTTAAGCAGTCGCCCTCCAACCACTTAAACTAATTTATATATATTCATATATAATATATATATTACTGTATATAATCAACATATAATTTATGTATTATCGTTTTGGAAATACAAACAATAAATACGGGTTTGCTATTTTTGTGAAGATATCTTTGGTTGGCTACTTTTGTAAATATCCATTAGACATCTCGAATTATGGGCTAGCCTTTTACTATTTGGGTCAATTTCCAGCATCCAGATGGGGCAACCTAATGGGTCTTAAAATCAGACCTTTCAGCCTTTGACCCAATCAAACAGTAACGGATCTTTGCTTCAATTCCAGAGTATTAGGTCTCGGAGCTGCTTACTCTAAAACCCTCTTTTCTCTTTCACCAACCCTCTCTTCCTCTCTGGTTTTGAAACTCGTTTTCCGTTGGACTAGAGAGGAACAGAGGCGTTACGAAAGGCACGATTTTTATCTCCGTAATCGGCTATGGCTGCGCCGGAAGCTCCCGTTTGCTATGTCGGAGTTGCCAGAAAGTCTGCCGCCTTCCGTCTCATGAAACAAATGGTTTGCTATTTTCATATACGCTTCGAATTGCCGTATTCATGTGAAATGAGTTAATTGTATTGCAACATTCAATTTTTTGGCTATAAATGTGATTTCTGATTTGATCCGTGTCATTTCAGTTTTAAAATTGATGAATTTTCATGTTCGTGTACCAAAAAGGAGATGAAAAATATTATTTTGCTTTACATGTAATGAATCCATAGAAAGAACTAAATATGTGTGCGGCAAGCAAAATTGCCTGAGTTGAAGGTGATGATATACTTTTTATTTAAATAAATACTACTCCTTCCATCTCAATTTATGAGGCCGTGTTTGATTGGGTATGGAGTTTAAGAAAGAAAGACTTTTGAAACTTGTGATCTAAAACAAGCCATAGACATTTGTGTGTCTTTAAATCATTTCATTAAGGTTAAATGGAAATTTTAAAGTTAACTAAATATAAAAATGTGCAGGTATTTTAGGGACAGACCAAAACAGAAAGTGTGCCATATAAGCTTCTCTGTGCATATAGTAATATTGAAGCTGAAGGCTTTTGATTTTTTAGTGTCCATAAATTTTGTTATTATGAGAAATGAAGGATATCAAGCGAGTGGTCCTGAGTTTTCGATGTTGAGACTGTCTATATGTATAATTTTTTTTTTCATTCTGAAGTTTCTGAAGTTTTGTCATGATCTGTATATTTGATGGAGTTAATTGCAATGAACCAATGATGGAACTATGATTATTAAATGATTCAATCTATTCTATTTTGTTTGTTATATATCTGCTTGAACTTGAGCTAGTTACTCTGCAATTTTCTTTAAATATATTTGTTTGCAATATGTATGAAATGCCGTTAATAGGGATGGGAAGAAGGAGAAGGCTTGGGCAAGAACAAGCAAGGAATCAAAGGATATGTCAGAGTTCAGAACAAACAAGACACTGCAGGTTTTTTTTTGGATTGCCTTATTGCATCTGTATTTAGTAACCTGTTTTGTTGCGTGGCTGCAATAGAGGGGGAGAACATCTACCTTTCACGGGGGTAGAAGGGGGGGGGGGGGGATAAAATTAGAACTCGTTAGCATAGGAAAGATAATGGGAGGCAATGTTACAAAATAACAACTCTTTAGCATTATAGGTGGTAAGTGAAATTCAAAGAAATTCTGTTATCTTCCTTATTATTATATTTTAAGAAGTCAATACTTAGCTGGTTTTTGTTTCTGAATTATGAAATAGGTATCGGTACAGAAAAGCCAAATGAGTGGGCTTTTGATACTGCTCAGTTTGATAGCATCCTGAAAAGATTAAAAGTGGTAATTCTCTTCTTCAACTTTGAGTTGTAATGTATTCACCAAGTTTGTTTCCTAATATTTTATATGACTGACATCTGTTTTAATTATTTGGCAGCAAACGTCTGAAATCAACAACGATGAAGGTACATTGAATTGGAAATCATTCTTAAGTTGTATGTAAACCATTTCAGTCTGTTGTATGAAGTTTTTTTTCGGTGCTTCTCACAGTCAAAGAGAAAAAAGAAGTGCAAAATGACACTAATACAGGAACTTCTAATGGCGATCAAGTGACTGTAGCTAAGGTTACTCGGCCTCAAGGAAGGTGAGTAAGTTAATGTCGGTATATGCTTCTTCGCATGTATGAGCTGGAACACAGTGTAATATTATTTTTGTGTGCACCAGATATAAGAGACGGGAGAGAGGAAAGCTTGTGCACTCATATTCATCTCAGGATCTTGAAGGAATTCTTGTAAGTGTACTTTTGCTTGAAAATGATGTTTCCACTATATGGATACGGATTAGTGATATACTCCGTAACAAGTTCATCAGCAATTTACTCTGATATGATCTCTGAGAGTACTAGGATGTTACAATTTTGTTATTGCAATACACAGTCAATAAACAGAATATTTTTAGTGTATTTGTCCATTCAAAACCTGTATACTTTGTTGAGTTGTTCCATAAAACTAGGAATTTTGTTGATAATTGAAACGGTTTTGTTTTCCTTTTGTAAGATTTAATGGTTGACTTGGTATTACAGCTTATTGTCTTAGTCGATTACATATTCAAATGGACCATTATCTTATACAAAAAGAATGCGCTCACTTGCTCATGCTTGAGCCTTATTGTGACTCGAAGCTTGTAAATCACGCTCCTTTTTGGCAATATCTTCAATAACTGTCCAATATGCATGTTCTGTAGGTCAAAAAGTCTCAGACTTCTTCGACAAATGAAGATCAGAAGGTACCAGATATGGCAGAGACTGTTATTGCTGCAGATGATGCTTGTAAGTTCTAGATATGTTATTTGAGCACTTAGGCATGTGAAAATGCATTGGGTCAAATTTAGCATTGCTGTTTATTAATATGTTTTTAAGCGGGAGAGGAGCGCCCAAAAAAAGGAGGGAGAAGAGTGCAAATCCTGCTCTGGAATCAGTAATTCTCCATGCTACTGCGGAGTAGCTGATTTCCTAATTATCATCCAATAAGGACTTCCTAGATAACAAGCCATAATCACAGTGAATATCACAAGGAGACCTCCTCTGATCTAGTAGATATTTTCTTGCTATGTTAGTTTCTAATTAATTATCATATCAAGGCCCATAAACAATGTAGGAAGAGAGCGTATTCTTCCATTGATTTATTTTGTCTGGGTGATGGGAGTGGGCAGATCAGTGATTGGTCGAAGGAGATTTTGGAAATATGAATAAATACTAATTATCATATCAAGGCCCATAAACAATGTAGGAAGAGAGTGTATTCTTCCATTGATTTATTTTGTCTGGGTGATGGGAGTGGGGAGATCAGTGATTGGTCGAAGGAGATTTTGGAAATATGAATGAACTAATTTCTATCTGACCTGCATTGTGGCTCCTGTTTCTCTATCAAGTCCCTACATACTTTATGTTTTCTTGCAGGATGGTGGGATCATTGTGGGGGAGTAGGTTTGTAACCGTGTTAATGTGTGTGCATACCTTTAATAAGGATATGTTGATATGAAATAGGTTTTAATACTTGTGGTACCTGGTTGTGCTTTCAGAGATAAATAAATGCGGTCCTGTCAGAAGCACCCAATTTCCTTATTGGCTGCTGATTGTTTACTGAAATAATTCCTTTTGCCAGGGAATGAAGATCAAGGTGTTCCCCCAGAATGGTGGGGCTATAAAAATGGATTTGTCTCTGGAGGATTTCTTGGAAGTCAAGCTCGGAGAAAAAAGTCATCCTCATCGGAGAAGATGCGAGACTTCAGTGACAGGACCACATTCCACGAGGAGGATCAAGAAAATCTTTACAACCTTGTGCAAGTATGTTTTCCAACCATGTGAAAGAAGCATTTGTTTTGCTCTCTAATTGCTTATTAAGTTGAACTGTCACTGTCCCCACAACATAAATGTGACACTACTGCTAATGAAGCATAGACTTTAAGAGCCTTATGTTGTGGTATCCTTACTAACTTCACCTCACATATCTATATCCTTTCATAACTGTAATGCTGGCAAATATTATCAGGATCTGACTCCTTACACCTTACACAGAGTAACTGGAACACCATAAGATACATTTGTCTAGGTAACAAATGAAGGTGCAAGGGGCCTATTTATTTTGTTATTTAGTAGGTTGCGTTTTTTTTATTATTCTGGCATGAATCTTCTGGATTAGCTTTCTTGCTGATGTTTTTCTAGTGATGCATATTAGCATAAGAGTAGTTCATCAAGAAATACAATGACAATGTCTTCCAACTGCAGAACACAGCCACAACTGGAAAACAAGGACTGGGTATCAAAGACCGGCCAAAGAAGGTTGCTGGTTGCTACTTCGAGGGGAAAAAGACGTCCTTTGATGATAGTGATGAAGAAGATTCTTCTGCGTCGAACCGTCCCATGGAAGCTGAATATGAGGAAATCAGTCACCCAGCCAAAAATGATGAATCAAAATTGAAGCTGAAGAAATTGTGCAAACGGCTCTTGAAACAGGTTTCTTTAGATTATTTTTGTACTGATTTAAGTAATTTTTTTAAAGTCTTGCCTTGATTTCCGTCCATTGATATCCGACACTCCAGGCACCTGGGAACTCTTTAAAGCTGAAGCAGCTTAAAGTGCTAATTGATGAACAATCTACAGATCTTTGTAGTTTCACTAAAAAAGAGGCACTTGGTTTTTTGAAGCGCAAGGTAAATTACATTTTCATTAGCAGACTTGCCTTCTGTAACCAATGCAATTTTGTAATGTCTTATGGCAGGAGATGTCATTCGTTCTGTCTTTTCAATAATCTTTCTTCATTGTTCATTTAGCATACTCAAATGACTTGTTTCCTTGTGTGCAGCTTGAAGGCAGTGACAAGTTCTCAGTGGAGGGTAAGAGAGTCTCACTTTCTGTAAAGAGGGCGTGAATTTTTTCCTTTGCTGGGATTAGCTGAGACGAAATGTAGATGGCCACCGAGACTAGGTTGATAGTAAAACAATTAAGTGGTAGATTTTGAGTCTTCCACTTAATTTCATTTTGTTTTGCTGAGATATAGGAAGCAGCATTGCATTTTCGGAGCTCAAAGTACAGCTTTTAGGCAGATTTTTCTTCATTCGCCAAGCTTTCCTTGTTCTTCTTTCTTTTCTTCTTCTATTTCCATACTACTGCATTGCTCCCTCTTTTTTGTTTTTTTCATTTTTGTAAATTTTACTTTAAACCTTTTTCTTGGGTTATTTATCATTTTTCTGTTATAGGCCAATGAATAGATGTCAGTATAAAGGTCAATATAAGTTGTATTATGAACGGATGCCCAATTATTTGATTGTTACACCTTTATAAATTGTTAAAGTTATTGTGCATAGATGAGAGGAGTTATTGGCTCTCTGGGTTGTTGTCTGTACATGGTTGATTGCGTGAACTATGTCGCCAGCATGCCTAATCAAATGCGCTAAACTTGGATATCCCAATATTGGAGAGAACGTAAAACCTCCTGTTGATGCCCTGCTGATTACTGTAGAGTAAACAGAAGAGAGCAGCAGGAAATAACCAAGACATTGCATATGAGAGGCGTAACGTCTTCAATTTTAGGAGGAAATTTTAAAATTCTGAACTTCCGACATGGTTGAGGTGGAGCATTAAATTCGGAAAATGGTAGTATTGTATCTTTTCAGTACTTGTTTGTTTGGAAGAGAGGGATCTATCAGAGGTAATTAGCTTGCACTATTTTCGTCGCAAGGAACTTCACCAAGTAATCGTATCCATGATAATAAAGAGCTTCGATCTCTGCCCTTCGACCACTCTGAATCATTGCTGCAACCTCTTCTTTGTAACTATCCTGCTAGAACTCAGTAATTTTGTGCTTATTAAGCCAAATAATGGATTAAGAAGTACGTTTCCAAATTAACTGTATTCATACCTGCAGAATCTCTGATGACATTAAGCTCTTGGCAATCTGCAGATCTCGTGGTTTCAAAGGGACCAAAGATTCTTCGGGTACAAGTTGATCAATATCATCCTTTCGCAGTCCTAGCCACTTGACATTGCAAGCTAAAATAACATGTAGAGAATAGATTCGTATAAGATACCAAGGACACATGATTCAACATAACTATAAGAGAAACGAGCACCATATCTGTACGCTTCAAGTCCCATCCCTATGCTTCCAAACTTGAAGGTGCAAAGTATTGCTAGTCCCGCAGGATTCCTTAAAAATCACAATTTGACTTGTAAGTAAGAACTTTGGTCTGCATCTAATATGGTGGCAACACTAGTGAAGTCATTTATACCAGTCAACAAACCCCAGGACTGGCAAATTGGGGAATGCCCGACAGATTCGATGAAGAAGAAACCTGAGTATTTTGAGATTAGAATATGTAAGTTATATTTGAATGGACAATAGTTCTGTGAGCTGGAACTTTAGATAAAAGGAGTTGTCTTTGACGATGATATACTATATGCTTAACTCTTCACCTCACCTAGTAGCAATATCAGGGAATCCCTTGGCAGTGATCAGAATGCATGGGATTTGATTGAACACACGATCCTCAGCCAGTCGCTGGAATATTGCATGCTAAAAAGTAGGACTACTTTTAGTTTCTTGAAAAATCTATAGTGTAAAGTCTCCAAAAAGTGACAAAAATAATACCTTCTCCACCACAATGATATATCGTGCATCTGTTTCCATGACCATTTTTTCCAACAAATCTAAGTCTCCAGATATAGCATATCCGGATGATCCACAGGTAGAGCAGTCAACAACCTTCTTGTTTGGCTCCTTTCTCAGTGGTTAAAGAAGCAAGCAAACATAAGTCACAAATCCATCTCTGGAAAAAAGAAGTACCAAAGTTCTATGTGTTGGATAACTACCTACTTCAAATCCTTGACCAAAGCTCAGATGGGAAACTTAATTACCTGTACCGGTAAGAATTAAGTTCCTTGACTGTTCGCACAAAATCAGAATAAAACAAAGCAAAATAGTTTATCTTACACAGCCAAAAACAGCTAACTTTTACCAATTGCAAACATTCAAAGTTTGACTTTTGGCTCCTATAGAAAGACATCAATCTACTATGTCTCAATTCCAAACAAGTAATTGTCTATATGGATTCTCTATATCCCCTTTGGTTTATTAGGCCCATTTGATTCCAAACTGACAGTGTACTGTTACAGGCCAAGTTAAGCTAATAATGCTAAGCTTTTGATTAAATAAAATATGGATTCTGAAGACCGGAAGCAGAGCAGCACATATATACAACAACAAACAACCCAGTATAATCCCACTTAGTTGGGTCTGGGGAGGGTAGTGTGTACGCAGACCTTACCCCTACCCTTGGGTAGAGAGGCTGTTTCCAAATAGACCCCCAAAATCCTTCCCTCCAAGAACTTCTCACCTTGCTCTTGGGGAGACTCGAACTCACAACCTCTTGGTTGTAAGTGGGGGTTGCTTACCATCAGAGCAGCACATATATGAACATCTAAAATTACAGCTGAAGGGTTTTGAATAGTACCTGTAACAATAAACGACCTGCTATTGCCCCTCTGCTAGATGCCATTATCCCAAGGCTATAACGGCTGCACCGAAGCAAGGCTATCAAGTCTGGTTTCCATAAAAGGTAAAATCAAGGACCCCGTTACCAAAATCAACCAAACACACAAATCATAATTCAGAAATGACGAAAAAATAGAAGAACCACCATTGACCTTGGATAGTCCTATTAACCTGCAATTGAGAAGTGAAATAATCTGGTGAATCACAGAGCAGCTTGTAATATAGCTCTCTTTGAGTCACCCTCTTTTCCTGAACCAGAATTTGGTAGCACATTTCCATTACCTTCCAAACTTGATCACAAAAACTAAGCCAGCATTATTAATTTGTGCAGACTGCATCAAGTAATTTTTCTTTCTTTTGGAAAGAGATTGGTATTCTTTACCTCTTATGAAGGGCTTGACGCTGTTCTCTCTCGTTAGTGATCGCGTGCAAAACGAATGGGACAGGAAGATCCATGAATCACCGGTCAGTAACCCCCGGCTCACTCTGCTATTGCTGGAATTTCTACTGATCTGTCACATATACTGTAAACTATTAACTACAACTCAATCCCAACTTGGTTGGGTTGACTATATAAATTATCTATATCCGTTTCTGTTCAGGCCCATTTCTTCCCGATACTGGTAAATAATTTGTATTTAAGGCAGCACAAAAAAGGTTCACAAATATGTCCCAATTGCTACATCAAAGTTCAAATTTTGGCACGTAGTTTCATTTCCCTTGTGTTTTTGTTCAGTTTTTTCCTTTTCATGAAAATAGACATCCTGAACTATTCGGGAAATCACAATCATAATGGATAGATTATCTTTATTTTGAATTCATTATTAGATTCACAGAAGCTAATGATGTTTACGTACGACACGCATATGAAGTAGGCTAAAATTGCAAGTTATAGTGAAATTTCGTTCCCAAAAAAGGTAGTATTTCATACCAGTGATAGATCGGAAAGAGACGGAGAGTTCGAACTTAGGGCTTTCAGAAAATTGAGGACCGCAACTTCAATTCGACCTCGGACCTGAACACATAAATCCGATTTGATAATAAAACAAACGCATACCAAAATAATGAAATTTAAGTTTCGATTCTAACAGTTTAACTTTTTATATTGGATTACGAAAGCGCTATAATTACTCTGAAATCTAAAATTAGAAAACAAAAATGTCAATAGTTTTTGACTTAATTAAACTTCTAAAATGTGGCGATTCATACATTTCGATGTTGCTATTAATCTACGAACTCTGTTTGTGGCGGAGAGCGTACCTGTGAAGGAGGAAGAATATCGGCATAACAGAGGTGTTGATCGGAGAAGAAAATGGTTGATCTGCATAAGTCTCCCATAGTTTCAAATGGTAGGTTTTTCGCGGTAAATCTGAAATTTGAGTCGGCGAGGTGGGGCTAAGCTTAGGGTGTTTATGGTTCGGTTTCATTGGTTGTTCCCTAAAAAGAAATCAAATTAAGTAAGTAAGTTTTTTAAATATTAAAATCAAACAAAACCAAGTCGGTTTTTCTCGATTCGATTTATATCGGTTTTCGTTTTTTTAATTATTATTCGGTTTTTTCTGAAATATAAGACATACACTACCAAACACATATTCCGGCAATCACATTTTTAATGTAATATTATCAAATCAACTGCCTTTTGAGAAATCTATTATTTACCAAAATATATTGATGATAATTGAAACAAATAGTAATGAATAATTTAAGGACTCAATTAAAAATATGTTATTTTTAACACGAAATGGATTCTTACATTAAACAAAAGAAAACTACAAATCAAACTAGAATGTAAAGGTAAAGAACTATATTACAAGTGCAATCTATTAACATTTACCGTAAATTTTTTGAACTTTGTATAACAATATACATACATACATACATACATATATATATATATATATATATTTATATATATATATATATAAATGTAATAATAAATTTGAAATAATTACTCCTATAGTCGATTTGTTTCGGTCTTTTGTCTGATTAAAGCCAAAATCAAACAAAATTTAATCAGTTTTTAAAATTCAAAACTAAACCAAACCAAAAAGTGTTAGTTTTTTGGTCGGTTTAATTTGATTTTTGGTTTGGTTCAATTTTTCGGATTTTTATAAACACCTCTACCTAACTGTTTATATATGGATGGTTTTCGTCGGCCCACTTTTGGTCATTTGGAGATATAGGCCGATTTAAAACACTTTACTTGGGCTAGGCCAGTTTGTTTCCCAATGAGTAATTTTTCTATCTATACCATATATAAAACCTTATTACTAAAAATGTGCATATTTTCATTATTACCCGTCATGTTTATATTTTTGCTATAAAATTTATACCATTCATTAAATACCAAATATTAAGAATTGATTCCTTCCAAATTAGGCGCGTACAGATCTAAAAAATTTATACAATTCATTAAATACCCAATATTAAGAATTGATTCCTTCCAAATTAGGCGCCTACAAATCTGGGGTAAATATTTGAATATCTTATTCCTTCCAAATTAGGCGGCTAAAAATTTGAGACTAAATATTTTTTCAATATTGTTTTAATGGCATCTACAAACTACTACATTTATACTACAATTAAACTGCAATCTATATTGAAAAAAATATTGACTACAAAATTTTTTCCTAATCTATAAATTTTCTACAAATAAACTACAAATCAATTTACGTATGTATAAAGCAGTATTGTTTTGAAGAGTATCTACAAAATTACTACATTTATACTACAATTACACTACAATCTATGTTGGAAATAAAATGTTGACTAAAAAGTTTTCTCTACATCTACAAAATTTCTACAAAAAAAACTACAAATCGGTTTAAGTATTGTATAAAATTGTATTGTTTTTAAGGGTATCTACAAAATTACTACATTTATACTACAAATTAAAATACAATCTTATGTGAAAAAAAAGTTGACAATAAAATTTGCTCTTCATCTACAAAATTTCTACAAAAAACTACAAATAAACTACAACTGCACTCACACTGTCACACTTACAGAAGATTCATATGGCTACCCCAAAAATTTACAATTGAGAATTGTTGATTGATCGATTGAGGAAGTCTTCTTTATCATATATCTACTCTCGATCTCGTACTTGTTAATATTCAGAACAATATCTAACAATTACGAGAAATTATAATAATCGAAACAATGAGTTTCATATTGAATCTCTTTGGCTAAAAATCTGATTATACTAAATGAGTCTCATATTTGTATTTTTTGAGAAGAAGAAGGAATTGAGAAGAGAGAAAAATGTGAGGGAGAAAATGACGTTGGGATTAGGAGAAAGAAATGTAGGAATTAAGGGGAGAGAGAAACATGGGATATATAGATACCTTTAATTAAGGAGTAAAATCTGCCCATTAATTATACCCTTAATTAAGTATGGTATATGATTGGTAATTTGGTATACGGGTTTGTAATTAAATCAAACCTTCAACATGGAGGGTAAAAGGGTTTCCTATATGGTATAGGAATCTAAAAATCCCTTTCCGAATTCGTTCGTATTACTCACTAATTAGGGAAAAGGGGAATTTTTTTCTATATCATATATGAAATCTTATTAATAAAAATGTGCATAGTTTTATATTTATCCCTCATGTTCATAGTTATTCTACAAATATTGTACCATTCATTAAATACCAATTATTTGGAGCTGATTTCTTCTAATTAGGCGCGCCACAATTATGGAAGTAAATATTCTTCCAGATATTTTATTAAATAAGGAATCATTGTAGCAATAAAATTCTTTATGTTAAGAATAGAATTCTATTTAGAGTGAATGTCTATCTTGTATAGAGTTTTACTTTGAGGTTAAGTCATTTTTTCTCCTATAAATAGAGGGGTCTTACCCCATTCTAAATCACCCCAAAATTCAATAAGAGTTTTCTCTCTCTCTTTCTCTGCAATATTGCTCTTCTTCTTTTATTGTTTTATAACACGTTATCAACACGAGACTCTAACCAATTGAGTAGAAGCTTTGAAATTGAGCATAATGATTGTTAATTGTTCTCTGAACTTCCTTCAAGATTAAATTCTGGATTTAAGGTAAGTATTTTACTTTTCTCTTTCAAATTCTTGTAATTCTATAATTTGATTTTAAATACAAGCAAAGACGGTAAATTTTGATTGCAACTCTAATGGAGCTTGAAAGATATTATCACCACCCAACATGATAAATTTTTCATGTCTTTCCATGATCAAATTCATGTATGATTGTGGGCAAAGAATTAAAAATTCGTCCCGTTGAATTTGCTCCATTCTCATTCCCTATAGAGAATGTGATAGCGGTATGTGATAAGTCTGAAAGAAGACAAGATTATTACCGTGAAGGTATCAATGAATGTGGACGTGACAATAGACGAAATTGTAATCGTCATCATTGTTATAATGAGAATAATAAGGATTCTCAAAATAATCCTTCACTCTGTGAAAGTAATATTTATTATTAATTTGACAATATGATAATTTATAAAGCGCATATAGATGATTATGGTCCATTCTTGGAATGAGTGTGGCAACATCTAATTTATGAATACATATTCATTCTTGGAAGAATATGAACGTGCTAGTGGTAGTGAATATACCACACTCACCTCTAGAAGGAGGTTTGAGATGATATAAGAAAGTAATATCATTATTATGGCATGAATGATCATTGATCACGTACCTATTGTACGCCAAAATATTTTGTCAATATAATTATTAAAGGACAACAATAATGCAAGAAACATATCTTGCATATAATTTTGACCATGACCATAATGTATAACTTTCTCGTTAAAGAGATATTCACCATATGGATGTTGATGAATATGTGGTAGTACCAAATTAATTGAGAAATCTGCAAGAGCCAATTATAATATTATGGAGAAACACAATTGATTACCAATAAGGTATTGTGTTGTAGCAAGTCTCAAAGAAACTTATTCAGTTTCCAAAGTATACGCGAAAGTGATTGATTATATTGAGACTGTAAATAAAGGAAAGATTTGATATCTTCTATTACAACAACTTGTAACGGGATAATATGTATGTGAAAAGCTATTGCTTTATTCTCCAGTTTGTACTACACAAACAAAAGAATGCCACACAATACGTGGATGTTTATTGATATAAAACCCCATATCATAATAAACTTGGAATTTATTGATAATTGCACATATCGTGGTGTAACTTGAACTTTATCAATATTGATAATTTATTCAGTTAGCATACATGGTTTAGCCATATCAATTTAAGTATGATGTGCAAAAATAATAGAGAATTCACATGAGTAAATATTAAAGAAATAGAAAGTTCTTTATGAATTTTCTTATATTGCTTGTTCTTATTAATTAATTGACCAACTAAAGCTGGGATTGAATGCCATGAATTCTAAAAATATCAAAGGTGAATATGGGCCCATTCACCTGCCATGTATACCACATAAGATGCATATATGAGATGGTTACATGTGTGATTATTATTAACCAGCAACATGGCCGGTGCTTGTGAGCTAACTTGCTCAGTAATTTAATTTCGAGCATAATTTCCAAATTTTCTATTCAAGAAGTTCATCTTGATAAGTTGGTTTACATCATAGTTGGTTTAGCAAAATAATTTATTGAGTGCATCTACTTAATAGCTAAACTATTGCTTATGAGAACAAAGTATCTATATCCGTTTGATATACGTTATATACGAGAGTATATTATATTCTCCCCTCACAAGTGGTTCAGGGTCAGGAACCAAATAATTCCATCATATTATTATTGATATGTGGTGTATATTTTCATTAACACTATAATGCACAAAGATGGATTTCCAAAGTTGAGGAAGCAAGTTAGTTTTTCTAATATGAGGGGGAGACAAGATACAACAGTTGAGAAAAAAAGTTACATGGAATGAATTATTATTTATATATATAGATCCTCGAATAGGATAATATGAACTTGAAGTTAATAAAAGGATAATTCATTTGCAATATATTACAAAGCATGCCATACTCATTTGTTGACCCAAAGAAAGTAACTATATTCTCATTGTAAATGCTCATATTAAGTCCTAGAAGGACAAAATCTATGGTATGCTTAAAGCGTATAGACAAATCAGTTTCAAAAAGAACTTCTTGATAAAGAAGATGAGCAAATGATCAAAGTGATCATAATAAAGGAGGCAAGTGATCTAGAAGGTCACATGACATAACATTTCATAAAATTTCATGAGAGATTTAGGTACCTGAATATATGAATGAAAAGATCTATATGTTATGTCTTTATGAAAATTTATTGGAACTGATATAAAATTTTTGTCGATGACATCTATCATAGCGCTAAATATAGATGAGTATCTTAAGTCTATCGAATATAGACAGAAAAGTATTGGCCAAATGGAAGAGATACAATTCAAGTAGAATTGATTCCATATGAAAGACATGTAGTTTTGGACATGTAGTTCAAACACTTGAAAGTATAAAGTCAATGGTATGTGCAATCAGTTTTCGATATCTTATATGTCTATGCAAGACATAAAAACTTGATATGCATTAAAGTCTCTTTAGAATGGCTTATATGGCTTAACTTATATGACAATCCTTGAAGGACTTAAACCGCTTAAAGCATATATAATTTTTGGTCTTGAAGTACCACATGCTAAGTGCAATTTGTGCATATTTGTATCTTACTATAACTATAAGCATGATAATGTGATAGCGGGGATACCACTATGGAGATATTAAAGAGCCATTCCACGATATTTGTGAAGACATTATATATCTATCACGAGTTATGATTTCAAGGAGCAAATATTCATTATAGTTAATATGGCTGATTTATTTATCAAATCTCTACCAACGATCTCTTGAAGATGGTGCACAAGATTGGAATGCGAAGGCTCAAGGATGTGAATTGATGCTCTCTTCAGGGGGAGTTAATGTGTGTTGCGCTCTTTTTCCCTTACAAGGTTTTGTCCGACTGGGTTTTCCTTGCAAGGTTTTTAATGAGGCAACCAATAGGCACATTTCTAAACGTGTGTACTCTTTTTCCTTTTCTAGAATTTTTTCTCCCATTGGGTTTTATTTTAGTTAAGGTTTTAACGAGGCACATTATTTATTAAGTAGACATTCAAGGGGGAATGTTAAGAATAGAATTCTATTTAGAGTGAATGTCTATCTTGTAGAGAGTTTTAATTTGAGGTTAAGTCATTTTTCCTCCTATAAATAGAGGGGTCTTACCCCATAGTAAATCACCCCAAAATTCAATAAGAATTTTCTCTCTCTCTTTCTCTGGTATATTGCTCTTCTTCTTTTATTGTTTTATAACACTTATTTAGATATCTCTAATTATTTTTTTCTCTTTAGAGATCAGATGACGTGAATAATCAGAGAGACAGAGTATGAGACCGACTTTTGAAAATTGTACCTGCTTTCACCTAATCTTTCTGCTTATAGTCTCACTTAAACTTGTAGCTGAAAATATCATTATATTTTTTTCCATAAAAAATAATAAGTTGACAAATCTAATAGTTGATGTCACTAGGTAATATTTTTCAAACTCGACAAAGTAGTTGATATAGCTTTCTAACAGATTTCCCTCAATTTATAATTGAGAATACTATAATGAATCTTTAAGATTATGACTAGTCAAAAATCCCAATTAAACTATAATCAAATGGAAATTGGAATAGCGAGCTAGGACTTTTGGCCGGCTTGAGGTGAGTAATAGATGTAAATGATGTCTTGAGTGTTTGAAACCCCAGAATTGCACATCGTGGTGCTATATTAAGGTGACTTGCACGCGGGATAGCGAGCATGGGGGTAGAGCACCATTGGAGATTATAACTTGGTCCGTCCCAAGAAATGAATTTACTACGTATATTGACTGAATATCACTTGTTATCATTGTGATTTGAGTTGATTGTCGTATTTGGGCTTTGTGCCAATTGATTGAATCCTCGTGGATTGCAATTACTGGTTTCTTACCATTTTTACGTATTGTTGAACTCAGTCATGGTGTTTAATACTATTTTTCAAACTCATCCATTTTCTCAAATTTGAAACTTAAATAATATTTCTAATGAAGTTTGGGTTGAATATTTATATATTATTATACCCGAGGGGCTTATGTGATTCTGGACTGAGTATGGGATCGGGCTGCGCGCCGCAGCGGTATTATATTAATACTGATATGAGGCCGAGGGCCTAGTTGGTGCCACGAGATGGCTTATATTGCGCTTGGGCCATAAGGGGCCCCTCCAGGAGTCTGCACACCCCCACTGAGCGCCGTCGATGATAAATGAATGGAGCGAGCTGCACGCCGCAGCGGGCACTAGAGAGTACCAAACTATGTTTTGCATTTCATATTTGACTGTTATTTACTTATTTATCTGTTGCAGTAGTTCCTTAATTGATTTCATTGGTTTACGGACTTTATATTATTGGGTTTACATTGCTGCACTTATAGAATTACTTTGTGCCTATTCAGGTTTTCTTATTCTCAGCCTTTATTAATGTTTATTACTCAATGCATCGGAGTACTCACATTACTCCCTGTACCTTGTGTGCAGATCCAGGTGCATCTGAGGCTGAGTGAGGACTTCTCTGCCGAGCAGCTTATCCAAGAGTATCAAGATAGTTGCATGACGTCCGCAGTCCTGATTTCCCCTTCTATCTCATTGATTCATTTCCGCATTTCTTTAGAATGATATGTAGTAGGTTGATACTCATGTTTTAGAGGTTCAGACTTGTGACACCAGATTTTTTGGGCTGTGTAGTAGTATTGGTATTTCAGATTTCTGCATGTTTTAACTCTATTTAAGATTTTTAGTATGATGACTTAGTAATTTATCTGTGTTAATTAATTCATGAATTGTATAAAAATTTTTGAGGTTATTAAATTTGTCGGTCTTGACTAGCAGTGTGTCAGGCGCCATCACGACCGGAGTTGGGATCGTGACAAGTTGGTATCAGAGCCTAGGTTACTTGGTCTCGCAAGTCATGAGCTGGTTTAGTAGAGTCTCATGGATTGGTACGGAGACGTCCGTACTTATCCTCGGGAGGCTGCAAAACCTATAAGAAAACTTCACATTCTTGAAATTCTTGTCGTGCTGCTTTGTTGAACTGCGAACTAAACTTCTATTATTCTATTATCTCACAGATGGTGAGGACACGAGCTACAAGAAGTGACAGACGACCACCAGTACCACCTACTGAGGCTACCAGAGGCCCTGGATGCGGTCGTGGTCGTGGCAGAGGCAGAGCAGCCGGGGCAGCGCCTGCTGATCCACCAGTTGCCCCAGCTCAGCATCAGGCTCCAGCTGCAGACATACCAGCAGCACCTGTTCAGGCACCAGCTATGCCCATCGTGATTCCAGGTCTTCAGGAGGCCTTGGCTCAGATATTATCAGTTTGCACTTGCCTGGCTCTGGCCGTTTTGGCCACCATAGCAGCAACAACAGCTACTTCGCAGGCTGGGGGAGGTAATCAGACCCCCACTGCTCGCACACCTGAGTAGTTCGTGTAGGGACTACAGACACTAGAGATAGCTCCAACTTAGTAGGTCATACCAGCTCAGGGCTTCGTTGTTCCAGCTATGCCAGACAATGAGCAGTGTCGTCTTGAGAGGTTCGGTAGGCTCCAACCTCCGAAATTCAGTTGTGCTGAGGGCGAGGATGCCCAGGGTTTTCTTAATAGGTGTCAGTGTATGCTTCGTATGGCGGGGATCCTTGATTCGAGTGGTGTGACATTTACCACCTTTCAGTTTACCGGGGCTGCTCTTACTTGGTGGGACGACTTTGAGAGGCGTAGGCCTGTCGGTGCAGCACCCCTTTCTTGGTAGTAGTTCTCTGCTCTTTTCCTGTAGAATTATGTACCCCAGTCCCGCAGAGAGGAGCTGCATAGGCAGTTTGAGTGGTTGACGCAGGGGGATATGACAGTGACTCAATACGAGATGAGGTTTTCACAATTGGCCTGTCTTGTTATTTGGATGGTTCGTCAGATCGTGAGAGGATCAGGAGATTTGTGTATGGCCTTAGCTACCATATTCGTATGTTAATGACTAGAGAGAGAGTATTGGGTGCTACGTTTGAGGAGGTAGTGCATATCGCTCGTGAGATCGAGTCAGTTCGCTGTAAAGAGCGAGAGTAGAGGGAGACCAAGAGGCCTCGTGGATCGGGCAGTTACAGTGGTGCTCCTTCGAGGGGCCAGTTGTAGCATGGTAGAGGTCGTTATTTCAGGCCTGCTCAGTTGGCCCGTCTAGATATCGTGGGGGATCTTTAGGCCGTGGTCATCATGAGTCCCAGCAGGGCCAGTCTTCACTCAGCGCCCTCCTAGCTCATAGTTCATCTCATGCCCCATTAGCTCAGGGTTCTTGTGCAGCGAGTGCATCTTCTAGTCACTCCGGTGTGACGGGTTCCCTTCATTCCCCATCTCCAACATCGGGCAGCTGTTATGAGTGCGGAGAGTTTGGTCACTTAAGGAGGCAATGCCCTCGACTTCGTAGCAGTCAGCATCAGCAGAGGGGTCAGCCCTCGACTTTTGCTCCAGTTACTTCATCACCTGCCCAGCCAGCTAGGGTTGGAGATCAGGCAGCCAGGGGTCATCCACAAGGTGGAGGTCGATATGACGGTAGCCAGGCTCGTTTCTATGTTATACTGGGCAGGACAGATGCCATTGCTTCAGACGCTATCATTACATGTATTATTTCAGTCTGCCACAAAGATGCCTCAGTCTTATTTGATCCCGGTTCCACCTATTCTTATGTGTCCTCATATTTTTCTCATTATTTGGGTTTGTCCCGAGGGTGTTTTGCCTTACCCATTTATGTATCTACCCTGATGGGCGATACTATTGTTGTAGACCATGTGTACCAGTCATGTTTGGTGATTATTGGAGGCTTGGAGACCCGAGTTGATGTATTGTTATTGAGCATGGTGGATTTTCGTGTTATTTTGGGCATGGACTGGTTGTCTTCATGTCATGCTATTTTAAATTGTCATGCTAAGACAATCACGCTGGCTATACCGGGTGTACCGAGGATCGAGTGGCGTGGTGTGACTGATTATGTTCCTAGCAGGGTGATCTCATTTTTAAAGGCCCAATGTATGGTTGGGAAGGGTTGCCTTTCATATTTGGTGTTTGTGAGGGATGTTGGAGCCGAGACTCCTAGCATTAATTCTGTTCCAGTTGTGAGAGAGTTTCCCAATGTATTTCCTGCAAACCTGTCGGGTATGCCACCGGACAGGATATTGATTTTGGTATTGACCTGGTGCCAGGCACTTAGCCCATTCCATTCCGACATATCGTATGGCACCAGCGGAGTTGAAAGAATTGAAGGATCAGTTTCAGGACTCCTAGATAAGGGGTTCATTCGGCCTAGTGTGTCACCGTGGGATGCACCAGTTCTGTTTGTAAAGAAGAAGGATGGTCCCATGAGAATGTGCATTGACTACAAGCAATTGAACAAAGTGACAGTGAAAAACAAGTATCCCTTGCCTCACATTGATGATTTATTTGACCAGCTTTAGGGAGCGAGAGTGTTCTCCAAGATTGGTCTTCGTTTGGGCTATCACCAGTTGAAGATCAGGGATTCAGATATTATAAAGATTGCTTGCAGGACTAGATATGGGCACTATGAGTTTCTTGTTATGTCTTTTTGGCTGACTAATGCCCCAGCAACGTTCATGCATTTGATTAACATTATATTTCGGCCTTATCTGGATTCATTCGTTATTGTTTTCATTGATGATATTCTGGTGTACTCGCATAGTCAGGAGGAGCACGCGCAACATTTGCGAGCTGTATTGCAGAGATTGAGGGAGGATAAGCTTTATGCAAAGTTCTCCAAGTGTGAGTTCTGGCTCAGTTGAGTGGCTTTCCTAGGACATGTGGTGTCCAAAAAAGGTATTCAGGTAGACCCAAAGAAGATTGAGGCAGTGGAGAGTTGGCCTAGACCCTCCTTAGCCACGAAGATCCGTAGTTTGATTGGGTTGGCATGCTATTATCGCCGGTTTGTTTAGGGTTTTTCCTCTATTGCATCGCACTTGACCAAGTTGACTCAGAAGAGTGTTTCATTTATATGGTCGGACGAGTGTGAGGAGAGCTTCCAAAAGCTCAAGACAGCTGTAACCACAACTCTGGTATTGGTTTTGCCGTCAGCTTCAGGTTTTTATACGCTATATTGCGATGCTTTGCGAGTTGGAATTGGTCGTATATTTATGTAGAAGAGTAGAGTTATCGCTTATGCTTTTCTTCAGTTAAATCCCCATGAGCAAAACTACCCCGTTCATGATTTGGAGCTAGCTGTTGTAGTTTATGCATTGAAATTTGGAGGCATTACTTGTATGGCGTTATCTTGTGAGGTATTCACCTATCATCGCAGTCTTTAGCGTTTATTCAAGCAAAATGATCTTACTTTGAGGCAACAAAGATGGCTAGAGTTACTTAAGGATTATGATATCACCATTCTGTATCACCCAGGGTAGGCCAATGTATTTACCGATGCTTTGAGCCGAAAGGCGGTGAGTATGGGGAGCTTGGCGTATATTCCAGTTGAGGAGAGGCCATTTGCAGTTGATGTGCAGGCCTTGTCCAATCGATTTGTGAGACTAGATATTTCAGAGCCTAGTCGGGTGTTGGTTTGTGTGGTTTCTCGGTCTTTCCTGTATGACCGCATCAGAGAGTGTCAGTATGAGGATTCGCATTTGCTTGTCCTTGTGGACATGGTTCAGCATGATAATGCCAGGGATTTGACCATTGGAGATGATGGTGTGTCGAGGATGCAGGGCCAGATTTGCGTGCCCAATGTGGATGGAATTCGGAAGTTGATATTGGAGGAGGCCCATAGCTCGCAGTATTCCATCCATCCTGGTGCTGCGAAGATGTATCAGGATCTTAGACAACACTATTGGTGGTGGAGGATGAAGAGAGATATTGCGGAGTATGTAACTGGTGTCTAAACTGTCAACATGTGAAATATAAGTATCAGAGACCGGCTGGCCTGCATCAGCAGATGGTTATTCCCGAGTGGAATTGGGAGAGGATCACTATGGATTTTGTTACCGGGCTCCCTTAGACTTTGAAGAAATTTGATGCCATTTGGGTGATTGTAGACAGGCTGACCAAGTCCACGCACTTCATTCCGGTTTGTACTACTTATTCTTCAGAGCGGCTGGCAGAGATTTATATCCGGGAGATCATTCGGTTGCATGGTCTCCTAGTTTCCATCATATTAGACCGGGGCACTCAGTTTACCTCTCAATTTTGGCAGACGGTTCAGCGAGAGTTGGGTACTCAGGTGCAGTTGAGCATAACCTTTCACCTTCAGACGGACGGATAGTCTGAGCGCACCATTCAGATATTAGAGGATATGCTACGCGCCTGTGTTATTGATTTTGGAGGGTCATGGGATTGGTTTCTACCGCTTGTAGAGTTAGTTTTCCCTTATTTTTTTATGCTTCTTTATGCTTCATTATCAGTGTCGCATGTGATTGAGTTGGTTTGGATGAATTTTTGAAGGAAATGAGACACTTAGTCTCTTTAAGGAAAAGCTTAGTTTGGAAAAGTCAACCGGATGTTGACCTATGCGTTAGAGGGCTCAAACGTAAATTTTGATGATTTGGTTAGTTTTGGGGGATGATGTGTGACTTAGGAGTGTGATCGGAAGTGATTTTGGAGGTCCGATGTAGAATTAGGCTTGAATTGGTGAAGTTAGTATTATGACGAATTCTGGTTGATAGGTGAGATTTTGATTCGAGGCTCGGAATGGAATTCCGAGAGTTGCTGTAGCTTCGCTAGGTGATTTGGAATGTGTGTGTAAAATTTCAGGTCATTCGGAGGTGATTTGGTTGGGTTTTGATCGAATGCGTGGTTCGGAAGTTTTTGAAGAACTTAGGCTTGAATTTGATGTAATTTGATGGGTTTGGTGTTGTTTGCCGAGTTTTAAAGATTTGAGCATGTTTGAATGATGTAATTGGAGGTGTTGGTGCTTTTGGTTGAGGTCGGGGTGATTTCGGATGGTTAACGGAAAGTTTTGGACTTGTGAAATTGGAAAATGGTTGCTGCTTCTAGTATTTACGCATATGCGGATTTGGGACCGCAAAAGCGGTCTCGCAGATGCAGACGGAGAGATCGTAGAAGCGGAATTTGGGCCTTAGGGAATTTTTGCAAAAGAGAAGCTGGGTCCGCAGATGCGGAGATGGACCGCAGATGCGATTCTGGACCTTAAGTCATTTTCCACTGATGCGGAGATTGTGACCGCAGATGCGGTTTCGCGTGGGCAGAAATATTTAAGTTCATTTTCGCGAATTTTGAAGAGTTCCTCATTTCTAACTTCGGACTTGGAGTATTGTGGACGATTTTGAAGAGGGTTTTCAAGGAGCTTCGATAAGGTAAGGATTTTTTTAACTTAAATCATGATTTTATGGTGCAAATACATGGATTAGGTCTGAAAACATAAGAAATTAATGGTCAAAAATGGTGGTTTAGGGCTTGAATTTAAGGGAACAAAAATTGGGATTTGAGGGGTCGTTTGGACTCCGATTTTGGAGTTCTTTATATGTATAGACTCGTGGCGAGATAAGCAACCCGTTGATGTAAGAATTTCAGAATTTCAAGAAGTGGGCCAGGGGCTCGATTGCTAATTTCGAGATTTTTGCTACTTTTCAATTTTTTTCCGATTGGGTATTCTTTCATTGGCATATTGTGACGTATTCGTTGTGATTTTGATCAGATTTGACGCGCAAGGAGGTTGATTTGAGAGGCAAGGGCATAGCGAGCTAGGATTTTGGCTGGCTTGAGGTGAGTAATAGATATAAATGATGTCCGAAGGGTTTGAAACCCCGGAATTACACATTGTAGTGCTATATTGAGGTGACTTGCACGCTGGATAGCGAGCGTGGGGTAGAGCACTGTTGGAGATTGTGACTTAGTCCATCCCGATAGATGAATTTACTGCGTGTTTTGACTGAATATCACTATTTATCATTATGATTTGAGCTGATTGTCATATTTAAGCTTCGTCCCAATTGATTGAATCCTTCAAGGATTGCTATTACTGGTTTCTTACCATTTTTACGTATTGTTGAACTCAGTCCTGGTGTTTAATACTATTTTTCAAACTCATCCATTTTCTTAAACATGAAACTTAAATAATATTTCTAATGAAGTTTGGGCTGAATATTTATATATTATTGTGCCTGAGGGGCTTATGTTATTCTGGATTGAGTATGAGATCAGACTGTGTGCCGCAGTGGTATTATTTTGATATTGATGTGAGGCCGATGGCTTAGTTGATGCCACGAGATGAATTATATTATGCTTGGACCGTAAGGGACCCCTCCCGGAGTCTGCACACCCCCAGTGAGCGTCGTTGACGATGAATGAATGGAGCGGGCTACACGTCGCAGCGGGTATTAGAGAGTACCAGACTATGTGTTGCATTTCATAGTTGAATGTTATTTACGTATTTATCTGTTGTAGTAGTTCCTTAATTGATTTCATTGGTTTACGTACTTTATAATACCAGGTTTATATTGCTGCATTTATAAAATTACTTTGTGCCTATTCAGTATTTCTTATTCTCAGCCTTTATTAATATTTATTTCTCACTGGGTTGGAGTAATCACATTACTTCCTGCACCTTGTGTGGAGATCCAAGTGCATCTAAGGCGCAGTGAGGATTTCTCTGCCGAGCAGCTTATCGGGGAGTATCAAGGTAGCTGCATGACGTTCGCAGTCCTGATTTTCCCTTTTATCTCATTGATTCATTTTTGCATTTCTTTAGAATGATTTGTAGTAGGTTGATACTCATGCATTAGAGGTTCAGACTTGTGACATCGGATTCTTCGGACTGTGTAGTAGTATTATTCGGGATTTCCGCATGTTTTAACTCTATTTCAGACTTTCAGTATGATGACTTAGTAATTTATCTGTGTTAATTAATTCATGAACTGTATAAAAATAGTTGTGGTTATTAAATTGAGTTGGGCTTGCCTGACAGTGTGTCGGACGCCATCACGACCCAGGTTGGGGTCTTGACACTAAGTCAGTTGGTTTGCATGAAACAGAAGTACATACTAAAAGTTATTCTGCAGTAAATGATATTGCCATTTATGAGGTTTTTGTAATCCGAGGATGCAAACAGAGACCCCTTTCCAGTGTAGGGCATGGCGTTTTGGCGTAACAGGCATAACATTTGTTTCTCTGAGTAGACAGAAAAAATTTAAATTAGACTTTTAATGGTGGGTTAACGATGTTTCTACGATTTTAGAAGAGGAAAAAGGGGTAAAAAGAACGTGCGCTTGAGTAAAATATAGGTGAGGGTGAGGGTTTGGGAGAAAAAAATGTGAGAGGGGTGGGGTATACGGTACCTTAAATTAAGGAGGGATATCGCTGCACTAATTATACCCTTAAAACACACTATGGTATAGAATTGGTTATTTGGTATATTAAATGTAATTATATCAAACCTTAAACATAGAGGATAATAAAGTTTCCTATGTAGTATAGGAATGTAAAAATTCAAGATTTACAAATGATAATTAAAAATAGCTGCAACTTCAAAAGTAATAGAAATTAAGCCACCATTTCATATAAAGATAAAATCCGAACAAATTTCATCATAATGTGCTGGAGTTCCAACATAATATGTTGAAAGTTTATACGCAGGAGCTCCATAATTTAACATAATATTTTATGCTGGAACTTTCAGTTTTACAGTAAAATAGTGACTATTTTTTAATAACTTTATAAATACTGACTATTTTTTAATTATCGATCCGAAAATTAACTAGTCCATACTATTTTCACCATGAAATATGAGAGGGAATATTTCAGTTTGTTTTTATTTTCAATTAGATGTGTATCATATAGGATATGGATTAATAAGTAAATTTATAAGTCGTATATGTCTTTTAACATGGTAGCAAAGTCTCTAGTGAAGTAAGAGTCGAGTATTCAAAAAATAAAGTTATTTATGACTTTAAATATGATTCAATATTTAGAGTTGTGTATGAATTGGCATGTTATATTATACATATACTGACACACCTACTAGTTTTAATTTTGTTTATATATATAAATAGACGAAATTAAAAATAATGAATTTAATTGAAACCGTAGCAAAAAGCTAAATCAGCTAACGTTGTTTTGTTAACATGTGATGTGAATTTTAAGATTCCTTTTACAATTTTTCTAGACACGGGCTCAGGTCAAATGTGTGACATTTGAAAAATGGGCGAGGTAGAAATCGTTCGAAAATTGAGTAAATTTTAGGACTAATTATTTTTCCATTTCAACTTGGCGGTGCCTGGTTGTAATTTGTAAGATAAGAGTATGTTGAAAATTAAAGGTTTTTTTTTTCTTTTTTTCTTTTAATCTGATCCAGAAATTATTTGGTAGCTGAAAAAATATATATATTTATATAATTTTGTACTTAACATACAGAATAATCAATTCGCGACCCATGGTATGGCACTTGATTACATCGCCCCAACCCTAGTTGAAGGGAAGCCCATAGTAATATTGGAAAAAGCAGAGGTGGAAGAGGAAGAAGCTAAATGGAAATGTGCCCTAGTGGTATACATTCTCGGAGACGGGCCTGGCTTCTATGCCATGAGAAGATTCATAAACCACCACTGGTCCCATGTTCCTGAACTTGACTTATTCTACCATGAAGAGAGATACTACATTGTCAAATTCAAGACAGTAGCAGATGCTAAAGAGGTACTTTGTGCTGGCCCTTACTCAATATCCAATAGGCCCATGATTCTTAAACAGTGGACACCGAAGTTTGATTTTTCAGAAGAGTTTCCGACTGAAAGACCCCTGTGGGTTAAATTCCCCAAACTGCCAATGTTATGCTGGGGTATGAGGTCCCTCGGTCGAATAGCTAGTGTCCTAGGTAAGCCAATCTTTGCCGATGAATGTACTGCAAAACAGACAAGGATATCCTATGCTCGAATGATCATTGAAGTTCTGTAATCAAAGCCCTGCCAACTGAAATAACAGTAATGGATCCAAATGGGAAGAGCTTTATCCAAGATGTGGAATATGAATGGAAGCCATCATTCTGTGAGAAATGTCAAACAGTTGGACACAATTGTGCCAATCTGCAAAAGCAGATACCTAAACAGCCAACTCAGGTGTGGAAGCCCAAACCAGTCAAGGAATGGAGAACCAAGGGACCTGCAATACAGAGACAGCCATCAGCAAGGGAACCTGCTGAACTTCAGCAGCATTCCCAACCTGCCCAGGACCAGAGGACTGCTAAGAGCAATGATAAAGGCAAGCAAACACACAGCCCAGCACTCAACAGTATCAACTTTCCCCCCTATCACACCTAACTATGAGTAACAGGTTTGCAGCAGTGTCTAATAGTAAAGATGAACCTCCAGGGGAGGTCGGGAACATCACATCAACATCTTATCAATGAAGTGATTAATGTGGAACATAAGAGGTGTAACAAAGAGGTACAAACAGAAGGAATTCAGGGAATACATTAGGAAACATAACATTAACTTAGTAGGGCTAGTAGAAACGAAAGTTAGACAAGTTCATGCTAATAGAATTGCTAACCTATTAGCACCAGGATGGGGTGTCCTAACTAACTATGTCTCAGGGG
Organism: Nicotiana benthamiana; assembly: GCA_034376525.1. NCBI lineage: Eukaryota > Viridiplantae > Streptophyta > Magnoliopsida > Solanales > Solanaceae > Nicotiana > Nicotiana benthamiana. The sequence goes on from CM067339.1 coordinate 177,385,002, forward strand.
AAAAAGGCAGAGTATGGATCCTATGGAACCCAAAGATCTTCACAGTCACTAGTGTTCTGGAGGAAAGCCAGCTGATCCACAGCAGGATTTCCAGCAGAACAGGAAACCTGAATTGTTTCCTCACTGTGGTCTATGGATTCAATGGGCCGGAGCAGAGAAAAACTCTATGGAGCAGTATACAGAATTTGGCAAAAGGAATTACAGAACCTTGGGTTGTAGCAGGGAACTTCAATGCAATCTTCTGTGACAGAGACAGACACATGTAAGTTAGTTAGAATACCAGAAACAGTAGACTTCAACATTGTCTACAGCTTACTGGACTCACTGAACTACCTTGGAGAGGTGAATACTACACATGGACTAACAAGCAAACTGGTGAAGACAGAGTATGGAGCAGGCTTGACAGAGTGTTTGGCAATTATGAATGGAGGATCACCTGGCATCAGGTGGTCACTGAGTATGATGTAACACTCATTTCAGACCATAACCCAATGATACTAACACTGCAACCATCCACATGGAAAGGGAAGAGGCACTTCAAATTCTTCAATGTATGGGCTGAACAGAGGGATTTCCAACACATTGTGACAACTGTTTGGCAAGAGGGGAGGACATATACTATGAAATCAATATAGGACAGACTTAAAGCTTTGAAGACTCCTTTGAAGATACTCAATAGCAAGGAATTCAAAACAATTACAAGCAGAATTGACCAAACAAGACAGGAACTGGGGACCATACAAAAACAATTGAGCCAGGCCTACAGTGATGCACTACAACAGAAGGAGAAAGAACTGATCATACAACTGGAAAAATGGTCTTTGATTGAAGAGATTGTCCTGCAACAGAAGGCAAGAGCAAAGTGGGTACAACTGGGGGATTCCAACACCAAATACTTTACTGCAGTAATGAAAGATAGAAGCCAGCAGAAGCAGATTCATGAAATTACTACTGCATAGGGTATCAAGCTAAATACACCTACAGAGATTAAAGAAGAAATACTGGGCTTTTACAAAGCGTTGATGGGCACTGCTGAACCAATTCTACCTGCCATCAATCCACTGTACATGTCCAATGGCCCAAATCGAACCAACAGCAAAGACAGGAACTGTGTGCCCTAGTCACTGATACAGAGATCACAGCCAGCCTCAAAGCTATTGGAGATGACAAAGTACCAGGCATAGATGGATACAATGCAGTCTTCTTCAAAAAGAGCTGGAACATCATTGGTCCCCAAGTCACTAAGGCCATTAAGCAATTCTTCAACTCAGCAAAAATGTGCAGACCAATCAATTGTGCCACCATTACTCTTATCCCTAAAATGTCCAAACCAGCTTCAGTTAAAGAGTATAGACCTATAGCCTGTTGTACTGTGCTATACAAAATCATTTCCAAAGTACTGGCTAATAGGCTGCAGAAGGTGATGACCAACCTCATAAATGAAGCCCAGGCAGGCTTCATTCCAGGCAGGAAAATCCAGGACAACATCATCCTAGCCCATGAACTTGTTAAAAGCTACACTAGGAAGCACATCTCCCCCAGATGCATGATCAAGATAGACCTCCAGAAGGCATATGATTAAGTGGAATGGGTGTTTCTAAAGCAAAGTCATGGAACAGATAGGCTTTCCCAGCACTTTCACAACATGGATTCTGGAATGCATATCAACAGTGAGCTACACAGTCCTGGTCAATGGAGAGCCAACAACTCCATTTGATGCAGCAAGAGGATTGAGGCAGGGGGACCCCATGTCTCCATTCCTTTTTGCATTGGTCATGGAGTACTTAAGCAGAGCCTGCACTGAATTGCGCAATGACCCAGCATACCAATTCCACCCAGATGTAAAAAACTGGGAATCACACATATGTGTATTGCAGATAATCTGTTACTGTTTGCCAAAGGGGACCTCAATTCTGTTAAGGCATTGTCCAACTGTTTTTCTAAATTTTCAGCAGCTTCAGGTCTCAAAGCCAACTTGAGCAAGAGCTCAGTCTACTTTGGGGGAGTACCAATACTTGTACAGCAACAGATCCTCCATCATCTTGGCTATGAATCAGGCCAACTGCCTTTCAAATACTTGGGAGTACCATTAAGCACCAAGAAACTCACCCTACTACAGTGGAAACCCCTAGTGGAAAAAATCACAGCCAGGATCACTTCTTGGACTGCCAGAACCCTGTCCTACTCAGGAAGATTACAACTGGTGCAATCTGTCATCTTTGGTATTCAAGCTACTGGGCTCAGCTGTTCATCTTCCCAGTGAAAGTTCTCAAAATGATTGAAAGTATCTGCAGGAGCTTCATTTGGTCTGGGATGGATACTGTCACCAAGAAAGCATAAATCTCCTGGGGTAGAATGTGCACTCCAAAGTCAATGGGGGGAATGAATCTAACCAACCTTAAACTGTGGAACAAGGCTGCCATTGCAGAGACCTGTTGGGACATAGCACATAAGAAGGACAAGATGTGGATCCGGTGGATCACAGTGTACTACATCAAAGATAGGGCATTAGATACTGTGCCAATCCCTGCCCAAGCCAGCTGGATGGTTAAGAATATCATCCAATCCAGGGATACCCTACAAAAGTTCCAAAACTGGAGACATAAGAAATGCACCACTAAACAGTTGTACCAGTTGCAGTTACAAGACGTACCACCAGTTCCATGGAAGAACTTAATTATACAGAACCAAGCCAGACCAAAAGCAGTTTTCAATCTGTGGCTAGCCTTACAAGACAGACTACCAACCAGGGACAGACTACATAGATGGGGAATGGGAATTGAGCAGCACTGTCCTCTATGCCAAGCCCAATCTGAAACAAGAGACCATCTCCTCACAGAATGCCCTGTCACTGTGGATTTATGGAGAAGAGTAATGAATTGGCTACAGGAACAATACACACTTAGAGGCAGCAGATGCAATGGCTGATTGACAAAGCCAAAGGAAGAACATATCGTGCAGCCATTTTCAAGATGGTTACAGCTGAAGTTACATATGCTATCTGGCTGGAGAGGAATGCAAGAGTGTTCAACAAGACTTTTCGATGTAATACTGCTCTACTGAGAGATATAGTATACAACTGTAACATTAGAGGCACTCCAAAAATCAGGCAACTATTACAGCATCTTAGTATATAGTAGAACCTAGATAGTTAGAATTGGAAAGTAGTTATTATGTTAGCAATCAGACAGTCGGCTAAGTTGACACCCGATTGTGGTTTTATAATGCAACTTCATTGGTGATTAATAAAAAGTTTAATTACCAAAAAAAAATAATTAAAACTTACTAGGATGAACCCTGGTTATAGTTTATATATATATATATATATATATATATATATATATATATATATATATATATATATATATATATATATATATATATATATATATATATATATATATATATATATATATATATATATACTTTCGTTGTGCCCTATCATTTACCGGCTATATAAATCCATTTATATCCATGTACGAATAATAAATCTGGAATAGGCAAATTAAAAAGGGTAACAAATTGGACTGTTGAGAATAAATTATTTACTGAAAAAGACTTTCCTTTAATAGAATCACAAATTAAAATCTCACGCTTTATATTATTCTTCGTCTTATCTTATAAAAAAATTGAGTTATCTCTTTCTTGAAAATTCTTTAGGGCATATAGTAGTCACCTCTTTAATATAATAAATATTCTTGGCATGATAAATTCATGATATCAAGTTGTGTATTTTATATATAAACAAAAAAAAGAAAGAAAAAACACAAGTTGCTGCGTGAAATATTGAATTTGATCTACCGACTGATGTGAAGCTTTCTCTTAATTAAAAACACAAAAAGTAAGAAAAACACGGTTTCTCTCATCCAGTTGCTTTGAGAATTCAGTCCTCAATTCCAAAATATAGAGCTTTCAAATCTTTTCATTTTCGGTTCTTTTACCCCCACTACCCTCTATAGTCCACCCCGCCCTATAATAGCTAATATGTGGCAAAATGACTTTAAAAAAAAACAGATATCCACAAGAAAAAAAAAGTTGGATATAAACTTTATAAAAACATGTCAAATATGAATAAAAACTATATTGTCCGCCTAGAAAATTGTTAACAGCTTAACTCATCGGATTGAAGAAAAGAAATGGAGAAGATGATGAACAGTAGAGAGGAAAGAGAAGAGAGAAAAAGTGAGAAATGAAAAGTTGTAATTGATTGATCTGATCTCATCTCGAAGCTTCCCCCGTGTATATACAAAATTGTAATAATAAAATGTAATGTGTGTGTGTGTAATTACATTTGTGTCCCTGTACTCTATACAAAATCATTTACACAGCTTAAATACATTTGCCCTTGGGCTGCTACTATCTTGGGCCATCACTGGCCTGCTTAAGCGGAAGCCCAACACCCCCCGTCAAGCGGGAGGGTGAACAAACTCCCAGCTTGGACAAGAAATGATGATGTAAAATACCTGTCAATGGCTTAGTAAAAATATCAGCTAACTGATGACCAGATGCAACATGATGCAAAGAGATGAGGCCATCGTGAAGCTTGGTACGAATGAAATGGCAATCAATTTCAATATGTTTAGTCCGCTCGTGGAACACTGGATTTTTGGCTATGTGTATGGCAGCTTGGTTATCACAAAACACAGGCACAACAGAATTAATATGGATTCCAAAATCAGAGAATAACCTGACCAGCCAAGTCAGCTCACCAACTGCTTTGCTAATGGCCCTATACTCAGCTTCAGCTGAGGACAAGGAGACCACAGGTTGTTTCTTTGTTTTCCAACCAATCAAAGAACCCCCCAAGAATATGCTGAAACCAGAAACAGACCTTCTAGTGTCTGGGCAAGAGGCCCACTCACTATCACAATAGGCAGACAAAGACAAATCAGGATTGTTATTGAGGAAAACACCAAGATCAGATGTACCTTTGAGGTATCTAAGAGTATGCAAGGCAGCATCCATGTGGACTGAGGTGGGCTTTTGAAGAAATTGGCTAAGATGTTGCACAACAAAGGCTAAATCAGGCCTTGTATGAGTGAGGAAGTTAAGTTTGCCAACTAGGCTTCTGTAAGATTCAGGGGAGGAAAGAGGGGTTCCCATGTCATGCTTTAGTTTTACAGAAAGATTGAGAGGACAAGTTACAGGAGTAACATCAGAACAGTTATAGGAGAGAAGAAGATCAGTGATGAACTTCTTCTGGTGAAGAAGAAGGCCATCAGCAAAGTAAGCAACCTCAATGCCAAGGAAATAGTTAAGGACACCCAGATCCTTTATTTTGAAAGCAGAGTCTAAGAATGATTTTAAAGCAGTGATATCCTCAAGATCATTACCAGTGAGAATAATATCATCAACATACACAGCTAATAGAACAATAGACTGACCAGATTTCTTATGAAAAAGAGAGTAATCATTAAGAGATGAAGAGTAGCCTTTAGAACATAGAGCCTGGGAAAGTTTGGCATACCATTGCCTAGAGGCCTGTTTGAGGCCATACAAAGATTTTTGGAGGAGACAGGCAAAGGAAGGAGTAGAAGAAGGAGGATGAAAAGAAGAAGAAGAAGAAGAAGAAGGAGAAGAAGTAACAGTAATACCAGGGCGCAGCTTTATATAAACCTCTTCATTGAGGTCACCATGGAGAAATGCATTGTTAACATCCAATTGAAATAGAGGCCAAGACTGCTTCACAGCAACTGCCACCAAAGTTTTGATAGTAGAGAACTTCACAACAGGAGAAAATGTATCAGTGTAATCCACACCCTCAATCTGAGTATCACCCCTGACCACTAATCTTGCCTTATATCTTTCTACACTCCCATCAGCTCTATATTTGATCTTGTAGACCCATTTACACCCAATAGGCTTCTTGCCAGGAGGAAGAGGAACCAAGGACCAAGTGTTATTGGCTGCCAAAGCCTCAAATTCTTTGGCCATGGCATCCTGCCAAGCAGGATCAGAGGCTGCCTGCTTGTAAGAGGTAGGCTCAACCAGTGCATTGCTAACAGTGCTATTGCAGCAAGTGGAAAAAGAACTGGAGCCAGAGATGGAAGGAGGGAGGTCACAGATGTATTGATTAAGATGAGTAGGAGTGGTGTGGTGCCTGCCAGATCTCCTAGGAGGAGGCAGAGGAGGATTAGGAATATGGTCAGACAAAGGTATAGTATTAGAGGGTGGTGAATTGGAAGTAGAAGTAGGGAATGAAGGAGAAGAAGCAGGGGAATGGGAAGGACTGATTGATGGAAGATTAGGAGAAGCAGGATAGTCAGGGCAGGGAGGAGGAAGAGAAGATGGAGCAGATACATCAGTAGGAGGTGGATAGTCATGGCAAGAAGAAGGAATAGAAGATGGGACAGAGGAAGTACTCCAAGGAAAAGCAAAAGGAAAAACATCTTCATGGAAAACAACATCCCTGGAAATGAGAGTAAGTTTAGTTTTCAAGTTATATAATTTGTAACCCTTTTTACCCAGTGGGTACCCTATGAATACACAAGGATCAGCCCTTGGTTGAAACTTATCTCTATGTTGCTTAGGGACAGTAGCAAAACATAGACAGCCAAAGGTTTTGAGATGTAGTAAAGAGGGACTCCTTCCAAATAGTAGTTCATAAGGAGAAACATTGCTAAGAAGTTTAGAAGGAAATCTATTTATAAGGTATGTGGCAGTAAGAATACAATCCCCCCAGAATCTGAGAGGGAGCTTGGACTGAAAAAGCAAGGCCCTGGCTGTTTCTAAAAGATATCTATGTTTCCTCTCAACAACACCATTTTGTTGTGGAGTGTGAGAGCAGGATGTTTGGTGAAGGATGCCATTATCAGTGAAGAATTTGGTTCCAGCATGGCTGGACCCAAGTTCAAGAGCATTATCACTTCTAATGGTTTGGACAACAGCCTGAAATTGTGTTTTTACCATGGCAACAAAAGCTTGGATAATTGAAAAAGCATTGCTCTTGGACCCCATAAGGTGAGTCCAAGTAGACCTTGTATAATCATCAACTATGGTCAAAAAGTACTTGCAACCATTGTGAGTAGGGGTGGCATAAGGCCCCCATGTATCCAAGTGGATAATTTGAAAAGGGTGAGAAGTTTTAATAGAACTCTCAGGAAAGGACAGCCTGGACTGTCTGGCTAATGGGCAAATAGTGCATATAAAAGGTTGTTTATTTGCAAATTTACAAGGAATAGAAGATATGTCTTTCATTCTAACAAAGGGAATGTGTCCAAGTCTATTATGCCACAGTATTTCCATTTTATTCAATTCAGTATGAAAAGTACAATGAGAAGTAGAGTCAACAGCTAATGGAGAATGATAAGGTTGAGAAGGATGAGAAAGAGATGATTGTACAAGCCTGTAAAGACCATCATCCAATTTACCAATTTCCAGTGGCCTCTTCAGATAAGGGGCCTGTATTAGACAAGAAAACTTAGTAAATGAGACAATAGAATTCAGCTGTTGAACAAGCTTGGAAACAGAGATCAGATTGTATTGAAAACTGGGAATGTATAGCACATGATGCAAAGTGAAACAAAGGAATTTAAGAGATCCAGTACATGTTACTTTAACCTTATAACCATTAGGAAGTGTAACTAAGTATGGGACAACTAGGGGTTTGATGTCAAAGAGAAGGGATTTATTTGAAGTCATATGGTCAGTGGCACCAGAATCAATGATCCAAATACATGCACTAACTCTAGTTAACATGCAAGCACCATAAGATACATCTTTTAAAGGTTGAATAGAGGAAGAAAGTGTACCAGCAAAGTTTGCAGACCCCATCACATTGGATTGATGCTGAGATTCAGACAGTTGAGTTTGTTGGAGAAGGAGCAAAAGCTGTGAATATTGCTCCTTGGTCAACCCAGGAATACCAGAGTCTGAAGTGGTAGAATTTTGCACACCCTCACCCACATTTGATGTATCAGCATTTGCAACAGAAACCACACCTTTTTGTACATCAACACTAGCAGCAGCTCTCTTATCCCTGGTGAATTTGAAGTCTGGAGGGAACCCATGCAACTTGTAGCATTTTTCAATTAAATGACCTGGCTTCTTGCAATATCTACAAACTAGGTCTGATTTGTTTGTATCAAATCTGGCTTTTTGAGTAAATTGTCTGGGATTTGAGTGAGTTCCATAAGGCTTTTTCATAAACTGAGTGCTAAAAACACTGGACTCAGTGGGAATTGGGAAGGTGAATGAATGACTTGTCTTTGCCTTTCATCCTGAAGAAGTATGTTGTAAGCACTGTCCAAGGAAGGTGGTGGTTGCATCATAAGGATATTACTCCTAACTCCTATGTATATGTCATTCAACCCCATAAGGAACTGATGCAATTTATTTTCATCATCCTCTTTCTGAATTTCAATCCTAGCACTACATGTAGCACCACAACCAGATACAACACTCCTTGAGGTTCTCATGAATGTCAATTCATCCCATAACTTCTTCAATTTATTGAAATAAGAGGCTATGTCTAAAGAGCCCTGAGTGGTGGAAGCAAGCTGTTGTTTCACTTCGAAAATTTTAGTACCATCAACTGACCCATATCTATTATTAAGTTGGACCCAGATACTATGAGCAGTGTCAGAGTATTGGACACTCTCTGCTATCTCAGGAGTGAGGGAATTTGTGAGCCATGAAATGACCATATTGTTACACCTATCCCACTGTCTAAACTGTGGGGAATCTTCAGAAGGTTTAGGCACTGAGCCATCTATAAAACCTATTTTGTTCCTAGCGGACAAAGATACTATCACATTTCTTCTCCAACCCCCAAAACCAACCCCTGAGAAAGGATTGGTAACCAAGGAAATACCAGGAACATCAGACGACATGAGAAATAGGGGATTCGAGGGACTAGGGACAAAGCTAGTAGGAACAGAAGGAGAATCATCTACTACATCCACCATTTTTAACTGCTTATGTCACTTAACCACAAACAAACAGTAGATCATAACTATACCAGATGGCTAACACATGAATCGACCAGAAACCAACCATAAACAAACAAAAATTACAGCCTCTGATGTTTATACAACATGCAACAATTTTAACAACAAAAAATACAAGCAATTTTGACGAAAAACTAACCGAATCGAAAACCCTAATTTTGTGAATCAACAGAAACTTGAATGAAAGCCGGTGAGGGTAACATCGGTCGAAAGCTCGTGATGAGCAGAACCGGAATATACCCGCTCTGATACCATGTTAACAGCTTAACTCATCGGATTGAAGAAAAGAAATGGAGAAGATGATGAACAGTAGAGAGGAAAGAGAAGAGAGAAAAAGTGAGAAATGAAAAGTTGTAATTGATTGATCTGATCTCATCTCGAAGCTTCCCCCGTGTATATACAAAATTGTAATAATAAAATATAATGTGTGTGTGTAATTACATTTGTGTCCCTGTACTCTATACAAAATCATTTACACAGCTTAAATACATTTGCCCTTGGGCTGCTACTATCTTGGGCCATCACTGGCCTGCTTAAGCGGAAGCCCAACAAAAATATATATCCAATAAATAACTAGTGAGTTTAACTTTTACAAAACTCAAATTGGGAATTACTCAAATTTGGAAGATTAGAATTCTCTAAAAAATGATCATATTCAAGAAACTACGGATATCCATATTATCCGTTGTTTAACCTATTTTTTATTTGAGTATTCAGTACAAGAAAATATGAAATTTCCGACCATCAAATCGGTCGAGAATTACTTATTTCCGATGGATTTCCGACGGAAATGAAGTGATCGGGAAAAAGGTGGTCGCAAAATGTTTTTGACCAAAATAATCGGAAATTTGCTACCAAAACAGTCACAAAGAAGAAAAATCAGGGTGACCGGTTAAAATTGTCTTTTGCGACCGAAATGGTCCGTAGTTTTGCGACCAAAATAGTCGTATACTTAAAATAAATAAATAATTATTTTGTGCCAGTTCTGATCGTTTTGCGACCAAATTTTAATAATTAATTACTTATTTTGTGCCAATTCCGACCGTTTTGGTTGGTGATGTTAATAATTAATTTAAATTAAATTCAAAAATTCCGATCAAATTTGTCGGAAAAATTAAAATTAAACTAATTTACGTAAATATAAATCGGATTGGATAATTTATTTATTTTACATCTGTTTTTGATCTACTTATATCCGACCTAACTCGTATGTCTACGGCCCTTACATACACCTACGTATCTGAGGTAATTCTAGGAGGACTAATAGGAGTATGTTAAATAATAAAGCCAAATGGCTAAGGTGGTAGAGAAGAAAATACTGAATAATTGGGCATGGTAACCCCATAAATTGTGGTCCATTTAATATTAAAAAAAGAATATTATAGGGGAGGGTGATTTATTTAATTTGTTTTACTCAAAGTTCCCTCTACTTCACGCAATATATTTGCTAATTAAATAAATAGGAGACAACATATATAACGCAACTTGCTCGCGTGCTACCATTTTGTTGTTTCGTTTCGTCCCTTATGGGTCATATGCTTACGTTTATACTTGATAATAATTGAGTCACTCGTTTGATAAATATCTTAATGTGGACTTTTGGGAGCCAATTCCATTTTAATGTTTCAATATTAGTATTTTTGTTCTTCTCATCTTACGTGTACGTTCTTATAACTTTATTCAATAAGTACGTGGAATACAACAATTTGTAAAATTAGCTTATTTAATTTTTGTTAGGTTATTTTTCTTGTCTCTTATAAATAACTTATGTATGAGTGACGAGCAAGAACATTCTAAAGTTCATGATAGACACAATTTTATATAACACGAACCAGAAGTCAGTTAAAGCATAAGTACATATGAAACATATTTCACTTATGCTAAAAAAAATAAAAACATATATGGAACATATTTCTTTCTTGTCCTTTAAGGACAAATTTTCACACTTGTACTGTACAGGAATAAATTATTATCGTAATTGATAATACTCTTTTAACGATAATTAAATCATTGAGTTTGGAAATATTACTCATGCAATTATGTTTGTATAGTTCATGAGTTGATCATGTGAAGAAAAACAACTTCCCAAATTCCGGAAATTGCTTTTTTAGAGTAGTGAATTATGCTTCACTAGCCCAAGACTCACAACCACAATTGAAGAAGAACGAAGAAGAAAATATAGCTCCAAAAATACTAGCACTAAGAAAGTGGAAGACTTACTTGAATAACTTGGAGAATACTTTATTAACTCAAGAAGACTTGGATTTTTTTTGGATGATACAAATGTGGAGGAAGGGGTGGGTATATATAGGCTTTCCACCTCCTCAATGGACGGTCATGATCTATTTAATCCTACGGTGGAGATTCATCTTCTAGAATATTCCACACTTTTCTTATAAAATATCTAGATATTTTTATCACCTACACTAATCTAGAAATATCTCTCCTAACTTCTATAATATTCTACACTATTCTATAATTTTCCAAAAGTTACACTTTAATTTTAACACTCCCCCTTAAAGTGAACTTTTGGAGACAAGTCCAAGCTCGCCACGGAGATCCTCGAATGGTCCTTTGGAAAGAGACTTTGTAAAGATGTCTGCAACGTTATCATTACTCCGAACCTCCAATGCTTCAATGGTACCATCTAGAACCTTCTCTCGGATGAAATGATGCGCAATCTCAATATGTTTTGTTCTTGCGTGACACACCGGATTAGTAGCCAACTTTATAGCGCTTTGATTGTCACCAAGAAGTTTTGTAGGCTTATGAATTGGTGAGAATACATCCCCAACAAGCCGACGAAGCCACGTGCATTCCTGAGCAGCAAGAGTAGAAGCCTTGTATTCCGCTTCAGTAGTAGAGAGCGAGACCGAGTCTTGCTTTTTACTGCACCAAGAAACACATGCTGAACCACAGGAGAATACATAACCGGAAGTTGATCTTCTATCATCTAAGTCACCTCCTAGATCAGCATCAGTGAACCCAAGTAGTGAAAAATCAGCTCCTTTCTTGTAAAGAAGTCCCATGTCATATGTTGAGTTCACGTATTTCAATATGCGCTTCGCCGCTTCAAAGTGAGGTTTCCGTGGCTCTTGCGTATAGTGACTAACAAGTCCAACAGAAAATGAAATGTCTGGCCTTGTAATAGTCAAGTAGATCAAGCTACCAACAAGAGCCCGATAAGGATGTGGATCTGGTAAAAGCTTTCCTTCATCACGCCTAATTTTTATGTTAGGCTCAAGAGGAGTAGAGCAATGCTTACTTGTGTTTATTCCAAACCTGTCCACAAGCTTCCTCGCATAGCTTTCTTGTGAAAGAAATATTCCATCTTTCACATATTTCACTTCCAAACCAAGTGACTAAGCTCTCCCAAATCTTTCATTTCAAATCTGATCGAGAGTTCAGCTCGCAGTTTTGCAACCTCCTGTTCGTTATTACCTGTAATAATCATATCATCCACATATAGTAGCACAATCATGTGGAGCGTACCTTGCTTCTTCACGAATAGGCTAGAATCTGAGTCTGATGCAAGATAGCCACAAAATTGCAAGTATTCAGCAATCTTTCCGTACCATGCTCTGGGAGCTTGCTTGAGTCCATAAAGCGCTTTCTTCAGCTTGCATACATAGTCTGGATGAGTAGGAGAAATGTAGCCCAAAGGTTATTCCATGTAGATATCCTTATCAATCTCGCCATACAGGAAAGCGTTCTTCACGTCAAGCTGACATAGCTTCCACCCAAGTGATGCCGCCAAGGAGATCACAACTCGAACTGATGTCATCTTCGCCACTGGGCTAAAAGTCTCCTCATAGTCTTCTCCATAAACTTGAGAGAATCCTCGTGCAACCAGCCTTGCTTTATATCTATCAATGCTCCCATCTGCCTTCTTCTTTAGTTTATACACCCACTTGCAAGATACCGGCTTCACATTCTTGGGCTTTGGCACAAGATCCCAAGTTTCATTTTTCACAAGTGCGTGCATCTCCTCATTCATAGCTTCTTCCCATTCCTTAACACCTTTTGCTTCATTATAGGAAGAAGGCTCATTTTCATAAATAGGACCGGCACTGAAGCAATGATAGATGCTTACCATGTTTCCATCTCGGTAGCGAATAGGTTTGATGACTTTCCTTCCATATCGAGTTGTTCTTTGACCATTTGTCTCCTCCAGGTTGATATTTTCCCTTTGTTCATCCACGCGAGAAGTAACCTTGCCCCCCCTATCACCAGAATCTCTTGCTTCGGAAGATGACGTACTATTATACGTCATTGGTGATGATGGCGATGATGAAATATTAGAGCAAGGAGCTGAAGAAGTCACCGGAAAACTTACGGGCATCTCTTCATGTTCTATAGCTGGTGAAGGAGCATCTCCAAGAACACCACCGGGACTGTAGTAGGAAGAGATTTCATCAAATACTACATCCCGAGATACTTTACACTTGCCTGTCTCGGGATCCATGCATTTCCAACCTTTCTTCCTTTCATTATAACCGATGAAGATGCACTTCCTTGCCTTAGCATCTAGTTTAGTTCTTTGTGAATCTGGAATGTGGACGTAGCAGATCGATCCAAAGACCTTAAAGTCTTTCACATTTGGCTTCTCGTTGTAGAGCATTTCGTACGGGGACTTCATATTAATCGGACTGAGTGGTACCCGATTAATCACATATGCCGCACAAGCCATACCTTCAGCCCAAAGAACTTTGGGCAAATGTTTAGCATATAACCATCTCTTACATGTCTCAGTAAAATGTCGAATCTTCCTCTCTGCAATGCCATTTTGCTGAGAAGTGTCTGCACATGTGAGCTGCCTTCGTATTCCCTGCCTCGAGCAGAATTGATTAAACTCCCGGGAAGTATATTCTCCCCCATTATCAGTCCTCAGCCGTTTTATCTTCCTCTGAAACTCACCTTCGACCTTCTCCTTGAACTCCAAAAATCTGGAAAATACTTCAGATTTTTGCACCACGAAATATACCCAAGTATATCGTGTGTAATCATCAACAAATACCACCATATGGCGATAACCAGAGAAGGTAGGTGTACGTGTAGGACCCATCACATCACTGTGAATGAGTTCTAGTGGTGCCTCATATCTTTTTTGGGATCTATCAAATGGAAGACGATGCGCCTTACCATATTGACACCCTTCGCATAATGTTCCACTACCAAAAGTAGTAATATGAGGCAAACCATCAACCAAATTTTTGTTTACCATGACTTTTAACTTATCCATATTAAGGTGTCCCAGTCTAGCATGCCAAAGTGATGCATTATCATTCGTGCTCATCTTGTCAACATAAGATGTAGATGCTGACAAAACAAATAAATCTTTAACTCGCTTACCGGTGTGGACGACATCTCCTTCCACCTTAGTGATATTTCGGAAGAACTTCACTCCATTTGGCCTGAACAGAACATAGTGCCCAGCATCCACAGCGTTAGCCACCGAGAAAAGATTCTTCCTCATTCCAGGTACATGATACACACTCTTCATAGTGATAGGATCTCCGCCATTGTTGAGAATTATTGTACCCTCCTTTTCTACCGGATAAACGGTATTATCCGCGGTGAGAATAGCTTCGTTACCTTCATGTTTCTGAAGAGATGTGAACTTTGAGTCATCTCCGGTAAGGTGATGACCGCAACCAGAATCCACGATCCAGTCATCCTTGAAGTTGATGCTAGTGTAAGCATTTACCGAGGTAGTTTCCGTTGAGAAGCAACCACCCCAATTCTCTTCGGTTTGTTCTGCTTTATCAGCAACATTTCCTCCCTTTAGCTTCACCTTACAATTCTTCTTGATGTGTCCAGGCAAGTTACACCGATAGCATCGAATAGTGCTTCTTTTCCTGTTGGCACTCTTTGGTGGCTCTCCCCCTTCATCTTTTCTTCTCTCTCTTTCATTCTTCTTCTTTGGTCTATAGATATTCTTCTTTCCAGAGAATAAGGCGTCACCTTGAAAGGATAAGGAGACTCCAGCCATTTGTTTTGCTAGAGACTCTTGAGAAGAGAGAAGATTCTCAAACTCAACAAGGGAGAGTTGATTAGCCCACCCCTGAATAGAAGTGACAAAAGGAATATATTCTTTGTTTAATCCTCGAATAATATTCCTTTTCATTCGAGCCTCCGAAATAGGTTCCTCCGGATCAAGAGCAGAAATTTCCGAACAAATATATTTAATTTTTAAGAAAAATTCGGAGATTGAGAGCTCACCTTGAGTAGTTCGTGCCAACTCATTCTCTAAGTATTGCAGCCGAGCAACGTTCTTCTTGTTAAGAAATGCACTTAGAGTATCCCAAATCTGAGATGCAGACTTACACTCAACAATATGATCAAATAGATCGTGAGAGATTGATCTCTTCAACACGAATTCCGCCTTTGCGTTTGAAGTCCTCCACTTCTTTACGACATCGGCATTAGTATCCGTGGGTGTAGGGGCAACCTTGTTGTCTCCACCAACAACTTCCCATAAATCTTCTCCAAGAAGATAAGATTCCATGCAAGACTTCCATACCTTGTAATTGGATTGATTAAGCACCTCAATTCCAAGACCGACAACTCTTCCACTTGAATCCATTTTTGGAACGCCAACGAACTTCTTCACCAAGAGTGACTTGACAAGATTCCAAGCTAACACCCTTGTAGCTCTGATACCATGTGAGAAAAAACAACTTCCCAAATTTCGGAAATTGCTTTCTTAGAGTAGTGAATTATGCTTCACTAGCCCAAGACTCACAACCACAATTGAAGAAGAACGAAGAAGAAAATATAGCTCCAAAAATACTAGCACTAAGAAAGTGGAAGACTTACTTGAATAACTTGGAGAATACTTTATTAACTCAAGAAGACTTGGATTTTTTTTGGATGATACAAATGTGGAGGAAGGGGTGGGTATATATAGGCTTTCCACCTCCTCAATGGACGGTCATGATCTATTTAATCCTACGGTGGAGATTCATCTTCTAGAATACTCCACACTTTTCTTACAAAATATCTAGATATTTTTATCACCTACACTAATCTAGAAATATCTCTCTTAACTTCTATAATATTCTACACTATTCTATAATTTTCCAAAAGTTACACGTTAATTTTAAGTTTTTAACAGATCAGGACTGTTTAGGTTTTATATATATGAGAAAAAGTATACTAACACATCCTTTCACATACATATTGAACATATGAATCGTGAACAATATAATATAATAAATCAGAAAGGAGACTCAACATTAAACGAATAATGAGATGAGTTTGACATATGAGTTAAGAAAATAGACCTTTATATAGCTTTATATCTAACTTAAGTTTTGCTGCTATTTCTCATTTTATCCTATGAGCCGGGATCGATTGGAAACAGTCTTTCTGTCCTTTCGGGTAGGGGTAAGGCTTGTCTACATATTACCCTCCCCAAACCTCATATGTTGAGAGTATACTGGGTAATTGTTGTTGTTGTTGTTGTTATATCTAACTTAACCCGAAAAACTACTCATATATGATGCATGAGAATCAAGATCATATAAAAAGATAACAATATAATGATTCAAACAGTAATGATTCTAACTTTCTACCAGAAGTAGAAGGCCCTTTGCCATATACTGGAAATTAAAAATACCAAAAAAGAAGGGGGAAAAAAACGAACTGGCTAATTCTTAATTCATCTTTTCTATGTCAAATACTTAAATTGTATTGATATGCAAATTAATTAGCAACACTAATAATCATTAATTAACTGTATACAACCCTTTATAGGCCAAACAAATTAGACTTGGAAAAAGATATTGCCGATAGATTCATACTGAGTGTCATCAGACACGGGCAGATGATGTATATTAAAGTGGAGTTCAATCGACCCATAATTTTTGACGTGAAGTAATTATATATAAAAAATTATAAAAATAGTAAATATGAATTCATAACTTAAAAAAAAATGTTTAATGTTAAAAGTTTTAAAATTAAATTCATATTATTTAAATTCTGGATATCATGAGTAGGATTTGATCACTTAGTCAACAATGAGAACTTAAAAGCCAAAAATTCAGACAAAAGCGTGTATTATTTGCAAAACGTTATTACCTTTTGACATTATAATAAAGTCAACTCATGAATCCATCGTATAATAACCAAAAAAACAAAACTATCTAGTCCTTTCTGTGTGTGTAAAGAAAAAATAAATCTGCAAATTTAATTATTATTTCCAGTCTTTAAATAGCCATCAAACTACATTTTTTAGCTATCAAAAAGTCAGCGCCATTATTTTCAGTTTCCTCTTCTTTGTATATTCAAGAAACAAGAGCTTAAAATGATGGATTGGGGTCTACAAGCTGTTGTTATAGGATCATCAACCTGTAATGATATCCAATATGGAGCAAATTATATTGATCAAAAATCTTATTTTTCTCCTTTGGATTTTCAGCAAAGTGAATATTTAGCTTTTTCTGAGATGAAAACTGAGGTTTTGAGTGATGAACTAGAAGAGCTTTATAAGCCATTTTACCCAGTTGTTGGACAAAATACGTTAATGGCTTCTTCTATTTCTTTTCCTAAAGAACCAAAAGAAGAGCAAAAAGAAGAAAATGAGCAGCAGTCTTTTTCTCTCGTTGCTGCTCCTGCATATGTGCCAAAATACAAAAGAAGGTAAGAAAAATGGTGTTTTAATTTCTTTTAAAGGGTAGTCTTGTGTACTAAAATCCTGTTACGCGCGGGGTACGAGGAGGGACGGACCATAATTAGATCTATTGTATATCTAGCCTTATCGTGTCTTTCTGCAAAAGGCTATTTCAATCACTCGAATTCGTGGCAATAACTTTATAAAATACGCCAAGCTCCCCTTGGTGTTTTAATTTCTTTTGATTAACTATAATGTAGATTTTATACTATGTGGATTTGATTAAAGTATTTGGTGTCTGACATGAAAAAGTTGATAATTTTTTCACAGGAAAAATGAACAGAAGAGAGTGGTGTTTCAGTTAAAAGCAGAAGATCTTTCTTCTGATAAGTGGGCTTGGCGAAAATATGGTCAAAAACCTATTAAAGGCTCCCCTTATCCAAGGTACTAATTCTCTCCAAAATATATTAACACTCACATGTATATATATTTATTTTATAGATGAATAATTGTTATGCTATCAATATGTTTTAACTTACTGTGGTTAGCACGTAATATGTCTTTTATTTTTCTAGATTATTGATCTTACTTTTTATGGACCGTTCTATGTAATTTTCTTTTAAGTGATCTGATCATAATATAAAAGTTTCTTTATGATGTTTGCGTATAGACGATATACTCTAAAGCATAGAAACTTACCATGTGTGGAGGTTACGTGTGGAAAGTTAAGTTCCCTTATGAGTTTTGATGTACAATCAAACTTTTCTATAACAACATCTGTATATAATAATACTTTACTATAAACGCTAAACTTTTTTGGAACTAATTATTAAGTTATGTTATCATATATGTTCTTTATAATAATTTCGCTACAACATTCAAAAATATTCGGAATAAACGAGACTGATATAAAGAGGTTTGACGGTAGTACCCATTAATTATAAAATCATATTATTTCACTCTAATCTTTGCCATGATCAATTCGATCTAAATATGGTCCTTTTTCTCCTTTTATGTTTGTCTTTGTTATATGGAAGAAATTTGGAAGTGAAAATTTCTTTAGCCAAATTGACTCTGGAAAACAGAAGCTTTGCAACTCTTTAGGTATTCTTGTCGAAGTAGCATGTAATCATTTCATTTAAAAGTTTAAGTTACTAACTAAAACGCATTTTGTTTACTTAATTATATCTTCACAATAATTCTGATGCTTATTTTTTCTCATAAAAATAGGAGTTATTATAGGTGCAGCAGCTCAAAGGGATGTTTAGCAAGGAAACAAGTAGAACAAAGTTGCACTGAAAATGGGACTTTTATTGTGACATACACAGCTGAACACAACCATAGTCAGCCAACTCGTAAAAATTCTCTTGCTGGTACTATTAAAACCAAATTTCCAACCTCAAACAATTCCAATAAAAATGGAATTCCAAAAATGATGAAAGAAAAGATTTCAAGTACCCATGGTTCATCATCAGATTTAGTATTATCCAAAGCAACCCTTTTGAATATTGAATCCAATATTCATGAATCACAATTTCCAGAAATAGAATTTCCGGAAATAGAAATAAATCAAGAGAATAATATGTTTGAAGGAAGTGATGAGAATGAATATGTTTCAATTAAAGACATGTTTGATGGAGATTTCTTTGCTGGTTTAGAAGATATTCATGACGGATTTAGTTCTTCGTTTGGATGTAATTCAACATTTCCCTTTTCTAGTTGATGGAATATATGTACTGGAATTTTTGTTTTTTGTAGAGATTAATCCATTCAGAGAAATTAAAGATGGATAATAGCTAAGTATATGAGATTTTTCTTTTCTTTTACTTTCTTTTTCTCACCCCATCCAGGGCTCAAGCTCTCGAGTCTCGATTTAATTATTGATCGGAAGTTGAGATGTCTTTTCAACCGGTGGAGACAGTCTTTCCAAAAATATAGGGTAAGGTCTCGTATAATAGATTTTTTTTAATCTTGTGTATAGGGAGAGTTTAATGCACGTAACTGCTCTTTTAAGTTGAGATGTTTTCAAGATTTCAATTTTATGAATTTTGGATTTGAGACCACGACTTTAAGCGTTAATAACTAGGTTCTAGATTTTATATTTATATTTAATTTCAAACATCAAATATATTGTTTGAGCAAAAGTTGTTGAGTTCGGCAAAATTCATAGGTGAACATGTGCCTCCAATCCTGGTTGATACGATTTGTTTATTAGTCTATTAAAAAAATAGCTTTTACTTTTATAATTGTATAAATATCATGACATGTTTAAAAGCTTACTGATATTAATTTTAGGAGGCATTACTAAAAAATGGTAAGAACTACTACAAAACATCAAAATTTATAAGCTTTTCTAATACTATTTCAATTTTATCAGGTTGCTTTAAATAGGCAATTTAATTTAGGGTAGAGACGATATTCAACGCATTAATTTTTAGTTATGCATCCTTTTCTTTTTTTAAAGCAAAATTGCTTTGCTTAGAGGGTGCAAAGTTAGACTAGAGACGATTCTAATATATTAAGATTCAAAATAACTAAATACATAAAATAAGGTAACTAAAACCTTCTACCTCTAACCCAAATGTAGGGCAACAGTTTCTTTTGGACAAGTAACACCTTAATAGGTGTAAAAAAAATGATATTTTTATATATAGACGTTCAAATACTGGGTGCTATACATTAACGTTTACTGTATTGTTAATGTATAGCGCCGAGTATTTGGGCGCTATATATAAAAAGCTGAGACTAACGAATATAGTGCCCAAATACCCGGCTCTATACCTCTTTTAAAAAACGAATCGTCTTCTTAAGTTATACTCTATATATACCTCAATAAATATATTATTCTTTCTATATACCAGACGGTCCTCTTTCCCTTTTCCAAAATAATTTTCGCCATTAAAACCTACTTTATTTTCAAAAAATACAAGTTTCAAAGTATATTTGTGGCATAAAACAAGATTGGAGGTGGAATTGTAAAAAAAGGAGGTCTACGTTCACATTCAAAGTTTTCAAAATATATATTTGACAGAACCTTTTTTTTGTATAAATTGTAGATATTATGTGTATTAACTTTATATTAATTAATGCCCACGTAATTTCGAATATCTAGTGGAACTCGATTTTTTTCTACTATTTTTTTAAATTTTGAAAATTTAAAATTTAGAATTATTTTTCTGTTTTTTAAGTTCAAAAATTAAAAAACAAAGTAGGTGACTTGTAATTCTTCATTATTTGTGATAATTTATGATATTTGTCTTTTTTTCTTTATAAAAAAAGAAGAAGTTTTGCTAGAATTTATGGTATTTATTGATTTTGTTGAATATTTTATAATTGGAGAAATTTCTGAATTTTATTGTTTATTAATAATATTGAACTTATCTGTAATTGAATTTAAACAATTGTATGTTAAATACTAAACAATAATTGTATGCGTCCCATAAACATAGCCCTTTGTTGTATTTTGGTTATTGAACTAAAAGTATGATCATATACTTATCAATCAAAGTACGATAAGTTAAAGAAATAATATATTTTAGGATTATATGATTGTCGAATAAAAAATTAAATAGTTATCAGTATAAAGGAGACTCTGCTAATTTTTTATGTGAAATCCAAAAAATTAACTTATAAATAGTAAATAATACTTCGTATCAAATTAAATAATAAAAAATTTCAAGATATTTTGATAAGTTAAACTTGTAAAATAGTTCAGTGTTCTATGACTAATGAATAAAAATTTGCGCAGTTAGTACAAAGGAGACGCTGTCGAATTCTTATCGTTAAATCAAAAATACCAATTATTATTTAAATAGGTAAAATGGAAACGTAGAAATCATAATTAACAAGCATAATTTTAGTTTATAAATCTTGCAACGTAGACATTACAATCAATTATTACATCATCAACTTATGGGTAGTTAGATACACTAGAAGAACATCCGCCACGAGCTTGATTAGTTTTGCCACCCAAACCAGCTAAAAGACATTTACGACGGTCGTGTCCTATTTGCGAGCATGTACTACATTTGCGCGAATAAAGAGTATCACTAACATTCATTTGGTTCTGTATACACGTTCTCTTCTGCATATGTATTTTATACAAATAAGACTTGTTACCCACCATTTTAAATGGTTTCGGAGGCCAATAATGCTCAGCACCCACTAGCTGCAACTAACCATTATATGTGTTTAAGTACTTAGAAACAATATATTATTGACCAATATAGTTGGTCTCCGCATAACCAACACGTTGAAAATACTTGATGGCATGTGAGCAAGGCATGTAGTAGTTGGACTTTTTCCCACAGGATTATAACCTTGTTGATTCATTTATAGTATGTACATTATTATTCCGGTTATTATGGATAGCGGTGCGAACTTCAAAAACACCTCTTTCGTTATCATACTACAAAAATGAATGCCAATGTGCTCGACGTCTGTATTTCTCAAATCTCTGTATCGGCACAAGTATAAATTTAATACCCTTTCCATCAATTTCATTGCAACTGCAAACCGTTCAACATACCTCTCTGCCATCTGATTGAACAACATCCGCACCATCACTGTGACGGGTAATCCTCTTGCCTACTTCAATAACCAATTAAAGGACTTTGACACGTTTGTAGTAAGAATTCCTCATCGTCTTCCACCATCCACATGCAAATTCCACTTTTCTGGGTGATGTCGCATTAACCAACAATAGGCTGCCTCGTCTTCTTGCCTAATAGAATCCATATGCCTCCTGAATTTATGCTGTTGGTGGTTTGTTGTTTCCATCCACATCAAATCATGTAGATCCTTGTTGGAATGTGCCTTCTGAAAATTGACCTTAAAGTGTCTCACACAATGATGGTGGTATGCATAAGGTTCTTGCCATGCAGGTAAGTTTTCCATAGAACTTAATATAGGACCGTACAGATCAGATATTAGACAAATACCTGAATGTTGTTTGACAACGTACTCTTTTAGGTGGTTTAAAAACATCATCCATGTCACTGTTCTTTCATTGGCACAAACAACAAAATATAGAAAAAATATATATCCATTAGCATTCAGTGCTACAACTATCAATAGCTTGATATCGTACTTTCCATGGACATGAGTTTTGTCTATGGATATTACGGGTGGGCAATGCGAAAAACCATTAATTGCTGGCTTAAAGCCTAGAACACGTAATTGAATATGTATTCTGATGTTCCCGGACTCCGTTCAAGCTTCCATTCTACAACTGTTCTAGGGTTAAAGTGCTGCAGTATGGTCATGTACTTTGGCAGAGATGCAAATGACTTACCCCAATTACCATAGACAATTTCAAAAGCTCGTTTGCGCCAAAAAAATGCCTTTCTTTTTGCAATAGTATGGCCATATTTCTGGTGGACCGATGTAATGCACTCCTCGATTTTATACCTTATGGATGCCTCGAGGTGCGAAATAAGTATAAGAGAAATCAAGTCAATATTCAAGTTGAAGTAATTCCCGTTGAATGTGTTCATTTCACATGAGTGGGTGGTCTTGGTCGCACGCAACATCCATTTACTTGGCCAAAAACACCTGCGACAATCAACTCTGTATACACCGGACTTGACTCCCATATCTGCATCTCACGACACTCTTTTACGTTGTGTATTTTACAAGCCCTGCTTACGTGCACTTTATCAGGAAAAATCATCCACTTTGCAAGCACCATTGGTCTAGAATCATCCCACATTGCTGTTCGGATTTCATCAAAATCCATCGTGAGAGCTTCCACATCAGGCACAGTTGGAAAGTTATCAATGTAAGGAATCTCCCTTGAATGAAATGACACTCCAGCCTCGTACACTCTTCGTCTAGGGGGGCCTCTCTTCAAATCAGGTCCTTCCTCCTCATCCTGCAAATCACCATCTTCATGAGGAAAGGGTATCTCGTCTCCGGGTTCATCGGCATTGTTATCATATAATCATTATTTTGTTTCTCACTCTCTGCATTTCCCAGATCCCGATATAATACGTTATTTTCGCACAATTGAGTGAGCACGAGTGGTTCAACTTGCTCGTTTTCACTGCACAACCAACAAAAATATAATCTACTGAATTAATAAATGCTTTCATATGGCTGTATCACTTCATTTACAAGTTGTAATGTGATAAAATTTCATAATGGACGTTTTCAGTTATGTGATGACTATGGATGGGTCACTTGTAAAATTCATATCATGCAGGTAACCCCTATTAAATATATGAGCGTTAATACAAATTCAATACACCAAAAATATACATAATTAACACAAATAAAAATTAAAGTTTACCACTCGTCTTGTGAATTATGAAAAGCAGGTATAAATTATTTTCTCGCTGCTCATTCGCCGGCGTTGATAAGTTTGAACAAATGAAAACTCTTTCATCTAGAACCTGTCTGGCAAAAACTGCTCCAGAATAACCATCCGATGACTGGGGGTTATCTCTCTATTACGCACAACCTCATTTTTGGAACGTATTCGACCTTCACGCACATATCCAATATTGTGATTACAAGAAATTTTTGAATGAAGCACACAAAGTTTAATCATCGTCGATGTTAAATCTGAGTAAAAAGCAACCCCTTGCGGAGTGATGGAATGCAGATATCTTTCGGTTACTTTAAGTATCACTGAACGTTTCCTCACACTAATTTTTTTACATAACAACGATATCAAATTAGCGTACTCCATTGTAAGTGGCAATTTAACATGACACTGAGCAGGTGAACTGTAGCCCATGGAGTTATTCTCCATCACAACCTCACCCCCCAATAAAATGAAACTCTTATTCTACGCTCTTCAAATATAATGAAAACATACTGGAGAATTTAACAACAATAAATATTTCAACAAGAGTTAAATTTTTTTTGAATGAATTTCTATACAATTCTAACCTCTTTATATAGGAAATGGCTAGCTGAATTTTATATATATATATACCCTTACACTTTTGAATTATGGAAGTGAGAAATTATTGGTGGGGCTAGGAAAAAGGTATATATCGTCCAGTATTTGGGCGCTATACCTGGTAATGTCAGCTTTATATGTATAGTTCCCAAATAATTGACAATATACATTAACGACACACTCTTGAACACTACGTTATGTGTGTGTTGTCTTGTCGAACTGAAAAAGCTGACCAGCTGACATAAAGTTGTCTTGTCAACATTATGATATTTAACACGCAAAATATAGCGCCATTAAATAGTACATTATGCATTTAGCGCGGTTGAACCTATGTTATGTGTGTGTTGTCTTGTCGAACTGAAAAAGCTGACCAACTGACATAAGGTCAAATATCATGATATTTAACACGCAAAATATAGTTCCATTACATAGTACGTTATGTATTTAGCACGGTTAAACACTACATTATGTGGATGTTGTCTCGCCTATAAATAACATGCTCATTGTAGTTATTTTGTGTTCTCAAAATTACTAAAAGCAAATATTTCAGTAAACGTAAGGTTTTTTTACTAAAAATAAATATTTCACAAATGACTCAACCTCTTCGTCCACCAACGTACAAGTGTGGAAAAGTATGTTTGATGCAAAATTGTTGGGACGGTGATGAAGTTGGATGCTGCTACTGTCACTGTATGAACCAGTTTTACAAGGTTCCCGACGAACCTATTTGTGATTTTGAGGAACGGATTGATAAACCATGTTATCAGGAATGCTACAGAGAACAACTGCAGTATCTTCATAATGTGTGTTTAAGACAACGAGAGCATGAAAAAACAAAAAGAAATAAAGTTATTGCAGACTTGTGGGCGAAACTGAAGGAGGTGGGAGAAGAAAAATGAAAAACACAATTGAATTGTGAAACACAAAAAGAATATAAAAAATATATAAACGGGAAGTTGCAGAGGTGAAGGCGAAACCGAAAGAGGTAGAAGAAGAAAAAGAACAACTGGAAGAATGATTTAAGCGATTGGATCGGAGAATAAATAGCAACCGAGGTTAAATATTGGCATGTATGTGTTTAGTATATTTTTCATATTTCATGTATTTTTATTATATTGGCCTGCTATGTTTGTGTTTATGCTGTAGTAATATTTTTCTTGTTTGTTGTACTAAATTTTATTTTAATTAAAGTGGAAGTTAAGTTTAAGTGCTTGTGTTGTTATATGAAACTATCAAACGAATTGGGAACTAAAAAAAGTAATGGGCATATTCGATTAAATATTGTTGTTAATGTATACGAAAATATTATTTACACCAAATAAAAAAAAAAGGAAGGCTGAATCTATGTGTCCCGCATCTGGTATGTATCAATGCAACCGCTGGCCTGAGGCGCATCCCCTCCGGCCCAGGTACGCTATCAGAATCATCATTATCAAGTTGTCTCCTTATAACCAGATGCGGTGCAGGATGACACGTATCTGTGGTGCTGTCAGGTCCAATAGAAGGCTACATAATAATATGAAACTCAGTATAGAAAACTACATAACAATTCACAACAATTTACATTATCTTACCATCATCATGTCTAGATCCTAAATATAGTCATCTGTCGTAGCACCGCATGAAGCCTTAAAAAGGAAATTAAAAAATTTAAAGAAAATAAATAAGTTACACTTAAAACAAATTCAAATTCAATACTAATAAACTCATACCTGCACATGTGATGTGGAGCCATACCTCAGTCCGCGCCCACTATAAAAATCTCGGGTCGGGTTGATCCTCATAAGCGGTAGACGGGCCTGGGAAGTGTTTACCCCAATCCACTCCTTGAATATCCGAGCTCGTGCTCAATAATTTACCTAATGAAGTCACCTACGATGGCACTGGAGTGCCATAAATTTCTAGGCTATAAGACGGCATGTCCGTCTCATGCATGCCATTTGCCATATCATCATCAACATCATCAGTATGAGCCTCAACGCCCCTTTACTGGGGACCACCTCCTCTCTGCCCACGACTATGTTTTCCGGCACCACCAGCTCGTGGGATACGACGACCTCGCTGGTATTGTGATGGGTTCATATAATCAGCCTCGTATGCCAAACGCTAATCCGATCGGGCTCGCTGCAGTGTCTGGGCAGCCACATCCATAAATCGCCGACTATACTCCTGCATGGCCACATGACCATGGACATGACTCTGCATTTGCTACCTCATATGATAGGCGGTATGCAATCCAATTGCCTGCACAAAGTAAAAAATATAAACTACATATCTGGCACTAAATTACAGGTATATAATTAATAATAACAGAAAACATACCAGGGCCTCGTATTTCCCGGCGTATGGGACGTACTAATCATGCGCCTGATGAAGTGGGTTCCTGATAAAAAGTTGGGTAATAGTGCGGTACCATGCCATATAATGTTGAATAGGAAAGTGCTGCGGAGGTGGGGTCAAGTCCCCTCGCCTGTCCCAAGTACCCAACTGCTCGTCAAGCCATGCCATAAATGTGTCGTCCACCCTGGACCGATCATCCCTCTCATAATGTAAAGCATGCCATGCAGGCAGACTCGATATTGGCTGCGATAGGCCAAACTGACGAAATACCCGCTCGGAGGCATGATGCTCGACAATATCGAGGCATATGAGTGGGATAGAATAGCTCCGAATATGTCGCCGAACGTGCAATACGCTGGTAGGGTACCTATCACCTCATCACTGTATGACGTCCAGATGAACTATCAAATAAGAACACAAACCGTTAGTATGCGCAACACTAAGTTAATCTATAACAGGTAAGTTTAGTTAGATATTTACCTGTGCGTCCTCCAGCAGATCCAACACATCCCTGTAAAGGGGAAGATTATAATGAGAATCATACTGTCGTGCAAGAGTACGACGCATAACCCACCTACAAGCTAGAGGGAGATGCAGAATTTCTACATTAGCCGGTAGCTGTAGTAGAGGTGGCTCAAACTGCAGAAATAGCTCCCAAGCCCAAACCTAACATACAAAGTTGACGTAAAGTATAAGATTAACTATAACTAGGTAGAATTATAACTAATGGACATATAATTTGAATATATTGTCACCTGTAGAAGCGGCAGAAAGTCACCAATGTCTCTCTGTGTGCCGATGCAAGCCCGACACATCTGCCTGTACAAATATGAGGTGACAACACCACCCCAACTGTAGATAGCTGGATCCTCAAACCCGCCAATATGATACAGAAAATGAGGCTCACTAGGTTCCTCAAAGTGTTTGGGAACAAGATCCCCCCAATTAGAAGGAGCAACAACAGTCTTGTATATTGTTGTACATCCACCTCCACTGACTCGTTGGTGATAGAATGGTGGATTTGTTCCAGGTGTTCTCTAATAGGGACCAACTGCATATGACTGGACCAGACACTACAGTCTTGTCCTCCGGCCTGAAACCCGTGAGCTTATGCAGCATATCCCAATAAGACTGTTGCGAGTAATATGTCATGGTCGCAGGCAGTAAAACTGGCAAGCCATTAGCGGATAAGCCATATAAAATCTAAGCGTCTTGGAGTTTGATGGTGGCCTCGCCGATGGGCAGATGGAAAGTGTGCGTCTCTGGTCTCCACCGCTCAATCAAGGCCGAGATCAAAGCCTAGTCGAGCTGTATCCAGCCAATCCTAATAATCCCATCTCCTTCAGGTAATGAACCACTTGAGAATGTAGAGCTCTATGACTCAAAAAGTGCTACAATAGATCCACTCTCTTGGCCCGAAAAGTCTGTCTAAGCAATTGTCTGTCCCATATATACTCGGATCTATGTTGGGCCTATAGGGCTAATAGATCCAACTTCCGAGGGTCGGGATGTATAGTCGCGTCCATGTCGTCAACTGTAAATTAAAACAACATTAATTGTATTTTAATTTGTATATTAAATATTTATTTTTTGAGATACACAATTTTTAGTGTTGGTTCCAGGCTCGATATTTGAGTTCAGTAGCACCAAACTATCACTAATAATTATGTATTTGTTTTATAATTTAAATTCATATTTATAATAACTTAATTGTCCAAATTTTATATATATATATATATATATATATATATATATATATATATATATATATATATATATATATATATATATATATATATATATATATATATATATATATATATATATATATATATATATATATATATATATATATGTGTGTGTGTGTGTGTGTGTGTGTGTTTCGGGCTCGATATTTTGAGGCCAAGTGGCACCAAACTATCATTAATAATTATGTATTTTTTTATAATTTATATATATATATATATATATATATATATATATATATATGTGTGTGTGTGTGTGTGTGTGTGTGTATGTGTGTGTGTGTGTGTGTTCCGAGATCGATATTTTGAGGTCTAATGGCGTCAACTTAACATTAGCAATTATGCGTGTTGATACAATTATTAACTTAATTGCACAAAGTTTGCATTTTCAACTATCAGTATAAGATAAACAAATAGATTTCTAAGCTAAAATACTACACATTAGTATACTACAAAGGCTCTAAATTTTACTATGCTAATGTGACAACCCAACCCGCCGTCTCGTAACAAACGCTCCGTTTCCCCCATTTCCTTCTTCGTTATGCTTCATTATCAGTGTTTTGTGTGAAAGGGTTGAATTGGGTTTATTTTTGGAAGGAAATGAGACACTTAGTCTCTTTATGGAAAGTTTAGTTTGGAAAAGTCAATTGGATGTTGACCTATGAGTTAGAGGGTTCGGATGTGGATTTCGACGATTCGGTTAGCTTCAGGAGATAATTTGTGACTTAAGAGTGTGATCAGAAGTGATTTTGGAGGCCCGGTGTAGAATTAAGCTTGAATTGGCGAAGTTAGTATTTTGGCAAATTCAATTGATAGGTAAGATTTTGATTCAGGGTTCGGAATAGAATTCCGAGAGTTGATGTAGCTTTCTTAAGTGATTTGGTATGTGCGTGCAAAATTTTAGACTTTTCGGACGTCGTTTGGTTGGACTTCTGATCAAGCGCGTGTTTCGGAAGTTTTAGAAGAACTTAGGCTTGAATTTGATGTAACTTGATGGTTTTAGTGTTGCTTGAGATGTTTTGATGATTGGAACGAGGTTGAATAATGTTTTAGGATGCGTTGGTGCTTTTGGTTGAGGTCCCCGGGGCCTCAGGTGTGTTTCGGGTGAGTTTTGAGGGAGTACGGACATTGCGAAACTTAGAAAATGGAAGGGGCAACCGTGGGGCGCGGTCGAATTAGCGTGGGGCACGCTGGCCTAGTGCTGGGCGCATAAAAGTTACCGTGGCTGCGGTCATGAAGAATTACAGGTCGTCGGTCCAACTTCTAAAGCTCATATCCTTTGATCTACAAGGAATTTGGGGATGATTGAAAAATAAAAGTTGTAGCTCTTTGAATCTAGTTCAGAAACATATTATAATAGGCATTTGGACATCTGTAGCGAAATTTATGGCCAAATTACTAAACCTTGTCACTTTAGAGAAAACCTACGCGACAACTGTCGTTTTTGTGTGGACCGCACAGATTTTGTGCGGCCGCGGAGATGGAAATTTGAGGGGTTACTATATAAGTACTAGGTTTTGGATTTTATTTGATATTTTGACCTAGGGAGCTCGGATTTTGGCGATTTTTTGAAGGTTTGTCAAGGAATTCATCGGGTAAGTAATTCAAACCTAGATTTGGCTAGAGTACTTGAATCTATCATTGAATTCATCATTTAATTCATGATTTGGGATGGAATTTGGGAAGAAAAATTGTGGAATCTTTTAAAAATGTAAAATGATGATTTGAAGGACCAAATGATGTCGGAATTGGATAATTTTTGTATGATTAGACTCGTGACGAGATAAAGAATCCGTTGATGTAAAATTTTCTGGAATTTGAGAAGTGGGCCCGGGGCTCGAATTTTTCTAATTTCGGAATTTTGGATGTTTTTCTATTATTTTCGATTGAGTATTGATCATACAACATAATGTAACGTATTCATTGTAGTTTTTGTCAGATTTAATGCGCGACGAGGTCGATTTGAAAGGAAGGGGCATAGCGAGCTAGGATTTTGGCCAGCTTGAGGTTAGTAATAGATGTAAATGCCGTATTGAGGGTTTGAAACCCTGAATTTGCACATCGTAGTGGTATATTGAGGTGACTTACACGTCGAATAACGGGCGGGGGTAGAGCACCGTTGGGGATTGTGACTTGGTCCGTCTGCATAATAAAGTTACTACCTAATTGATTGAAGCTTAGTAGATATTCTTATAAAAATTGATTAATTATCATAATTGGGCTTCGTGCCAACTACTTGAATACTTCAGGGATTGTTTTACTGGTTTCTTACCATATTTACAGATAATTGAACTCAGTCCTAGTAAATAATATTTTTGCTGAAGTTTGGGTTGAATATTTTATATGTTATTGTGCCCGAGGGTCTTATGTGATTCTAGACTGAGTGTGGGATCGGGCTGCGCGCTGCAGCAGTATTACATTGATATTGATATGAGGCTTAAGGCCTAGTTGACGCCACGAGATGACTTGATATTGCGCTTGGGCCTTAAGGGGCCCTTCCCGGAGTCTGCACAACCCCAGTGAGTGCCATCGACGAATAAATTGAGCGGGCTGCACGCCGCAGTGGGTACTAGAGAGTACCGTACTATTTGTTGCATTTCTTAATAAATTTTCATTCATTTACTTATCTGTTGCAGCATTATTATTTTTATTGGTTTATTGTGTTGATATTATCTGGATTGAACTGCTATAATTATAGCTTAGATTGTGCCTATCCAGGATTTCTTACTCTCAACCTTTATTTATGTTTATTACTCTCTGGGTTGGAAGTACTCAGAGTACTCCCTGCACCTTGTGTGCAGATCTAGGTGAACCCACTGAGGCTGAGTGAGGATTTCTCTGCCAAGCATTATATTTGGGAGCATCAAGGTAGCTGCATGACGTCCGCAATCCTGATCTTCTCACCTATCCTATTTGCTTTATTTTCACATTTCTTTAGAACGATATGTAGTAGATTGATACTAGACATTAGAGGCTCAGACTTATGACACCAGATTCTTCGAGCTGTGCAATAGTATTTTTACTTGGGATTTCCCCATGTTTTAACTATATTTCAGAGTTTCAGTATTATGACTTAGTAATCATTTATGTTAATTGAATCATGAACTGTATAAAAAGGGGTAAAGTTGTTGAATTTGTCAGGCTTGCCTAGCAGCGTGTTGGGCGCCATCACGACCGGCATGAAATATATATATATATATATATACATATATATATATATATATATATATATATATATATATATATATACATACTAATCAAGATATTAACAGATAAATTTATTTGATAAATTTATATTTTTTTATAAAATACTAATGTTAAATCCGGATAAATTTAACATACTGGTTTCGACAAAATTAATTTCGGGGCTGCAACACAATATATATATCGAATGAATTTATTTGGTGAGCGCTGATAAAAGAGAAAAATGGAAAATCTTCATTTTTCCTTTGCTTTATTAAGATGGACGACAAAAAGAAAAGAAAAAAGAACACACAGTGATGTTTGATATTAATTATTAAATACATACTACTTAAACATTTTTTACCATTTCAGTTGTCAGCTGTACCAAAATTTCCTACAAAGAAGTACGCGTGGATATTGAACACTATGCTTTTGACGTCTTTTAATTGATAATTGATAATTGATAATCTAAAGAAACTTTAATCTAAAGTAATTCATTAGATATATATCCTACAAAGAAGTACGCATAGTGTTCAATTGTTTCAGGAAATATAAACTTTGTTGACGACTTTTAATATTTTTTGGGTCAATTTTTTACGCCATAATTCTTCTGAAGTAATTCATTAATCCACTCCCCACAATGCAACAGTAGCTATTACCAATATTCTCAACCACAGCGGTAAATTTACGTCGATAATTGGAAAGATTATATTAGAATATCTTAGACAATGTTATGTTAGAAAAAATGATACTGAATAGTTATTCTTAAAATTATATTACGAAAAAATATTATATATATATATATATATATATATATATATATATATATATATATATATATATATATATATATATATATATATATATATATATATATATATATATATATATATATATATATATATATATATAAAATATAGACTACCAGATATACATAATTGTAACGTAGACAAAAAGTGAAAAAAGCCCGTTATGTTATGCAGAAAATATCTGTTCCTGCAAAAAAAAAGAAAACATTATATTTCAGTAACTTTAATTGATAATCTAAAGAAACTTTTATCCTTCGTCATCATCATTATTGTTTACGGGAATTAATATTTCCTGAAACGTGTACTCCAACATTGGGTTTGCTACGAGTGGATTGTTCTAGTGAGCATCGTCTATCTCCAATTAAGAAGTTAAAGGGTATATATATATATATATATATATATATATATATATATATATATATATATATAGTTAAATCGTATAATTTTTCGATCAAAAGGTGCCACTGATACTATTTGGGTGCATGTAGCTACGCCACTGATGTGGAGTTCTTGAAGGAAGAGATATCGAGGGTCTAGGAAACACCCCCCTCTATTCCAGGGTAGGATAAAGTCTGTATATACATTACTTTTCCCAAACCCTATTGGTGAAATTATACTTAATTGTTGTTATTGTTGAAATCTATACTCCAATATTGACAATTTAAATAGTACAATAATAAATTTTTTATGTCACCAGAGTTATAATTAGTTATAACTAAGTAAGTTAATGCTACAAAATTACATTCCTTACACTATTAGTGTATATAAATTAAATCCTAAAATTATTTATACACTAGTAAATATGTCCGCGCTTTATGCGGTTAAATTAATAACTTAATAATTTTTCTGATACCAAAATATTAAAAGACTTATCGGTAAAAGCACTTAATTTTGTACCTCCATCTCCATTATTTTCTAAAAATTTCTAGTTACAATATTTATGTTAAATACTTTTATTTTTAAATTTAAGAATTTAATAGATTTATATCCAGGTATTATTTAATGTTACTTTTGTTTACCTTTATTAAAAGGAAAAAGAAATAGTTCTGATTTTATAAATACAAAAAAAGAAGCAAACATAGTTTATCATTTAATACTTCTCGTTACCTTGACTTTTGAACTCTTTTTGTTTTTCCTCCAATGATATTTTTGAATTCCCGTTCTCCTTTTTTGTCATTTTTCTCGTTGATAATCTATCCTTTAATTTTTTAAAAATATTTTTTATTTCGTTTTTCATTTTGATAATTTCATCCTACCTTTTTGCTTATACTATTTATTTTAATTTATTCCAACATTATTTTTGGTTCCCACCTTTCCTCAGCTTTTATTCATTTTTTCACCTTAATTACCTTTTTAATTACTTTTTCATTTTTTTCTCATACTTTACACCACTCAATTCCTCCGGTAAAATAAAAGATTTCTTCCTTAAATTATCTAAGTCAATTCTCCTTTCTCCTCTTACTAATTAAGTCAATTTCTCTTTTGAGTAAT
Source organism: Nicotiana benthamiana (assembly GCA_034376525.1). Taxonomy (NCBI): domain Eukaryota; kingdom Viridiplantae; phylum Streptophyta; class Magnoliopsida; order Solanales; family Solanaceae; genus Nicotiana; species Nicotiana benthamiana. The sequence goes on from CM067339.1 coordinate 177,419,039, forward strand.
TTTTTCGTATATTATATTTTGTACTATATAAAAAAAAGTTAATAATCAATTTTTAAACTTTATTATACCTCCTCTCATCCTATCTCTCACACATTTCTGTATAAAAGTAAATTAACGTTAAAAATAAAAGTTAAACATTTAAATGTTTAACAAAATATAATATAATAAGTTGTAACCAGAATATACATTTTTTTCTTTTTTCTTTTGTTTCATTTCCTTTCTAATATTTTACACTCTTCAATTCCTCCATAAAATCAGAAATCATTATTCTTCCTTAAATAACCAAATCAACAATCCCTCTCATATCAAACTTATAAAAAATTCCAAAAAACTAATACTCTCTTGATTATTCCTCCTACCATTCAGATACGCCTATTATATATAAAAAATAATAATTCACTTAGTGTTATAAATAGAACTCTATTTAAGGTGAATGTCTATATTTAGAGAAATTCTAGGGTTTACTACTTGGTGGCTAAGTCACCACCTCCCTATAAATAAAGGGGTTCTCTCCCATTGTAAATCATCTCAAAGTATCAATAAGAATACTCATCTCTCTACTTTTCTCTCTATTGTTCTTGTTCTTGTATTATTATTCTTGTTCTTATATTATTTCATAACACGTTATCAGCACGAGTCTTTAACCAATTGAATTTGATTTCTTCCTTCTTCCAGAATTTCTATACGGACAAAAAGGAAAAAGAAAGAATGAAGAAAGAAGGAAAAGAAACGAAAAAAAAAGGTGGAAACGAAAGAAAGAAAAACAAAGAAGAAAGAAACAGAAACAGAAAGAGAAAAACGTGAGAGAAAGAAAGGAATTTACACAAGAGGTATATTTGATATCACAAGATTTATTGGTATACCTTAAAGGTAAGTAATTTACTTTTCTCTTTCAAATTCTTGAAATTCTACGATTTGATTTCATATACAAACAAAGACAAAATCCGTCCAATTGAATTTGCTCCATTCCCTTTAGAGAATGTGGTAGCAGTATGTGATAAGTCTGAAAGAAGACAAAATTCGTCCAATTGAATTTGCTCCATTCCCTTTAGAGAATGTGGTAGCAGTATATGATAAGTCTGAAAGAAGACAAAATTATTACCATGAAGGTATCAATGAATGTGGACGTGGCAATAGACGAAATTATAATCGTCATTATTGTGGTAATGAGAACAATAAGGATTCTCAAAATAATCTTTCACTTTATGAAAGTAATATTTGACATGAGATTGTGTATAGCACATACAGATGATTATGATCCATTCCCTGAAGTGAATGTGATAATTGTAATAAAGCCCGTAAGTAGGGACACACTCTTGATGTAATTTTGTTTATGTCTAACATTATGAAAAGAAAGTTCGTTGCCCTTGAAATTTCGGGCAAGAACTATATGACATGGGTGTTGGATGCTGAAATCCATTTGGATGCAATGGGTCTTGGAGACGCCATTAAAGACAGAAATAATGCATCCACCCAAGAATATGCTAAGGCCTTGATTTTCTTGCGCCATCACCTTGATGAAGGTTTGAAACTATGCTAAGGCCTTGATTTTCTTGCGCCATCACCTTGATGAAGCCTTGATTTTCTTGCGCCATCACCTTGATGAAGGTTTGAAAATTGAATATATCACAGTCAAAGATCCACCTATCTTGTGGAATGGCTTAAAGGAGAGATATGACAACCTGAAGTTGGTCACTCTGCCACAAGCACGATATGATGAGAATCCAAAAGCAAATAGTTCATAAACTATATGTTATCGTTGCGGTGGAAAAGGGCACTAGGCGAAAATTTGCCGTATACCAAGACATTTGGTTGAGCTTTATCAAGCATCTCTAAAAGGTAAATGCCCTGAAACCAATTCTGTCTCTGACGACAGTTTTGACATCATCCACTTGGATGTGGCAGACTTCTTTGAGCAACCCGAGGGGAAAATAGACCACTTAATCGGTGATGGATCTATGATAAAGGATGATGGAATTGTTTGATTTTATTTGTATTAGTTAGTGAATAAACTAATAGTCATTAGTATCAGCTCGTATTAGTTAGTTTATGATATAATGTTAGTATTAGTTCTTTAGAATGTTTCAATATGCTTAAATTTCAAAGATATTTTTATTTTTCAGTAGAGTTAATCGACTAACCTAACCGTTAGTCGATTATCTAATATTTCGCATTAAAACTGCAAAACAATCGATTATATACTTGTTAACAATCGATTATATTAAGACATAATCGATTAATAAGACAGTGTGATCTGAAGTTTTTCAAAATAGCAAATAATCGATTATGTATGTTTAACAATCGATTATATTAAGATAGTGTGATCTGAAAATTTTCAAATTAGCATATAATCGATTATGTATGTTTAACAATCGATTACATTGAGACAGTGCTTAAACTGAAATTTTCAAACTGCAAAGTAATCGATTATGGAAAATATATAATAGACTATCTGACCTCAACCAATTTTGAAAATATTGTTTAAATATGAAACAAACGGATTGAATTTGTTTATTCTCATGTTCGTATATTTTCTTTTGTTGTCAACCAGTGGAAGTAAATTGATTGAAGGCTCCGGAAGAGCAACTATAACTCTGCCTAAAGGATATTTATCATAGAGAATGCAATGTTCTCCTCCAAGTTTAAGAGGAACTTGTTGAGTTTTTAAGATATCATTCAAAATGGATATCATGTTGAGACATTAGATGAGAATAATCTTGAATACCTCATTTACTCATGAAAACGAGGCTGCCCACTTCGGTTTGGGGTCACGCCATTTTGCATGCAGCAATGCTAGTTCGTCTCTGACTGACGAATTGTCACAAATATTCCCCGTTGCAATGAGTTTTGGGTCATGAACCCAATATATCCCATTTAAGAATCTTTGGATGCGCAGTATATGTGCCTATAGCACCGCCATGCCGCACCAAAATGGGTCCGCAAAGAAGGTTAGGAATATATGTTGGGTTTGAATCTCCCTCCATTATTCGCTACCTCGAAACATTGACAGAGGATTTGTTCACTGCACGATTTGCAGACTGTCAATTTGATGAGACACTTTTCCCAAAATTAGGGGGAGAAGTTGGTGAAACCAAACGGAAAATTTTGTGGAAAAATGCATATCTCATCTTGATCCACATACCTCTATTTGTGAAAAAGAGGTGCAAAATATTATCCATTTGCAAAGAATAGCAAATCGAATGCCAGACGCATTGGTATTGAATATACCACACTCGCCCCTAGAAGGAGGTTTGAGATGATATATGAGAATAATGTCATTGTTATGGCATGAATGATCGTTGGTCACGTACCTATTGTACGCCAAAATATTTTGGAAATATGACTATTAAAGGACAACGATAATGCAAGAAACATATCTTGCATATAATTTTGACCATGACCATAATGGTATAACTTTCTCTTTAAAAGAGATATTCACCACATGGATGTTGATGAATCTGTGGTAGTTCAAAATTAATTGAGAGCTCTAGAAGAGCCAATTATTACTATGTTGGAGAAACACAATTGATTACCAATAAGGTATTGTGTGGTAGTAAGTCTCAAAGAAACTTATTCAGTTTCTAAAGTATATGCGAAAGCGATTGATTATATTGAGACTATAAATAAAGGAAAGATTTGATATCTTCTATTACTACAACTTGTAGCGGGATAATTTGTTTATGAAAAGCTAGCCGCTTTATTCTCCAGTTTGTACTACACAAACAAAAGAATGCCACAATAAAGTGGATATTCATTGGTATAAAAACCCATACCATAATAAACTTGAAGTTTATTGATAATTGCACACGTCATGGTGTAAATTTGAAGTTTATCAACATTGATAATTTATTCAGTTGGCATTCGGGTTAACCATCTCATTTTAAGTATGATGTGCAGTAATAGAGAATTCACATGGGTAAATATTAAAGAACTAGAAAGTTCTTTACGAATTCTCTTATATTACTTGTTCTCATTAATTGATTGACCAACTAAAGAGTTCGGGTTGAATCCCATAAATTCTGGAAATATCAAAGGTGAATATGGGCCCATTCACCTGCCATGTATACCACATATGATGCATCTATGATATGGTTACATGCGCGATTGTTATTAACCCGCAGCCTGGCCGGTGCTTGCGAGGTAAATTGCTCAGTAATATAACTTTGAGCATAATTTTCAGATTTTCTATTCAAGATAGTTCATCTTGATAAGTTGGTTTAATCATAGTTGGTTTAGCAAGATAATTATTGAGTGCCTCCACTTAATAGCTAAACTGTTTCTTATGAGAACAAAGTTATATATATCAGTTTGATATACGTTGTATACGAGAGTATATTATATTCTCCCCTCACAAGTGGTTCAGGGTCAGGAACCAAATAATTTCATCTTATTATTATTGATGTGCGGTGTATATTTTCATTAACACCATAATGCACAAAGATGGACTCTCAAAGTTGAGGAAACAAGTTAGCTTTTCTAACATGAGGGGGAGACATGATAAACACTTGATAAAAGGTTACATGGGATGAATTATCATTTGTATATATAGATCCTTGAATATCATAATATGAACCTGAAGTTCATAAAAGGATAATTCAATTGCAAAATATTGCAAAGCATGCTATACGCATTTGCTGACCCAAAGAAAGTAACTATATTCTCACTGCAAATGCTCATATTAAGTCCCAGAAGGACAAAGTCTTTGATACGCTTAAAGCGTATAGACAAATCGGTTTCAAAAGGAACTTCTTAATAAAGAAGATGAGCAAATGATCAAAGTGATCATAATGGGGAGGCAAGTAATCTAGAAGATCACATGACATAACACTTCATAAAATCTCATGAGAGATTCAGGTACCTGAATGTGTGAATGAAGAGATCTTCATGTTATGTCCTTATGAAAATTTATTGGAACCGATATAAAATGTTCGTCGACGACATCTATGATAGCGCTAAATATCGATGAGGATCTTATGTTTGTCGAATACAAACAAAAATATTGGCTAAATGGAAGAGATACAATTCAAGCAGAATTGATTCCATATGAAAGACATGTAGTTTTGGACATGTAGCTCAAATACTTGAAAGTATAAAGTCAATGATTAAAGTTGCTTGAAGCATATACAATTTTTGGTCCTGAAGTACCACATCCTAAGTGCAACTTGTGTACATATGTATCTTGCTATAACTATAAGCATGATGGCATCGAGAATACCTCTATGGAAATATTGAAGAGTCATTCCACGACATTATATGAAGATGTTCATATCTATCAAGAATGATAATTTCAAGGTGCGGAATATTTATTCAAATCAATATGGCTGATTTATTTATCAAATCTCTACAAAAGATCGTTTTGAAGATGGTGCACAAGATTGGAATGCAAATGCTCAAGGATGTGAATTGATGTTCTTTTCAGGGGGAGTTAATGTGCGTTGCACTCTTTTTCCCTTACAAGGTTTTGTCCCACTGGGTTTTCCTTGCAAGGTTTTTAACGAGGCAACCAATAGGCGCATATTCAAACATGTGTACTCTTTTTTCTTTTCTATAATTTTTTCCCATTGGGTTTTATTTAGTTAAGGTTTTAACGAGGCACATTATTGAATAGACATTCAAGGGGGAGTGTTATAAATAAAACTCTATTTAAGGTGAATGTCTATATTTAGAGAGATTCTAGGGTTTACTACTTGGTGGCTAAGTCACCACCTCCCTATAAATAAAGGGGTTCTCTCCCATTGTAAATCATCTCAAAGTATCAATAAGAATACTCCTCTCTCTACTTTTCTTTCTATTGTTCTTGTTCTTGTATTATTGTTCTTGTTCTTATATTATTTCATAACACTTAGTATAATAATTTCTATTATAAAAAACAGGACATTCTTACACCAATAAAAAGGTAAAATTATTACATATAAATTCACTACCATTACAAGTCTGTAGCATATTAAGAGTAACAAAATATGCGTACATCGTTGATGATAGTATGTTCATCAAGCTAGTATTTGACTCTCCAAATATTATCACTTGTGCGACATTTGTTCTTCTCTTCACCATTCTTAATTAACAGCCAAATGATATAAATGAAAGAACCTTCTAGAGAGAAAAAAATTATTTTAAAGAGATAGCTTCTAATAAAAAAGAGAGAGTGAAGATGAATGACTACAGATGAGGGTTATGTGATGAAGAAGAAATGACTTATTATTATACTAACCAAAAAAAAGTAATCAATAAAATTGTTAACTTAAGTTGGTAATAGGAATAGATTGTAACGTACACCGAGCCATTATGTAGTATACTAAGCATTATGATTAATTGCATATATTACAACTTTAATTACAACAGATTCACTTTTTTCTTGGAAAAGATGAAAATATATATTTATATCTATATCTATATCTATATATCTATATAAAGCTGAGAATTGGCCACCTGATATGGCATCTCTATATGGCAGCTTTCATATTTATCATTTTTCTATTTTTTTGAAATTTTTCTAATTTTAATACCCAAAAATCATTTACTACCTAGAACTACTAATGACACGTATGACAACCAATGGGAAGATCTCAGTTATGGAATATATAGAGAGTAACTAATTGTGGCAATTAACAATATGGTATCATATCAGTTGCCTTACTGGTTCGTATTTATTTATTATTTATTGTGCAAATAAAGAAAGCAATGAAGAATTATATTAATGGTAATGAATAGTGATAACAGAACAGCGAAGAATCACAATATAAAAGGTAATCACTTTATTGTTGGCTCATATAATACAAGTTACTTTGCTGCCTCCAACAATCCAAAGTATATGCAAACTAGGTCATCAAAGGTACTTATCTTTTCTATCTTTCTATTTTCTTTTTTCACCTAAATTATTGTTTACCTAACTTTTAGAAGCCCTAATGTCTCCAAAGTTATAACATTCAACTTTTCCATTCTATAATTATTTATTTACCTCTTTTAACATCCATTTGTTAAAAGAAATAACTGTAACAAGGATTTTGCATAATCAAAATCTCATTTTTTCATATTTTCTAGGGAGAAAATGGAACCGAAGCTATCAAGGAGAGTATGTAAGACAATGTTAGATTCTCTACTTGTGAAGGATTGAATAATCTAACATCATTAGGTTTTGTGCTCTTAACTGTTGTTAAAGATCGATATCATTTTCTATCAATAATATTTATTAGTCATATTTAACATCAACAAAAATATTGTTTCAAATGTAGGGAATTCTCAAGCTGAAGGTAAAAATATTGGCAAGCACAAATATGACAACCACAAGATAGAAAGTCACGATCAATTAGACATTTTCTATAAATTAGTCCACACACACAATGCAGAAGAAATTCAAAGGACCAGTTAGGAGGAGAAATCATTAATATTGTATGCAACCATATGAACTTGTATATGTGAATTTTTAATGAATTTGTCGTGATGATCAATTTTGCTACCTGTTTGATATACTTTTTCTATGGCAAGTTATAAATATTTGACTTGTATGTAAATTCAAACAAAGACTTGAATAGATAAATTTTTGGGGTTTATTATGATGAATTTACTTGATACTTATTTAGTATTAATTTACCGTTAGCGTAGTATGTATTCTAGATTTGAATGATATATATACTCAGAAAGAGGAATCTTAATTAAAGATGATTTCACTTGAAAATACGAAAGTTTAAACGGATGATATTTTTCTTTATTCTTTTTTTCTTTTGTTGTGTTTTTGTTAGGATGGTGATTTGCGTAATATTTTTTCTTGGCATTTTATAGAAACTGTTATGAAATAATATAAAAGACAAGAACAATAACTCAAGAACAAGAGCAAATAGAGAGAAGAGTAGAGAGAGTTCTTCTTATTGATACTTAGAAAATGTTAGGAGTGATTTACAATGGTAGAGGGCACCTCTATTTATAGGGAGGAGGATGATTTATCTACCAAGAATAGAACTCTAGAATCTCTCTAATTAAAGACATTCACCTTAAATAGAAGTGTATTTATAACACTCCCCCTTGAATGTCTATTCAATGATGTGCCTCGTTAAAACCTTAAAACAAAACCCAATGGGAAAAATTAAAGTAAGGAAAAAGAGTACACATGTTTGAATATGCGCCTATTGGTTGCCTCGTTAAAAACCTCGCAAGGAAAACCCGGTGGGACAAAACCTTGTAAGGGAAAAAGAGTGCAACGCGCCTTAACTCCCCCTGATAAGAACATCAATTTATGTCCTTAAGTCTTCGCATCCCGATCTTGTGAACAGCTTCTTGAAGGTTGACTTTGGTAGAGATTTTGTGAACAAATCAGCCATATTGTCGCTTGAACGAATCTGTTGAACATTGATATCACCATTCTTTTGAAGATCATGTGTGAAGAATAACTTTGGTGAAATATGCTTCGTTGTATCTCCTTTTATGAATCCTCCCTTCAATTGAGCTATACATGCTGCATTGTCTTCATACAAAGTTGTGGGTAGTTTATCACACTTCAAACCACATTTGTCTTGGATATGATGTATTATCGACCTTAACCACACACACTCCCGACTTGCTTCATGAATAGCAATTATCTCGGCATGATTAGATGAAGTAGCCACAATTGATTGCTTAGTCGATCGCCAAGATATGGCGGTTTCTCCACAGGTAAACACATAGCCCGTTTGAGATCGAGCCTTGTGTGGGTCGGACAAATATCCAGCATCAGCATAACCAACAAGATCCGGGCTGCAATTCTTGCCATAAAATAAGCCCATATCGGTAGTTCCCTTTAGGTACCGCAATATGTGTTTGATCCCATTCCAATGTCTCCTCGTAGAAGCCGAGCTAAATCTTGCTAAGACATTAACTGAAAAGGATATGTCAGGTCTTGTAGTATTTGCAAGATACATTAGTGCGCCAATTGCGCTAAGATATGGTACTTCAGGACCAAGTAGCTCTTCATTCCTTTCTTGTGGTCGGAATGGATCTTTGTTCACATCAATTGATCGAACAACCATCGGTGTACTTAAAGGATGTGCTTCATCCATGTAAAACCGTTTCAGTACCTTTTCTGTATAGGTAGATTGATGAACGAAAATTCCGTTGCCAAATATTCAATTTGCAAACCAAGACATAGTTTAGTCTTTCCGAGATCTTTCATCTCGAATTCATCCTTTAGATAATCAATTGCCTTTTGGAGTTCTATAGGGGTTCCAATAAGGTTTATGTCATCGACATATACGGCAAGTACAACAAATTCCGATGTTGTTTTCTTTATAAAAACACACGGGCAAATGGCGTCATTTATATAGCCTTCTTTTAACAAGTACTCACTAAGACGATTATACCATATTCGTCCAGATTGCTTTAGACCATACAATCATCTTTGCAATTTAATTGAGAACATTTCCCGAGATTTTGAATTATGCGCGTTTGGCATCTTGAGTCCATCGGGAATTTTCATGTATATCTCATTATCAAGTGAGCCATAAAGATAGGCAGTAACCACATCCATTAAGTGCATGTCAAGCTTTTCATGGACAGCAAAACTTATGAGATAACGAAAGGTTATCGCATCCATTACAGGCGAATATGTCTCTTCATAATCGACACCAGGCCTTTGAGAAAAACCTTGTGCAACAAGGCGTGCCTTATATCTTTGTACCTCGTTTTTCTCATTTCTTTTGCGTACAAAGACCCATTTATAGCCGACAGGCTTAACACCATTAGGTGTTTCAACTATAGGGCCAAAAACTTCACGTTTTGCCAGCGAATTCAATTCTGATTGAATTGCTTCTTGCCACTTTGGCCAATCCTGTCTTTTTCGACATTCTTCAACAGATTGAGGTTCGAGATCCTCACATTCTTGCATAATGCTAGATGCTACATTATAAGCAAAGGCATTATCCACCACAATATCCACTCGATTAATATTTGCCTCAATATTAATTGGATTTAGGGATAGTTCCGTAATTTCCAGAGTCTCGGGCTCAATGGATTCTTCATGAATCTCAGAATTTGTTAAATCATGAGATTCTTTCGTGGTGTCATTTTGATCGTTCTTTTTCCTCTTTCTAGGATTTCGATCTTTGGAACCTAATGGTCTGCCACGCTTCAGGCGTGCATTTGACTCATTGGATATGACACTAGATGATTGTCCAACAGGGACATCAATACGGATTGGAACATTTTCCGCGGGAATGTGGGATTTCGTTATCCTCTTCAAGTCCGTAAATGCGTCAGGCATTTGATTTGCTATTCTTTGCAAATGAATAATCTTTTGTACCTCTCTTTCACAAATAGAGGTATGTGGATCAAGATGAGATAATGATGTATTTTTCCACAAAATTTCCCGTTTGGTTTCACCAACTTCTCCCCCTAATTTTGGGAAAAGTGTCTCATCAAATCGACAGTCTGCAAATCGTGCAGTAAACAAGTCGCCTGTCAATGTTTCGAGGTAGCGAATGATGGAGGGCGATTCAAACCCAACATATATTCCTAACCTTCTTTGCGGACCCATTTTGGTGCGGGATGGCGGTGCTATAGGCACATATACTGCGCATCCAAAAATTCTTAAATGGGATATATTGGGTTCATGACCCAAAACCAATTGCAACGGGGAATACTTGTGGTAATTCGTCGGTTTGAGACGAATTAGCATTGCTGCATGTAAGATGGCGTGACCCCATACCGAAGTGGGCAGCCTCGTTCTCATAAGTAATGGCCTTGCAATCAACTGCAGGCGTTTAATTAACGATTCTGCAAGACCGTTTTGAGTGTGAACATGAGCTACAGAATGTTCAACTTTTATCCCGATTGATAAGCAATAATCATTAAATGCTTGGGATGTAAACTCAGCAGCATTATCCAGTCTAATGGACTTGATTGGATTATCTGGAAATTGTGCTCGTAGTCGAATTATTTGTGCCATTAATTTCGCAAACGCAAGGTTGCGTGATGACAATAGGCACACATGAGACCATCTACAGGATGCGTCTATCAAGACCATGAAATACCTAAACGACCCACTAGGTGGGTGAATAGGTCCACAAATGTCCCCTTGTATACGTTCCAGAAACGTGGGTGACTCAGTCCCAACCTTTGTTGGTGATAGCCTGATAATCAACTTGCCTTGATAACACGAAGTGCAAGGATATTCATTATTCGAAAGAATTTTGAAATTCTTTAACGGATGCCCATATGAGCTTTCTATAATCCGTCTCATCATGACCGATCCTGGGTGTCCCAATCATCATGCCAAAGTACAAAGGTATTGGAATCAGTAACCCTTTGGTTTACTGTTGAATGTGCCTCAATTGCACTAATTCTTGTCCAATACAGGCCACAAGATAAAGACGGGAATTTCTCAATAACCCTCTTTTGGCCGGAGACATTCTTTGTGATGACGAGATATTCAAGATTATCTTCATCCATTGTCTCAATATGATAGCCATTCCGGCGTACATCTTTAAAACTCAACAAGTTTCTCTTAGACTTGGAGGAGAACATTGCATTCTCTATGATTAACGTCGTGCCTTTGGGTAGAGTTACAATTGCTCTTCCGGAGCCTTCAATCAATTTACTACTTCCAGAGATTGTAGTAACGTTTGCCTTACACATATTTAGTTGAGAGAAATATTTCCTTTCTTTGAGTATTGTATGTGTAGTACATGAATCAACTAGGCAAATACTTTTACAGTTGGACTTTGATCCAAGTTCGCTTCGTGAGATATCCATATTTGCTATCCCATAGTTTGACATACAAAAGAGATACACGAACATAAGAATAAACAAGTTCAATTCGTTTGTGTCACATAATATTTTCAAAATCTGCTGCTAACAGTTGACTAACAAAATCAGATATGTTATCCATAATTGATTACTTTTCAGTTTGAAAATTTCAGTTTAAACATTTTCTTCAAACAATCGATTGTTAAACACAAACAATCGATTGTTGAACATTGACAATCGATTGTTAAACACACACAATCGATTATGCTATTTTGAAAAACTTCAGATCACACTGTCTTAAGACAATCGATTGTTATGCATAGACAATCGATTGTTGGCTATTTTGAAAAATTCCAGAGCACACTGTTTTAAGACAATCGATTGTTAAGTATAGACAATCGATTGTTGGCTATTTTGAAAAATTCCAGAGCACACTGTTTTAAGACAATCGATTGTTAAGTATAGACAATCGATTGTTGGCTATTTTGAAAAATTCCAGAACACACTGTTTTAAGACAATCGATTGTTATGAATAGACAATCGATTGTGGATGATTTTTGAAAAATTCCAGATTACACTGTCTTAACGACAATCGATTGTTAGACAAAGACAATCGATTGTGGATGATTTTTGAAAAATTCCAGATTACACTGTCTCAACGACAATCGATTGTTAGACAAAGACAATCGATTGTTGATCAATTATTTTTCAGCTTTAACGCGAAAATAGTAGATAATCGACTAGTTTTTCAGGCTTGTCGATTACCCCTACTGGAAAATAAAAGTATTATTGATATTTGAGCATATTGAAGATATTCTAAAGAACTACTGCTAACATTGCATCATGAACTAACTAATACGAGCTAATACTAATGACTATTAGTTTATTCACTAACTAATACAAATAAGTAGAATAAAATCAAATAACTCCATCTTCTTTCATCACGGATCCATCGCCGATTAGGTGGTCTATTTTCCCCTCGGGTTGCTCAAAGAAGTCTGCCACATCCAGGTGGGTGATGTCCTCATTGTCGTCATAGACAAAATTTGTTTCAGGGCCTTTTCTCTTTCGAGATGCTTGATAAAGGTCAACCAAGTGTCTTGGTATACGGCAAGTCTTTGACCAGTGCCCTTTCCCACCGCAACGATAACATATAGTTTCTGAACCATTTGCCTTAGGATCTTCATGACCCCGTTTCTGCTTTCGGCGGTTATCTCTCCTTGGGGGTTGACGGACTTCATTGAAATTTCTTCCTTGTCTACGTCCCTGGCTATGACCCCGTTTACGACCATGACCATGGTCCTTTTCATGTTTGGCATAATGAGAGTGCACCTTATCTGCTTCAGGCAGTGGTGTAGACCCAGTGGGTCGATTTTCATGATTTCTCATGAGCAGGTCATTATTTCGCTCAGCCACTAGTAGAAGAGAAATCAGTTCAGAGTACTTTGTAAAGCCTTTCTCTCTGTACTGTTGTTGCAGTACTATATTGGAGGCATGAAACATTGTAAACGTTTTCTCAAGCATATCATAATCGGAGATATTATCCCCGCATAGCTTCAATTTAGAAGTAATTCTGAACATTTTAAAGAAGATTTCATATAATAATTTAAATGAGTTATTATGTCAATGAAATTCAATTGTATTTTTTTTTAAATTTTTGTTAATAATCGCTCGCGAAGCGCGGACCATTAACTAGTTTAATAAAAAAGCAAGAGAAAAAAAGCAAAAAGTTGAGAAAAAAGATAAGTTCTTTTCTTGGTCAAAGAGAGGTGCCAAGTCAACATTTCTTTTAAATATAGATTATGAGCTTATAATTCACTCATATAAGACATCATTTTTTCCTAAATAGGCAGGGATTAATCTAACTCTTCCGCTTGTGTTTCTGCTAAGAAAAAGGCACAAAAATTAATTGAAGACGTCTTTTGTCGTCTTCTGAATTTTATTGAATTATAATGAACCTGTAGGATGATCAGTTATCCTAGATACAACAATCACCGTAGGTTCTTACATCAGGATTTTAGTATAATACACATTACTCTACCAAATATGGTAATATAATTAAATATGTACACATTTAATTAAATAGAACATGATTCTTTAGTATAATATATTCTTGGTGCTTTGTCTATCATAAAATGTTGTTTTGTTAAGTTGCGGCATTTGCAAAGACTGCTCTACTTTGCTTTGGTTTATCAAAGCAGCCACAGATCCAACAAAAGCTGCATTCATATAGGTGGTGGGTTCAGAATGAGAGTAATCTGATCTTGAATCAGCGAACTGGTCGCCGGAATTTGGCCCGCCGACGATCGCGCCGACATGTATATTTGGATTGGGATTGTTAGAATTATACCATGAGCTATAGCCATCGTTGCACCCCACCCTAGTCGGATGATTATAAATTGAAGGGATTGATGAAGCTCTGTGGTGGAGTTGTGTTGGGTATTTGCTCCCAAAACCAACCATATATGACATCTTGAGTGGATTGTTTCCTAGTATGTAGTCTACCTGAAAAACTAAATAGTTTGAGTTTAGGAAAAATATACGGTATAGTTGCTTTAAAAATAATAGTTAAAAAAATGTATAAAGAGTTTATGCACTTATATAATCAGGTTACTTCAAAAATGCTTCTTCTATTTTAATTTGTGTGAATATTTTTGGACTACGAGGGTCAAAGTGACTTTTTCTATAAATTTAAACACAAAATTTTTGAAATAAAATTGACGTATTTAAAATACTACATAAGAAGTACTGTAAATTACAGCAGTTAACAATTTAAAATATTAAAAAATATTTACAAAAAAGTGATTAAAAAATCTTGTTTTATTCGCAAATATAATAGGTTCACATAAGTTGAAACAGAGGGACTAACAATATGGGCGGAGCCAGGGGCGGATATACTCATTGAAATTGGGTGCTCGAGCACTCATTAACCTCGACGGAGAGTATGTATAGTTATATAGAAAATTTGAGAAAACGTATAAAAATTTACAAAAGCACATATTAATTTTTTGTACAAAAAAAATTCAGCACCCATAAACTTGAATTCTTAGATCCGCCACTGGACGGAGCCACAATGTTAGTTACGAATTTGACCGAACCCAATAAATTTTGTTTAAATCCTGTATTTGTATTAAAAAATTTAATAAATATATAAAAATTATTACTTCAAAACCCAATAACTTAAAAAAACTATAATATCGAATCTATAATCTTAAAATCCTACTTCTACCAATGAGTAACACCATGATTACTATTTTAGTAAGCAATGATTGGAGACCTATAATATTGGTTAGTGATTAATCTATTATAGCAAGTTAAATAATGACGTAAAAATTCATTATACTTGACCTGTGATTTTGCAAAGGATTTGATTTTGGAGGTGGAAAAAGTAACTGAACCACATGTAACTCCCCCTTTTCCAGCTGTTTCAAGGACTTTAGAGTACATAGAAAATACCATGGTGGCACCAGTAACATATTGCAAATTGCTACTGTCTCTAGTATATAACAGTCCACCTGAAAATTATACCATTATAGCAGAAAGTATTAGATTATTTATTTATTTATTTATACCTTATTCAAATATATATCAAGTTTATTGAAGAAAAAAGAATATAATTTTAAACTTTAAGGATGTGTTTGATATGACGAAAAATATTTTCTTTTTTTTTTTTTATGTTTGGTTGGCTCAAATATTTTAGAAAATATTTTCTTTGTCAATTCATTTTTCTCTAATTGGAGGAAAATATTTTCCTTATCAAGAGCAGAGAAAACATTTTCTAAAATTCCTTCCCAACCCTTTCCATCGTCACCAACCCACCCTATCCCTTCTCAATTTCTTTTTAATTTAAGTTATTCTGTTACCACCCATCCTATTACCCCCTCCCCCCGCATTTTTTTTTTCAAATTTCCGTTTTTTCATTTTTTTGCCCCCCTCCCCCCGCACAAAAAAAAAAATTAACTTTTTTTAAAAATTTAAATTTCTATTTTTTTGTTTTACTGCCCCAGCCCCGCCCTCAATCCCCCCCCCCCCTCCCGAATTTTTTTTAAATATATTTTCGGTTTAATTTTATTATTTATCGGTTTAAAGGTTCAAAATTTTATAAGTTCCAAAATTATAAGTTCGGAGATTTATGTGTTTGAAAGTTTACGAGTTTAGAAATTATAAAGTTTGCATGCTTAGAAATTATAAAGTTTACGGATTCGAAATTCCGTGATTTTGAAAATTTAGCTATTCGAATGTTTATGAAATTTATGGGTCTGAAAGGTTATTGGTTTGAAAGTTTATGACCTCATGTTTATTATATCTAAAATATTTATGAATACTCTTAAAAAATTATTTTCCTTAATTTACATATCAAACACCAAAAAATAAATAAAATTACTACTTATTTTCTAATAGAAAAATATTTTCCTTTATACCAAACATACACTAAATTACCAGGGGTTGTCTTAATTTGTATTGAGCTACTTCCTGGCATCAATGCACAAATAAATGAATCAGCATCCTTCTTGAACTTTTCCAAACTGCTTTTCCCATTGAGGAACTCCTGATGATCATCAAGTATGTTAAATTTGTACTTAAGGTGGCATTCGGGCGGATCAAATTGAATATGGGATTAGTTAAAATTAAAATAAGTAATGTAAAAACGGTTAAATTATTCAATTTGACTCATATTAATATAGATAAAAAATAATTTACGGCGGATAATGTGGATTCATATTATTCGTGATTTCTTGAGTATAATTATTTTTTGAAAAATTTTTAGTCTCCTAAACTTGAGGAACTCAAATTTAAAGCTTTAAAAATGTAAAGATTAAATTCATTAATTATCTATGTAAGTGAATAACATGACTCTATTCATGTTTAACCCGTTTTCAAATAACATAGTTCTATCCATATATGAGTGGATAACTATCTTTTATTTTTTTGCCACCACTGACCGTGACTGTCAAATTTCCGTCCAATTATGTGGAACTACTCATAGAAAAACTCAATTCATCGAATTTATTACACTGTCGGTGTAGTTCAACTTTTGATAGCAAGTTAGTAACCAATTTACCAGGTTGCAAATCAATATTTATCATAAAAATTAATTTAGTTATTGTAATTACCTTAGTAACTATTTAAATGAGTAAATATTTTTTATATTGTTTGTGCATAGACCTTAAAGTCTTGAATTAATTGCGCGCAGTTTAGTGTACGAATATAAAGGATTTACCTTAGCTAGTAAAGTTTGAGCTCCAGCAAACTTGTTATCCCAACTGAATTCAGTGGCAACCTGACTCCAGCCTTGATTGCTTGAAGCATAGTTTAAATAATTATTTCCTCCACCAGCTTTGTATAGCCAAGCAGCAGCCCACAGCAATTCATCCTTTGAGAATTATTGAAAACACTAATTAAAATTATGATTGGGAAAAAGAAATAATTATGCATAAATATTGAAATTAATTACCTGGTAACCTGAGTAAGAGCAGTAGAAAGGACAAGAAGCTTGGTAAGATCCTCTATACTTGTCAGCCAACGCAAATAGCTGTGGACGGAATGAGGATAACAAAATTTTTGAAAAGTCAAATAAGTTAAGCTACGTTTAGGCATGCAGAAATAATGATTAATTGTGTTATAATCTGACAAAAGTTTGCTTGGGTCACGGATGAACGAGTCAGGCTACAAAATGAATGACAGCCCAACTCGCTCAACTCATAATTATTATTTATTTATTTGTTTGTTCTTTTATAACTTATTTTCTTGTACAAATTATGACTATATCAAACAAATCAATTTGTGCTACATATTCAAAACCAAATTGACACAAACTTTTAAGGAAAACTTACAAATGTTTCAAATAAATTTTTAACTTATTAACCTTTAACTATTAATCATAGACTTACAAAAACTAACCAACATAGATTGAAAAATTAAATAATAGGGTTCTTTTTCTCTCAAAGAATCACATGCAAAAATCACCTTCCATATTTTTAAGCGTGATTAACAACATTAGATACAAGACGGAAAGAAAATTTCATGGACGGGGTAGCAAATAAGGTGATGAGATACAAAAATCTATACAATATTCCAAAAATCTAAATAAAAAAGAATATTTTCGATGGGTATAGTTGAAATTTGTTGAAAATATATAGATAAGTCAATATATAAAATTGGAGGAAGACTAGAGGTGATTTGGACTGATTTTGTATCAAAATTCGTAATTAAATTTAGTTCAAAAAAGTCTTCTACGACACGTGTATCAAACATGTATCATGCATGTATCACATACACATGTATACATGGATATACATGTGATACAAAATTGATACAAATATGATACATAGGTGATACACATATCATTTTTTTTCATGTTCAGCTTTTACTTCGAATTTTCAATTTAAACTACCTCAAAAATTCACCAAATCATCCCAAAACTAAGGTTCAAGCTCCTTAAGTTGTGCTCAATCTATTCTTATAACACCCACTCAAAATAAAGCAAAAATTTGATTTTTTTGCTACAAATAGCTAATTAGCTAATTTGGCTAATATTAGTAATATTTTATCAATTGATCAATTTTATAATGAGATACTTATAAATGATTAATTTCCCAACTTTTAAATGGGCTAACTTGAGTTATATGCCCAAAATGACCCTCCAATGAATATAGAGCAAAAATTGCTTTTAGGTCATAATCGAAACTATTTACATTCGATAGCAGTAAAAGTATATAAGATTTTTATATAATATGTAAATATTTATAGCTATATATATACACACACATCAAAAATATATTTTTTCGACTGTTATTTTAAGCTTGGTTGTACAGTGTCATTTTCTCATGAATATATGCCCAATACATACAGCCCAAGTATGTGCAGCTTATATTTTTATGAGCCAAATTTGACACCTACAACGAAAATGGATTTTTACACAAATAGTTGGTCATATTTATTGTTTATTTTTTGACCATATATATAGATTATACATTGATTATACGTAATTATATATATAATACATAAATTATGTATATATTATACCAACTACCTATTTTTTAAGTAGTTAGATGGAGCGGCTATTTGGGCTAATTCTTCTAAATTTGATTAAATGAAAATGGGCAGGGCAAATATAGGAGATAATTATTACTTACTTTAGTAGAAATCAAAGTAGTCTAAACTGATTAGAGTTTCCTTACAGATTTTGATCTTTGCAACAACTTGGTAGAATAATTTGAATCTATTTTCTGGAAAACAATTGATGCTGAGGCAAAAGCAGCTGCTACTTCAGCTGCAACCTCTGATCCTGGAGAATTTGAAGTGATCTTGTATAGTGTTCGAGGAGTATCCATGTCTTCAGGTCTCTCCCAACATTGGTGATCAACATTTCCATCTCCAACCTTAGCACATAACATTTTTTGTACATATGAATTACATAATTAAATCCTTATTTCTAATTTTAGATATAATGAAGATTATAATCATTGCAGATCAAAACTAATAAATAAATGCGTTTCTTCTCTAATAGCTTAATTTTTATACGAGGTGATTGATCGTCTAACAAATAATTCAATATGGTATTGCAGCAGACAAAGGTCATTAATTCAAGTTTCACTTTCATTGTCATCCGTTATGGGAGGAAAAATTCCACATAAAAAAAGAGTCATGTATGTGACAGATTGTATTGTAGACCTAAAATAAATAAATAAATAAATGCGTTTCATCTTTAATAATTTCAATTTTTAGATAAGTGGTATTCATAATTCGACAATAACCATGCTATATATGTTCCAGTTCCAGCACAAGTAACTTTGTTCTATATGTTACACTGAACTAATTATTACTGCTATATGATAAACCATCATGGGTCTTAGGGGATGAATATGGTCCCTCTATCTCTAACTAAAAATGTCAGTTTTGAGCTATTTAATGAAAAAGAATCATGATAGAGAGCATTTCTCCTTTATTAGACATTACACACTATGAATACGAAATAATCGAGTAAGTGAATTCCGGAAGATAAGAGGGGTTGCTCTGATGGTAAGCAACCGCCACTTTCAACCGAGAGGTTGTGAGTTCGAGTCTCCCCAAGAGCAAGGTGGAAAGTTCTTGGAGGGAAGGATGTCGGGGGTCTATTTGGAAACAGCCTCTCTGCCCAAGGGTAGGGGTAAGGTCTGCGTACACACTACCCTCTCCAGACCCCATTAAGTGGGATTATACTGGATCGTTGTTGTTGTTGTTGTTGAATTCCGAATACTGAATGGTTATTAAAAAAAGCGCATACGATCGATAGAGTCGGTTTTTTTTACCTGAGTATAGAGAGTAGTACTTGAAGTATGAGCTCGGATTAGAAAATTTGTGCCCCAACGAATTGCACGTTGGAGGTGGAGAAGTTGATCTGTTGAAGAGATTTCTGTTGGATACTCAATCGCAGCCCAACTCAACAAGGTTAAAGAAAAAGCCATAGGCCATCCAAATTTCACATTGTCGCCAGCATCATAGTAGCCTCCAATCAAGTTCACCTAATAAAATAGATTAATGGATTGAACAAAAATACTTTTTATAAGACAAATCGAGAATAACTAAACAAAATGTAGAAAGGAAAAACGGGCAGCCTGGTCCAGTAAGCTCCCGCTACACGCAGGTTCAAAGAAGGGCCGGCCGGACCACAAAGTCTACTGTATGCAGCCTTACTTTACATTTTTGTAAGAGGCTGTTCTACGGCTGAACCCGTGACCTCCTAAGGCTATATATGAAACTCATACATGTTCAATCTTGCCGTCAGATAGTGCAGAATCTCCTCTCCATTTGACTCTTTGAGAAACTGGCAATTTTCCTGAACGTTGTCCTTCAAAAAATAAGATGGCTTTGCCAATTGCATCTTTATAATCAGAAGCTGTGAAGCTGGCAACTGGACCAACCAAAATGCAAATGATTATTGTAACAGCCAAAATTGCAGAACTACGAGCCATTATTATTATAAGGTATATAGTTATTTTATTTTTAGTCGTTGTTAGAATTTGATCATGTTTTGGTGGTATTTATAGGGCTATGAGCTAACAATGAAATGCGAATGTTTTGACAGTTGAAAAGAAGCGTAAAATCTGGGACATGCCCATTAAGTAATGTTGGGAAGTTAGAGAATTATGCCATGTGAGAATAATTTGTGTGCGTTGAGTGGATAATGACTTAAAATAGTTCTACAAATTAAAGTTGAGTTATTTTATATGCATTTAGAATGATTTTTATCACTCTATAAGGCCACTAAAAAGATATATGGAATTAGTAACATGAAAATGAGGCACTTTAACAAGTTACAACAATAGTAAAATATACAAATAGTTAATTTACAGGTAGCGATCAACAACAACAACAACTATCCAGTATAATCTCATAAAGTAGGGTTTGGAGAGCGTAACATGTAGACGGGCCTTATCCCTACCCGAAAGGATAGGGAGGCTGTTTCCAATCGACCCTCGGCTCAGTGAAGGAAAGGAAAAACAAAAATAAAAACAAAAACAAAGGAGTATTAGTAACTCCAGCAGAAATAGCTTAAATAATTATCTAAACATAAGAACCATAAATAAAATAGCATGCAATAATATCAGACAGTAACTACCATAAATAACTACCATAAGTGAGACACAATTCAATACACAAATCATCTATGGATAGCCGTGCCAAGCCTAACCCAACCCCGGGTGAGGAGTACGAATAAGGAGCCCCTATCCTACAACCCTGATACTAGTGTTAGACATTTGGACTTATACTACATACATATGGACAATATATGGATTAATTATATGTTATGTGCTATCTTTTGGTTTGGCCTATACTAGTGGTCTTCTGGACATTATTGTTAAGGGGGCCAATACATTGTCATATAAAGTGTAGGACTAATGTGTAGATACCCAAAAGAGTAACCTTAGTTAATGATGGGCTAACTAAGGTTACATACATGTAACCGAGGTTACATTCTTGTGACCTTTGAGTTTCATAACTCACATGTTATAATAAGGGGGGTTATGGTTCCCACAAGAATGCAAGACATTCTCTTCTTCTTCCTCCCATTGAGAGAGAGAGAGCACAAACTTGTTCTTGCATATCAAGTGGAAAACCAATCCTCACATTTGTCTTGGATATCAAGTGAAAGCCAAAACCTTGAACAATCTTCAAGAAGGATCAAGGAGCTTCCAAAGGCAAACCTTGAACAATCTTCAAGAAGGATTAAGGAGCTTCCACTTATGGATTCAGGTACGCTTCCGCTTATGTTGTTATTCCAAGTAATTCGATATGAAGGCTAAAGTGTTTTATTTGGATTCATTCCAACAATTGGTATCAGAGCCTCCTTCGTATTGGATCATTTGGAAGTTCATGAAATCCATGTTATAAAGCTTCATGATTAACTTAAGATAGAATTTTGATTTTGAAATTCTAGTACCTTGATAAAGCATGCTTTCATGAATGATTTGTTGATGATAAACTTTAGTATTTCGATACCATGTTATCACCATATGAATTGAAATGTTGAAATAAATTGCCTAATTTCTATTGTTGAACATGATTCCTTGATTAAGCCTTTTATTGAAAGCCCCATTAAGTTTATTATCGTTGAGTGACGGCAACTCCAGTTTCAATACACAGTCGCCACTAATACATTTAGCGGCGACTTCTATGGGTTTAGTGGCAGCGTTCGTCGCAATGTTGCCACAAATAACCTTCAGTGACGACAACTCCAGTTTCAATACATAGTCTCCACTAATACATTTAGCGGCGACTTCTATGGGTTTAGTGGCAGCGTTCGTCGCCGCAAAAAGTCCTGGACAGAAACGTTTTTTTTAATAAAGTTAACCTTTTTTTAAAAAAACGTTTTTGTGGTGACATTAATGAAACCATAATGCAAAATTAATTAATAGAAACGTTTTTCATTATTATTGAAACGTTTTGTTATTTAATTAAGATATTAATGGAGTCATAATGCAAGATTAATATTAAAACATTAATCTTACATTATTAAAGAAACGTTTTTCAATTAATTAAAGAAACGTTTTTCATTATTAATTGAAACGTTTTTTAAGTTTTCAGATTTTAATTGTATATTAATAATATGTCAATTAATATTCAATTTTTTAATTATTAATGTTTTGTACATTAATATTCTGTTTTAAGATTAATTATTTTTTTTCCATCATGCTTCAGATTTTGTTTTGTACAATTAAGATTAAGTTTTTAATGTTCAGTTTTTACATGTCAAACATGTAACTTTTTCAGTTAAGGTTCAATATATGGCTTAAAGAACTATTTAGTTTTGCATCTAATATTTTAAATTAATCCATTGAAACATTATGTTACCAAAGTAACCTCTTTTGTGTAGATTGATTGATTTTGAAGTATAAGATGACTGTGTATGTTAGTATTCCATGCGTTTAACACCGGCCCAAAGGAAGGTTGTTATTTGGCAGGAATTCGAACATGTTTGTGGTGATAAATATGTGACAATTATTAAGTTTTCCATGTGAATATTAAGTCGGCCCAAAGGAAGGCTTGATATTTGACAGGAGTTTATTGTCAATATTTGATTACTACACCAAGAGTACCACTTACAAGTTGATTTTCTGTCCAAAGACTAAAATCAATGTTGTGCTAGGTATCTTGTAATGGGATTTGCCTATTTTGAATCTGTAAACTCCAGTTTAAAATTCAAATAATTGTAAGCATGTATTAAGTTGTCCTTGTTCTATTTTCAGTGAATTCTTCAGCTGCTACAATATCTGCAATCATTAACAGCATCCCTGTGCTTAACAGCACAAACTTTAAGGAATGGAAAGAGAACATTATGATAGTTCTCGGTTGCATGGATCTAGACCTTGCACTTCGGATTGAGAAACCTGCTTCTCTTGAGGATACATCTTCTTCTGATGAAAAGAAGGAGATGGAGAAGTGGGAACGCTCAAATCGCATGAGTCTAATGATCATGAAACATGCAATTCCAGAATCTTTTAGGGGCACTATGAATGATGAGAATAATGCCAAAGTTTTCATTGAAAACCTTGAAAAGTGTTTTGCACAAAACGAAATGGCGGAAACAAGTACTCTTTTGAGTAAACTTGTTTCCATGAGGTATAAAGGCAAGGGAAACATAAGGGAGTACATTTTGGAAATGTCTCATCTTGCTTCGAAACTAAAGTCACTCAAGTTAGAATTACCTGAGGAACTGCTTGTTTACTTAGTTTTGATCTCTCTTCCTGCACACTTTAATCAGTTTAAGGTCAGTTACAACTGCCTGAAGGAGAAATGGACTCTTAATGAGCTCATTTCACATTGTGTGCAAGAGGAAGAGAGAATAAAGCAAGATAAGACAGAAAGTGCTCATTTGGCATCCTCTTCTAAAGATAATAAGAAGAGGTAACATAAGGAAGTTGCGGTTGCAAGGCCCCAGAAGAAGCGACATAAGGAACCTAAGGTTGAAACTACAGAATCAGGTTGCTTTTTCTGTAAGGGGACTAATCACATGAAGAAAGATTGTACCAAATACCACGCTTGGCGTGCAAAAAAGGGTATATCTCTTTCTCTTGTTTGTTCTGAAGTTAATTTAATTTCGGTACCTAAGGATACTTGGTGGGTAGATTCTGCTGCTACTACTCACATAAGTATATCTATGCAGGGTTGCCTGAACTGTCGAAAACCAAATAATGGTGAAAGATACATCTATGTGGGTGACGGCAAAATGGTTCAAGTTGAGGCTATTGGAAAATTTAGGCTGTTGTTTAAGACTGGTTTTTATTTAGATTTGAATGGGACTTTTGTTGTACCGTCTTTTAGACGAAATTTAATTTCTGTTCCCAAATTGGACATATCCGGTTATTCATGTTCATTTGGTGACAATAAAGTTAGTCTCTTTCAAGGTTCAAATCTTATCAGTACTGGTCTTTTATCAACATATGATAGCCTATATTTAGTTGACATAATAACCTCACATAATGAAACTTTACATACAAGTTCAAGTGGTACCAAAAGAAAATTAACTAATGAGAATTCTTTATCACTCTGGCACAAACGTTTGGGTCACATATCTAAACAAAGAATTCAGAAACTTGTGTCAGATGGAATTCTTGATTCTCTTGATTCCTCAAATGCGGATATTTGCATTGAGTGTATCAAGGGTAAACAAACAAACAAGACGACATTAGGTGCTGAGAGAGCTTCGGATGTCTTAGAATTGATACATACAGATATTTGTGGGCCATTCCCTACACCTTGTAGAAATGGTCAACAATACTTTATCACATTCATAGACGATTACTCTCGTTATGGGTACCTATATCTCATTCATGAAAAGTCCCAATCTATAGAAGTGTTCAAATCATATAAGGCCGAAGTTGAAAATCAACTAAGCAAAAGGATTAAACCCGTTAGATCTGACCGTGGTGGTGAATACTGTGGTAGATATGATGGTTCAGGTGAACAACGTCCAGGGCCATTTGCTAAATTCCTATATGAGTGTGGGATCGTTCCTCAATATACTATGCCAGGCAGTCCTACTATGAATGGTGTAGCTGAGAGACGAAATCGCACCCTTAAGGACATGGTAAGAACTATGATTTGTCGTACTACTTTGCCAGACTCACTCTGGGGAGAAGCATTGAAAACCGCAGCTTATATTCTTAATAGAGTTCCAACTAAAGCTACAATCAAAACCCCATATGAACTTTGGACTGGAAATAAACCCAGTATTAAGCACTTACATATTTGGGGTTGTCCAACTGAGGCAAGGCCTTATAGGCCGAATGAAAAGAAACTGGATGGTTAAACAGTTAGTAGCTATTTTGTTGGATACTCTGAAAGATCCAGGGGGTATAAGTTTTATGATCCCACTTCTAGAACTATTTTTGAGACGGGTAATGCTCGATTCATTGAGGATATTGAGTTTTGGGGGTGGGGAGATAAAGTTGTTAGAGATTTTGTCTTTGAGGAAGAACATGTGTCTTTCTCTCAAGTTGTTGATCTTGGTCAGTGTGTTCTCATTCCTGACACGGATATTCAAGACAATCTCGAAAATCTCCCTAATCAAGTTCATGATATTACTAATGAAAATCAAACTCAACAACCTCAAGAAACTGAAGTGCCATTAAGGAGATCCACTAGAGAGAGGAGAAATGCAATTCCGGATGATTATGTTGTTTTTCTCCAAGAACAAGAAAGTGACATTAGACTTGAGGAAGATGATCCAATCAACTTCCGTCAAGTCATTAAAGGTTCTAACTCTCAAAAGTGGATTGATGCCATGAATGATGAGATAAAGTCTATGAGCGATAACGGCGTTTGGGAGCTTGTTACATTGCCCGAAGGTATTAAACCAATTGATTGTAAATGGATATTTAAAACCATGAGGGATTCATGGTGCAATGTCATTAAGTATAAAGCTCGTCTTGTCGCAAAAGGCTACACTCAAAAGGAAGGCATTGATTATAAAGAGACTTTCTCTCCAGTTTCATGGAAAGACTCTTTCAGGACTATAATAGCTCTAGTAGCACATATTGATCTTGAACTTCATCAGATGGATGTTAAGACAGCATTTCTCAATGGTGACATTGAGGAAACAATTTATATGGTGCAACCTGAAAACTTTGTTTCGGGAGACTCAAAGAAAAGGGTTTGCAAATTAAAGAAATCCATCTATGGGCTCAAGCAAGCTCCCCGTCAATGGTATTATAAGTTTCATGAAGTCATTACATCTTTTGGTTTTGAACCGAATATTGCTGATGACTGTATATACCATAAGTTCAGTGGGAGTAAATATATTTTTCTGGTTCTATATGTCGATGATATACTGCTTGCCTGTAACGATATAGTATTATTGCATGAAACTAAGAAATTTTTTTCAAAGAAATTTGAAATGAAAGATCTTGGTGATGCCTCTTTTGTATTAGGAATTCAGATACAACGAGATCGCTCCAAAGGTGTTCTCGGTCTGTCACAAAAGGGCTATATCGATAAGGTTCTTAAAAGATTTGGCATGCAGGATTGTAAACCAGGCAACACCCCTGTTGCTAAGGGAGACAAGTTTTGTCTCAAACAGTGCCCAAATAATAATTTTGAAACTACGAAAATGGAAAAGACACCTTATGCTTCGGCTGTAGGTAGTCTGATGTATGCTCAGGTATGTACACGACCTGATATAGCATACATTGTTGGGATGCTGGGCAGATATCTAAGCAATCCGGGAATGGACCATTGGAAGGCAGCCAAAAGGGTCATGAGGTACTTACAGAGAACAAAGGATTACATGCTTACATATCGGAGATCGGACCAGCTTGAGATCATCGGGTACACCGACCCCGATTTTGCTGGATGTCAGGATAGTCTGAAGTCTACATCAGACTATATTTACATGCTTGCTGGCGGTGCTATCTCTTGGAGAAGCATCAAGCAAACTCTTACGGCCACTTCCACTATGGAAACGGAATTCATGGCATGTTATGAAGCATCCAATGAGACATTATGGCTGCGAAATTTTGTTAGTGGACTGCGCATAGTAGACAGCATTAAAAAGCCACTCAGGCTATTATGCGACAATAGATCAGCAGTCCTTTATGTTAACAATAACAGTAGTTTGACGAAAGCAAAACATATGGACGTCAAATTTTGGGTTGTTAAAGAAAGAGTTGAGAATGGACAATTGTGCATAGAGCACATCAGTACAAACTCCATGATTGCGGATCCGCTCACTAAGGGATTGCCAACCAAAGTATTTCATGAGCATATTGCTTGCATGGGTGTCAAATCGGTTAAGGATTATGAATTTTAGTGGGAGTTTGTATTATACAACTATGTATTGTCCACTACATTCAGTAATTCAGTTTTAAGGTTATATCTGCAGATATTCAGTTTTAAAGTTTTATGTACTCTTAAGGTTTATGATTGATCTCAATAAAGAGAACCAGTTGGAAATAAACATTCTATTTCAGACCACACTTTATGTTATTTCCATGCTACACACCTATACTTGATCCATGCCGTTGGTTATATTGAAATACGTGATCTATGTTGGGTCTAGTTACGCAAGAGTAACTAAGATCTCTTAGATCCTATGTTGGTATGATTGATGGACCGGATTGTTCATGACAATTTTATTATGATAGCAATTCTGAGCTCATAAAGTTATAATGTAACATATAATGCTAAGGTTTGTACATATGCATGAATGTATAGTCCAAGTGGGAGATTATTAGACATTTGGGCTTATACTACATACATATGGACAATATATGGATTAATTATATGTTATGTGCTATCTTTTGGTTTGGTCTATATTAGTGGTCTTATGGACATTATTGTTAAGGGGGCCAATACATTGTCATATAAAGTGTAGGACTAATGTGTAGATACCCAAAAGAGTAACCTTAGTTAATGATGGGCTAACTAAGGTTACATACATGTAACCAAGGTTACATTCTTGTGACCTTTGAGTTTTATAACTCACATGTTATAATAAGGGGGGTTATGGTTCCCACAAGAATGCAAGACATTCTCTTCTTCTTCCTCCCATTGAGAGAGAGAGCACAAACTTGTTCTTGCATATCAAGTGGAAAACCAATACTCACATTTGTCTTGGATATCAAGTGAAAGCCAAAACCTTGAACAATCTTCAAGAAGGATCAAGGAGCTTCCAAAGGCAAACCTTGAACAATCTTCAAGAAGGATTAAGGAGCTTCCACTTATGGATTTAGGTACGCTTCCGCTTATGTTGTTGTTCCAAGTAATTCGATATGAAGGCTAAAGTGTTTTATTTGGATTCTTTCCAACAACTAGGCCTCCAGACTTTCCTATCAAGGTTCATGTCCTCGGACACCAGCATTCTAGCCATGTCATGCCTAATCACCTCTCCCCAATACCTCTTAGGCCTCCCTCTGCCTCGTCGTACGCCGACCATCGCCAGTTGCTCACAACTCCTCACCGGGGCATCAGGACTTCTCCTCCGCAAATGCCCGAACCACCTCAGTCTCGCTTCTTGCATCTTCTTATCCACCGGGGCCACCTCCACCTTCTCTCGAATAACTTCATGATTAATCTTATCTAACCTGGTGAACCCACACATCCACCTGAGCATCCTCATCTCCGCAACCTTCATTCTCTGAACATGAGAGTTCTTCACTGGCCAGCACTCCGCCCCATACAACATGGCAGGTCTAACTACAACTCTTTAAAATTTCCCCTTGAGTTTCTGTGGAACTTTCTTGTCATACAGGACTCCTGATGCAAGCATCCACTTTGACCACTCCGCTCCTATACGATGAGTGACGTCCCCGTCAATCTCTCCGCTCCTTTACAATGTTATTTTTTGCTGATAATTTTGGAGTAAATGCAGACTTTATTAAAGATAGATCACAATACCTACTAGTCGAAAATATATTTTAAACTTGGTACAAATCTGCTAATATTATTGTTATATATATATATATATATATATATATATATATATATATATATATATGTATGTATGTATATATGTATATATATGTATATGTATACATAATATTTTTTATATTTACTTTAAATTTGTTTTGGTAATGACAATAATTTAAGTTGATCTTAATGAAAGAAGCGTAGTCATTATTATTGTACCTTTTTACTACTAATATTAAAAAAAAAAAAAAAAAAAAATCGGCTTCAGCAACCCTATCGCAGAACAATTGCCATAAGATTTATGATTACTATTGCTGACAAGATAATGCTGGATTAATTTCCTGGGCAATAGCATATAGGAAATTAAATTGGAATTTTTTAAGATACAAATAAGTGTCCCTTAACATGAGGAACTGTAATTTCCGTTTCTTTGCCTTATTCGATTACTTTCCCACAACGTATCTCCCGAGGAAGTTGAAAGGAAATCCTTACTTGGAAGTTTCAAACTTTGAAAAATATGCCATAGTTCTTTTATTCCACCAAAATCATTCTATTGTAGATAATTGAACTTATAATTTTTGATGTAAAATATAAATTTATTTCATCGAAAGTGTGTCATAGTAGATAGACGGATGTACTATTTTGGTGACGAGTTCAATTGAACTCATAACTTTCAATATAGAATATAAATTTATGTGTCGAAATTCATTAAAATTATCAAAATAGTAAAGATAAACCATAAGATTAAAAAAATAATAAGTTCGATACTAAAAATCTTAAAATTTCAGACTCTAATAATATACAGTGTGAAGATGGGACCAAAAGTGTTCATTATCCATTTAAAAGAGTCAACAGAGATTACGCAGAGCCATGTACTGTGATGTTGAACCCACTCCTTAACGTCACAGTTCTCACAATTACAAACTTTACTTCCTACAAATTAAGGCTATGATTTCTCTATAGGTAATTTTTTTTGTTAAAAAAAAAACGTAAATGATGTAATCTTCACTAGTCCAACATTTACCTACCTCGCAAAAGAGGGAATTCCCATAAAAGTTTAGTTAAAACTTTTGGGGATAGACACGGTAGAAAACATTGGAGAGTACTGAAGTGATATGATGAAATTAATGGATGAACACATGGGCATTACCAAAAAGGGAAAAGAAAATTATATAATAACTTATTTGGCCAAAGTTCTTTAAGCCAGAAGTACTTTTTAAAAAATTTTCAAAGTTAAAATGTTTAGCCAAATTATTAGAATAAAAAAGGTAATTTTGAGTAGAAGCAAAAGTAGCAAATTTTGGAGAGGTGGAAAAACTAGCTTTTCACCGAAAATATTTTTTTGAAAAATACTTTATGAAAAAATTATATTTAAAAGTAATTTTTAAAAAGTTGGCCAAACACTGATTATTGCTACTTACCAAAAGTATATCTAAGAAAGCGCTTAAAAATATTTCAAAATAAGCCGATTTTAGAAGCTTGGCTAAACCATAAGCCATGTAACATAGTCGAGTAATGTAGAACAAACAAGAGCGACAAAAAAAAATAAACCAGGAAAATAAAGCTCAACGACTTGGACGAGCCACGAGGGTAATGGTTAAACAAATTTCCACGTTGTTTCCTTTGCTTGTCTGATTAATTAAGCTTTCATCTTCCTCTGGCTTTTTGTGAGCTATCCAATATTCTATTCAAAAATACTGCATCCCAAGAAGATTTAATTTGATGAACAAAAATGAAATGGGCAAACTTCAAATGTCTCAACGACTTTTTTGATATTCACAAGCTTCCATCTTAAATTATCTCGCAAGATGAGTGTAGTTGTGGCTTTGCATTTGTATATTGTATCTGATCTGAATTCCAAGTTTAGGCCCATCCATCCCAAATAAGCCATGTGATTTATTTAATATACTTCCAAAATAAATACTAATAAATGGGAAAAAGAAAGACAGATTTATACATAATAATAACAACAACAAAAAAATTTTAGTTTAATCCTATATGTAGGTGTAGATAAGAAATTTGCGTTGAGAAAATAAAATCAAGTTCGAAAAATATTGCAACAATCGTAGTATTTTTATTTCGAATATGGGAGTGTTACAATCTCTCTGGATCCTCTGATTCTTCTTTCCAATAGTAAATAAATTCAAGGGCCCTTGATCTTGATCTTGAATCTATGTTTGTTGTCGCGAATGATGATCTTGTTCTTGAGCTTGAGCTTGATTGCTTGAACTTGATCTTGAATCGTTCTTCTTTCTTGAGCTTGAACTTGAACTTGATTGCTTGAATCTTGAAACTTGTGGAGGAATTTGCACTGTTTGATCCACGAGCTCTTTCTTGCTTCTTGTTATGACTTCTGGTGTGTTTTCTGAGTTATGAAGACCCCTATTTATAGTTGTGGAAGGGAAGAGTTGTGATAAGAACAAACTCTTTCCGACCAATCAAATTGAAGTGTAACATGGCCGCATTTGATTGGCCAAAACGTGTCACTTGCACACGTGGCACGGTTTCATTGGCCTTTTAGTGTGACTTGGCATGCCTTGTCATTTTGACACGTAGCATGATCCTATTGGCTCTTCCGCTTGACTTGGCGTGCCACGCCATTTGACACGTGGTACCAAACTGGCCTCTAGGAAGATGTCATCTTGGGCTAATGAAGTGGGCTTATCACTTTAGCCCAATTAAATGGGCTAGCCCAATGGATTAAGATTTATTTAATCCATAATATTTGGACCAATGTATCTTAAATTTTTAAATATAATCCAAATAATTTTATGGATTTAATTTCAATAAAATTTATATGCATACAAAATGCCCCCTACTTCAAAACTTGTCGGGTATATAATTTGAAGACTACACTTGAAGTATCACAACAACATTTGCTTGTTCTTTTCCTTATTATTTAACTTAGTTTAAGATTGAAGAATATAGATCTAAAATACCAAGCAACTGACGTTGCCATACTGGCGAACTAGAAAATTCACAATTTTCCTTCTTTTAAATCTTACTAATGTTGTACGTGTCCTAATCCAAGTAGTAATTTTAACGGCACGCCTTTTCCTATTTGAACTTGTTGCTCTTCGTCCTAATCATTCTTCAATTCCTACTATAAAAACACTTTTAAATCCAATTAGGAATCAAATTATCGAGTACCACATCGAATTGTAAAGGGCCAACCACTACCGTTTGATATATATAAATACTGCATGCTCTTATGTTTGTTGTGAATTAATTTGCATTATTTGCAAGCCATTTGAGTCTATTTTTGTGAACTCGAAAGTATTAACGCGAAGGTAATTTCTTCTTCTTTTCTTGCGTGCCTTTCTTGTTTTGTTGTCTTTTTTTTTTTTTTTTTTTGGTAGGTCAAGCGAGAAAGATATGTTTTTGTTCAACAAGATGATCCAAGCACGAAGAAGGCGATCTTAGGGTGTGAGGGGATGATTACTCATCCCTGCCCAATTCTTGGAGAGATTACTCTCAAAATGGACCAGTTCTTGGAGAGATTACTCTCAAAATGACCCGATTCTTGGAGAGATTACTCTCAAAATGGCCCAGTTCTTGGAGAGATTACTCTCAAAATGGCCCGATTCTTGGAGACATTACTCTTAAAATGGTCCGGTTCTTGGAGAGATTACTCCCAAAATGGACCGATTCTTGGAGAAATTACTCTCAAAATGGCCCGACTACCGAAGAGCATTTCATCCATTTAGACCTTTGTACCCATTCTACTATTCTTGATTTGAACTTTGGTAACCCCTCTTTTCTTTCTCTTTTTTTAGCACGAAGAGATGACAAATTTCAGGGACTATACCTCACCTTCCTCAATATTTAGATATCTCATCATCGAGACTGAAGATGGCATAGAATAAACCAAGCTTTTGGTTCTCACCTCACAAGCTGGCCGATATGCAGCCCTATGACCTCCTCTAAGGAACTCCGTTCATATAGAGAACTGGACCTTGGAGCACAAATCGACTTCTAATCCATTATCCAAGATGTGGTCTCTCCAAGCGCCAATCCATCATCATGTATATCGTTAGCACCGTTCCAAACTTAGGAAGTCGCATAATTCAAGGCGAAGTACATTGGGGAAACGCAACAACAATCGAGGGTGAGTATCGTCATATCCCAGGATACTGGGAATGGGCTAAAGACGTGCTTGGCAGAAGCCAACAAACGCTGAGTATAACAAATATTTATGATGCTGTCTATGCCTCACTTTTCACTTATGATTGAAACTTGAACATTTTGCAAGCATTTTGTGAGGCTTGGTGCCCCAAGACGAACACACTTTTTACATCAGCTAGGGAGCTATCTATACCTCTTTGGGACTTACATATCCTTGGGGGTTTGCCGATTGCGGGTTCTCCATACGAAGAAGTGGTACCCGAGACAAGAGAAATCATCGCTTTGAATGAAAAACAAGTCAGATTTATTCCTCGATCTTGTGAGTATTTATTTGCTGCATTTCATCATCTTAAGGAAGGTACGGGTGCTACCCAGAAGGTCTCCTTCAGCAAGTGGACAAGTTTTTGGTATAAAAAACATTAATATATAGACCTGTCCCGTTGCGAAAGGAAAAAAAATCTGCACGCCTAAAGTCAACACATAATCCTAACGGGGTTATTCCCGAGACGACAAGGTGGTCGACTGATCAAGAAACTACATTCTTATCAATTTGGTTTTGTCCCTTTGTGTTCCCCAAGGTAGAAAACTCCATTCGTTCTGAGACTTTTAAGATGGAAAGCATGATGGCAGGCGGGCGACAGATTAGCCTTGCAGTCCCAGTTTTGGCGAGTATTTATCATGGTTTGAATAAGATTTCGCGTTCTGCCCAACTTGATCAGGTCAAAGTTTCTTTTCCCATTCATTATGTTTACGGATGGCTTGTACATTACTTCAAAACCCACTATCCACTTGCTAAGGGTCCGTCTGTCCCTTTGATGGTGGCTTACTCAGGAGAGAGGGCTGCAAGGTACTTTGACGAGAAATATGGAAAACAACGCACAATGGGGAGGATATATCTTGGGCACCAACAATGTTGACCAATTCCCGTCCTTATTATTACGTGGATAACGATGCCCCTCAAGAGTTGGAATCAAATTACTTCATGAGCTTACATTTTAATTACCTCCCTTTGAGGTATGGTAACTCATTCATCATCGAGCCGTATTTCATACCAGTTTGGTCGTCAATTTGGATTATACCAAAACGTCCCCAGCATTTTGGAGAATGATATCCGTAACTCTTCTCTAGATGAAGGAATCCGATTTTGGAGGATTTTCACATTGTATCGATCTATGTCACGTGCGGTTTCTCCCCCAGCGGGAGATCCTATGGAGAAGCATTTCTCCACTAAATATATGTCTTTGTGGGAGAAAGCGCATGGGAAGTTTCTCGAGAATAACTTACAAGATTTGGTAGACAATATTGGGCTAAAGTCTACAACCCCTTTAGGAGGTGAAGATCAAGGTGTTGGAAAGATGCTCTCAAAAGTTAAAAAAAATATCAACTCCAATCCCAAAAGTAGTTACGCAACCTAAAAAAAGGAAGCTTAAATCCTCGAAGGCAGCCTTGAAAGAAGTGGTGTGCACTTCAACAGCTATAGAGAAACCCCCTCTAGTTCTTCCATTTAACATATGTGTTCCTCAAGACACAAGCCAGAGTACCAATGAAGATCAAAATTGGAAAAGGAAAAAGCCTAACGCAGTAGAGATCGTAGAGGTTCAAATGTTGATAGTCCCTCAAGAACGCATACAGCTTGTAACAAAGAGGTAAAATATAATCACCTCGCTCATTCCCCCTCCCCCCTTTTTTAGGAGTAGCTTCAATTATAAATTACTTACTTATTTTGCCTTTTCTTAATGCAGTTAAACACCATTGGGCATCCGATGGTATCCCCATGCGACAAGCCGCAAGTGAGTGATGAATCTATTGGAGGGCCTACATGTAAAGTGAAGTCATCGTCAAAGGCGTCATATCTTCCTCATGACGAATCCCTAAAAGGACAAACTCCAAATGACATAACTCGCATTCCACCAATGAAAAATATACGGTATCTATATTTGAAGGAAAAAGCATTGTTTTCAATCGCAAGAAGGAATTCATTTTGGGACGTTGGGAGGATATTTGCGATAGGCTCTCCAAAACTCGTCCGGAATTGCTCTCATCTTATAGGGAGCAAATCATTGAGAATTCGAGGATATGAAGAAGACGAATATTCTGGATTTTTCAGCATTATAAGATTTAGCCGGGGGTCGATTGGAAACAGCCTCTCTGCCCTTTCGGGTAGGGGTAAGGCTTGTCTACATATTACCCTCCCCAGACCCCACCTGGTGGGAGTATACTGGGTAGTTGTTGTTGTTGTTGTTGTTGTTTCTCCATTTTAAGATTTACTGAATTCTTATTTTGAACTTGCCGCATCATATGATCAAGAACGATCCAATATTGCTGATAAGACGAGTGAAGATGAGAAGCTAGAACTGATTTCCAAATCTAAAGAGGTTCTCGAATCGTTCAAACTTGAAGCAAGTGAGAAAGTCAAGAAAGTTTCCTCTAGTGAAAAGAAATTGAAGAGAGCCGTGAAGAATTTGCAGACATCATATCAAGAGAGGGAGAACCTCGAAGGTGTTATAGAAGCGACTCAAAAGGAGGTTGAAGAGATTCAGGAAAGAATTTCATCTATCGAGACTGAGTTCTCTTCATATGACAACGTAAATTTGTTAACTGTTGATGATTCGGCCAATTTGGAGGAGAAGAAGAAGAGCGTGGAGACTAGCTGTCAAGAATTGATCAACTACAAATTTTGTTTAGACTAGGATGTAAGCATTATCTCTCCTTTTATCTTTATATTAGGTTGGCCTTGTGGATATTTATTTCATCTTAGATAAGACTGCTTCTCGTTTGCTTTACATTACCCGACATTTATCTTAGTTGCATAAGGCTGTTCTAACTGTACTACATATACTGAATATCCTTGCTTCACTTCAGGAAATTCATTGATTTCACTGTCAGGCTAGCTCACTGCCTCACACCACTCTTAAGAATTGGCACCGCACCCTAACCCTCTGGTCACTTCACTTGGCTTTCATGCCTGACTTGTTGTTATTTATACCCCGGTTTCTAACGGTTCACTTCGCTAGCTGCGGTCCCCTACTTCGGTGACCCTTTCCTTGCGGATAACAGGAGCAACAGAAAGACTATGTACCAGAGCCCTCACCGTCGGGACTGATACAGGACTAATGTTGACCTGACCTTTCTTGATTAGAAACTGCTTAGCAAACTCTAGGCGTCCACGATCCCCGGTCAGAGATCAGAGACTTTTATTTTGATATGGTCATCTGAAGCTCCTCCATGGCTTCAGATGCAATTGTAATGAAAGATTCATAGCTTGTCGGGGAAGAGTCCAAATAATGAACCATTTGATTTTTCAAAATTAGAATTCAATATCTAAAATGTATCCAAAATTCAGAATCAAACACCTTCAGAACTGCCGCAGATAGTAGTTTGGAACTAACTTTAGATTCCACCATGTTGCAAATTTCATATTTGCGCAGTTTCACCAAAATATTCATATCTCGGTGTAATAGCATTGGAATCGTAAATCGTTTGATTTCAAGAAAACTAGACTTCAAGATATAGAGCATATCCAAAATTCTAAATCAATAAACTTCAGAATCGTTCCGAATAATATTTTGAAACCAACTTTATGTTGCACCTTGCTATCAATTCCAGATTTGTGCAGTCTCTCTAAAAAAAATTATATCTTAGTGTCTTAACGTTGAAATTACGAACCGTTTGATTTATTGAAAACTAGATTCCAATATCTCGAACATATCCAAAATTCTCAATCATGTAACTTCAGAATCGTCCCAGATAATATTTTGAAATCAACTTTAGGTTCCACCACGTTGAAAACTTCAGATATGCGTGATTTCACCAAAAGTTTTGTATCCTGAAGTAGGAATTTCGAAATCATGAGCTGTTTGATCTACTGGAAACTTAACTTCCAAATATATAAGATATCCAAAATCCAAGATTTAATTCCTTATGGACACATTCATATAATATTTCAAAGTCAATACTAAATTCCGATATACCGACAATTTTAAATTCGCGTGACTTCACCAAATATTTTGCATCTTGATATGGAAGCCTCGAGGTCGGAAGACGTCTTACTTGCCATAAATAGAAATAACCATATCCTCACAAATATCTTGGGGTCCAAATCTCACTGAATTTGAAACGTTGTACCAAGCAATCATTTCCTTATACTCGTGCTTCCTTTTGACGCCTCGCTTCTCTTCCGTTTTTTTTGTAGGGCGGAATTGGAGACCAAAAAACTTGAAGATTTGGCGAGCCTGAATACATAGAGAATCCCTGGATTTCAATGCAAATAATTGACATCCTACTAAAATCGGCCCATTGAAGATATCAATTTACCTAGAAGGGTTACCTCCTTTAAATCAAATGTGATCGAAGTTCAACAGGAGGATGACATTCCAGCTTGATCTTGTATTCCTTCATACTTCATTCAAACAACAATTAGGAAAATATGTATCTTTTGAACTTATGTGACTGAACTTAGAATAAAACTCTAAGCTGCCTACGTACCCCGGTGAAGAGGATCAAGTCATACCGTAGTTCAGACTGGGTGATTCTTTGTTTTTTACGTCCTAACTTTTACCTAGGCCGCCTCTTTCAAGATTTTCAACTTAGCGGACTTTTTTTTAAAGTCCTAACTTTTGTCTAGGCCACCTCTTTTGAGTTTTTCAACCTAGCGGACTCTGTTTTTTTTGGGCGTACACAGTTTATACTCTTGCAGGCCAGGAGTGTAGCAACATGCAGTTTAGGCTAGTGCGTCAAGGAGCGTCATTACTTCAAGGATAATACTTCTTCAAAAACTTTCCATTTATAGGGTCAATTCTCATACCATCTGCATCAACTAGCTTGTAAGCCCCGCTTGAGAAAGCTTCTTGCACGACATATGGCCCATCCCACTTTGAAGTGAACTTCCCGACATGTTTATGGGAAGTAATTATAGGTCTTGGTATGGCAAGGACTTGATCTCCTACTTGAAAGGATCTCGGGCGAACTCTTTTGTTGAAGGCGCGAGATAATCGAGCTTGATAACATTCAAGACTCTATTGAGCTTCCAATCTATTTTCATCAAGAGCTTCCAACTCTGCTAACCGAAGTCGAGCATTTTCTTCATCAGTGATCCCTTCTTGAATTGCCAGTCGTAACGAAGGTATTTGACGCTCAAGTGGCAAGACTGTTAGAAAATATGCTTAACGTTAGATGGGGGGTGAATAGCGTTATAATAAAAAATAGCGTAAACTTGCGGAATTTAAAAATTGTAGGAATGAAATAAGTGCGATAAGTAAATAATAAAGAACGAACGCACCGATGTATCCTGGTTCACCACAACCCGTGGCTAGTCCAGTCCCCGAGAGAATCTCTCGAGATTTCCACTAACACTGTTAAGCTTACGGGTGCTCAACAAACCGTTACAACCTGAGAACTTGAGTCACACAAGTCTCAACAACCTTTGCTCGAAGATACAACACTTCAAGACTTCAACCAAAGGAATCACAATGTTCCTTCTTACAATACAAGGGAACAACTTTCCCTTCAAGTGTATAAAAACACTTTGCACTCAAAACAAGACTCTCCTTAAGAGTAGATATGAGTAAAATAAATACGCTCAAGAACGCAACAACTTTCGTCAACAATTTGGCTCTCAAAAACTTATGTAATGAATAGAAAATGATGAATAAGAGAGTATGCAAGCTTTAGCAATAATATTGTCAGTTGTTGTGTTTGTAAGACTGATTTGAAGATGTATTTATAGTGTCAAAACCATGCATTACCGTTGCCTAATTGCCAATTAAGAATTACTGATTTTGTGCTGTGACAATCGATTGTCTACTCGGCACAATCGATTGTTTTTCAATCGTTCCAAAAATCATTCCCAGATTTTACGCCATATAATCGATTGCTGGCAACGTTCAAAAAATCATTTCCAGATTTTACTTAAAATAATCGATTGTCAGAGATATATAATCGATTACTTGGCAACGTTCAAAAAATCTTTTTCAGATTTACAATCGATTACTAAAATCCTATAATCGATTATCTGATGGAGTTTGAAAATATTTTGGCAACGGTCATTTACATAATCGATTATGCTATTTGGACAATCGATTATTTATCAGTCTTTGAAAAATCTAATAGACACTGTCTCAACACAATCGATTGTCATAAGGTTCACAATCAATTATTTTGTAGCTTTGAAAAATCTTATGGACACTGCCTCAATACAATCGATTGTCATAAGGTACGCAATCGATTGTCATGCAAATTTCAAAAATCTGATGGACACTGCCTTAACACAATCGATTGTCATTAGGTTCACAATTGATTGTTTTGCAGCTGCCTTAACATAATCGATTATCATAAGTACATAATCGATTATCTTTGTTCAGATTTTTAGAGGCATGTTGAAAAATCATTTTGCTGAAATAAGTATGCATGATTTAAAATCATTTTGTTCTAAATTAAATATGCATGATTTGATAAAACATGATTTTACGAGAGAAGCCAAGTCTTGAGTTAAGTTGTCGGATCAAGATCACAATTAAAGAACGACTCATGTATAACTTTATTTAGTCTTGATCTTTGTTTGTCTTGTGCTTGAACTTCGTTACGTGACATTTGTGCGCTTGTGCTTGGACCTCGTCATATGTCAATTGCGCGTCGTTTGCCATTTATCAAAACCTGCAAATATGAACACACATTTAGTTTAATGCCTTAAGAACGCGTTTCAACAATTTTCCCCTTTTTGATAATGGCAAACCTTAATCGGGATATGCATATTAGGTAATTCATAATGACGATCCAAGACAAGTAAAGACATGCAATTAGTTAATGCAATTAGTTCCCCCTCAACATATGAATTTCTCCTCAATTTATGCCAATAAATTTTAAGTGCATAGCCCTTATTCTTCCCCCTTTTGACATTAGCAAAAACAAAATACGTAATACCATGTTTATTGATCAACAAAAAGGTGCTTACATAAACGAGATAATAAAACATAGAACAAGAAGCAAATAAAGAATTTATTCATTATTATCATTTCCCGCCTCGTCATCCGGCACTGCTTCATAAGGAACAAGTCCAGCATATGGATAGTGAGTATGATCAAAATATCCATGGATCTCATAAGTCAATCTATTGACGGAGGTGGACAAAGAAGCAAGTTGGTCGGAAATAGTTTGGAGTGTAGGAGCTTGAGGCGGACGCGTTTGACGAGTTGGAGGAGGAGCAGGAGCTGCATGTTCGCCGTCATGGGGAAAGGAGGAATCGGAAATTTCCCATTTCTTGGTGCTCCTTTTGAGCGAACCGTTGGAGGTGTTGAACCCGGAGGCTTCAAGAAAATTCATTATAAGAAGGGCATAGGGAAGTGGTCTATCGTCCCCGATGGCATCAAGCATGTGGATTTTGATGAACTTACACCAATTGATGTGAGCCCCGGTAATAATGGCATGCATTAGCTTTGCGTCCTCTTGGGAAAGAGTGGTATGATTATGCTTGCGTGGTTTGAGGACTCGGGTTATGAAGTAGCAAAATTAAACGATATTCGGGGAGCATGCCCGCGATGGTAGGACGACGATTGGATAGATTAGGATCATAAGCTCCAAGTCCAATTTGGTTTAGGAGAATTCGTTCATCAAATAAGGCGCCGTCTTCTCTAATGTAGAGAGAAATGTTTTCCCCACTTCGAGGCAGGTGAGAAATAGAATGTAAGTTTTCGTTGGTTAAAAGAATTTCAACACCATTAATGTTTGTCACCAGCTCACCCTCGTCGTCCTCATGAAGATTAAAGTAGAAGGCTTGAATCAAGAGAGGATTAATGTGAGGATAGGATAGATATAGGAAATCAAGAAGTTGGCATTCCCTAAACATGTTTGCAGCTGCAGCGGGGGCGCTTGATTCAAGATATTTGCTGGTGGAAAAGCGAGGAGGAAGAATTTCACGCTTTTCAAATTTTGTCATGAATAGAGTTAATTCGGATTCAGTGTTGAACTGTAGGACAGAGCCATCTTGGTAAGGAAAATTGGGAGGAGGAGGATCAGCAGAAGAAGATGCACCATGTCTGCCGGAGCGAGAACGTTTTGTGTGTCTGCTCGTCATTTTCAATAAGTAGTAATAGCCTTTGTAAGAAATTTTGAGAGATTTTTGAAAGTTTGGGAGATAAGATTGATGCTTGAGTGAAGCAATTGAAGACATATGATACCTATTTATAATGAGAAGAATGGCATTTCATTTGTGGTGAAAATCTGCAGAAATTTAAGAGCAAAAACGGTCAGAAACGGTAAAAGAAATTTGCACTGTCCGTTACACAGTCGATTGTGGAATCGAAACAATCGATTGTTATGGAGTTTTTGAATTGTACTCGGAAATGACAAAAAATCGATTGTGGGAATCTTGTAGGACCCAAAACGGTAACAAATATTTGAATTACTGACAAAAAATAATCGATTGTTGAATTATGGTAATCGATTGTTATGACACAGTGTGCACAGTGATTTTCTGACTCGGAAAATAATCGATTATACTTTTGTGACAATCGATTATTTTAGGAAAGCAGTGCTGAATGGCCGAGACGGTCAAGAAAAATTTAAGCAATATATTGATTTTATGTCATAATAAGCATAAGACGTAAATAATCGATTAGTGATACTTGCTAATCGATTTTCCGGCACAGTGAGCATGATAATCGATTATTGATTGAAATAATCGATTGTTCTACACCATTGCCTTATAATTCCCCCTGCCTTTAGGGCGATACCTGCAAAAGAGAATTAGACGTCTCCGACGCTCAAGTTAGTAATTTGTAAAGAAATAATGACTTAAATCAATGTGAAGTCAAGAATTCCGAGTTTACTATAAATTCGGCAAATATTTTTTTTCTAAAAGGCCTTGTGAAGATGTTGGCCAATTGAGAAAGTGATCTCTTAAGAAGTGTGTCCTAAGGTGTTCTTAAGAATGTTTCGAGTACTTACCTATTGTTTAATGTCGCCAATTACTTGTTCGAGAGGATGGTCTTTGATTGTCCTCCATGCGTTTGGCAGTTTCGTTTCTTTTTCTAGTTCTGGCGCTTCCTCCAATAATTGCTCCAAGATTTCATCTTGAATTTCCTTAGGAGTTTCCTCTTGTACCTTGTCTTGAGGACTTATTGAGTTTAAGATACCTGCAGGATCAAAACCAGAATCCTTTCTCGCCAAGCGAGCATTATTTTCGGAAAATACAATATGAGGGGATTCCTCCACAGTTTCGATTCTATTATTGAATACCCTATATGCCTTGCTACGTGATGAATAACCAATAAAAATTCCTTCATTGGATTTGGCATCAAACTTTCCCAAATTGTCTTTTCCATTGTTATGAATAAAGCATTTATAACCGAATACTCTAAGATGGGAGATGTTTGGTTTCCTTCCCTTATAGAGTTCATAGGGAGTTTTCATGAGTATTGGCCTTATGACTACTCTGTTTAAAACGTAGCATGCGGTACTCACGGCATCCG
Source organism: Nicotiana benthamiana (assembly GCA_034376525.1). Taxonomy (NCBI): domain Eukaryota; kingdom Viridiplantae; phylum Streptophyta; class Magnoliopsida; order Solanales; family Solanaceae; genus Nicotiana; species Nicotiana benthamiana. Next base: position 177,461,728 of record CM067339.1, read on the forward strand.
CCCAAAAATGTTTGGGAATCTTAGCCTCATCGAGCATGGTTCTAGCCATCTCTTCGAGACACCTATTTTTCCTTTCCACCACTCCATTTTGTTGTGGTGTGCATGGAGCAGAGAAGGTGTGCTCGATACCGAGTTCGTCACAAAAGTCCGCGAAGATATTGTGATCGAACTCTTCCCCATGATCACTTCTTATTGAAGTGACGGTTGTGTCCTTTTCATTTTGAACACGTTTAAGAAAATATTTAAAATTATGAAAAGCTTCACTTTTATGAGCAAGAAATAGAGTCCATGTAAATCTAGAATAATCATCAACAATAACAAAAGCATAACGATTTCTACCAAGACTTTCAATGCGAGATGGTCCAAAAAGGTCCATATGAAGAAGTTGCAATGGTCTAGTAGTTGAAACAATATTTTTTGATTTAAAAGAAGCTTTTGTTTGCTTTCCTTTTTGACAAGAGTCGCAAATAGAGTCTTTTTCAAATTTCAAATTTGGAAGACCAATAACTAGATTTTGTGAAACCAATTTGTTTAAAAGATGCATGTTGATGTGAGCTACTCTACGATGCCATAACCACATATCATCTTCTTTGCTCATAAGACAATTCACATATTCAGAAGAAGAGTTTCGAGATCAACCATATAGATGTTATCCATTCTACAACCACGAAGAATAATTTTAAAATTGCTACGGCGAAAAACTAAGCATTCATTTGAATCAAATAAAACAAGATTTACCTTGTCACATAATTGACTTATGCTCAAGAGATTATGTTTTAGACCCTTAACTAGCAATATATGCTTAATGGAAGAAGGTTCATCCTTACCGACCGATACAATGCCGATAATTTTTTCTTTGTTGTTATCTCCAAAGATAACGCTTCCTCCTTCCTTGTGTTCTAGTTGAAGGAACTTGGATTCGTCTCCCATCATGTGTTTGGAGCATCCACTATCAAGGTACCAAAGTACACTTGATCCCTTCAAACACACCTACAAGACAAATTAATGAGTCTTTGGTACCCAAGCTGTTTTGGGTCCTTGAGAGTTAGGTGTAACATGTTGTTGTGCTTGACATGCATTTAGGTGTCTATGTCTAGTGAAACAAGAAGGAGCAATATGTCCAATTCGATTGCAATAATGACAAATGACATTTGGATTATGCATTCGTCTAGGTTGATAGTAATTGGACGGACGAAAATTGTTTACTCTACTTTCGACAATATGACTATTACGTATTTCATGAAAATCATTTCTCCTACTATTTGTTCTAGGATATGTAGCATTTCTAGAATAATTATTTCTAGGTTGAAAGCCATTTCTAGGAGTCCTAAAATGTTCAAAGTTTCTGCTAGGATATGCATCATTTCTAGAATAGTTATTTCTAGGTTGAGAGCCATTTCTAGGTGTCCTAAAATGTTCAAAGTTTCTTCTAGTATTTGGTCTAGCATGCATGTTGATTCTAGGATTGTTATTTTTAGGATGAACATTTGTTTTATTTATCCTAGGTTGAGCCTTAGGTGGTTGGGGTTTGGCTTCAACTTTTTCTTTAGGCTCGTTTTTAAAACATATCCCATGTTTGGTCGATTTCAAATTAACAAGAACCTCATTCAAATTTTTATGAGAAGAATTGAACTTATCTAAGGTTCCCTTAAGTCTTTCTATCTCACCTTTTAGATGCATGCAAGAAGTACAATTTTTACTAGAACTCTCGGGTTTGTCGGCGCTTCTCTTGCCGAAAAATTTGTTTTCTTCTTTCAACTTCTCATTTTCCAAAATCAGTTTTTCCAAATCCTTTTCTTTCAAAGAGAGTTGTTTTTCAAAATTTTTTTTCTTTCAAAGAGGCATTCTTCTTAATGCTTTTAACATTTTTGGAAGCTTTAATGAATTCATTATACAACTCATCAAAGGCATTTTGCATTTCCTCAAGAGAATAGAAGTTTTTGGAAGAAATTTGACATACCTCTTCTTGATTGTTTTCGTGAGCCATGAGACAAAGATTTGCGGCTTCGTCTTCTTCTTCCTCACTTGACTCGTCTCCGGAGTCGCCTCCCCAAGATATGTATGCTCGTTGTTTCTTGAAGGGTTTCTTTTCCTTCTTGGCATTTGGGCAATTTGATTTAATATGCCCGGATTCTCCGCACCCATAGCACTTTATTTGATCTCCTTGTTGTTTGCCTTTTCGTTCATACTCTTTTCACATGAACTTTTGAAATCTCTTAATAACGAGTCCGAACTCGTTATCTCCGTCCTCATCATTTTGAGGTTGGCTTGTGCTTGCCTTGAGGGTGATTCTTTGTTTCTTTTGATCATTAACAAGAGGGTTAAGCATAGTAGATTCATAAGATTTAAGATTACCTCTTAATCCGTTGATGGTGACATTTGAAACGCCAATAGACTCTTGAATCGCGTCGACCTTTGAGCGCCATTCCGGAGTGAGACTTCGGAGGATTTTTCGGACAAGTTCTTTATCCGTGAAGGTCTTCTTGAGAGCATGTAAGTCATTTATGATTTATGAAAATTGTTCGAACATGTCATCGACCCTTTCGCCTTCCTTCATATGAAACAGTTCATATGCATCGGTTAGAAAATCAACTTTAGCCTCTCTTACCTGGTCCGTACCTTCGTACGTGATTTCCAACTTATCCCACATTTGCTTCACCGTTGTGCAACATGATATTTTTCTGTAATCATCAGCGTTTACAGCACAATATAATAGGTTGATGGCTTTAGCATTGTTCTGCACTTTTCGGATATCATCCGCGTCGTATTCATCTTCGGATTTTGGAACCCATTCATTTTCAACCTTTTTGGTTGGAATTTGTTCTCCCTTCATTATAACCTTCCACAAATGAAAGCTATTCGATTGAACGAATATTCTCATCCTCTCCTTCCAGTACGTATAATTTGTGCCATCGAATAGTGGTGGTCGGGTGGAGCATTGTCCTTCACCTATTCCTGCAAAAGAGTCACGAGTAGAATCCATGGATTGTTTCTCTCAAACGGTTAAGTTTTTTAGAGAGTTGGGCTCTGATACCAATTGTTAGAAAATACGCTTAACGCTAGAGGGGGGTGAATAGCGTTATAATAAAAAATAGCGTAAACTTGCGGAATTTAAAAATTGCAGGAATGAAATAAGTGCGATAAGTAAATAGTAAAGAACGAACGCACCGATGTATCCTGGTTCACCACAACCCGTGGCTAGTCCAGTCCTCGAGAGACTCTCTCGAGATTTACACTAACACTGTTAAGCTTACGGGTGCTCAACAAACCGTTACAACCTGAGAACTTGAGTCACACAAGTCTCAACAACCTTTTCTCGAAGATACAACACATCAAGACTTCAACCAAAGGAATCACAACGTTCCTTCTTACAATACAAGGGAACAACTTTCCCTTCAAGTGTATAAAAACACTTTGCACTCAAAACAAGACTCTCCTTAAGAGTAGATATGAGTAAAATAAATACGCTCAAGAACGCAACAACTTTCGTCAACAATTTGGCTCTCAAAAACTTATGTAATGAATAGAAAATGATGAATAAGAGAGTATGCAAGCTTTAGCAATAATATTGTCAGTTGTTGTGTTTGTAAGACTGATTTGAAGATGTATTTATAGTGTCAAAACCATGCATTACCGTTGCCTAATTGCCAATTAAGAATTACTAATTTTGTGCTGTGACAATCGATTGTCTACTCGGCACAATCGATTGTTTTTCAATCGTTCCAAAAATCATTCCCAGATTTTACACCATATAATCGATTGCTGGCAACGTTCAAAAAATCATTTCCAGATTTTACTTAAAACAATCGATTGTCAGAGATATACAATCGATTACTTGGCAACGTTCAAAAAATCTTTTTCAGATTTTACTTCAAACAATCGATTACTAAAATCCTATAATCGATTATCTGATGGCGTTTGAAAATATTTTGGCAACGGTCATTTACATAATCGATTATGCTATATGGACAATCGATTATTTATCAGTCTTTGAAAAATCTAATAGACACTGTCTCAACATAATCGATTGTCATAAGGTTCACAATCGATTATTTTGTAGCTTTGAAAAATCTTATGGACACTGCCTCAACACAATCGATTATCATAAGGTACGCAATCGATTGTCATGAAGATTTCAAAAATCTGATGGACACTGCCTTAACACAATCGATTGTCATTAGGTTCACAATCGATTGTCTTGCGGCTGCCTTAACATAATCGATTATCATAAGTACATAATCGATTATCTTTGTCCAGATTTTTAGAGGCATGTTTAAAAATCATTTTGCTGAAATAAGTATGCATGATTTAAAATCATTTTGTTCTAAATTAAATATGCATGATTTGATAAAACATGATTTTACGAGAGAAGCCAAGTCTTGAGTTAAGTTGTCGGATCAAGATCACAATTAAAGAACAACTCATGTATAACTTTGTTTAGTCTTGATCTTTGTTTGTCTTGTGCTTGAACTTCGTTACGTGACATTTGTGCGCTTGTGCTTGGACCTCATCATATGTCAATTGCGCGTTGTTTGTCATTTATCAAAACCTGCAAATATGAACACACATTTAGTTTAATGCCTTGAGAACGTGTTTCAACAAAGACAGCTTCGACCCCATAAATGAGTGAATAAGGATTCGCCTGTGTTGGTGTGCGGCGAGTCGTCCTATTCCCATAGAGCTTCTTCCATACGGTCATTCCAATCTCTTTTGAATTTGGAGACGAATTTCTTTAACAAGTTGCATTGAGTCTTGTTGAATGCCTCGGCTAAACCATTGGCGGCAGCATTGTACATCGAAGAGTTACGTTGCTTGAAGCCAAAGAGCTCACTTGCTCATCAACCTATTGTCGAACGACTTGCCATATCCGTTATTATGTAACGGGGAATGCCAAAGAGATAGATTATGTTCACTCGGATGAAACTTGCAACATTTTCCTTCTTTACCTCCTTCAAAGCAACAACTTCAGCCCATTTTGAGAAGTAGCCAGTTGCAGCCAAGATGTACAGGTGGCCACCAGAGGACTTTGGCAGTGGTCCGACAACATTCAACCCCCAAGCGTCACATGGCCAGGATGCAACAGTTGGGTGCAACACTTCAGGAGTTTGATGAATATAATTCGCATGGAATTGACAAGCCTTGCATATTCGAGTGTAGTCCAAGCAATCTTTTACCATCGTTGGCCAATAATATCCCTTTTTTTATATGGAAGTGGAGCTTTGGTCCAGACTGTTATGACCCACATACCCCAGAATGTGCCTCTTGCAAAATTTGGAGAGCTTCTTCTTCTCCTAAGCATCACAAGAGTACTCCCTCGAACGACCTTCTGTGTAGAGTATCCTTGTAGTAAAGGAAGCGAGGCGCACATCGACAAATTTCAGACCTTCTCCTTGGATTTTCTGGAAGTATCCCATAGCATAAGTAGTAGATAATGGGTTGGCGCCATTCTTCTTTGTCAACTTTAGAAACATCAACAAGATGCTTGAGTTCGTTTTCTTCACCTCCAGCCTCATTTGGTAGCGGTACTACCCATTTTCGGCAAACAGTAACTTGTGTTTTGATCAGGCAAGGTTAAAGATGAAGCTAGGGCAGCTAAAGCATCAGGCATCTTATTTTCTTTCCTTGGCACATGCTGAATAGTCACATCACCAAGCCATCCCAGCAATGTTTTAGCGTAATCATGATATGGGCGTAGTTCAGGCTTCTTAACCTCGTAACTACCCAAAAGCTGGTTGACAACTAACTAAGAGTCACCAAAGACTTGCAATTGCAACTGCTTCATATCAATGGCCATTTCAAATCCAAGTATTAGTGCTTGATACTCAACAACATTGTTGGAACAGAGTTGTGTCAAGGTGAAGGAGTAGGGCAAGAGTTCACACTGGGGAGTGACAAATACTACGCCAGCCCCAGCTCCTCCACGATGCATGGCACCATCAAAGTAAATCTTCCATGGAGGTTTTGAACTTTAACGACCATTGCATCTTCATCAGGTAGTTCATCAGTAAGCTCCCAGTCATCAGGTATCATGATCTGCCAAGAAATCTGCCAATGCTTGTCCATTTACAGCCTTTTGAGGGATGTAAAAAATCTCAAATTGTTGAAATTGGAGGTACCACCTCGCTAGTTGATCACTAAGAACAGGTTTTGACACCACGAACTTGATGGAATTTTATATAGAAACAAGAAGGACAACATGAACTTGAAAGTAGTGCTTAAACTTTTGAATTGAGAAGACTAGCGCCAAGCACAACTTCTCAATTGGCGAATTATTCAACTCGTTTGGTCTCATCATCCTGCTCAAGTAGTAAAGAGAGTTTTCTTTCCCCTCACTATTTTCTTGGGCCAACAGTGCTCCAACAGACCTTTCTTGTGCCGCAATGTATAGTATCAATGGCATTCCAGGTACAGAGGCTGCTAAACTTGGAGGCTTCATCAAGTAGGATTTAATGTTATCAAAGGTATTACTGCATGCTTGGTCCCATCTGAAAGGGACACCTTTCTTCATAAGGCGGTTGGATAGTTGGCACCTCCCAGCTAGGTTCGAAATGAACCTCCTAAGGTACGCTAGCTTTCCTTGCAGACTTTTCAATTCATGGGTATATCGAGGCTCATGCATTTTCAAAATGGCATCCACTTTGGCTTGATCGATTTCGATTCCTCGATGTCGGACAATGAAACCAAGGAACTTTCCAAAAGTAACTCCAAAGGCACATTTCAATGGATTCATCATAAGTTGGTATCTCCAGAGCAATTCAAATACCATCCTCAAGTCTTTTATGTGTTCGCCCTTCTCTCTTGATTTCACTACCAAGCCATCAACATAGCATTCGACATTCTCGAGAAGATTGCCGAAAATATTTTTCATAGCCCTTTGGTAAGTAGCACCAGCATTCTTCAAGCCAAAAGGTATTACCTTGTAGCAATAAATACCCTTGGGAGTGCGGAACGCAGTAAGATCTTCATCTTTTAGTGCCATGCGAATTTGGTTATAGCCTGACGAACCATCCATGAAAGACATTGCCTCGTAACCAGTAGTAGCATCGATCTCAGCTCTGGAATAGGAAGCGGGAATTCATCTTTGCGACACGCATTATTGAGGTCACTGAAATCGATGCATACTCGAGTCTGGCCATTCTTCTTCCTTACAAAGACAATACTTGAAACCCATTTTTGTTAATTTCAACTTCAATCAGGGGAACCAAGTCCGGCCTGAAGTGCCTTTGAGCTTGTTTAACAGGGCGAGCACCATTTTTGACCGCAAGGTGATGGACTGCTACTTTCGGGTCGAAGCCAGGCATCTCTTTGTAACTCCAAGCGAAGACATCGCTGAATTTATTGAGTAACTCAATATAAGCGCTCTCCTCATCAACTTCAAGTAAAGCACTTAGGTAGGTGGGTCTTGGTTCTTCGTCGCTGCCAAGGTTGACTTCTTTTAAGGCATCAATTGTCGTCTTCACTCCTTCTTCAAGTTCGGGCGGAGCATCTTTCACATCTTTATCTTCTTGAGGGTCACTGTCATTGAAGGATATGTGATAACACGATGAAATATGCTCCAATTCCACATTATTTTCTATTGAAGAGGGAATGCCATTCTTGACTTGTATAGTAATATGATACGAAGAATCCACACTTTCTTCGTCTTCATCATGTTCCTTAGTATAGAACACAGTATATGGCTTGACCTCTAGTACCTATTTACATGAAACCACAAGTTTTGTTTGTCGCCTCATTCTAGAAGGAACCAAACTTTGGAAAACCTTGGATATCTTCTGGATTTTTGGTGAGGCGAGTGTTCTTATACTTTGAAAATTTCTCCGGAACTTGTTCCCCTTATTTAATGGACCTAATCTTTCAAACACGGAGGCCATCACGGGTGATTTTCCAAGTTGATCAAAGACAGAATGCCTGTTAGAAGCGGCAGATTTATATTCTACATTGATATAATTGCTACTCGCCCTTCTTATTGAGATACGCACCGGAGACGGTTGCTTGTATCTCAAACCTTCACGTGGTTGTCTCGTTGCAGCTTATGATAGGAGTTTCCCCAACTTTGACGGCTCATTGGGATTGTATCCAGATTTTGCAAATAGTTTGTAAGTGTTACGGTCAAAACCTTCGTCTGTTCTCTTTGTAGGGAGTACCACATTCTGCAAACGATCTTGGGCTACAAACCCTGCAAGCGATTTTGAGGACGACTTTACTACCTCAATTTGTTTGACCAGGAGAGTTAACTCATTCAGTATGCTAGCTTGGCGATAGATGGTTCACCTTCATGTTTCTTCCTTTTAGGGACATACTGGAGCGCTGGACTTACTTTCTTGCCATAAGGTGTAATATTCCCTCCATAAAATTTATTCACGTTGGGTTGTACATCCTTACTAATATCTTTGGCTTCACCAGTTGTCGCCTCTTCTCTTTGAGTTGAGTGCTCTTTATTCTTACTTTTCATACCATCATCAGCTTTCAGTTCCTTCACAATACGGTTCCTCAAGTAGAACTTTGCATCGACGAAGTGTGACTCAGCCTCGGTGAATGGCTCATCATTAGCAATTATCGTCTTCTCGACTTCACTTTCATAGTATTTTAAACATTGATGGTAGGTAGATAGAACTACTTTATTCTCATGTATCCAAGGCCTCCCAAGAAAAACATTGTATGAATTCTTCGCGTCGATCACATGCAGCCAGCACTTGATTGCATGTCTTCAATAGTGATTTCCAGCCTGATCGCGTCTATGGCTTTTTGCCCCCTTGGTTGAATCCTTGGATCATGACACGAATTTCTGAGAGTTCGTTCATCGGAATACCAAGTTCTTTCACAATATGGATTTGCAAAATGTTCACTAAGGATCCTCCATCAACCAAAATCTGGTTAATCCTTTCATCGCGCATATAGCCAATCATGTACAATGGGCAGTTATGAGAAGTGTTACCTAGCAAAAGATCATCATTTGTGAGCGTGACCTTCCCCTCACAAGCATGAACTTCTTGAGGAGTGGGCTCGATGGGCTTTTCCGAAGATGGTGCCAACGGTAGGTCATCACTCTTTTCTTCTCCTTTGTCAGCATGGCAACAAGAGGCATCAATGCCCTCATGGGAAATCTTCGTGCGGAACCAACTTGGTAAGAAATCCTCCAAGGTCACTGGGTTTCATAGCTTTTGAGGGTGGTGCATCTCCACTTTTGCTTTCTTCAAATGCCTAACTGGATTCTTTTTTATTTGTCTTTTTACCATCATCTTCCTTGTTGGTTGTTCCACTGATTCTTTTCGTGGGCTCCTTTTGTGGCGCCTACGACGAGCCTCAAGCATCCAACCTTCATCATCATTTCATCTTTGTCGCTCTCCAGTAATTCTTTATCTTTGCTTTCTTCAAAACCACATAATTCATTTGGACTGAATGAGCCAAAGGTGATAGAGATTTGGTTTGTTCTTGCTTTCTCATCTTCAAGCACGATCTTCTTTTCGCGAGCCAAGTGCATGACTTTATCCTAAAAGACAAAGCACTTCTCCAGAGACTGGCTTATAAATCGGTGATACTTGCAGTAATTTAGGTCAGTTGTTTTCCCAACTTCATTTGGTCGCTTCATCTCCGAAAGCTCAATAAGATATAAATCGACGAGCTCTTCGAAAATGGCTGGCACATCAGAATCCAGGAATGGGTACTGGTTTTCCTGCATTTCTTTTAGAGTTAACTTTCCACTTGGCTTGTCTTGAAAAGAAGTGGATTTCATACTATGTTTCTTGCTCACCTTCAACGTGAACTTCATAGGTGATATATTGACATTCATAGCTTCTTTGCTTTCAGACTTGGGTACGAACTTGCCCCACTTCCTAACTTCTTGCTTGTCATTCGCTTTGCGAGGTTCATAGATGGGCAGCCTTTCATTTCCAGCGGAGGCTATGCTCAATTCCATTTCATGGGCAAGAGTTGCAAGTTCTTCAAATGTGCTAGGTTTGATACCTTGCAAGATGTAGCACAATCCCCAATGCATGCCTTGGATGCCCATCTATACCCGAAGCTTCACTAAGCCTGTATTTGTAGTTGAGGCTTGCATTCCTCCAACGATTCATAAGGTCGATAACTGGTTCCCCCTTTCTTTGATGAGTATTTGTGAGCTCTATCATACTTACAGTGTGTCTCGTGCTATAAAAGCGATTGAGGAACTCTTACTCTAGTTGATCCCAACTATCGATGGATCCAGCCTCGAGGTCCGTGTACCAATCAAAAGCAGTTCCTTTTAATGAGCGGACAAACTATTTGACGAGGTAGTCTCTATAAGTCCCAGCATTGCTGCATGTCTCAACAAAGTGCGCCAAATGTTGCTTTGGGTTACCTTTACCATCAAACTGTGGAGGTTGATAGCCAGCATGCATCTTCAACATATCGACCCTCGTAGTGTACGGCTTTGCATATGTAAGGGAGGACTTAGCAGCAACTTCATATTTGTTCTTGATGGTTCCTTCAATGAACTCCTTCAATTGATCGATTGGAATCATCCTTTCAGATGAGACATGGATAGCCTTGGTGGATGTTGCTTGTCTCGGGGGAGAGTCAGTCTCTAGAACTTCTGGGAGCTTGCCGGGTGCATGGGTAGATTCTTCCTCCATCAAGATTCCCACCCTGTCTGTTAGCTTGTCAATTCTAGCCTCTTGATTTTACATGCATTTAGTCATGCCAGCGATTGCTTCCGTCAAATTTGCCAACTGCTCCTCCATGGATGAAATGTCTGTCACCATGGCTTGCATGATTGTGGTGGATGACAGAGACTAGCATGGATTTTCACACGGATTGATCCTTGATTGGCTCACGCTATGTGGTGTAAGTGGAGAGGATCCATCACTTGAAGCATCACCATCTTCCTTCACAGCAGAGCTTTTGGAGCCGGAGAGGTCAAGCAGAGCCAGTGTTTTCTTGATCTTTTCAACAACATCGCTTTCTCATTCAGATGCATTTGTGGAAGATCTTGCTCCTTTTGAGGATGAAGATCCGAAAACAAAGGTTGCTGCGGAGAACGCTTGGGGTGCTTGTTGTCCTAAAAAGCTTGCTTTGCTCTTCGTAACCGGGCCAAAGCTTCCAAAAGTGATATCGAGGATGCTTTCCACATCAGTGTAGAACCTGGAGTTAGCAGCATTGGTGGAAGTTGAACCGGAGTTGATTTTATTTGGAGCCATTTCAATGTTCTTGAACTTTGGTGATTGAAAAGTTGAGATGAGAGGTAGATATTGTCCCACTGGGCGTGCCAGAATTTGTAGACAAGAAATTTGCATTGAGAAATAAAATCAAGTTCGAAAAATATCACAACAATCGTAGTATTTTTATTTCGAATATTTGAGTGTTACAATCTCTGTGGATCCTCTTATTTTTCTTTCCAATAGTAAATAAATTCAAGGGCCTTGAGCTTGATCTTGAATCTATGTTTGTTGTCGCGAATGATGATCTTGTTCTTGAGCTTGAGCTTGAGCTTGAGCTTGATTGCTTGAACTTGATCTTTATTCCTTCTTGAGCTTGAACTTGAACTTGATTGCTTGAAGCTGGAAACTTGTGGATGAATTTGCAGTGTTTGATCGACGAGCTCTTTCTTGCTTCTTGTTATGACTTCTAGTATGTTTTCTGAGTTATGAAGACCGCGATTTATAGTTGTGGAAGGGAAGAGTTGTGATAAGAACAAAATCTTTCCGACCAATCAAATTGAAGTGTGACATGGCCGCATTTGATTGGCCAGAACATGTCACTTGCACATGTGGCGCGGTTTCATTGGCCTTTTAGTGTGACTTGTAATGCCTTGTTATTTTGACACATGGCATGATCCTATTGACTCTTCCGTTTGACTTGGCGTGCCATGTCATTTGACACGTGGCACCAAACTGGGCCTCTAGGAAGATATCATCTTGGGCTAATGAAGTTGGATCATCACTTTAGCCCAATTAAATGGGCTAGCCCAATAGATTAAGATTTATTTAATCCATATATCTTGAACTTATATAATTAGTTCAATTATATTAGTCCATAATATTTATTTGGACCAATGTATCTTAAATTTTAAAATATAATCCAAATTATTTTATGTATTTAATTTTAATAAAATTTACATACATACAGTAGGATTTGGGAAGAATAATGTAGATATACATAACTTTACATCTATTCTATAAGAAAGAGAAATTGTTTCCGATAGACTTTTATTGTTTGGATAAAAATATAATGTTTTTTGTTTCTTGTCAGTGATTTCAATTGCCTAAAGTTAGTAGCTAGCTTTATGTATCTATGACTTGTTATTCTTTAATCCAATACCGCTAAGTTTAACAGTTTGGGATGCATCATATCTAACAAGGATGTTGTGAAAAGAGAGTTGTTCTTATGGTTTGCTATTTTCAATCAAGATGTTATGAATTTAATTTTCTCGAAAATAAGGTGGGGAAGTTTTGGAGAAAAAGATATTGATGATCTATTTGGAAACAACCTCTCTATCTCATGGTAGGATAGGGGTAAGGTCTGCATTAGAGGTGGCAAAATGATAAAAAAAACAATTAATTACCCATATTATCACTAATAAATGGATTGGATAATGAACTTTTTAAAAACGGGTCAAATATGAATAAGAACCATATTATTCATTTAGAAAATGGATAACCAATGGGTCTAACTTTTACATTTGTAAAGCCTCAAATTGAGGATTCCTCAAGTTAGGGAAACTAAAAATTCTCCCAAAAGTGATCATATACAAGAAGTCATGGATAATACAGGTAACCCATATTATCCGCCGGTTAATCATTTTTTTATCCGTATTAGATATAGGTCGGATCGGATAATTGGTTCGTTTTTTCATTACGTTTTCGACCCGAATCATATCTGATCCGACCCGCCCATTTGCTACTCTTAATCTACATATACACTACCCTTCCTAAAATTCACTAAGTAAAATTATACTGAATTGTTATTATTGTTTTATACATCATATCTAAACCTGCAGCATTATAGATAAAAAAGTTGGAAATTTTGTAGTTATTGATGTACCTTAGGAACATGATTTTTCTATGGATAGTAAAAGAGAGCTCTATATTATAGTAAGTCTCCTGGTTACTTTTTTTTTTCATAGGGAAATCTTACTTTTTGAAGGTAAAAAAGAAGAAGAGAATAGACAAGTAAAATACTACGGTAGTTAAGGGTTAGCTTACTTGATAAGCTCCATGCCTTCCACAACTAAGGCAAAAGTTTCAATAAACCCCATCAGTAATAAAAAGACTTTTAAAAAATTGGGAATTATAGCCTCGAATAAGCTCCATGCCTTCCACAGTTAAGGTGAAAATTTCAATAAACCCCCCCAGTAAAAAAAATAAATAAAAATAATTGGGAATTATGGTCGCGAATAATTGCATTAAATTTGAAATTGTCAATACATGTATTATCGTTTAATTATCTGTTCATAACTGACCAGGTAAAGTCTGGTAGCAATGCTGAGAGCAACATTAATTAGGCGAAGGTAGTTTGCATGGCTTGACTACTGGAAAGGTAGTTTTGGGATTTCACTTTTAGTCCCTCGATAATGAATAAACTTCTTCTTGTTCCATGAGATTTAACGACCACACTTTTTAAACCATCCAATTATGGAATATGTTGCTCCCAAATGCACATGCAAGTATACGTGGTCGTACAAGTAATAAAATAATAAGTCGAGTGTCGAATCCACAAAGACTTATATCATCTACTCACTAACTCACCTCTATCCTTATTCCGTCAAGCTAAATTCGAGTTAAAGCATTTAACTATACTAAACTACAATTCTAAGTAATAACTAAATTATCAAGCAGTAGAATGATTCTTATGTATTCACTAATATTCCATGGTTGTGGTCGATTCACCAATCCTATTGTATTCTAGTTAACTCTTTCTTTCTTACAATTCACTCATGGTTGCTAATTAATCAATAATTGCTCTCATAGCCTTCTCCCAAAGTACTACTCGCCTATTCAAAATAGATTAACACCTATATTCCTATGGAATCAATCTATTAAGAACGCATTAAGATTACGATACTTAGTTAAGCACGTAGACTAGATATATTCATATCCTAACCAAAAATCCGCCTCCTCCCAAGGGTTAAGATCATGCTCCCTTCAATTCTTCTCTAATATAAACACAACTTTCCCAAGCATAACATAGATAATAAATAGAACCTAACTGATGACCAAACAATTAAGCAATTAATTACAGAATTGAAGAAACAACCATATATTAGTGAATTATAATCGAAGTTAAGTCAATCTTAAACAACAATATTCATGGCTAAATCACAACCCCAGAACAATGGGTTTTTAGCCACTCATAGTACTAGCAAACAATTGCATAAGGTTTGAATAATAGAAAATACTAGAAAAGATGAAGATTTCTGAGATATTCTTGCTTCCGGATGTATCTTGTGTATATTTTTCTTCCAAAGTGGCATCTCCTCCCTCAAAAATATGTTTAGTCATGCTTTTATACATGTTGGATAGGTCTAGGACCGAAATAACCTTGTCCCCGGCAAAATTGGAGAAAATTCACGTCATTGGCGCCCCGGCTAGCTCCAGCGCCCTCCACGATGCTCCAATATTTTAGCTTCTGTTTCCGGCGCCACAGGTAGGGTTGGGCGCTACATGTGGCGCTGAAATATGCTCTTTCCATGTTTTCTTTCATTTTGGCTCTAATTTCGCACATATAAGCCCCCGATTAATCGCGGATCATTCCTACACATGAAAACACATCAAACTAACACATTTAATATCCTAAATCTATGAAACAAAAGTAAAATATGAAGCGATATACATACAAATATATATACTTTAAGCTAAACATCAACACCCCACACTTAGACTCTTGCTCGTCCTCGAGTAATGGGATAATCTAGTAAACCCCCAAATGCGTACAAGTCTCAATTATAGAGGAAAACTTTAACTTTTAACCACACGCTATATCCTTGACTATGATCAATACCGGCACACAAGCATGAACATGCAAAATTTCACATTCTTCCCGTTTAAGCATGCCCAAGCATTACCCTTCAATTCAATCAATTTTCAACAACTTATTTGTCACCACCCAACCTCAAAAGCTGACTTGTAACCACTAAGCACCTTCAACTCATGCACTTACCCAATAAAAAAGTTTACAACATTACCAATCATTAATGAAATCATGTTCCCTCACACAAACAAAAGAGTGAACATAGATAGTCCACATATTCAAATATAATTTTGAATATAGATTATGACATCGCAGAATCGAACAAAATTCGCTCACTCTCACAAAGAATTCATATGCATCTCATGATTGTACCATAGGCTTGCCCGTAGTGTATACCTCTACTAATTTAAGCTAGCCAAATCTAAGATCAATTAGGACTTTAAAGTTGTAATGTAGGCTAAGGGACGAGTACGATACGAGCCCTTCTAGGAACTTTAATACACTACATTCACACTTCAAGCACATAATCTTCTCAACCAATTCACTTGTCATGTACAACATATCCCTCTTTTTAATTAAGCATTTCTATAATTCCACTAGCACAAATCATTAAGAATTAGAGGTGTGTATTTTTTTCTACATACTTTCACTATTATTTTTCTTTCTTTTTCTTCTCTTTTTTTTCTTCACACACTCCATACATTAAGGTTCATTGGCTAATGACTTTTAATCTCAACTTTAGTTTACCAACGGGTCCTTCTATGGTTCCACTCGAAAGCTACTCTTCAATCTCTAACTTTACTTCTTTTAGCGATTAAATGCCTTAGAAAGTAATGGCTCAATTGATATCAAATTAAAAATAAAATAAGGGTATGGCTTATAATGTGGTTTCTAAAAGAAAAGGTTTATAGGCTCAAAGGGGATAGCAACAGAAAATTTTATTTTTATGTGACAAGCACATCATGACCAAGCAAGAAAATGCTACGTCATCTCCTAGATTAGCACAACTTACAATTTCACTTAAATTAACACACGAGACAGGTTATAGACTACATAGGATAGCATAGAAATCACAAATCATCAAGATGGATCTGTTCAACTCCCAAGTCAAGCAAGCACACATAATTGAGAAATTTATGCAATATTGCACTATGTGGCATACGAGTCAAACAATTGAAAAAATGCGTCACAAAATAGGTATTTACTTCACTTAGTCTTAACAATTCAAACCAAATATACGGGAAAACAGAATGTATATCATAGCCTAATGTGCCAGTATCACCATGTCAATGAGTATCTCAGAGTGAGTCAGTTTCTTCCTAAACTACTCTTGAAAAAGTACCTGGTTCGAGCTACATCCCTGGAAAAGAACCAGTGCCAAAAAAAAAATAAGGAATAATATTTAGCTATTCCAAAAAAAAACTTTTTAGTGTTTTTAAATTGGACTCTACCCCTCAAGACAATTGTTCAAAAGATCAATAGTCGGGAAAAATCGGAATATTTTCTAATTTTTTTCTCAATTATCGCTTTTTTACCTAGACTATGTCTACTATGAGTTCTAAAAGAACAATTAAATAAAAAAATAGTTTTATACAATTGCACTTTAGAAAGTAGTTTTCCCACTCCACACTTATATTATGCATAGTCCTCGATTATGATCATAGAGAAAAATATTAAAACAATAGTGATAAATACTCCCTGAGGTCCTCACGAGCCCAGCTTGGACATGATCTCAATATCAATGGTTGGGACGACCCACACTTAAGATCAAACATGCTCATCAGCTTCAACTTCGGGTACTCATACTTCCCCTACTCTACAAAGTAAAAACAACACAAAACTTGACACTATATAAAAAAATTAATAAATATAAAAAAATAAAAATACATGCTGGGTTGCCTCCCAACAACTGCCTTATTTATAGTCGTGGCACGACTCTGCTACTCTGCTCAGGCTTGGCACTTTCTCTTCTTCTTTCTACCATGAAGTTTATCCTTTTTACACGCTCTTAGAGGGTCTATTCTTTAATCAATGGCTCTTTTCTCAATCATCTTGACACACTCTGCTTGCAATACCACCTCCTCTAACTTAATCGTCCCGTCTGGATCACTACAATTCACATTAGAACTTTGCTTTATCCCCTTCGATTCTACCACATTAATCGTGCACAAATCCTCATAATGCTTAGGGAGCTTAAGTGCCTTGTACACATTAAAAGTTATTTCCTCATCGTCAACTCTCATCTTTAACTTTCCTTCCCTCACATCAATAATTGCTCCACCAGTAGCTAAGAATGATGCCTCAAAATAATGGGTACTCCTCATCCACCTCATAATCAAGAACAATAAAATCAGCAGGAAGAATAAAATTTTTCACTCGAACTAATACATCCTCAATAATTCCTTCTGGCATAACTAGTGACATATCTTCTAACTCTAAAAGTGATTTTAGTAGGTCTAATCACCCCCAATCCGAGTTTCTTGAACAAAGAGGGTGGCATTAAATTTATACTATCGCCTAAATCACACTGGGCTCTACCTACTTCTTGTTTTCCAAGAGACAAAGAAATTGAGAAACTCCCATGATCCTTCAATATAAGGAAAGTTTACTCTGAACTCTGGCACTGCACTCTTCAGTAAGTGAAACTATTTCGAATTCTGTATGTCTTCGTTTATTTGCCACAATATCTTTAAGATATCTTGCATACTTATGCACTTCCAACAAAATTTCCACCAAAGGCAAATTCACACGCACTTGGCTCAAAATATTTAAGAATTTCTTGTACATAGAATCATCTTTTTGCTTTTGAAGTCTTTGTGAAAACGAGGTGGTGGCCTTGTCACAATTTCTGTCTTTTCTTTCTTATTCTCCTAAACAGGCTTAGGAACTAATTCTCCTTCGGGTCTAGCTATATACTTCTTTTCCTCTGGAACTTCTTCTAATTCTCTTCCATTTCTCAAGGTAACCGCATTGACTTGAGCCTTAGGAGTAGGCTCAGTATAACTCGGGAGAGCTCCAGCATGTCTAGTATATTAGTTTGCTGCTAACTGCCCCATTTGCCTCTCAAGATTTCTAAAATTGGTCCTGAGCCGTTGATTGCCAAGCAACAACTTCTTTAGCAAGTCATTCGTACTCTCTTCTGTTTGTTGGGGTGGGTTCTAAGGTTGATTGAAATTGCCTTGGGGTCAATAATAATTTTGATTTGGATGATTTCCCCCTACGAGAAATTGGGATGATCCTTCCAATTTAGGTTGTAAGTGTTCGCATTGGTGTATTATGATTCATTGGACCCCTGCTCTGTTTCCCCACATAGTATATAGATTCAGGATTTGTGGAGCACATGTGACTCATATGATTGTCACCACATAGTTCGCGGCAAAGAGACATATGTTGTACATGTTGCATATGTTGTGTTTGTTGCGTTGTCATTCTATTCACTTGGTTTGCAAATTTTTCTATATCAGCTCTCATGGACGAGAAATCATCAAGCTCAATCAACCCGACTGCTTTCTGTTTAATTGCGTTGCGTGAATCCCCATCTTCTTGACAGTTATGATCATTAGCAGTGAAGTTATTCATCAAAAGTTGGATTTCACTATACGGTTTCTCCATGCAACTACCCGCACAAGCTGAATCAAGATTCATCTTTGAGGCCTCATCTAGCCCGTCAACAAAAATGTGTCCCAATACCTCATCAATCTGACAATGATGCGAGCAGTCTCTGAGTAACTTTTTGTATCTTTCCCAAGCTTGACGAAGTGTCTCGCCATCCTGTTGTTTGAACCCAAGAATCCTACTCCTCAATGACTTTAGCTTCTTGTTGGGGAAAAACTTGATTAAGAATTTTCTTGCTAGATCATCCGTGGAATAAGTTTGCAGGCTCTTTCTGCAACCATTCCTTGGCTTCCCCTCAATAGTGAAAAGGGAAAAATTGTCAGTCTGACATTGTCCTTGGAAACGTTCGGATAATTATAGGTATTCATAATTCAAGAAATTCTGAATGTGTATATGTGGATCTCCATGAGATAGACCTACATACTGCCTTGTGGACTGAATTAGTTGTACCGTGAACTGTTTGAGTTCAAGATGCCCAGTGATCTCAGGCTTCTCAATAGCCTGAGTCATATTAGTAAGATTGGGCCTTACAACTTCTATCACCGCATTGTCATGCTCTGCCCTTTTTCTAAGAGGTTATGCCATGCGGGCGATGACTGGGCGACACGAAGGTGATGATTTGGAGTCACGGATGGCATCCTTTCTCTAGCCAAGTCTAGATCTTATCAATGGAAGACTCTAGACCCCTCTAGTCTCATCTTGTATATTATGGATATTTGTAGAGATTTGTAGAACTTTCTAGGCTTTTGATCTTAGCCATTGAATCAAATAGATCTTAGTCGTTGGTTAGGGACTCTAGCAACTATAAATAGGCTAGCATTTGTCATTTGCCATCATAGAGGACATAGAGGAAAACATTGAAGCAATCCAACACTTGTGTACAAAGCTCTCTTACTTAATACAAGGCTTTCTTGCAAGGTCTTTTCTTAGCTTCTCTTAGCTTTGTTGTGGCATTAGTTTGGGGAATGGCTGACTTAGCTCATCGCAGGGGCGAATTGTGACTAAGGCCGCACGGAAGATAGCTAGGGATTTATCCGGTCCATGACAGTTGGTATCAGAGCAACGCTACGAAAGGGTTCGTGGGTTAGCTTGGGCACATATACGACATGGCTAGCGGTGGTGAGGAGCAAGTTCGCAAGGGTCGCGAGGAGGAGCGCACCATCCCACCAACACATAAGGGAGGTAAGTCTCGTGACATTCTTGCTGGTTTTGAAGCTCGTTTAGTTAAGCTTGAGATAGCTATGGCGGACACGAAAGCCAGGTTGGATCGCACGGAGCAAACCTTAGACGAGTACGTCGAGAAGGTTGACACCTCGTTGGATACTTTCCAAGAAAGGATTGATGCTGCTGGGGCAGAGCTAGCCAGCGAGAATAGCTTGTTTCAAGCCAAAGTGTATCAAGCCTTGGCAGATTTGAGGCAGGACGTTGATGGAGCCAAGTTAAGCTTGGAGGCGTCAAAGGCTGTTGTGGAGGAAAGAAAGGCCGAATGGCTATGTGCAGAAGTGCTTTCATGGCAAAAGAGGTTGCCTCGACATCAACGTGCATGCCCGAGACACTGCCAGTGCCTTAGACTTGCCAAAGCCAAAGGAATACGATGGAGCTCGGGACGCAGTAGTCATAGACAACTACCTTTGGCATATGGAGTGCTACTTCGAGGCGCTCAACTTAACAGGATTAGCCCAGGTACATACTGCCACCTTACATTTTACCGACATGGCAACACTTTGGTGGCGCAGGAAACGAGCCGACATTGACAGAGGGCTAGTCGTCATTGACACTTGGGAAGCCCTAAAGAAAGAACTCAAGGAGGAGTTCTACCCGGTGCACGTAAGCCGCGAGGCTAGGGCAAAAATGAGGGACCTCAATCAGGGCAATTATATCAAAGAGTATGTCAAGGCATTCTCCAATTTAATGCTGCAAATCGACAACATGAGCAACGAGGATCTCTTATTCAACTTCTTATCCGGACTCAAACCTTGGGCGGTTCAAGAGTTAAGATGATCCAAGGCAGACGACATCTCGACGGCACTGAAGGTAGCTGCCACATTGCAGGACTATACTAGTGCTGACAAAGGGATTCATGTCAAGCACCAAGGCGATTCATCCAAGTCCAAGACTCAAAGGACTTGGCCGGTTAAAGGTGGGGGAGCCAAGGACGGAACCCACAAGCCAACACTCCATGGAGATAAAGGGAAACAGGCCAGAGACAACAAGAAGGAGGCCAAACCAAGGGAGGGTTGCTTCCTATGTCAAGGGCCGCACTGGGCGAGGGACTGCCCACAGCGTAAAGCCATGAGCGTAATGTTGGAGCAACAGGAGCATGGCAATGAAGCTACCATGGGGTGTCTTAAGCTGCTTAGCACATTGAACGTTAAGCCCATTCACCAGGCAAGTGACAGGAGTCTCATGTACATGCAGGGCGCGTCAACAACAAGGTTGCCCACTTAATGATTGATACGAGCGTCACTCACAACTTCATGACTCCAACCGAGGTGGAACGATTGGGACTCAAGGTGACAAACTCCAAGGGTTGGCTCAAGACTGTAAATGCCGATGCCAGACCCATGGATGGCGTGGCGAAAGGGACCGAGATGAAGCTAGGCAACTGGTCAGGTAAGGTGGATTTCTCGGTGGCACCAATAGACGATTTCTCCATTGTTCTAGGGATGGAGTTCCTTCGGCAGCAAAATGCTGTCCAGTTCCCTAGATTCAACACGTTAATGATCTTGGAAGGGGAACCATGCATGGTCCCAACTGTTTCCCCTCCCAAGACATCCAAATCTCCCCAAATTAGTGCCATGCAGCTGGCCAAGGGATTCAAACGTGGGGAGGAGACTGTTGGAAATCATGTATACCTTTGATATGTGCGCTTTGGTTGTATGAGCATGATTTTCAGGTATAGGTTTTGATGAATGACAAACAATGAAGTCAAGTGTATAATCAAATGGCGAGAAGCATACTGATGACGGAATTGCATGAACGAGCCAAAGAAGTTCAAGACCGAAGACCCAAGACGTAGGTCGTTTGGTAGAACCAATGTAAGGACAACGTTTAAGTTATCTTATCCTTTGGCTCAACATTAGGTCATCATAAACATGCATAAAATCACTTTATTAAATTATATATATCATAAATATTTTTAATATATACTTCAAACAAAATGATTTTAACGTTTTCATTTCAACCAAAATGGGTTTTGAAGTAAGTTTTCAATTCTGGTATACACAGTGTATATCAAGTGTATATAATCGACCGTTGCCAAAGTTTTGAACACTGGAAAAACATAATCGATTGTATACTTTAACAATCGATTGTTGACAATCGATTGTCTACTTTAACAATTGATTATTTTGAGAGTGCAACCGGTTTTTAAATATCAAAACAATCGATTGTCCTTGTCACAATCGATTATGAACAATCGATTGTCCCTTCATATTGACCGTTCCCACAATCCTAAATTGATTTTTGAACGTTGAAGGCAATCGATTATTCAGGTTTAACAATCGATTGTTTAGCCTAATATCTGGAATCTGTTTTTTGAATGTTGGTTAGACAATCGATTGTTTGAGCACAGAATCAGGGATTTGATTTGTCAATTAAGCAACGGTCAGCACTAATTTTTCACCTATAAAAAGAGGTCTTTTGAGCTGATTTTAAACACACAACTCCTGCATATATTGATATACATATTGATCATTTTCAAGCATCATTTTAGAGCTTTTGTTGAGCCATTTGATAGACAACTTTGTGTTGTTCATAGAGCTTATTTTGTTTCTCTTTATCCACTCTATTGAGAGAGTATTTGCTGTAAAAGAGAGTTGTTTGAGAAGAACATATCTTCTCATTTTTCGGGTTTGCTAAGTACCCAAAGTCTTAGTGGTTGAAGTCTTAAGGTGTGGTATCCTTGAGCAACTGTAACGGTTTGTTAAGCACCCGTAAGCTTGACGAAGATAGTGGAATCTCGAGAGAGTCTCTCGGGGACTGGACTAGCCACGGGTTGTGGTGAACCAGGATAAAATACGGTGTGTTCTTTCTTGATTATTTCAATTACCGTATTTACTTATTCCTGCAATTTTAAATTCCGCAATATTTCAATATTCTCGTGCCTCACTATTCACCCCCCCTAGTGAACGGCATAAATACTAAAAGAGACATGGTTAGCCGTTCTTCAGCAGGAGGAAGAAGGGGGAGTTGATGGTGATATCCCCGCTTGCATCAAGAACTTGTTGGAAGAGTTCAAGGACGTGATGCCACCCGATTTGCCCCGTATGCTGCCACCCAGGCGTGGGGTGGATCGCAAGATCGAGTTGGAGCCAGGGGCTAAGCCACCAGCCAAAGCACCCTACCGGATGGCGCCACCAGAACTGGAGGAGCTGCGAAAACAGTTGGGGGAATTGTTGGAGATAGGCTTCATCCAACCTTCCAAGGCACCGTATGGTTCGCCAGTGCTATTCCAACGCAAGGCGAACGGATCGCACCGGCTTTGCATAGACTACCGGGCTCTTAATAAGGTAACCATCAAAAACAAGTATCCAATTCCTCTTATTGCTGACCTTTTTGATCAATAGGGGAAGGCCAAGTATTACACCAAGCTTGACCTAAGATCGGGGTACTATCAAGTGCGCATAGCCGAAGGGGACGAGGGCAAGACAAATGCGCCAGCCACATTTTGCACTCTCATGAACGAAATCCTTCATCCCTACTTGGACCGGTTCGTGGTGGTCTACTTGGACGATATAGTCATATATAGCAACACTTTGGAGGAGCATGTGGAACATGTACGGACCGTTCTCAAGACTTTGCGGGACAATGAGCTTTACGTAAAGAAGGAGAAGTGCTCATTTTCCAAGGAAGAGGTGCACTTCCTAGGCCATGAGATCAAAGGCGGCAAACTCATGATGGATACAAAGAAGATCCGGGCGATCGAGGAATGGGAGCCACCGACCAAGGTACCTGAGCTTAGATCTTTCCTTGGTCTTGTGAATTATTATCGGCGTTTCATTACAGGCTATTCAACCAAGGCGGCACCACTAACTGACCTACTCAAGAAGAAGAAGGCTTGGGAGTGGGACGACAAGTGCGAACGTGCCTTTGACATACTGAAGAAGGCTGTGACCGAGGAACCAGTGTTGGCACTGCCGGATTGCACCAAGCCGTATGAGGTTCACACATATGCCTCTGACTTTGCCATAGGGGCGTGCTTATGAAAGAGGGGCATCCAATTGCTTACGAAAGTCTCAAGCTTAACGACACCGAGAGGCGCTATACATTGCAGGAGAAAGAGATAACTGCAGTGGTGCATTGCTTGCGAGTTTGGCGACACTACTTGCTCGGGGCAAAGTTCGTGGTGCGCACGGAAAATATGGCGATAATTTACTTCCAAACACAGAAGAAACTTAGCCCTAAGCAAGCGAGATGGCAAGACTTCTTGGCCGAGTTCGACTATGTGATGGAGCACAAATCGGGCAAGGCCAACTTTGTGGCGGATGCGCTAAGCCGAAAGGCAGAATTGGCGGAAATGTCAAGAGTCCAGGTGGAGCTCTTGGATCTTATCAAGGAAGGCACGGCGCATGATCCTTTAGCCAAGCAACTTGTGCAGATGGCCAAAGAAGGAAAAACCAAACAATTTTGGGTAGAAGGTGACTTGTTGCGCACCAAGGGACAACGGATTTATGTTCCCAAATGGGAGAGGTTGCGCAGGAGTATCATTAAGGAGTGTCAAGACACTCGATGGGCGGGTCATCCAAGACAAAAGCGCACTCAGGCGTTGGTAGAGGCTAACTACTATTGGCCTCGCATGCGGGACGACATTGAGTTATACGTCAAGACTTGTCTTGTGTGCCAACAGGACAAGGTGGAGCAACGGGCACCCGCAGGACTTTTGGAGCCTTTACCCATACCTCAACGTCCATGGGAGAGTGTTAGCATGGAATTTATCTCCGCTTTGCCCACATCCGACGGCAAAGGCAGTATCATGGTCGTGGTGGATCGGTTCTCAAAATATGCTTCCTTCATGGCTGCTATGAAGGGCTGCACAGCACCAGAAGCGGCTCAGCTATTTTTCCAAGGTGTGGTAAAGTATTGGGGCTTGCCTCAAGTTATCATCAGTGATCGAGACCCCCATTTCACGGGTAAGTTTTGGACGGAGTTATTTTACTTGGTGGGGTCTGATCTACACTTTTCCACTAGCTTCCATCCACAAACCGATGGACAAACGGAGCTGGCAAACACACTTTTCGAGACATATTTGAGGCACTATGTGAGTGCCAACCAACGAGATTGGGACAAGTTGCTTGATGTTGCCCAATTCTCTTACAATTTTCAACGGAGTGAGGCTACTGGCAAGAGCACATTCGAGCTTGCAACCGGACAGAAACCCTTGACACCGCACGGACTTGTCAACAAGTATACGGGGAAGTGTCCAGTAGCGTTCAAGACGGCAAAAACTTGGCACGAGCAAACGGACGTAGCTCGGGCATATCTTGACAAGGCCTCCAAGAAAATGAAGAAGTGGGCTGACAAGAAGAAGAGGCACTTGGAATTCAACGTGGGAGACTTGGTCATGCTTAAACTCAACGCCGAGCAACAAAAGAGGCTACGCAGGTTGCACAAGGGGCTAATTCGGTGCTACGAGGGACCACTCCCCATCCTTGCCAAGGTGGGCAAGGCTTCTTATCGGGTGGAGCTGCCACCCAAACTCAAGTTACATCCTATATTCCATGTGAGTTGTCTTAAACCATACCACGCAGACATGGAAGACTCATCACGGAACGAATCACATCGGGCAACCAGCCATTACAACATCGTTTGACAAGGAAGGTGAAAGCATCATGGCTGACCGGGTGATTCGGGGACTGTTCAGGGAACCTTTGCATAAGTACCTTATCAAGTGGAAGGGGCTACCGGAAAGCGAGGCAAGTTGGGAGCCAAAGGAATCCCTTTGGGAATTTGAAAATCAAATCCGGGCATTCCACGTAGAGTCGACGAGGGCGTCGACGCAATAAGTGGGGGAGGTTGTCACGCTCCGCCATTTTTTTAAGAAGTTATGCCATGCGGGCGATGACTGGGTGACACGAAGGCGATGATTTGGAGCACGGATGGCATCCTTTCTCTAGCCAAGTCTAGATCATATCAATGGAAGACTCTAGACCCCTCTAGTCCCATCTTGTATATTATGGATATTTGTAGAGATTTGTAGAACTTTCTAGTCTTTTGATCTTAGTCATTGATTCAAATAGATCTTAGCCGTTAGTTAGGGAGTCTAGCAACTATAAATAGGCTATCATTTGTCATTTGCCATCATAGAAGACATAGAAGAAAACATTGAAGCAATCCAACACTTGTGTACAAAGCTCTCTTACTTATACAAAGCTTTCTTGCAAGCTTCTTTTCTTAGCTTCTCTTAGCTTTGTTGTGGCATTAGTTCGGGGAAAGGCTGACTTAGCTCATCGCAGGGGTGAATTGTGACTAACGCCTCATGGAAGATAGCTAGGGAGTTATCCGATCCGTGACAGCATGCTCTGCATTACCTGCTATCTCTATTGGTTGTTGTTGAACTACGGTGTCCAACTCTCTTTCTATTCTGGTTCTAGTTTCGACCTCCCTCCTCAATATGTGAAGTGTTCGTTTAATTACAGGATCAAGAGGAAGGGGATTGTTTGAGCTTCTACTCCTCCGCATTCAAGAGAATAGCTTGTGTTAAAACAAACAAGATAAACTGAAAATTAAAACTTGAAAAAATAACTAATAAAAGCTTAGTCAGCAAAGTACCTAATTTTTAAGTCCCCGGCAACGGCGCCAAAAACTTATCGCTCCCAAATGCACACGCAAGTATACATGGTCATACAAGTAATAAAATGATAAGTCGAGTGTCGAACCCATAGAGACTTATATAAACTACTCAATAACTCACAAATATCGTTATTCCGTCAAGCTAAATTCGAGTTCAAGAGTTTAACTACAATTTAAGTAATAACTAAATTATCAAGCAGTAGAACAATTATTATGTATTCAATAGAGATAAATATTCCAAGGTTATGGTCGACTCACCAATCCTATTGTGTTCTAGTTAACTCTTCTTCTCATACAATTCGCTCATGGTTGCTAATTAATCGATAATTGATCTCATAACCTTCTCCCGAAGTACTACTCGCCTATTCAAAATAGATTAATGCCTATATTCTTATGGAATCAATCTATTAAGAACACATTAAGATTACAATATTTAATTAAGCACGGTGACTAGGTATAACCACAAATTCCCCCCCCCCCCCCCCAAGGATTAAGATCATGATGTCTTCAATTCTTCTCTAATCTAAACATGAGTTTCCCAAGCATAGCATAGATAGTAAATAGAACCTAACTGTTGGCCAGGCAATTAGGGAATTAATAACATAATTGAAGAAACAACCATATATTAATAATTTTAATCGAGGTTATGTCAATGTTAAACAACAATATTCATGGATAAATCACAACCCCAGAACTATGGGGGGTTTTAGCCACTCATAGTATTAGCAAACAATTGCATAAGATTTGAATAATTGAAAATACTAGAAAAGATGAAGATTTCTGAGATATTCTTGCTCCTGGATATTTCTTGAATGTATTTTTCCTCCAAAGTGGCGTCTCCTCCCTCAAATGTGTTTAGTCTTGTTTTCTTCAAAGTTTAGTCTCCTCCTTCAAAAATATGTTTAGTCTTGCTTTTATACATGTTGGCTAGGTTTAGGGCCGAAATAATCTTGTCTCGGGCGAAACTAGAGAAAATTCATGTCATTGGCGCCCTGGCTAGCTCTAGGCGCCCTCCACGGCGCTCCAAAATTTTAGCTTCTATTTTTGGCGCCACATGTAGGGTTGGGCGCCACCTGTGGCGCTAAAAATATGCCCTTTCCCTATTTTCGCTCATTTTGGCTCTAATTTCGCACATATCATCTCCGATTGCTCCCGGATTGTTCCTACACATAAAAATACATCAAATTAACATAAATCAATATATTTCACATCCTAAATCCATAAAAAAAAGTAAAATATGAGACGATATACATACAAATATGTATATGCTTTACGCTAAACATCAGTACAACTTTTGATTCATTACGTTTTAACCAATTTGAAGGTGTGTATTTGGGTTCTTTTCACGCACTTGTAGCGTAAATTTTCAGATTTATTTTCCTTTCAAGATAATTAAAGAAGAAACAGAAGTAGAATATTAAAGAATTCCTAATTCATATTTGGACATCTAATTGGTTGGATATTGTGTATTATCTCCCCTTCTTCATATGTGTCGTCCAATTTAGATAGTGTGTAATGACTGCGCCAAAACCTTCTAGTAAATTTATTTGATATGATTTATATGCTTAATTATAATGTTCGGGGAATAATAAGAAATTCTTGCAAGTGCAATTTCCCAGCTAACTAAAATTTTATAATATCTTTTTTTTTTCAGTATGATAAAATTAGCTCTACAAAGTGGTTATGGACATATGATAAATGGATCTAGACCCTTTTTTTCCAACTTGAGATTATATAAATATTCTCTAGAAGCAGCCAAAGTTTTGAAAATATCACTTGCATTAACAAAAAAAATATTTTGCAGACACATGATGAAAATTAAATATTAATTCTAGTACTTGAGCTATTTTACTTTAGTTTATTAACTTAATTTTTTTTTTAACTAAATAGAGATAAATGAGCGTAAAATTTATGAGAATAACAGATCATGTATTTATTGCCTTTGACAGAGCGTGTTAAAAGAAAATTTCACATATGTGTTAGTAACTAGATTGCCTAGGTTTAGTGTGTTAATTGTTGGAAAAGAAAAGTGATCAGTCATTTTCTAAACAACCTCAACTCAATGCACTGGTTTTAAGATTACTTGAATGGATTAGTTGTTTAACACAATCTTTAAACCCTCTGTATCCAAAAAGTCATGCATAGTAACCTCTCAACTACTTCCCCCCCCCCCCCCCCAACCCCAAGAAAAAGAAAGTGAAAAACTGCTGATTTCGTTTATAATAATGTGGCTTAAACGTGGAAATTCCCCTCTTGTTCTGCATTTAATATGGAATTTGTAATACTATGCCAATTCTCATAGTAAGACATGCTAAAAACAAAATTTTCAAAATAAGAAACAAAATAAAGCTACGTACATAAGCATGCAAAACATTGATAATTCTTGTCATGGATAATAAATTTTCTCTTTAATTTGTGCATCAACTTATGATTAAATTGCTTGGTTTAGTTTCAAACATTGAATATAAGTAATTTTCAACAGTAATGATAATACGGAGTATTATGAAAGAGAGAACTCCCTAAAGAGAATAAATTTCTTTGAAATTTTAGTATGTGAAGTGATAAAAATTCCAATGAGTCATATGTACATACAACATCGCAAATATTATCTGAATTGCAAGTAAAAATTAACGCTAAAGGGAGAAGTGGTCATGTGAGTATCATGTATTTGACAATTTGTATAAAAACACAAAAGAGTTTCGACATTTATTTCCCTTTCAAGGAACTCCCTCGAGTGACGGAGGGCTACCAAACTATAGGAAAATACAATTCGGATACACAAAATTTAAACTACATGAATATCAACCACAACAATTACAGCTATAAAGAGTTACACCCTCAAGTTCATAATAAATAATCAATTTACTTTTAGCATGCCTATTAAGGGGTTATTTTGTAAAAACAAATAGGATTCTTACTTGATTATATAATTAAACACTTATTTTGAACCAAAATAAAAAAATAAATTGGTCAGCTATTGTAAACCTGAGGAAGTACTAGTGGTCAAAATTCACGAGCACCAAGAGTTTATATCAAACTAATAGATGTATGATATATGTTTGCACATATACTTTTCTCACTTAACCATTTTAATTAGATATATATTATTTAATTTCAGTATTTCCTTTAGTTGCTTAACCATGATAAATTGATATATATTATTATAAACATTCGATGCAGCTCTATTTTTCAAGGTAGATTCAAACGTTTCACTTATTACCTCTCAAGATTTGTTCCCAAAATCTACATATATGGTTTAAAGAGTGAGAGTTATATATATATATATATATATATATATATATATATATAATAAAAAAAAATAATGAGAGCTAGAGTTATAACACAACGTGCTTTGGTGGTAATAACAAGTTTTGGGCACGTCTACCTTTTCTAATAAGGCAGTTGAACTGATTTAGTAGGTAAAATGTAGTTGGCTTTTATCAAAGGGTACAAGCCATTTTCCTTCTCTTCTCACTATTCTCCTTACCCTAATTAACACCATAAACTGTCCAACGCCTATCACCTACTTTCATCTATAAATTTCAAACTTAAGTTCTTTTCTAACATTCTTCCAAATCTTGATCTCATCACTTTTGTTTAATCAAATGCATTATTCTTCAACGTCCATAAACGCCAGCGAAGAACCGCCACCACCACCTCCGCCTCTTCCGCCGCCACCTATACTATCAAACGATCTATCTCCGGCCAACTTCTTCATGCAACCTAATACTTCTATGTTGAATAATCATTTGCCACTGCCTAATAACTCTCAAGTTGGTTGTGATAATATTGATTGGGCTGGGCTTTTTTCGAGTTCGACTAATGATGGTATTGATGCAGGATGTTTCATGCACCAAACTGCTTCTATTAGTAATAATACTGAGCCAACAACTATGCCAAACGTGTCGATAACTCCTAGGAATATTATGATGGAAGGCGAACAACAACATCAACAACAACAACAACACAGTGGATATTTTAGAGACAAAGGAAAATTTAGGAAGAGAAAATATGTACCACCTAGAATAGCATTTCATACGAGGAGCACTGAGGATATTCTTGATGATGGATTTAAGTGGAGAAAATACGGTCAGAAAGCTGTCAAGAATAGTTCTCATCCAAGGTAAGCATGTATTCATGCAAATTTATTATTACGTGCTAGCATCGTGATATATAATAACTAGTCACTATAAAAGTTGATATTTTTATGGAACTAAATTATATGATACGCTATAATATATATTCTCTATATATAATAATATTTTTATAATAGACAAAAAAACTTCGGAATAAATATGAATGTTATAGAGAGATTTGACTATAAACACAAAATGGTGATGAGCAAATAACTAGTATAATTATGATGAACCATCCGAAAATTGAAGATTGCAAAAAAAAAATGATATATACAACTAACCTGAACTAGTTTGGAAATTGAAGAATAACTAATAACGTGATAATAACTTATATTGAAGAATTAAGTCTTAACTAGGGTGAAAATTTCAAAGATATAAATGCAAACAAGAAAAAGATTAGATGAAATAGTAAACCCATCATGTATGTAAGTCTCTTTAGTTATATGTAAAATATTTTCTTACAAAATGCTTGTAGACTTTGTGTTTAATCTTTATAAACTATATGGCGGAGTATGTGAAATGAATCCGATGGTATATATCAGGGGCGGAGTCACATGTCCGATTGGGTGGTCAACTAATCATCCTTCGTTTAAAAATTACACTAAATATAAATCTAAAGTATTAAGTTTTATAGATATATGAAATATATTAAAGACTCTTTATCGGAGAACTTTTTCACTTATTTCAAGTTTAAATATTCTTGAAAAAATTTCTAGCTTAGCCATTGTTATATATAATAGAGGCAGAACGTCCAAACTTTGTAATTAACTTTTTAATATGGTAATTTAGAGATATTATAGGCCAAGAGTTTAATACTGCTATACTTTTACGAGGAAGTAAAATATGCTGGAGTTTTTTTTTCTTTTTATTAAAACATCTTTTTCTCTTGACGGATGAACTCATAAGAAGGGTCATATATGAGTCTGCAATTTTATGAAAATATAATTTCGCTTTGCAAATCTTTTTTTGATGTAAACGATGAATATGTTTTTTATGTCCGTTCATTATATCATGCAATTCTCTCCGTAAACCATTTAAGATCGAATTCAATTGCAACTCCTGCATCCTTTCATTTTGCATCGTTGTCCTAATTTTTAACTAGACCGTATATATATTAATAAATATTACTAGTATTACATAGAGTACGTTTGGCTTAGCTGATTTAGAGTATTTGATTAGCATTAAGTGTTGAAAAGCACTTTTAAGTGCTAAAACTGATTTAAAAATAAGCAGTTACGTATTTGGATAAAAGTGCTGAAATTAATAATAAGCAGCTGAAGAACTGGGTATACGAAGAGTTTTCTTTTAAAAAAAAAGTATTTTAGGGATAAAATAGTAAATATTTTCGTCAAAGCCAAAGTGTTTATAAGCTGAAATTTGATAAGTTGAGAGAGACCAACTTATGACTTTTGGATTATTTTTAGCTTATAAGAACTTAACTTATAAGCACTTTTAATTTTACCAAATGCATAAATAAGCTAAAAATACTTATAAGCTACTTTGACCGGCTTATAAACTTAGCCAAACACTCTCATAATAACTTGAGGTCATCTTATGAATCCATAAACTTTAAATCCCCGTATCCACCTATATGAATATCCTAAAATCATTTTATCACATTCGAGCAGTTTACTATATGTAGACTAACAATTTCTCTTATCTAGCCATGTTTGCATTGCTTTCTTATAGGAGCATAAGAGAATATCCGATGGTGGATCTAGAATACAATTTTGCATTTAATAATTTTTGCCTAGACCCTATATTTATATTAAAAATTATTATTATATAATTACTTAAGATTGTTATATGAATTCATAAGCTTCAAAATCCTGGATATGCTCATAAGAATATTATAAAATCATTTTATCACAATCGAGTAGTTTACTATATTAAACCAGGGGCGAAGCCACCTTTTGCTGACCATCCTTCGTCGAAATATTACAAAAAATTACAATGTGTATATAAGTAAATTAAAATATTAATATTAGATATATAAAATATATATTGAACACCTTTGTTCGATTTTTTTTTTACTTTTTCAAGTCTTAACATCTTTAGAAAAATTTCAGGCTTCGTCATTGATGTAGACTAACATTTTCTCTATAGCCATGTTTGAATTTTCTTTTTGTATGAGCATATGATCAGAATTAGGTTGTTCACCTTCTCAAGAAGAATGAGCATTATAAATTATCACAACTTTGTCCAAGTGCTATTCATATGATCATATGTATAATTAACTTACGTTAACAACAATGTTGGAAATAATTAATTGTCATACTTTGAATTCAACAGCATCTTTATATATAACATTATTTCCTTATAGTAAAAATATTTGCTACTCTATTTTTTTTCTTTTTTTGGTAACAGGAGTTACTATCGATGTACACATCACACATGCAATGTGAAAAAGCAAATTCAAAGACTTTCAAAGGATACAAGTATTGTGGTGACAACTTATGAAGGAATTCATAACCATCCTTGTGAAAAGCTGATGGAGACATTAAGTCCAATTTTAAAACAACTTCAGTTTTTTGCCAGATTTTAAATATGTATTAATTATACTAAATGGGATATTATCTAAATGTCTCAAATTGAAAAGTAACATAACATATTATCAATATGATATCAAGTCAGTGTACACTTCTGTATAGAAATGTAAATTACAATACCATACAGTATATGTTATGGACTTACTTGACTATATATATGTTCCTTTTACCGAGATTCTAATATTTTAGCTGACTTTTGGAATGGTAATTGTTGAGTTGTTCCACATCGGAGGGATTTGAGGTCATTGGTCTCCTTATATGGCTTGGGCAATCCTCACCTCATACGCTAGCTTTTGGGGTTGAGTTAGGCCCAAGGTCCATTCTTGTCATGGTATCAGAGCCAGACCTATCCCAATTATTGTTACTGATGTTGGTGTAAGATATATGGATTTATATCTAGATATATGGACTTATATCTATACACATATGAACAATACATGAATAATTATATGTTATGTGCTATCTTAAGGTTTGGCCTAATTATGTGGTCTTATGGACATTATGTTAAGGGGGCCAATGTATTGTCATACTAAAGTGTAGGACTAATGTGTAGATACCCAAAAGTGTAACCTTAGTTTATGATGGGCTAACTAAGGTTACATATGTAACTATGGTTACATGAATGCTTGTGACTCTTGGGTTTGTAACTCTTGCAAGACATTACTCAAGACATTACTCTTGTTGTAACTCTTGTCTCTTGGGTTGCATATTCTAGAGTTACAAAGTGGGGTTATGGTTCTCATTCTTTAACAAGACAAGTTCTTTCTCTACCCATTGAAGTAAGAACCATTTGTCCATTGTCTTGCAAATAGAGTGGAAAACCATAAGCCAAAACCTTGATCATTGTCATAATACTATTTTGTAAACCTTTCATATATTGTTGTTGTTGAGGATTCATTCTTGTGGTAATATACAAACCACAAGTCATTCTTGAAGAAATAATCAAGAGGTTCAAAAGCTCAAGGACAATCATCAAGAAGGAGGCTCAACTTTTCCACATATGGATTCAGGTTAGCTTCCGCTCATGTAGTGGTAAATCCGATTATTCAAATGAAGGTTGTTGTCTTTAGTAGGAATCATAATCATAACAGTTGGGCCCCCATTTATGTTGTCCACGCTCCAGAGATCTGGGCGTGATGGGGGTGTTGAGTTGTCCCACATCGGAGGGATTTGAGGTCCTTGGTCTCCTTATATGGCTTGGGCAATCCTCACCTCATAAGCTAGCTTTTGGGGTTGAGTTAGGCCCAAGATCCATTCTTGTCAGTAATTTACCGAGATTCACATGTTACTTTGCGTAATTGAAATTTGACCTCGGAACTTTTGCATCACCATTTCATTGACCTTTCCCAATTCATCTAAGCTCCATCAGGCTCAGGTATAATTCCATTAGTACCTGTTGTTTGTTGGTGCTTCAGTTTTATATCTTATATCTTGCAGTTAGGGGTTGCAAATGGATGGTCGAGTCGGATATGTACGTGTTAAAATGGGTAACGCAAAAAGCAAATAAATTATTCGATCATACTCATATTTAATACAGATAAAAAATAAGTTAATCGGCGGATAATATGGATATTCATATTATTCATGACTTCTTATATATGGTCACTTTTGGGAGAATCCTTAGTCTCCCAAACTTGAGGAACTCCTAATTTGAGGCTTTGAAAATATAAAAGTTAAACTCATTATTTATCCACTGCTTATCCATTTTCTAAGTAGATAGTGTGGTTCTTATCCATATGTAACCAATTTTTAAAAAGTTCATTATTCAATTTATTTTTTAATGGATAACTGTTTTCTTTTAATCATTTTTACACCACTACTTGCAGTTTTTACTGTTTTCCTTTCATATGGCTTCTCCTCCACTATATTTCTTTTTTAAAACTATTGTGATTATTTTTTTTGTTGAGCGGAAGGTTTATGTATAATAGCCTCTTTATCTTTACATGATAGGGGTAAGGTCTGCGTACATGTTACCTTTCTTAGACCCTACTTGCAGGGGCGGCTCAACATTGTTGGTGGCTTAAAGCAAAATTTTGATGAGAGGCCATTAAGTTTATTTTTATTTTTATTTTTTAAATATATATATTTGAAATTTATTTTTCCAACTTTTTTAGGTGCAAAATTGTTAATAATTTTCTTATAATTGAGTTATTCTAATAATTCATTTTCAACTGATAATATCGCTAGTCCGATCCATTTAGCTTCTCGTAAGACATTGTTGATCCTATACAAGATTTTATCAATTTTAATTTGAAAAAACTTCTTTCTTGGGATGCAACTGTTACAGTGATATTATTCTATAAAGAATAATTTGGGTAAAAAATAAGATCTTGTTATCTTATTAAGTATATTGACTAGAGTCTTATTTTCTATTTGTAATACTTCTTTTAACACTATATAATTTGAAAAATAAATCTAAGCTATCATGTCAAATTGACTAGTATGTTTTAATTGAGACTAAGTCAATATTTTTTAAAAATTTTATTGTTTAGTAATCTCAATTTTTATCTACTAAATAAATAAGTAAAGATATTTTCATACGTTTCGACTTATTCAAATATCAACAATCAACATCATTAACAAACTAAAATTTTCTCATTTTTTTGTATTGAATAATTATAGTTTTTAACCTTAAAGTAAACAATATTGTATAAAAGATTAATAAAATTACAACCAATGGAAAATGGGACCCCCAAAATTTGGGGGCCTAAATTCGCCGGCGTTACCTACTTGTGAAATTGGACTGTGTATGTTATTGTTGCAATCAGGTTGAAGAAGAACCAATTTGTTCTAAAAACATTTTTTTGGGGGTTGGGGGGGGGGGGGGGGGGAGATTTAACCAATGACAACTCGAACTTAAATTCTTGAATTTTAATTATACTGCAAATGAAAGAAAAGGGAGATTTAACCAATCACTTCGGATTGAAGATTTGAAGTTTTTTTAAGATCCGCTCTACCACAATTCTCTACGAGGAGTCTTTAGATAGCACATCTACATAATGTTAAACCTCGGATAACCGAACTAGGTCTCCATGTTTGTAGATCTCATTTTATTTCGTGTAGAGGTGCTGGAAAGGAAAGCTCACCCAACACCGATGAAGATCAATCAGTGAAAATATACAAAAACTATGACTTCAGAGCTATTGATATACATTTGTACCAACTGTACTACTAAGCAGGTAAGTACTTCAACATATACGAACTCAATTACTTGTATGAGACACGAATGTACAATATAATCGCCCCGCTCCCCTCAAGAACCCAAACAGAAGATGGAAGTGCGGGGCGAAGGAAGGACAAACTTGTCTCTGATAGGAAATCGACATGTATATCCGTAGAGGTTATGATTACCATTGAATCTGACCAAAAGTTGGTGCTGCTTCTCGATGCAAACTGATGCACACATCTGACTGTTCTGGCTTCTTTGAACAGTATTTCCTCTCAGCGTAAATGCTGTTCAAAAGGTTTGAAACTGCGGTAGAGATGTTGGTGAGACATCAACTCAAGAGCTAGGCATATTGAGCAGCTCCACTTAACAACCAATGTGAACTACAGTAAAAATAAACCTCTACCATTGAAAGCCAAAACTACAATAGAAAATTTAAGACTTGGAATTTTAGTAAGGTGGCACAGGGCTGTCATAGCTGGAAAGTGCCCAAATCACGGCCGTGTTGGGTGAGTTTTATTTTTCTTTGACCAACCCATTCTATTCTGTAAGAAAGATCAATATTATGAAGCAGTTGTTTAAATCTGTCCAGTTCATTCGACGCACTGGCGTTCTCCTGCATGAAAGATAATCAAGAAATAAGACAGGACAATGTAGTAGCATATATTTTTTGGAATATGACAAAACCAAAGTTGTCTTGCACAAATCATCTTTGGAGTCGTAAGAATCTGTGCAAAACAACGCTTATTCAATCTAAGAACATCTGGTTATAAGAACTGTCTCAGGAGTGCATACCTTTGGATTAGCTTCTCCATCTTTACCGAATTCACTTGCCATTATGCTTGATCTATTAGCATTAGGCGAGAATCCCTCCCAAGGTGGGACAAAAATCAGTTTGGTGCACTGG
The DNA here is from genome assembly GCA_034376525.1 of Nicotiana benthamiana. Lineage (NCBI taxonomy): Eukaryota > Viridiplantae > Streptophyta > Magnoliopsida > Solanales > Solanaceae > Nicotiana > Nicotiana benthamiana. The sequence goes on from CM067339.1 coordinate 177,498,835, forward strand.
ACATGAACTAGATTCTTGCTCAGTTTCTCCCACCACACAGATCCCGACGAGTAGGACCACCATCTTATCATCATCCCAGTCTCAGAAAAAGCAACTACCCCCTACAAGTAAAACAACATTGTATAAAACTTGTGGATGCAATCTTTCAAAGGTGGTATCATTGTGCACAATCAAGTGGCTAATAAACATACAATGCAAAACGCCTAACATTATACATTTGTTCTGTTTACAGTCCTTCTAATAACTTTAAACTCTACATTGACTCTTTTGTAGGATCAGGAGAGGAGGGCAACAAGTTAATGAAACAATGAAAATGTCTCTATCTCTAACAAAAGAAAAAAAATCTCTTGTAGTGACTCGGATGCAGCAGTTCTATTATTAAGGACTGGAACTCCTAATTGGCCTTTTGCTAAAGGTACAAAGTACAAAACCCACTCATGCAACAAAACTTGCACAATAACATTGGCAACTTTGCAATGATGAACTTAAAGAGGAAGATCATATGAAAGAGTTCATCAGGTATTATACCTCTCCATCCGGTGAAAAGCTAAGTGCTGATATTGCAGTAGTCACAGTCATTCCTGAAGCTCCTCCAAGCAAACTGGGAATCCTGGAGGTCCACTTGCATCTAAGACTTTTATTTTTGTGATGCTGCATTAGGGTTTAAAACAGAATCAATATTACAAGCAATTAGATGAATAATAGATCTCAAATTACCAAGGTGCTCTCAATCATCAAAAACAGGGCCCCAAAACCTGGATCCTGACAAGGCCAGGAGTGGAGAAAGAACAGATTTACTTTGGGTCATGTTAAAGTCTTTTTTCTTATAACCGAGAAATCGCTGATGGCCAGTGGCGCATAGGTGAAACTTGGTGGATGTTGGCCCCGCCCCTTTACCCTTCTCCAAGTAACTATCAGGCTTTTCTCTGCGGCAGGGTTTGAACCTGTGACATGAGCGTAACCGACAACTCACGCACTTTGTTAGAGAGAAACCAAGGGAAAGCCTTGAATTGGGATTGCACAGAGCAAAGGCCTTGAACTTTTTAAAGAGAACTTTGAAAGCCAAAGGAGAAAGTAACAATTACAAAAAGACATGGATTAATTACAAAGTTATAGCTACTTATCTCAAAAAAGGAAGGTTTACAAAGCTACAGTTCATGAGAATAGAAAACTCTAAAATCGAGTATAGTATGCTTAATAATGACAACCAAAAGAAGAAATATAAATTACAAAAACAGTCCTAAAACAAAAAAAAATCTAAATGATGAAAAGTTACCCCAAACAAGCAAGAGCTATCAAACAACCCTAACAGTAAAGGGCAGTTACCAGACTGCTTTTCTTTCTCCTTTTTCTGTTTTTGGACAAGTGAGTGTCACCGAACTACAAAGTAGTTATAACCATATTATTTTCTTCATCGACCCTCTTTTCCTATATCTGTTCTTCCCTTTACAGATTCATATCATTCTCTTAGGAGCAACAGTTGGCAGAAAGACTATTTCCTCTTTTCTTTTTTATGATGAAAGACTATTTTGCATTTCCTCTTATGAATAATCAAAAAGGATGTAGGCATGGTAGCCAAAAAAATTGATTCTGCAGGTTCTTTACTGCATGAATTCTCAGTTGCATGACGAACACAAACAAATAATAATCACAATAATAAGGTCCAATGGAGCAGAATGAAACCTGTAATAATTAGCCTTATTATTATATAGCATAAGCAGTTAAAATTGGTGCTTAATCAAGTTTCTAGTTCTGCGTTCCAGCATGTTTGTTACTAAAGATCACTAGAATAAAGAGGGAACGAAGCTGTTCATATGGCTGCCAGAATATTAAGTTGTATTGGTCACTAACCTTTGCATGTCATATACCCAGATGCTTGCATTGTTAATCTCTCCAATCACATCTCCAACAGCTAATCGTGTCAATGGATCATTTAGTGCCACCATAGGGAATATGCGTGCAATTTCCTTCAATGCCACCATTGAATTTTGCAAGCAAGTTCTTCGCATGACTAAGTTACCAGGATCCATTGTCTGTAAAATGAAAGTGACCACCTGCAGATCTATCTAGGTGTTAGACATGCTAAATCTGAGAAATGCTTCAGTGCTAGAAGCACTGTTCTCTTATTACGTGGTAAAATTCACTAAACAGAAAAAGGGAAAAGAAAAAAAAACATATGTCTGCAACCCATTTTTTATTTACTACTTCGTGTGCGCACATAGCTAAGTCGTCAAGAATCTCAGTTAACAAGTTTTAATAACTGCAGATTTTGGGGCCTATCAAGTATCATATGGGGACAAGGGTGTGCATTAGATAAGCAGATATTGATATTAGCATACAGTGGAAAGTGAAAATTCTCACAATATAACGTAAAAGCGCAATAAAAGCACCACATTGTACGATGCTACATCAGTAACAACTAACATAAACTAATACCTCAAGTTAGTACTTTATCTCAAAATCCACTCAGTTTAGCAATCAAGAAGTAGCTGAACAAACCTGATCAAGATATTGAACTAAGTTTCTTGGAGAACCACGCGCAACCCTAACTATAGTCATGAGGGATACCACATGAACAGGCGAATCAGAGGCAGTTGACCAGATCTGGCTTTCTATGACATTCAGAAAGGCCAATACATCAGCCATTGCTAAACTTGGAAGAAGAATTCCAACCAAAGTATCACGAATCATAACAGATGTAGATGGATTCTTGGAAGGTGTATTAGCGGATGAACCAGTGACACACTCAATTTGGAAGAATATGTCCCCGATCAGGCGCGGTATTTCAGAACCAACGCTTGCCTTCCATGTGCTATCCATCCCTTCTGCCAGAATTTCTGCAGCAGTAGAGCTATATTTCTCATTCATCGCCATAACCAACTTCACCAATGGATTAACAGCCAAGACAACAAGATTTGGTTTCACAAGGCTAGGATACCAAACAGCCAATGCAGCAGCAACAATGATATGGGATGTCATTGCATCTTGGCTCGTTCCACCAACACAAGAAATCCAATCTTGAATTTCAAATGATTCTAGCCATGATCTTATTTCAGATTGTTCATCCTCAGAGTTCCCTTTGGTGACAATTTGACTGTCATCCTTCAAGCAGTTGGTGGGTTCTTCTGTGGAGACTGCATCATGGTTTCCACTTGGTGATACTCCATTTTCTTTATCTCTTGTATTATCCCGACGTAGTGGAGATGGTATAGCCCGTGAAGCAGCACAATGAAATAAGGATCGTGCTGCCATCTTAACATGCTCAGCCTCGTCTTGCCAAAAGCTCACCAAAAGCTTCAAAACAGAGATTTCAAACCAATAAGAAATAGCTTCACCAAGATCTATTAGTTAAAGACTACATCCTAAAGAATCAATGTATCAAACTGTTGCAACAAGTAGAGAAAATAACAACACCCCTGTGGCATGAGTTATAGCGACAATGTACTTGAGAAGTTCCCAGACTAGTCACCAAGGCACAAAAGCGATAACCTCAACCAGCCATGTAACCTAGGCAACAAGCGCAGGGAGAACTACCAGAGCTAGGCAGATAGATAGACTCCTTTCCTGCTGTTAAGGGAGAGCAAGAAAGAAAATCAAATGTTTGTTTTTTAACCAGCACCCTCTTTTGGGTATGCGGGTACTAAGAGTCCTCTCACTACACCAACAGACATCATCTTGCCGATATCAACAAAGAGGAAGAAACAATCAAATGGTTTTTTTTTGTGGGGGCTAACTAGTAGAGTTTTGGAGGGTTTAGCTATTAGTATGGTGTATCACATCCGACTCATAAAACCTTCTCGCAGCACTGCTTTACTGATGCATGGTAGCGTAGCACATGTAGGAGTACATACATTGTCGAAGGTGGAGTTGCTTACAACCAAAAAATATAATTTTGTGTCAGTCATCAGCCTTAAATAAAGAACCTTGCAATTGCAAACGCATAGCACAGACAAGCTTTCCATTATTCTTTCTTTCTATTACTTGGGCAAATTCAAAGGGACATGCCTCATAAATCAGGCAGACTTTCAGGTGGACTTCACTTATACTATAATTATGAGTTGCTCATAGAATTAACGAAAATCCAAATGGAGTATAAAAATGAGTGGTGCAGAAGAAAGAATTATAAAAAAGGAGTCTGACGACATCTCTTGCCTCTCATGGAAGGTATTCAGCTATCTGAACTACTTATTAGATAAGGACAGCAGAGTAGTTATGCACACACAAAAAAATAAAGAACCTACCATCAAGGTAATCATTCATCTTCACATGTACCTCAAGAAGGAAAAAGAATCTTGATTATATTTTGATTTTAAAAAAAGAATCTTGACTATATCCGCCTCCAAAATCGAGTTCATCAGGAATCTTGACCCGCCCCCTCCCCCAACCCCACCAAAAATGAAGGGAAAAAAAAGCGGTATTCAGATGATTTGTTACCTGAAGAAGGGGAGGCTTTATATCAGAAACTTTCTCAGCAAAGCTCCGCATGTAAAATGCTGACAAAGAACTAGAGAAGACAAATAACACAATGACAGGAGTGTTATAAGAGTTCGGAGGCAAATGAGGCTTCTAACAATGAAGTGCCAGATGACTCTACATCTATGTAATGCAGGCACAGACAGTAGATCGAGTTTGACATGGTGTTTTGTCTAAAACATGTTGCATAAACCCGGTAAGGACATAACAAATGGTAAGAAAAGTTGCAGATGTGAGTGTCTTTTACTTTTTCATGATGGGAGCAATGACATGTAGTGCCAGAAAGTATGCCACAGCAATATCATACCTGCTGGCTCCCTGAAAGGAATGTGACAAGCTAATCATATGTTGGGCAAGGGACACCATCGTTAGAGATCTCATTGCACAGTACTCTGATGATGATTTCCAAAGCTGTATGTCAATTTAATTTCTTAGAGGCAAAGAAGTGAGGAGAAATGCTCTTTTTCTTTCTCTTGGGGAGTGGCGAGGGAAATTGGTAAATGAGAAGAAATATCAAGCAAAAGCTAGGTAAACTCTAGTTAATCATCAGTGTACCTCCAGAGTTGACGTGTAATCAGGAAAAGTCAGAGTCAAGGACCCCCGATCCCCCAAGAGACCAGAAGCTACGAGAAGATTCTGTGGTCTTTTTAGCTTCATTTCAGTGACTAGCAATTTATCGAGTTCAGGGTCCACATTCCACACGTGCAAAATAGACAAGCTAAACTGAAGCAGGCATTGTTCAAGCAAGAACATCCATTCAGGACCTCTTGCAGCTTCATTGGAGGTACCAGCAAATTCATCATTGATTCTCTCATCACTGGAACTAGGGACTCCATTTTCCTGATCCCTGAAATCACTCCTCTTAACGGGAGACTCAACCCTTATTTCTTTCACTTGGTTTTTACCAGGATTGAAACTCTCTGCTCTATAATACTCATGTGTCTGACATAGAGACATCAAGGACGTGAGATCAAAAGACAGAGCGGCAACTCCAGGAAAAGGACAAGAGCCTTTAACAGGCTGTTTTCTGCTTTGCAAGGCAAACAATGCAGATTTATTAGATCCCGTAGTACTTCCAGACACGCTTGTACTAACAGATATATTAGATAAAGAAGTACCCTTTCCCAGAGTTTGTGAATGAGATGGTGGATACTTGGTTTCTTCACTAATAGGAAAAAGCAATGAGGAAGCCGAAGTATTTCCACTTATACTACTGCCATGAGGGAGATCTCTGTCAATTCCTATGCAGAAATGTTCAAACATTGAGAGAGCAGCAGCTCCACGAAGGACCCGCTCACGAGCACCTGATTTTACATCCCAAATGAACAAAACATCTGGATCAGATGTTCCTGTTTGGTTTGGACACAGACATGCTACGTATCCTCTTCTACTATCCCACACAACTTTTGCGGGATAATATGGGTGGCCAGGGAACATTCGCTCTACATGCATGGTATCAAGTGAAGAAAGGGAAACACATGAGTCTTCCCCAACAGAGAGGAAGCAATTACTCCATGGACATTCTGTTTGAGATGGCGGAAGAATTATTTGGCGAACTGGAGCACCATGTTGGTGCATTACAATCATGGGACTGCTAGAGTCAAGATCCCATACACGGACAGTACAATCCATACTTCCTGACAGTAGAACATAACTGTAGCTACCTCCTTGACATCTAATCAGCACTTGCTTTGCAGCCAAACACAGTACAGCGCCTGTATGCCCCAAGAAATAATGTTGAGTGGCATGTGCTTTTGAGTCGGGATATGGATTTTGACCATGACAATCTAATCCTTCAAAGAACATATCAAATCGAACAACTTTTATATCACCGTTATAGAACCCATATACAATAGCCAAAGGCACATATTCTTCAGAAATAACCATTGAAGAAGACACTAGATCTTTTCTTTCATAAGTTCCATTTTTAGTGATGTTTGATATCCTTTCATCAATAGCTTTAGAACAAGAACCAGCATCTTGGGAGGAAGTTATTTTGGCCTTCTCACCTGCTGTCTCTATGTCAACAGCCTGCCCAACAATCTCATTTTCAGATGCATACTGGTTATGAGTCCAATCATCAAATATTCTACCTTCACCTAAAAGTCTGCATTCTTGACAACTTATCTCATTTTTGTCCTGCAGCTTAGGCAGTACCCAACATGTCAGACGAGGTTTCCAAATCAATAATTCGTTGATAGGAAAAGAAATTGATTCAATGCGGAAAAGAAAGCTGTTCAGTTGCACAAAGGAGATAGATAAGCTCATGCCAGACTCCAGACAAATGCCAGGGATAGCTGCAAAAGGCTCATACTTGAAGATATTACCTGAGTAACATATCCTGTATACTATGGCCGCACCTTTACCATTCCATACAGCAAGTTTTTCAATTAATGTGGCATCTGAATCTTCAGAATCAAGCAGACCGTTATCATCTCCAACAAACATGCCACCAATGACATGCGACTTGCCTTCAATAGAGAGCAGATCATCTGAGAAAGATATCTCTCCCACGACACTTCCATCCTCTACTTGACTAAATATGCAGCATGTACCATATACAAAAGCTAAAATGGGCCCACGATTTGCAAAGGCCACCAGAAGTCCCCTATCATTTGACCATTTTACCCAATCCATTTTGCCTGCATCAAACAAGCTACTCTTGGAGGTCATGCTTTCTGTGCTTGAATCACACTCCTTCAATATTGGTATACACTGTGCCTTACCAAAAGAATCAACCATCATCACTGACTCCGTCAATACATCTCCAAAGGACGAAATTACAGCCACAGATTTCAAAGGCCCAATGGATAAGCTCCCATGAAAAACTGTTTGGACGATACCAAGGGTATACGTATCAACAATAACAACTGTGCACTTTACCGGTTTAGCATGTTGTGGGTCTCTATCTGCTATTGTTTCACCCTTCTCAGTAGAAACAGGCGAGTGATGATTGGATAAATGAACATGATCAAAGGAACAACAAGCTATACATACATATCTACGATTTTCGGGAAATGGTCGAATTAGGTATGGCGTCCCCACCCAGGGAGGCATTTTCCTTCTACGTCTGCATTGTCCACTGGCTCAGCTCCAAATGCACAACACACCATCAGTGCATGCACTTAATAATGCACCACAGTTAGATGAGTTAGAAGTTGATACCACATTATTTGAATCGTCTAATTTCCCATCTCCCGGAACTGTAGTAGGAACACAAATCCCTAGATCGGCAATCGGAGCATCATGACCACAAAGCATGGCAACCGGTGTGATTTCCTGATCCAAAAAAGAAAGAAGAAAAAAAGAAGAGCTTATAAACTTAAACCATAACAAACACTACAACTAAGAAAAGATTATCACAATGATTTACTCCCACAATCCAAATTTGCTCATCTCTTTTCACTTACGAGCTCAATCAGATATTCCTTCATTTTCTTGAAAATAATGCAGATATAATGAGTTGCGAGAAACGTCCTATATCGTACAATGTTCAAAATAACAGCATAATAATCAAAAGATCTCTTGGTTTAGCTCAAGGAAGCAAACTGTTAGTTTAATTTCTTGTAATAAACAACAACAACAACAACAACAACAACAACAACTACCCAGTATAGTCCCACAAAGTGAGGTCTGGGGAGGGTAATATGTAGACGGGCCTTACCCCTACCCGAAAGGGCATAGAGGTTGTTTCCAATCGACCCTCGGCTCAGTGAAGGAAAGGAAAAACAAAAACAAAAATAAAAGAGCATTAGTAACTCCAGCAGAAATAGCGTAAATAATTATCTAAACATAAGAACCATAAATAAAATAGCATGCAATAATATCAGACAGTAACTACCATAAATAACTACCATAAGGGAGACACAATCCAATACACAAATCATCTATGGATAGCCCTGCCAAGCCTCACCCAACCCCGGAAAACTCTAGGAGCCCCTATCCTACAACCCTGATACTAGACCTCCAGACTTTCCTATCAAGGGCCCCTATCCTATAATTTCTTGTAATAAAATATAGATATTTAAGCAATTACTGGAGAAGTACTATAAGTTGCAATGTTCAGAAAGAATATGTTAAAATCACAAAGCTAAAATGGACCTACATTAATTCATTTTACAGAATAAAAATTAAGATATTCTAAAACTACCCAATCAAACAAGAGGGGTTGCTCTGATGGTAAGCAACTCCCACTTCCAACTGAGAGGTTGTGAGTTCGAGTCTTCCCTAGAGCAAGGTGGAAAGTTCTTGGAGGGAAGGATGCCGGGGATCTATATTTGGAAACAGCCTCTCTACCCAAGGTAGGGGTAAGGTCTGCGTACATACTACGCTCCCCAGACCCCACTAAGTGGAATTATAATGGGTTGTTGTTGTAAAACTGCCCAATCAAGGGCAGGTGTACAGTATAGGCTATGGGTACGGCCAGTGTATAGATGTTAAGAAATCTACTAAATATGTATAAACATTAAATTTCGAACCCAGTAAGTCAAATGGTCAGTAGTTCAGTGGCATCCGAACCAATAAAGGTATTGTAAGTTGCAATGTTCATAAAGAATATGCTAAAAAATTCTCAATCAAGGATCTCTTCTTTTAACTTACGGAAGGAAAATGCCACATCTATATTGAGATTGAAGCGCGCAAGTGGTAATTAGCAACAGATGTAGCGTAGAGAATATCACAAGCTAAAGAACAAATACTGCTTCGCAATAGAACAAAAATGTGATTTCAGTCAATAAAGAATAAAGAAGATCGTAATTAGCTACGTCCTAATTGAGCTGAAATATGAGCAATAAATTTAAAAAATGCTAGATTTGAGGCATTGGCTACAGTTGGGCATAACTGAGAATTTAAAGGAGGCGAAAATGATTTTTACCTGATTGGAGGTTGAGGAGGAAGAGGAGAGATTCCACCAGATAATGGAGCCATCGGAACCGCCGGTGTAGAGAGTGGGAGGATTGTTCAGTGCCGCGACGGCGGTGACTTTGTGAACCGGCGGTGAGCCGGACCATATACACGCTATGGATTTACACTTCATCGACTGAATGTTCTGTAATTGAGGTTACCTAATGTTTTAATTAGATTTTGGGTTTTTCACAGAAAATTCGAGCGTATGATACCGACTGTAATTGTAATTAAATTAACAAAGAATATCACCCTTGTTATGAAATCTCAATGTCTATAATTAGAAGATTATATAGTTCTATTCTTGGTAGATGAATTATCCCCTCCCTATAAATAAAGGGGTCTTCTATACCATTGTAACACATCCCAAACAATTTCTAAGTATCAATAAGAAAAACTCTCTCTACTCTTCTCTCTATTTGCTCTTGTTCTTGAGTTATTGTTCTTGTCTTTTATATTATTTCATAACACGTTATCAGCACGAGACTCTACCGTCTCAAGAACCATTCTCGAGAAATCTGAGGTATTTCCCTCTTCCTAATTTAATTTTCGATTGTCTTAACTTTTGTTTGTGCAAGGTTTTGCTTCAAAGAAAGAATGAAGAAAGAAGGAAAAGAAACGAAAAAAAAAGGGAGGAAAAGAAACGAAAAACAAAGAGAAAAGGAAGAAAACATTGAAAATAGAATTGGTATACCTTAAAGGTAAGTATTTTATTTTTCTCTTTCAAATTCTTGAAATTCTATAATTTGATTTTATATACAAACATAGACAACAAAGTTTGATTATAACTCTAAAGGAGTTTGTAAGAAATTATAACCACACGAAGTGGTAAAATCTCTATGTCCTGCCATGATTAAATTCATGTATGATTGTGGGCAAATAATTGAAAATCCGTCCCATTGAATTTGCTCCATTCCCTTTAGAGAATGTGGAAGCAGTATATGATAAGTCTGAAAGAAGACTAAAATATTACCATGAAGGTATCAATGAATATGGACGTGGCAAAGAATTCCGTCCAATTGAATTAGCTCCATTCCCTTTAGAGAATGTGGTAGCAGCATGTGGTAAGTCTGAAAGAAGACAAAATTATTACCATGGACGTGGCAATAGACGAAATTATAATCGTCATTATTGTTATAATGAGAATAATAAAGATTCTCAAAATAACCTTTCACTTTATGAAAGTAATATTTGACATGAGATTGTGTAAAGCACATGATTTTGATCCATTCCCTGAAGTGAATGTGATAATTGTAATAGAGCCCGTAAGTATGAACACGCTCTTGATGTAATTTTGGTTTATGTCTGACATTATAAAAGGAAAGTTCGTTGCCCTTGAAATTTCGGGCAAGAACTATATGATATGGGTGTTGGATACTTAAATCCATTTTGGATACTATGGGTCTTGGAGACGCCATTAAAGACAGAAATAATGCATCCACCCAAAACTATGCTAAGGCCTTGATTTTCTTGCGCCATCACCTTGATGAAGGTTTGAAACTATGCTAAGGCCTTGATTTTCTTGCGCCATCACCTTGATGAAGGTTTGAAACTATGCTAAGGCCTTGATTTTCTTGCGCCATCACCTTGATGAAGGTTTGAAGATTGAATATCTCACCGTCAAAGATCCACCTATCTTGTGGAATGGCTTAAAGAAGAGATATGACAACCTGAAGTTGGTCACTCTGCCACAAGCACGATACGATAAGAACCCAAAAGCAAATAGTTTATAAACTATATATTATCGTTGTGGTGAAAACGGGCACTGGTCAAAGGCTTGCCGTATACCATGACTTTTGGTTGACCTTTATCAAGCATCTCGAAAGAGTAAACGCCCTGAAACGAATTTTGTCTCTGACGACAACTTTGACATCACCCACTTGGATGTGGCAGACTTCTTTGAGCAACCCGAGGGGTAGATAGACCACCTAATCGGTGATGGATCCGTGATGAAAGAAGATGGAGCTATTTGTTTTTATTTTACTTGTTTGTATTAGTGAATGAATAAACTAATAGCCATTAGTATTAGCTCGTATTAGTTAGTTCATGACATAATGTTAGTATTAGTTCTTTAGAATGTATCAATATGCTCAAATATCAATAATATTTTTACTTTCCAGTAGAGGTAATCGACTAACCTGAAAAACTAGTCGGTTATCTCATATTACGCATAAAAACTGCAAAACAATCGATTGTCCATGATCAACAATCGATTGTCTTTAAAAACAGTGATCTGGAATTTTACAAAAACAGTCAACAATCGATTGTCTATGTTTAACAATCGATTGTCTTAAAACAGTGAGGTCTGGAATTTTTCAAAAATAACCAACAATCGATTGTCTATGTCTAACAATCGATTGTCGTTAGACAGTGTAATCTGGAATTTTTCAAAAATCATCCACAATCGATTGTCTATATCTAACAATCGATTGTCGTTAGACAGTGTTATCTGGAATTTTTCAAAAATCATCCACAATCGATTGTCTATATCTAACAATCGATTGTCGTTAGACAGTGTAATCTGGAATTTTTCAAAAATTATCAACAATCGATTGTCTATGTTTAACAATCGATTATCAATGCTCAACAATCGATTGTGTGTGTTTAACAATCGATTGTTTTATGAAAACGTTTAAACTGAAATTTTCAAACTGCATAGTAATCGATTATGGAAAACATATAATCGACTATCTGATCTTGTTAGTCAACTGTTAGCTGCAGATTTTGAAAATATTATGTGACACAAACGAATTGAACTTATTTATTCATATGTTCGTATATTTTCTTTTATATGTCAAACCATGGGAAGTAAATTGATTGAAGGCTCCGGAAGAGCAACTGTAACTCTGCCCAAAGACATGACGTTTATCTTAGAGAATGCAATATTCTCCTCCAAGTATAAGAAGAACTTGTTGAGTTTTAAAGATATCATTCAAAATGGATATCATATTGAGACAATAGATGAGAATAATCTTGAATTCTTCATGAAAACGAGGCTGCCCATTTCGGTTTGGGTTCACGCCATTTCGCATGCAGCAATGCTAGTTCGTCGGCTGCCCACTTTGGTTTGGGTTCATGCCATTTTGCATGCAGCATTTTAGTTTGTCGGCTGCCCACTTCGGTTTGGGGTCACGCCATTTTGCATGCAGCAATGCTAGTTCGTCTCTGACTGACGAATTGACACAAATATTCCCCGTTGCAATTGGTTTTGGGTCATGGACCCAATATATCCCATTTAAGAATCTTTGGATGCGCAGTATATGTGCCTGTAGCACCGCCATCCCGCACCAAAATGGGTCTGCAAAGAAGGTTAGGAATATATGTCGAGGTTGAATCGCCCTCCATTATTCGCTACCTCGAAACATTGACTGATGAGACACTTTTCCCGAAATTAGGGGGAGAAGTTGGTGAAACCAAACGGGAAATTTTGTGAAAAAATGCATCATTATCTCATCTTGATCCACACACCTCTATTTGTGAGAAAGAGGCACAAAAGATTATCCATTTGCAAAGAATAGCAAATCAAATGCCTGACGCATTTATAGATTTGAAAAGGATAACAAAATCACATATCCTCGAAGTGAATGTGACAAAATTTGATTCACGAATACATATTCATTATTGGAAGAATATGAACATGAAATTGGTATTAAATATACCTTACGCACCCCTAGATGGAGGTTTGAGATGATACCACACTCACCCCTAGAAGGAGGTTTGAGATGATATATGGCATGAATGATCGTTGGTCACGTACCTATTGTACGCCAAAGTATTTTGGAAATATGACTATTAAAGGACAACGATAATGCAAGAAACATATCTTGCATATAAGTTTGACATGACCATAATGGTATAACTTTCTCTTTAAGAAAGATATTCACCACATGGATGTTGATGAATCTGTGGTAGTACAAAATTAATTGAGAGCTCTAGAAGAGCCAATTATTACTATGTTGGAGAAACACAATTGAGTATTGTGCTGTAGTAAGTCTCAAAGAAACTTATTCAGTTTCCAAAGTACACGCGAAAGCGATTGATTATATTGAGACTATAAATAAAGGAAGGCTTTGATATCTCCTATTACTACAACTTGTAGCGGGGTAATTTGCATATGAAAAGCTACCCGCTTTGTTCTCCAGTTTGTACTGCACAAACGAAAGAATGCCACAATAAAGTGGATATCTATTGGTATAAAACCCATGTCATAATAAACCTGAAGTTTATTGATAAGTGCACATGTCATGGTTACCAATATTGATAATTTATTCAGTTGGCATTCGTGTTAGCCATCTCATTTTAAGTATGATGTGCAAATTCACATAGGTGAATATTAAAGAACTAGAAAGTTCTTTACGAATTCTCTTGTATCACTTGTTCTCATTAATGAACTGACCAACTAAAGAGTTCGGGTTGAAGCCCATAAATTCTGGAAATATCAAAGGCGAATATGGGCCCATTCACCTGCCATGTATACCACATATGATGCATCTATGAAATGGTTACATGCGCAATTGTTGTTGACCCGCAGCCTAGCCGGTGCTTGCGAGGTAAATTGCTCAGTAATCTAACTTCGAGCGTAATTTCCAGATTTTCTACTCAAGATAGTTCATCTTGATAAGTTGGTTTATATCAAAGTTGGTTTAGCAAGATAATTATTGAGTGCTTCCACTTAATAGCTAAACTGTTTCTTATGAGAACAAAGTTATATATATCAGTTTGATATACGTTGTATACGAGAGTATATTATATTCTCCCCTCACAAGTGGTTCAGGGTCAGGAACCAAATAATTTCATCTTATTATTAATGTGCCGTGTATATTGACATGATAATGCACGAAGATGATTTCCCAAAGTTGAGGAAACAAGTTAGCTTTACTAACATGAGGGGGAGACATGGTAAACGCTTGAGAAAATGTTACATGGGATGAATTATCATTTGTATATGTATATCCCCGAATATCATGATATGAACCTGAAGTTCATAAAAGGGATAATTCAATTGCAACATATTGCAAAGCATGCTATACGCATTTGCTGACCCAAAGAAAGTAACTAAATGGAAGAGATTCAATTCAAGAAGAATTGATTCCATATGAAAGACATGTAGTTTTGAACCTATAGTTCAAATGCTTGAAAGTATAAAGTCAAAGGTATGTATAGTCAGTTTTCGATATCTTATTTGTCTAGCATGACATGGAAAACTTGATATGCATCTAAAATCTATTATATGGCTTATATGACTTAACTTGAAAGATTTAAGTTGCTTGAAGCATATGCAATTCTTGGTCTTGAAGTACCACATCCTAAGTACAATTTGTGTACATATGAATCTTGCTATAAATATAAGCATGATGGCATTGAGAATGCATCGATGGAGATATTGAAGAGTTATTCCACGACATTATATGAAGATGTTCATATCTATCAAGAATGATGATTTCAAGGTGCGGAATATTTATTCAAGTCAATATGGTTGATTTATTTATGCGCGTTGCACTCTTTTTCCCTTACAAGGTTTTGTCTCACTGGGTTTTCCTTGCGAGGTTTTTAACGAGGCAACCAATAGGCGCATATTCAAACATGTGTACTCTTTTTCCTTTCTTTAATTTTTCCCATTGGGTTTTGGTTTTAAGGTTTTAACGAGGCACATTGTTGAATAGACATTCAAGGGGGAGTGTTATGAAATCTCCTATTTAAGGTGAATGTCTATAATTAGAGAGATTCTAGAGTTCTATTCTTGGTAGATGAATCATCCCCCTCCCTATAAATAAAGGGGTCTTCTACCATTGTAACACATCCCTAACAATCTCTAAGTATCAATAAGAAGAACTCTCTCTACTCTTCTCTCTATTTGCTCTTGTTCTTGAGTTATTGTTCTTGTCTTTTATATTATTTCATAACAACCCTCAAATTAACGGGAGAAATTAAAAATAACTAAATTTACATGTGATCATTCAAAATTAGGCACAATTTTAAAAGTAATTAAAATTTAATTACTTTTTATATAAAATAAATTTAAACAAAAATATCGTTCAAAATTTAAAAATATTCCAGTATAATATAATGAGTTTCAGTATACTTTGTTGCAACTCCGATATAATATATTGAAATTTCACTATGCTTTGCTGGAACTCCAGTATATACTCTATTATATTATAGTGGAGCCAGCAAAGTATATGGGTCCAGCATAATATGCTTGAAGTTCATACACAAGTGCACCAAACTCCAGTATATTTTGCTGAATCGGTCTCTGTTGCAGCCAATAGTGATTATTTTTCAAGAACTTAGCAAACGTCGACTATTTTTAAATGACTAATCCAATAACTGACTAACCCATACTATTTTAACCAAATTAACCTCAGAACTTTTTACAATGGTCAGCTAGTGTTCTAATAAAAAGAACTTTAATTATTAGCACATTTTGGTTGGGCATTGTTGGATAGTCCGGGGGCAAAATGTCTTAATTGGACTCATAGACGATTTTTAATTCAATTAATTCTTCTGTTGATCACACACACTGATTCATTTTCCTCCTCTTATTTCAAGGAAACAATTATGTTTTATGACTGTTCAGGAGTGAAATTAAAATTGAAGAATTTTGAGGTGATTGAGAGTTTGTTCAACCTTATATTTGTTTGATTGTAGTTTATATTTGTTTGACTGTAATTGAAATATTGAAATGTGCCCACAACCTGTTCGGAGATCGAACTGATTTATAAAGAGAAAAAAAATTGAACTAAAAGTTCTATCTAATTTAGAACGGAAAAGGATCAGAACTACCCCCAACGTATTGACGCCAGTTTAAAAATGCTCTCCGTTAACCTATTTTGAAAAAAAATGCCCCTACCGTTAAAATTCCGGCATATTTGTTCCCCTAAATCTAACAAGTCAGTTTAAAAAATACCCTCCGTTAACCTATTTTGAAAAAAATTCCCCTATCGTGTTAAATATAAGTACAGTCGTTGTTAGACTTAGGGGCATAAATATGCTAAATTTTAAACGGTAGGGTCATTTTTTTCAAAATAGGTTAACACAGGAGTCAATACGTTAGGGGCAGTTCTGACCTCTTTCCCAATTTAGAAATCCGAAATTCAATCCATAAGGGGTGATTGAATATGCCCAATTACGCTCAACCCACCCATGCATATTAGCACCTGCAAATATGGGGTAGTTAAACCTGGCCACGCGGCACTCACGCTCGGAGAGATTAGCTACTTTTTCCATTTTTTTTTTCTTTTATCAACAGACGAAATTACATTATATTAAAGCTGAGTGACAAGGAGCATCGGGCATGCTTTGCAGATTATTACAAAAAGAAGTATTGTCCTAACTATTAGAATGGTCCCTAGAAGGTGCTACCCTATTACAACCATTGTCATGTTCAATAAGACGAAAATATAATGTGTTTGCTGATGTAGACATTATTTTATTTCGTAAGTAAGTGATGCACCAACTCGTCCATCAGTTGCTGGTTCAAAGGTTGGTTGTTGGTGGAGAACAAGACTATGCTCAAATGAGATTTGTGTGACTCCATATTGTGAAAGTGCATATTCTGCTCCCTGTATGTGTGCGCATTACGCGAATTACCCGGTTGGCGTAGCAAGTACCTACATTCCATCAACAATAATGAGTAGTGCAAATTGTAATTGTTCAATATAAATATTACCTCTATGAAATCCACGTTGATTTCTAAATGGGATGAAGTGATAATGTCATGCTAATTGCAGTTCTTGTAGTAGTGCATATAATTCCATGTATATGGACTAGCTTGTGGGTCTAGCCCATAAATCCAAGCATCCAGCTACCTATATCGCTTCAAAAAAGTCCACCTATTCCATTTTTGGGGGTCTTCATTTAGACGATCCGTTAGTGTTTAGTTTAATAGCCCCATTTGTTGGTGGGCGCCATTTTACCTACATGGATGTGGTGATTATTTCTTGTGTTTTTTCTGGATAATATAGTAGTATTTAGTTGTTTGTGACATGTATTTTTTTTATGAATGTTCAGGGTGTGTGGTTGGTGTTTAAAGATAAACATGTTACGAAGGCTCCATATATACCATATTGTATATGGAACTAATAATCGTGGTGGTAGGTTGAGTGGTAGAATATAGGTTGTATGGACGAGTGATTGAATATTTTTATAGGGTAAGCATTTGATATATCCATATGGTTTATAGAATTTGTTACGCCCATATTCGTTGAACGTTTGGGCACTGGAAGAATAGATGATTGATAGTTCCATCACTTTTGTAGGCAGATTGTACAAAGGTTAGAAGTGATGATATATAATTTATAAAGAGGAGTGGCAGTGGGTAGCCACTGGTTTCAGCTGTGTCTTATAATAGTAGCCCTCCAAGGCATTTAACAAAGTAAATCTTAGGATAAAATTTCACATAAATATCATGCGTACATTATGTGAGGTCGTACGGCCCGGTCCAACATAAAAGAAATTGTGCACTACCAAAGGATCGAATGGCACGAACTATAGATACATCTATTTCTACCGAGGTAATTGGCTCGATCCAAAAATATCAATTATTATTAAGAAGGTGCATTCATAGTCAAATAAATTCATATAAGTTCTTAAGTAAGTGCATAAGTTCGTTTATATTTATTTTCAATCCCTAACTTGTCCTATGTGTTCTCATTAGTATGCTAGAATATAAGCATTTGCAAGTATGGAATGATACATGTCCTAAACTACCTGGACAATTAGCATAATAATAGCTACGCACGGACTCTCGTCACCATGTACATCTGTAGTCCCCACAGACAATCACATACATCTATTTGTTTCATTTAGGGGTTTATTTTCCTCTTAAGATGTTGGAAAGGAGACTCACCTCGCTCCAAAAGCTTATTTCCAATATCAAGAACGTGTTCAAACCCTCAATTTGGAGCCAAATGATAACTAATTAAACGGGGTAAGAACTAGTCAATACAAGCTCAGGAGTTCATATTCTAACTATTAAAGTAATTTCACAACCCTAAATAAAAGTTTCCTAAAATCCATCCCTGGGCCCACATGCCCGGATTCCGAAATTTTTTTAGGAACGTTGTTACCCATAACCTAGAGGTCAAGAATATATGATTTTAACTTTATTCAATAACAAATTTCATGCTTAAATCTTGTTTTTATTAAAACTCTAGGTTTCACTCTATTCACGTGATTTTTCACTAATCTTTATGTGTTCATCTACCCTAAACTCAAGTATTAAACTCACATTAAGTAGAAATAACTTATCTCACAATGCTAGGTTGAAATCACCTCTTGGAAGCTCCCAAATCACACAAACAATGAAGGAGATATGTTAAAAAAGGACACATTCCCGAATTAAATGAAGGCACCGCCTTCAGCTATTTCCGCACATGCGGTCTCGCTTCTGCGAGGGAACGTCCGCATATGCGGAGCTGGGCTAGAGGGGACCGCTTCCGCGATATGGGGCCGCTCCTATGGTTACGCTTCTGCGGAAAAGAAGCTGCATCTGCGGTTCCTAAGCTCCTCCCCCTTGGCCGCACCTGCAAGGGCTCGACCACTTCTGCGGTCTCGCACCTGCAGCTGACAAATCGCAGGTGCGGTTATGACAGTACCAAGAGCTTTAGCTCCTTCCAAATTTTTTCAACTTCACTCAAGCCTCGTTCGATTGACACTCGAGGCCCCCCGGGCCCCGCCTGAACGTACCAAGAAGTTTGAAATCATAAAAAGGATTCGCTCGAAACCCTCGAAATGCTCGAAACAACGCTTAATCCAAGAATTACCCCTAAAACTAATTGAATCAAACTTATGAACTTCAAGTTCTTCAATTTACTTCCAATGAAACGAAACACACTTATACTACTCGGATTGACACCAAATTTTACGTGCAAGTCTTAAATGGCAATACAGAACTATTCTTGGTCTCGAAAGTCCATTTGAACTTCGATAACACAAAAACCCTCTCCAAGCCAAATTTCAAGAACTTTAAAATTCTTAAAGAACCAACTTTTACTATTACGCGCCAAAACTCTCCCGGGTCATCCAAAACCTGATCCGGATATATGTTGAAGTACGAAATTATCATACGAACCTATCGGAATCGTCAAATCCTGATTTCGAGATCGTTTACTTAAAATATTGACCGAAGTCAAACTTGGCCTTTTAAGCCAACCTTAAGGAACCAAGTGTTTCGATTTCAACCTAAACTTTTCCAAATCCCGAACTAACCATCCCCGTAGGTCATAAATCAGTTAAAGTAAGTATGGTCAGTCTTATTAAGGCGAACGAAATTTTGGAAAGCAAAACGACCAATAGGGTCATTACAGTATCCCCAAGACCATATACAACATCGCATTTTCTCGGCAAAAGACAGATAATACACAATACATGTATGTTGAATTAAGTTAGGAGAACATTTGATCTAGCAACAACACCATACCCATGGCAAATCCAGAGTCGAATCCTGGCATTACAACCAATACAAAAACCTCTAATCCAAAAGTTACACCGTCTGTTACTGCTTTCTTCTTCCTTATCTCTGCTACAACATTTCTTGACTCAGCGTCCAACACTTTGCATGATCGGTTTGCATATGACCCTTCAATAATATAAGAATATCTCTTCTCAGATATCCCATGATAATAGACATGGGCAAGAACATTGATGCTACTGTGTAAAATCTTCATTTGTTTCTTTACAGAGAATATAGGCTTCTTTCTTGACGATGAAGACTTGCTACTACTACTGTTGTAATTATCATCCCCAACTTCTCCTTCATATATGAACCAATTGTTGTCTACTAGCCTTAGCTTCTGCAAGAAAAAGAAGAGAAATAAATTAAGTTCGAGTTTATAACCTGTGCTGACACTATAAAATTTCAGGTTAGATTGACCAGTAATAAAAAACATGTACCTTTTTCTATCAGGTCTTATACTTATATATTAACTTGAAAATATGATAACAACATATAATAATAAGTTAAATAACCTTCTGTGTCATTTAATTTACAGCAAAAAAAATCCTTCTTATTTGCATATTAACTGTTTATCCACTACAGCTAATATACTACTATAGTTCTAACGACGTTAAAACTCAAGCTAATCAATAGGTACTTAGAGTATAGTTGTATTTGTTATGCTTGTTAAAATGATTTTACTTAAGGTAAATTTCTTGTACGTCCGCCAGTTGAAAAAGAGTTAAACAGACTTCAAGCCCAACCAAGGGCGAATGTAGGCTTAGGCTACGGGATCTATTAATCATATAACTTTTGACATTGAATATACATTTGTATGTGAAAATTTTCTAGAATTTTAACAAATAGTATTATATTTGAATCAATACTTTTAATAATACATGAAGTGAGTGTTTGCTAAAAATCTTAAAAGATAAACTAATTAAATTTAAATTCTAAATTCGTCTCTGACTAAAGAACAAAAAAGTTTCTTTTACTAATTTGATATGTATGAAAATGTCAAATAAACCAAGTATTATTTACAGGTATAATAAAAACAAAAAAAACAATGCTTAGCATATAATGTAGCATATACTTATATTAATTAATGAGCTTAATGTAATACTACTCCATTATACTAGTACTATATAAAAAAAAAATTTATACTACGATTTTTGACAAAAGGGGTTGCTCTGATGGTAAGCAACCCCTACTTCCAACCGAGAGGTTGTGATTTCGAATCTTTCCAAGAGCAAGGTGGGAAGTTCTTGGAGGGAAGGATGCCGGGGGTCTATTTGGAAACAGTCTCTCTACCAAAGGGTAGGGGTAAAGTCTGCGTACACACTACCCTCCCCAGACCCTACTAAGTGGGATTATACTGGGTTGTTGTTGTTGAATAAGTAATTACCTTATGGCGACATATGGTGAGGATAGGTTTTCCAGAGCCATCCATGAGAGTGATTTGACGGCGGCGGCCGGAATAATTATCAACCCTATACACTAAACTACCATCAGATCCAATAACTGTGAAACCTTTACAGCTGAAAATAAGTGATTTTCTCCAAACTGTTAAAGATATACATGATGATGAAGTTGAAGTAGCGGTAGCTAATTCCCTGCAGCTATTGTTCTTCATATCTTGTTGATCTGATTCTTGATTTTGTGGATTGACTGATCTGAAACTTATTGATTTTAAAAAGAGAAGCATTTCTACTTTTGTTTGTGTTTTGGAACTTTTTTGCCAACGTATATAAGAGAAGAAGATCTTTGGAGGAAAATGAGATATTTATAGAAGCAAAAAAAGGTTAATTGTTTTTTTTTTCGGGGCTGTATATTCCTAATTATTATCGTATTGTTTATAAAGAGGAGACACATATAAATAACACGTTCCTTTTGGGCATTGGTCGAGACAGTATATATATTTTTTTCTTTAACACAAATTCCTAAAGAGGCCACCTTACATTTACCTAACGCGATGTCCCATGCATTAATTGATGACTTTCAAGGCCAATTCTTATGGATGGAGTGACACTCTTTTACAATATCAATTCGTAATTTAATTTAATAATATATTATAACATGTTATCAACTTATATATAATTATTTTTTAATAAGTAATTGAATTGTGTAAGTAATTTTAATTTCACGATCAGTGTATTAAACTTAACTCAAATTTTTCCACTACTTTTTGCATATAACATGAACTTTTTTTTCTCTTAGTAGTTTAGTGTATAATCAGACCCAAGACCCTGATCAATGTTGGCAAAAGTGCCACGTGGGTGATTAAGTAATTGAATTCTGAGATTCCTTATTGTTTGTTGTTTTTCATTGTTAATTTTTTAATATTTTTTTTGTCTCCTAAAGGTCAAGTTAGGTACTTCGGTTAGCGTTACTCATGTTGAGATAAGACAAAAGAAAGAACCAGAAAATCTGGAATACGTTATCAAGTCTTAAGAGACACAGCGCTCTTCCTTTTTGACATTTACAAGACTCTTAATTATGTGTTCAAACTATTTTTTATTTACTTCAATTTAAAATAAACTTGCAAGGAAAAATTTGGCTCGATAATTTTTTTTTTAGTTCAAAAGCAACAATTGGCTAATAAGATGTTGTCAACCTTCTTTCTAATTTCTAAAAGTTTGCACAAATTGAGCAATTCTTGAAAAAAGTTGAGTGGAAATTAATATTTTTAATTATTTTTTTTAATTTTTATTTTCGTGGTTATGCAGGAGTTTGATGGCTAAGTTGTGCACCATATGAATATATCAAGCAATTTGAGAAGAATTAGAACTCTAAAAAAGATATTATTAAATTGCATTTAATAAACTGACCTTATAATTTTAATGCATGTGGCAGATAAGGTAGGGGGCCTTGTGAGCCCTTAAGTCAAGTTATATTCGAAGAAAAATATAATGTGAGACAGTGTATTTATTAGCATGCATTGCGACTCTACATGATAAGGCAGCACGAAAAGTTCCAAACACGTTATTCTTTTTTTCCCACTTCTAATTACATTTACACACGTGGAATGATACTGATCTTTGAAAAACCTTCCAGAAATAGATATATACATTTTGAGTTTAGCTTAAAATAATTAGCATACTATTTTAAACCTTAGATTCATGATTAGAGTAACCTAATTTTGTAAGAGTGAGACCACAATTACTTATATAAGGATAATAGCACATTTGGTTTCTTATATTCTGATTGGCTAAGTCTGCCAAAAGTGTTTTTGGTCAAAGTACTTTTTTTTAAAAAGTTGAAGTGTTTGAGAAAAATTTTAGAAGAAAAAAAAGTATTTTTGGGATGAAATAGAAGCAAATTTTAAGAAACAGAAAAAAGTAGTTTCTTTTCAAAAATACTTTTAATTATACATTTAAAAAGATAATTTTTAAAATTTTGATCAAATACTAATTACTATTTAAAAGTATTTTTCAAATTAAATAGCCAAACATAAACTGTTTATCATCAAAAATACTTTTTTGAAAAGCATTTTCGATTAAGTATTTTTCAAAATAAACTAATTTTTTAAGTTTGGCAAAATACTCTATTAGTTATTGATAAAGTTGCTTTTGATTCTTGTAGTATATGACTCGACACATTTAACCTCTGATTAATTAAAAAAAAATTGTTTCCTTTATATAAGAAATTAGTTATATTTGAGTTAATTTAAGAACTATACCGCCCTTAAATATAGAGGAACAATATATATATATAAGGACAAAACTAGGTCTAATATTTTCCATTTGGATAAAAGCATGTAAAAATAAGTTGTGAGTTTTTGTGGCCATATAACTAATTATAGAAACACTATCAATGAATTATTTCTGAATCATAATCCAGTTGAGATCATGAAAATAATATATGTTCTCTAAAAAGAGGAACAAGAAAAAGGAAACATTTCAACCTTGTATTTAGACATCAATTCATAATTTGAAGTTTTTGAGTTACTAGAATAACCTCAAGTTAATATACAAATAATTGAGTATTTTTATAATTAAAAATTTATAAATATTTAATGAATACTTTAATACATATATAATATTTTGATAAAAGGTGTCGGATTAACGTGAGTCTGGAACTTATTAAGCAAGGAACTTATAAAGTAAGTACGTCCTTCCTTATATTTGTAAAAAGAAATTGTAAGTATATGCATTAGGTGCAAATATTTGATTATGACATGAGCGAATAGAATGAAACTATTTTTGATCCTTTTCACATATTACAGAGGCAGTATTAGTGGTCTTGTTGCTTTGTAGGTAGCAATTCCAACCAAGATTTGCCTGCTCTCCATGTCGGTATTATTTTATGTGTTCTACCTAAATACACTACGTCCCTTGAAAGTATATTTAGTTGAGAAAATTAATAGTGAAAAAGATAAGTAGTTTTGTGAATAAACTCTTAAGACTGTTACTTATAGTTATTAGGCTAAGAACACATATAAACTATTATTTTTTTCTTACTTCGACTTATTTCGAGTGGAAAATAAATTTTGTTCGCCTTCTTTACTTTCTTTTTGTTGGAAGAGGATTGATATTAATATTTGGAGGGAAGCTTTTAGGCTAAGGGAATTTTGGAAAAGTAGAAAGATTTTGGAGAAGAGAAACTTTTATTACTCAAACTTGTTTTTGATATTTTTGGCTTGATACAAAATGAGCAATCCTACACTTATTTAAACTTGGCCACTTCCTCAATCAATGGCCAAGATTTATCCAACACAACTTTAATTTAATGGCTACAAATCACCTTCTACACAATTCTACAAAATATGCACTCTCTAGATCACTCCATACTTATCTATATCATTCTACTATTCTAAAGTTATTTCTAGAGCACATTTCTAGAACATGGGCCAAATGGGCTCACATTTTAGAAAATAGGCTAATTGGGCTCTTTATTTTTCATAATTTCTTAAGCCCAAATTATTACAAAATCAAGTTTATTTTAATTTTATTTTCAACACCCCACCCCCCCAAACTTGATTTGTCATTCCAAGCAAACTTCTTAACTTGATGAAGTCCTCTTGCTTGAGTGGCTTGGTGAAGATATCCGCAACTTGGCTTTGGACTTCACGTACTCTACTTGTACATCCTTTCTTGTGATGCACTCTCTTATGTAGTGATGGCGTGTGTCAATATGCTTGCTTCAATCATGGAACACCGGATTTTTAGCCAACGCCAACGTCGACTTATTATCCACGCAAATTGTAGTTGGATCTTCTTGTGGCCATCCGAGCTCCTTTAGCAAACTTCGCATCCAAATTGCATGACATACACAGGAGGTAGCGGCAACGTACTCAGCTTCACATATGGATAGAGTGACAATTGGTTGTTTCTTGGACATCCAAGTGAAGGCGGTGTCTCCCATGAAGAACACGAAGCCCGTGGTACTATTTCTATCATCAATGTCTCCGGCCCAATCGCTATCGCTATAACCAACAAGCTTATAATCATTAGAAGTTGAATAGAACAAGCCAAAGTTGATTGTACTTTTGAGGTAGCGGAGAATTCTTCTTGCAGCCTTCAAGTGTGTAGTAGTTGGATTCTCCATGTAGCTATGAGGCCGGTGGCGTAGAGAATGTCGGGTCTCGTGCAAGTCAAATATCGTAAGCTCCCAACTAAGCTCTTGAACATCGTCGTGTCCACTTTCTCAGCTTCATCATGCTTCGACAACTTGATCCCGCACTCCACCGGTGTGTTGACTGGGTTTCAATCATCCATCTTGAACTTCTTTAGGATCTCCTTCGCATAGCCCTCCTGTGAGATGAAAATTCCATCCTCAAGTTGTTTGACTTCAATGCAAGATAATACGCCATAAGCCCAATGTCGGTCATCTCGAACTCTTTAGCCATCGCTTGCTTGAACTCATCGATCATCCTTTGGTTATTTCCTGCAAAGATTAAATCATCCACGTACAAGCAAACGATCAAGATATCTCCACCTTTCATCTTGGCATAGAGCGCATGCTCATGTGGGCATTTGGCGAAGTCATTTTCTTGCAAGTACTTGTCGATCCTACTGTTCCACGCCCTTGGTGCTTGCTTTAGTCCATATAACGCCTTCTTCAATATTAAGACTTTGTCTTCCTGCGTCTTCACCTCATAGCCCATAGGTTGTCGGATGTAAACTTCTTCCTCAAGGACTCCATTCAAGAACGCCAACTTTACATCCATTTGGTGTATCTTCCATTTATTTTGAGCTGCCAGAGAAATGATTAGTCTTACAGTTTCTAAACGGGCTACAGGGGCAAATACCTCGTCATAGTCGATGCCGGCTCTTTGACTGTATCCTTTTGCAACAAGCCTCGCCTTGTATCTTTCGATTTCTCCCTTACAGTTTTTCTTTGCCTTGTACACCCACTTGACGTCGATCGCCTTTTGCCCTTTTGGAAGTGAAGTCAGCTCCCAGGTGTCGTTCTTTTCGATGGACTGGATCTCCTCATCCATTGCATCTCACCATTTCTTACTTTGTACGGCTTCTTCAAAGGTAACTGGTTCACAATCAGTAAATAGACAAAGAAGAGTTAGGTCCTCTAACCTTTCAGTGTCTTCATAAATGTCTTCCAAACTCCTTGCGCGTTCCTCGCTCCTTTCATTCAGAAACGATGGTGGCGAGTCATCTTGAACTGCTGTCGGCGAGGTAGGTGGAGTAGTTAGCTCTCGCTGGGCATCCTCTGCTGTAGATCTTTGTTCTTCTTCTTCGGTTGGAATAATGGAATTAAAGTCCTCGTGAGAACCAAAATTCCATTCTCCTTCTTCATCAAACTCCACGTCCCGACTTATCACAAGCTTGTTAGTATCTGGATTATATAATTTGTAGCCTTTGGAGTTGGAATCATACCCGATAAAGATGAACGCCTTACTTTTGTCATCGAGCTTGCTCCGTGTCTCGTCAGCTACATGTGCGTATGCTTTGCTTCCAAAGACTCTTAGATGGGAGATTCCTGGCTTCCTTACACTCCAAGCTTCTTGTGGTGTCTTTCCCCACATGCTCCTTGTTGGTGATCGGTTAAGTAGATAGACTGCACACGCTACTGGTTCGGCCCAGAATTCCTTTGGGAGCTTCTTGCTCTTTAGCATACTCCGCGCCATGTCTAGAATTGTCCGGTTCTTCCTTTCCGCCACTCCATTTTGTTGGGGGGACCTTGGTACCGTCAGTGGACGCCTTATTCCATGCTCCTCGCAAAAATTTTGGAACTCTCTAGAAGTGAACTCACCTCCACGATCGGATCTTATGGCCTCTATGTGTAGTCCACTTTCTTTCTCCACTGCCGCTTTGAATTTCTTGAATACTTCAAATGCCTCCGATTTTTGCTTCAAGAAATACACCCATGTCTTTCTAAAAAAAATCATCAATAAATAGAAGGAAATAGTTGCTTTTACCGAGGGAGCTTGGCTTGACAGGACCACATATGTCGGTATGTATGAGCTCCAATGGCTTTTGGGCTCTCGAGCTTGACTCCTTTGGAAAACTCTTCCGAAATTGCTTTCCGAGTAGGCATCCTTCGCACAATTGATCGGGGTGTCTAATGGATGGTAGTCCTTGCACCATGTCCTTTTTGGATAGTAGCTCCAAGCCTCCAAAATTCAAGTGCCCAAATCGAAGATGCCAAAGCCAAGATACATCTTTGTAGCAAGCTTTAAGACACTTTGCAACATCATTTTGAATGTTCAACAAGAACATTCTATTTTTGGACATAGGCACCTTAGTGATTAAATTATTTTTATTATCTCTTATGGAAAGACTATGATCTTTCATGCGAATGTCATAGCCTTTCTCTAAGAGTTGCCCCAAACTCAATATATTATTTTTCATGTTGGGCACATAGTAGACATTTGAGATAAATTGCTGATTTCCATTCTTCAAGCGGATTAGGATGTTACCTTTGCCTTTCACTGGTATTTTGGATTCATCACCAAAAGAGACATTACCACACCGATTCGTCGAGCTCCACGAACATGCTCCTCTTTCCACACATATGGTTGCTTGCCCCGGTGTCAAGGTACCAAGTGTTGTCTAGTCTCCCTTCTTCTCCTTTGTATGCTAGAAGTAGGGTCACGTCTTTTTGGCCCTTATCCTCCACAAGGTTGGCGGTCTCTTCGACTTTGGTTTGAGACCCTCTACATTGTGAAGCATAGTGTCCATATTTTTGACAAGAATAACATTTGATTTGAGATTTATCGTACCTTGCACCTTGGTTGCCTCTCCCACGACTTGGGTATTCTCTTCTTTCTTCATTGTTGTTGAAACCTCCTCGTCGACGTCCATGGCCTCGACCTCGTCCACGACCACGACCTCTTCCATATTGACCTCGTCCATTTCCGATATTTTCTTCCTTATCTTTTATTTGCATCTTATTTAATTGCTCCACTATATCTTGTTTTTTCTTATGCTTTTCTTCATATGCTTGTAAGGATCCCATTAATTGATCAATTGACATCTCCTCCAAATTTTTAGTTTCTTCAATTGTTATGACAATATGCTCGAATTTAGAAGTTAATGACCGGAGTATCTTCTCAATAATTCTAACATATTCCAATTTTTCACCATTTCTTTTCATTTGATTTGAAACCACCAAAACTCTTGAAAAATAGTCGGAAATGGACTCCCCTTCTTTCATATGTAAAGACTCAAATTCTCCTCTTAATGTTTGGAGACGTACCTTCTTTACTTGCTCGGCACCTTTGCAAGACGTTTGGAGTCTCTCCCACGCTTCCTTAGCAGTGGTTGCACTTGAGATCTTCTCGAACCCATCATCATCCAATGCTTGGTAGATGAGGTAGAGAGCTTTCTTGTCTCTCTTTCTTGAATCCTTCACACCATCCTTTTAAGTTTGGGATAATGTAGATTCATCTCGGGGCTCATTGTAGCCTTTCTCTACAATATCCCAAACATCATGTGCACCTAGGAGAGCCTTCATCTTGATACTCCAATTATCATAGTTGCTCTTGTTGAGCATAGGAACTTGGAAGGATGCAACACTATTTGCCATGATTTTAGAAATTTTTGTTAGAATCTTGTGGCTCTGATACCACTTTGTTGGAAGAGGATTGCTATTAATATTTGGAGGGAGGCTTTTAGGCTAAGGGAATTTTGGAAGAGTAGAAAGATTTTGGAGAAGAGAAACTTTTATTACTCAAACTTATTTTTGATTTTTTTGGCTTGATACAAAATGAGCAATCCTACACCTATTTATACTTGGCCACTTCCTCAATCAATGGCCAAGATTTATCCAACACAACTTTAATCTAATGGCTACAAATCACCTTCTACACAATTCTACAAAAATATCCACTCTCTAGATCACTTCATACTTATCTATATCATTCTACAATTCTAAAGATATTTCTAGAGCACATTTCTAGAACATGGGCCAATTGGGCTCACATTCTAGAAAATAGGCTAATTGGGCTCTTTATTTTTTATAATTTCTTAAGCCCAAATTATTACAAAATCAAATTTATTTTAATTTTATTTTCAACATTTCCATTGTTTCTTTAGACTCCAATTTATACGGGAGTTAAATTGGTGAGTTTGGTCGAAATTGAACTGGCCAAAAATGTATAAAGTAAACATATTAACGAGTACAGGTTTAGTTGCTATTATTATACTAGATAATATAATATAATGTTAAAGATTTCTTTGTAGTTCTTCTTTATTTTTTTTATCATTTGTAAAAAACAAAGTGTCACTCATTCACTACCAGAAATCAGGCTAATTATATGCGGTAAAATCAGAGGATTTGATTTTTAGCTATCAAGACGTTTCAAAAGCTTTTTCCCGAGACCTTGAAGGCGAGAGGCTGCGACCGAGTGCTTAGCCTCGAGGCTCGTCGAAGTCCAACTCGAAGGAAGCAATGTCCAGGGTCGGGGTAAAAGGGGAAGTCTCCTAGGCACATTGCTACACCTGATAGGTCTAGTATATCCAAAGCCTAATGCGAGGTCTTGCGTCAAGTCGTCCTATCTTTGTACTTTTGCAATTAATACACATGTAATATAAGGGGGGCTCACTCTCCTTGTAAGGGTTTGATATTGCTCCACTTCTCCACAAATGCATATTCTCTCTCTCTCTCTCTCTCTCTCTCTCTCTCTCTCTCTCTCTCTCTCTCTCTCTCTCTCTCTCTCTCTCTCTCTCTCTCTCCCTCCCTCCCTCCCTCCCTATTAGGTTATCTGTCTCTATTGACCTCGAGGTCGCCTTAGCACTTTATTATTTCCTTGTTTGTTCTTCGTTATTTTGCTCAAGATTGATAGCATAGAGCCTTACTTATCTATATTTTTACTTGTTATCCCCTTCCTGACTACCCTCGATAAGCCCGAGATAGGCTCGAGGCTCGACTCCGAGGTATCTACTGGCTGGCTACGCGCCCGGGAAACATCCCCTTTACTAGTTCGGTTATTGTTTTGGTTAACTCGATCTTTATCATTTTATCTCATGTTTTAGCACCTACCGCATTTACAAACTAGCTCGGGAATAGATCACGTATTTTTAAAATCTTATTTACAAATTTAATTGTTGTTATTTTTTTCACAGTAAACAGCTTGGCGCCCACCATGGGGCTAAAAATAGTAGAGATTATTTTCTTGGTACTTTCGTCACTTGAACGCATGATACTTTTTACACTTTTTCTTACCCAAGATCTTTCGATTTCAGGTTAATGATCAGCTTAATAAGGGGAATGGGGGATGATAACCCAAAAAAATTGCAAAGAGAACAGTATGGCCATTCTAATGGCTAGCGCGACACCGCAGATCATCGACAACACATATAAATCAATTCAAGCGGAGGCGGGTCTGCACGCCTCAAAGCAGGGTAACAAAGTCTCATGCATCAATGGCGGCATGCAGCATGCTGACCAACAGGAAGCTCGAAAAATCCCAACCCGGGTAGAACAGGAAATTAACCTTCGTATAATTTTTAAAATGTTGCAAGAATGGTATTTAGCTATCACTCAGTTACAGAGTCGCTCAGACACTCTCAACGCGGAAGCACTCAAAATATATCCTCATATCAATCCAGTACCCGAGGTGTTGGGCAACGACAAACCGACAACCTATCCTGTAGCGGTAAGGATGCTGGAAGGCCTTATCGTAAGGATTGAATTATGCTCGCAGAAACTTCTACAACAACCTCCCCCCAAAGATACAATCCCCGAACTCATTTCACAAAAGTCGAAAACAATGAAATTCTCCAGGAGTGATAGGACCTCAAGTCCTTACGGGCACATCACCATTTATGCGTGCCCATCCAGGAGCAACGACCTGCAAAACGGAGAACTTGGGCCCATCCCGATAAGCAGATGTGAAGAAACTCCCTCGGAAGAAACCACGACACAGCGCCACTGTTTGGCACCTAATCTCGGGGATTCGCTCACCATACTACCGCGATTCGTAGAAGCGCACTTTGATGCCATCAAAGCAATACCAAAAGGGCTCAATGCATCTAAGGCTGGAAGAAGAAGAAATAAAGTGTCATGGGAAGCCACACCCAGCTCCCTAACAGAACAAATGAGACCGCTCCCAGTCCCGAGTAGTTGGGCGGCACAGGCCTTCGCCTAATACCAAACAAAGCATACCTGGTGACTCCAGAGTAGTTCAAGCAAAGCCTGGTTGAATATCCGGTCAAGGCTTGGTTGGATGCCAGCAACCGACAACCTAAACCAGGTCCGTAGACGACCGTCGAGGAACCTCCTCGGGTTCAGCATATCCGGGTAGATACCCAACAGAGAAGCTGACACTGAATGAATGGAGCTATCATCCATACGGCGCAAATGGAAGAGATGATTCAATATACAACACGTCTCGCAATAACGAGGCAGTAGACAGAGGAAAACGCCCTCGAGGAACCTTCAATGGTACCAGATTCAACAAGACACAACTGGCAGAGAAACCTCACCCAATAGAGCGCAACTTAAACGTTGTAGTTCCAAGCATAGTGGTCCCCATAAGCGAAGCCAGGAACTCCAGGTGGCTCGAATCTATTCAATCAAAAACCCTCCAAGGAAATCATGGCGTGCCCGGGATTAACGAGGCACTCAGAGTCAAAAACCTAAAAGGGCAGCAATTATTCCATTCAATGAGGATCGCCATAAAGTGTCGCCAAACGAGCAAAGCCGAATCCAGCCCCACAGACGAAGTCTGTGGAGTTCGAATGTTTTGGAATCCTTAGGCTTGAATTCGATGGTCATTTGATGTTTCGATGTTGTTTTGAGTGTTCCAAAGGTTGGAATAAGTTTGAATGGTGATATGTGGCTTGATTACATATTTGGTTGAGGTCCCGAGGGCTTCGGGTGGATTTGGGTGGTTGACGGAAGGATCGGTCTTGAATTGTTGCTGCAGATTCAGTTGCTTCAATTGTTTCCGCACCTGCGGAGTGGGGACCGTAGGTGCGATGATCATAGAAATGGGAAGCAACAGCAGATGCGGAATTCGTCGCAGGAGGGGAGAAATTGACTGCACCTACGGGTGGCCTGGAGCTCAGGTGAAGAAGTTGGTGACTTAAGTAAAATCGCAAATATGGTTATTTTGACAGCCCTGCAGGTGCGTGAAATGGGCCATAGGTGCGTGAAATGGGCCGCGGGTGCAAAAGTGCTGGGCAGGATGTATAAAAAAGCCTCATCGTGAATTTAAATTATTCTTTCACCATTTTATGCGATTTTGGAGCTCCAAGATGGGAATTTAAGGAGGAATTGAGGGGTTTCAGTGAGGTAAGTTGCTTGGACTTCGTATTTGGTGTCTTTGATGAATTATCCACTACTTAATATGAAACTAGTGGGAATTTGGGGTGAAATTAAAGGTTAGGGCTTGAGTTGTGGAGAGCTTTGATTGGGGATATGATGGGTTATTTGAGATCCATTTTTTGTAATTTAGGTATGTATTGACTAATGAGGGGATAAGAATTCTAGTGTTCTAAGTTTTAGCGAATTCCGATATGTGGGCCCGAGGGTCGAGTTTGGCCAATTTTGAAAATTGTGAGTTAATTTGCTTATTTTCGCTTGGGCTTTGTTCCTTTAGCGTGTATTAATGATGTGATTTTGATTTTGGTTAGATTTGGAGCATTCGGAAGACAAGTCAAGAGGCAAAGGCATCACGAGTTAGAGTTTGGACCCGTTTAATGTAAATATTGATTGTAAATGTTGTCCGAGGGTATGAAACCCTGGATTTCACATCATTTCACTACTTTGAGGTGACACAGACACTAGATGATGAGCGTGGGGGTGTGCACCGTTGGAGATTATGACTTGGTCTTTCCCGTACGACTAATAAGTTGCATATTTGACTGAAAACTATTTGATACTCCCTCAGTTCCACTTTATGTGAACCTATTTCCTTTTTGGTCCGTTCGAAAAAGAATGACCCCATTCTAAATTTGAAAATAATTTAGCTTAAACTTCCAATTCTACCCTTAACGAGAAGCTTTTATATCTACACAAATAGTTTGAGCCCCTTTGTGACTTGTTTAGGGCCACAAAATCCAAATGTCTTCATTTTCTATTGAACTTCATGCCTAGTTAAACAGGTTCACATAAATTGGAATGGAGGGATTAGAAATTATTACTATATTTTGGGCTAAATGCCATATTTGGGACCCGTGCCAACTATTTGGACCCTTAAGGGCTTTCTTTAGTAATATTCCTCACTATTTTTCATTTAATAACTGTACTCAGTCATGCCATATTTTAATGATTTCATAACTCAGTCTTATTTACTCTAATTTGATGTATAAACAATATTTTCAGACTGAGCACCCTGTTTTACTTTTAGCCCGAGCGGCTTGAGAGGTTTCTAACTGAGTAAGGCTGAGGGAATATGTTTTGAGGATATCATGAGATCGGGCTGAGTGTCGTAGCATATTGTACTGATTTGTGATATATGAGAGAATGAGAGCCATATTTATTATGCCACGAGAAGGCTTGTGATAGCGCTTGGGCTGTAGGAGCCTCTCCGGAGTGTATACACCCTTAGTGAGAACGGGTACCTAGAGTGAGTGATATGTTATTGCCTGGGGGACTGATTCTGATACATATTGTGCTCGAGGGGCTGATTACGAGTAATTATGAGGTAGTCCGAAGGGCTGGTTCTGTTGATATTTTGCCGGAGGAGCGATTTATGATAGATGTCTTGCCCGAAGGGCTATTTGTGACTTTCATCATGTTTACTCTAAACTTCATTGATTCTATGTTGAAACTGTTAGGAAGACATTTTTCAAGGAATTTTACTGAAACTGGATTTCAAACTAAGATAAATAATTTCTATACTATATTGGAAACATACTGTATTTATTGTAGTTCCATGACGTGGAATTATTTGATTTCTTACTGCTCAGTTTTCATTTACTTTTATTTCTTACTGAGTTGGCGTACTGACATTACTCCCTGCACCTTGTGTGTAGAATCCTGGAATTGCGAGTCATGATAGTGAGTGCTAATCGTTCATTCAACAGGTCTTTCGGAGTCAGCAAGGTAGCTGCACATCGTTCGTAGCTTTGCATTTCTCCCTCTTATCTTCCTTAGATTGTTCTTTGTAACTTTATTTGTGGACTATGATAACCTTTATTGTACTTAGATAGACCTTATAGTTGCTCGTGACTTGTGAAATACCGATGTCGGGCTTGTGTTATTCTTCTACAGTTGTTATTTAGACTTATGTTATGAGCTTATGTTAATTAATAACTTAAAAAATATCTTTTATGAAATTCTGGTCGGATTTGGGATTTGTATCAGCTGGCCTAGTTTCATTATAGGCGCCATTACGACGGGGTCGATTTTAGGGTTGTCACACGTTGGGCCCATTTAGGATTGCTTGAACCGGCCCACTACCCAGCCAGTCCCGGCTTATTCTTGTGTGAAAAAGTAAAGTAGCATATTACTTCTTTTGGGTTTGTGTGAATTTAGAAAAGATAATTAAATTCTTAAAAAAAATTCAGTCGAGGGGAGGGAGTGGGGGGAAGAAATACAGGTAACATGGTAATTTTGGGGAAGGTGGGTTGAGGAGAGTTGCATAAAAAAATTTTCTTAAAAATATTTTATACTCTCTGATCCAATATTAGAAAATATTTTTCTGAAAATATCTTATACGCACCAACCAAATAAGAAAAGATAAGTAATAAAATTTTTTTTTTTTTGAAAAATATTTTTATGAAAAACATTTATCTTCGCACCAAAAACACCCTTCAAATCAAAACTTTTGACTGCACGAGAACTTGGGTTCCCATTAAAAATTATATTATTGACTCCACCCTTCAAACTTTTGATGAGTTAGATCACATGGTTGTAGACGGAGACTATAATTAATTGACGATCCTTTATGCTCAAGTCTCCAATCAAATTAATTCTGACCTTCTGAAATAGAATTGCACTTTGAAAGAATTCCAAGAAAGATATGATTGCCGCCCTTCACTTTCCTCGAGTAGGACGATAACCATATGTTTATACTAATATTGGTAAAAAAAAATTACATCATATAATTATCAATAAACATAGTAATATTCAACTGAACATCCTTTCTATTTGACTACGCCCCTGGCTTCATTGCCATTTCATTCACGTCTCTTCGTCTTTCACATCAATCCTTTTTATTTGGAACAATTTTTTGGTTGAAAAAGTGGATGTAAACAAGTTGTCACTTTCATAGCCATAAAATAATTAAAAGACTATTCCTAAGATAATTAAGAAAAAATGCAAGAAATTAAGGGAAAGGCACCCGCCTTGTATGATGTATCTGTCGCAAATTTGCTGATATATGCATTTTTACCGATATTCAACGTTTGAATTCTTTAATATAAGCTTCAAAAAAAATTCAACAATTTATAGCACAATATCTCTTATGATATAAGCACACAAATTGATCCGATCCCTTCCATATTTATCACTAACAGTATCAATGTTCTTGTTGCTTTATAGGTGGCACCACCTACCACGATTTGCTTGCTACCTAGGGTAATGAGATCATGTGCATGTGTTTATTACTTTATTTTATTTTATTTTTATTTCTTCGGTGACGTTTGATGTCTATATTAAGGTCGATTAAGTTTTTGCATCTCATCGAAAATTTTTAGATTTAGGGTAAAATACTCTTTAATAAAGATTATATCACCCAAGATAAAAAGTTCTAGGCCTCTGATTAAGTGAATGATTGTTTAATACTCCAATACAACAATTGTTGGTGCATGGTGTATTTTGTTTTGTGTATTCTATTACGTAATAGATTAAGTGATGAGATTGGTTATATTAAGAAATTAAAGTCCCAGATTTATCATTTGGACGTGAGTCATCTCTTTGAGCTTTCTTCCAATATTGTTCACTGATAATAAAGAATGTTGTTATTGTTATGAAATAATATAATAATAAGAACAATAATACAAGAACAAGAACAATAGAGAGAAAAGTAGAGAGAGGAGTATTCTTATTGATACTTTGGGATGATTTACAATGGGGTAAGACCCCTCTATTTATAGGAAGAGAAAGACTTAGCCTTAAAGTAGAACTCTTCTATAAGATAGACATTCACTCTAACTAGAGTTATATTTATAACACTCCCCCTTGAATGTCTATTCAATAATGTGCCTCGTTAAAACCTTAACTAAAACAAAACCCAATGGGAAAAAATTAAAGAAAAGGAAAAAGAGTACACATGTTTGAATATGCGCCTATTGGTTGCCTCGCTAAAAACCTTGCAAGTAAAACCCAGTGGGACAAAACCTTGTAAGGGAAAAAGAGTGCAACGCGCATTAACTCCCCCTGAAAGAGCATCAATTCACATCCTTGAGCATTTGCATTCCAATCTTGTGCACCATCTTCAAAACGATCTTTTGTAGAGATTTGATAAATAAATCAGCCATACTGATTTGAATAAATATTCCGCACCTTGAAATTATCATTCTTGATAGATATGAACATCTTCATATAATGTCGTGGAATGACTCTTCAATATCTCCATAGAGGTATTCTCGATGCCATCATGCTTATAGTTATAGTAAGATACATATGTACACAAGTTGCACTTAGGATGTGGTACTTCAGGACCAAGAATTGTATATGCTTCAAGCAACTTCAATCTTTCATGGATTGACATATAAGTTAAGTCATATAAGCCATATAATAGACTTTAGATGCATATCAAGTTTTCATGTCATGCTAAACAAATAAGATATCGAAAACTGATTACACATACCATTGACTTTATACTTTCAAGTATTTGAACTACATGTCCAAAACTACATGTCTTTCATATGGAATCAATTCTGCTTGAATTGTATCTCTTCATTTAGCCAATATTTTTGTTTGTATTCGACAAACATAAGATCCTCATCGATATTTAGCGCTATCATAGATGTCGTCGACGAACATTTTATATCGGTTCCAGTAAATTTTCATAAAGACATAACATGGAGATCTCTTTATTCATATATTCAGGTACCTGAATCTCTCATGAGATTTTATGAAGTGTTATGTCATGTGATCTTCTAGATCACTTGCCTCCCCATTATGATCACTTTGATCATTTGCTCATCTCTTTATTAAGAAGTTATTTTGAAACCGATTTGTCTATACGCTTTAAGCCTATCAAAGACTTTGTCCTTCTGGGACTTAATATGAGCATTTGCAGTGAGAATATAGTTACTTTCTTTGGGCCAGCAAATGCGTATAGCATGCTTTGCAATATGTTGCAATTGAATTATCCTTTTATGAACTTCACGTTCATATTATGATATTCGAGAATCTATATATACAAATGATAATTCATCCCATGTAACCTTTTCTCAAGTGTTTATCATGTCTCCCCCTCATGTTAGAAAAGCTAACTTGTTTCCTCAACTTTGAGAGTCCATCTTTGTGCATTATGGTGTTAATGAAAATATACACCGCACATCAATAATAATAAGATGAAATTATTTGGTTCCTGACCCTGAACCACTTGTGAGGGGAGAATATAATATACTCTCGTATACAACATATATCAAACTGATATATACAACTTTGTTCTCATAAGAAACAGTTTAGCTATTAAGTGGAGGCACCCAATAGTTATCTTGCTAAACCAACTATGATATAAGCCAACTTATCAAGATGAACTATCTTGAATAGAAAATCTGGAAATTATGCTCGAAGTTATATTACTGAGCAATTTACCTCGCAAGCACCGGCCAGGCTGCGGGTTAATAACAATCGCACATGTAACCATATCATAGATGCATCATATGTGGTATACATGGCAGGTGAATGGACTCATATTCACCTTTGATATTTCCAGAATTTATGGGATTCAACCCGAACTCTTTAGTTGGTCAATTAATTAATGAGAACAAGTAATACAAGAGAATTCGTAAAGAACTTTCTAGTTCTTTAATATTTACCCATGTGAATTCTCTATTACTGCACATCATACTTAAAATGATATGGCTAACCCGAATGCCAACTGAATAAATTATCAATATTGATAAACTTCAAATTTACACCATGACATGTGCAATTATCAATAAACTTCAAGTTTATTATGATATGGGTTTTTATATCAATAAACGTCCACTTTATTGTGGTATTCTTGTGTAGTACAAACTGGAGAATAAAGCGGGCAGTTTTTCACATACAGATTATCCCGCTACAAGTTGTAGTAGTAGAAGATATCAAATCTTTCCTTTATTTATAGTCTCAATATAATCAATCGCTTTCGCATATACTTTGGAAACTGAATAAGTTTCTTTGAGACTTACTACAACACAATACCTTATTGGTAATCAATTGTGTTTCTCCAACATAGTAATAATTGGATCTTCTAGAGCTCTCAATTAATTTTGTACTACCACAAATTCTAGATCTTTTAAAGAGAAAGTTATACCATTATGGTCATGCAAAATTATATGCAAGATATGTTTCTTGCATTATTATTGTCCTTTGATAATCACATTGACAAATTATTTTGGCGTACAATAGGTACGTGACCAATGTCTATTCATGCCATAACAATGACATTATTTTCATATATCATCTCAAACCTCCTTCTAGGGGTGAGTGTAGTATATTCAATACCAATTTCATGTTCATATTCTTTCAATAATGAAAATGTATTCGTGAATCAGATGTTGTCCCTTTCACTGCGGGGATATGTGATTTTGTTATCCTTTTCAAATCTGTAAATGCGTCTGGCATTCGATTTGCTATTCTTTGCAAATGGATAATATTTTGCACCTCTTTTTCACAAATAGAGGTATGTGGATCAAGATGAGATAATGATGCATTTTTCCACAAAATTTCCCGTTTGGTTTCACCAACTTCTCCCCCTAATTTTGGGAAAAGTGTCTTATCGAATTGACAGTCTGCAAATCGTGCAGTGAACAAATCCCATGTCAATGTTTCGAGGTAGCGAATAATGGAGGGCGATTCAAACTCAACATATATTCCTAACCTTCTTTGTAGACCCATTTTGGTGCAATATGGCGGTGCTACAGGCACATATACTGCACATCCAAAAATTCTTAAGTGGGATATATTAGGTTCATGACCCAAAACTCATTGCGACGGGGAATATTTGTGATAATTCGTCGTTCTGAGATGAACTAGCATTGCTGCATGCAAAATGGCGTGACCCCAAACCGAAGTGGGCAGCCTCGTTTTCATGAGTAAATGAGGAATTCAAGATTATTCTCATCTATTGTCTCAATATTATATCCATTTTGAATGATATCTTTAAAACTCAACAAGTTCCTTTTAGACTTGGAGGAGAACATTGCATTCTCTAAAATGTTGTTCCTTTAGGCAGAGTTATAGTTGCTCTTCCGGAGCCTTTAATCAATTTACTACTACCAGAAATTGTAGTAACATCTGCCTTACACATACTTAAATGAGAGTAATATTTCTTCTCTTTAAATATCGTATGTGTGGTACATAAATCAATTAATCAAAAGAGATATACGAACATGAGAATAAACAAATTTAATCTGTGGCTTCATAATTAAACAATATTTTCAAAATCTGTTGAGGTTAGTCGATTAACTTAGTCAATAGTCGACTAACTTGGGAAGCAGTCATCAGGTTAGTCGACTATCTAAATCAGATAGTCGACTATCTTGCCTTGCGGAAAAGTCCAGTTTTAATGCGAAATATTAGTTAGTCGACTAACTAAGTTGATAGTCGACTCACTTAGTAAACAGTCATCAGGTTAGTCGACTATCTAAATCAGATAGTCGACTATCTTGCCTTGCGGAAAAATCCAGTTTTAATGCGAAATATTAGATAATCGACTAACTGTTAGGTTAGTCGATTAACTCTACTAGAAAATAAAAATATCTTTGAAATTTAAGCATATTGAAACATTCTAGAGAACTAATACTAATATTATATCATAAGCTAACTAATATGAGCTGATACTAATAACTATTAGTTTATTCACTAACTAATACAAATAAGTAAAATAAAATCAAACAATTCCATCTTCCTTCATCACAGATCCATCACCAATTAAGTGGTCTATTTTCCCCTCAGGATGCTCAAAGAAGTCTGC
This sequence comes from Nicotiana benthamiana, assembly GCA_034376525.1. Lineage (NCBI taxonomy): Eukaryota > Viridiplantae > Streptophyta > Magnoliopsida > Solanales > Solanaceae > Nicotiana > Nicotiana benthamiana. The sequence continues at coordinate 177,539,136 of CM067339.1, forward strand.
CACATCTAAGTGGGTGATGTTAAAATTGTCGTCAGAGACAGAATTGGTTTCAGGGCATTTACCTTTTAGAGATGCTTGATAAAGCTCATCCAAATGTCTTGGTACACGGTAAATTTTCGCCCAGTGCCCTTTTCCACCGCAACGATAATATATAGTTTATGAACTATTTGCCTTTGGATTCTCATCATATCGTGCTTGTGGCAGAGTGACCAACTTCAGGTTGTCATATCTCTCCTTTAAGCCATTCCACAAGATAGGTGGATCTTTGACTGTGATATATTCAATTTTCAAACCTTCATCAATGTGATGGCGCAAGAAAATCAAGGCCTTAGCACAATTTCAAACCTTCATCAAGGTGATGGCGCAAGAAAATCAAGGCCTTAGCATAGTCTTGGGTGGATGCATTATTTCTGTCTTTAATGGCGTCTCCAAGACCCATTGCATCCAAATGGATTTCAGCATCCAACACCCATGTCATATAGTTCTTGCCCGAAATTTCAAGGGCAATGAACTTTCTTTTCATAATGTCAGACATAAAATAAAATTACATCAAGAGCGTGTCCATACTTACGGGCTTTATTACAATTATCACATTCACTTTAGGGAATGGATCATAATCATCTGTATGTGCTATATACAATCTCATGTCAAATATTACTTTCATAAAGTGAAAGATTATTTTGATAATCTTTATTATTCTCATTATCACAATGATGACGATTATAATTCCATCTATTGCCACGTCCACATCCATTGATACCTTCACGGTAATAATTTTGTCTTCTTTCAGACTTATCACATACTGCTATCACATTCTCTAAAGGGAATGAGAATGAAGCAAATTCAATGGGACGGATTTTCAATTCTTTGCCCACAATCATACATGAATTTAATCATGGCAAGACATAGAACTTTTACCACTTCACGTGGTTATAATTCCTTACAAACTCCATTAGAGTTATAATCAAACTTTGTTGTCTATGTTTGTATATGAAATCAAATCGTAGAATTTCAAGAATTTGAAAGAGAAAAATAAATTACTTACCTTTAAGGTATACCAATAAATGTTGTGATATCAAATATACCTCTTGAGTTTCCATCCCGTTGCATTACTTTATGATGATACTATCTCTTCTATTTTCCGTATAGAAATTCTCATATGGAGCAGTAGCAATCGTTATTACACTCTTTTGCTTGGAAATTCACCTTCAAAAAGAAAACAAAAGTAAACAACGAGAAAGAAAAAAATTTGAAGAATTTCAGAAACCAAAATATCACAAATCTCGTTTCACTCAAATAGAAAAATCCAAACGACGGAACACGAATTAGAGTGGATGAATCTGATTGCAACTCGAGATTTTGAGAGCGATAATTGCTGAATATTAAATTCAATTGGTTAGAGACTCGTGCTGATAACGTGTTATGAAATAATATAAGAACAAGAACAATAATACAAGAACAAGAACAATAGAGAGAAAAGTAGAGAGAGGAGTATTCTTATTGATACTTTGGGATGATTTACAATGGGGTAAGACCCCTCTATTTATAGGAAGAGAAAGACTTAGCCTTAAAGTAGAACTCTTCTATAAGATAGACATTGACTCTAACTAGAGTTCTATTTATAACAGTTATTTACTAGTTAGTATCATAATAATTATTTTATTTACACCAAAATGGAAGTAAATTTGTAGAAAAAAGAATTTGAAAGACAATATATGGACTTAACGACTAATTAAGCGAAAGCTAATTATTTCATATTTCATGTGAATTAATTGATTTTAGTGAGAATTGATTGTCCTAATAAGAGCGTACCCACAAAATATCATCAAATATTGTCTATAAATATACTAAATAAGAAGTTAAACAACTAGTCACATTAAAAAAAATATAAACATAAAACTAGGTCAGAGATTCAAAGGAGACTATATTATTCTTTATTGTTGCTACTCATCTACCTGGATTATTGCATGCATGGTCAATAGAAAATAAAGAAAGCTGATGACAATTAATGTGCAGTTAACTAATCTCCTTGTTACACAATTTCAACCTGCCATTGGTTGTTAGACTTTATGTGTATCGTTACTTTTCATTATTTAGTCTTTGATACTTATGTATATATAATTAAGCATAAATATTTATAATTGAAAAGTCTATGACGTGAAAAAGTTAAGCCTGACGCATCAAATAATCTTTTTTTGGGAAGAATCTGCTGGAAAAATCTCCCTCAACAATGGAAAAGATTCATATCAAAGATATTTCCAAATTCTAACAATCAGTCAAACCAAGACTGTCACCAAACATAATATAATATTTTCTGCATTTCATATTATGTGTCATGATTCTTGTATATATATATTTTTGTAAAATTAATTAAGATAAGAGTTTGTTTATTTTATTCTTATTCATATCTTATATTTAATCTTTCTTTATTGATTTAAAAAAATTATGCATAGTTAAGGTGTTCATAATCTTCTAGAATAATTATTACTAAAGATAAAAAAAATTATTAATTTTTTCTTGAACTTCTAAAGTGACACATACTTTGAAAAAATTATTTATAGTAACCACGATTATACTGAGGAGTGCTTTTAACTTTGTAATAAAAATCCTTGGTTTTTGTCCAATTAACGACATGTATCAATCATGCAATGACAAGCCGACTACTTTATGCATTAATTATTTCGTCCGGTCAAAAATAAATAATTTTTTGAATATTTTCACACATCATAAGAAATTCATCTTTTAGCATTGATTAATAATGAAATGTACAAGATTAACCTTTACTATCTCATATAAACACTTCTAATACACATTCCAACACCATTTACTCCAAGGATAATGTAGGAAAAAAATAATTAATTCATTCTTGAAATCTGAAAAAATCACTTATTATGAACTACAAAAAAAAACTAAAAAATACCGGAGAAAGTACCAAAGCACTACATATGTTTGGTTTTTGTCCAATTAACGACGTACAATAATCATGCAATGACACGCAACAATAACAACTACCCAATATAGTCCCACAAAGTGGGGTCTGGGAAGGGTAATATGTAGATGAGCCTTATTCTTACCCGAAAGGACAGAGAGACAGGGTTCTCTAATTACTATTAATTACCAAACAACTGTACATGCCTTCTTTCATCTGCCACTTCCAAAATTATGTTAATCCCTTCCTTAATTAGAAAAAGGACAACCTAAAATATAATCTATGTAAATGCTGATTTGGGTTTTTCATTATGTGATTTGGTCAAAAGTCGTTGATAATTGTATGTAATAGGTGTAGATTAACCGACCTATTTGAATGTATCATGTACCAAGATTTTTAACAAATCAAAACTGATTTTGTCATTTTACTTTTCCGTAATGAGTTTCTTTTATTGGTTCTTTATTATGAGTTTCTTAATCAAGATGGGGACATATACAAATAAAAAAATGGGAAGAACAGTGTAACTGTTATAAACTAAAGCAAAAGACAAGAACAATAGAACAAGAACAATAACAATAGAGAGAAGAGTAGAGAGAGTTCTTCTTATTGAGTTGAGAGGGGTCTCAAGGGATGATTTACAATGGTAGGGGGCACCTCTATTTATAGGGGAGAGGAAGATTTAGCTACCACTAATAGAACTCTAAAATCTCTCTAATTAGATACATTAAAGACATTCACCTTAAATAGAAGTGTAAGAATCTTCTATTTCATAACACTCCCCCTTGAATGTCTATTCAATGATGTGCCTCATAAAACCTTAAAACCAAAACCCAATGGGAAAAATTAAAGTAAGGAAAAAGAGTACACATGTTTGAATATGCGCCTATTGGTTGCCTCGTTAAAAACCTTGCAAGGAAAACCCAGTGGGACAAAACCTTGTAAGGGAAAAAGAGTGCAACGCGCATTGACTCCCCCTAATGAGTACATTGATTTATATCCTTGAGCATTTGCATTCCAATCTTGTGCATCATCTTCAGAACGATCTTTGGTAGAGATTTGACAAATCAACCATATTGACTTGAATAAATATTCCGTACCTTGAAATCATCATTCTTGATAGATATGAACATCTTCATATAATGTCGTGGAATAACACTTCAATATCTCCATAGATGCATTCTCAATGCCATCATGCTTATAGTTATGGCAAGATACATATGTACACAAATTGTACTTAGGATGTGGTACTTCAGGACCAAGAATTGCATATGCTTCAAGCAACTTAAATCTTTCAAGTTAAGTCATGTAAGTCACATAATAAACTTTAGCTGCATATCAAGCTTTCATTAGTGATACTGAACAAATAAGATATCGAAAACTGACTATACATACCTTTGCCTTTATACTTTCAAGCATATGAACTATAGGTTCAAAGCTTCATGTCTTTCATATGGAATCAATTCTTCTTGAATTGTATCTCTTCCATTTAGTTACTTTCTTTGAGTCAGCAAATGCGTATAGCATGCTTTGCAATATGTTGCAATTGCATTTCCCTTTTTTATGAACTACAGGTTCATATCATGATATTCGGGGATATACATATACAAATAAAAATTCATCCCATGTAACACTTTCTCAAGTGTTTATCATGTCTCCCCCTCATGTTAGTAAAACTAACATGTTTCCTCAACTTTGGAAAATCATCTTTGTGCATTATGTCAATATACACAGCACCTTAATAATAAGATGAAATTATTTGGTTCCTGACCCTGAACCACTTGTGAGGGGAGAATATAATATACTCTCGTATACAACGTATATCAAATTGATATATACAACTTTTGTTCTCATAAGAAACAGTTTAGCTATTAAGTGGAAGCACTCAATAATTATCTTGCTAAACCAACTTTGATATAAACCGACTTATCAAGATGAACTGTCTTGAGTAGAGAATCTGGAAACTATGCTCGAAGTTAGATTACTGAGCGATTTACCTCGCAAGCACTGCCAGGCTGCGGGTTAATAACAATGGCGCATGTAACCATATCATAGATGCATCATATGTGGTATACATGGCAGGTGAATGGGCCCATATTCACCTTTTATATTTCCAGAATTTATGGGCTTCAACCCGAACTCTTTAGTTGGTTAGTTCATTACTGAGAACAAGTGATACAAGAGTATTCGTAAAGAACTTTCTAGTTCTTTAATATTCACCTATGTGAATTTGCACATCATACTTAAAATGAGATGGCTAACATGAATGCCAACTGAATAACTTATCAATATTGGTAAACTTCAAATTTACACCATGACATGTGCACTTATCAATAAACTTCGGGTTTATTATGACATGGGTTTTATACCAATAGATATCCACTTTATTGTGGCATTCTTTCGTTTGTGTAGTACAAACTGGAGAACAAAGCGGGTAGCTTTTCATATACAAATTACCCCGCTACAAGTTGTAGTAATAGGAGAATCAAAGCCTTCCTTTATTTATAGTCTCAATATCATCAATCGCCTTCGCGTGTACTTTTGGAAACTGGATAAGTTTCTTTGAGACTTACTACAGCACAATACTCAATTGTGTTTCTCCAACATAGTAATAATTGGCTCTTCGAGAGCTCTCAATTAACTTTGTACTACCACAGGTTCATCAACATCCGTGTGGTGAATATCTTTCTTAAAGAGAAAGTTATACCATTATGGTCATGTCAAACTTATATGCAAGATATGTTTCTTGCATTATCGTTGTCCTTTAATGGTCATATTTCCAAAATACTTTGGCGTACAATAGGTACGCGACCAACGATCATTCATGCCATATATCATCTCAAACATCCTTCTAGGGGTGAGGGTGGTATCATCTCAAGCCTCCTTCTAGGAGTGAGTGTGGTATATTCAATACCAATTTCATGTTCATATTCTTCCAACATTGAATATGTATTTGTGAATCACATTCACTTCGAGGATATGTGATTTTGTTATCCTTTTCAAATCTATAAATGCTTCAGGCATTTGATTTGCTATTCTTTGCAAATGGATAATCTTTTGTGCCTCTTTCTTTCAAATAGAGGTATGTGGATCAAGATGAGATAATGATGCATTTTTCCACAAAATTTCCCGTTTGGTTTCACCAACTTCTCCCCCTAATTTTGGGAAAAGTGTCTCATCAAATTGACAGTCTGCAAATAGTGCAGTGAACAAATCTCCTGTCAATGTTTCGAGGTAGCGAATAATGGAGGACGCGTCAAACTCAACATATATTCCTAACCTCCTTTGCAAACCCATTTTGGTGCGGGATGGCGGTGCTACAGGCACATATACTGCGCATCCAAAGCTTCTTAAATGGGATATATTGGGTTCATGACCCAAAACCAATTGCAATGGGGAATATTTGTGTCAATTCGTCAGTCAGAGACGAACTAGCATTGCTGCATGCAATATGGCGTGACCCCAAACCGAAGTGGGCAGCCGATGAACTAGCATTGCTTCATGCAAAATGGCGTGACCCCAAACCGAAGTGGGCAGCCGACAAACTAGTATTGTTGCATGCAAAATGGCGTGAACCCAAGTCGAAGCGGGCAGCCGACAAACTAGCATTGTTGCATTCAAAATGGCGTGAACCCAAACCGAAATGGGCAGCCTCGTTTTCATGAAGAATTCAAGATTATTCTCATCTATTGTCTCAATATGATATCCATTTTGAATGATATCTTTAAAACTCAACAAGTTCCTTTTAGACTTGGAGGAGAACATTGCATTCTCTATGATTAACGTCATGCCTTTGGGCAGAGTTACAATTGCTCTTCCGGAGCCTTCAATCAATTTACTACTTCCATAGATTGTAGTAATGTTTGCCTTACACAATTACTCTTCTTTTCTTTGAGTATTGTATGTGTAGTACATGAATCAACTAGGCAAATACTTTTACAATTGGACGTTGGTCCAAGTTCGCTTTGTGAGATATCCATATTTGCTATCCCATAGTTTAACATACAAAAGAAATACACGAACATAAGAATAAACAAGTTCAATTCTTTTGTGTCACATAATATTTTCAAAATCTGCTACTAACAGTTGGCTAACAAAATCAGATATGTTATCCATAATCAATTCCTTTGCAGTTTGAAAATTTCAGCGTTTTTCATAAGACAATCGATTATTAAACACACACAATCGATTGTTTGAACATAGACAATCGATTGTTAAACACATACAATCGATTATTTGTTATTTTTGAAAAACTTCGGATCACACTGTCTTAAGACAATCGATTGTTAGACATAGACAATCGATTGTTGGTTATTTTTGAAAAATTCCAGACCTCACTGTTTCAAGACAATCGATTGTTAGACAAAGACAATCGATTGTGGATGATTTTTAAAAATTTCCAGACCTCACTGTTTTAAGACAATCGATTGTTAGTCAACGACAATCGATTGTTGATCAATTGTTTTTCAACTTTAATGCGAAAATAGTTGATAATCGACTAGTTTTTCAGGCTAGTCGATTACCCCCACTGGAAAATAAAAGTTTTATTGATATTTGAGCATATTGAGAACTAATACAAATATCATATCATGAACTAGCTAATACGAGCTAATACTAATGACTATTAGTTTATTCATTAACTAATACAAATAAATCAAACAGCTCCATCTTCTTTCATCACCGATCCATCATCGATTAGGTGGTCTATCTTCCCATCGGGTTGCTTAAAGAAGTCTGCCATATTCAAGTTGTCGTCAGAGACAAAATTCATTATGGGGCGTTTACTCTTTCGAGATGCTTAATAAAGGTCAACCAAATGTCTTGGTATACGGCAAGACTTAGACCAGTGCCCGTTTTCACCGCAACGATAATATATAGTTTATGAACTATTTGCTTTTGGATTTTTATCGTATCGTGCTAGTGGCAGATGGGTGAATCCTTGATGTTGAGATATTCAATCTTCAAACTTTCATCAAGGTGATGGCGCAAGAAAATCAAGGCCTTCATACAGTTTCAAACCTTCCTTAAGGTAATGGCGCAAGAAAATCAAGGCCTTAGCATAGGTTCAAACCTTCATCAAGGTGATGGCGCAAGAGAATCAAGGCCTTAGTATAGTTTTGGGTGGATGCACTATTTCTGTTTTTAATGGCGTCTTCGAGACCCATAGCATCAAAGTGGATTTCATCATCCAACACCATAGTTCTTGCCCGAAATTTCGAGGGCAACGAACTTTCTTTTCATATGACACAATTACATCAAGAGCGTGTTCATACTTACGGGCTCTATTACAATTATCACATTCACTTCAGGGAATGGATCAAAATCATGTGCTTTACACAAGCTGCTACCACATTCTCTAAAGGGAATGGAGCAAATTCAATTGGACGGAATTCTTTGTCACGTCCACAATCATACATGAATTTAATCATGGCAGGACATAGAGATTTTACCACTTCGTGTGGTTATAATTTCTCACAAACTCCATTAGAGTTATAATCAAACTTTGTATATAAAATTTATAGAATTCCAAGAATTTGAAAAGAAAAAGTAAATTACTTACCTTTAAGGTATACCAAATATATTTTCAATATTTTCTTCCTTTCTTCCTTTCCTTTCTTTCTTTCCTTTCTTTCTTTCCTTTTTCTTTTCAACTTTTCGTTTCTTTCTGCCTCCTCCTTTTTTTTTTTTTCTTTTTCTTTCTTCATTCTTTCTTTGAAGAAAAACCCTACACAAGTAAAAGTTAAGACAATCGAAAATTAAATTAGGAAGAGGGAAATACCTTGGATTTTCGAGAATGATACTTGAGACGGTAGAGTCTCGTGCTGATAACGTGTTATAAACTAAAGCAAAAGACAAGAACAATAGAACAAGAACAATAACAATAGAGAGAAGAGTAGAGAGAGTTCTTCTTATTGAGTTGAGAGGGGTCTCAAGGGATGATTTACAATGGTAGGGGGCACCTCTATTTATAGGGGAGAGGAAGATTTAGCTACCACTAATAGAACTCTAAAATCTCTCTAATTAGATACATTAAAGACATTCACCTTAAATAGAAGTGTAAGAATCTTCTATTTCATAACAGTAACTTCATATTCTTGTTTAACCTTTGAGGGAGAAGCTAATGAGACTAGCACCTGAATGTTTGTTTCTCTACCTTCTTGCTTGTTTACACTACCAGAAGGTGGTTGATTTTTATTGGTAAATCAAAAAAGAGAATAAACATTTACCACGGGAAACTAGATTGAGGCTGATAAAAGTTTACACGCATGCAATATTTTATCAACGAAACCAATGAATATAAAGTACATAAATGTTGAGTTTAGGGATAAAAGACATTGTCTTCTTTTGATATGTTAAAATTGACAAATAAAAATAAAAATTTATTTTTAAAATATTTGACGAGTAAAAGAGAATGTAAAGAATATGTATCTTAACATTAATTTTGTAACCCTTAAGATTAAATTTCATGATTTAGCTAGCACCTGAAAATTTGTTTCCCTAACTTCCTGTTTGCTTACAATACCAGAAAATTGCCTTTTTCCGATTCCTTGTCGGGTAGATTTTGTCACGACCCTAAACTCGTACCTGATCGTAATAACGCCTATTGTGAAACAAGGTTAATCGATACAAATTTCCAATCCATTTAAACAGATATAATAATTCAATTTAAGTTATTAATAAGTAATAAATTCCAAAATAGCGTGAAATAGAATAAGTGTGAAAATAAACATAGCCCGGCATCAGAATGTCACCAGCCATGAACATCAACTAAACGTATAAGAGTATGGAAAAGGACTACATAGTCTATTACAGAATTCAGTATAAGGAAAAATAAAGATAGGAGGGAGAAACAGTGGGCGGTGAACGCTGAGCAGCTACCTAGTGAACTCCGAATAGCCCGTTGGAAACAATCGGCCCTCGCTAGCAGGAACCGAGGCTCCTATATCTGCACACAAGGTCAGGAAATAATGTGAGTACGCCAACTCAGTGAGTAATAAAAGTAAAGGCAGTTGAGCGATAAGAAAACACGTAAACCACAATAACATGCTACAAAGAGACAGTATAAAGCAAATACAATGCAGTAAAATAGTGAAAACTTCTAAAAACACCTTAGTTCAACAAAAACCTCTTTGAACAGTTCAAACGAGTAAATGAAAAAAACAGGGAGAAAAGATAGAAACACAAATCAGCTTTTCGGGCAAAATTACCAACAGAATCAGCCCATCGGGCAATAACATGGAACAACATCATTTCCTCGGGCTATCTCATATCTCACACTGGGTACCCCCGTTCACTGGGAGTGTACGGACTCCGGGAGGGGCCCCTTACGGTCCAATAGTAATATCAAGCCATCTCGTGGCATAATAAATAGGCTCTCGGCCTTATATCAAGCCACCTTATAGCATACAAATCAGGCCCTCGGCCTCATAATGATGAATCACCTCAATACCGCTGCAGCGCGCAGCCCGATCCCATAATAACCTCACAATACATGCCCTCGGCACTACTTAGTCAGAATTCTCAAAAAGCCACTCGGGCACAACAAAATATGATGCTCTGCTCGAATATCATTTAAGATATTAAAATAGTTGGCACGAGGCCCAAATATGACATTCAACCCAAAACATGATGATAGCAAATAATTTTCAATCAAATACGCAGTAAAACAATCATTTAGGACGGACTAAGTCATAATCCCCAACAGAGGCATTTTTTTCAAAATAGGTTAACAGAGGGCATTTCTAAACTGGAGTCAATACGTTAGGGGCAATTCTGACCATTTTCCCTATCCAAAATAGTCAATGCAAATCGGACCGGTCCAAAAAGTTAGATGATGCTCTATGGGCCTACTAGACCACGTACAAGACCCTAATTGGTATGCTATGTACCGTTTGGTATTTCGAAAAGCATGTCACTTACCGGTGGAACTAGAGCACAAAGCTATGTGGGCCTTGAGAAAGTTGAACTTGGAATGGGATGTCACATCAAATCTCTGCATTGAGCAACTTCATGAGCTTGATAAGTTTAGATTTCATGCATACTCCAGCTCATCCTTGTATAAGGACGAGATGAAGTATCTTCACGACAAATATGCTCAGGGGAAGAAATTCAAGGTTGGTGATATGGTTCTTCTTTTCAACTCTCCGTTGAGGTTATTTTCGAGAAAGCTCAAGTCATAGTGGAGTGGGCCATTTGAAGTTGTATGTGTGACTTCTTTTGGTGCTCTTGATCTCAAGAACAAGAATGGTAAAAATTTTCTGGTCAATGGGCATCTTGTCAAGCATTATTTGGGAAAGTTTGATGAGAGCCACGTGGTGGCACTCATTTATTTAAAGTGATGGGATGGTAATATGTGTTATGTTTCGATGTTAAATCAGGTGCTTCTTGGGAGGCAACCCATGTCTTTTTCGTTCTTTTTGATTTTCTTTGTAGATTAGGGTTTTTGAGCTAATGGTTTGTGAGATGTTGCAGGGATTGTGTCAAGGCAGTACAAAACAAAGTGTAAAAATGCACAGTCTCTGAATATTTTCCGTGCGGCCGCGGTAATCTTTGTGCGGTCGGCACTGGCATGAGCTGAAGGTGAAGGTTCTTTTAAGTCGTTCCACGCGTCCGCGGTCATGTTTCTGCAGTCTGCGGTAGTCTTAAGCGGCCACGTTCCTTTTGTGCGGCCCGCGTGGGCTTCTTCCTGCAAAGGGTTCAAAACTGAACCCAGCGCAGTTCGCGGTCATGTTCATGAGGCCGCGCTGGTAGGTAAGTAAAGGGTCCCACATTTTTCTATAAATAGATACCTAGGGCCTCCTTTTACACTTTTCACCAAATCAAAGTCTGAGCCTTAAAACTTCTATTGTTCATACGCCTCTGAGTAAATCTCTTATGTGCGTGCATAACTGCTTTGATTCTTCACATTCCCGACTACAATTTCTTACAAGTATCATTAATTAGTTTGAATTTTTAATTTTTTTTTGTTTTCCAGTAGATGTAGCTTCTTCTTTCTTCCCGATTCTCTTAGATTTTATGATTAGGTTAGTTTATTTATGTTTTTAGATGCTGGGCATGATTTTTATGATTGGTAATTGAGTAGGGAAAATTAGGATCCAAATACTTGAACAAAAATGTTAAACCCTAGCTTAATCCCTGACTGTTGACTCAGTGCGGTCGCGGTTATTTTTACTCGTTCCGCATTTCCCTGACACGGCCGAACTACTGATGGTGCGGTCCGCGATGGGTATTGATCTGAAATGCTATCTGTTTCTAGCGTGGCCGCGTCCCTATTTGTGCGGTCCGCGAGGACCCAATGCCGTCGCGTCCCCTTTTTATGCGGTCCGCGTTGGGAGGTTAAGAGAGGGTGAAAATTTTAATGTTGTCCCATGCGGCCCACGGTGCCTCCCATACAGCCGCATCCCTTATTGTTCGGTCCGCGTTAGCCTGTGCTATACTGTTATTCTGCAATTGATTTCTTCAACTGATACTCTAGTTGTGCTTCAACTAACAAAGTTAGACATGTTTGTTTGCAGAAAATGATAAAGCAAAGAGGACGGGGTGAAAATCAACCCGGACAAGGTGACTCGTCGCGGGGAGGAAAATCTAAACAAATAAAACTTACTCCCCGACCAAAATTGAAAATAAGAAAGCATGTAGTGAGTGAAGACGACCAGTCGGGGAGTGATTACCTACCCTCTCAGGACATCTCAGCTGATTCGGGGCAAGCTTCATCAGTCCCAGCTCTATCTACAGCCCAAGCCCCATAAAATGTACAATCTGAGTCGTTGAATGGCTCGGCAGCGGGTAGCGGCGAATACTCCACCTCCCCCAAAGCTTCAGTATCTGGGGAGAGTGTAGCGGGTGTTAACAACAGTGAAGATGAGGTTCCAGGTAGTGGGGTGCCCAAGGCTGGTGGTGTAGAAAGAATTAGATAACCGGAAGCTTGGGAGGACTACTTTGTTAGCCAAATGGCCTTCCACAAATTCAGAAAACTGTGGCCCAAGAGGAAACTAATTCCAGAGAGGAGCATAGTCACATGCGACCTGTTGCCCATACTCCCCAATGTACATGAGGAGTTTCATACCAGAGTCGGTTGGGAGTACTTTCGAGATGATCTGTAGGATGCCAATGATCACATGATTAAAGAATTTTATTGCAATGTAACCCGCACCAAAAAGGGCTCAACTGCAACCATATGGACATATGAGGCCATATGGACATTTATCTCCTTTAAATGATGTTTCATGGTCTTCAATTTTTGCCATATCTGCTGCATAGGTGTGCCTTCACAATCCTGTCTCCAAACCTGCTGTAGAATGCTATGAAACTGAGGTTGTTCCATAACAGCAATGCATAATCTGAAAGGTTTAGGGTGCAAAGGTCTTTGATCACCAAATTTGATAAGGATAGGGGAATGATCAGAGACTGAAGGGTTCATGAAATCAGCTTCCAGATGCCCATACTGTTGTAGCCACTAAAAATTGCCCAGAGCCCAATCAATTTTACTATAAACTCTAGTGGAAGTATCTTGCTTATTGGTCCAAGTGAAGTGCAAACCTTTGACTATGAGGGCAGTGAGTTGCAGATCAGAAATAGTGTCTTTGAAATCTTTAACTTCAGCATCAGTAACTGGAGAGCCAATTCTATCATCAGAACAAAAGACGCAGTTGAAATCACCACTGTTCAGCCAAGCATCTTGACTGGGAATATAGATTGACCTAAGGTCACTCCACAGTTTGTTCCTGAGAAGTGCAGTATTATGGGCATATATAACACTTAAATGAATTCTGGCCTGGCTTCTTGTATCTTCTAAAAAACAGTGAATGAGCTGATCGGTAACAGTGGATATTTGGATCTGGATGTGTGGTTTCAAAAGCAACCATATTCTCCCATTAGCAGCCTTTGAGTAATTGCATTGAACCTTCCAATCCTTAACAACCTTATCAAGTATCTTCTTGGCTTTATGCTCTTTTACTCTAGTTTCTACTACTCCCATAACATCTACCTTATTAACAGCTAGGAAGTGTTTCAACTCCTTCTGCTTATGGGGCTGGTTAAGCCCCCTAATGTTCCATGTGACTATAATCATAGGGGATTAGGGGTTGATCTGTGTGAGGGTCCCGGATCAATCTTCTGAACCCTATTACCAGCCACAATCATAGTAGCCTTCCCTTTATTGCAATTATCAACCATTTGTTCACTGTTACCATTGGTTGCAGTGACTGCAATGACTGCAATTTCAGGTCTCACTTGAACCTCAGGACAAGTTTGTGCAATCTGCTGAGCACTAGCTAATAGGTTCTCATTCACCTTGTTAGGGTCCTGCACCTCCAGCACTTCTGAAATGACTGCATTCTCATGGCTTACCTGTACCTCTGCATTAGCTACAGACTGTTTTACAAGCCATTCTTTTTTAGAAGCCTTCTTAAGGGTTTGAGTCCGTTTTTTATTTTTCTTTTGATTTTGATATTTCTTATATAAGGGTACCTTAGGCAAGGCTTCACTTGGGCTTAACAAATTTGCCTTTGATCCCATGATCAAAGACATAATGTTGTGTTTAGGATGGTGAAAGTCGTGGCCTTGAGACTCTTGTGTTGACCAAACAATCATCATGTGGTCGTTTTGGACCATTGTGCGCGTTAATCGTAACTAAGGTCGTTGTGGGCCCTCGACTCGATGTCTTTAGAAATCCTTGAGAGTGTTTGGTGATAACTCGAATTATGAGTTGAAGTCCTGAGCCGATGGTGTAGAACTTGCCCTGAATGTTTGTTGAGGAGAAATCCTAGGTGAAACTTCACTTGAGAAGTGATTATGGGCTCTCATTGATCCAAATGCTAAGTTAAACAATTCCATGGTCTACCAATGAGATGATCCCTAGTTAACCCTTTTGGGTCAGTCAGAGGCTGCTTGCTTTGGGTTTTTAGGCTTTGGCCAATCAATTTATGAGGTTGGATATTTCTGTGCCTAGTCGGGTGTTAGCTTGCATGGTCGCTCATTCTTCATTATTAAAGCGTATCTGTGATCGGCAGTTTGATGATCCCCATTTGTGTGTCCTGAGAGACACGGTGTAGCGAGGAGGTGCCAAACAGGTTATGTTAGATGCTGATGGAGTCTGAGATTGTAGGAGCGAGTTTGTGTGCCAATGCTGATGGGCTTCGAGAGTTGATTTTAAAGGAGGCCCATAGTTCCCGGTACTCTATCCGGTCATCGTGAAGATGTATTAGGATTTGCGGCAACGTTGAATGAAGAAGGATATTGTAGCATATGTGGCGCGGTGTTTGGATTGTCAGCAGGTTAAGTATGAGCATCAGAGGCCAAGTGGTTTATTTTAGTGGATTGAGCTTCCCGAGTGGAAGTGGGAACGTCTCACTATGGACTTTGTTACTGGACTTCCGTTGACTCGGAAGAAGTTTGATGCAGTTTGGGTCATTGTTGATAGGCTGACCAAGTTAGCGTATTTTATTCCTGTGGCAGTCTCTTATTCATCCGAGAGGTTAGTTGAGATCTATATTCGGGAGATTGTTCGCCTTTATGGTGTGCTGGTATCTATCATTTTGGACCGAGGTACGCAATTTACCTCGTGTTTCTGGAGAGCAGTTCAGCGAGAGTTAGGCATCCAGGTGGAGTTGAGTACAACATTTCATCCTCAAATGGACGGGCAGCCCGAGCAGACTATTCAGATATTGGAGGATATTCTCTGAGCTTGTGTTATTGACTTTGGAGGCTCATGGGATCAGTTCTTGCCTTTATCAGAGTTTGCCTACAACAACAGCTACCAGTCAAGTTTTCAGATGGCTTCTTATGAGGCTTTATATGGTAGACGGTGTCGATCTCCGATTGGATGGTTTGAGCTGGGAGAGGCTCGGTTGTTGGATACAGATTTGGTTCAGGAAGCCTTGGACAAGGTCAGGATCATTCAGGATAGGCTTCGTACAGCTCAGTCCGGGCAAAAGAGTTATGTAGATCGTAAGGTTTGAGATGTGACTTTCATGGTTGGTGAGCGGGTATTGCTCCGAGTGTTGCCTATGCAGGGCGTGATGAGATTTGGGAAGAAGGGCAAGCTTAGCCCTAGGTTTATTGGCACGTTTGCGATTCTTGACCGAGTGGGAGAGATGGCTAATAGACTTGCATTTTCGCCTAGCTTATCAGCCATACATCAAATTTTTCATGTGTCCATGCTTCAAGGTATCATGGCGGTCTAACACACGTGTTTGATTTCAGCATTGTCCGGTTGGACAAGGACTTGTCTTATGAGGAGGAGCCAGTAGCTATTCTAGATCGGCAGGTTCGTCAGTTAAGATCCAAGAGTTTCCCTTCTGTTCGTGTTCGGTGGAGAGGTCAACCTCCTGAGGCACCGACCTGGGAGTTCGAATTCGATATAAGGAGCCGTTATCCCCATCTATTCCCCGACTGAGGTACTTCCCTCTTTTGTCTGTTCGAGGACGAATGGTTATTTTAGAGGTGGAGAATGTGATGACATAAAGGGTCATCACCTATTTGTAATTGAAATTTGTGCTTCGAGGCCTTGAAAACCTCATTTTGGATTGCCTCGATTTGTGTGCGCAATTCGGGCGCATAGCCGGAAAGCATAAATATGAAATTCTGTGAAAAATGCTAAATTTTGATATTAAAATAAATAAATTTGACTTCGATCAATATTTTAGGTAAACGGACCCCGACCCGTGATTTGACGGTTCCATAGGGTCCGTAGGAAAATATGGGACTTGGGCGTATGCTCGGAATCGAATTCTGAGGTCCCAAGCCCGAGAAACGAATTTTTGAGTAAAATTGTTTTCTAAAAATATCTAAGGAAAATATAAATCATATCTGATTAGAAAGTGAAGGTATCAGATCAGTATTTTGGTTGTGGCGCCTGGTAGATGTCTTAAATATGGTTTAAGTACTTTCTGTAAAGTTTGGTTAAAAACGGACATCGTTTGACGTGTTTCGGTATTAAAATTGAAAACTTGATGTTTATGAAATTTGAAAGAACTTATGGATCTTGAGGCTTGATTCGATGTATATGATGTTATTTTGGCGATTTGATCGCACGGACAAGTCTGTAGGATATTTTTTAGGTTGTATGTATATTTGGTTTGGACTCCTGAGGACTCGGGTGAGTTTTAGATAGGCCACGGATGCATTTTGAACCTTTGACAAAATCCGATATGATTAGTTCTGCAATTTTCGCATTTGCGAAGCAGGTCTTGCAAATGCGATCTCTCAAATGTGAGCCTGGCATTGCAAATGCGAGAAGGGAAATCTTGCATTTGGGTTGCAAATGCGACCATTGGGTCCGCAAATGCAAAGTCGAGTCAGTTACAAATGCGACATTGGGCTCGCAAATGCGAAGTCCAAAATTTTGGGCATTGTTCGAAAATGCAAACTATTTTCTTGCATTTCCCACACTATCAGGGTCGGGGTTCGCAATTGCAAACCCCTGTTCACAAATCCCACATCTGAGACCTGCATACTTTACACTTAGCCGAATTTGAAACCATTCTCAACATACTTTCAAACCACAAACTTCTTTGGGTGATTTTCCATAAACAAGACTTCTTCCAAATCAATTTTAAGTTAGTTTTTACTCATTTCGTTCAATCATTAACATCAATTTAATATAATTTCAACCTAAAATTAAATATTTTCATGGGAAAAATTAGGGGCTTTGGATAGAACCTAGGTTTTTCTAAAAATTGGGGATTTGGACGTTAATTTGAGGTCCGATTTCAAAACAAACCACATATTGGATTCGTGGAAGAATAGGTAATCGGGTTTTGGTTCGAACCTCGGTTTCTTATCACGTGGGCCGACGGCAATTTTGGACTTTCTGGGAAAAACTTTGGGAAATTCATTTTATGTATTCAAATTGATCCATTTAGCGTTTATTGATGTAATTAAGTAATTTTTGACTAGATTCGGGAAAATTTGTGGTGGAACCAACGGGTAAAGCTATAATTAAGGCTTGAGTTTGAGTTTAAGGCATCGAGGTAAGTGTTCGGTCTAACCTTAGCTTAAGGGATTAGGAGTTAAGTCATATTTGCTACTTGTTTTGTATTGAGTACGATGTATAGGCATGGTGGGGAGTATCTATACGTTGGTTTTGACCATGATCGTGTGTCTTAAATTGATACTTGTGTATCTTAATTGATTCTATGAAAGCCTGATTGATGATCCTTGATATCGAGTGAAGACTTAGTTTATTTCCTTGGACTTAGTTATGAATTTAGCATTGGTAATAATTGTGCCAAGTAGAAGTTGAATAGGATTGGTTATAGCTGACTCTGCCGGGATGTTTGACTTGTTATTAAATCCCTTGCCAGGAAGTTATTACTTTGCTTTTGATCCCTTGCCAGGAAGTTCTTACATTGTCTTGTTCCTTTGTCGGTATTGTATTGTGTATTGTGTTGGAAGAAATGGGAGCGGGTGGTATGCCTACCACAAGTGATATAGAAATGGGAGTGGGTGGTACGCCTACCACAAGCGAATTTGAAATGGGAGCGGGTGGTACACCTACCATAAGTGATATAGAAATGGGAGTAGATGGTACGCCTACCATAAGTGATATTGAAATGGGAGCGGGTACTACGCCTACCACAAGTGATAATGAAATGAGAGCGGGTGGTACACCTACCACAAGTTATGGATGAAATGGGAGTGGGTGGTATGCCTACCACGAGATATGAGAAATGGGACCGGGTTTGCATGCCTGCAATGTAATGAATATTGAAAACGAAAGTGGTTTTTATCTATTCTTATCTATGTTAGTAGCTTAATTATTGATTTCGTTATCATTTCTTGAGGATATTGTTCATTATGTTATTCCCTAGCATGTTTTTCCCTCCCTTCTTTTACTTGTTTAATTCCGATTATTTCTTTCACCATATATTATATAACTGCACAGGTTTATCTAGAGTCTGGTCCTATCCTCATCATTACCTCGCCGGGGTCAAGTCAGACATTTACCAGCACATGGGGTCGGTTGTGTTGATGATATACTTTGTGCTTTTTTGCACAGATCCAGGTGTCGGAGCAACATTTAAGCAGCAGCATCAGACCGGGACCCAGCCTTCAGTCTACAAAGACACCGAGGTAGCCTTGCAGAAGTCCGCAGGCCCGGAGTCTCCTCTATCTTGCTTTTCATTTTGTTATCTCATGTAATCTGAGACAAACAATGTTATATTTCTTTCAAATGGTTGTATTTAGTACTCTTACTAGCCCGTGAGTAACGTGACACCATTTCTTGGGTAGAGATATATGACAAGTTCCGCATTATTGTTCAATTTATTCAATTTAAGACTTCCGCTTTATTTTCATGTTCTGCTATTATTAAATTATTTAATACGCGTTGCTGTAATTGATAAAAAGGATTTAAATTAAAGGAGTTAGGAGTTTATGAATGTGGCTTTCCTAGATTCTACGAGTAGGCGCCATCACGCCTCCCGAGGGTAAAAATTTTGGGTCCTGCACAGGAAAAGAATGATGAAGCTTTTAACCAATGTACGGGAAAAGGAAAGAGAGATAGTATTGGTTATGATGCTCCGTCATTTTCTATTCTTGCTCCTACTCCTCCAACATATACTCGTACGTGTATTTTTCATTATGCCACAGATGATGCAAAATTATTGAACAAATTCATTGTGTTGTTGGACAAGGAGAAAAGAAGAGGTCGCAAAAAAGAGTAAGTCCCTAAATGTATTTCAGTATTGATATTAAAATTGCTAAAGTTAAGTGTCCTTAACTTCTGTGATTATAAGTAGGGGTGTTCAAAACCGATCCGAAACCGAAAACCGAACCGAACCGAAGCTTAATGGCTTAATGGTAATGGCTTAACGGCTTAACGGACGGAAAACAGATTGAATTTTTTTTATTAACGGCTTATCGGTTTGGGGGTGGATTATTCAATTTTCTTAATGGATAATCCGTTAACCCGTTAAGAATATATATATATATATATATATATATATATATATATATATATATATATATATATATATATATATATATATATATATATATATATATATAATTTATTTTTGCGTACATAATTATATATATTAAATATAAAAACTAAAAACCTTAAAAATGAATATGTATAAGTGTATAACAAAAATAAATTACAAAAACAACCACCTCCACCGTTTGTTCTGAGTCTGACTGAGTGAGACAGTGAGTAGTGACTTCTGTCTCTATACCCGTTACCCCTAATTTTCTAATTTCTATTTCCTAAATCTAAATATCTAATTCCTCATTCTAGTCTAGAGAAACTATAAGTGTTGTTGATAAAATATATGGATTCAAAATCTTTTTCAAAAGTTATGTGTGCCCTTGAATGATAAAAATATGAAGTATGTGAACAGAATATAGCTGTTCTGCTTCACATACTGTAAAGGCGATGCAATTTTGACTAGTGTAAAGATTTGCATAAAACAAAATAAGACAGAGGAAGTAATTTCAATCAAAAGTTTCGTACACTAATTTGTCTGAAGTATCTAACAAGCTATCTTGCTTAATTGTGAATACTAAATTCAAGTTTAACTAGACCACAGGATTAAGTGTTTGATGATATGTCTCAAATGCTAACCAAGTAGATTTTAGTTCTCTACTTCGGAAAAATTCTCTTTTAAATGAATTTGTGTCTTAGTTTCAAATTTTTAAAAAGTAAGCCCCATAAAATGTGTACAATTTGCAATTGTCTTATGCTTTTTAGACGTTTAGTATTGTACAAGTATTGTAATTCGGTATAAGCTTTTCGATAACCCCCATAGGTATTAAACCGATAAACCGCCCAATAACCGCCCGATAAGAGCTAACCCGATACCAATCCGCCAGATATCTTATCCGGTGGCTAACGGATGAATACATTTAAAAGCCGATAACCGTTAAGCGAAACCGTTAAGATTAAAAAGTCGCCCAATCCGCCCAATGAACACCCCTAATTATAAGACTAATTTTAGGACCAAATGTTCTTAAATTTTAAATTTGAAAATCAAAGTTAAAGAACAAGTGTCCATAACTTTTAAACTTAGAAATCAAAGTTTAGGACTAAGTGTCCTGAACTTTTGAACTTGTAAGTCAAAGTTCAGGACCATGTGTCCTTAACTTTCGAACCTGTAATTCAAAGTTAAGGACTGCATGTCCTTAAATTTTGAACCTGCAAGTCAAACATAAGGACTCATGTTCTTAACTTTTGAACTTGATACTCAATGTTAGGACAGACAATCCTTAAGTTTTGAACGTCGAACTCAAATTTAAGGACAAAAAGTCCTGAACTTTTAAATTTGTAAGTCTAAGTTCAGGACCATTTATCCTTAACATTAACTTGAAACTCAAAATTAAGGACCAAATGTCCTTAGCTTTTGAACTTCTAATTCAAATTTAAGGACTGTCTGTCCTTATTTTTTAAACTTGTAAGGCTAAGTTCAGGACTAAATTCTAACTTTGATATTTTCAAAGTTTTCAGTGGAGAAAATGATATATATGCTGATGATAATTGTGGTGAGGAAGAATCGATACAAATTGTATCATCAAAAAATTAGTATCAAAATTCTAACTTTAATTCTAAAATCACGCACACACCAACAACACATATCATCATTGCATTTTAACGAATATCTTGTTGAGCTTGATCTTACAACCTTGAATTCAAAGTGTCCTTTAATTGCTATATTCGAAAGACAGTTAATTATACTCTCTTTTTTGTCAAATACAGATCCCACTTTTATTTCATCCAACGAAGCATTTTCTCTTAATATCGTAGTTGAGGAATTTTTTTGTTTCAAATTTGATATTTGTCTAGTTAGTTGAGTAGAGGTTTTTCAGCAACTTCTTTGATTACCCATGCACTCTCTAAGACATGAATACCCAAAGCTTGTTCGTTGTCAATCTCTATAATGCTTTGTCATTGTACTTTAATAGAATCAAATATTTGAAGTACCTCTTCAGTAATTGGTTGAGCTTCAACATATCTATTTCCATTATCTGTTGGCATTTGTTTTGACTGTCATATTGAGTTTCTCTGCTTACATGTGTTTGAAGCCCCTCTTCAGTTATTACTTGAGCTTCAACCATATAAGCTTCAACCATATCTATTTCCATTATTTTTTGGCGTTTGTTTTGATTTTCATTTTGAGTTTTTGAGTTGACATGTTCGTTACTTGTAGATCCAAAAACTCTTTCCGAAATATCAACAATGAAACGATAGCCCTTGATGAGTGAATGAGTTTTTAATAACTCTATACATGTGTTAAGATCTAAATCATTGGATACAAGAATTCCCTTCCTTGTTACAAGTAGATATCAAGCCATATTACTACTTCAAACTTGAGTCTATCCAATTCAATAACTTCAAAGATCAATTTAATGAAATCTTCAAATCGAATTTCCTTAGGTACTAGAAAAAGATTTGTTTGATGATCAAGATATTTATAGTCTTCAGTCCATCTACCATTAAAATCAATTATAATGCATATTTTTTCTGTCTTACAAGTCAAGAGAATGGGAAACTCGGAACATATTTTATAATGCAATCCTTGTATAATTAACCAGGTAATATAAGTTCAAGACCAAGTGTCCTTAACATTTGAACTTGGAATTCAAAGTTAAGGACTACATGTTCTTAACTTTTGAATCATAAATTAAAACTTAAGGATTGCATGTCCTTAACTTTTGAACCTCCAAGTTAAACTTATGGACTTTTGTCTGTAATGTTTGAACTTGAAACCCAAAGTTAAGGACCAAGTGTCCTTAACATTTGAACTTGGAATTCAAAGTTAAGGACTGCATGTCATTAACTTTTGAAAATATAATACAAACTTAAGGACTGCACGTCCTTAGCTTTTGAAAATGTAATTCAAAGTTAAGGACTGCATGTCATTAACTTTTGAAAATATAATACAAACTTAAAGACTGCACGTCCTTAACATTTGAAAATGTAATACAAACTTAAGGACTGCATGTCCTTAACTTTTGAACCTACAAGTTAATTTTAAGGACTCATGTTCTTAACTTTTGAACTTGGAACCCAAAGTTAAGGACTAAGTGTCTTTAACATTTGAACTTGGAATTCAAAGTTAAGGACTGCATGTCATTAACTTTTGAAAATATAATACAAACTTAAGGACTGCACGTCCTTAACTTTTGAACCTGCAAGTTAAACTTAATGACTCGTGTCCTTAAGATTTGAACTTGAAACCTAAAGCTAAAGACCAAGCGTCCTTAACATTTGAACTTGAAATTCAAAGTTAAGGACTGCATGTCCTTAACTTTTGAAAATGTAGTACAAACTTAAGGACTGCATGTCCTTAACTTTTGAACCTGCAAGTTAAACTTAAGGACTCTTGTCCTTAAGTTTTGAACTTGAAACCCAAAGTTAAGGACCAAGTTTCTTAACATTTGAACTTGAAATAAAAATATAAGTAATGCTTGTCCTTAACTTTTGAACCTGAAATTAAAACTTAAGGACTGTATATCCTTAACTTTTGAACCTGCAAGTAAACCTTAACTTTTGAACTTGAAACCCAAAGTTAAGGACCAAGTATCCTTAACATTTTGGAATTCAAAGTTAAGGACTGTCTGTCCTTAACTTTTGAATTTGAAATTAAAACTTAAGGATTGTATGTCCTTAACTTTTGAACTGAAATTAAAACTTAAGGATTGTATGTCCTTAACTTTTGAACCTGAAATTAAAACTTAAGGACTGCTTGTCCATAAGTTTTGAACCTGCAAGTAAAACTTAAGGACTCATGTCCTTAACTTTTGAACTTGAAACCCAAAGTTAAGGACCAAGTATCCTTAATATTTAAACTTGAAATTCAAACTTAAGGACCGTATGTCCTTAACTTTTGAACCTGAAATTAAAACTTAAGGACTGTTTGTCCATATGTTTTGAACCTGCAAGTCAAACTTAAGGACTCTTGTCCTTAACTTTGGACTTGAAACCCAAAGTTAAGGACCACGTGTCCTTAACATTTGAACTTGGAATTCAAACTTAAGGACTGTATCTCCTTAACTTTTGAGCGTGTAATTAAAACTTAAGGACCGCTTGTCCTTAAGTTTTGAAACTGCAAGTCAAACTTAAGGACTCATGTCCTTAACTTTAAAATTTGAAACCCAAAGTTAAGGACCAAATATCCTTAATTTTTTAACTAATAACTGTAAGTTAAGGACCTAGTGCCCTGAACTTTTCAACTTGAAACTCAAAGTTTAGGACCAAATGTCCTTAACCTTTTCAAAACAATAACAATATGTGCTTAATATACAGAACAACAACAACAAAATTAAGGACATTGTGTTCTTAACTTTTTCAATTCAATTTGCAAAGTCATGACACTATGTCCTTAATATTATGTGCTCAATTTTGTATAATTATCACAGGATGCGATGTCCTTAATTTTATCTAGAAATTCAAATAAAAAACAAAAATCTACTTACTGTATAAAAATCAATAGAAATCGAAAAAAGTATAACTATGTAGAAATAAAAATCAATAGAAACCCTTAAAAGAATAACTTAAGGTAAATCTATGTAGATTTTTGGTTGAGAATGTTGAATTTTATAGTTTGAAATTGGAAGAGAATCTTCTGCAATTTCGACGATCACAGTGTTGTAATATAACGTTGCCGCTGCTGCTAGTGCTCTCGTTAATAAAAGCGCAGGTATAAGTTATAGCATAAGGGTATTTCGTCCAGTCAGGTTAAGTTTATTAAACCAGGGCTAAAGCTTAAAGACATTTAAAATACTGAGTTTAAAATAAAGACATTAGCTGTTAGTGGCTATTTGTGCACATCGCCCAAGAATTAATTCAAATCACCGTACACCCAGTCACTTAAATTAAAATAGTCAGTAAAGATATAATATATACATAATTTATAATTATATGCAATTAATGTATAATTTATGTATATGACAAGAAAAAGTAAACAAAGAATATAGTGGCTATTTGTGTAAAGAGATCCATCCACACTGAAATGGTTTACTATATTTATCAATGAAACACTACGAAAGGTTTTGTTAGGGAATTGTAGTATCGGGACAAACTGATCATAGTTTGTAACTTGGATTGAAGTTAATCCAGATTTAATATATGAATGCCAAAAGAATTTTGAAAATTGAACCGAAGCGCATCAAACCAAGTGCTAAATTTTTTATTTAACCGATAATTGTTTTAGGATAATTCAACAATGGTACCAGATTATTAATATAATTTATTATTTTTCTAATAAAATATCAAACCCAACAGTTATAGTCTTAATTTCTCTTAAGCTCAATCCATGGAGGGACCACAACGATGAAACCAAAAGGAAGCGGGAGAAATTCAAAAATAGTCAGATTTATGAGTTGTCATTCAAAAAAGTTGTAATTTTAAAAGTAATTGAAATTTAGCTATTTCTTATGTAAATATTATTCAAAACTCGAAAAATACTTCAGATTAATGTATTCAAATTCCAACATACATATACTGAAACTCCAGAATATTATAATAGAGTTCCAACATAAGTATACTGAATTTCCAACATATTATAATCGAGTTCCAATATAAGTATATTAGAGCTCCAGCATATTATAATCGGGTTCCAGCATAAGTATAATGGAATTCCAGCATAATATACCGGAGTTCCATTATAATATACTGGTCTAGTATAATATGTTAAAAATTCATACACATCTGCTGTAATCTCCAGTATATTATGCTGGAACTTTTCATGTGTTGGAATTCCAATATAATATGCTGAAAGTTCATACATAAGTGTACGGATTTCCAGTATACTATGCTGGATTGGTCTTTATTATGGTAAAATAATAGTTATTTTGTAATAATTTTATAAATACTAACTATTTTTGAATGATCCGTTTAAATACTTAGTCCGTATTATTTTCGAAAATTAAAATGAATTGAATCAACCCACATGTTTATAGTCCAACAAAAAGTTATCTTGGGCCTAACAAAGCTGGTACCAGAAAATGTAGAACTATGACACATTTTGGGGCGATCTTTAACTTTTGACCAGCGCATTGCCCCATGTCCCGTGAACTTCTTCCTATGGGACAAACGTGGTCAAAAACTCAAGTCTATACTTGTGAGTACTATTTGTATACTTCAACCCGGCTGTACATATTTTTAGCTTGCATATGTGTAACTAGTTTTATTTTATTTTTGAAATATTTTTGGTTGAATCCACATGTGCAAGTTTCTGAATTATAACTCGCTGTATTTTGGATTCTTATTGCTAATAGACTTAGTAAAACCGCAATTGACAGTAAAAATAGTATAGGCTAATCAATTTTTAAATTGATAATTAAAATATAATTAGTATTTACAAAGCCGTTGAATAATAACCATTATTTTTCGTAAAAAATAAAAAATTCCAGCATAATATATTGGATTATGAAGCTTGTACGTATAAACTTCCAGCATATTATGTTGGAAATCCAGCATACAGAAAGTTCTAGCATAATATGTTGGATTATAAAACTTACGTGTATAAACTTCCAGCATATTATGTTGGAACTCTAACAAGCTATAAAATTATAGCATATTATGCTGGAATTTCATATATAAAAAATTCGAACTCCAATATATTATACTTTTCTTAAATTTGTAATGATATTTTTGTTTAAATTTATCTCTTTGTAAAAAAATGGTTAAATTTTAATGATTTTTAAAACCGTGATTATTTTTCTATTGCCATATATAAATGTGGATTTTTTATTTTTCCCCTAACTGAGATGGTCTGATATGTTTCCAGAAAACTAGGAAACCGATTACCCTATTAGGGAATTTAGATATAGGGGAATCTGATCCAATATTGTAATTTAGGTTTAAACCGTGTAGATTTACATGTGTAAGAATTCAATCATTATTAATGTGAAAATAGAAAAGAAAAGAAAATAATTGATTTCAAGACTTGCTTTATTTTCAACACTACAATTAAAAAGGCAAAGTCTAGTTAGTTTTTAGTGGCAAATCAATACAATTTAATATTAGTCAAAATAATCCACAAAGAAAAGCTACCTCATCATTTGTCTGCCATTTTTATTATATGGAAAAAGAACCAGCCACATGTCCGCAGTCTATGGTTCCTTGTTATATTTTTCTCCTTTTTGTTTTTAATTTTTAACGTTAAATCTTAGAAATTATTTGCCTAATAGAGGGGTGTGTGCACATAGATAAATTAATCACAATTTTAGGAGACACTAGTATGTGGAGTTGGTCATTAAGCTTATCAAACATATCATATAATCAATTTAATTTGTTATGAAATAAAGTAAAGACAAGAACAATAATGCAAGAACAATAGCAATAGAGAGAAGAGTAGAGAGAGTTCTTCTTATTGAGTTGAGAGGGGTGAATTACAATGGTAGAGAGCACCTCTATTTATAGGGAGGAGGAAGATCTTGCTACCAATAATAGGACTCTAAAATCTCTCTAATTAAATACATTAAAGACATTCACCTTAAATAGAAGTGTAAGAATCTTCTATTTCATAACACTCCCCCTTGAATGTCTATTCAATGATGTGCCTCGTCAAAACCTTAAAACAAAACCCAATGGGAAAAATTAAAGTAAGGAAAGAGTACACATGTTTGAATATGCGCCTATTGGTTGCCTCGTTAAAAACCTTGCAAGGAAAACCCAGTGGGACAAAACCTTGTAAGGGAAAAAGAGTGCAACGCGCATTAACTCCCCCTAATGAGAACATCAATTTATATCCTTGAGCATTTGCATTCCAACCTTGTGCATCATCTTCAAAACGATCTTTGGTAGATGCTTGATAAATAAATCAACCATATTGACTTGAATAAATATTCCGCACCTTGAAATCATCATTCTTGATAGATATGAACATCTTCATATAATGTCGTGGAATGACTCTTCAATATCTTCATAGATGTATTCTCAATGCCATCATGCTTATAGTTATAGCAAGATACATATGTACACAAATTGTACTTAGGATGTGGTACTTCAGGACCAAGAATTGCATATGCTTCAAGCAACTTAAATCTTTCAAGTTAAGTCATATAAGCCATATAATAGACTTTAGATGCATATCAAGTTTTCCATGTCATGCTAGACAAATAAGATATCGAAAACTGACTATACATACTTTTGACTTTTATACTTTCAAGCATTTGAACTATAGGTTCAAAACTACATGTCTTTCATATGGAATCAATTCTTCTTGAATTGTATCTCTTCCATTTAGTTACTTTCTTTGGGTCAGCAAATGCGTATAGCATGCTTTGCAATATGTTGCAATTGCATTTCCTTTTATGAACTACAGGTTCATATCATGATATTCGGGGATATACATATACAAATGAAAATTCATCCCATGTAACACTTTCTCAAGTGTTTATCATGTCTCCCCCTCATGTTAGTAAAGCTAACATGTTTCCTCAACTTTGGGAAATCATCTTTGTGCATTATGTCAATATACACAGCACCTTAATAATAAGATGAAATTATTTGGTTCCTGACCCTGAACCACTTGTGAGGGGAGAATATACTCTCATATACAACTTATATCAAACTGATATATACAACTTTTGTTCTCATAAGAAACAGTTTAGCTATTAAGTGGAAGCACTCAATAATTATCTTGCTAAACCAACTTTGATATAAACCAACTTATCAAGATGAACTGTCTTGAGTAGAGAATCTGGAAACTATGCTCGAAGTTAGATTACTGAGCGATTTACCTCGCAAGCACTGGCCAGGCTGCGGGTTAATAACAATGGCGCATGTAACCATATCATAGATGCATCATATGTGGTATACATGACAGGTGAATGGGCCCATATTCACCTTTCATATTTCCAGAATTTATGGGCTTCAACACGAACTCTTTAGTTGGTCAGTTCATTAATGAGAACAAGTGATACAAGAGTATTCGTAAAGAACTTTCTAGTTCTTTAATATTCACCTATGTGAATTTGCACATCATACTTAAAATGAGATGGCTAACATAAATTATCAATATTGGTAAACTTCAAATTTACACCATGACATGTGCACTTATCAATAAACTTCGAGTTTATTATGACATGGCTTTATATACCAATAGATATCCACTTTATTGTGGCATTCTTTCGTTTGTGTAGTACAAACTGGAGAACAAAGCGGGTAGCTTTTCATATACAAATTACCCCGCTACAAGTTGTAGTAATAGGAGAATCAAAGCCTTCCTTTATTTGTAGTCTCAATATAATCAATCGCTTTCGCGTGTACTTTGGAAACTGAATAAGTTTCTTTGAGACTTACTACAGCACAATACTCAATTGTGTTTCTCCAACATAGTAATAATTGGCTCTTCGAGAGCTCTCAATTAATTTTGTACTACCACAGATTCATCAACATTCATGTGGTGAATATCTTTCTTAAAGAGAAAGTTATACCATTATGGTCATGTCAAACTTATATGCAAGATATGTTTCTTGCATTATCGTTGTCCTTTAATAGTCATATTTCCAAAATACTTAGGCGTACAATAGGTACGTGACCAACGATCATTCATGCCATATATCATCTCAAACCTCCTTCTAGGGGTGAGGGTGGTATCATCTCAATCCTCCTTCTAGGAGTGAGTGTGGTATATTCAATACCAATTTCATGTTCATATTCTTCCAATAATGAATATGTATCACATTCACTTCGAGGATTTGTGATTTTGTTATCCTTTTCAAATCTATAAATGCTTCAGGCATTTGATTTGCTATTCTTTGCAAATGGATAATCTTTTGTGCCTCTTTCTTTCAAATAGAGGTATGTGGATCAAGATGAGATAATGATGCATTTTTCCACAAAATTTCCCGTTTGGTTTCACCAACTTCTCCCCCTAATTTTGGGAAAAGTGTCTCATCAAATTGACAGTCTGCAAATAGTGCAGTGAACAAATCTCCTGTCAATGTTTCGAGGTAGCGAATAATGTAGGACGATTCAAACTCAACATATATTCCTAACCTTCTTTGCGCACCCATTTTGGTGCGGGATGGCGGTGCAATAGGCACATATACTGCGCATCCAAAAATCCTTAAATGGGATATATTGGGTTCATGACCCAAAACCAATTGTAATGGGGAATATTTGTGTCAATTCGTCAGTCAGAGACGAACTAGCATTGCTGCATGCAACATGGCGTGACCCCAAGCCGAAGCGGGCAGCCGACAAACTAGCATTGTTGCGTGCAAAATGGCGTGACCCCAAGCCGAAGCGGGCAGCCGACAAATTAGCATTGTTTTATGCAAAAATGGCGTGACCCCAAGCTGAAGCGGGCAGCCGACAAATTAGCATTACTGCATGCAAAATGGCGTGAACCCAAACCGAAATGGGCAGCCTCATTTTCATGAAGAATTCAAGATTATTCTCATCTATTGTCTCAATCTGATATCCATTTTGAATGATATCCTTAAAACTCAACAAGTTCTTCTTAGACTTGGAGGAGAACATTTTGATTGATATCATTAAAACTCAACAAGTTCTTCTTTAGACTTGGAGGAGAATTTTGCATTCTCTATGATTAACGTCATGCCTTTGGGCAGAGTTACAATTGCTCTTCCGGAGCTTTCAATCAATTTACTACTTCCATAGATTGTAGTAATGTTTGCCTTACACATATTCATTTGAGAGAAATACTTCCTTTCTTTGAGTATTTGTACGTCTAGTACTTGAATCAATTAGGCAAATACTTTTACAGTTGGACGTTGATCCAAGTTCGCTTTGTGAGATAACCATATTTGCTATCCCATAGTTTGACATACAAAAGAAATATACGAACATAAGAATAAACAAGTTCAATTCTTTTGTGTCACATAATATTTTCAAAATCTGCTACTAACAGTTGACTAACAAAATCAGATATGTTGTCCATAATCAATTACTTTGCAGTTTGAAAATTTCAGCGTTTTTCATAAGACAATCGATTATTAAACACACACAATCGATTGTTTGAACATAGACAATCGATTGTTAAACACACACAATCGATTATTTGTTATTTTTGAAAAACTTCAGATTACACTGTTTAAGACAATCGATTGTTAGACAATCGATTGTTGGTCATTTTTGAAAAATTCCAGACCTCACTGTATAAGACAATCGATTGTCAAATATAGACAATCGATTGTTGATCACTTTTGAAAAATTCCAGACCACTGTTTTAAAGACAATCGATTGTTTATCATTGACAATCGATTGTTTTGCAGTTTTATGCGAAATATGAGATAATCGACTAGTTTTTCAGGCTAGTCGATTACCTCTACTGGAAAGTAAAGATATTATTGATATTTGAGCATATTGAGACGTTCTAAAGAACTAATACAAAAATCATATCATGAGCTAGCTAATACGAGCTAATACTAATGACTATTGATTTATTCATTGACTAATACAAATAAGTAGAATAAAATCAAATAGCTCCATCTTCTTTCATCACGGACCCATCACCGATTAAGTGGTCTATTTTCCCCTCGGGGTGCTTAAAGAAGTCTGCCACATCCAAGTGGGTGATGTCAAAGTTGTCGTCAGAGACAAAATTCCTTTCAGGGCGTTTACTCTTTCGAGATACTTGATAAAGGTTAACCAAATCTTATGGTATTCGGCAATCCTTTGATCAGTGCCCGTTTTCACCGCAACGATAATATATAGTTTATAAACTATTTGCTTTTGGATTCTTATCGTATCGTGCTTGTGGCAGAGTGACCAACTTCATGTTGTCATCTCTCTTCTATAAGCCTTTCCACAAGATGGGTGAATCCTTGACGGTGAGATATTCAATCTTCAAACCTTCATCAAGGTGATGGCGCAAGTAAATCAAGGCCTTCGTACAGTTTCAAACCTTCATTAAGGTGATGGCGCAAGTAAATCAAGGCCTTCGTACAGTTTCAAACCTTCATTAAGGTGATGGCGCAAGTAAATCAAGGCCTTCGTATAGTTTTGGGTGGATGCATTATTTCTGTATTTAATGGTGTCTCCAAGACCCATAGCATCTAAGTGGATTTCAGTATCCAACACCCATGTCATATAGTTCTTGCCCGAAATTTCGAGGGCAACGAACTTTCTTTTCATATGACACAATTACATCAAGAGCGTGTTCATACTTACGGGCTCTATTATAATTATCACATTCACTTCAGGGAATGAATCAAAATCATGTGCTTTACACAATCTCATGTCAAATATTTCTTTCATAAAGTGAAAGATTATTTTGAGAATCCTTATTGTTCTCATTACCACAATAATGACGATTAAAACTTCGTCTATTGCCACGTCCATGGTAATAATTTTGTCTTCTTTCAGACTTACCACATGCTGCTACCACATTCTCGAAAGGGAATGGAGCAAATTCAATTGGACGGAATTCTTTGCCACGTCCATATTCATTGATACTTTCATGGTAATAATTTTGTCTTCTTTCAGACTTACCATATACTGCTTCCACATTCTCTAAAGGGAATGGAGCAAATTCAATGGGACGGGTTTTCAGTTCTTTGCCCACAATCATACATGAATTTAATCATGGCAGGACATAGAGATTTTACCACTTCGTGTGGTTACAATATCTTACAAACTCCATTAGAGTTATAATCAAACTTGATTGTCTATATTTGTTTATAAAATCAAATTATAGAATTCCAAGAATTTGAAAAAGGGAAAAGTAAATTACTTACCTTTGATATCAAATATACCAATAAAGAATTCTATCCCCTTCTTTCTGTTTTCCTTCTTTCTTTCCTTTTTTTTTTCTTTTCTTTCTTCACGTTTTTGTTTTGTTTGTTTGAATAAGGCTTCTGCCTTTCCCTTTTTTTTTTCTTTGAAGCAAAACCCTACACAACAAAAGTTAAGACAATCGAAAATTTCAATCGGTTAGAGACTCGTGCTGATAACGTGTTATGAAATAAAGTAAAGACAAGAACAATAATGCAAGAACAATAGCAATAGAGAGAAGAGTAGAGAGAGTTCTTCTTATTGAGTTGAGAGGGGTGAATTACAATGGTAGAGAGCACCTCTATTTATAGGGAGGAGGAAGATCTTGCTACCAATAATAAGACTCTAAAATCTCTCTAATTAAATACATTAAAGACATTCACCTTAAATAGAAGTGTAAGAATCTTCTATTTCATAACATAATTGACTTTTTGGCAATTTTTATAAAGGCAGAAACTTTATACTCGTAATTAGCCAGTGCTTTTTCTTTACAATCTAAAATTACGTACCTTTTCTCATTCCTCCCTTCTTTGCTTAATAGTATTGCTTTATCTAGTGCGATATACTCTCTTCTTTTTTTTTTTAAATTTTCTTCCATTTTCATTAGAGAACAAGACCCCATATATATATATATATATATATATATATATATACACATTACTAGAAATTCGACAAAACTAACCAAGATCAATCGACCAACTTTGATCGGTCAAAAAACCGGCCAAAAACCGACCAAAGTTAGTAGGTTTTTCAAAATATTTTTTTTTATTTTTTATTTTATGAAACCGAACAACTTTGGTCAATTTTCTTTGGCATAAAAATGCGAAAAACTAAATTTTCCCACGAAATTTATTTTTCAAAAAATCGATCAATTTTGATTGGTTAATTTGGTCGGTCATTTTAAAAAATCAACCACTTTTGGTCGGTAATTTTATTTTTTAATAAAACTTACCAACTTTCGTCAAATATTTTCGTGCAAAAATACAACTAAAGAGTATAAATTAAATAAAAAAATAGTCTTAAAACAAAGTGCACCAATAATCTAGTGGTAGAATAGTACTATGTTATAATACAAATTCGGTTTGAATTTCAGATGGTGTATTTTTTTAATTATATAATTAAAATACCGACCAACTTTGATAAAGACCGACCAACTTTTGTCAATCAGTTTTTTCGGCAATTTTTTGTTTAATTAAATTGAACAGCCAAAGTTGGTCGGTAATTTTTGACCAACTTTGGTCGGTATGCCCTTCCAACCTTCAAAATACCGTCCACACGTAAATGGTCGCGTTTTGAACGATTATTGTCCATTACCGACCAACTTTTGTCGGCTTTTGATCGATTTTGGACGGTTTTGCTTGAATTTCTAATAGTGACAAATCAATAATAGAATCTTTATTATTTGGTTGGGTCGGTGGAATGAGCGATTTTCTGCATGAGAGACCTGAGATCGACTTCCTTCATCAGTAGCTTTCTCGGTCAGAGTTCATTGTATTGAGCTTGCTTAGTGCAATTTATATTTCCTATATAATTTGCATGCTATTGTACAATGAGCATGTTACCTAATGCACACCCGAAGGGTAGCAAGCTGCGGATTTCCCTGAGAATTTTTCAACAACAACAAAAAAATCTCCAATATTATTGACCATATACTATACTATATGTAAGGATCATATTGCTAAAAGAACATTTGTAATGGTCTTAAAACTGATTTCCTGAAATTTTATACATAGCAGAGTCATAATCATGAGACTATTCCAATTATAATTTTTTTGACTCTTTTAGTCTTTCGCAATAAATTCAAAGCACGCATTAGTTACATGTCAAATAGAAGAATCTAGTTGTATATGTATTATCGTAAAAAACTTAAAACTTGTAAACGAATGAATATTAAATTAAATACAAAATTGAATGGTTTAAGCATCAAAGTGGCTGCTTTTCCAGAATAGACGTACTGAGATGATTTAATAAACATAATTAAAGCTATATGGCACTTTCTTGTTAGTAATATATATATATATATAAAACTAAATGAAAAGCTCGTGTTGTTTAGAATTTCATTTAAAAAATACACTAATCAAATGTATTGCGTATGGAAAGAAAATTGAATTAAAATATGTGTTGTTTTAAAGGTGGCTGAAGAGAGGGCTTTATTGCAAAAGATGCACATTGATAATTTCTTCTTGTCTTCATTGCAGCCGTTGCTTTCATCAGACTGAAAGTTACTTAGCTGTATAAACTAAAAATTGTACTATTTGTTCTTCAAAATCTTCTTCTCATTTTCTCTATTCAATCGATAAAATATCTGTTTCAAATATTGCTAAACAATGGCAGCTTTGGGAGGATTGTTAATATACAACCTTGTGATGTACTAATTAACAGTATTTCTTTTGTCAGTTTGTTAATATGTAGTATTGTCTGAATAATAATAGTAATAACAAAATGGTAATCGATACTATTTCTTTTGTCAGTTTGTCATTTGTTTTTACAAACTAAAATCCTTAAACCTTCTCTTTTATGAACAATTAAATATAATGAATCTTTTCCTTCAAGGATTAGAGAAATATGGGTCTGATCTTCTACAAAATAATTTGAAAGATTCAAGAAAGAATTATCTGGCAGGGGCAATTCAGGATTTAAATTTAACGGGTTTAATTTTGTAACTCATAATACTATTAAAATTGAGGTTAAATCTAATATTTTTGAGATTTTGGTAGGTTTAGTACTTATATATCTATATTTGTGTCAAAATTTCTGAGTTCAGATGAACAGGCCGTAGCCAAAAAGGCCTCCGAGGTCCGGTCGACCCTGCTCTTGCTATCACTTTGCACACATAGGGTATAATTCTTTATTCCAATAAATATATAAGTCGCAATATATACTGCGGTTAATCATTCTAGGATTTTCAAAAGAATACCATTTCAATTAGTGTCACGACCCAAAACTAACCTTGTCGTGATGGCGCCTATTTTGATACTAGACAAGCCGACACCTTACCAAAACAAAACAATATTTCATTTTCAAGATAATCCCAAAGCTATTTAATATAAAACCTTCATAGGAGTTCAAATCAAAACAAAAGTGCGAAAAAGAAAGCCCGACATCAGGATGTCACTAGTCATGAGCAACTACCACCTATTCTAAAAATAGCAAGAGTAACATAGTATGAGAATAACAAAAATACACCAAAGGGAAGATAAAGAAGGAGAAGAGAAGGATTGCGATTGCCAGGCAACTACCTCGCTATCTCCGAGAAAATCTGCAACTGGAATAGTCAGCAGCTGCTACCGTGGCCAGAGATACCTAGATCTACACACAAGGTACAGGGGGTAACGTAACTACACCAACTCAGTAAGTAACAAGACCAAATTATGGACTGATAAGTAGTGACGAACTTAACCTCAACAGGTAAGCAGAATAATCTGTGCAGAAAAAGTAGGCATGGTTTCAATTCAAGTGTTCAAAGTAAATACATATTTGGACAATGTGAAGTATAAAGCTCAACTAATCTTTACATGCCAATGCACAGAATGTATGAAAGAGCACCATATAATTTCACTCTCAAGTGCTCAGCCACTCGGTATTGTATATGTCCATCCGGCCGAGGGAAGATCCATCACGGATATATACACATCACTGACAACAGTCACTCAGTACCAAGGAAGGCCATTCCAGCCCTGTGGAGAAGATCCATCTCCAGGTATCAATGCTTCGGACAAATCCCATGTCCAGGGAAGATCCATCCCTCAATAATATCAACTGCGCTCACTAAGAGTGTGCTACAAACTCCGGAGGGGCTCCTACATCCTAAGCGCTATCATAATCATCAACATAATCATTGCAGCATGCAACCCGAGTCCATAACTATCACTCATAATTAGGCTCTCGGTCTCACTCAGTCATCACTCTATAGTCTCACATATGGGCTCACAATACCATAAAACCTAGCTCGGAACAATGATATGAGGTGCCAATAAATAACAACTGAGACTGAGACATGATATGAAATGCACGAATAAAACTGAGTATAGCATATCAATGAAGCTAGTGATGACAGCAGAAAATGACCACTATGGGTCTCAACGACAATGGCGTAATGCCCTAATATGATATCTAGCATGATTTACAGCTTATTTACTTAATCACACGATGAAAATATGGATATCAGCAAGAAAGAGTCACTAAACAGTGTCATAGAATGAACCGGGTCCTGATTCTCATGGTGCACGCCCGTCACTAGGTATGTGCGTCACCTCAATACTAATCACATAACACATAGTTCTGGGTTTTGAACCCTCAGAACCAAGTTTGGAAGCATTACTTACCTCAAAACAAGCTAAAATTCTACTCCGCAATGCCCTTGCTTTATGAATCAGCCTCTAACCATCCTGAATCTAGCTAAAAACAATACAATACCATCAGTATAGGCTAAGGAACCAATTCCACAAGAAAAATTACATAAATTGGACACAAATCCTGAAATTCACTCAAACCCGACCTATAGTTCCATGTCTCAGAATTTGATAAAGGTCACAAAACTAGAAAGTCCATTCTCTCACGAGCCTACCCATACTAAATTCATTAGAATCCGACATCAAATGGCCATTCAAATTCCCAAAATCATCTCTCCAATTCTCTTCCATTTTCTCCCCAATTTTTCACCCCAAATTCCTAATTTAAATGATAAAAATCCAGATACAATTATGGAATTTAACCAAAATCAAGTGAAGAACACTTTCCGAATCACCTATTTGAAAATACCTTAAAAATCGCCTTCTACCGAGCTCCCACTTTAATTTTATATTATGAACTCGAAAACCTCATTTTGAATATTTTAAATCTTCCTAGATATACCTTTATCGTGAAGATGAGCCCTTCTACTTGTAATTTTCATATTAGACGAAAAGTTCTCGATCCCAGCCATCTCAGCTTTCATTGAAAATCTCGTCAATAAAATGATCAAAACCATTCGCTTCTTCCTTCCTCTCCTCTCTTTAAACTGATAAAGAAGAAAGAAGGATCGAGCCTTGTAAATCTGTTGCTTCAGATTCATCGAGCTAGGTGTTGCTTCCTTCTCCTAGTTTTATGTGTCTTTTTCGGCGATGTCTCTTCTCTTGCAGTTGGCAGTCTCAATCAACCTTGTTCTGGGCCTTCTCTTCTACTCTATCTGCTTATTGGATTGGTAGGTACAGTCGGCTAATTTTAGATCTTATTCCAGTTTGCATGCAGAAAGACCATCTTTTGACAATAAATCCAATGAATACTTGCACTGGATTCCAAAACTCTTTCCGACCTCATCACTTTAATCTCCAGAAGATACTTTGAGTCTCCTAAATATTTCATATCAAACTGGGTTCTTAATCTTCTCTTAAGCTTAGGATTGCTTAGCCCCGTTCATCTTCAGAGCAAGAGTGCTCGATTAGTGAGTTATTACGCACTCTTTTAAGGGTGGCTGCTTCTAGGAAAACCTCCTGGTTGTCTCTACATCCCTACATCCTTTATCGTTGAGCGGTCATTTAGGGGCCTTATCTGGTGATCCGGGCTCTTTCCCCATCGACGATGAAGCTTATCCCCCATCCCCTCACTAGCCGACCTTGCCCCCCTCTTATTTTGAGGTCATATATAGTATTCAGATTTTGCCTCTATTTGGTACCGCAAGTTGGCTTTGAAGCAGCTACATGGTACTTGCATTTTGTAGATGTGGTTCGG
This sequence comes from Nicotiana benthamiana, assembly GCA_034376525.1. NCBI lineage: Eukaryota > Viridiplantae > Streptophyta > Magnoliopsida > Solanales > Solanaceae > Nicotiana > Nicotiana benthamiana. The sequence goes on from CM067339.1 coordinate 177,577,460, forward strand.
TTATTGAGGCTCTCTTTACCAAGAGAAGAAGATAAGGTCTTTTGGCAATAGAAAGCATATTACTAATTCATTCTTTGGCCATTTTGTGATAAAATTCGAAATTAGCGAGGCGTTGCTGGAGGCTTCTGATCAATAGGACATGAAGAAGAGGATAAAAAAAGCTTATGATGAGCCCCATCACAGAGATGCACAGAGGAAGAGAACGAACATCAGCTTTGTTTTTCTCTCTTCTGAAACGAATTTTTCTCAGTCTCATTTTACTTTTACTTACTCATATCCTTTTAAACTGTAATTGGGAATTTTCTTTTGAAGCCGCTTTCTTTACTTCATTTCTTAGTGACTTCAGCTTGAGCATTTTCTCCTCTCGGCAATGTAATGACTGAGAGTAAAAAAAGGGGCATCTGCATATAAGGATTGCTGGTATACCGGGTATATTTTTATCTTTTCGACTTCAGCAAAAATGTCCAAAGCACCACCTTCGTCAATTATTTTGATGTCGAAAGGGAAGAGGACAGGGTCTTACTTACTTAAAAGTAAAAAAAGAGAAATTTCCTATCTTAGTTTAAATTCCCGACACGAAGGAATGCCCAATATCCTTTGGGGGCTGGTATGTCCTTTCAGATCTGGTCTGGGGAAGGCCGATTAAAGAAAGGACTCCTATACTGCCTGGTCTTGATTCGGCAATTTGCATCTAGTGGGGAGCTTTGTCATCTCAAAGAATAAGCGTATCTTAATCTTAAAGTCGTGGATCTCCTGATGGCGGCTAGCTGCTTTCTGCTATTCTTATTAGTTTAGTGTCAACTCCGCTAAGTATAGGTAAGGAGTTCCTTCATTCTATTCCAGCGAGTGATTTATTCATGAGCTAGAGAGATAAGAGCTTCGATCCGCACGCAGGATATAGAAATCGGGCACTATCTATATATAGTAGCTTCTAGTTCTACACCTAAACTAAAGGCTCTAGAACTTATCGTGGAGGCAATCTTCGTTGGTGCCCGAGAAAACTAAAAGAGTATGTCGACTCTTTTTAGTTTTAGAAGGTTTCAAGAAGTATCTTGAGACTTATTCCCTAAATGACTACTCTAACTTTGTCCAAAAAAACTGGAATATGAATGAGATCTACAATGCCATGATTGTATGGCCGATAGTAGTACCGCAAATGATGCCTTCCTCTTTAGAGCCATGCATAATTGGCTCGCGTAAATGTAGAAGAAAGAAAGCTCGAACGAAAGAAAGCTGACTAGGAGTGTCAAACCACTCTAGTATCTTCACCCTTGCACCCTCAATGCTTCACGGAAATAGCCCCGCGATCGAGAAATACAAACAGGTTGCCCCATATTTTAATCTTACGCGACCATGAAAATACACACGCGTTCTCGAACCTTAGCCACGCAGACCTACGCGATCACAACTTGCCTCATGCGATCGCGTAGAGCAATCACCCCAACTCCTCTTCAGCTTACCTTCTTCAACGCGAACGCGACACTGGCCATGCGTTTGCGAAACAGTACACGATCGCGACCCTAACTCTGCGATCGCGTAGAACAACTTCACCTCTTCCCCAAATAAGCCTACGCGATCACAGATGCACTCATACAGCGTATAAGGAAACCAACAGAAAAAAATATAGCAATAAAACAGTCTCTTCAAGGCCAAGAATGTTCCGTTAACCACCCGAAACTCACCCGAGACTATAGGGACCTTAACTAAACATACCAACACATCATATTACATCATTCAAACTTAGTCAAACCATTGAATCGCTCAAAACAATATCAAAATACCAAATTAGCCTCGGATTCAAGCCAAAGAACTTCTAAACTTCCAAATTCCACAAACGACGCCTAAACCTACCAAATCACATCTGAATGACCCCAAATTTTGAACACAACTCAGAAATGAGACCACATACCTACTCCACTTCCGGAATTCCATTGCGACTCCGATATCAAAATTTTCACTATCGGCCAAAATCGCCAAAATTTCAACTTTCGCCAATTCTTGCCTAATTCTACCACGGACTTCCAAATCTCATTCCGGACACGCTCCTAAGTCAAAAATCACGTAACAGAGATAATGGGACCATCAAAATTCGAATCAGAGGTCGTTTACACATAAGTCAACATCCGGTAAACTTTCCCAACTTAAGCCCTCACAAAAGAGACTAAGTATCTCAATTTACTCCAAAGCCACTCCGAACCCGAACTAACTAACTCGGTAAGTCAAAATACAGCTGAAGAACACAAAAGAAGCAGAAAATGGGAATAGGATTATAACTCTCGCAACGAGCGACCGAATCATTACAATTAGTTAGTTTATCAGTATAATTTTGCATTTCCTGGCTTAAAATATTGAATTCGAGTTTATTTTAATCAAATTCACACTTTTCACATGCTCCACTGGCTAAAATTTTATTGTTGTAGTAATAATATGGTAATAAATCAGAGAATGATCACTAGTATTGACTTGACTTGGGGCGTGCTAAAATTTCAGAGGCACAAAAAGGAGATTCATATCATTTTCGAAGTATAGTGGAGGCAAGCCAACTAATCCACGTCCCATTTGATTTTGAATATTCAAAAACTAAAAATAAGAAAAGCGTCAGCACATTAAAAGGCGAAGACTTCAGACTCCATTTCCATGGAAACTCTATTCAATGGAACTGTTCGAATGGTACATTCTAAGTACATCATATGTCAGTTAACATTTCGGAATTATTTTATCATATTCAAGGCCAGGGCCGCGGAGCCATTTTTGTGGCAACACGTTCGACAAATTCAATAACGTTGATTCAAATTCTATATTTGTGTTAAATAATTTAAAAATTATTTATAATTAATAATTTAGAATTTAGTAACTCAAAAGACTATTCAAACTAACAACAACAACAAATCTAATGTATATCATAAATAGAGTCTGATGAGAGTAGCGTGTACGCAGATCTTATCCTTATCTTATAGAAATAGAAAGTCCATTTCAATAAAACACATAAACTTAAAATCCTAGTTGCGCATCTATCTGCTCAATCCAGAAATTCTAATTTTGTCGTTATACTAGAAGCTTTTCTTATTATTGTCGTATTTGCACAGTAAAACTTTCATCCTATGATATTCAAATCCTATGGTCAATCTTTCATCCTATGATATTCTAAGAATAATTCCATCAAGACCTTACTTACTCCTATCCTAATATGGAAACTTAAAAAGTATGACGCACCCAACTTGGGTTTGCTTTTTCAAAAGTCTATACCTGCTAATTAACATGATAAACCTGCAACTTATAATCATTTTAATTAGTTTGAAAAAGTTTGTTATTCTTTGTAGAATCTTGTGGTTCTTCACGAATAGTCATTTCTAGGTAAGCTTCAAGGACTATAACTAGGGTTTTTCTCTTTTACATTAATTAAGATTTAAGCCTTAGACCAATCAGAAATAGTAACTATAAGCTGTAATTAGTGGTGTATATAATTCAATGGTTATTCTTTTCTTTGTTAGATCAACTTCCTTAGCTTCTCGTTGAAAGTTAGAAGAAAAACTAAGGGATAGTATTAATTATCTCTTCTTTCATTCATTTTTCGTTTATAAGATTTTTAAATTGAATTAAATTTGTTGTGCGTGTTTAAAATTAGTATTGTATGCGAAAGCCCGTTCATTCACGAGTCTAACCATATAAAATTTACCAAAATCCGATCTCATTGTGTCACTCAAAACCCCAAAATTTACTCTCAAGTTCTCAAACCCTAATCTTCCAAATTTTACCTCAACACCACACAATCTAATTGGGAAAAATAATGGGGAAACAAGATTTATGATAAAAAAAAAAAAAAAGTATAAGATGCTTACCGCAGAAATTCCCATAAAAATCCTCTCCAAATTGCCTAAGCCCGACTCCAAAATATTGAAACAAAATTAAAATCATGAACCTTGTTTCTAAATATCATGCCTGGGTTTTTTGCACCTGCTGCTATTTTTCTGCATCCACAAAATTGCGCTTTGGCGGACAAAGTTCCGCTTTGCGAAAACAAAAGTATTAATTAGAAGATAAATTAATTTTTGAATTGATAGATGGACGAAAGATATATTTAGCTCTGGCCAATAGTTTAGGAGTAGTTTTAGCCTTTTTTATTTAATTTATTTAATTAAATTGGACCAATAATAAAATGACATATAGAATTTAAATTAAAAAATTTAAAATTCAAGTTGACGTCTTAAAGACATAATAAGCCAAAAAGATAATGTTGATGGCATTTAGTTTTTGAACAGATAGGTGAATAAAGGGTATATCTAGTCCAACTTGGCAAAATATATAGTCCATGTTGGCCCTTTTCCGATTAATTAATTAGGTAAACATAAGAAATTAATGATCTTTTAATCCAAATCTTAGGTAATAAGTAATATGAGATTTTAGATTAAAAATATCACTTCAATGTCTCATTCTGACTAAAATAGGCAACAATGAATAATGAATATAGCAAACAAATCATTCATTAATTCACTATTACCATACATTTAGTCTTTTTCACATGCATCATAAATTCTAAAGTTAAAATTCCATGCAACAAAAAATTGCAGTTTATTTGGTTGAAATGTGAAATGTTAATTACATTCGGGGAGAAAAGATCATTGGTTTAACGTGAAATACAAGTTAAGAAACTGATGGTTCCAGTTGTGGGGTAAAAGTTATTTATTCATTGTCCCCTTCACTCAAGTTTCCATATAGGCCAAAAAATAATCAAGAAATTAATGGTCCCCAAGCATCCCAAATTTGTACGTTAGAAACTCTCAAGTGTGTTGACTCACAATTATGTGGCCTAGGAAATAAATTTAGCTCCCGTTTAATTATAGATTTTAGCTTCTTCTTTTTTCAAATATTATTTATTTATGAAATATAATAATATTTTGGAAAAAAACTTCAATAATCTTCAAAATCCCAAATCTGATTTAGGATAGTGTTTTGTTGAAAATTTTTCTTCCGCTCAAAAATTTTAATTTTTTTAACTAAAATATATGTCCAAACACAACTTCAATTTTTAAAAATTATTGTATAACACAATTTCTAAAACTCTTTTTTCAGATTTCAATCAAATTTTTGTGCAAACGCTAGCTTAGTTTCCGGAAAACCTAACTAAAATGTAGTTGGAAACCAAAACAAACATTTTTTCCTAAAAAGAACTAACTCAAATGTTATCCACAAAATATTTTCTTAAATAAGAAATTTAAGATATAATTTTTTTCCTCAAAATAAATTTCTTGAAATTAAAATAAAACGTAATTCATAATACAACATATTAGATTCTTCTTTTTGTTTTAGAACAGTGTGAAGCCAAGAGGAAGATTCCAAAGTAGAGTGGGCACAATTAGAGATGTGCTAAAAGCTCTGGGAATATTTTTAATATCCCTTTCATCTTTTATTCATTATTAATTTTTGTATGGCAATAGTGCAATCAAAGTGTCCAACTTTTGACACTTTTATTTCCATAGAGCCATATAGTGACTGGATTGGACCTACAGTTCACTAACTTATGGAAGAAGAAAAAAAATGAAAAATAGAAAAGAAAATATATATGGATGAAGGGAAATCCCAAAAATAATTACTCGTCTTCTTCCTTTTGTATATTACTAGAAAGAACATGACCAAAAGACACTTCCATATGCTTCGAAATGAGAATCTCGAGAATACGTAGTTATTCTCTCTCTAAAGTTTTACGACACTCTTTTCATTTTTAAATATTTCAAAATTTTGGCAATACTCTACTAATATTTATAAAACTTTAACAACGATAAAAAAAAGTTAAATTGACTATATTTTAGAATTATAAACTTTGATGTATGTTTTATGTGTTAAAATAAATATAACTATCAAGTTAATATTTTCCCATTACTATAACTAGTATTTACAAAAGCTAAATTATCTCTTAAATTATGTGTGTTCAGTCAAACACCGCTAAATATTAGATTGGACGAAGGAAGTGCTTTTATCTCTTTGGAGAAATTATAAAATAAAAAGAACAAATTTAGATATCACAAATTGAGCAACATGCACCATCAAACTAAAATAAAAATAAAAGACATCATTGTTTCTAGCAAATTTACATATTTGTCCACGTGAATATTGTGAAGTGGTAAGTATTTCTTCATCCTTAAATCAAGATTTCTTATTCTAGCCCTGAGTGTAGAATCACCTTTGATAGAAAGGGCTTTACCTCTAAGATAGAATTTTTTATTGTGAATCCAGATAATTAGTCGAATCCTTAAAGCAGACAACAAACACCAAATATAACACGCAAAAAAATATATTTGTCAACCCTCATTGAACACTAGCAAACCGCAGGTTATAACAAAAAAGAAATGTGAATTTATCTTATCGTCAATGACATTTGGTGAACTAAGATAAGATCCTTAAATATGGCGATTAATTATAATCACAAAGAAATTGAAGATCAAGAGAGTTGGTGGACGTTTGACACTCTAAAAAAGGAATTTTGAAGCTTCCATAATGGGCCCACAGAAAATCGTGGGCTTTGTAGTCACCCGGATTCTAGAAGCCCACCTACTCATGATCAAAACTTCCAAACCAAGGCTGATGTAGAGAGTAACAACAAAAACTTACTGCATCTGTTCTTTTTTTTCTGTGCGCAGAAAATCAATAATATAAATATGGGACTTTTACATACGAAAGAAGGTGGGCATGGCTTCTGTGGATGATAAGACATGGGAAGCGAAGTTTAAATGATTCGGGCACTTGCGAAAGAGAGTCATGATGCTCCGGTAAGGAGGTGTAAACGATTGGTTTTGGCGAGTATGAGAAGAAGAAGGACGGCCTAAGAAGTATTGGGGAGAGGTGATCAGGCATGACATGACACATCTGTAGATTTTCGAGGACATGACCCTAAATAGGGTGTGGAGGTCGAGCATTTGGGTTGTGGGTTAAGAGGTAGTCAAACATTTTTCTCCTTCGAACCGAGGGTGAGGCTAGTTTGATAGGGTTGATCTTAGACGGCTAGTGGTCAATGTAGTACTTATTCTTCCGTTTTTCATAGCACTGGGCCTATTTACTGGTTACTATTGTTGCATGCCATTTATTTTCTGGTTCTTATGTTGTTATTATTATGTTTGTGGTTTCCGTTGATGGTACTGATATATGTCTCTTCTCGTCTTTTCCATTTTCTTAAGTCGAAAGTCTATCAGAAACAGTCTCTTTGCCTTATCAGGATAGAGGTAAAAGTTTGTGTATTCACTACCCTCCCTAAATCCCACTTATAAAATTTTACTGGATTGTCGTTGTCATTATTATTATTATTATTATTATTATTATTATTATTATTATTATTATTATTATTATTATTATTATTATTATCATTTATCTATATTTGCGTGTTGAATATTTTTACTTTAATTTTTACCTACTAAGGTTAAATTGTTTTGGTTAGACGTAAACATCGGATGAGGAGAATTTCTCTATTAGTTAGTTATGACTTAGTGACTAAAAACTTTTTTGCATGACAAGACAGTTTGAGTGCATGCATTTTTGTATTATTTAGCAACTTATTCAAGCCACTCATTTTGCTTTTTTTTTAAGAACCTCAAACGTAAGATTATGGCGTTTTCAATTTTCTTTTCTCTTAAATCTAATTTTAGCAGGCATTTTTCAGCATCTTTATGTAAATCCAACATCTTAAATTTCTTGTAATTAAGTATCTAAGATTATTCTTTTTCTTTGTCTGTGTCTATGTATATTAATATATGTGAATTTTCAGTCCTACGAACGTTCGCTATTTAAAATTAAATTGTTTAACTATGTGACTTTATCAAATTTAGTGTATATTTTTATATACTTAAATAAAAAAAATTAACTATGTGACCATGATGGTGAAAAATAGTGAAGGTCATGATATATTCGTGGTGAAATAGGTAAGAAGATTAACTGTCTTTTATAATGATTGATTAGTCTGCTTCACGCTCTTCCTTTTCAAATGTTGGTAATTAGTTTTACTTTGAAGTTAGTTTAACAATGTCATTTGTAAGGTAATCTACCAAATTAAATGTTTCATATATACACCCAAATCAAAGACATGCCACTTAACTCTTTAGTATGCTTTGGTGTCGATTATTAATGAGGAATAAGATGGGCCAAAACTTTGACAGTGAGCCTCGAAATTGAGAATCATGCTCATCCGTTTACTTTTATTCGTTTATATAAATGAACCTTATACTTTTTTTATAAAATAATAAATAAAATAAATATTATATCATAATATTTATAATGGTGATAGCATTTAAAAAGTCTAAAAAATAATTAGTTAATGATAGGGTAAACAAGATTTTTTCTTTTTTTGATTTGCTAAATGAAAGTTAAAGTGAAAATATAGTTTTAATATAATGGACAAATAAAAATAAAAAAAAAGTAATTGTTAAGAAATCTATCTCAACTCAAATCTTATCTCATACTAGGATATTTTACAAGAAAACCAACATTGGGTAGTGCAAGCTACAACAACAATAATCCAATATAATTCTATTTAGTGGGGTTTGGGCAGGGTAGTATGTACGCAGATCTTACCCCTACCCATGGGTAAAGAGGCTGTTTCCAATTAGACCTCCGGCATCCTCCCTCCAAAAACTTCCCACCTTGCTCTTGGGGAGACTCGAACTCATAACCTCTCGATTGGAAGTGAGGGTTGCTTACCATCAGAGCAATCCCTCTTGTCTTCTGGGTAGTGCAAGCTAAAAAGAGAAAATTTATGATTCTGTAAAAATATTGACTTATCCATTTATATTTGAGGCACTTGAGACAATTAGAAAGGAGTATTGAAAAAGAAGAGGAAAAGATAAGCCAGTTGGCCTAAGATGATGACATTATCATACATAAAAGTAGTAAAATTCCACATTCATGAAGACGTACATGCACATGCATTATTATTGGTTGAGGACTTGTGGTAAGGTTTAGTAAGTTGCCTATATAGGACACTTCGTCATTGAAATGTAAAAGTTCATTTAAAAAGTCTATAATTTTTCTTACAAATACTTTTCTCTTGGTAAATAGTTTAATTATTACTTTGACGAAGTGCAACTCAAATTAAAGGCGACCCTACTGTAGCAAATAAAATGGTTTAGATAGACCATTATTACTTGTTTGCCACGGTCTCTTTTAACATCTTCACATAATTTAGAAATTATTTACATGATAAAATCTGTTTTATATCTAAAATCATACTGAAATATAAGTATTGTACAACACGAGTAATTAATTGGAGTAATTAAAGTTCTTGTAAACCTCAAAAATTTATTAAAAACTCAAAAAGACTAGTAGTTTTGTAGCTCTTGATCCCATTTCGTCTCTTATATTCGCTTCCATTGCTAGTCCTAAATTCAGATAAAGAAGTAAGATTGCGATACGTTAACAACCAGTATAAGATAACTCCTCACAACAATACAATGGCATGGACACGATGAGACGTTCATATAGCCATTTTCGACTTATTTAAAATTGAGGTGTAGTTCAAGTGTGTTACTATTTCTACCAATCATACATAAGTTCCACTGTGCAAAGTTAGAGTAATTAATGAAAATTAATATTGAAAACCTCATCTGATTTCGATTGGTAACTAATTTTATTTTTTAATAAAATCGACTGATATAGGTCAGTTATTTTCACTCAAAAATATAATTAAAGAGTAATCCTCACGTTCACGATCGGTTGAGGTCACGGCAATGCCCTCTTGGTCACTTGACATGAATGAAATAAAAGACAGTCTTAAAACAAAATGCACTAATGGTCTAGTGGTAGAATAGTATCATGTCATAGTATTGTGACGACCCGGCCGGTTCTCTTAAGTATTAACGGCCCGATCCCCTATTAAGTGCTTTCCCTAAGTTCATTTATGCTATTTTGGTTTGCCAGGACGTTCGGTGTTGAGTTTCAGAGAGTTTTGGGACACTTAGTCCCTAAATGAGAGCTTAAGTGTTAAAAAGTGATCTATAGTCGGAACAGTGTGAAGACGACCTCGGAATGGAAATCTGATAGTTCCATTAGCTTCGTTAGGTGATTTCGGGGTAGGGAGTGTGTTCGGAATACATTTTGGAAGTCCGTAGCTCATTTAGGCTTGAAATGTCGAAGTTTGAATTTTTTAAGTTTCCGGTTGGATAGTGAGTTTTTGATCTGAGGGTCGGAATGGAATTCCGATAGTTGTAGTAGCACCGACATGCCATTTGAGACGTGTGTGAAAATTTTAGATCATTCGGACGTGTTTTGGTTAGGTTTTTTATCGAAAGCGTGTTTTGATGAAATTTGAAGTTCTTAGGTCAAATCCTTGATCAATTCGAGTTTTTGGCATTTTTTTGGTTGTTTAAGGATTGGTACAAGTTTGAATGAAGTATGAGGTATTGTTGGTACTCTTGGTTGAGGTTCCGGGGACTCAGGATGATTTCGGATGGTTGACGGGAAGATCGGAGAAGTGTTGCAGTAGCTGAAGCATTGCTGCTTCTGGTATTTCTCGCATCTGCGGCTCAGGTTCTGTAGATGCAGCGTCGCAGAAGCGGCTAAAGGGCCGCATAAGTGGCTTTGGGGTTATTCCTTTAGGTTCCGCAGATGCAGATGTTTTACCGCAAAAGCAATTTCGCATCTGCGAAAGAAGAACTGCAGATGCGGCTCCTTGTCCTTTGAGTGGAAGTCGCAGATGCGACATATGTTCCGCAGAAGTGGGACCACAAATGCGGAATTTACTGGCTAGAAAAAGTGATTTCGAGGGTTTAGTTTCATAAGTTAGAAAAATCGAATTGGAGCTCGGGAGAGGGCGATTTTGAGAGTGATTTGAAGAGGAGATCATTGGGTAACTATTCCTTACCCCTTTCTCATTATATTCCATCAATCTTTAGTTAATTTCATCATCTAATTTCAGATTTTGAATGGAAAATTGGTGAAATTTCATAGACCAAACTATTGTGTTTTGTGTGGGTGTTTGACCTTTGATTTGGGAGATTTTTATATAGTTACTCATGAGAGTAAGATGGTTATGAAAATGTAAAATTATCCGATTCCTAGATGTTGGCCTGAAGGGTATTTTGGTTATTTTACCTAATTTCGAGCCTTAGCTTTGAATTAAATAGTAAAATCAGTTGCTTGAGATGTTATTTACGATATGTAATTGAATTGAATAGATTTGGACCATTTGGAGTCGGATATTTGTGGCAAAAGTGTGATTTTGAGTTGAGTTGGAGCTCGTTCGAGGTAAGTGGCTTGTCTAACCTTGTGTGGGGGACATTTCCCCTTAGAATATGATATTTGATAATTGAATGACTTGTACATGAGGTGACGAGCGCATACCTGAGCTAATTGTTGAAAATCCAGTTTTACTTAAGATATTGAGACTGAGTTCTTTCGAATTTGCTTATTCTTACTTGCAGTTTTAACTTGTATTAGATTAGAAAAGCATGCTTGGTTGATTTACATTGCCTATTTTCTTAAGTTGCCTTAACTGTACTACCTGAAGCATGTTAGGCTATCACTATCTGTTGTTTGTACCTTCATACTTAGTTTCCGATTATCTTCTAGTTATGGCTGCACATTTACATTGAGACTATGGATGTGGGACTCCGGTAGCTTCCCCCCCCCCCCCCTTATTTGTTTACTTTGGGACTACGGGTTAGATTCCCGGTAGATCCCACTTCACATTTACTTTGGGACTACGGGTTAGATTTTCGGTAGATCTCCCCTGCATATTTACTTGGGACTACGGGTTAGATTTCCGATAGATCCCCCCCCCCCTCCCCTCCCCTCCCCTGCACATTGATAGTTGGACTACGGGACGGTATCCCGGGAGATCCATTGGATATACTCATATGATGGACTACGGTAGGGTAACCCAGTAGCTCCTCGGACAGATTGATGAATAGGACTACAGGACGGTATCTTGGGAGATCCTCGTTATTGGTACTGATATTGAGCGATTTTACTCTGTGTTATCTTATCCTCTGTGTGTTAAATTGTTGTTTGTGTAACCTGACTTACTTCACAGTTGTATTCCATTATTTCTATTTAGTTCGTACTGTTGTCAGCCTTATTATTATATTTTATCTCAGTAGGGCCCTGACCTTCCTCGTCACTACCCAACCGAGGTTAGGCTTAGCACTTACTGAGTACTGTTGTGGTGTACTCATGCCCCTCTTGCGCATGTTTTTCATGTGCAGATCCAGGTACCCCCACTCAGGCACGCTATCCTTGAGGCAAGGAGACTACGGGGACTTTGAGGTACATCTGCCGCGTCCGCAGACCAAGGAGTCTCCTTATTTACTCTATCTGTAGTATTTAGCATTCTATCGTCCTCTTGTTGTAGAAATTTCTGGAGATTAGAGCGTTTTATAGTACTTCTTCTAGCTTGTGTTCCCGTGAGTTTTCGGATTTTGGGGTGATATTGTGGACTTCCACATTATTGAGTTGTATATGCCGAGCGGCATTTATATATAGTTTTAATTAATTATTCCGCAAGTTATGTTATTTTTCCGCATTTTTAGGCTTACCTAGTTATAGGGATTAGGTGCCATCATGACATGTTCACGGAGGGATAACTGGGGTCATGACAAGTATAGACCCTACTTTGATTCCTAGATGGTTCATTTTTTAATTACATAATTAAAAATATCAACCGACTTCGGTTGGTTGTTTCGGAAATTTTTTTCTTTTTTGGAATTATTTTACCGACCAAAGCTGGTCGATTGGCTCTACCGACTATACGATTAGCGATTTCCACGAATCGGTCGATTTTTTGTAGTACCGACCAACATCAATCGGTTTTCTCCCTTTTAGTAGTATACTAGTAGTCGTACTCGTGCGATGCGAGGTCAATATTAAAAAAAAATTAATTAAATTATAATCAGGCTTGTTTAATCTTATAGACCGTATTGCTTTAATAAATTTCAATTGTTAATACGATATACCCAACCCTCACAGATATTTTAGTAGTTAATTTTTTTTTGGTAAATCAGAATTTTATTACCAAGTAGAATATTTTCAACTCATCTAACAATTATAAAATTTGTCTAGCCTATCACCAACTGGACATGAAGCCCCAGTAAAGTGATATCTAGCCTTCACTTCTCCTAATACACCATTAACTTCCACTACTATTATGTGCTAACTAGTTTCCACATACGAGTTCAAAATACTTATCACCTTATCTAGGTAAGGGAATCTTGCTGCCCATATGTGCACTTCTTGGATAATAAGATTGATTAAGGAAGTTGCTATCCTTCTCTTCTTCTGAAAAATCACGAAATTCCCCTCCTGCCAACAGTGGTATACTGTAGCTACTAGTGTCATTCTGCAGATAGCTACTCTTGCCTTTTGCCATCTTTTCTATCCATGTAATCTCATCCTGCCAGTTTTTGTGTGATCTTTGAATTCCTTGCCGTCTCAGTAGACCATCCCATATCTTTCCTGTAATCTCACACTTGAAAAATATATGTTGTATTGTCTCATTCTCCTTATTTTACAGTGGTCATGTTTGATCCATATCTATCCCCCATCGTATCATCCTGTCTTTGGTAGATAGCCTCTGCTGAATTGCTAGTCTCAATATGAATATCCATTTTAGTTGTCCTTGGTTATTGCACAATAGTTTCCTCCATGTTACTTTTTGGTATACACATTGTAGTGATCTATATATTCCCACAATGGAACACATTATCATTATTTGGACATCATCTTCATTTGTTCCAGCCTTTGCAAAGTACTTTTTAGCCTGAAATATCTTATGAATTGCTCTGGAGGCATTTTGCTTCTTTACTCCATGTTGCTTGGCCTTTGACATAATAAGTGTGTACCCAATGAACCCATAGTTTCTCCTTTCTAGTACAAATATTCCATAGCAGTTTGCAGATAGCATCTTCACTCCATAATGCCACATCTATAAAGTTCAATCCCCTTACAACCTTAGGTGAGCAAAGTCTTTCCCAAGCTATCAAGGCCTTCTTTGTTGGTTCAGCATCTCCTGTCCACAGAAAACTCCTACAGATGGTCTCTATGAATTGGATAACCTTTTTAGGCAGTATAAAGACTTGTGCCTAGAATGTTTGGATGGAAAACAACATGCTCTTTACTAGGACTGCTCTACCTATGTATGACAAGTACTTTGTTGTCCAATTCTGAATTCTGTGCAATATTTTCTCAATTAGTGGCTCACATTGTATAGTTGATAGTCTCTTAGTACTCAATGGGATCATTAAATATGTGAAAGGAAATTCTCCCTTTTTAAACCCAAGAACCTCCATAATTTGTTCCCGATTCAACTGATTCACCCACCAAAATATATACAACTCTTATTTGGATTGGCAACCAGTCCTGATGCTGCAGAGAACTTCTGGAAATGTTGATGTAGTATCTGTATTGACTGCATATCCCCCCTACAAAACAATAGTAGATCATCTGCAAACCCCAGTTGCACTAGATTAAACCTGGCACACCTGGGATGAAATTTAAACTTCTTGTCTTCCTTCAGGGTCTTCAATGACCTGCTAAGATATTCCAAGCCAAAACAAATAAAAAGGGTGATAGTGGATCACTCTGCCTGAGGCCCTTTTTTCCTTAAAAGGTTCTATTGGCCTGTCACTAATTAAAACTGAATAAGTTACTATAGTGATGCAAGTCATTATCCATCTCACAAAGATTTTTGGGAAATTCAGTGACCTCAATATTTGCTGTATGTATCTTATCCACAGAGTCTTACGCTTTTTGCATGTCAATCATAAACATCCATCTAGGGTAGATACTCTTCCTTCCATACCTTTTCACTAGCTCATGACTCATTAAAATGTTATCTATGATCAGCCTTCCAGGAACAAAAGCAGCTTGACAATTGTCCATTACTCCTTGCATTCTTGTGGTTATCACTTTTGAGATGATCTTGTATAAAACTATACAACATGAAATAGGTCTGAAATCTCTTATGCTAGTTGGATTTTGGACTTTTATAATGAGTGTGATTGTTGTGCAGTTAATGGCTTTACATATATCAGCATTCTCAAAGAATTCCTGAATTACTGCAGTTATTTTCTCTCATACAATATGCCATTATTTTTTAAAGAAGTATGAATTATATCCATCACACCCTGGGCCTTATAGTCATCTATGCCCAGTAGAGCTTGCTTCACTTATTCCCTATTGATTGGTCTGATTAACTATATTTGTTGACTTCTGTTCAACATATTGCCATTATTCATTATGTCATAGTTGATCATTGGTAGCTGTGAAGCTGAGCTACTAAGTAGTCCCCTATAGAAATTTAGGATTTCTGCCTTTACTTCTTCAGGATTCTGCATCATATCCACATTACTGTCAGTTAACCTACCAATATTATTTCTTGCTTGTCTATTTTTCATACAAGCATGGTAAAGGGCAATATTAGAATCACCCAAGTTAAGCCACTGTACTCTAAATTTTTGTTTCATAATACTCTCATCCACCATTAGCCATTTTTCCAGCTCCACTTTAGTAGTTATTTCCAGTTCAATATACATTCCTCCTTGATCTGGATAACTCATTTGGTTCTGTAAACTTTATAGTCTTTCTCTAGCCTTCTGTATTTTGTTATCAATGTCACTGAATTCCTCTTTATTCATCTGCTTCAATACACCTTTTAACTTCTTAAGCTTGTTCCAAACTGTCACCATTGTATGTCTGCTCTTTCCAAACTCCCATCCCTTCTGCATTGTACCTTCAAAAGACTGTAAGTTTACCAAGTAGTTCAAGAACTTGAAAGGTTTCCCTCCATCTTGTCCACTTATGTCAAATTTTACACTCAAAGGGCAATGATTAGAGAATCCATGGTTCATAGATATCCCCTCCATATTAGGCCACATTTATATCCATTCAACATTTACTAGAATTCTATTAATTCTACTGTGCACATGGTTATTGGTCCATCTGTATTTTCTTCCACTGTATTCAATTCATCTACATTGGCATCCACTAAAATTGTTTAAATTCCCCTGTCTCTATCTCCTGTACAGGGTTTCCATTGAATCTATACTCACTAGTTAGAATTGTATTGAAGTCCCCTATTATAAGGCATGGACTCCTCATGTTCACCACTAATATTAGCATCTCCTCCCATAGATATTTTCTGTCCTGCACTGCATGTTTCCCATTGAAACCACATAGGTGAAACTGCACATTCTACTGCATTAAAGTTACTTTCCCCAATATGAATTGTTCATGATGTCTAATAGCTGCATAGTCCACCACTGTAGAATCCCATGCTACCCAAATTCTGCCTCCAGGTGCCTCATCATAGTTATCCACCCATTTCAAGTTATTTAAAGCTTTCTGTAACACAGAGCTGGCATTACTTTGCTTCACTCTATATTCAATTATTGCTATCAATACTACATTATTAATTTTGCAAAAAACAAAAATAGTTCTTTTTGTTTAAACACCTTATTCAGATCCCTTATATTCCATGAAATAAGGTTCATCATGATGTAGTAGGTATAATTGAGGTCCACCCCTATCTTCCTTGTTATGCATTCCCTTTACACCTTGAGTTTCAGACATTTGAACAACTTTTTGAGCAGTATCAACTAGAGCTTTGAATGCATTGACAATATCCACTTCCTTCTCTGTTATCACTTCTGTGTGCTTTTTAGTCGCAGATCATCCTATAGCTATTTGCCATTGTGCCTCCACCTATGAGTTGCTATTTGGTACAACTGCTTCTTCCTCTAGTTGTTCAATGAACCTCCCTATGCATCAATTTTATCAACCTTTGGATCAAGTGCTCTAACTTTCCTCCATTCCTGTATTTGCTTCCCTTCTCCATTCTTCCTCACTTCATCCTGCCACAACTTTCTTTGATCCTTACATGTATGGCCTAGTTGGTAGTAAATTGGTTTCCAGTCATAGTGCACAAGTTGTTCCATCACCTTCCCTTTAGGATCACAGAGCTTTATCTTCTCTGGTAGAGGTCTAGTAACATCCATCTCTATTAGTATCCTAGCATATGAGATTCTCTCACCAATAGTCGTACAAGCATCAGCATATATTGGCTTCCCCAGACCACTTCCTATCTTACTTAACTCTTGATTACTCTAAAGGTGAAGTGGCAAGTTTGGAAGTTTGATCCATAATGGGATAGTTCTCATGACTTCCTCATTAAAGTCAAAATTCTTTGAACATTGCCTAATAATAATTGGTCTATATTAATTATATAAGGGTCATTCATGAGCACCCTCTCCTTCTCTTTATTTAAGTAGGACTATGAAATATCCTTCATTATGGAATAACATCTTAGGTTTCTGCACAGTTGCCCCTTGGTTATTAATAAACCTTTCAATGGCATCAATTGAAGGTGTACTTCCCACTACATACAATATGACTGCTCTATTCCATTTTTCATTTTCCTCCACGATGTCTTCCTCCAGCAACTGTACAACTACTTCACCATCCTTCATTGACAGGGGTTTATAGTTGAGATTCATACCTTTTGCAGCTAGCTTATTTTCCTGTAGTAATCCACCCATGATTGATTCTTATCAATAGCTGGAATTGAGGTCTTCGCTTGTGGGTCCTTGTGATTATCCATGGGAGAAGCCCTCTGTTCCTTGCCTGAGCTTGCATGCACCGTTCCATTGAATGTCCCTCACTCGAGCTATTCTTCTCAGTTATAGTCCTAATTTCTCCATTTCCTTCGCTCATGTTCTCTATCAGTGCCAATTTCCTGCTCAAGTTCACTGGAGTTGTTCTGAGTTTGAGATACTTGTCCAGATCTGGCCAGTTGTCGTCACTTTCGTTTTCCTGTTCCATCTCTTCCTCCTGGATTTGATCCATAGATTTGGCCTTTCCTTTCCCTTGTTCACTCGATCTAGACGTCATCACCTTGTGATCTAGTACTGATGGTTTGGTAGCATTCTTCCTCGGTCATCCTCTTCCTCCCATTTCCGTTAAGGGCGCAGGTTAGTCAGTCACCTAGCGTGCTCCGAGAGAGGAAAAATAACTATCCGACAATAATAGACTTAGTAGTTAATTTTCAATAAATAATTTTTGTGTTATTAACTAATTATGCCATATGGCTTTTTTCAAGGCTACCACTTGTATTAATGTGGTGCCTTTTTCTTTGGCTTTTAATAACATATAGATAGATTATTAGCATATTACTTATTTAATATATTTATCTTCTATGTTTTATAATATAATAGAAGATATATATTTTATTACTCTTGAATATATATATATATATATATATATATATATATATATATATATATATATATATTTTATAGTAAAAATTAATTCATGCTAATTTTGAATAAATACTATAATTAGTAGCCTCTTATTATTTTTGTGGTCCCTGCTATACCTAGTAAAAACCTCGACAGACTTGGGTAAAAAGTAGCTTGGGAAAAAAGTTATTCCTTTTGAGTTAGAGTGGGATTCTACTTATAGAATCCTACACGTTTTTGAGCCTATTGTGACTTAATTTCGGGTATATTAAAGGAAGACTAGTTTTACCTAAACACTTACTTTTCAGCTGTATTGTTCTTGTCCACCCAATAGCAAAATCATCCAAGGTTTTACTAGGCAAATAACATAAGACTTCAGTCTTGGATTCTTGCTGCTTGGAAGGTTTGTGCAACTATTTCAAGAGGTTAGTGCTTCTAATCTCGTTATTATCATGTTGTCTAGTTTACATGTATTTGATGTCTGGTTTGTATGCTTGTTTTCGCTGCGCATGTTATAACAATAGGTATCAGACGTTGTCTTACATCTAACTAGATAATGTAATACAACATGCATAGAATAATATTAAAACGTGTTATTTATTGATACATGCTTGGGATGATTATTCTATGTTAAAAAATGTGAGTGTATTTATTAGTATCTTAATTCTGTAATTATGAAATTATGAATGAATATACACATGTATAAACAGTAGTGTTATAGTTGATAACAATCTGTTTAAATTTTTGCTGAATAGCAAATTTTTTTTGATAAAAACGTGACTATGTTTTTGAATGCTATTAATACTGTAATTATGAGTTAATATACATATGCATAAACAGTGAATTAATCAATACCATTAATATGTTTTAGTTGCGTTCTGTTCACAATCACATTGTTATATTAATAAAAACTTGACTGTTTTTTATGATATTGGTTCTGTAATTTTGGATTAATATAAAAAATTATTAACAGTACCATATTTTACTAGTAAAAATATACTATTTGACAATTCTATCTAAACATGTTTTTATTAAATAAAAAAATTCATTTTGAGTTCTAAAATCATTTATTAACAAACATGAGTATATTATGTGATTTGAACATGTCAAAATAATTAAAAACCCTTAAAACGCCAAAAAAAAGAATTCTAGCACGCGACAAATTTTGAAATTTTTTCGAACTCCGATTGACCTCAAATTTGGTAGGTTCATCGAAAATGGCCCAAATTAAAAAACACATAAGCCTTGCTGATGGTGTACGTCGTTTCTTGGGCATCCGGTGTCGTTTAGATGGAGTTTTGGCCTTTTTTTCTACTTTCTGTTTTTTTTAATTAAAAAATATTAATAGAAATCTGTGATGGTAGGGTTCAATTCTCATTGTTTCCAATCATGTTTAACAGTAATATAATGAATTTATATGTTGAGATAGGTCTTCTTCCACATCGGATAAATTCATTATAGATGATTACTATGTTTTGCCTCCGGTTATTTCATTACTTGTATTAACTCTCCAAGTGAGTTACATGTTGATTGAATGAAACTAGAGTTTATAAAAGTCATATTTACGAATCTTGAATTAACAATTTACTCTCCTTCTGAGTTGGTCCTACTTAAATTTATGGGATTAATATCTTACATCACTCATATATTTTGCATGAATAGTTAAGTTTCTCTAACGAATCTAACTGTTCAATGAGCATGGTTATATGTGTAATGTGTTGTTTTGAATTTAATAATTCTAAATACATAACTAATGGTCAATTTAAACCGAATGTCTCTCAGATTAATCATGTCTTCATTCAACTCACTTACCTCAATTTTGAACCAAAGCAAGTTAGAATGACCGAATTATGTTGACGGGAAAATGAGCCTTGATATTGTCCTAACTGATGAAGGTTACAAATTTGTAATCACTAAGGAATGCCCAGAAAACCTGAAAATACTACTGATGATCATGCTAAGGCCTATGACAAATGGGTTAAGGCTGATGAGATGGCGCGATGTTACATTCTTGCCTCTATGGCGAATGTTTTGCAATATCAGCATCAGTCTATGTGGTATGCTTATGATATGCTCGAAAGTCTAAAAGAGATGTTAGGTGAGAAAAATTGTGCAGCTAAGCAGATAGCCATGAAAGCCCTTTTGAACGCCAAGATGGCTGAAGGATCATCAGTAAGTCTTCTAAATGAACTGGAGGTCCTTGGAGCTGTGATTGATAAGGAGTATCAAGTTGAGATGGTCCTGTAGACTCTTCCTGATAGTTTTCAATAGTTTCACTTGAACTATAATATGAACAAAATGGATTTTTCACTGGCAAAATTGTTGAATGAGCTGCAAGCAGCATAATCTATTATCAAACAACAAGCTCCAGTTGTGGCACTCAATGTTAAGAAAGCTTCGGTTTCTAAGTCGAAAGGAAATAAGAAAAAGAAGAAGGCTCAAAAGGTTCTGGCACCTGGTGGTGCGGCTGGTGTGAAAAAGTCCAAAGGTAAGTGCTATCGTTGCAAGCAACCCGGGCACCACAAGAAGCAATGCCTTGCCTATCTGGCAAAGTTGAGTAAGCAAGGTAATTCAAATTTAAATGCCGTTGAAACTTGTTTAGCGGTTGTTTTTACCATGTTTTGGTGTGTAGATCGAGCCACTAATCACATCTGCACTACTTTGCAGGGGTTTCAGGAAACGCGGTGGTTAGTAAGAATAAAGTTTGCGTTTTTCAAGCCAATGGCGAGCCAGCACCAGCTTTGGCTTTAGGAGATATTAGAGTTTCGTTTAGTAGTGATAGAGTTTTAGTTTTAAAATATGTTCTCTATGTACCTTCTATTAGAAGGAATTTGATTTTGGTTTCGAAAATAATAGATGCTGGTTATAATGTTTAGTTTGATAATAAATCTGCTGTTATTAAGTTTAATAAACGTTTTATCTACACTATTGCTAGAGTATATGATCTTTTTATTCTTGATATATCTCCTCGTGTGCTATAACAACCAAAAGAACTAAATAACATTAATCTACCACATAAAAGAAAACATATTTCTGAATCGAGTCAAACTTATTTATGGCACTTACGTCTAGGCCATATAAATCTAAATAGGATTTCGAGATTGGTCTCTGATAGACCTTTGAGTTCATTGAAATTGGAGTCACTACCAACATGCAAATCCTCTTTAGAAGGCAAAATGACCAAGAGACATTTCCCCTCAAAAGGAAATAGGGCCAGTGATAAGCTAGAATTAATTCACGCTGATTTGTATGGTCCTATGAATATACAAGCAAATGAGATTTTAAGTATTTTGTGACTTTCACAGATGATTACTTAAAATATGGATATATTTATCTGTTGCGACGTAAGTCAGTATGCTATAAGAAATTCAAATAATTTAAGACAGAAACGGAGAAACGACATGATAAATATATCAAAAACATTGCGATCTGATTGTGGTGGTGAATACCTTTCTGCGGAATTCATAAAATACTTATCAGATAATGAAATTACATCTCAATTATCTGCCCCAGGAACACCACAACAAAATGGTGTGGCAGAAAGAAGAAATATGACCCTTATGAAAATGGTTAGATCAATGTTAAGTTATTCCGATTTGCCTTCTTACTTTTGGGGATATGCTTTAGAAAAAGCAAACTACATTCTAAATTTGGTTCTCTCAAAGTCATTACATTCCACTCCACTAGAATTGTGGACTGGGCGCAAGCCAAGTTTACGGCATATTCGGGTTTGGGGTTGTCCAGCACATGTGCTGAAAGGCAAATCGGATAAATTGGAATCAAGGACAGAAGTATGAAATTTTTATTGGATATCCAAAAGGAACAAATGGCGGTTTGTTTTATTATTCCAAAGAAAAGAAGGTAATTGTTACGACAAATGCGAGATTTTTAGAAGAGAAATATTTAACGAAACATATTCCTTGAAGTAAACTAGTTTTACAAGAATTAAACAATGGAGTAACTAAAGACTCATTTCTAGAACGTATCCCGAAAGCTAGTATTGACATACCACTCCATTATTATAGTGGGAGAAATGTCAATAGGCAGCAGATTGTACAAAAGCAATTGCCTGACATCTTACTACCCCAAAGTAGTGGGAGTAATGTTGATCAACCTCAGATTATTGAACAACCTGAAATTGTTATGAAACCTTCACTCCAGGAAGAAGTCAATGATATCCCAGCACCGCAAAGTGTGGAGGATAACATTGAGGCTTTAATTCCAGGAAATGATGATGTGATTCAACAACAAAATCAGCCTCCACCTATAGTGACTAGTTGTAGTGGGAGAATTATTATAAAACCTCTCCGGTTTGTGTTCTTGGGAGAAACTTATGATAGAATCCCTGAAGAGCCTAATACAGAACCTATTAATTACAACGAAGCACTACATGATGCAGATACTGATAAATGGGTTAATGCTATGAAATCTAAAATGGAGTCCATGTACTCCAATTAAGTCTGGGATCTTGTAGAACCACCTATTGGAGTCAAACCCATAGGTTGTAGATGGATCTATAAGAAAAAGAGAGGAGTGGATGGAAAAGTGAAAACTTTTAAAGGTAGGATTGTTGCAAAAGGGTTTACTCAAAAGAAGGGATCGATTATGAGGAAACTTTTCCGATGGTAGCCATTCTTAAATCCATTAGGATTCTCTTATGCATTGCTGCTCATTACGATAATGAGATCTGGCAAATGGATGTCAAGACCGCTTTTCTAAATGGAAGCCTTGATGAGTGCATCTATATGGCAAAACCAGTTGGTTTCATAAAAAGTGGCAATGAGCACATGGTGTGTAAATTAAAGAAATCCATTTATGGATTGAAACAAGCTTCTAGGGCATGGAACACTTGTTTTGACGCACCAATTAAGACCTTTGGTTTTGATTAATGTGAATACAAGTCTTGTGTCTAGAAGAAGTGAAATGGAGATAAAGTTACATTTTTGGTTTTGTACGTAGATGATATTTTGCTCATAGGAAATAGTGTGAGCATTTTGAATTCAGTAAAGGAATGGTTGTCCTCACGTTTCAATATGAAAGACTTGAGACAGGCAGCACATATCCTTGGGATCACGCTTATGCGAGATAGCAAGTAAAGGATATTAGACTTGTCCCAAGCACTTTATATTGATACTATTCTCACCAGGTTTAGCATGCAAGATTCCAAGAAAGAGTTTCTTCCCTTTAGACATGGAATCTCTCTGCCAAAAGATCAGTCGCCAAAAATGACTGATGAGATAGAAAGATGAAGGTGGTCTCTTATACTTCTGCTCGAGGGAGTCTTATGTATGCTATGCTATGTACTAGACCTGATATCTGCTTTGTTGTTGGCATTGTTAGTAGATTTCAGTCTAAACCTGGTCGAGAACATTTGACTGTTGTTAAGCATATAATCAAGTACTTGAAGAGGACTAAGGGTTATATGTTGGTGTATCACTCAGGTGATCTTTCACCCATTGGCTATACTGATTCAGATTTTCAGTCAGATAGAGACTCTTGAAAATCTACCTCAGGATATGTTTTTACCTTAGGAGATAGAGCCATAAGTTGGAGGAGCATCAAGCAATTATGTGTTGCTGGTTCCACCATGGAAGCCAAATATGTGGTTGCATCTGAGGTAGCTAAAGAGACTGTTTGGCTTAGGAACTTTCTAAAAGAGCTTAATGTGGTTCCTTCGGTTCAAGCACCAATTGCACTTTATTGTGGCAATAGTGGTGCAGTTTCCAACTCGAAGAAACCAAGAAGCCATAAAAGGAGTAAGCATATTGAGCGTAAATATCACTTAATTCGGTAGCTCAAAGAGGTGATGCAAGAGTGTTGAAGATTGCGTCAGAGGACAATTTGGCAGACCCGTTTACAAAGAGCTTGACACAGAAGATTTTTAACAAGCATGCAGAAGGAATGGATGTTAGAGTAGTAGAGCATGGTTATGAGTCTAAGTGGGAGATTGTTGGGATATATTATTAACCATGCAGTTTAGAAATAGTACTATATTTTATTATTTATGGAATAATTATTTATTTAATTTATTCAATTCAATAAAATACTATTTTAAATAGATCATTTGTTACATGTGTGTTCTTTTAGTTATGTAGTAGACAATTTGGTATATGGAGTCTTAACTCATGCACAGAAGATTAAATTGTTGGTTCTCATAATTAATAAACTATGTTCACAATCAAAGATATTGTTGGACAAAATATTTGATGATTGTAGCACAATATTATTTGTATAATTTATCTTGATTGTGGGAGTAGTTTTACTCCAACTTCTTATGCTAGTATACTTAGTCTATATTGAACGGACAAGTAGAGAAAAGATGTTTTTGTGCTAAATGTATAAAACATTTTCTCTAATTCATTAAATGAGCTTATACTCCTAATTTTGATATAATTATTATGATCAATGTAATTTATTTATTATTTTGATTTATCAAAAGGTACAACTCTATTTAGAGTTAGTATATGCCCAATATATTGGACAATAACGAATAACATTTGTGAATAATAATTAGTTGATAGAATCCATGACTCGGTTTTGGATTTGATGATACCCCTTTATGTAAGCTTATAAGTTTTCATGTGAAAACTCCGCCGATGGATTTTGTATCCGTCACATGAAATAGTTTAAGCGGAATTATAAAAGATTTAATAATTTATTGAATTAATTTTTCAGTGATTTAATTTAATTAACTGGTATTTGAAATCTTAACATGGAAAGTTAAAATAAGTGTTAATAAATTTTCGAAATTCATATTGAGAAGTTCAATTGCAGGTTTTTAGTGGAGTAAATTGAAATTAATTATAGTAAAAATTAATTCACGCTAATTTTGAATTAATACTACAATTAGTAGCCTCTTATTATTTCTGTGGTCCCTGCTATACCTAGTAAAAATTTGGACAGACTTGGGTAAAAAGTAGCTTGGGAGAAAAGTTAGTATTTTGAGTTAGAGTAGGATTCTACTTATAGAATCCTATACGTTTTTGAGCCCTATTGTGGCTTAATTTTGGGTCTATTAAAGGAAGACTAGTTTCACCTAATTACTTATCTTTCACTTGTATTGTTTTTGCCCACCCAATAATAAAATCGTCCAAGGTTCTATTAGGCAAATAGCAGAAGATTACAATCCTAAATTCTTACTGCTTGAAAGGTTTGTGCAATTATTTTAAAAGGTTAGTACTTTTAATCTCTTTATTATTATATTGTTCAGTTTATATATATTTGATGCTTAATTTGTATGTCTGCGCATATTTTAATAATTAGTGTGTCCTTCACCTCTAAGGTGGAAAAAAACGACTTAAAAATAATGAAACAGTCAAGAAGATATTCAAAGTATCTTATGAAGAAGCTAAGGTAAATGCATGTCGGGAGAAGCAAGAACAATCCTAAGAATCTTGTTTGTCTATATATGGATATGGTCTCTTAATTATATGAACCAGTATATTAGGTTATATCTAGCAATGACTTGACATTTATAGGTTGAAATAATTTATTTACGCCAATGTGTTTGGTATATTATTGGCATATCATTAATTACTATATTGCATTTTCCTTTATAAGGAGGTGAAAACAATATATGTTGAATTGTTGGACCATGGATATGTTCTTCAAGTCATTTAAACAACTATAACTACCTAGCAGTAGTAAAGCCAAAAAATTTAATAAGGATTCAAAATTTGAACACTTTTTGCGAGTGAACTATGTAAGAATGTTTAAAATCTATTTTTAATCAACAATAAATAATATTTTAACTTATACGTAATATAATTTTTCAGTAAAAAGTGGTCCAACATACGTATGCCCTTGCTAGCTAGACTCTCTAGTTCGATATATTCAAATTAATGCAAAGATAACCATAACGAGTTATAATCCAACTCGCAACATGACTCAATCTTCTTTCCTTTCTATTTAAAAATATGAAAGTTAATATATTTTATCAAATTATTAGTTTAATTTTTCAAAATTTACATAATCCTTAATCCCAAATTTATTTTGAATTGTTTAAATTTTTAGTTGCATTTTGACCCATTACATTATTTGACATGTTTAACCCAATGGTGTTCCAGGTCATGAGTGATCAGCTAGCTAGGCTCGAAGTAGGTCAACACTATTTAAGCAGTTGTGGTTTTTTAGCTTAACTTATCTCCTAATTAATTTCTAAAAATTGACCCCAAACAACCACTCTAAATGGCTACTATATTATAAATTAGTTAATATGTCCTGAATTACATTTTTTTAGTTTAATCTTTCGAGTCACGAATATTATGAGTTGTCCTGAAATTAAGATGCTTAATTTAAAATTTCCAAATAAAATAAATATTAGTTAATCTCTAAATAGCAAGTTCGTAGAATATCCGTTTGTCCACTTTCTCCTGATTATTCTTCTGCAAAATACAAGATAAATCCCAACCCATTAGGGTAGCCCAGCCCAATTGTCAAGAATATGCATTAGTGACATTATTATTATGATATTTATCGTACATAATTCACGTTCATACATAGGTCAAGAATTAAGAATCGGCTTTGATTTAGACTTGTAACTATCCAATCTAATTCAATCCAAATGATGCCATTTTTTGCCATTAAGCTGTCTCCAGAAAATGAGAATGATATATGAGCAAAAGATGGTAAAAATAATTTAATCTATTTCACACCATTCTAATAGCATAATTTAGTTAATGCTTCTGAATCTTTACTACATTATGCAGAGGATTCTCAATCAGATAAAAAGAGGGAGATACGAAATTTTAAGTCAATGCATGTTGTGTACTTGTGTTCAGATTAGGGGTACATAAGTCGGGTTGATTCGGATTGTATAATTACTAAATTAAATTAATTGTATCGAATTATTAAATCTAAAAACCAAATCAATAAAAACGGATTTTTTACTCTCGATTTTTCTCGGATTTTCGAGTTATTTGGGTTTTTTTCAAATTTTTTTCCTCCGGTAAAATCTTCGTAGAAGTAAACATATAAATTGTGCTTAAAATTTTTCTTTAGTCCTAATAAGATACAACTATATAAAGTATCTTCTAAGAAAATAACACAAAATACGAGATATGTTGTGGCATTATCCTAAAATTTTCAACAATAAAGACAATAAACTTATGTAATATAAATATCCGCTAATTAAAAAGCCATAATAAAAATAAATATAATCTAAAAGTACTAAGTCATGCTAAAATAAGTAGACTAATAAGGGAGTATTAATTACATGACTAAACGCTAAAATAAAAACAAAAATATATTATGTATTTTTATCTAAATTATTGCAAAACAAAAATAGATATACAATATGTTCTCGTTCGTAGTATTGTGTTGAATATCTTTTGTTGCATTAGCATTGGTTTAATTTTGGTTTGGGCTTTTCTTATCACTATTTGATTTACTAATGTTAATTGCTATAAAACTTATTGGAACATTCAAAAGTTCTAAGTCCAACCTTGAAATAATACCTCAAAAGATAAAATTATGAAATCTTTTAAGTAAAAAAAAGTACAACCCAGTATAATCCCACTTAGTGGGGTTTGAGGAGGGTAGTATGTATGCAGACCTTACCCCTACCCTGGGGTAGAGAGGCTGTTTCTAAATAGACCCTCAGCATCCTTCCCTCCAAGAACTTCCCACCTTTGCTCTTGGGGAGACTCGAACTCACAACCTCTCGTTGGAAGTGGGGGTTTTAAGTAATATTTATATATTACATCACAATAAGTATTTTTATATATTAAATATATCTAAAATTAGTATATATGTGATGTCGGGCTGGTTTGGTTTCGGTTTAACTTTCTTTAGTGAAAACCAAACCAATTCAATTATGGTCGAATTATTTTTCCAATACCAAACCAAATCAAACTAACCATTGTCGGATTCTTTTTCTCGATTTGACTCGAATTATCGATTGATGCGGTTTGTCAGTTCTCTTTGTACACCCCTAGTTCAGACTATGGTTTACTAATTTCACTTAATAGCAGGTGAATAAACTTATTATAATTTATAGGTAACTTTTGATTTTAAAATAGTTTAGCTACACCGAGGGCGAAGCTAAAGGGACAGAAGGGGTTCATTCGTGCCATCTTCGTCAGAAATTTATACAGTATATATAAGATAAAAAAATATAGTAGTTCAAATTGATTTTGAATTTATGTGTCCTGAATTTTAGAAGGACGATTTCAAGTGCTTATAACTGAATTGTAAATTTAATTATTTTTAAGATACGCGCTTTACGCGTGTATGCGTATTAATAAATATAAATTTTTATAAATTATAAAAATATTTTACGTATAATTGACGCGCAATTATTAAGTGTCATTTTGAAAGTATCTGTAGAATTTGATGTTGAGTTAATGTTTATAATAATTACAAAATCAAAATTATATAGCTTGAGTTTTATACCCTTTTGTTGTTATGAAGCCCTTCACTGTTTTAATATAGTTACCTTTTTTTTTTCTACACCTAAACTAAATAGAGCTGAAAGTGACGAAAATTCCATTTACAAAAAGAAATCCTAAATCTAAAAATAATATAAAGTGGTCAAAACTTCCCTAATATAAATTGAAAATACTTGAAATTTAGTACTCGTAAATTTGAATGGAGTTGAAAATAAAGACTCTTAAGACTAGAAGGAATTGAAAAATCAAAGTTCGAAAAAGTAGAAAAATAATTAAATAACTAATTCTAAATATTAAAGAATTAATTAAAAACTATTTCTAAATATTTTAGAAATAATTAATTGACTATATTGTCCAGTATAAATTGTGCTTTTAAACGGTAAAAAGGCGACAACATTTCACTAAAAGTTTCGGTGTTTTTAATATATATATATATATATATATATATATATATATATAAACACAAATTAATATTTGAGCATAAGCTACCGAATTCTGCCAAACTCATATTCGGGCTTCTAGCTGCCCAAAGTGTCGTAGTATTATAATTCCAACATATCAATTTGTATATGAATTATTACCTCCAACAGAGAAGATTAATATCTTATTTATTTTAAATAAATACGATTTTAAAAAAATTATATTTTATAGATACCTTTTAATGTTTATAGCAAAATATCGGATTTTGGTTACCTCCTACCTCTAAGCCACTAAATATACTATTCAGTTACATTAATTTCGATATCTCCCTACTTTGATAAATATCATTCTCTTCCCCCATTCCATAAAAATATGATGCTCAATCTAATTCATTACTCTCAGTCGCACCGCCTCTTCCTGTCTTCCTCCTCCTTCTGTCGCCACTTCTGCCATTCACCTCCACTTGCCCCCGCCTTCTGCTACCTCCCAAACGGAAGCTCTAAACTTCTTTTTATTGCACCTATAAAAATCTATCTAAACCACAAGAAAAAAGGGGAGTTTTTTTAAAAATCAATTCTCTCTCTTTTACTAAATCTACTGACATATTAGACGTAATATCAAAAATTCAATAATGGAGTAGAGTCCGTTTGATATTACTGTGATCTCCGCTGTAGGCATAAAAAATGTCAATTACTTCTACACAATGGATGTTTATGTTGAAGTTTCAGTCGTAGGTTACGCCAAGAAGACAAAGAGAACGTTCATTGATAAGAGAGAGAGAAAGACGAAAGAGTTGAGGGTTTTTGCTTGACGGCGGATTCGCCGGAAAGTTTGTTCTTGAATAAAGGCGACAGAGTTTGGGGCTGAGCAACTTGATTTTCTGTTAATATATTATAATGTATTTCCAACTTATCAGGTTGTATTTTCATATATTTAATTATATTCATTGTCTTTTTTTAATTGTAATTCAATGTATCTCATTATATTCCATGTATTTCATTGTATTCACTATTTTTATTATATTTCAATGTACCTAACTGTATTATATGTATTTCATTGTATTCACCGTCTCTCTATATGTCAGAATGTATTCATATATTTTTTTAATTAATGTAATTTATGTATTGAGATGTATTATATAATTTTTCTGAAAATTGCTATGTTTTTGGGTTATTTTTCGGTTGGAAATCTTTTTTATAAATGGAAATACAAAATTTGTGTAGTTATAATTGAGTTTGTTGAGTTATATTAGGAGTCTATTATGTTAATTGATTACTTTCCGTTTAAAAATAGTGTAATTCCCTGTTTCACACAGTCTAATGCAATAATTTGTCCAGCTGTAACCTCATGACATGTCATGAATACAGTCGAATAAAGTTTCAAAAATTTAATGTTAAATGATAATAGTTAGCAATTTTAGTATAGTTATTTACCTTTGCATTCTTGTTTGATTGGTAGTCTTCTTTTGTTAAGTGTAAGAATCCATTCCGTGTTAAAAATAATATTTTTTAATTGAATCCTTAAATTATTCATCACTACTTGATTCAATTATCATCAATATATCTTGGTAAATAATAGATCCCTCAACGAGCAATTGATTTGATAGTGTGACGTCGAAAATATGATCTTCGAAAATATGTGTTTGGTAGTGTATGTCTTATATTTAAGCAAAAATCGATAAATAATCAAAAAAACTGAAAAACCGACATAAACCGAATCGAGAAAAAATCGACTTAATTTGTTTGAGTTGGTTCTAATATTTGAAAACCGACTTAATTGGTTTGAGTTGGTTCTAATATTTGAAAAACCGACTTACTTGGTTTAGTTTCTTTTTAAGAAAAAACCGATCTAACCAGGAACACCCCTACCTACTCATTAGAATTATCATAAATATTCAATATTAATTACTAAGTTATAATGAGAATATTTTTTATTTGGATATGATTTTACTATTTTTACTTCTTATCTGTTGTATTAATGTCTCTATTGTATTTTTTAAATAATTTTTATATAATAATTTCATTGCTTTAAGCCTTTAATATTTTATTTAGTTAATTGCGGTGAAAATAAAAACTTTTCAGACAGTTTAATATGAGTACTTCATTTGGATATATATTTTTGTAAAAAGAAGAAACATCTCAAGTTATAAGCTCAAAATCGAAAATCCAAAATATCCGAATCAATTAATCCGAAATCGAACTTAAAAAATCAATCCAATTAGAACTTATTTAAGTTAAATTTGAATTTATTTTGTCAATCCAAAAACTAAAAAGCTAAACCAAAATGTTATATGCAATTCCAACCGCCAAAATGTCAGTAATAATCACTGTATTATGGCAAAGTTTGACGGTAAAATGTTTGTTATTCATACTAATAATAAGTTCACTATATACGTGTCACTACAACAAGCAAACCCACAATAGAAAGAAAATGTATGGTTATGTTAAGAAATAATATAAGAACAAGAACAATATAGAGAGAAGTAGAGAGAGGAGTATTCTTATTGATACTTTTGGGAATGATTTATAATGGGGTAAGACCCCTCTATTTATAGGAAGAGAAAAGACTTAGCCTCAAAGTAGAACTCTTCTATAAGATAGACATTCACTCTATTAGAGTTCTATTTATAACACTCCCCCTTGAATGTCTATTCAATAATGTGCCTCGTTAAAACCTTAACTAAAACAAAACCAAATGGGAAAAAAATTATAGAAAAGGAAAAAGAGTACACATTTTTGAATATGCGCCTATTGGTTGCCTCGTTAAAAACCTTGCAAGGAAAACCCAGTGGGACAAAACCTTGTAAGGGAAAAAGAGTGCAACGCGCATTAACTCCCCCTGAAAAGAGCATCAATTCACATCCTTGAGCCTTCGCATTCCAATTTTGTGCACCATCTTCAAGAGATCGTTGATAGAGATTTGATAAATAAATCAGCCATATTAACTATAAGGAATATTTGCACCTTGAAATCATAACTCGTGATAGATATATAATGTCTTCACAAATATCATGGAATGGCTCTTCAATTTCTCCATAGAGGTATCCTCGCTATCACATTTTCTGCTTAAAGTTATAGCACGATACATATGTGCACAAATTGCACTAAGAAAGTAGTACTTCAAGATCAAGAATTGTATATGCTTCAAGAAACTTAAATCCTTCATAGATTGACATATAAGTCAAGTCATATAAGCGATATAATAGACTTTAGATGCATATCAAGTTTTCATGTCATGTTAGAGAAATAAGATATCGAAAAATGATTGCACATACCATTGACTTTACACTTTCAAGTATTTGAACTACATATCCAAAACTACATGCTTTTCATATGGAATCAATTCTGCTTGAATTGTATCTCTTCCATTTAGCCAATATTTTTGTTTGTATTCGACAAACATAAGATCCTCATCGATATTTAGCGCTATCATAGATGTTGCTGACGAACATTTTATATCGGTTCCAGTAAATTTTCATAAAGACATAACATGGAGATCTCTTTATTCATATATTCAGGTACCTGAATCTCTCATGAGATTTTATGAAGTGTTATGTCATGTGATCTTCTAGATCACTTGCCTCCCCATTATGATCAATTTGATCATTTGCTCATCTTCTTTATTAAGAAGTTATTTTGAAACCGATTTGTCTATACGCTTTAAGAGTATCAAAGACTTTGTCCTTCTGGGACTTAATATGAGCATTTGCAGTGAGAATATAGTTACTTTCTTTGGGTCAGCAAATGCGTATAACATGCTTTGCAATATGTTGCAACTGAATTATCCTTTTATGAACTTCAGGTTCATATTATGATATTCGAGGACCTATATATACAAATGATAATTCATCCCATGTAACCTTTTCTCAAGTGTTTATCATGTCTCCCCCTCATGTTAGAAAAGCTAACTTGTTTCCTCAACTTTGAGAGTCCATCTTTGTGCATTATGGTGTTAATGAAAGTATACACCGCACATCAATAATAATAAGATGAAATTATTTGGTTCCTGACCCTGAACCACTTGTGAGGGGAGAATATAATATACTCTCGTATACATCGTATACCAAACTGATATATATAACTTTGTTCTCATAAGAAACAGTTTAGCTATTAAGTGGAGGCACTCAATAATTATCTTGCTAAACCAACTATGATAAAAACCAACTTATCAAGATGAACTATCTTGAATAGAAAATCTGGAAATTATGCTCGAAGTTATATTACTGAGCAATTTACCTCGCAAGCACCAGCCAGGCTGCGGGTTAATAACAATCGCACATGTAACCATATCATAGATGCATCATATGTGGTATACATGGCAGGTGAATGGGCCCATATTCACCTTTGATATTTCCAGAATTTATGGGATTCAACCCGAACTCTTTAGTTGGTCAATTAATTATTGAGAACAAGTAATACAAGAGAATTCGTAAAGAACTTTCTAGTTCTTTAATATTTACCCATGTGAATTCTCTATTACTGCACATCATACTTAAAATGATATGGCTAACCTGAATGCCAACTGAATAAATTATCAATATTGATAAACTTCAAATTTACACCATGACATGTGCAATTATCAATAAACTTCAAGTTTATTATGATATGGGTTTTTATATCAATAAACGTCCACTTTATTGTGGTATTCTTATGTAGTACAAACTGGAGAATAAAGCGGGTAGTTTTCACATACAGATTATCCTGCTACAAGTTGTAGTAATAGAAGATATCAAATCTTTCCTTTATTTATAGTCTCAATATAATCAACCGCTTTCGCATATACTTTGGAAACTGAATAAGTTTCTTTGAGACTTACTACAACACAATACATTATTGGTAATCAATTGTGTTTCTCCAACATAGTAATAATTGGCTCTTCTAGAGCTCTCAATTAATTTTGTACTACCACAAATTCATCAACATCCATGTGGTGAATATCTCTTTTAAAGAGAAAGTTATACCATTATGGTCATGTCAAATTATATGCAAGATATGTTTCTTGCATTATTATTGTCCTTTGATAATCACATTGATAAATTATTTTGGCGTACAATAGGTACGTGACCAATGACTATTCATGCCATAACAATGACATTATTTTCATATATCATCTCAAACCTCCTTCTAGGGGTGAGTGTGGTATATTCAATACCAATGCGTATGGCATTCGATTTGCTATTCTTTGCAAATGGATAATATTTTGCACCTCTTTTTCACAAATAGAGGTATGTGGATCAAGATGAGATAACGATGCATTTTTCCACAAAATTTTCCGTTTGGTTTCACCAACTTCTCCCCCTAATTTTGGGAAAAGTGTCTCATCGAATTGACAGTCTGCAAATCGTGCAGTGTACAAATCCCCTGTCAATGTTTCGAGGTAGCGAATAATGGAGGGCGATTCAAAACCCAACATATATTCCTAACCTTCTTTGTAGACCCATTTTGGTGCAATATGGCGGTGCTACAGGCACATCTACTGCACATCCAAAAATTCTTAAATGGGATACATTAGGTTCATGACCCAAAACTAATTGCAACAGGGAATATTTGTGATAATTCGTCAGTCAGAGACGAACTAGCATTGCTGCATGCAAAATGGCGTGACCCCAAACCGAAGTGGGCAGC
This sequence comes from Nicotiana benthamiana, assembly GCA_034376525.1. Taxonomy (NCBI): domain Eukaryota; kingdom Viridiplantae; phylum Streptophyta; class Magnoliopsida; order Solanales; family Solanaceae; genus Nicotiana; species Nicotiana benthamiana. The sequence goes on from CM067339.1 coordinate 177,612,098, forward strand.
CTCGTTTTCATGAGTAAATGAGGTATTCAAGATTATACTCATGTATTGTCTCAATCTGATATCCATTTTGAATGATATCTTTAAAACTCAACAAGTTCCTTTTAGACTTGGAGGAGTTAATTGCATTCTCTAAAATGTTGTTCCTTTAGGAAGAGTTATAGTTGCTCTTCCGGAGCCTTTAATCAATTTACTACTACCAGAAATTGTAGTAACATCTGCCTTACACATACTTAAATGAGAGTAATATTTCTTCTCTTTGGATATCGTATGTGTGGTACATGAATCAATTAATCAAAAGAGATATGCGAACATGAGGATAAACAAATTTAATCCGTTGCTTCATAATTAAACAATTTTTCAAAATCTGCTGAGGTTATTCGACTAACTTAGTTGATAGTCGACTATCTTGGGAAGCAGCCATCAGTTATTCGAATAACTAAACCTGATATTCGACTAACCAGCCTTGCGGAAAAATCCAGTTTTAATGCGAAATATTGGTTAGTCGAATAACTAATTAGTTATTCGACTAACTTAGTAAACAGTCATCAGGTTAGTCGACTAACTAAACTGGTTAGTCGACTAACTTAGCTTGCGAAAAATCCAGTTTTTAATACGAAATATTAGATAGTCGACTAACTTATTAGTTAATCGACTAACTTTACTGGGAAGTAAAAATGTCTTCGAAAATTAAGCTTATTGAAACATTCTAAAGAGCTAATAATAACATTATATCATAAACTAACTAATACGAGCTGATACTAATGACTACTAACTAATACAAATAAGTAAAATAAAATCAAACAATTCCATCTTCCTTCATTACAGATCCATCACCGATTAAGTGGTCTATTTTCCCCTCGGGTTGCTCAAAGAAGTCTGCCACATCCAAGTGGGTGATATCAAAATTGTCGTCAGAGACAAAATTTGTTTCAGGGCCTTTACTCTTTAGAGATGCTTGATAAAGCTCAACCAAATGTCTTGGTACATGGCAAATTTTCGCCCAGTGCCCTTTTCCACCGCAACGATAACATATAGTTTCTGAACTATTTGCTTTTGGATTCTTATCATATCGTGCTTGTGGCAGAGTGACCAACTTCAAGTTGTCATATCTCTCCTTTAAGCCATTCCACAAGATAGGTGGATCTTTAACTGTGATATATTCAATTTTCAAACCTTCACAAGGTGATGGCGCAAGAAAATCAAGGCCTTAGCACAGTTTCAAACTTTCATTAAGGTGATGGCGCAAGAAAATCAAGGCCTTAGCACAGTTTCAAACCTTCATCAAGGTGATGGCGCAAGAAAATCAAGGCCTTAGCATAGTCTTGGGTGGATGCATTATTTCTGTCTTTAATGGCGTCTCCAAGACCCATTGCATCCAAATGGATTTCAGCATCCAACACCCATGTCATATAGTTCTTGCCCGAAATTTCAAGGGCAACGAACTTTCTTTTCATAATGTCAGACATAAAACAAAATTACATCAAGAGCGTGTCCATACTTACGGGCTTTATTACAATTATCACATTCACTTCAGGGAATGGATCATAATCATCTGTATGTGCTATATACAATCTCATGTCAAATATTACTTTCATAAAGTGAAAGATTATTTTGAGAATCTTTATTGTTCTCATTATCACAATGATGACGATTATAATTCCATCTATTGCCACGTCCACATCCATTGATACCTTTACGATAATAATTTTGTCCTCTTTCAGACTTATCACATACTGCTATCACATTCTCTAAAGGGAATGAGAATGAAGCAAATTCAATGGGACGGATTTTCAATTCTTTGCCCACAATCATACATGAATTTAATCATGGCAAGACATAGAACTTTTACCACGTCACGTGTTTATAATTTCTTACAAACTCCATTAGAGTTATAATCAAACTTTGTTGTCTATGTTTGTATATGAAATCAAATCGTAGAATTTCAAGAATTTGAAAGGGAAAAGTAAATTACTTACCTTTAAGGTATGCCAATAAATGTTGTGATATCAAATATACCTCTTGAGTTTCCATCCCGTTGCATTATTTTATGATGATACCATCTCTTCTATTTATCCGTATAGAAATTCTGGAAGAAGGAAGAAATCAAATTCAATTGGTTAGAGACTCGTGCTGATAACGTGTTATGAAATAATATAAGAACAAGAACAATATAGAGAGAAGTAGAGAGAGTAGTATTCTTATTGATACTTCTGGGAATGATTTACAATGGAGTAAGACCCCTCTATTTATAGGAAGAGAAAATACTTAGCCTCAAAGTAGAACTCTTCTATAAGATAGACATTCACTCTAATTAGAGTTCTATTTATAACAGGTTATGAATTTTTACTATTTTTGTCTTATATTGTTATGAATTTTGTCAAAATAAATTTAGGATATATTTCCAAAACTCATATGTAATCATAACTTTTACCCATATTTTAGTAAAATCCTAGATTTCAAACTTCAAATCTCAAAATAATCGCAATTGTTGATTTTAAGCCAAAATTTTAAAACTTAAGAATTATATATATATTTTTTTAAAATAAAGTTAAAAAATTAATTTAAAAAATTTATGTTCAAATATATTTTTATCTTTATATCAAACTTTATGTAAATTAAATTTTTTAAAATAAATTTAAAATCTACGGCCAAAGAGCTAGCTTTATTTATAAGTTCTAGCTCAAAATTCAGAAATTAAAGAACCCTCACCATTTTTACGAAAGCTCTCACCTTAGTACAAAACCAAAGTAATTTCTCTCTCTGTATAGCAACAGTCAATTATAGAGAGTATATAAAATACTACTAACAAAAAGGAACGAACCAAAAACTTTCGGTCAGTTCCGGTCCCCTCTTCTTCATATATATCAGGATTCTGCAGAAAACTCCATTGTCTGTTTCTCCTTTCTGCTTTTTTCTCTCTACAAAAACCCACCGCGTTCATGTTTTTTTTGCTAGATTCAGGACGCGTACTACCACTTCTGCATTTCCTTTCTAGATAATAGTATTCACTATCTTTCTCACACCCTCCACCAAAGAGCATTATCACATTTATATTTACATTAATTAATTTATTTGTTTTTTTAAATAATTTTTATATTGTGATTGTTGTTGAGCTTTGGGTCAAATGAGAGGGTTACCGGGGCATGAACGCCGGTGGACATCCGATACGGTATCTTCCGACAAGGATTTTAGTGGTGAGTCATCGCCGGGAGCTGATTCCGGCGATAATTCCTGTTTTGCTTCCGAGGAGTTTGTTGAAGTCACGCTTGATCTTCAGGACGATGATACCATTATTCTACGGAGCGTTGAACCGGCTACTGTGATTAACATTGACGCTCCTGATCTTCCCGTCAGAGTCGGTATTTCTGGAGTTTCAACTGAAACTCCGACGTCAGCATCGGTATCGGAATCTCGATCGCCGACGATTCGCCGGAGTTCATCAAGTAAACTTCGTCAGTTTTCACAGGAGTTGAAAGCTGAGGCGGTAGCGAAAGCGAGGCAGTTCTCGCAAGAGCTGAAGGCGGAGTTAAGGAGATTCTCATGGAGCCACGGACATGCGTCTCGCGCGTTTTCGCCGTCGTCGTTTTTTCAAAACGCCGTCGTTGGAACAGGTAACGGCGTGGACTCGGCTTTAGCGGCACGTGCATTACGTCGGCAACGCGCTCAGCTTGATCGGACTCGTTCCAGCGCTCATAGAGCTCTTCGTGGACTCAAATTCATCAGCAATAACAAAACCAATGGATGGAATGAAGTTGAAAACAATTTCTCAAAGCTCGCTAAAGACGGTTATCTTTACCGTTCCGATTTCGCACAATGCATAGGTTTGTACTAACACCTTAATCACAAGTACAAATATCACAAGTCGTAAAAATAGAACAGTAATGTAAAATCCTTTAATAATTTAATTTCTTACGAGTTTTATTGATTACTTACATTAACTTTTATTTTCGTTAATTATTTGGTTATAGGTATGAAGGATTCGAAGGAATTTGCGTTGGAATTATTTGATGCTTTGAGTAGAAGAAGAAGATTAAAGGTTGATAAGATTAGCAAGGAGGAACTGTACGAGTATTGGTCTCAAATCACCGATCAGAGCTTCGATTCTCGGCTTCAGATCTTCTTCGACATGTACGCACCATTAACTTGATTAATTAATGAGTTATTTTTCTTTAGTTTGTTTTAAAATAAATGATATATTTTTTAATTTGGAAATAATTTAACTTTAAATTTTTTATTTTTTCATTTTTATCTTTAATAAAATATTTTTATAATCACACAAATAATATGACCCCATAAATTTTTATCCCTTAATTATTTAAAATTACAAGTTCTAAATTTTTTTTCTTAAATTTAATGCCGGAGTCAAATTAGCTTAAATAATATGAATATTAGTATTAAAATAAGAATTATCTTTAAGTTAAATTAGAGAGCCAAGTTTACTCTTTGTTTCCATGTGGAACACTCGTCCACTGCATGACAACTGACAGAAAATTATTGAAATATTTAAATGGCACATCATTATGTAGTACAGGCTACAGTAATTAAAATAGAGTCCTAACTTCTCCAAAGAGCTAATAGCGTTTTGATTCTACAGCACGTAACAAACTTTATGGTTTTCATTATATGGTACAGGGTGGACAAGAATGAAGATGGTCAAATTGCTGAAGAGGAAGTAAAAGAGGTAGTAAATATATATATATATATATATATATATATATATATATATATATATATATATATATATATATATATATATATATATATATATATATATATATATATATATATATATAAAGTTATATTTAATTAATGTATAACAATTAGAAAAAATAAAATATATAATACAACTAGCTATTTGTATAAAGATCCCTCTTTCTTTTCTATACTCCCTCTACCTGAACAAAATATAATGAGTTTCGATGAATATAATATTCATGTGAATTTATATATTGATTCTTATGCATATAAATCTAAAACTATAGACATTTTTATACCTTTTGTACCAGAAAGAATAATTAAGTTCAAATTACGAGGATAGACTTATCTAAATTTCGGTGTTAATTTTTTGAAGATGCGTTAAGAAATTTTGGTTAAAAGTCGTTTGTCTCTTTGAATAGTGATAATTTGTTTTAAAAGGACGGAAATTACTTATGTTAACATGACTTAACTAGAAAGAAAAGTTTAAATTAATCTAGCTTTTAACAAATAATTTCTTTGAAGAACAGTCTGTCAGGTTGTGGATTCATTAAAATGTATCGCTGACTTTGCCTTATAAAAATCTTAATGACTTACATAAAGAATTCGTTATAAATATACATACACATGCATTCTAAAAACGATATTACGAAGTGGTTAGGATTAAGCTTTGTGACCCTTTTTTTCTTGTTTCTTTTTCCAAAGATGATAAATAAAATAATATGTGATCGGCGTGATGATTAGGTGGCCAGACAAGAAAATTTCAAGAATCAACGACTCCAAAAATATTCGTAAATTTCTTTTTTTTTTCTTTCTAAAATAATACATTTGCATAATCTCTGTAGTCTTGCTGTCTGACGATACCCATGTTCTCTAGAAACCTTTTTTGTCTGACGAAATATATAGCACCTAGGATAATATTGACCCCTAAAATAGTGCAAATAGTCCCAACATTTTTATGTTTCTTTTCCCTGCCTTAACTTCATTTTCTGGGGAGTTGGTGGGGGCATTTTTGTCACGTAAACCTTATACTATAATTTTCCAATCCAAAAATTTGTGATTTTTAATTATTTTGGTCTTCATTTTTTTCCCTTTAAAATGCTTTTTTTTGGTGATGCCAAAAGAAAGACTTTTGATGAGATTGGAACATCTAAGTAGGGGTGTACAAAGAAAACCGATAAACCGCACCAACCCGATAATCCGAGTCAAACCGAGAAAAAAAACCCGACTATGGTTTGGTGTTGAAAAAAAAACCCGACCATAATTGGTTTGGTTTGGTTTTAACTAAAGAAAGTCAAACCGAAACCAAACCAATCCGACATTACATATATAGCAATTTTAGATATATTTAATATATAAATATAGTTATTGAATATAATTTATAAATATTTCTTAAAAAATTTCACAATATTATCTTTTAAGGTATTATTTCAAGGTTTGATTTAGAACTTTTGAATGCTCCAATAAGTTTTATAGTCATTAATATTAGTAAATTAAATAATGCTAGTAATTAATACTAATGCTAACAAAAGACATTCAATTCAATATTACGAACGGGAATGTATTAAATATCTATTTTTTATTTTGCAATAATTTAGATAAAAATACATAACCCATTTTTATTTTTCTTTAACTTTTAGGCATATAACTAATACTCCTTCATTAGTCTATCTAGTTTAGCATGAATTAGTGCTTTTAGATTATGTTTATTTTTATTATGACTTTTTAATTAGCAATATTTATAGTACATAATTTTATTATTTTTTATTGTTGAATATTTTAGGATAATATCATGAGTCACGACATATCTCATATTTTGTATTATTTTCTTGAAAAATACTTTATATAGTTGTATCTTACTAGGATTAAAGAAATATTTTGAGCATACGTTATATATTTTGTTCTATGAAGATTTTACTGGAAAAAATTCGAAAAAACCCGAATAACCCGAAAACCCGAAAAACCCCGAGAAAACCGATATTGAAAAACCCGAATTTATTGATTTGGTTTGGTCTTTAGATTTAATAACCCGACACAATTGGTTTGGTTTGATAATTGTAAAATCCGAACCAACCTGATCTATGTACACCCCTACATCAAAGTAATGTTGGACAAAGTAAAATCGACTAGTACAACCCAAATTTTCAAACTTATTTTCGTCTTGTGATAAATTTCCGACCTAGTCAATAGTCACTCCAATGGCTTATTGAAACAAATTGTTCGTGAGTGAAATAATTCAATAATATTTATGATGCCAAAAAGGCTAAATTAATCTTTACAAGAGAAACTATCTCTTTTCATTGGCGGAGGTAGGAGGTTCATCCCCTTTGCCGAAAATTACACTGCATATGAAAAGTTACTATATAAAATATCGGATTATTTTGGCTTCTTCTCGTTTTTACCTTTTTTATTTTTTGAATTCCTTTGATGAAAGTCCTAGCTTTGCTATTACGGCTCTTTCTATTGAACTTTCTAATGAAAACAATAAACATAAAATATATAACCTTTGATTATTTAATTGAATCAATGTAGATCATCATGCTAAGTGCATCTGCAAACAAGTTATCAAGATTAAAAGAACAAGCAGAGGAGTATGCAGCTTTAATCATGGAAGAATTAGATCCTGAAAGACTCGGCTACATTGAGGTAGGACCCTCTTATTTTTCCCTCTTGAAGGCTGCAAAAGTTACAGAAATTATTTTATTTTTGTTGCTTGCACGTCAATTCAACTTTAGCTTTAAATGAAGCATTCTTGAATTTCCACGTCTTATGACTACCTCTTCCTATACGTAAATTATAACTATTGCAGTTGATTGGTTATTGACTGCAACTAATTTATTGCATTAGACTTAAAAAGTTTTTTGGAGTCCAAGTTGTTAGACGACAAAGAAGTGACACTGGGATACCATGTTGTTCAACAAATTTTTATTTCCATACTATTAATACTATTTATTTTGGGCTTTTACTGAGCACTTAATTTTCTAAAAATTGGCCAAATTGTAGTCGTTCAACAGTTTCTCTCTTCACCTCTTTCCTATTTTCTGCTGGGTCGTGTGGTGAGGGAAAAAATACGAAAAAACCAAAAGTGAAAGTGAAGAAAATATGAAAAGGATTAGGTAACTGAAGTGATAAGGAGGTGATCTGTTCAAACTTCAAAGAAAGACGCAACCTCATTTTGGTTGGTTCAGCTTACCGTATTTTGTTAAGATTAATTTCAATATTTTACGAGTAAAAAAATGCTGTGACACTCCTTGGTCAGAAATTGGAGTTTTTACCGCTTTTAATTTGTAAATAAGAAACCCAGACCAATTAGCATAGCTTAGAAGATCAAATGTGTTTAAATTTTCACTGGCGAACATGTAAATTTAGTGGTGGCTATAATTACTTATTTATATTAAGATTACTTCGAGTGAGAATCATCGAATAGAGTAGAGAGTATTTAGCATCCAATCAGACTAGAGATTACTATGAAATGATAGTTGAAGTAAAAAGTCACTAGTGGACTTATGCAATACATTTGTTAGGATGAATATTTATAGAACAAAATCTGGAAAAAATGCATTCTTACCTTTTAAATTAGTTGTCCTAATTGACTGTGATTATTCGACTTACTTACGGAGTTTTGACCAATTTCATTAAATGTTTTAGACTCTTTGTTTATCACAACCGGAACATAATCAATACATTTTAGACAGTACTTTCGATCTCTTTTCTAAAAAAAAAATAGTAACCTAAACATGCCTACTACCATTTTCAAAACTTTGAAAATGTCAAGTAAAATATTAGTTCAAAATTGTCCAATTGGAATAAATATCTCCTAACTGAACAGGTAGTATTTTTAATATATAATACTGCTAGTTTTTCTCTTTATTTATAGTTTTCCTTTTTTTTGAAATTTAAATTGAAAGTAATGTTTCTACCGACCCACCTTTTTGTATCCCTTCTCTTTCTCACTAGTACAATGATGATCCAAATTAAACTTGTGATTCAAACCAATTCTAATTACTTAGGATAAAGAATTAAATTCTTATAGGAGTATTATAAACATATACTACTATTTACTTTACTCAATTATCTAGAATGAACTGTTTTTCAGTCCATAAAAGCCCCAATAAGATGCTTGCACTGCTTTTATGGTTATTAGTCTATGGTTCCATCATTAGAAGGTGGAGTCTGACCATGTTGGCGGTCCTGACATCTTCTTAAGCTCCCATGTGGACCTTCCTCTTTGCACAACAAATGCGCGTTTTGAGCACTCAAACACATGTATTGCAGATGTCTTTCCCCAATAGCAAATTTATGAATGTTTTAATTTATATATTTGGTCAAAGTGCAAAGAATTAGCGTAATAATCTATCATATTGTTATAAACATTTATTTATAGTTAAACCCAGAACTTAGTTCATGTTATAAAGGTCAAGGGACTTTTGACTTATGTTACAGTAATTCGAAAGTTCGAGTCCTGCGCCAGGAGAACTCTGCAACGTATTTAAGGGTGTATAAGGGTAAAGAACGGATCCATAACTCTGAAGTTCGAAATCTGCAGTTGGTCTGACCTATAGAGATTTAGGCAAATTTAAAATTGGTCTATTGATTGAAACTAATTATATGCATTAGTAAAAATCTATATAAAATATGTATATTTTAAGTATAATACACATACATAAAAAATTATATATTTTGTAGGCTATATTTTTGGGAGTGATTAAAAATATGTATTTCTCAAGAGATTAAAAAAGAGTTGTAATTGCGTATATTCTAAATGAGAGTTGACAATGTACCCTGCCACTGCATAAAATTGAATCTTTCATAAAATAAACATTTAGTGACGCCATCCTTAATTGATTGTACATGATGCCAATATGCCATGACCCAACTTTCTGATCACGTTACTTGCATGTTCTGTTTGTCATGATGACAATGCAGCTATGGCAGCTGGAAACACTTCTCCTCCAAAAGGATACATACCTCAACTACAGTCAAGCACTAAGTTACACGAGCCAAGCCTTGAGCCAAAACCTGCACGGATTAAGGAAGAGAAGCCCAATAAAAAGAATGAGTGCAAAACTTGTCTATTCGTTGCAAGAAAACTGGAAGAGAATTTGGGTTCTCACTTTATGGATTTTGATAATGATTGGGCTTTTTCTTTGGAAGTTCTATCAGTACAAAAACAAGAGTGCATTCCAAGTCATGGGTTACTGCCTTGTCACGGCTAAGGGCGCTGCTGAGACTCTCAAGTTCAACATGGCTCTTATATTATTGCCTGTATGCAGAAACACCATCACATGGCTCAGGTCCACCAAGTTGAGCCATTTTGTACCCTTTGATGACAACATCAACTTTCACAAGGTAGGCTGCCCCTTTCATTCTCTTGTGTTAATATGTTGAAAAGGGTCACAAAAGTGCAGGAAATGATCTCTTCTTACAATTTGATTTGAAGAAAATTATCCTACAAAGATATCTTATTTAACTGTGTTATTTTTTACTTAACTTCTGTAGAAAAGATTAAAATAAAATTTGTAATGGGTTACAAAACTAAATTATTCCACAAACTGAGTGGGTGCAATACCTTCTGCAATACATACATATTAGTGCTATATTTGTTTATAAATCGTATAAATGCATGTGCACCTATCACAGTTTTGATGAATTTGCATCTAACCAGAACCATGTGAATGGCTAGGAAGATCGTTATGTCATCAGTTCAATTATCATTTCTTAAATCCAAAACGAATATATTAGGAGTAATAAATTACTGTTTTGCCAATTAATTGGAATGGTGACAACGGCGTGTCCTGCGGTTCCTAAACAGGATCTTATAAACTGATATATTGAGGTTAAAATGCTGTCTCTTCTTTTCTTAGCTTAAGGTTATCTTGTCGGAGCAGCAAAGATTGACTTTTTTGCTCTCCGAGTTTTGCTTTTCTTGGCAAGGATTGAAGTCTTGATATAATAACTTAATGTTGGAGGGACTAAACACAGTTCATCAAAAATTTCTCGCGGCTGCATTACTGCTTCACAGGATAATAAACTAAGAACAGAATGTGAAAATTTTGTCATCACCACAGTTTTCAGTATGTTTGTCTAGATAGGTGGTTGGTCCTACGCAGAAGTAACTATATACCTAAGATGTGCTTAAAATATTCCTAATTATACATGTAAGACTGCTAACAATCACAAAATATGTGGACCACATATGCGATAGTCCCTACTTTTTCTAACAAAAGAATGGCAGAGTTTTGGACTAGTAGGATAAAAATATAGTAATAGTGCTTGACTTCCCAAATAGTTAATGCAAATACGGCACAGTTATAAGTATGATTTCTTAATTAAGGGTTCATTTATCATTAAGTTGACGTTTATATTTACTCTAATATTCTTACTCTGTGTCTGCAGACTGTCGCTGCAGCCATTGTTATTGGTATCATACTCCATGCTGGTAACCACCTTGTATGTGATTTCCCAAGGCTTATACATGCAAATAATAAAGATTATCGGGATTATTTGTCGAATGATTTTGGGCAAAGTAAGCCTGGATACATAGACCTTGTTAAAGGAGTTGAGGGTGTGACGGGAATAATAATGGTAATCCTCATGGTCATTGCTTTCACTCTTGCAACGCGATGGTTTAGGCGGAGCCTCATTAAGTTGCCCAAACCTTTTGATAGACTCACTGGCTTCAACGCGTTCTGGTATTCGCACCACCTTCTTGTCATTGTCTACATCCTACTTATCATCCATGGCACATTCCTCTTCCTTGTGCATAAATGGTACTCCAAGACGGTATAGCTTCTGAGTTCTCCTCTTTCATTTTAAATAATTATGGCTCTCATTTTATTGTTTTCATGCTATTAACATGGTATTTGTTTCCAGACGTGGATGTATCTAGCAGTTCCTGTGCTTCTCTACGCTGGGGAAAGAACTCTCAGATTCTTCCGGTCAGGCTTGTACACTGTCCGGCTTCTAAAAGTAAGCTTCTGATCAGATTGACCTCTCGTTTTACTTGCATTAGGTATTCTGGTATCAGTTGGTTGTTCATGTGGTCTATTTTATGTTGGAAACCATTAGGCAATTCATATGGTAAAATTCATTGACATTCATAAAGGAAAAGGAGTAAACAACAATAACAACTATGCCTTAAACCCAAGTTTGGGGGCACCGGTTCATCTGAAATTACTAATTTCACACTGAATTTCAACCTACCGCAATGCTCCTCCTTTATCTAGACTTGGAACTGGCAATATTAGTAAGCTCACATAGGTGGAGTTATAAATAAAAAAGAGTAAACTAGAAAATTCAGTAGCTAAATTCAACATACCACAATTCATAGTTGGTAGACTGATGCCAGTTTAGATAAATTTCATCAAAAGCGTTCCACTTAATGCAAATGCTGAATTAAATATTTTATTCTCTCACACTATTCTCCTGTATTTAAATCTTACCAATTTGTTTCAGGTAGCAATATATCCTGGAAATGTCCTCACTCTACAAATGTCTAAGCCTCCCCAATTTCGATACAAGAGTGGACAATATATGTTCGTCCAGTGTCCAGCGGTTTCTCCATTCGAGTGGTAATTGGATCGAAGCTTTTTACTTTGAATGAGATTGATTTACCCCAAAGATCAAAGTTTCAATTTTAATAAAGTACATGACCACCTGACTTTCTCATTTGCACCAATTTAGAGTTCTTCGTTTACCCTGTTGACTCCGTGGACTAGTGAAAGCACTCTGATGAAGGTGTAGAATGGTGATAAAATATGTGAACTGTTCCTAAATGTAGGGAGGGAAAAGGGGGATTGCAAATCTGAATCGTTTTAAATCTTCTGTTAAACATTTGATAAGACTCAGATTTTACATGCTCTGCATACACTGTTGATCTCACGTATCCAAACAAAGTTTCAAATCGGCAGATTGGGTATTCGGTGGTTATTCTTTACGTGAACCTATCTGAAAAGTAGTTAAACAGTTAAAAAAATTAATCCATTTATGAAACTGAGAGTCAACTTTACAAAATTCATAGGCCGTGGCTTTTTGCTCCTGTCTATTTCTGAAAATTGGTTTCTTCAGTATGCTTATCTGCTGTGATTCTACATGCTGAATATCCAGGCATCCATTTTCCATTACTTCAGCTCCCGGGGATGATTACTTGAGCATTCATATCCGCCAACTCGGTGATTGGACTCAAGAACTCAAGCGGGTCTTTTCTGAGGCTTGCGAGCGGCCAGAGGCTGGGAAGAGTGGCCTGCTCAGGGCTGACGAAAACACCAAGAAAAGGTATATTTCTATAAGAAAGAAATACTACGGAAATTTTATTTTCTGGTATAGTTAAAAAAGAAATATATGAGTATTTTGGGTGGTTTTATTATTATTGATGCAAAAAGTTGCTCCTAAATCTCAGTTTGCCAAAGCTATTAATAGATGGACCTTATGGAGCTCCCGCACAAGATTACAGAAAATATGATGTCTTGCTGCTTGTTGGTCTTGGCATTGGAGCAACGCCCTTTATTAGTATCCTGAAAGACTTGCTCGTCAACATCGTGAAAATGGAGGAGCAAGCAGTGAGTATCTAAGATTTGATTTTGGTGTTACATTTAACATAATCTTCTCCACTTTTGTTCATCTTTTTGTCACATTCTCAGGATTGCATGATTTTTCTGTTCGCAGGATTTAACCTCAGATTTCAGTGGGAACTCAGACATGAGCGTTGCAACAAGTGAACAACCAGCTCTCAACAAGATTTCTCCGAAAAGGAGAAAGAGTACTCTAAGAACCACAAACGCATATTTTTATTGGGTGACCCGGGAGCAAGGATCATTTGATTGGTTCAAAGGTGTTATGAACGAAGTGGCTGAACTTGATCAGAAGGTACAGCAAAATATCCAATATTCCAACTTATTGGCTGCCTATTTCAATACTTATTGATAATTCCCCATGATATTCAGGGGGTCATCGAGATGCACAACTACTTGACAAGTGTTTATGAGGAAGGGGATGCTCGTTCAGCTCTCATTACCATGGTCCAGGCGCTTAACCATGCTAAGAATGGGGTTGATATCGTATCAGGCACCAGGGTAAGACTCTTCATGTCTTGAAATTATATTTGCTGATTCATTCACTTCAGTCTTAGCTCAGTAAGTTCTTTCCATTTAGACCTTACCCAATAGCACAAATTAGGATATTGTTAGAGATGGAATAACTGATTATTGCCTACCCCACCTGGTGGGAATACACTGGGTAGTTGTTGTTGCCTAATTGTCACTTATCAACAGGTGAGGACACATTTTGCTAGGCCAAACTGGAAGAAAGTATTTTCCAAGACCTTAACCAAGCATGCAAATGCAAGAATAGGTATGAATATAGTTTGACCTGTCGGACATGGAAAATTATCATTGTTTTACGAAGAGTTAATTACAATTATGTTAATTTGGAGCAGGGGTTTTCTACTGTGGCGCACCCATATTAGCAAAAGAACTCAGCAAACTTTGCAAAGAGTATAATCAAAAGGGCGCAACAAAGTTCGAGTTTCACAAAGAACATTTTTAGAAGGACCCAGAGAAAAGTTTTTGCATCAACTGCAAACACATTGGTAAACCAGTATTTACTTCATCCATCTTCAATACCTGATTGGATGATTCTGATGAAGACCTAACATTAGTAACCAATAAGTCAAGAGACAAATTGTACATAATAGGAGGAAGAGTATTTCAAGAGAAAAATACATACTAATATGATATGTGTATAGGTTTTATTCAGTCATCTGTTTACACACGCCATCAGAACTCCAAAAGGGAGTCTCTGCTTGGTCAGATGGCTTAGAATGTGATGAAAATACTATGGGAGAAAAAAGGAGGACAAGTGAATGGTCAACAAATGGAAGAATCACATTATTGGGAAACAGCTAATAAGAAGTTGACTTGCTTGATAAAGAAACACTGAAAATGGCAAGCAGGAAAGATCAGACACGCATGGCTTCGGATGGGAAAAATACAATTTTGAAAGAAGAAGATAATATTAGTAGGACTAGTGGGGGGACTGATAGCTTTTGTTAGTGGAACTTATATTTTTTTAGGTGGGCTAGGAGAATTATATTGTCCATGTACTACTATCTACTTTTTCTTCTTCTTTTGCTTTTGCGTATTTTGGTTGGGTGGGGGGTGGTATTTTAATATACTATTATTCGATACGATGATAGAAAATACGTGTATATACAATTCTTGTTAGTAAAGTTTTTGTGTCGTAGCTCTTCAATTTGGACTAAGGTACTATCAACGGAAAATCTCATCAATCTTGTTGGGCGCTTTTCCTTTTTCTTCTTGTCCGCTCTTTTTGTTTATAATCTTTAGGGTTGAAAGAAGGATAGAGAAATAACTGAGTCATGTAGAAACAGACTGTTCACCAGGTTTTGAGAAAGTGTGATATTTCGGGTGTTATTGCACGGTCCATATACCCTGGAGTGGGTATTTGAGCTTCTTGTGAGCAAGATCCTATTTCTTTTTATGTGTGTTTCCTTTTCTTTTTCCTTCACATAGCTAAAGTGGAGAAAAACTAACATGTCTGGCCAGTAGAACTCAAACACATGAGATGGCTATTCACGTTGTGACACTTTGACTACTGAACTTTCGTTTGGAAACATTTACTTATTGAATATAAGAATGCAGGAGTACGCTTATCCAAAAAAGGAACGTGAAGTATCTGGTACCCTTCTAAACTTGACACATTTTACTCGGTGCATATCTAAACTATTTTTTGTCTTGATTACCACTGAACTTGGCAGACTGGCAGTTCGATAATCACAGCTTCTAGACTTTAGATCCAGGCTTCATCATGTTAACATTAGCTTGTCTATAGCTTCAGAGAATGGGCTTTACAGCAGGCTTGGAATAGAAAACAGATTTCAGTGTAGAAGCCCAAATAAAGAGAAATATGTATATTTAGTCGCTTTTAAAAAATAATAGCCGATAAAATATATATTTTTATATTTAGGTATAAAATATATAATACACATATTTTGTACTCTTTTTGGCTAGGAAATGCAAAATTTCGACTTATTGGCCAATATATTTTGCCAAAAAATATAGATGAATTTTCAGAAACTACTATTATTTAGTGGTTATTAACTTCCTATAGCTACCATATACATAATTACTTCCTCTAGCTATTATTTAGTTGTTATGCGACTACATTCACGCTACTGTATACACAAATACAATAATAAGATAATTCGCCTAAAAATAGGGGAGTCTAGCTGTGAGACTGTATTCGCTGTATTTGTGCTACTGTATTCATGAATACGATAGCGGAATTCCCCTAAAAATAGGTGAGTCAAGCAGTTTAATAATGGAAAGAGAATAAATTAGCATGTATCTCTCCTAATTTTACACAACAAAATCAATTCTACATAAATTTCGTTGCTAATGTGTTGTATTTTATGTATTCACGCGATTGTATTTATAAATACAGTGACGTAATCAAGAAAAAGGGTACATACCATTCTATCATTCTACTGTACATTGTATTCAAGTCACATATATACATTATCTCACTATTATACATTGTACTCTTATTCATCGTATATAATTCACTGTTTTCAAACAACAACAAAATATTAAAACACAATGATATTCGACTATATACAAAAAATACAGAACTTCGAAATACTGCATGTTCATAGCAGCACCAACTATAACGGAAGGGGAGTAGGGGGGCTGAAGTTGTTTAAAATGTGGGTACAAATTAAAATTTTAAAAAAATGGATATAGGTTAAATGGGGGCGATCAAATAGGGCGCCCCATGCATTTTTTTAACCTATTAGGTGCGCATCTTATGTATATATTTTCTTGGGCCTTTAGATTAATTGCTCGCCTTCAAAATAGGGATTTTAATCTAGCTATACTTTATTAGAAACTTATTTACATATATTCTCTATGTTTTATATTTTTAATAAGTATCTAAGTTTCTCACAAATTGTATACATTTCTCCTTAAAAGGCTTCTAACCCATTATTAGTGCATTTACTTAAGTGATTCAATTATATCATTTTTTTACGTCTCCTCTTCTCTCTCCTTTTATTTTAACATCAAAATTCAATAACCTACGCCCATAATCTCCATCTTCTCTCTTTCCACCATTATCGTTAACTTTATATTATTAAAACAGATTCAGAAATTATGTAATAATTGTATGATAGCTATATCATGATTGTATTCGAATTGTATCAGATACATCAATGCCTAGAACACGCATAATTATATCATACTTGTATCACAGTTATATCTAACTTATACCTGGTACATTAATACCCAAATTACAATACCAATAAATTAATTTACAATTATCATAGTTGTACAAATAATGAAATTTGTCGTGAACTCATAACTACTCGTAACAATATACAATGAATATATATTTATCATATATTGGTACTACAATTCTTGCAACAATTATGATACATATACACTTGTAACACAATCACGATACATTTATGAAAAATTATGACATAGTTATGATCTTCATCTTCTTCAAGTTTCAATCATAACTTCCCATTAAACATCTAATATAATAATATTATAACTGTATTATTATTGTATCGAGTATTGTTTTGGGTATTTATATTCATATACAAGTCAAATACAATAAAAATTTAAGAAAGAAATAAAATAAGATTCAAGACATACCAACAACTTGATTCTAGAGTAATATTATGATTTTCATCAACATTGTATCAATAAGAAATAGAGATTTTAGGTGATTAGTAAAAGAGAAAATTTGGGTTTGGAAACCTTCGAAAAATAAAAAGAACTGAAATTTTGTTTGGTTGGGGGGTGGGGGTTATTAGAATAAAAGAGAAATTTTAGGTAATTATTAAGAAAAAGAGAAAAAATGAAATAGAATCTTAAATGTAATGGGAGTTATTGGAAATGGAGGTGAGTGTCATGTAACTGACCGACTAACATTAAGGGATCTTGAATTTTTTTCTTTTTAATTATTTTGTATTTAACTTGTAAATATAGATATACAAAATAATTAATAAGGAACCTAAATAAAGATGGTTAAAATATGTTTTTTATTGTCACGACTCGGAATCCCCACCATCGGGAACATGATGGCACCTAACATCACACTTGCTAGGCAAGCCAACGTTAGAGTTTTAATTAGCCAAATCCTTTACGTTTTGGTGGTTAACAATAAAGAAGCTAAAACTAGTAAAAATAAATATGGAAATAAGTAAATAGTCTCTTTGCTTATATACGATTACCAACACTATTACTACTAGTATTGTTGTTACTATCCAGAATTCGGTGTCACAATCTACGAACACACTAAAATTTGCTACAAACATTTGTTAAAAAGAAGATACAATTGTTTATAAAGAGAAGTAAAACAGTAATGTATGAGCAGAGCATGGGATGCTAGGGTCTGCGGACGCCAACGAGACTACCTTGGGTCTCCTAGTTGTAAAAGCTACAACCAACCTCTTGATCGGCCATTACTTGCTCCAAAATTTGCATAAGAAGTGCAGAGTGCGGTATCAATACAATTGAACCCATCTACTAATAAGTGTCAAGCCTAACCTCGACGAGGTAGTGACGAGGCTGCCTAAACCTCGACGAGGTAGTGACGAGGCTACGACGGGGTATTTACGAAATAACCTGCACACAGTGTATAATAAAAGTAGAATGAAGGACATGATAATATGAAAAAGTAACTTGCAAGGAATGATACACTTCTCGAAACATATCATTAGTGTTCACCTATAATCAATCCATAAGTACAGTTTAATTCTACTGTTCAGCTAACACAATCAAGGGAATACAAGCATAAAGATTGTTGCGGCGTGAAATTCGATCCCACCATATCACAATAATCACAATCACAGTTCACCCTTATCTCATCACCATCCACCCTTACTACACCTGTTGCGGTACGCAAACTGATCCCACTGTATCACAACAATCACAATCATAGTCCACCCTTATCTCACCATAATTCACCCGTATTACACATGTTATAGTGCGCAACCCGATCCCATCATATCAGAATCAAACACTCCATGTACAAAAAGAATAAATAGGCTAAATTACAAGGCCTTTATAATAAATAATTACCAAACTGAACCAAGGAAAGGAAACCTCAATCAATATAGAATCTAATCCAGAAAATATGTCTTGAACTACCAAAAACAACCCAAGCAAATAATAGGATACAACGAAGCTACGAAGAACTAATACTTTCAATAATTAGGAATAATGTCTAAAAAGTAGCAATTAGGCATAGAAATACAAGTAAAGCATGTAGCAGCTAAGACATGAAAAGATAATATAAGAAGAAGGGGAAGAAAATAGGCAAAACAAATAAATTGGCAGCGCATAAGTACTCATCACTTCACCTATGCGCTACTCACATGGATTTTCACATAGCAGTTAAGTCAAGGGTTTCTAATCCCTTGAGTCAAAGTTAGACACAATACTTATCTCACTATGTGGGCCATTCAATGCTCAATTACCGCTTTTACTCTAGTATCCACCTTCAAACTACTCGTATCTAGCCACAGTTGACTCAATAATGTCAATTATTGATAAAGTAATCAACTACAATGCATAGATTTCGATTTCTCAAACTTCTCCCAAAAATTCAGAAAGCGACCCCAGACCCGTTTGGTCAAAACTCGAGGTTCAGACCAAAATTCGTTCACCTCCGAGCTCGAATATGTAATTAGTTTGAAATCAGACCCCAATTTGAGGTCTAATTTCCAATTATGTAAAAATCCTTAATCCTACCCGAACCCCTAATTCTACCATCAAAACCTTAGATTCTAGGTTGAAAATTCATGAAATATAATGGGTAATTGAAAGAAAGTAGTTTAGAATCATTTACCAATAAGTTGGGGAAGAAATTATCTCTTAAAAATCCCTTCTAGGTCTTCTAGTTTTGAAAATGTGAAAGAACAGCTAATTCCCGTATTTGAGTTTAGTTTTTAAAACACTGGACATGCCTTTGTCGCCTTCGCGAAGAGGTGCATTGACGGCTTACGCGATCGCGAGTTCCTCCTCGCTTTCGCGAAGGCTATGCCCCCCGCCTTTCGCGTTCACGAACCATTAATTGCTTGCATTCACATAGAAGGAATGGTTGACCCCTCCCCCAGTCTCCGCATTCGCGTAGAAATTTTTTTTCTTCGGACCAATTCACTCTTTTGCGTTCGCGAGAGTACCTTCACGAACGCGAAGAAGAAAACACCAGATGATAGATGAAGTAAAAAATCAGATTTTTTAAAGTTCAAAATACCCCGTAGCTTATCCGAAACTCACCCGAGCCTTTGGGTCTCCAAACAAAATATGCACACAAATTTTAAAACTTCATACGAAGTTGCTCGCACGATCAAATCGTCGAAATAATACCTAAAACTACGAATTTAGCGCCAAAATTAAATGAAATTTTCAAGAAAGTTTTAAAACTTCTACCTTCAGAACCGGACGTCCGAATCACATCAAACTAACTCCGTTCTCGCCAAATTTCACAAATAAGTCCTAAATGTCATAATGAAGCTGTCTCAGATTTCGGAACCAAAATACGAACCCGACACCAACGAGATCAAACATTAATCATATTCTTTAAACCATTAGATTTTCAGCCTTTTGATTTTTATCAAAAAATCATATCTCGAGCTAGGGACCTCAGAATTCGATTCTCGGTATACGCTCAGGTTCCATATGTCGATGTAGACATGCCGAGACTGTCAAAATACGAGTCCGGGACCGTTTACTCAAAATGTTGACCGAAGTCAACTAAATCAACTTTTAAAGGCAAAATTTATTATTTTTATCTACTTTCAACATTAAAGCTTTTCGGAAACACATCCGGACTACACATGTAAATCTTTGAAGGCCTCAGAACACGAAATTAAATTCTAAAATATAAAATAACCTTTTGGGTCATCACATTTATTATAATATAACTAAGTAAAAATCCCTTCAAAATTCATTCTTGCTTCCACATGATCAATTGCTCGCCTTCAAACCAATTGCTCGCCTTTAAATCATTGTAATTTCTTATTCTCCTAAATAACATATTGTAGAAGATCATTACAAAAAACTACCGTTTACGCTCTTGAAAACCAAACTTAGATTAAGGACACCCAAACCTCTTTAGTGGGGTGACTCTATTGTGATACCCGAGTTTGTAGTCCTCCTTTGAGTGTGCGTTCACTTAGATTAATTTTTCAAGTCAAGGAAAACATTATTAACAACTTCAATTTGTGCTATACAGGTGACCACGGATTACAAGCCCACCTTATATTGCGTAGAAATAACGCTAGGTAGCCATTCTAGAGGGAAAAATTAAGAAATAGTCAGATTTACAAGTGGTCATTCAAAAATAATTATAGTTTCAAAAGTAATTGAAATTTAGCCGTTTTTCACGTAAAGATAAATCTGAACAAAGATATTGTTCAGAATCCAAAAAATACTCCAACATAATATACTGGAATTCCAGCATAAGTATACTGGAATTCAGAATATATAAAATTTTTGTCTAAATGTATATTACAACTAGTTTTATTTTGTATCTTATACAACTTACACTAGTTGTATGATGCTCCTTTTTGTCTCGCAAATTTGTGGACCCCAATCTTACACTTCTGGGTCCGCAAAAATCTGGGTCCACAAATTTGTGAGACAAAAAAGAGCCTCATACAACTAGTGTCAATTGTATGAGACACAAAATAAAATTTTCCTTGGAGTTCGGTATGATATACTGGACTTTCAGTATATTATACTGGAGTCCCAATATAATATATCGGTCCAACAGAATATGCTGGAAGTTCATACACATGTGCACCGATCTCTAGTATATTATGCTGTAACTTTCTGTGTTCTAGCAAAATAGTGGCTGTTTTTAATGACTTTGCAAATGCTGACTATGTTTGAATGACTAGTCCGAAAGCAAACATGTGCTATTTTTATACTATAAAGGATTGATATTAAGAATTAGTTACTGCGTCTTGAATTTCAGTTTTTAAATTTAATTTTTTGGAAAAAAAGTGTCCTAAATTGAGCTAATGTTAAGGTTTTAGTTTGAAATATTAGGACAAAATGAGTATTGTCTAATCTAAGAATAACTATCTATGCACTTTCTCTGGTTAGGCCTTGTTAGTTTCTTTTGAACAATCAAGATAACTCGTTAAGGGAGAGGTATGGAAGTTTCGTTTCAAATTAATCTACTTTTTCATCCAAGATGATGTTTATCATTTGTCAGTTTGTTAACAAAGTGACTTACTGTTGTACGAGTAATATTATTATTTCCGGAAATTCAGTACATAGAGTTTGATACAGGGAGGAAAATGGATTGTGTGTTGAAATGTAAATTCTGAGATAAAGTTGGATAAACTAGCTAATACTAGATTTAATCGAGGTATTTGGTAAAACTTTAGAATCTAACTATACCAATTAGGGGATAGGGGAGGTGGAAGAAGAAGAAGAGAGAGAAATTAAACTAAAATTTAGCCTTTCCCCTTCACAAAACCTATTGGTCTAAGAGGACTCTTCAAACTATATTTTTATCCTAACAAGTTCTAAAGTAATTACTCTTCACCAAAAGTATTTTTTCGGTTTTGGTACAGGGGCGGATCTACATATAAAAATTGGGTGTTCGAACACCCATTAACCTCGACCCCGAACACGTATAATTATATAAAAAACTTAAGAAAATGGATATAACAAAATAGCAAGTACACATATAACAAAAGACTTGGTGGGTGCTCTGGTTATAATGGATGTTAAAGGACTCTAAATGAGTGTATGGTCGAGAGATCAAATCTCACTCATGCCCCTAGCTAGACTTTTTCCTCCATTTATCAAGCACTAACTTCCTTTTGCTCCAATTAAAAAAGTTAAGCACCCACGAACTCAAAATCCTGGATCCGCCATTGGTTTTGGACTAATCTAAATTTGTATGGTATAAGACAACGTACAAAGAAAATTATATACTACTACCTCTTTTTTATGTTTCTCAAACAATATTAATTGAACTAATTAATTAAGTATTCTTTTTTATGTTTCTCAAACAATATTAATTGAACTAATTAATTAAGTATTCTTTTTTATGTTTCTCAAACAATATTAATTGAACTAATTAATTAAGTATTTATGTTTGGATGTGTTCTTGTGCTATTGATTCATTTGGTCATATGGACCACCCTTTCCCTATCCCTTTATTTTTACCCCATATTTTCTATTATCCCTTTTATCAAGTTATTTAGTGGTAAAATATGAGTTAAATTTAGTTATACGGAGCTATCGACACGCTTTATATAAAATAAGAAACGGGATCAAATATATCATTGTACTATTCAAAATAGTCCATATTTATACTACGTTTGAATTCTTTAACAAATATGTCCCCACCGTTATACATTAGGGACATATATATCCCTCAGCCGTTAAAACTTGTTTCCAGATTTTTTTTACACGTGACATGTTCTGATTGGACTAGATGACCCACCCATTCGATTAATAGAACCCTCCCGACCCAGTGTATTAACCCGCCCCGACCCCAGCGAAAATCGGAGACCACCTCCTCCCGATTTTGACTTCTGTGGAATTCACCACCGCCTACTTCTGATAGCGGCTCATAAGTGGGAAACAATATGTCCTTCAATGGCCAAGCTACTTCAGATATATTCCTCTTCAACGTAGCTTCTGGTATACCTGCTGACGTGGCAACAACAATAGAATTCTGCTCAACCTTTTATCAAACTGAAATTATGGCAACTGAAACAATAAATTCTCCATCAGTAGCTTGCTACAACAACTGTAGTACACGATTCTCCTTGCTACTGTTGATAACATCCTCCTCATCAGTTGGATTTTCATCGAACAGTTTGTGCACATATATTTAAAGTCTCGTGCTAATATAGTTGATCCTCCATTGAAGATGACAGAATTGGTTCGACCGATATTACACAGATATCTTTCCTTTGTTTCCAATTCCCTTCACCTGGAGAGAAGGAGAATTTATGTGAAACGCTGTCGATTCCTCTGGCGCAGACGTAGATGGGGTTATTAGATGCCCATTTCAGGTAATGTCGTTGTGAATATGCACGAACGGTGGGAGGAGGTGGTCTCCGATTTTCGCTGGGGTCGGGGCGGGTTAATACACTGGGTCGGGCGGGTTTAATTAATCGAATGGGTGGGTCATCTGGTCCAATCAGAACATGCCACGTGTTAAAAAAAAAATCTGGAAACAAATTTTAACGGCTGAGGGATATATATGGCCCTAATGTATAACGGTGGGGACATATTTGTTAAAGAATTCAAACAGAGGATAAATATGGCCTATTTTGAACAGTATAAGGATATATTTGACCCTTAACCGAATAAGAAAAAACCAATGCCTTTTGTGAAAATTGGAACGTATTTACAACTTTTCTATCTTGTTGTCTCCAAAATATAAAATCGGAAACTATATCAAATGATGATGCATGTCGATTGGTTTTATAGTTCTTTACTAATTTATTTTAAATTTTATGTCTTTTTACGAGAAATATTTCATATATGAAATCTCAAAAAAAAAAAAAAAAGAACATAAGAAATCTTTACTGAGTCATTCAAATTGTAAATCAAAAGTTTAAATTCATCTATTTCCTCGGTAAGATTTCTATAATATTCAAAAACTTGAATGAGACAAGGTTGTATTAAGAAAATTTAGTGTGTCATTATCTCTAGTTCACCCTTAGTATTTTAAAACTTTTAGTCACGCTCACCCTTCTAAAATTGCAATTCACATGAGAATTACAATATAATATCGTTGAAGTCAAGAGGCTCTCTAGAAGTCAAATTTTCCAAATCAACACGTCTAGCAAATTAGAAAATTAAGAAAACTTAGACACAAAGACTTAAACATATGTGGCTGATAACATTTTCCACGAAAGTGTCTCAACCAAAACATATTATAAATACAGTTAACTTCAATTCAAAACAAATAGACCTTACCCCTACCTTAGGGTAGAGAGGTTGTTTTCAAATAGACCCCCGGCATCCTTCCCTCAAGAACTTCCCGCCTTGCTCTTGGGGAGACTCGAACTCACAACCTCTCGGTTAGAAGTGGGGGTTACTTACCATTAGAACAACCCCTCTTGTCTTAACACATCTCAACTAATTTTACGAAATTTTTCTTCTCCCACCAGCATTTATTCAGGGGTGGAGACGGAGACAGAAGTCGAGCTATGGGCTTGAGCAAATCCAATAAATTTTACTCAAACAATATATTTTGAGTTAAAAAATTCATAAAATATGAATAAATATTAATTTTGAACTCAATCACGAAGTGATTTTTATTGACTTTTTATCTTTGCAAAATTATAAATAATGAGACAGATATTTATTAATCCATTAATGTAGAACACAACTCAATAAATATCTTAAGTCTTAATATAAAAGATATCTTAGAAATGAGCCACGTAACTAAAAGAACATTCGCAATAAGTCATATAACCACTGAACCAACAATAGGGTGAGGAGGATTTTTCTTTTGGGTGAACAAATTAAAGTTAAAGTGGTAAATCACCAGAAAAGCTCTCTACAGATCAAAATTTCGCATTCCTTTCTTATAAAAAGTCTTGAGAGTTTATGAATACTTTTTTATACGTTCTTTCTACAAAGTGATTGCTACACAACAGCAAAATAATGTGATTGTTTTGAGAAAGGCAACAACTTTTTTCTGTTTTTCTTTTTCTGAACCAATGAAAAACATCGGTAAGTAGTGTAACAAAAGGTTCTCTTTATGAAAAGATATTAGTTACAATCTATGTCATCAAAGTGTAAGTTTATAACGGATTCGGCCTGGCAAGTAAGTATCATGGTTCCAAGACCCCCCACGTTAAGTTCCTGAACAACGATAGAATCAGAAATTCGAAGAAAAATGGCAGTTCGGAACGTAAAACATTCCGTATTTATGCAGGGTCTCGAGAAAGCTTGCTCCCCAAGGGATATGATGTAGACAGTTTATCCTAACACAAATATTAATAACTGCTTTCGCGGCTTAAACTCATGACATATAGGTCACAACTTTCCCATTACTCTGAAACAAAAATTCTAACAAAAATTTGTAATGAATCCCCTTCATTACATCTAGCTCAATCAACGTAGTTTCTACGATTCCTTCTTGACTGCCTCTTTTCTAATCACTTTAATTAAATCTTTCTTGCGATTTTCTATTTCTTTTATAAGAAATGGTTTGCTTTGTTTGAGTTCATGACTATCCTCGAGAGCAGTGGCAGATTCACACTTTAATTTTGGGTGCTCGAGCACCCATTAACCTCGACGCAGAGTATGTATAGTTATATAGAAAATTTGAGAAAATATATAAAATTTTATAAAAGCACCCATTAATTTTATGTACAAAAAAAATTCAACACCCACAAACTTGAATTCCTAGATCCGCCACTGCTGGAGAGGCAACAAAGTAGTGAAGAAGTCACAATTCGAACTACAATGTCATGAAACTCTTTTACCCTTAGTGACTTTTTCACCCCTTCATTCAAATGAATCTTTCAAAAATTGGCCATCGCAGCTGGTCATTTATGAAGAACGAGTCCATCAAAAAAGCGGAGAAACTGATCACGCCCAGTTATGTCTTATAAAAAGAATTATGTGCTTGCTATAAATATAATTTTGTTTATAAGTTCAGAGTCAAATTCCACAGAAAACTAAGGCTTAGCTATAGTTGTTCATTATTGCTAAGCAACACAAGTCCAAATAATTTTCTAATTATAAAGATTATAATATTTATTTTTATCTAATTAACTAACAAATCTAGAAAGCCGTAAAACAATCAATTAAAAAGGATAAAGATTAGAGTCAATATTAAGGAGGTCTAGAGTTATGATTTCCCAAATTGTCGGAATCCTTCCCGCTACGTTTTCTATAAATTCGCCTAAGTATTCTCTACCGATCATGAGATAATACCTTCATCAAAACCCTAGATAACAAATTAGCTATTCATAATAGTATGTAAAACTACAATACTAAAAGTTATAACCAACAATGAAAAATAGGAAGATGAAGGAAAAACTCGTAGAAGAAATCTCCGCCTTGCTCCTTTTGTGTGATGATCCACATGGGTCATCACCTATTTTCTTTCACATTCCGTTCTTTCGAGGCCTTGAAAACCTCAATTTTCGTCCCCTCGATTTGGGTGCACAGTCCGGGCGCGTAACCGAAAAGCTTAAATATGAATTATGTGAGAAAATTTCTAAAATTTGATATTAAATTGAATAAATTTGACTTCGTTCAACATTTTAGGAAAACGTACCCGAACCCGTGATTTGACGATCCCCGAGAGTCCGTAGGAAAATATGGAACTCGGTCGTATGTCCGGAATCGAAATTCGAGGTTCCGAGCCTGAGAAATAAAATTTTAAAAGAAATTATTTTTCTGAAATTGTTAAGGAAAATTTGAAATGAAAATTGATTAGAACGTGCTGGTATCGAGCCCATATTTTGATTCCGGCACCCGATACGAGTCTTATATGTGTTTTAAGATATTTTTGTGAAGTTTTATTGAAATTAGACGTCGTTTGACGTGTTTCGAACCTAAACTCTAAATTTGAAAGTTTATGAAGTTTGAAGAAAACCTAGTGATTTTGAGGTTTGATTCCTTGTTTTTGACGTTATTTTGGCAATTTGATCGCACGGTTAAGTTCGTAGAGATGTTGTTAAGATAGTGTATGGGT
The DNA here is from genome assembly GCA_034376525.1 of Nicotiana benthamiana. NCBI lineage: Eukaryota > Viridiplantae > Streptophyta > Magnoliopsida > Solanales > Solanaceae > Nicotiana > Nicotiana benthamiana. Next base: position 177,639,518 of record CM067339.1, read on the forward strand.
TTGGTTAGGAGCCCCGAGGGCTCGAGAGTATTTCAGAGGTGTTTCGGAGTGATTTCGGCCTTAGAAAAAGTTGGAGATTCAGTTCTGGTGTTCTGATATCCAGTGCTATGGGATCGCATAGGCTTTTGCGTGATCGCATAGAGTTAGATTCCAGGTACCCTATTTGTTCAATGCGATCGCATAAATTCTTCTGCGATCGGATAGAGTAGCCACTCTATGTGAAATGCAATCGCATTACCTTTCCGCGATCACAATGAATAAAAATGAAAAATCGGAATGGAGCCTGCTTTTTTCTACGTGTTCGCAATAGGCCTTCCGCGATCGCAGTGGCCAACATTCCTATCCCTATACGATCATATGAGCTCCTTAGCGACCGCATAGAGTATTTTCTGCCCAGTTATATTATAAGTTCCAGAACTGTAGCTACGGGATTTTCACAAAAAATACACGAACTCCTTTCTTCTCCAAGCACTTAGGCGTCCATTGAAGACTTCTTGCGTTAGTAAATCTCAACTCATTTTCTTAGTTTTCCATTAATGTTTATTGATAGTTAGGATTTTTGTTATACGTTCCAGGTTTGATTAATGACTTCTATATGTTGTAAAGAGCTTGTGAAAGGAATTGTGATCCTTAAATTTCGTGGAACGTTGACTCGACTTAAATTACAAATTGTGAAGGTATTATGAGATAAGTAAATCTTTGGAGCATTGGCTCAAGTAATAACGTGAACTATGAGATGAAAGTGAAAGGAAGAGAAAGAGTTAATGATATCTCCCTTTGCCGGGGCGTTGATGATTATTGAATATTTTCCCTTGCCGGGTTTTTAATTGTTTGTTTCTGTTACCTTGTTGGGATTTTCGTTATTATTTTTTATTCCCTTACCCTTGTTTGTGATTGTTTGATATTCTGAGGAAAGAGTGTAAAGCATAAAGGATGATGTTGTGCATTGTTTGATATTATGAGGAAAGAGTGTAAAGCACGAAGGGTGATACCGTGCCGTGCGATATTCCATTCCGTACTGATATTTATTGATTATATATATATATATGTGTGTGTGTATGTGTGTGTGTGTGTGTGTGTGTGTGTGTGTTGTGTGAGTGTATGTGTGTGTGTGTGTGAGGAATGAGAGTAAAAGCTTGAAGGGTGATGCCGTGCACGTTTGTTATACTGTTGCTTGGTGAGGATGAGAGTAAAAGCACGAAGGGTGATACCGTGCACTTGTTGATCTGTTCTTTATTATTGTATGAGTTGTGTTTTTCCTTCATGTTAGTCAAATTTTACTTGAAACTGTTATCTCCCCACAATATGTTTCCTCTCCCATATTGCTTACCTGTCTTGTATTTCGATTTCGCTGCATATTTATAATTGCACATATTTATGTGGTAGTCCAGTCTAGCCTCGTCACTACTTCATCGGGGTTAGGCTAGACACTTACCAGCACATGGGGTCGGTTATACTGATACTACACTCTCTGCTATTTTTGCACAGATCTAGGTTTTGAGTAGGAGCAACACCACTAGCGTGGGAGCAGACTTTCAGCCTAGTGAGACCCGAGATAGCCTTGTAGGCGTCTGCAGGCCCGGCGTCTTCTTTATACTTATTTTAGACTGTCATCTCCTTGTATTCGAGATAAACAGATTTATGTTTCTTTCAGACTTTGTATTTAGTATTCTTAGATGTTCATAAGTATGTGACTCCAGTTCTTGGGTAGAGATTTATGTTAAAAATTTCGTATTTTTATTCGGCTAATTAAATTTAAGACTTCCTCTTATGATTTTAATTCCGTTGATTCTATTTTAATGCTGTTAAATTACTAAAAGGAACTTGTGTTTAATGAAAAGTAATCAAGTTTGGCTTGCTTAGCTCCTATTAGTAGGCGCCATCACAATCCCCGAGGGTAAAAAATATGGATCATGACATATTGTGGCTCTGCCTTCTTAGGTCGAATCTATGTCAAAAATTGGCCGTCTCCGCCTCCTTAGGTCTAAATTATGTCAAAAGTATGTCCAACCTCTTAAAATATTATTTTTTCATGTATATATACCAAGTAGGGTCGAACACAAATAATTTTACTTTTTACTATGCAAAAAAGAAAAAAATTTCACGTTCATACTTTTGCGGTCGCGGTCAGACCGCGGTTATAACGCCGTATATGGCAGGTATATTGCCTCAGCCCGCCTCAGGTCCGCTGTTGCCGTTTCTACAGCGTATTTCACCTTGTTTTGTTTGGAATTTGAAAAAATATAAAGAATGAAAGTTGTAGTCCTTTGAGTTATCTTTCCAACTATATATTTTGGAAACCAAATGGAGTTTTGAAAGAAAAATTATGTATATTTTACTAGACAACACGCAATATGGCTACTCAATTCTTTATTTTGTTGTTTTATCATCTGTTGATCCCCGAATATGATCCCGACTTAATTTATTGGGCTTTTACTCAGACTTCAGAGCTCTAAATCACTTGAATTCGTTCTATAATATCTACATAACTCGGAATCGCTCCTACAAGGCATAAAACACACCGTTAGTGCAAAATACTAGTAATTAAATCGCAAACTCAACAAAAGTGCAATAAATTTGAGTGCAATAAGTGACTAAAATACGTAATTATAGCCTATCATCAATACCCCACACTTAAACCATTGCTCATCCTCGAGCAATCAAACTGCACTTTTTTATAGACACGAGCTTGTTAAACAATTATCCTAACTCATCACACCAAAAATATTTAAAATATATTAAGCACAAAAATATAACATCTTCACCTCAAGATTTGACTCACAAGTACCACACATTATTCACAACTCACCCACTTACTCTACCATAGAGGTCAATGACATTACCTTTACTTCATGAATTAACTGCCCTCACACAACAAAAGAGAGTAGTTCCACACAATAAAATTTAAGAACACTTAGGAACTCAAGATAGAAAGAATTCACTCACTCTCAGAAATAATATTTATATGCCACAAAAGATGCACCATAATCTTGCCCGTAGTATATTACTCCACTAATTGAGCTCATTCACTCTAGGATCAATTAGGACTTTATTTGGTTGTAATGTAGGCTACGGGACGGGTAGGATACAATTATATATAAGAGTGACTACACCTCCCTAAACACTTTAAGACATATACTTTAATATTCAAACCCAATACTTATGTTAAACCAACACTCCACCTTCACATAAATATATATTACCCCATTCTTCTTTAAGCACACTTATATCAAGAGCCACCACTTATCAAAAAAATTATTTTCACAACAATCCAACTAATTTTTTTTTTCAATTCAAATGGCTTGTACTTTTTCAAAATAGTGCACATTTCTCCTTATTTAATTAATTCCACTCAAAAGCTAAAGCAAAGACCTCACACTTTAACCTTTACAAAGTTCATAAATAATTCAAGTGCTCATGAGAGGTTACAATGGTTCAAATAGATGGTTAATTCAAAAAAATGGGTAAGGCTTGTAATGTGGTTGCCAAAGAAACAAGATTACAGGCTCAAAGGGGTTAACTATGATACATAACAACCAGGTGCGTAAAGTATATATCTGGCTCAACAAACGCCTATATAACTTCCAAGACTAAATAAAACTACTATTTCACATTGCAAACACCCGGGGCAAGTTCTAGACATCAAATGCAATGCACTGAATAACACTCAAACCTCACACACACATGGCACATAATTCAACTCAGGATAGGATTCATCAAGACACTCTAGTCAAAGAAGTTAAGAAAATATTCACTATTCTCAAGGTATAACAAAGTCAAGAGATATTGCTTCAATTCAAAACACAACACAATGGCTCATAACCGCGATAGAAAGAAAAACCAAGGGGGAATTATTTCACTATCTACAAAGAAAATGTTTGTTTTTTTATTTAGACTTAAATCCCTCAAGAAAATTACCTAGAATATCCATCGTCAGAAAAATTCCAATCCTTTTTTTTCGTTTTTCTAAAAAAAATAAAAAATTTATAAAACTAACACAACTAAAATAGCATAGAAAGTCACATAAACTGCTAGTGCAAAAAAATCAATTTAACTAACACAACTAAAATAGCATAGAAAGTCACCTAGACAATTTCCTCACCTCATACTTAAAATTGTGCATTGTCCTCAATGTACACCATAACTAATGAAAGGGTAAAAGAGACTCCCTGGAAGGCCCAAGGACGAAGCACTAACATCTCATGGGGTACTCAGACTTCTCCCAAGCTTGGTCCTTCATGCGGGTACCTCACACTTAGTTCCAACCATTTGGTTTGTTGTTGCATCCTTCCAATACCTTTGCTTTCCATGCTCCTAAAAATAAAAAATCGACCCTACAAAAATAATACATTTAAAAATTTTAAAAAATAAAGCAATAAAGCTGGGTTGCCTCCTAACAAGAGCTTGATTTAACATCGCTGCATGACGAGAATCACTTTTTGCCTCCACCTAGAGCTTAGGAATTGAACCCCCAACTTGGCTTCAAGTTTATGATTATGGTCATGGGGCGGTGGAACGAATCTAACTGGCCTATTAAAATAATGTAGTGTTCTGCACTTCTTGGCCTTTGTATGAGGTATGTAATCCTAACTTTCTGGATAGAAAAATTCCAGAATATATGTACATTTCCCTCATTCCTTGACTCTTCAATCGGTTCGGACGACTCTATTTCCATATCGTCATCCAAACACAATGTGAAAAAATACTTGGAGTGTGGACCAATGCCCTTAAGCACATGAACTTCAGGACTTTCAACATCCTCAACATCAATGATACTAGAGTCAACAAAATTTATATTCTCAAAGTCATTGGTTGGCTCTAGTCTCGCTTCGTCAACACTGACATCCTCAAATTGTAGTTGGCTAGGTTATTGATGTTATACTCTGACCTCCCCAATTAGCACCTCAAATTCACGCTATCCTTGGCTACCATCCTCAATATTGGCTTGTTGAGCATTAAAAGCTCCAACCACTTGACTCAAATGAGCCTCCAACTTATGAATAGTTGCCTCTTTCCTTTCTATTTGCAGTTATTTTTTATTATTTTATTTCAGAAGGCACTTTAACATATCTTTGATCTCCTTCAAGTATGCATCCCCAGGTTCTTTGTTCCTGTTAACTTCACAAGTAAAGGTAGAACTATCATAGTAAGAAGTTAGGGGAAGATAAGAAATATAAGCATAACCATAAAAGTGGCCATTTTTACCACCACACACATCACACACATTCCATAAATAAGATTGAGTTGGTGTACACAATTCGCTCTCAGGAACGTTTTGAAAATTTTGCCACGGGTGGTTTCCTTCACAATATGTATGGAGATCAATAGTAGAATTATATGTACCTGAATTCTCAAAATTCCAAGATGTCATATTTCTCAAATCAGCAGTTATAAAAAATACAAGAAAAAAATGAAATAAAATAAAAGTTTAAACTTGAACCCTAGCAATATGTACAACTACAACTATACTGTTAATTCCCAGTAACGGTGCCAAAATTTGATCACTCCCAACTATGCCTTATAAAAAGAACTAAATAGTCGCTGCAAATATAATTCAGTTTACAAGTTCGGAGTCAAATCTCACAGAAAACTAAGGCTTCGCTATAGTTATTCAATATCGCCAAGCAGCACAAGTCCAAACAATTTTCTAATTATAAAGAATAAAATATTTATTTTTATCTAATTAACTAACAAATCTAGAAAGCCATAAAAATATCATTTAACAAGGATAAGGATTATAGTCAAGATTAAGGAGGTCTAGAGTTATGATTTTTTCAATTGTCGGAATCCTTCCCGCTACATTTTCTATAAATTCGCCTAAATATTCTCTATCGATCATGAGCACTCTGACTAACGTAACTCTCGCTCGAGTAATTACCATAATTTGCTAGACGCACTCTCCCGAATTACGCTAGTTGGATTTTGTTACAGCTCACTTAGATTACACCAAAGGTTTCGTTATCCCTAATCCCACCTTTAAACCCTTGGTTATTGATTCCTCATATGTCGGGAGTGATGTTGTTCAACAACTACCTAAATATGCACTCTCTCCCGAGTAATACATACTAAATTGATGCTGTTTAACAACTACCTAAATATGCACTCTCTCCCGAGTAATACATACTAAATAGGAGCATTTAGTATGTATTACTCCCGACATATGAGGAATCAATAACCAAGGGTTTAAAGGTGGGATTAGGGATAACGAAACCTTTGGTGTGATCTAAGTGAGCTGTAACAAAATCCAACTAGCGTAACTCGGGAGAGTGCGTCTAGCAAATTATGGTAATTACTCGAGCGAGAGTTACGATAGTCAGAGTGCTCATGATCGATAGAGAATGTTTAGGCGAATTTATAGAAAATGTAGCGGGAAGGATTCCGACAATTGAAAAAATCATAACTCTAGACCTCCTTAATCTTGACTCTAATCCTTATCCTTGTTAAATGATATTTTTATGGCTTTCTAGATTTGTTAGTTAATTAGATAAAAATAAATACTTTATTCTTTATAATTAGAAAATTGTTTGGACTTGTGCTGCTTGGCGATATTGAATAACTATAGCGAAGCCTTAGTTTTCTGTGAGATTTGACTCCAGACTTGTAAACTGAATTATATTTGCAGCGACTATTTAGTTCTTTTTATAAGGCATAGTCAGCGACTATTTGACTCCGCCTTAGATCGAATCTGTGTCAAAACTTAATCGCCTCCGTCTCTTTAGGTCTAAATTATGTCAAAAGTGTGTCCAACTTCTTAAAATATTATTTATTTCATGTATATATACCAAGTAGGGTCGGGTAGGGGTGTTCAAAACCGATCCGAAACCGAAAACCGAACCGAACCGAAGCTTAATGGCTTAATGGTAACGGCTTATCGGCTTAACGGACGGAGAACGGATTGAATTTTTTTATTAACGGCTTAGCGGTTTGGGGCGGATTATTCAATTTTCTTAACGGGTAATCCGCTAAGCCATTAAGAATATAAATATATATAATTTATTTTTACTTACATAATTTTATATATGAAATATAAAAATAAAAAACCTTAAAATGAATAAGTATAAGTGTACAAAAATATAATACAAATAAATTAGAAAAACAAAACCCCCCACCGTCACTTTTGTACTCTATAGTCTATACAGATAGCAAATAAAAGTTATTTGGTGTGTTGCGTCCTAGTTGGTGACCTCTTAAGAAGTTCATCAATATACTGATCAACAAATTGTCAAAGCTATGAGCTTGATATTTCAGTATAGTGTGCGGACAGAATACATTTGAGCCCTTAGGTATTAAACCGATAAACCGCCCATTAACCACCCAATAAGAGCTAACCCGATACCAATCCGCCCGATATCTTATCGGGTGGCTAACGGATGAATACATTTAAAAACCGATAACCGTTAAGCCAAACCGTTAAAGTAAAAAGCCGCCCAATCCGCCCAATGAACACCCCTAGGGTCGGGTCCAAATAATTATACCTTCTCTTATGTGAAAAAGGATAATATTTCACGTCTGGACTACCGCGAAGGCGGTCAGAACGTGATACAAACGCGGTATATGGCAGGTATACTGCCTCAGCCCGCCTCAAGTCCGCAATTGCGGTTTCGACCGTGTGTATCACCCTGTTCCGTTTGGAACTTTGAAAAACATAAAGCATGAAAGTTGTAGCCCTTTTAGTTAGCTTTTCAACCATATATTGTAGAGACTAAATGGAGTTTTAAGAGAAAAGTTATGTGTATTTTACTAGAAAGCGTGCAATATACCTACTTGATGCTTTGTTTTGTTGCTCTATCATCCATTGATCCCCGAATATGATCCCGGCTTAATTCCTTGGGCTTTTACTCAGATTTCAAAGCTTTAAATCACTTGAGTTCATTCCATCACATCTATATAGCTCGGAATCACTCCTACAAGGCATAAAACACACCGTTAGTGCAAAACTCTAGCGATTAAAGCGCAAACTGAACTAATGTGCAGTAAATCTAAGTATACTAGGTGATTAAAATACGTAATTATAACCTATCATCAAAAATCACATGAATCATTTTGTCTTAAAGTTTTGACAATTTCAATTAGAAGAGCTACAATATTTTTCACTACATAAATCATTTGGTCTTAAGTTTTGACAATTTCTATTAGAAGAGCTACAATATTATTCACCACATGCATCATTTGGTCATAAGTTTTGATAATTTCAATTAGAAGATCTACAATATTATTTTTGTTTCTTCTTAAAGTTTTGGGTCCAAGAATGAATAGATGCCCCAAAAATAATGGTTCTTATGTTCCAACGAGGTACAATGGTGGAGCTACAGATCGAGGTGCGTGTTCGACCGAACTTAATAATTTTGATCTAAATTTTATATTTGTCTTAATTAAGAAATCTATTTAATATATTAAAACAATTAATTTAGAATCTAACAATTTAAAAGATTTAGAATCCTAATCCTAGGGGTGTCAAATGTGCGAGTTGAGCTTATTTTTGGCGGGTCAAAATGGTCTGAGTTAATAAATGGACGGGTGAATTAACTTGGTTTGAGATGGATTGGGTCAAAGCTCAACCCGTCCAACTCTTAACAAGCTTTAGTTAATGTGTATTTTTTTTCTTATAAATTGTTTAATTATCAAATAAGACTTTTTTACGGCCGCATATAATATATCAAACAAAAAATATATTATTTTAAAGATATTTTAGCAAAGTTGCTCGTAGATCAATATGGGCTAAAAATCAACCAATTTTAGATGGGTTGGGTTAAGATGGGCTGAGTTCAATAAATGGCGGGTTAATAACTAGTCCAAACTTGGGCGGATTGAGCAGATCAAATGGATTTGGATTCAAATTATCGTTCCTATCTAAACTCAAAATTTTCAAATTTTGGCTCCGCCTCTTACGGGGCGTTAATTTTGGTATTATTCATTCTTGGCGGCTATAAGTTGCAAATTTTTTTATAATACATATAATTAAAGACACCCTACTTTAAACAATATCGACGGCTTTTGACGCCCAACTTGACCTTTTCTCAAGTCATACACTAACTACCTTTCAACTGCCTTTCTATCTTATATCATCATTTCTCATACATATCTTCCTTCTCTACTCTTAATAAATATATATGTGCACAACACATTAACCAAGAACAAAAAACTCATATCTATTACAGTATCACGACTTTGGTTTCTTTTAGCACTTTTCCAACCCTACTAATGGCCGAAGATAGCCATATCATCCCTCTCGCACCACCAACAACATATCCCAAAAGTGACAAAGAGCTAAATTTCAGTAGACCGATCAATTTTTACGATCACAAAAACAAGAATCAAAGCAGCAGCAAGTTTTTCATTTACCTTCTATCCACCATCGTCCTATTAAGCATAGTAATGCTAATTTTCTCGATGATATTTTTCCGTTTCAAGTCTCCATCTTTCGAGCTAGGTCACATCGACGTGAAAAATCTTCGATATAGTAGTAATTCTTCTTTGCCTTCATTTAACATGACCATGGGAGCTGAAATTATTATTGATAACGAAAACTTTGGTCGAATGAATTTCCAAGATAGTAGTATGAGTGTTTTCATTTACGATAATGTCACGATTGGTTCCGTGAACATTACCGTTGGTCGAGTAGAAGCTAGAAAGACTAAGAGAATGGGAATTGTATTACAAGTTGGAGCTAATGAATTGAATCATAGTAATGGGAATTTGAGCAGTGACATAAATTCAAGAATGGTGAAATTGACAAGTTTTGGTGAGTTGAGGGGAAAAGTGGAGGCTATGAAAATGGTTAGTCGTTATAAAACTTCAGTGTTGAATTGTACTATGAATTTAAATTTTACTAGCCAAGCAATCCAAGATCTCCTCTGCAGTTGATCCTTTTTTCCCCTTCTTTTTTTTTTTTTTTTTTTTTTTGTCTATATATCAGGTTGATTTTTTTTAATGGCCGGTCATATTATTTTTACACAAATAGTCGGTCATATTCATTGTTTACTTTTTCTAGTATATAAATACTTTATACACTGATTATACATAGTTATACACATATAATATATAAATTGTGAATAAATTATATTTCTACCGACTATTTTTTATTAATTATTTTTCTTCTTTTTTAACTCTTGCTTTACAGGATTTCTTGTATAAAATATAAAGAGGACGTTAGGATTTTCCATTTATGCATTATTATTCTTTTTATATATGTATTAGTTTTACTCAACTTCATATTTAATCTTGCACCTGTGCTAAAACTAGTTAACAACAACGACGACGATATGGTGAAATCCACCAGTTAGGCTGTGCTAAAACAAGTTAATCAAATATAATTGTTTTTATTTTAATATTAGTATGCATAAACTGGATTAAATTAATTAAATTGCAGATAAATTAAATGGTTACAAACCCTAGAAAAGCTCCCTAACATATCTTTGCTTCAATCTTTTTCAGTGGAAGCTGATCAGTCATCTCAATAATATTTTTTACACTCGACGTGAAAAGTTTTTTTAATATTTTTAAATGGTATATTAGAAAGTCGATCAATCATACTAGTATTAAATACGATGAGAACAACTTGCATATTATATTATTATAAGGGTCCTGTGAAAATCAAACTATCAACTTCTTGAAAATTATTGTCATCAAGCTTGTTATTTTGTGTTTTTTATTATAAAACAGAACCTTACGTACATTTCCCTTTCAGATTCCTTAAAAAGCGAAGTGGATCTCACCTGCCAATCCAGCCTAGAGTGGCCCTTCTATTGTCCATTAATAAATAACTCATTAGAAAAATTGATTAATTAATAAAATATTACTAATATTAGTTAATTTAATTAATTAGTTATTTATAAAAAAAATTAAATTTTTGCTTTGCTTTGAGTGGGTATTATTAGAATAGACTGGGCACAACTTAAGAAGCTTGAATCTCAATTTTGGGATGGTTTTAGTGATATTTTGAAATGGTTTGAATTGAAAATCCGAGGTAAAAATCGAACATGAAAAAAATAATATGTGCATCATTTGTGTATCATATTTCTATCAATCATGTATCACATGTATATTCATGTATACCTGTGTGTGAGATACAGGCGTGATACATATTTGATACATGTGTTGCAGAAGACTCTAACTCGATTTAATTACGAAGTTTGATACAAAACCAGTCTAAATCACCTCCAATCTTCCTCAAATTTTGTATATTGACTTATCTATATATTTTTAATGAATTTCAACTATACCCATTGAAAAAAAATCCTTTTTTGTTTAAATTTTAAAATATTGTATATATTTTTATATTTTATCAACCTATTTTCTTTCCATATTGTATCTAATGTTGTTAATCAAGCTTCAAAATATAGAAGGTGATTTTTGCATGTGATTCTTTGAGAGAAAGAACCCTATTATTTGGTTTTTCAATTTTTGTTGGCTAGTTTTAATAAATCTATAACTAATGGCTAGAGGTTGGTAAGTTGAGATATATTTGGGACGTTTGTGTAAGCTTTGGCCCAATCAGATGGTAAAGGGCCCAAATCTAGGAAATGAAGAAACCCCAAAAGAAGAAGTAATCCAAATAGTTCTCATCCAATCACTTAAACTAAAAATAGCCGATGAAGATAATATATACATAATTTATATATTATATATAAAAAATTATATATAATTAATATATAAACTATGTATTATAATTAAAAAATAAACAATAAATATAACCGGCTATTTGGATAAAGATCTCAAACCAAAAACATGTGCTCCATTTGCTAGTGGCATGACATGATTGTCTCATTGTCATATTGGCCCAAGTACAATTAAAACCATTTTTAATATTTTTAATGATTGAGATTAGTGTTGGGAAAATAAATATAAAAAATAATTAACCATTTATATTATTCATTAAAAAATAAGTTAAATAATGAACCTTTTAACAATGAGTCAATGTATAGATTAGGATCATATTATTTATTTAGAAAATAGATAATCAATGGTAACTAATGAGTTCAACTTTTACATTTGTAAAGATTCAAATTGGGGATTCCTCAAGTTTGGAACTAAAGAATTCTCCCAAAAATAATCATATTCAAAAAGTGATGAATAATGTAATATTCATATTATCTGTCGTTTAATCCATTTTCTATTAATATTAAACATAAGCCGAGTTAGATAAGTTATCTATTTTCGATATATTCGTATTTACCCGTCCGTTTGGGCCACATATTTGAGATACACCATGGACCACGGTTACTCTCCTTGTTTGTTTTCGGGTCAAACTTGCCTACGTAATCGGCCCAACCATTTGCCGATGCGATTTTGCTATGTCAAATTATCATTCTCCTCGGGGCGAGTTATTCTTCAATTCTTCCTTTTGTTTTCTTTTCAACATCATATTTTTTGTTTTTACATAATTAAAGAGGTAAAGAAGACCTAACTAATCGATATTCACAATACTATGGATTGAAATATGGTCTTTTGATTGAAATAAAGTAAGTACACATAAATTTTCTTTGGTAGGCATTAAAAAATAAGTATTCTGTTATAATATATGTTAAGCTCCAGTAATAGCGTATAAATACTAATTTCATGAGACTATATTTTAAATCCATGCATAATATAGCAAGTTAGCAACCCAATATTATTTTGTTAAATTCCTCGTCTTGCTGTTCTTGGGCAGAAGCTTCCATTAATAGAGAATCTTTACACATTAATGGGAGGGAAGCCAGAAATTTTGATGTAGATCGATCAATCCCGCCTTGTTCAAGTGATCGCCCCGAGCCGAACGAGTTGGAGATCGCGTTAATGATTGTTCGTAATGGGCTACCACCCCGCCAAGTCAACATTCAAATTCGTGCAAACACGGTAATTAGTACAATATCATGTCAAGATATTCCCATAACTACTTCATTTATATTAGTATAAAACACTCCTTACACTTAATGTACCACAAACTAAACAAAAAACTTTCAAAATTTCAAAAAAATGTCTCCACCACATTCTCCAACTTCATCCACGACTTCTATCAACGATCAAGCTCGATTTTTGACACAAGGGTCATATCGGATTTACATCGACGATAATTATATTAACATGGAATTACATAAGAAGAAACGTCGTCGTCGAAGATGTATTAAATGCTGTCCGCCGTGTTAGTTCTGGCCGTGATCATGTTGGTCCTTGGTTTCACCGTTTTCCGTGTACATTCACCGTCTATAAGGATGAATTCCGTCAATCTTGACGGATTAAGTTACCTCACAAGTAATACCAGTCTCCAACCAAACGATAACTTAACGGTCTCCGCTGATGTGTCCGTAAAAAACCCTAATGCAGCCTCGTTGAAGTTTTAAAAAGCAGCGACTAGTTTGTTTTATGATGACGTTGTTGTCGGAGAAGTCCTAACACCGCAAGGTACCGCTAAGGCACGGCGGACGTTACGGATGAATGTGACGGTGGAAGTTATGGCGGAGAAAATTTTGAGCATTCCACGGCTAGGGAATGACTTAAAGTCCGGTGAGTTGCCTCTGAGTATTACAACAACAACAACCTAGTATAATTCTATTTAGTGGGGTCTGTGGAGGATAGTATGTACGCAGACCTTACTCCTACCCTTTGGTAGAGAGGCTGTTTTCAAAAAGACCCCCGACATCCTTCCCTCCAAGAACTTCCCACCTTGCTCTTGGGAGACTCGAACTTACAACCTCTCGGTGGAAGTAGGGGTTGCTTACCATCAGAGCAACCCCTCTTGTCTTGCCTCTGAGTACAGATACAAGAATTAATGGAAGAGTTAACATTTTGAACATTATTAAGAAGAGAGCTGAAATAAAAATGAGTTGTAAAATGACTGTTGAATTGAGAAGTCAGGATGTTAGAGATATCGACAGCAACAGAATAGTGTCCCTCTCTATGTAATACAATGTTGTTTTTATCTTTTGTAATTTTATTTGAGTTTTTTATGTGTATAAAGATTGATCATAAGTCAAATAATGTTTTATAAATGTATCAATTTATGATGAAGAGTAGCATATTTGTAAGAGAAGAAACCCCCCCCCCCCCCTCCCGGGGAACCAAGACATATGATATTGATTTGAGCATCCATCCATAAATTCAGAGGTTGCATGTCATCAATTGTTACGGTTTCGTCCCAAATCTAGTAGAGCCAAAAAACAAGTATTAAACATTGGAGGAGAAGCGAAAAGAATTATTGTTACTCAATGATAATTAATGGAATAATAGCACTTTCATTGGAAAATGACCATTTTGCATTCTAAACTATAAAAATTGGTTTTCACCGAACTACTTTCTTATATTACTTGTGATTTACTACTTCCTCGTGATGATCATAAGTGACCACTTTACTTTTGACATACTCATTAAAGAAATATAAAATTTTAGAGGAAAAAATATATTCATTACATTAACCTTATTAATTATTTCCTTTGCGTATTAATAATATGTAAATAAGAGTAAATTTTTTAAAAAAAGTTAAATTATTTTATTATATAAATAAATATTTATTTTAAATAAAAATAAAAATATAAAATAATTACTTATTATGGACGGATGGAAATTTTTTGTAGTAACGTCACAAGTTTTCAATGAAGAGCCGCCACATACATATGAGATCTGCCACGAAACAACATAATTTAATTTGATTTGGTTTATTATATATTTCTTAACCAACGTCGGCTGCCTCATGCAAGATCTGTATGATACAATGGAAAGCTACTAAAAAGAAAAACAAAAATAGAAATTCATTTTCGAGATATAATCTCTTAATTTATATCTATCTATTTATTTATTTATATTTATATTTATACTCTATCTATTTATTTATATTTATATTATTATAAAAGCACAAATAATTTAATTTTAATATTGAATGACTAAAATATTTCCGAAATATTAATTGACGTTTATGACCTTAAATATTTATATAAGTTAAGAATACACTTGTAAATCAATTAAGGATGAATTTCTTTTCCATTTAAACTACAAATGCGCCAAACTCGCACAGTCGATTTTGGGTCAAATTCGTTTTCGGACTCTATCGTTTTGGACCCTATTTCTTCTCGACAACACTATAGAATTGTATTCTTCCACAAACATGTTCAATTATTTTCCTTTCTTGTAGTTTACAATAGTTTATATGGTTATGGTATTTCATAAAATAAAACTGAAGATGAACTAAAATTTCGTATCTTTATTTATCTATCTATCTATTTATATCTATATCTATCTATATATATTATTAAAAAAGTACGAATATAAGAACATTAAATATTAAACGACAAAAATATCCTCAAAATATTACTCGACTTTTACACCCTTTAAAAGCTAAATTAATTTTAAAAGGAATCATCCCTAAAGGATGAAATCGTAATATTAGCCATCGTGTAATACTAATTTCACTTAGACAGTAACATTGAATAAAGAATCTGCATGTCCTAATTCTGATTTATTAAAAGAAAATGCACTAGAAGAGATAGCAGCCAAATCGGTTATAATTATGTTCCACAAAGCAATTAAATTAGGGTGACATAAAATTAAATGAAGATACACCAAGACGTTCACACAAAAATAGTAGGCAAGATATGATGCAGTTGTACATCTCTATGCTACAAAATAAATATTATCGAATTTTGCTGAATTGATCATCTTCTATGTAGGTTCAATCGCTGTTGATCATTTTAAATTCAAGTACTATACACTATAATAATATTGATTTTTACTACTTAAAAAGTTGTTGAACTTTATCCATGAAAATTACTTTACAATAGTTCTTACTATCTGTATAGTATAGAATTTTTTTAATATATCTAATTTATTGCTCATGTAATTGTTTAATTAAGGATTTACGTGCAACATACGGATATAAAAATTTATACTATATTATAAGCACGAAACACTCTATCAAATATCATTTGTCTTTTTTTGCCCTTTGTGATTATATTATACGTTGAATAAAATTGTAATTGTATTTTTTAAGAAGTATCAAATTGCCGTTTATAACCCCTTTTTTTGTTGGACACAGTTTTTCTATATTTAAAATTTAAGATTCACTTTATATTTAGGATTTTTCTATGTGTTTTAATGTCCAAATCATAGTTGGAGAATTGTTGAAACCAGTAATGCAAGATTCATTGAGAATGGTGAAATTAGTGGGAGTGTTGAAAAGTAAAGTGTAGAAATAAATGAGGTGAGGGCCAATATTCTATTACCCACGAATGTGCCTACTTTCACACAAATATCAAATATTATTCTAGTTGTTGAAGAACACTTTAATAACACTGAGCAACATTTGGATGAAATACTTCATGAAGAAACTAACTCACAAATATCTGACACAAATGAACCACAAGAAATGCCATTAAGAAAATCTCAAAGCGTTAGAAAATTGACTATTTCAGATGATTACGTGGTTTATTTGCAAGAGTCAGATTTTGACAATGGTTTTAATAAGGATCCGGTTTCATTTTCACATGACATGGAAAGTAATGGGTCTGAAAAATGGATTGATGTCATGAAGGAAGAGTTAAAATCCATAAAATGTAATAAAGTCTGGGATCTTGTTGAATTGCCGGAAAGTTCTAAAAGAATTGGGTGTAGATAGGTCTTTAAGACCAAATATGATTCAAATGGCAATATTGAATGATACAAAGCCAGACTTGTTGCCAAGGGTTATACTCAGAAATGAGACATTGATTATAAAGAGAAATTTTCACCGGTCTCTATCACGACTCCACTTCGCCCTTCTGTGAACATGTCGTGATGGCACCTAGCCTCCACGACTAGGTAAGCCTAACAATGCAGAAAAATAACTAACTTGCAAAATAATAATCAAAACTGAACAACTGGAAGAAAATGGTATATAAAATGTCACTCGGCATATAAAACTCAACATCACAATATCCTACAATATTATCCCAAAACCCAAAAACTCACGGAAACACAAGCTGAAAGGAATATAGTACAATGCTCTAACTCCAGAATGTCTACAGTGATATCAAGAAGTAAGGCTAAATGCTAAAAGGTGGAATAAGATAGGGACTTCTCGGTCTGCGGACGCGAAAGATGTATCTTGAAGTCTCTGATAGATCTCCCTGCCACAAGGGTATACACCTGGGTAGAGGTACATGGATCTGCACATGAAAAGTATGTGCAGAAAATGCATGAGTACACTACAACGGTACTCAGTAAGAACCAAGCCTAACCTCGGTCGGGTAGTGACGAGGAAGGTCAGGGCCCTACTAAGATCAAATAAAATATAAGATTTAATAGTTTAGAGTAAGTAATGTAATGAGTACGGCGATAGAATAATACAAGTTATACAAGGTAACAACAAATATACAACGAACAGAGTAAACACGGAAAATAAGAGAAACCCAGCACCAATAGTAACAACGAGGATTCCTTAGGATACCGTCCTGTAGTCTCTTTGGTCAACTATCCAGTGGATCTCCCGAGATACTGTCCCGTATTCCAATTATTAATGCGCGGGGATCTACCGAAAATTTCGATCCATAGTCCCAAAAGTAAATATCAGTACTGGGAGAATCACCGGGTGCATTCCCGTAGTTCCATATAATTTTACAATGGGATCTACCGAGAATCTAACTCGTAATCCAAAGTAAATATGCAAGGGGAAATCTATCAAAAATTTAACCCATAGTTCCAAAGTAAACAAACAAGGGGGAGCTACCGGAATCCCACATCCATAGTTCCAATGTAAATATGCAGCAACAACAAGAAGAATATTCAGAAATGAAATTTCATAGCAACGCAATAAGTAGTTCTAGCCTAACTATCACGACCCAAATTTCCTACTCTCGGGAGTCGTGATGGTGCCTACTCGAAGAAGCTAGGCAAGACATGGAATTAGAAATCTTTAACTCTCTTATTTTAATCCTTTTCACAACTCAAATTAACAAGTGATAAACATTTAATACGGAAATCAATATTTGTCTCTACCCAAAAACTACTGTCACAGCATTCACGGATTGTCTAGGAATGCTAAATACAAGGGTATGAAACAAAAGAAATATAGTCTGTCTCGGAAACAATAGAAAATAGAACAACTAAATAGATAGAAGAGATGAAGGGCATGCGGACGCCTACATGACTACCTTGGGATCTCGATGGACTGAAGGCTAGCTCCCGAGCTACTGTTATTGACCAATTACTGCTCCGGTATCTGCACAGAGTGTAGAGTGTAATATCAGTACAACTGAACCCATATGCTGGTAAGTACTTGCCCTAACCCCGATGAGGTAGTGACAAGTCTAGGACTAGACTCCAGATAAACTTGTGCAGTAATGTAATGTATGGCAAAAATAAATCAGAAATAAACAATTCTAAAGGGATGGGGTATATGCTTCGGGGAACATATCAATCCAGCGGAAACTTAATAAAACATGAAAGGACAATTCAATATCTACAATAATACAATAGTAAATACTGTTGCAGTGCACCATCTGATCCACATATATAACTGTTGCGGTGTGTAACCCGATCCACATATATATATAACTATTGCGATGTGCAACCCCATCCACATATATAACTGTTGCGGAGTGCAAATCGATCCACATATATAACTGTTGTGGCGTTCCACTAAATCCACATATATAACTGTTGCGGCGTGCAACCCGATCCACATATGTAATAATAATATTACGACGTGTAATTCGTTCCAAATATACAATAAACAATAATCAAAATAACTGTCCTGGTAAGGGATCAAAAATAAACTATGCTATCCCGACAAGGGAACTCAACAGTACAAGTATATACGTCCCGGCAAGGAAGAATCAGCTATAACCAATCTTAATTCAACTCCTACTCATCTCAGTTATCACCATTCCTCAATCATAAGTGACTTCCACGAAAATAAACTAAGTCTTTACTCATTGTCAAGAATTCAACAACTAAGGCATTCGTAGTATCAATTAAGAATACAACAAGTATTAATTTAAGACTCACGGTCATGCTCGACTCCAACGTTTAGATACTCGTCACCATGCCTATACGTCGTACTCAACAAGTAGCAAATACCAAATACGACTCAACTCCTAATCCCTCAAGCTAAGGTTAGACTAGACACTTACCTCGATGCCTCGAACACAACTCAAGTTTCAATTATAGCTTTACCCCTTGATTTTACCGCCAATTCGCTTGTATCTTGCCACAAGTTACTTAATTACATCAATAAACACTAAGTGAAACATTTTTAATGCATGAAAATGCTTTTTTCACAGTTTTACCTAAAAAGTCAAAATCGTCCCGGACCTAACGGTCAAAACCCGAGGTTCGAACCAAAATCCAATTACTCATTCCCCCACAAACTCAAATATATAATTTATTTTGAAATCGGACCTCAAATCGAGGTCCAAATCCCCAATTTTGTGAACCTAGGTTCTATCCTAAACACTCAATTTTCCCCCATGAAAATCATTGATTGTAAGTTGAAATCATGTTAAAATATATTAATGATTGAAGAAAACTAGTAAAGAAAAACTTACAATTTTTTTGGAGAAGAAATGTTGTTTGAAAAATTGCCTATTATGTTCTTGGGGTTTGAAAAATGAAAAATAGCTGAAAATCCCGTCTTAATATACTGCCCTCAGATGCCCTGTGCGGACCGCACAAAATCAACCGCGGCCACACATGCCTCCTTGTGTTAAGCAGTGACAGGTCTTAGTATTTTGTCCATAACTTGCTTTACAGACACGAAACTTTCAGTTTTGAATCATCTCAAAAATTCCTTGTATATCAAAAGATATAGGCTTTCGAAGTCGGACCAATGAAACTAGTGCGGCCACAGAAGCCCCTCCGCGGCAGCAACGCATATCGTCTGTAGCGCACTGCCCTGTTCAGTGGTCCTACACCTTTCTGAGCCTGTAACAACTCTGTTTTTAAGCCTAAGACACCCCGGAACCTACCCGAAACCCACCCGAGTCCTCGGAACTCCAAACCAAGTGTACACACAACTTCATAAACATCATAAAGACTTATTCATGTAATCAAATCATCAAAATAATATCATGAACATCAAATAAAATCTCGAGATTAGTGAAATTTTCTCAAAACTTCTTTAAACATTAATTTTGTAATTTAATCAAAACCACGTCAAATGACATCTGTTTTATACCAAATTCCATAGAAACGTCTTAATTCATATATAAGAGGTGTACCGGGCGCCAGAACCAAAATACGGGTCCGATACTATCATGTTCGAGGCGTTCATTTCTAATTTCTCTAATCAGTTTCCTTTAAAAATTTATTTCTCGGGCTTGGGACCTCGGAATTCAATTTCGGGCATATGCCCAAGTCACATATTTTCTTACGGACCCTCCGGGACCGTCGAATCACAGGTCCGGGTCCGTTTACCCAAAATATTGACCTAAGTCAAATTAATTCATTTTATAGCCAAATTTTACCATTTTCATAGATTTTCATACTTAAGCTTTTCAGCTATGCGTTCGAATTGCGCCCGCAAATCGAGGGGAGGTTAGAAAAGGTTTTCAAGGCCTTAAAAATATAGACTTTAATTAAACAAAAGTGATGACCTTTTGGGTCATCACACTAACATACTTCACATAATGCAAACAAGGCAATGTAAGCAAATAGGCAATTTAAGTCAACTAACATGCTCTTCTAACTAACAACAAGTTAAATTTGCAAATACAATAAAAGCAGAAAGGAAGCGTGCTAAGAAATACTTTAAGAAAACTGGACTTCCAATAATTTGCACAAGTACGTGCTCATCACCTCACGCACAAGGCATTTCAATTAGCAAATAAGCCAATCCTATGGGGAAGGTCCCCCTACAAAAGGTTAGAAAAACCACTTACCGCGAACCGGCTGAAAATCAACTCGAAACTACATTTTTGCCACGTGTATCCGACTCTAAATGACCCAAATCTATTCAATTCAATTGCATATTGTAAATAACACTTCAAGAAACTGATTCTACGATTTAATTCAAAGGTAATACGTGAATTTATGTAAAATGGCCAAAATGTCCCTTAGGACAATGTCTTGGAATCATATGAAATTTATATTTTTATAACCCTCACACTTACACGAGTCTATTCATATAAGAATCTCTCAAATCAGATGCCAAAACCCCAATCAAAACCCAATAATTCGGTATATGAAGTTTACCCAAATTTTTCCCAAACATCCCCAATCCGAATATAAATGATCAAATTAACTAAAGATTGATGGAATATAACTAGAAAGGTGCCCGAAGATCTCCTCTTCAAATCCCTCTCAATATCGCCCTCTCTCGAGCTCCAATTCTATTTTTAACTTTTGAAACCAAATCCTCGAAATTTCATATTTCTGCCTAGGTATTTCTGCATCTACGGTCATGGGACCACATATGAGATCCTACTTCTATGGACCAAAATATCGCATCTGCAACTTTCATTAAAAAGACTTGGAGCCGCATCTACGGTACTTCTTTCGGAGATGCGAAACCGCTTCTGCGATGAAACTTACACATCTCCGAAATTTTGAGGGAAAACATAAATCTGCTGCTACAGTCTCCTTAGCCGCATCTGTGACGCCAAACTGCATATGCGAAAATACTAGAAGCAGCAAAAATCTGCAATCTCTTAACTTCAAAATCTTTCAGTCAACCATCTGAAATCATCCCGAGACCCCCGGGACCTCAACCAAAGGCACCAACATCACCTAATAACCTATTCAAGCTTGTACCAATTCTTAAACCACCTAAAACAACATCAAAACTCGAATCAATCAAGGATTTAAACCTAAGAACTCCAATTCTCCTCAAAATATACTTTCGATCAAAAACCTAACCCAACCACGTCCGAATGACCTGAAATTTTATTCACATATCACAAATGACATGATGGAACTACTGCGACTTCCAAAATTCCATTCCGACCCTCATATCAAAATCTTACTATCGGACCGGAAACATTAAAAATTCAAACTTCGGCATTTCAAGCCTAAATTAGCTACTGAATTTCAAAATACAATACGAATACGCTCCCAACCCCAAAATCATCCAACGGAGCTAATGGAACTATCAGATTTCCATTTTGAGGGTGTTTTCACACTGTTCTCACTATGGTAAATTTTCAAGCACTTAAACTCTCATTTAGGGACTAAGTGTCCCAAAACTCCCTGCAACTCAAAACCGAACATCTCAGCAAATGAAATTAGCATAAATAAACTCAGGGAAAATAGTTAATAAGGAATCGGGGTGTTAGTGATAAAGATGACCGGCCGGGTCATCACATCCTCCTACACTTCAACATTCGTTCGTCCTCGAACAAGCATAGTGACGTACCTGAAGTAGTAAAGAGATGAAGGTAACAGTTGCGCATGTCCTACTCGGCCTCCCAGGTCGCCTCATCGACCGGCTAACCCCGCCACTAAAACTTTACTAAAGCTATGTTATTTGACCTCAAATTTCTGACCTTCCTGTCCAATATAAAAACTGGCTCCTCAACATTAGATTGATCCTTGTCCAATTAGACTTAGCTAAAATCCAACACGTGCGACGGATCACCATGATACCTGTTGATACCTAATTTTTCTCTATATTTTTTAGATATATAAAATACCTTCAAAATAGCCTATATAGGCATATATAAGTATATCCCGAGGTTGCATTATTTTTCCTTAATTTTCTGAAGGTTTTTTTATCAATTTACTGCCCAATTTTATCAAGAAAAACCCAATAATTGTCATCAAAATTATTATTTTTGGTGATTCATTTATTGTATTCTCATATTTATAATAAAATATATCTAAACATTTTAGATGTATTTTTAAAATTTTATTTTAATATTTTAAGGATAAAATTGCATAATTGCAATATTAGCCATTTTTAGGTTCAAATTCGTCTCATGTTAATAAAATGGGATTTTGTATATTTAATTTAATAATTATATATTATAAATTATTTTAGTGCTTTCAGTTAGTTTTCACAAATTTATTTACTATTTTTTATTAATTAAATGAAAAAAGGGCTATTTAATTTATAGCCAGATTTGGCCTTCTAATTTAGTCTGATGAAACCCAATACCCAAACTAAATTAAACCGACCAAAATACCCAAGTCTAATCCCTAAATTTACCCGACTCAACTGGATTGAATCTTTGTCGTTGATCAATTTTGATCAACGGTCCAAAGCCGTTCTTACCAATTAAACCAAACGACCCCCAAAACCTCTCTGATTCCTCACTAGTCTCTATATCTCTATCTATGGTTCTCTCTAGATCCTTCCCCCTTCCCCTCTTCTCCGATGAGTTTTTCTCACCATCTCCGGCCACCTCCTGGCCTGAATCCATGGTGGTCTCACCACCTACCAGCCTTCCATGGTTCATACATGCTTGGTTGCTAACGTTTCATGGTGTGACCAAGAAGAGGCTTCATCTAGACCTTGTTTGATTCAAGTTTTATAACCATCTCCAGCCTTGCTCCGGCAAGTCATGTCTGTTTCGAGCCTGGCTTTGACTCTTCATGCTTAAATCTATTCAAGCCTTTCTTACCGTTTGGGTTCCTCCGAAACCCTAGCTTTTGAGGTTCTTCTATTTTCTTTAAATATGTTCTAGATTCGTGTTTTTCCTAAAATTTTAAATAATTTCTTGATATTTCTTTCAAAAGTTATGATTTCAAAACCTTTCTACTTTTCCGATCTAGGGTTTTTTTTTGGAGTTATTTAGATGTTTCTTCTATTATGTTCTTTGTATGTTTCTTCTACTATGTTTCTTATTAAGTTTCTCTTACCATATTCTCATCAGTTTCCTCTAATGGTTTTATATGTTTCTCTATTGTGTTCTTTATATGTTTCTCCTACTGTGTTCTTGTTAAGTTTCTTTTAATATGCTTCTCCTACTGTTCTTATTAGTTTCTTCCATTAGGTTTTTTATTAGTTCTTCTACTATGTTTCTTTGAGTTCCTCTACTGTGTTTCACATGTTGTTCTTTTACTATTCTTCTCACGAGTTCCTCCTACTGAAAGAGCATGTTAAAGGTCTTAATTCTTTTCTGGGACCTCCAAACCTGTTTCGATTAGTATCTTTTTCCTTAATTACTTGTCCTCTCATCTATGCACTCGATTGATGGTAAAACCCTAAAATTGGAGGTATATCCGAGTTCGAGAACATTGGCTATGTGATATGCTTGTTCTTCATCTTTGAAATTGTCTGATGTCAGAAACCCTAACTATTTCGAGTTTCTGAATTTGTTTCATCTGTTTCTCAACTGAGTCTTGAAATCTTTGTTTCAACCTCTGTTTCTTTAAGCAATTCTGATTCTCCACGAAACTGTTCTAAGGTCATTACACTGGATCTTTTGTATGTTAGTTGATACTATCTCTCTTCTATATTGCTGACCTATGTGACTATCGTGATCTTATAGTCTATTACCTACTGATTTATCAATGGCTTGACATTTTCCTTTGCCTTAAATTCAGTTTAACATGTTTGTGTGCTCTTTATATATGTTGAACTTCCCTTTAAAATGGCTTTCAATTTTGATTAATTTGAGACTTTCTTTGTAAAGGTTTGATTGATTTCTTTCTTTCTTTGTTGATTTCCCTGTGACGCGATTTAAGTTGAAAAGTCTCCTTAGCTTTTCTGAGTTAGTTCATTCATGGATCATTGATTACACAATCTCTGATCCTTGATTTACTGTCTACTAATTGTTTTTTACCTTATTTATGGAACTGTGTGTTTCAAAGTTCTGCCCTTAAGTAGTTTCTTATGTATTTACCTCTAATTGCCTACTTTGCACAAAACGCTTGTTTGATCTCTTTCCTTAAATAATTTTCTTGCTCATTACCGTTTAAATTCCTTAATTAAAGGAGGTCCTATACTGATTAATTTTAATTGATATCCAGGTCCTTAATTGTTTTCTTACCTTATTTTCGTCTGTTTTTCACACTATAAATACACGACTCTTTCATTAACAAACATTCATCACTGGTAGTCTTTCTAAACTTACACTTACACTCAAAAGTATTCTCTCTTGTTTGTTTATATTGTGGCCTGTTACAAGACCTGTTGCTTGCTTTCTCTCTATTTGTTTCTTTGAAATTGGTATATCTTTATTGAAGTTTCTGCACCAAAATAATGTGTTTATTTACTGCTTTTGTATTCCTATTTAATGCTTATGTATAGTTCAACACTCATTCTAGTATACTGATTTCCTTCTGCATGTTCTACTATGAATCCAGAACCCCTATCCTTATGTGTTTAACCTATGGTTTGAGGCATGACAATACTGTAAGTTATTGTCCATGAATCAAATTTGATCCCCTAGGATCCTAACACTCTCCATTGTTGGGACTGCCTAGAGTCTGCCCTTGTCTAAGCAATAGGCTCTTTACAATCTCTGTATTCCCCTGAACCCCTTATATGTTCTTATTTGTAGCTGTTCCCCTCTCATTTTCCCTTTTAGCATCTTGATCTGCACTTGCACACTTTCTTAGCCTTTAAGTTCTGGCCCCCCCCCCTCTTGTGAGCCTTGCCTTGGGACCCTCTGAGTTCCCTCTGAACATGGACACTTGTGGGCTGGCCTTTTCCACACTGCACTTGTCCCAATATGATAATACATTTGGGTGTGAGCATTGCCTGAAGTTCCTTTGAGACTCTTAGGGAACTTTGACATACTCAAATAGGAGAAAAGCTTTAGATCATGATCTCATGGAGTTGGTTTACCTCATATTTCATACATGAAGTCTGAATCATGCTCTCGTTGGTTGTACTTTTACTTATATTTTCTAATGTATTTTTTACTTTATTTTGGACTGTAATAATTTATAATAAACTCTTGGGGATGGTTAGTAAAAAGGGGTGGGTAGCTATGTATACAAAAAGGGTAGATACCATACCTATAGGTATTTTAAATCTGCATGCATATAAAAATCATGCCTATAGGTCCATTTGAATCCTGTATATCCATTTTTGGCTGGAAGTCTGAATTCTGCATATGCATATAGAAAATATGCCTATAGGTCCTTCTGAATCCTGTATATCCATTTTCATCTAGATATCATGTTTATAGGCCTTAAACAATTTCTGTGTTTAGATGTCATATTCATAGGTCTTAAACAATCAACTGCACTTAGATAGCATGTTCACAATTTCCGCACTTAGATATCATGTAAGTTTAAAACGAGTCTTTTGCATTTTATACCATGTTCAAAAATCAACTACTCATAGAAAGCATGCCTATATGAACTCCTAATCGAATCTGAGCCACTTCATTCATACATGGAACTAAAATCGGTGACAACAGATACTATTAGCTGTAGAACTTATAATCTTTTGTTAAAAACTCGCCTTTCTTTTACAATCTGACTACCCTTTAACCAGTACGTGGCCAGTTTACTTTAAACCTTGTTATTTTGTTGCTTTCTGAATTCAATAGACACCATGCCTGTAGGATCCTTGTCCAACACTTAGGCAAACCTTAGGGTAAAGTTATAAATTAAATCAGTTCCGTTAATGACTACAACCAGCGGGCAAGCCTGATTTGAGCTTCTTATCTGAATTATATAATAAAACAGTCTGCCTCAATCTTGAAGCTCCTGCATGTTTAGTACTTAATCAGACCTTAACTATGATGTGTAAGTCATGCTAATTATGTATTTCTTTGTTTAAAGGGGGTATATCTGAGCCTTTGTTTCTTATGTATTTTCCCCCTAACTTGCTATACATGTTTTGTATATCGCCTTAGAATTTTTGCCTTTAAAACCACAATTAATCCTAACATCCCCCCCCCCTCCCCTTAGAATTAGTAGTTGTAAATGACTCAAGACTAAAAGGAATTGTACGGGTAATAGAATGCATTAAGTAAACGAGACCATTCCACTCTTTAATACCTTAATTGGATAGAAATGGTAGATATTGATATAATGACCATGCGATAATGCCACGCGTAGCCCCTCATTGAGGAGTGATTACCGAGCACTATGTGGGTTGATCCATATTGTTAATAAACCTAGGACCCCCTTTCCCTTATTTCTTGTCTCTTTTAAAAGAATTTCAAACTCTTTCTTTTAGTTCTTTCCAACTTTATTTGTTTGTAAACCCTTATGTGAAAATCGTCTCTTATTTGGAATTTTATTTGTTTACATTGTTTGCTTCTAAATTCCCAATAATAGTCTGACGGGGAACCACACTAGTGGATTCTAAGGGGTGCTTAACACCTTCCCGTTAGAATAATTTCTAGCCCATACCCTATCTCTGGTTACTCAAATCAAAACCCTGTTGGTGTCCTAAAGCACCCTAACTATCAGGTGGCGACTCTTCGAATCAAACCCAATTCCCAAAAGGAATGAGTTGTCAACCAAGGAAACACAAGTTCCTTACAACAAGAGAATCACAATTCTCTTACAAGTGTATAAAACACAAAACACTCAAACAAAATACTCCTTTATGAGTAGGTATGAGTAAAAGAAGTAAGCTCTAGATCACAACAACTTTGGACAAGAATATGGCTCTCAAAAGCTTTATGAAATTGAATATAAAATGATAAACAAAAGTATGCAAGCTTATAGCAATGTAATGATCAGTTGTAGTATGTTGTTGTGTTTAAAACACTGAAATGAAGCTGTATTTATAGTTGAAAAACTTGGCATTACCGTTGCCTAATTGCCAATTAAGAGTTGCTGATTTTACTCACTGACAATCGATTGTCAAACCCCAACAATCGATTGTCTGCCAGTCATATCAAAATTCAATCCCAGATTTTACGCTTGATAATCGATTACTTACAATCCATAATCGATTACTGGCAACGTTCAAAAAATCCTTTCCAGATTTTACCATAAACAATCGATTGTCCAGAATCAACAATCGATTACTCAACAACGTTCAAAAAATTTTTCCGGATTTCAATCAAAACAATCGATTATCAATAATCGATTACCCAATATCGTTCAAAAAATCTTTTTCGGATTTTAATCAAAACAATCGATTATACGGAATCAATAATCGATTACCTGACGATATTTGAAAACTTTACGACAACGGTCAGCTTCACAATCGATTGCACAAAGTCAACAATCGATTACTTATCAGTTTTTGAAAAACATTTTAGACATTGTCTCTTTGACAATCGATTGTCCAATGTAACAATCGATTATTTAATAAATTCGAAAATCACTGGAAGACACTGTCTCAACATAATCGATTACCATTAGTTCATAATCGATTATTCTGAGTTTTGAAAAACTTTGATGGACACTGCCTCAGTCACAATCGATTGTCATTAGTTCACAATCGATTGTCATGCAGATTTGAAAAACCTGATGCTCACTGTCTTACTCACAATCGATTGTCATTAGTTCACAATCGATTATCATGCAGTCTTGGCTTAAAACAATCGATTATCATAAGTACATAATCGATTATCTTAGTCCAGATTTTAATGGCATGTCTAAAAATTATTTTGACTACTGTAAATATGCATGATTTAAAATCATTTGTCGTTAACTTAAATATGCATGATTTTGGAAAATAGTTTTATGAGAGAAGCCATGTTACGAGTCAAGTTGTAGGATCAAGATCACAAATAAGAATGACTCAATTAAACTATAAAACTTTGTCTTGAGCTTGAATCTCGTTGTATATCAATTGTGCGCTTGTTTCTTGAACTTCGTCATATATCAATTTTCGCTTCGTTTGTCATTCATGAAAACCTACACAAAAGAACACATGTTTTAGTATATTGCATTGAGAACGTGTTTCCAACAATTTCCCCCTTTTTGATAATGGCAAACATTAAGCGGGATATGCAAGACAAGCAATTTATATTGACGATTCAAGACAAGTATATACATGTAACAAGTATGCAATTTGTTCCCCTCAATATATGAATTCCCCCTCAATTTAAGCTTATAAATATTGAGAGTGCATACCCGTTATCTTCCCCCTTTTGCCATTAGCAAAAATAAAAGAAGAAGATGCCAAAGAAGTAAATAAAACTTGTTTATTTATTGGAAAGAAAATTTCAGCAACATCAACCCGAATAATCGCAACATAATCGATTATTGATACGAAATAATCGATTTTTAGGCTACGGAAACCGATTGTTGCGCGTCAAGCTTTATAATTCCCCTTTCCTTTGGGGCGATACCTGCAAAAATTCGTTAGACGTCTCCGACGCTCAAGTTAGAAATTATGTAGAATAAAAAGATGCAATGCATGACTTAGATGAACGTGGAGTCAAGAATCCCGAGTTCACTACGAATTCGGAAGAAGGACTCTTTCTCTAAGGGCTTTGTAAAGATGTCGGCCAATTGATCTTTGGTTTCAACAAATTCGATTTCGACATCGCCCTTGAGAACGTGATCTCTTATAAAATGATGCCTAATTTCAATGTGTTTTGCTCGCGAATGAAGAACGGGGTTCTTCGTCAAGCATATGGCACTAGTATTATCACATCTAAGAGGGATATGATCAAGACTTAGGCCATAGTCCAAGAGTTGTTGTTTCATCCATAGGATTTGAGCGCAACAACTCCCCGCGGCTACATATTCAGCCTCGGTTGTGGACAACGCAACACTTACTTGTTTCTTGCTAAACCAAGAAACGAGAGAGCTACCGAGCAAATGGCAAGTGCCACTAGCTCTTGCGGTCCAATTTGCATCCAGCAAAATCGGAATCGGAATAGCCAACGAGTTGGCATGAAGAACCTTTGGGGTACCATAGACCCACATTAGTAGTACCAACAAGGTACCTTAAAATCCGTTTTACCGCAGTAAGGTGAGACTCCTTCGGACACGATTGATAACGAGCGCATAAGCACATGCTAAACATGATGTCCGGACGACTAGCAGTAAGATAAAGAAGAGAGCCAATCATACCTCGATACTTTTTGGTGTCGACTTCCTTACCTTTCTCATCTTTGTCTAGATGATCGGATGTGCTCATGGGAGTTGCCATTTCTTTTGCATTGTTCATCTCAAATCGTTTCAGCAATTCTTTGCAATATTTGGCTTGACAGATGAATGTACCTTCTTTCATTTGCTTTACTTGTAATCCCAAAAAGAATTTTTACTCACCCATCATAGACATCTCAAATTCGCTTGTCATTAAATCGGAAAATTCCTTGCATAAAACATTGTTAGTAGCACCAAATATAATATCATCTACATATATTTGAACTAACAAAATATCATTGTTTTTATGCTTAACAAAGAGAGTTGTGTCAGCTTTCCCCCTAATGAAATCATTTTCCAAAAGAAACTTACTTAATCTTTCATACCAAGCTCGGGGAGCTTGTTTTAAACCATAAAAAGCCTTTTTGAGCTTGAAAACATGATCGGGAGATTTAAAGTTTTCAAAACCGGGGGGTTGTTCAACATAAACTTCTTCTTGAATAAAACCGCTTAGAAAAGCACTTTTCACATCCATTTGATATAAATTGAAATTCATAGAAGAGGCAAATGCAAGCAATAAGCGAATAGCTTCTAATCTAGCTACGGGAGCATATGTTTCCTCATAGTCAATACCCTCTTCTTGATTATAGCCTTTTGCTACAAGCCTAGCTTTGTTTCTAGTGATTATACCATTTTCATCTAGTTTATTGCGAAAAATCCATTTCGTACCAATTATGGTATGACCTTCGGGTCTTGGCACCAAATCCCAAACGTCATTGCGTTCGAATTGGTTAAGCTCCTCTTGCATTGCCAAGGTCCAAAATTCATCCCCAATTGCTTCTGAGATGGTTTTGGGTTCAATTTGAGAAACAAAAGCAGTATGTTCTAAGGTATGTTTGAGAGAGTTTCGGGTACTTACCTTGTCTCCAATGTCTCCAATTACCTGTTCAAGAGGGTGATCTTTGATCGTCCTCCACTCATTTTGCACTTTTGTTTCTTTTCCCAATTGTGGCGCTTCTTCCGTTGGTTGTTCCTCAGTTTCATCTTTATTTTCCTTGGGTGGTTCCTCTTGTATTTTGTCTTTCAAGCTATCTAAGATACCTGCAAGATCAAAGCCGGAATCCTTTCTCGCCAAGCGAGCATTATTTTTGGAAAATACAACATGAGGGGATTCCTCCATAATTTGGGTTCTTTATTAAAGACCCTATATGCTTTACTACGTGAGGAATATCCAATGAAAATACCTTCATCCTACTTAGCATCAAATTTACCCAATTGGTCTTTACCATTGTTATGAACAAAACATTTGCAACCAAAAACTCTAAAATGGGAAATATTTGGTTTTCTACCCTTATAAAGTTCATAGGGGGTTTTCATGAGTATCGGCCAAATTACTACTCTATTTAGAACATAGCAAGCGGTACTCACGGCGTCCGCCCAAAAATGTTTGGGTATCTTAGCTTCGTCGAGCATGGTTCTAGCCATCTCTTCGAGACACCTATTTTTCCTTTCCACCACCCCATTT
This sequence comes from Nicotiana benthamiana, assembly GCA_034376525.1. NCBI lineage: Eukaryota > Viridiplantae > Streptophyta > Magnoliopsida > Solanales > Solanaceae > Nicotiana > Nicotiana benthamiana. The sequence goes on from CM067339.1 coordinate 177,670,884, forward strand.
TGTTGTGGTGTACGTGGAGCGGAAAAGGTATGCTTGATTCCGAGTTCGTCACAAAAGTCCGCAAAGAGATTGTGATCAAACTCTCCCCATGATCACTTCTAATTGAAGTGACGATAGTTTCTTTCTCATTTTGAACACGCTTAAGAAAATATTTAAAATTTTGAAAAGCATCACTTTTATTGGCAAGAAATAAAGTCCAAGTAAATCTCGAGTAATCATCAACAATCACAAAAGCATATCTATTTCTTCCTAGACTTCCAATGCGAGAGGGACCAAATAAATACATATGAAGCAATTGCAATGGTCTAGAAGTTGAAACAATATTTTTTTGATTTAAAAGATGCTTTTGTTTGCTTCCCCTTTTGACACGAGTCACAAATAGAGTCATTTTCAAATTTTAAATAGGGAAGACCAACAACTAAGTTTTGAGAAATCAATTTGTTCAAAAGATGCATATTGATATGTGCTACTCTACGATGCCATAGCCAAGTATCATCCTCTTTACTCATTAGACAATCAACAAAATCGGGTGAGGAATTAGCAAGATCAACCATATAAATATTATCCACTCTAAAACCACGGAGGATAATTTTGAAATCACTACGTCTGAACACTAAGCATTCATCCGAATCAAATAAAGCAAGATTTCCCTTGTCACACAATTGGCTTATGCTCAAGAGATTATGCTTTAATCCTTTAACAAGTAATATATGCTTAATAGAGGAATTTTCATCCTTACCGACTGAGCCTATGCCGATGATCTTTCCTTTATTGTTATCACCGAAGATAACACTTCCTCATTCTTTGTGCTCTTATTGAAGGAATTTGGATTCATCTCCCGTCATATGCTTGGAGCATCCACTATCAAGGTACCATAGTACACTTGATCCCTTCAAGCACACCTACAAAACAAATTAATGTTCTTTAGGTACCCATGCCATCTTGGGTCCTTGGGGGTTAGGCATATTATAATGATGCGATTGAGTAATATGTCTATGACGTGTAAAGCATGGAGGAGCAATATGACCAATACGTCTACAATAATGACAAGTCACATTTGGGCTATGCATCCTTCTAGGTTTATAGTAACTAGACGGATGAAAATTTCTTACTCTATTTTGAACACTATGACTATTTCGCATTTCATGAGAATTATTTCTCCTACTATGAGCTCTAGGATGGGCAGCATTTCTAGAGTGATTGTTTCTCGATTGAGGGCCATTGTTAGGTCTTCTAAGGGGCTCAACATTTGGCCTAAAATATGCATCATTTCTAGGGTGACTATTTCTAGGTGGTAAGTCATTCCTAGGTCTTCTAAAATGTTTAGCATTTTGTCTAGCATGCATATTGGCTCTAGAGTTGTTGTTTCTAGGATAAGCATTTCTATTGTTAATCCTTGGTTGAGCTTTAGGTTGTTGGGGATTAGCGTCAACCTTTTCTTCATTCTTAAAGCCTATTCCATGCTTGGTTGATTTCAAGTTAACAAGAACATCATTCAAGTTTTTGTGCGAAGAATTAAACTTATCTAATGTGCCTTTAAGCCTACTTACTTCATTCTTAAGATGCAAACAAGAAGTGCAATTTCTAGTAGAGCTTTCGGGCTTATCGGAACTTCTTTTTCCAAAAAACTTGTTTTCCTCTTTCAGCTTCTCATTTTCTAAAACCAGTTTTTCTAAATCCTTTTCTTTTAAAGAGAGCTGTTTTTGAAAATCTTTTTCTTTTAGAGAAGCATTTTCTTTTACGCTTTTGACTATTTTTGAAGCTCTAATAAATTCAGTATATAATTCATCAAAAGCAGTTCGCATTTCATCAAGAGTAAAGAAGTTTTGAGACGAAATTTGACATACCTCGTCTTTGTTATCTTCTTGTGCCATGAGGCAAAGCTTTGCTGCTTCGTCTTCTTCTCCTTCGCTTGACTCATCTCCGGAGTCACCTCCCCAAGAAATATATGCGTGTTGCTTTTTAAAAGGTTTCTTTTCCTTTTTGAGGTTTGGGCAATTTGACTTGATGTGCCCGGTTTCTCCGCATTCGTAGCATTTGATTTGTTCGCCTTGCTTTTTGCCCTTGCATTCATACTCCTTGCGCATGAACTTTTGAAATCTTTTGATAACGAGTCCAAACTCGATGTCTCCTTCCTCATCAATTTGCGGTTGGCTTGTGCTCGCCTTTAGAGCTATTCTTTGCCTCCTTTGATCATCAACAAAAGGGTTAAGAATAGTAGATTCATAGGTTTTAAGGTTACCTCTTAGTGCGTCGATGGTGACGTTTGAAACGCCAATGGATTCTTGAATTGCATCGGCCTTTGATCTCCATGCCGGTGTGAGACTTCTAAGAACCTTTCGAACGAGCTCTCTATCTGTGAATGTTTTCTTGAGAGCATGTAGGTCATTTACGATTATTGAAAATTGCTCAAACATTTCGTCCACATTTTCACCTTCCTTCATGTGAAATAATTCATAAGAATGGGTTAGGAAATCAATTTTTGATTCCCTTACCTGGTCCGTACCTTCGTACGTGACTTCTAGCTTGTCCCACATCTCCTTTGCCGTTGTGCAACACGATATTTTCCTGTAATCGTCAGCATTAACAGCACAATATAATAAATTTATTGCTTTAGCATTAATTTGAACCTTTCGGATGTCATCCGCGTCATACTCATCCTCGGACTTGGGAACCCATTCGTTTTCCACCTTCTTTGTTGGAATTTGGTTTCCCTTCATTATCACCTTCCAAAGGTGATAGCTGTTGGACTGAATGAAGATCTTCATCCTCTCTTTCCAGTACGTGTAATTTGTACCGTTGAATAGAGGTGGTCGTGTGGAGCACTGTCCTTCATCAATTCCTGCAAAAGAATTACGTGTAGAAGCCATGGATGGTTCTCTCAAACTGTTAAGTTTTTAGAGAGTTGGGCTCTGATACCAATTGTTAAATAATACGCTTAACGCTAGAGGGGGGGGATGAATAGCATTATAATATAATTTAGTGTAAACTTGCGGAAATTAAAATTTGCAGGAAATAATTAAGTGCGTTAAATAAATAAAAGGAAAGAACGTACCGATATATTCTGGTTCACCACAACACGTGGCTAGTCCAGTCCCCGAGAGACTCTCTCGAGATTTTCCACTAACTTGTCAAGCTTACGGGTGCTCAACAAACCTTTACAACTTAAGGACACAAGCCTTAACACATTTGCTCGGAGATACAACACTCCAAGACTTCAACCAAGGAAACACAAGTTCCTTACAACAAGAGAATCACAATTCTCTTACAAGTGTATAAAACACTAAACACTCAAACAAAATACTCCTTTATGAGTAGGTATGAGTAAAAGAAGTAAGCTCTAGATCACAACAACTTTGGACAAGAATATGGCTCTCAAAAGCTTTATGAAATTGAATATAAAATGATAAACAAAAGTATGCAAGCTTATAGCAATGTAATGATCAGTTGTAGTATGTTGTTGTGTTTAAAACACTGAAATGAAGCTGTATTTATAGTTGAAAAACTTGGCATTACCGTTGCCTGATTGCCAATTAAGAGTTGCTGATTTTACTCATTGACAATCGATTGTCAAACCCCAACAATCGATTGTCTGCCAGTCATATCAAAATTCAATCCCAGATTTTACGCTTGATAATCGATTACTTACAATCCATAATTGATTACTGGCAACGTTCAAAAAATCCTTTCCAGATTTTACCACAAACAATCGATTGTCCAGAATCAACAATCGATTACTCAGCAACGTTCAAAAAATTTTTCCGGATTTCAATCAAAACAATCGATTATCAATAATCGATTACCCAATATCGTTCAAAAAATATTTTCCGGATTTTAATCAGAACAATCGATTATACAGAATCAATAATCGATTACCTGACGGTATTTGAAAACTTTACGACAACGGTCAGCTTCACAATCGATTGCACAAAGTCAACAATCGATTACTTATCAGTTTTTGAAAAACATTTTAGACACTGTCTCTTTGAGAATCGATTGTCCAATGTAACAATCGATTATTTAATAAATTCGAAAATCACTGGAAGACAATGTCTCAACATAATCGATTACCATTAGTTCATAATCGATTATTTTGAGTTTTGAAAAACTTTGATGGACACTGCCTCAGTCACAATCGATTGTCATTAGTTCACAATCGATTGTCATGCAGGTTTGAAAAACCTGATGCTCACTGTCTTACTCACAATCGATTGTCATTAGTTCACAATCGATTGTCATGCAGTCTTGGCTTAAAACAATCGATTATCATAAGTACATAATCGATTATCTTAGTCCAGATTTTTAAGGCATGTCTAAAAATTATTTTGACTACTGTAAATATGCATGATTTAAAATCATTTGTCGTTAACTTATATATGCATGATTTTGGAAAATAGTTTTATGAGAGAAGCCATGTTACGAGTCAAGTTGTAGGATCAAGATCACAAATAAGAATGACTCAATTAAACTATAAAACTTTGTCTTGAGCTTGAATCTCATTGTATATCAATTGTGCGGTTGTTTCTTGAACTTCGTCACATATCAATTTTCGCTTCGTTTGTCATTCATCAAAACCTACACAAAAGAACACACGTTTTAGTATATTGCATTGAGAACGTGTTTCCAACACAAGCTACAAACCCAACTATATTTTTCTTCATCCACCTCTACCAATAGTGCTGCCTCAGGTACTGATACATTTTTGAGGCACCCGGATGAATGGAATACCACGAACTATGAGCCTCCTCTGGAATCAACTTTTGCAGCCCATCAACATTGGGAACAAAAACCCGACCTTGCATCCTCAATATTTCATCCTCGCTAATGGTCATATCTCTGGCATCACCATGTTGAACCTTGTACTTAAGGACAAGTAAATGAGGGTCATCATACTACTGCACCCTAATACGATCAAATAATGAAGACCGAGAAACCACGCAAGCTAGAACCCTGCTGGGCTCCGAAAGATCCAAGCTCACCAACTAGTTGGCTAAGGCCTGAACATCTCTTCGATGCTGGTAGATATGCCAAACTCCCCAAACTCTTTGCAGCGTCAGCCACTACATTGACCTTGCTCGGGTGATATAAAATAGTGATGTCATAGTCCTTCAGCAACTCTAACCACCTTTTCTGGCGCAAATTTAGATCATTTTGCTTGAACAAATGTTGCAAGCTCCGATGGTCAGTATAAATCTCATAGGGCACACCGTATAGAAAATGGAACCAAATCTTCAGGGCATGAACAATGGCAGCTAACTCAAGATCATGGACAAGATAATTCTTCTCATGTATCTTCAACTTTCTGGATGCGTAGGCAATCACCCTACCGTCCTGCATCAATACTACTCCAAGGCCAACACTCAAGGCATCACAATAGACAGTATAAGACCCAGAACCTGTAGGCAATAGCAAAACTGGGGCCGTAGTCAAAGCTGTCTCGAGCTTCTGAAAGCTCGCCTCGCACTCTTCTGTATGCTAGAATGGAGCACCCTTCTGGGTAAGTCTAGTCATAGGGGCTGCAATCGACGAAAATCTCTCCACGAAACGACGGTAGTAACCTGCCAAACCAAGGAAGTTGTGGATTGCTGAGGTTGGTCTGGGCTAACTCTGCACTACCTCTACCTTCTTTGGATCCACCTAAATACCCTCACTCGATACCACGTGGCCAAGGAATGCCACAAAATCCAACCAAAACTCACATTTTTAAAACTTTGCATATAATTTCTTTTCCCTCAGAGTCTGAAGCACTATCCTCAGATGTTGCTCATAATCTTCCCGACTCCGGGAATACACCAGATGCCATCAATAAAGACAATGAGAAAAGAGTTAATATATGGACGGAATACACTGTGCATCAAATGCATAAAGGCTTCTGGGGTATTGGTCTGCCCAAATGACATATCAAGAAACTCGTAATGATCGTACCGAGTCTTGAAAGCAGTATTCGGGATATTTGGCTCCCGAATCTTCAACTGATGGTAACTTGAGCGCAAATCAATCTTAGAAAACACCTGTACGCCCTGAAGCTGGTCAAACGGATCATCAATACGAGGTAAAGGATAACGGTTCTCCACTGTAACCTTGGTCAACTGTGATAATCAATACACATATGCATAGAACCATCATTTTTCTTCACAAACTAGACAGGAGCATCCCAAGGTGAAACACTAGGCTGTATAAAACCCTTATCAAGTAATTGTTGCAACTTATCCTTCAACTCCTTTAATTTAGAAGGAGCCATACGATACGCAGGAATAGAAATGGCCTGAGTTCCCAACAATAGATCAATGCCAAAATCAATATCTCAATCAAGCAGCATGCCTAAAAGGTCAGCTGGAAACATATCGGGATAGTCCCGCACTACTGGGACTGAATCAGCTAAAGTGGTATCAATACTTACACCTCTCACATAAGCTAGGTACGCGTCACACCCCTTCTCAACCATCCGTTGAGCCATATAAAAGGAAATAATTCTACTGGGAGTATGATCTAATATACCTATTCACTCAACACACGGTACAACTGGCATAGCTAGCGCTACGGTCTTGGCGTGACAATCAAGAATAGCATAATAGGGTGACAACTAGTCCATGCCTAAGATAATATCAAAATCAACCATGCTGAGTAACAACAAGTTGGCTTTGGTCTCAAAACCACGGAGAGTAACTAAACACGACCAATAAATGCGGTCCACAACAAGTGAATCCCCCACAAGAGTAGAAACCTAAACAGGGAAACATAAAGAATCTCAAGATACACCAAGATATGGAGCAAAATAAGAAGACACATAAAAGTATGTAGAGTCTGGATTGAATAGAACCGATACATCTCTGTGGAAAACTAGTATAATACCTGTGATGACAATCGAAGATAACAGCCTCGATATGGCCAGTCATGGCATAGTATCTAGCCTGGTCTCCCCCTTTAAGGAAAACTCTACCTCCTCGACCTCCACCTCTAGATGGTTGAGCAGGTGGGGTAGCGACTAGAGCTGGAAATATGGCCCGAGAACTTTGCTGGGCATTTTGTGGCTGAGAATTCTGTGAAGGTGCACCTCTCCAAAGTCTGGGGAAATCCCTCACCATATGGCATGTTTCACCACACTCAAAACAAGCTTTGGGAGGACGTAGTGGTTGTGGCTGGCTAGAGCAAGATTTACTGGACTGACCACTGAAAGCACTCCGCGCAGGAGGTGAATTAGAAATCGGAGGTGCATAATAAGGCTTCTGAGGCCTCGGAAGAGCTGGAGCACTACTGGCTGATGAAAGAGCTGAACGAACAGGATGACTGATGTAACCCCTACCATGACAACCTACGGGTGGGGTATGGCCACCAGAATAATGGCCTGACTCTCGAGACCTCTTGGCCTCTCTCTCCTCCCTCTCTTTGGTATCCATACCCTCAATCCTCCTATCAATGCTCACCACCTACTGATAAGAAATATCCATCTCCATATCTTGATCCATGCTAGCTCTGATGCTGGGAGTAAGCCCCTCAATAAACCTATGAACCCTCTCGCAAACAGTAGCAACTAAGGCTGGTGCATGCCAAACCAAACTGGGGTAACGGACAGCATACTCTGAAACAGTCAAAGCACCCTGGTGCAAATGCTCAAACTCTGCATGCTATGTATCCTTGAGGCTCTAAGGAACATTCTCTCTCAGGAACAGATCTGAAAACTGAGCCCAAGTCAGTGAAGCAACCTCATATGGACTGTCTAACTCAAAGGTGTGCCACCACTCGTAGGCTTCCCTTCAAAGCTGAAAGGTAGTGAGAGAAACCCCGCCTGGACCCTGAAATACCCATGGTATGGAGAATGCAGTACCACTCATTAAGAAATCCTAGAGCATTCTCCAATGCCAGACCACTGAATACGGGAGGCCTGTACTTCTTGAACCTCTCAAGTCTCAGCTGCTTATTCTCGAAAGCAGATGTAGTGTCCTCGGGTTGAACAAGCACCATAGGAGGTATTGGAATAATCTCGAGAAGCTACTCAATTGGCACTCGCTCCTCAAGAGTGTGGTTGAAGGGAGTTTGTGCTCTCCCCCCTCCCCCCCCTCCCCCGCCTGGGATATGGCTGCAATAAGGGAAAGTAACCCATCCTGAGCCAAAGTGGTGTACATGCTCATGAATTGTGCCAGAGTCTGCTGGAGAGCTTGAGTAGTAGTAGCAGTAGTAGTAGGAATGTCAGGTGCATTTACTCCAGCTGAATCTATTGGTGGTACCTCGGCGGCAACGCAAGTGTTCTGGCTGCACCACGTGCACGTCCTCGAACTCTACCCCGGCCGTGGCCTCTGGCGGCTGCAGTAGGGGTACGGGGTGCCTGATTATCTCAAGTAGCACGTGTCCTCACCATCTGTGAGAGAATAGAAAGACAAAAATTTAGTTGTGATATCAAAATATCGCATGACAAGGAATTCAAATGAAGTGGCAGACGTCTCCATAGCGATCAACGAGACTCCAATAAACCAGCCTGTGTTTCGTGACTCCTATGAACTTAGAGCTCTGATACCAACAAGTCACAACCACAGTTCTCCCTTCCGTGAATATATCTTGATGGCACCTAGTCTCTAGGACTAGGTAAGCCTAACAATGTGGAAAAATAACTAACTTGCAAAATAATAATCAAAACTGAACAACTGGAAGAAAACGGCATATACAACTCAATATCACAGCATCCTACAACACTATCCCAAAATCTGGAAACTCACAGGAACACAAGCTGAAAGGAACATAGTACAATGTTCTAACTCCATATGTCTACAGTAGCAACAAGAAGGAAGGCTTTATGCGAAATGGTTGAATAAGATAGGGACTTCTCCGTCTGAAGACGTGGTAGATGTATCTCGAAATCTCTGATAGATCTTCTTACCTCAAGGGTGATATGCCTGGGTAGAGGTACCTGAATCTGCACATGAAAAAAATGCGCAGAAAAGGCATGAGTACATCACAACGGTACTCAGCAAGTACCAAGCCTAACCTCGGTCGGTAGTGACGAGGAAGGTTAGGGCCCTACTAAGATCAAGTAAAATATAAGATTTAACAAGATAGAGTAAGCAATATAAAACAACAACTACCCAGTATAGTCTCACAAAGTGGAGTCTGGGGAGGGTAATATGTAGACGGGCCTTACCCCTACCCGAAAGGGAAGAGAGTATGTTTCTAATCGACCCTCGACTCAGTGAAAGAAAGGAAAAACGAAAACAAGAACAAAAAAAGCATTAGTAACTCCAGCAAAAATAACGTAAATAATTATCTAAACATAAGAACCATAAATAAAATAGCATGCAATAATATCATACAGTAACTACCATAAGGGAGACATAATCCAATATATAAATCATCTGTGGATAGCCATGCCAGGCCTCACCCAACCTCGGGTGAGGAGTACGAAAAATTCTAGGAGCCTCTATCCTACAACCCTGATACTAGACCTCCAGACTTTCCTATCAAGATCCATGTCCTCGGAAACCCGCATTCTAGCCATGTCATGTCTTATCACCTCTCCCCAATACCTCTTAGGCCTTCCTCTGCCTCGCCGTACGCCGACCATCGCCAGCCGCTCACAACTCCTCACTGGGGAATCAGGATTTCTCCTCCGCACATGCCCGAACCACCTCAGCCTCGCTTCTCGCATCTTCTCATCCACCGGGGCCACACCCGCCTTCTCTCGAATAACTTCATTCTTAGTCTTATCTAACCTGGTGAGCCCGCACATCCACCTGAGCATTCTCATCTCCGCAACCTTCATCCTCTGAACATGAGAGCTCTTCACTGGCCAGCACTCCGCCTCATACAACATGGCAGGTCTAACCACAGCTCTATAGAGTTTTCCCTTGAGTTTCAGTAGAACTTTCTTGTCACACAGGACTCTTGATGCAAGCCTCCTATACGATGAGTGACGTCTCCGGCAATCTCTCCGTCCCCCTAAATCACTGACCTAAGATATCTGACACTGTCCTTCTTGGCGATGACCGGAGATCCAATCGTCACGACCCTGCCTACTTCGCTAGGCTCGGCGCTAAACTTGCATTCCGATTATTCTGTCTTAGATCTGCTTATTTTGAAACCCTTATACTCGAGAGTGTGTCTCCATACCTCCAACCACTGCGTAGAGTAAGCAATATAATGAGTACAATGATGGAATAAGACAAGTTATACAAGGTAACAACAAATATACAACGAACAGAGTAACAACGAAAAATAAGAGTAGCCCAACACCAATAGTAACAACGAGGACCTCCCAAGATACCGTCTTGTAGTCCCTTTGGTCAACTGTCCAGTGGATATTTAGGGATATAGTCCCCTAGTCTAATTATATATGCACGGAGATTTATCGAAAATCTAGATCTGTAGTCCCAAAAGTAAATATCCAGTACTGGGAGAATCTACCGGGTGCATTCCCGTAGTTTTATATTACTGTGTAGGGGGATCTACCGGGAATAAAACCCGTAGTCCCAAGGTAAATGTGCAATGGGGAATCTACCAGGAATCTAACTCGTAGTCCAAAGTAAACAGACAAGGGGGAGCTACCGGAATCCCAGATCCATAGTCCCAATGTAAATACGCAGAAACAGAGAGAAGAATATTCAAAAATGGAATTTCATAGCAAGGCAACAAGTAATTCTAGACTAACATACTTCATATATTTCAAACAAGGCAATGTAAGCAAATAGGCAATTTAAGTCAACTAACATGCTCTTATAACTAATAACAGGTTAAATTTGAAAATACAATAAAAGCATAAAGGAATCATGCTAAGGAATACTTTAAGAAAACCGGACTTTCAATAGTTTGCACAAGTACACACTCGCCACCCCACGCACATGGCAGTTCAATAAGCAAATAAGCCAATCCTAAGGGGAAGGTCCCCCACACAAGGTTAGACAAGCCACTTACCTTGAAAGCTCGAACCGGCTGAAAATCAACTCGAAACCACACTTTTGCCACGAGTATCTCACTCCAAATGGCCCATATCTATTCAATTCAATTGCATATTGTAAATAACACTTCAAGCAACTAATTCTATAATTTAATTCAAAGCTAATACGAGAATTTATGTAAAATGGCCAAAATGTCCCTCAGGACAATGTCTCAGAATCATATGAAATTTATATTTTCAGAACCCTTACACTTACATGAGTCTATTCATATAAGAATCTCTCAAATAGGATGCCAAAACCCCAATCAAAAACCAATAATTCGGTATATGAAGTTTACCCAAAATTTTCCCAATTTTTCATCCTCAATCCGAATTTAAATTATGAAATTAACTAAAGATTGATGGACTATAACTAGAAAGGGTTAAGGAATTATTACCCAACGATTTTCTCTTCAAATCCCTCTTTAAATCGCCCTCTCCCGTGCTCCAATTCGATTTTTCAACTTTTGAAACCAAACCCTCAAAATTCACTTATGCGATCTCCTTAGCTGCATCTGAACCGCAGATGCGAAAATACCAGAAGCAGCAACAATTTGCAATCTCTTAACTTCAAAATCTTTCTGTCAGCCATCTTAAACTATCTCGAAACCCCCGGAACCTCAACCAAAGACACCAACATCACATAATACCCTATTCAAACTTATACCAATCCTTAAACCACCTAAAATAACATCGGAACTCGAATTAATCAAGGATTTAAGCCTAAGAACTCAAATTATCCTCAAAAATACGCTTTCGATAAAAAACCTAACCCAACTACATCCGAATGACTTGAAATTTTATGCACACATCCCAAATAACATGACGGAACTAGTGCGACTTCCGGAATTCCATTCCAACCTTGGGATCTAAATCTCACTATTGGACCTGAAACTTCAAAATTCAAATTTCGGCATTTCAAGCCTAAATTAGCTACTGAATTCCAAAACACAATCGAAACACGCTCCCAAATCCAAAATAACCCAACGGAGCTAAGGAAGCCATCGAATTTCCATTCCGAGGCTGTCTTCACACTGTTCCAACTACGGTAAATTTTCCAACACATAAGCTCTTATTTAGGAACTAAGTATCCCAAAACTCTCCTAATCTCAAAATCGAACATCCTGGCAAATTAAATTAGTAGAAATAAATTTGGGAGAAGTAGTTAATAGGGGATCGGAGCGTTAATGATTAAGATAACCGGCAGGATTGTTACAGTCTCAAAAAAAGACTCGTTAAGAATTATAATGGCTCTGGTAGCTCATTATGATTTAGAGTTACACCAAATGAGTGTGAAAAGTGTCTTTCTTAATAGATACCTAGAGGAAGAAGTTTGTATGGATCAACTAGAGGGGTTCAAAAATAAAGGACAAAGTCAAATGGTGTGTAAACTGAAGAAGTCAATATATGGACTTAAACAAGTCTCATGATAATGGTATATAAAGTTTAATGATACCATAACATCTTTTAAATTTGTGAAAAATACCATTTATTGGTGTATATACCAAAGATCAGTGGGAGCAAGTTTATATTTTTAGTCCTATATATTGATAATATTCTACTTGTTGCTAATGATTTAGGTATATTGCGTGAGACTAAAAAAAATTTCTCTAAGAATTTTGAAATGAAAGATATGGGTGATTCATCCTATGTGATAGGAATATAAATATTCGTGATAGATCACAAGGATTATTGAAATTGTCTTAGAAAGGCTATATCGAAAAAGTTCTAGAGAGATTTAACATGAACAATTGTTCAGCAAGAATTGTTCCAATTCAAAAAGGGGACAAATTTAGTCTCATGTAATATCCTAAAAATGATGTAGAATAAAAGAAATGGAATCAATTCTTTACTCTTTTATTGTTGGTAGTCTAATATATGCTCAGACTTGCACAAGACCAAATATAAGTTTTGCAGTCGGAATGTGAGGAAGATATCAGAGTAACCTAGGAATTGATCACTAGAAAGTTGCAAAGAAAGTTTTGAGGTACCTAAAAGGAATGAATGATTACATACTCATGTATAAGAGATCCAAACAAGTAGTTGGATACTCGGATTCAGATTTTGCTGGATGTATTCACACTAGAAAATCCCATTTGGTTATTTGTTCCAATTAGGTGAAGGAGCAGTATCGTGGAAGAGCGCCAAATAGTCTGTCATTGCTACATCCACGATAAAAGCAGAATTTTTGGCATGTTTTGAAGCCACAATTCATGCATTATGGTTGCAAAACTTATTTTAGGACTTGGGGTTGTCGACGCCATTACCAATCCGCTAAAAATTTACTGTGATAATTCTGCAGCAGTATTCTTCTCCAAGAACGATAAGTACTCCAAAGGTTCCAAACATATGTAATTAACGTACTTTACCGTCAATCAAGAAGTTCAAAATCAAAGAGTGTCACTTGAGCATATTAGAACTGATCTCATGATTGCAGATCCGTTAACGAAAGGTTTACAACCAAAGATAACAAAGGCATAAGCCTCATAGAAAGTCAAATCGCACAATAAGGAATCAAGAAGGGAGTAATTCTAACAGTCCTGCAGCCTCCCGAGGATAAGTACAGACGTCTCTGTACCGATCTGTGAGACTCTACTAGAATTGATCATGACTCGTAAGACCCTAGGAACCTAGTGCTCTAATACCATGCTGTCACGACCCAATCTAATAAGGGTCGTGGTGGCGTCAGACACCATCGTCAGGCAAGCCAACCGAATTACTTAATTAAATTCTCATTTTAATACTCTTGAAATCTATGATTATCCTTCTTTTTGATAAATAAATAAAAAGGATAATCGCTTTGGTTCAAATTAAATGAGAAGCAATTAATACGAAATACTTCAAACCATCTCAGAAACCGGTGTCACAAGTACATGGCATTTACTAAGAAGAAAATAAAATATAACATTCGTCCAGGATACAGTAGACAGAAAGCAAATACAATACACCGGAAGGGACTATACTAGCTTTGGGCCACTTTGAATAATGCAAATCACCTAGTCCTTGTATCATCCATGCTACTATGCCCAGTAGGCCGCTAATAACACGTAAGCCTGTGTAACAAAAATACACAGAACTGTGGTATGAGTACAAAAAAAGTAACGTGTACTTAGTAAGTATCCCGTCTAATCTAGAAGAAGTAGAGACGAGAGGTTGACTTCGACACTTACTAAGGGTCCAGAAATGTGATGACAAATAATATATTAAATCATGGATTTCTATAAACATGATTGTTAATCCAATAGAAGGAAACAAGTACACAATTATTTCTTTTATAGGAAATTTCCAAAATTACTTTTCATTACTTATCCAAATATTCTCAAACCATGAAGAGGTAATAACAACTTAATAAGTTCAAGGTAGCAATACAAGTATGCGCAAATCATGCCGAGGTCGGCGGTCCGCTACAACAGAATGTAAACTGTACACTACTGAGGGTCGAACAACTCGAACCATAGATGTATCTATTTAATCCGCCGAGGCGTTCGGCCCGCACCAAAAATAAACACATACAGACAGCCAATCAAGAAGTCAACATGGAACAATTATTCAAAGAAAGCTAATTCTATTTTAACAATGTAAGAAAATGAGGTTTAGATATTTTTTGAAATTCATTTACTAACTTGATGTGATTTAAGCAATTCAATTATCCATTAGATTACAAAAAAATCCAAGCATAGCATGCTTTTGGGTCCTAGACTACCCGGACATTAGCATAATAGTAGCTATGCACGTACTCTCATCACCTCATGTGTACGTAGCCCCAAAAAATAGGAGCACATAATTAAATCACCTAAGAGGACAATTACCTCTTACAAAGTTAGAAAGGAGACTCACCTTGATCCAAAGTTCCATAACCGACATTCCATGCCCTTTCGAAGACTCAAATCGATGCAAAAAAGCTCCAAACTAGCCAATAATCATACAAACTCATTAATATATGTTCAATTACTCATTATAGTCCAATTTATAACAATTCCTAACCCCGAACGAAAAGTTGACAAAATTGCCTTCGGGCCCACGTGCCTGGATTCTAAAATTTTCTGAATATAAAGTTTACCCATGACCTTACGAACTCAAATATATAATATATTCTCAATTCCATGCCCAAAATTTTGGTCTAAATTCAAAAATCTCAATTTCTAGGTTTTTCTCTAAAACCTCAAATTTTCCTTTAGATTCTCATGTATTTTGATGTTAAATCTAAGGTATAATCATAAAGTATAATTAAAATTAGTTAGTGGAACTTACCCAATGATTTGATACGAAAATTAACTCTCAGAATCGCCCACTCTCGGACTTAGGGTTCAAAATATGATATAATGAAGCAAAAACTCGAGTTATATAGCTAAAATCAAGCTGCAGATGTCACATTTGCGATCTAGGGTTCGCAATTGCGAATCTCACAAAAGCGAAGAAAGCCTTCGCAATTGCGAACAAAGAATGGCTGGAAAAGGTAGCATATGCAACAAAAAGTTCGCAATTGCGAACTGTGCATCGCAATTCCGATGGATATGTTCGCAATTGTGACCATACCAGAAGCAACAGTCTTTTCCAACACAAAAATGAGCATAACTTCCTCATACGATGTCCAAATTCGATGATTATTTTTTCTATGGCTCCGTAATTACGATACAAATCTAATGGTTCTATACAAACGGAATTTGGATATCATTTGCTTAATGTGGTAACCCTTTACTACCGTAGAAAACGACGTTGAAACATCAAATAAGAGCACAATACGATCCGAAACACACCCGAGGCCCCCGAGATCCCGTCCAATCACACACCTCAGTCTCATAACATAACACATACCTGATTGAAGCCTCAAATCACGTCAAATAATACTTAATCCATGAATCGCACTCCGATTCAAGCTTAATGAACTTTAAAATTTCAAACTTCTATTTTCGTTGTTTAAACCTATCAAATCACGTCCAATTGGCTTCAAATATTTAACACAAGTCATATTCGACATTTCGGACCTACTCCAACTTCCGGAATTGGAATCCGACTCTGATATTAAAAAGTCCACTTCCAATCAAACTTCTCCAAAAACCTTCAATTTTCTATCGTTAGCCAAATGACTGCAAAATGACATACTGACCTCCAAATTCACTTCCGATTGCTCTCCCAAATCCAGAATCACCTTATGGAGCTATTCACATACTTGAAATCCCAAACGGGCATCGATAACACTGAAATGCATTTCAAGCCAAACTTATGAAAATCCTTCCAAAATGCTAACTTCCACAATAGGTGCCAAAACGCTCCTGGGTTATCCAAAACTCGATTCTGGCATACACCCAAGTTTGAAATCATCATATGAACCTGCTGGAACCTTCAGATCCCAATTTCGAGGTTATTTACTCTAAAATCTAATCTTAGTTGATTCTTCCAACTTAAAGCTTCTGAAATGAGAATTCTCTTTCCAAATCAACGTTGAACTTCCCGAAATTTAATTCCGACCACGCATACGAGTCATAACACCTGAAATGAAGCTATTCATTGCCTCGGACTGCTGAACGACGCGCTAGGGTTCAAAACGACCGGTCGGGCCGTTACAATTCTCAATACTACCGCTATCTTTAGTGGAGTTCGATCACGATCCGATCAGTTAGGTTGCCTCATTTAAAGCATATATCTATATCATCATTTTCTCATTTTTTTTTAAATTCTATAGTAGCACATTTCCACCATGAGTGTGGCATTGTGTCCAATCACGGCCCTATCGGCTAGGCCATCTCATTTGAATCTTTATTTCACATATATCATATCCGTTCGTTCGAACTTAGGGCCTAAATTATCACATATTTCCCATTTTCAATGTCTATCTTGCAATTTGTGATCTTGGGCATATACAAAAGCAATTCAAGTTGCAAACATAAGTAAGATTTCACATAGTTAGAATGTCAATCTCATTTTTATTCTTGGCTTATAGCCCAGGAATGTCAACACATGATTTGCATTCTTTATATATATATATATATATATATATATATATATATATATATATATATATATATATATATATATATATATATAATTCATATGAAATAACAATCGGCACATCAACAAATTCTGGTCCTACCATATTTGCGTAAACGTCAACAAAGCTTAATTTCTAATAAAAGGAGTTTTAGCCATACATGCCTCAATATAGCTTTCCTTACTCTTTACAAAATTTTGGAACTCTTAGCACTTCGATCGATTGTGTAAGAATTACAAATTGAATCGAGAATTAGAGACGAGATTGGGATTCTAGCTTGTTTCGAGCATATTATCAAACATTAAAGGTGCATTGTGACCTTAGGCCCTTTTTGAAAGAAATTATATACCCCATTTGCTTTCTTTTAAGTTTACTACCTCCCAATACCCTAAGGTTTGATATGTTAGAATATACGCTTAACGCTAGGGGGGGTGAATAGCGTTATAATAAAAAACAATGTAAATTTGCGGAATTAAAAATTGCAGGAATAACGTAAGTGCAGTAATTAAAAAGATAAGGAGAGAACACACCGAATTTTATCCTGGTTCACCACAACACGTGGTTAGTCCAGTCCCGAGAGACTCTCTCGAGTTTTACACTAACTACGTTAAGCTTACGGGTGCTTAGCAAACCGTTACACTTGCTCGTAGATATACACTCTACAAGACTTCAACCTGCTCGAGGATACCGCACCTCAAGACTTCAATCCAAGGAACTACTTTTCCTTCTTACAACAAGGGATTAGACTATCCCTCCAAGTGTGTACAAACACTTAGCACTCACTTAAACAGAACTCTCTTGAAGAGTAGATATGAGTAAATAAATACGCTCAAGAACACAACAACTTAGTCAAGAGTTTGGCTCTCAAAAACTTATGAAATGAATATAAAATGATTGCAAAGAGAGTATGTAAGCTTTAGCAAGAATGTAATCAGTTGTTGTGCTTAGAAGAGTGATTTTGAGTTGTATTTATAGTGCTCAAGACACCCAAGACCGTCGCTTAATTGCCAATCACAAATTGTTGATTTTGTTCTAGGATAATCGATTATCTGATTCTGCATAATCGATTATCTGCCAACGTTCAAAAATCAATCCCAGATTTTAAGCAGAATAATCGATTTTCCAAATCGTATAATCGATTACCTGACAACGTTCAAAAATCAATTTCCGATTTTAATCATAATAATCGATTGTCTGATTATGCATAATCGATTATTTTTCAGCGTTTGAAAATATTTTAGCAACGGTTTAATATAATCGATTATCAGAAAACCATAATCGATTATTTTGCTACTTTGAAAAATCTAATGCTCACTGTCTCAACATAATCGATTAGTCTAAGGCACATAATCGATTATCTTGTAGCTTTGAAAAATCTGGTGAACACTGCCTCAACATAATCGATTATCATAGGGTACATAATCGATTATCTTTCAGCTTTGTAAAATCTGGTGTACACTGCCTCAACATAATCGATTATCATAAAGTAAATAATCGATTATCTTACAGCTTTCTAAAATCTGGTGCACACTGCTTTAACATAATCGATTATCATAAAGTACATAATCGATTATCTTTGTCCAGATTTGAATGACATGTTTAAAATTCATTTTGGTTAAAATGAAATGTTTGAAAATCATTTTGCTTTAAAATAAAGATGCATGATTCGATAAAAATGATTTTACGAGAGAAGCCAAGTCTTGAATCAATTGTCGGATCAAGATCACAATTATGGAACGACTCATGTATAACTTTGTTGCTTTACTAAATTTTGATCTTTGTTTCTCTTGTGCTTGGACTTCGGCATATGTCAATGTTCCGTTCACGTCGGTTTGTCATTTATCAAAACCTACAAATATGAACACACGTTTAGTTTTGCGACTTGAGAACGTGTTTCAACAATTTCCCCCTTTTTGATAATGACAAACCAATATCGGGATATGCATATTAATTAACTCATAATGACGATCCAAGACAAGTATATAGATATGCAACAAGTTCCCCCTCAAGTTATGAATTCCCCCTCAATTTATGCCAATATGTATTAGTTTGCATAGCCTATATCTTCCCCCTTTTGACATTAGCAAAAAAATAACTAACTCTTTATTGATTAAACAATATTGCAAATACAAGTAAATGAAAGACAGAATATAATGCAAACTAGAAAAACAAAGACTGACTCGGGGGGATAATCGATTGTGCATTTGAGATAATCGATTATTTCAGGAAATGTAGTAACGGACATCCGAGACGGTAATAGAAAAATCGATTACCCTGTTTTAAATAATCGATTATTTTCACACAGAGACTTAAAGCCTTAACATAAATTTCAACATAATCGATTAGGGATATGTGATAATCGATTTTTATATTTAACAGCTAAAATCCTGCAAAGCCAAAACTGTTATATAATCGATTGTAGTGTTGTATAATCGATTATGTCAATTTTCCAGCATAATAAACATAAAACGTAAATGGGGAATAATCGATTATTGACTTTAGAGAAATCGATTATACCTGCAAAAAAGAATTAGGCGCCTCCGACGCTCAAGTTAGTAATCGTTAAAACATAAAAATGCAATGCATGAATTAGATCAACGTGGAGTCAAGAATCTCGAGTTCACTACGAATTCAAAAGAAGGACTCTTTCTCTAAAGGCTTTGTAAAGATGTCGGCCAATTGATTTTTGCTTTCAACAAATTCAATTTCGACATCGCCCTTGAGAACGTGATCTCTTATAGAATGATGTCTAATTTCTATGTGTTTCGTTCTTGAGTGAAGAATAGGATTCTTCGTCAAGCTAATGGCGCTAGTATTATCACATCGAAGAGGGACATGATCGATACTAAGGCCATAGTCCGAGAGTTGTTGTTTCATCCAAAGGATTTGAGCGCAACAACTCCCCGCGGCTACATATTCAGCCTCGGTTGTGGACAACGCAACACTAACTTGCTTCTTGCTAAACCAAGAAACTAAGGAGCTACCGAGCAAATGGCAAGTGCCACTAGTGCTCTTGCGGTCCAATTTGCAACCTGCAAAATCGATATCGGAATAGCCAACAAGTTGGCATGAAGAATCTTTTGGATACCATAGTCCCACATTTATTGTTCCAACAAGATACCTCATAATCCGTTTTACCGCAGTTAAGTGTGACTCCTTCGGACATGATTGATATCGAGCGCATAAACACACGCTAAACATGATGTCCGGTCTACTAGAAGTAAGATAGAGAAGAGATGCGATCATACCTCGATACTTTTTGATGTCTACTTCCTTACCTTTCTCATCTTTGTCAAGATGGTCGGATGTACTCATTGGGGTGGCCATTGCTTTGGCGTTGCTCATTTCAAATGATTTAGCAACTCCTTGCAATATTTGGATTGGCAAATGAAAGTTCCCTCTTTCATTTGTTTCACTTGTAGCCCCAAGAAGAAGTTTAGCTCACCCATCATTGACATTTCAAATTCACTAGTCATTAACTTAGAGAATTCCTCGCATAAAAAATCATTAGTAGCACCAAAAATAATATCATCGACATAAATTTGAACTAATAGAATGTCATTGTTTTTATTTTTGATAAAAAGTGTGGTGTCAACTTTCCCCCTTTCAAAACCATTGTCTAAGAGAAATTTACTTAGACGTTCATACCAAGCTCGAGGAGCTTGTTTAAGACCATATAAAGCTTTCTTAAGCTTGAAGACATGGTCGGGAGATGTAAAATCTTCAAAACCCGGGGGTTGTTCAACATACACTTCCTCTTGAATAAACCCATTGAGGAAGGCACTTTTGACATCCATTTGAAATAATTTGAAATTCATAGATGATGAAAAAAGCAAGTAATAAACGAATGGCTTCTAGGCGTGCAACGGGTGCATAGGTTTCTTCATAATCAATGCCTTCTTCTTGATTATATCCCTTAGCAACTAGCCTAGCTTTGTTTCTAGTGATTATACCATTTTCATCTAATTTATTCTGAAAAACCCATTTCGTGCCAGTTATGGTATGACTATCGGGTCTTGGCACCAATTCCCAAACATCATTACGTTTGAATTGGTTAAGCTCCTCTTGCATTGCCAAGGTCCAATGCTCATCCCCAATTGCTTCAGAGATGGTTTTAGGTTCTATTTGTGAAACAAAATCCATATGTCCTACAGTATCTTTAAGAAGGTTTCGTGTACTTACCCCTTTCTCAATGTTGCCAATTACCTTGTCAAGAGGATGATCTTCGGACGTCCTCCAAGCCTTTGGCATCATCGATTCTTCTTGTGGTGGTACTTCTTCCGAAGGTTGTTCCATGACTTCATCTTGAACTTCCTTTGGATCCTCCTTTTGTACCTCGTCTTGAAGATTGATTTTCTTTAAAGCATCTGCAAGATCAACACAAGAATCCTTTCTCGCCAAGCGAGCATCATTTTCACAAAATACTGCATGAGGAGATTCCTTCATCAGATTTCGCATCAAATTTTCCCAAGTTATCTTTTCTGTTGTTGTGAATAAAACATTTACAACCGAAGACTCTAAGATGAGAAAGATTTGGTTTCCTTCCCTTATAGAGTTCATAGGGAGTTTTCATGAGTATCGGTCTAATGATAGCTCTGTTTAAGACATAGCTTGCGGTACTCACGGCATCTGCCCAAAAATATTTGGGAATCTCGGCCTCTTCGAGCATGGTTCTAGCCATATCTTCGAGACATTGATTTTTACGTTCTACCACTCCATTTTGTTGTGGTGTACGTGGAGCCGAAAAGGTATGTTCAATACCGAGTTCGTCACAAAAGTCCGCGAAGAGATTGTGATCGAACTCTCCCCCATGATCACTTCTTATGGAAGTGACGGTTGTGTCCTTTTCATTTTGAACACGTTTAAGAAAACTTTTAAAAGCTTGAAAGGCATTACTTTTATGAGCAAGAAATAACGTCCATGTTTATCTAGAATAGTCATCAACAATTACAAAAGCATAAAGATTTCCACCAAGACTTTTAATTCTAGAGGGTCCGAAAAGATCCATTTGTAGAAGTTGTAAAGGTCTAGTGGAACATTTTTGGATTTAAAAGAGGCCTTTGTTTGTTTCCCTTTTTGACATGAATCACAAATAGAGTCTTTTTCAAATTTCATGTTTGGAAGACCAAGTACTAAATCTTGTGAAACTAGTTTGTTTAAAAGATTCATATTTACATGAGCTACTCTACGATGCCATAACCACATGTCGTCTTCTTTACTCAAAAGACAATTCACATAACTTGATGAAGAATTTTCAAGATCAACCATATAAATGTTATCCATTCTAAAACCACGAAGAATAATTTTAAAATCACTACGACGGATAACTAAGCATTCTTCGGAGTCAAACAATACAAGATTTCCCTTGTCACATAATTGGCTTATGCTCAAGAGATTATGTTTGAGACCTTTAACTAGCAAAATATGCTTAATGGAGGAGGATTCGTCCTTACCGACCGATCCAATGCCGATAATTTTTCCTTTGTTATTGTCTCCAAAAACAACATTTCCTCCTTCCTTGGGTTTTAGTTGAAGGAATATTGATGCATCCCCGGTCATATGTTTGGAGCATCCACTATCAAGGTACCAAAGTACACTTGATCCCTTCAAACACACCTACAAAACAAATTAATGAGATTTTGGTACCCAAGCCATTTTGGGTCCTTGTGCGTTAGGTGCAACATATTGGTGTGATTGCCCTGCAGTGAAATGTCTATGTTTAGTGAAGCATGCGGGAGCAATATGTCCAATTTTATTGCAATAATGACAAATGACATTCGGATTGTGCATTCTTCTAGGATGATAGTAATTTGGGGGTCTAAAATTATTCATTCTATTTTTAGGAACATAGTTTTGATGTAGTTTTCGAAAATCTTGTCTAGGTGGTCTATACATGCCAACGTTTCTTCTAGTGTTCACTACATTTTTAGAAATATAGTTTTGATGTGGTTTTCGAAAGTCTTGTCTAGGTGGTCTATACATTCCAATATTTCTCCTAGCATTTGTTCTAGAATGAGATGCAATTCTAGGATTAAAATTTCTAGGTTGAGTGATGACATTTATTTTGTTTGGCCTAAGTTGAGTCTTAGGTGGTTTAGGAATGGACTTAACTTTTTCTTTTGGCTCGTGTTTGAAGCCTATACCGTGCTTAGTGGATTTCAAATTTACAAGCACTTCATTGAGATTTTTGTGAAGAATTGAATTTGTGCAAAGTGCTTCTAAGACTTTCTACTTCTTCCTTTAGAGATTTGCAAGAAGTACAATCCTTATTTGAGCTTTCGGGTTTATTGGCGCTTCTTTTGCCATAAAACTTGTTTTCCTCTTTTAATTTCTCATTCTCAAGAGTGAGTTTTTCAAAATCCTTTTCTTTTGAAGAAAATTGTTTTCTTAAATCTTTTATAGATTTAGAAGCGCTAATAAACTCTTTATGCAACTCATCAAATGCATCTTGCAATTCTTCTAAAGTGAAATAGTTCTTAGAAGAAGTACATACCTCATTTTGAGTTTCTTCGTGTGCCATAAGACACAAGTTTGCGGTCTCGTTTTCTTCTCCATCACTTGATTCGTCTCCGGAGTCACCTCCCCAAGAGATGTATGCTCTTTGTTTCTTGAATGGTTTCTTATCCTTTTTTATGTTTGGACAATTTGATTTGATATGCCCGATTTCTCCGCATCCATAGCATTTCAATTGGTCGCCTTGTTGCTTACTTTTTCGTTCATACTTCTTTTGCATGAACTTGTGAAATTTCTTGATAACGAGTCCAAGCTCGACATCTTCATCACTTGACTCCTCATTGTTTTGAGGTTGAGTAGTTGATGCTTTGAGCGCAATCTTTCTTTTCCTTTGATTATCCAAAGGAGAGTTAAGAATAGTTGATTCATAAGTTTTAAGATTACCTCGTAGTCCGTCGATGGTGACGTTTGTGATGCCGATTGATTCTTGGATGGCATCGGCTTTGGAACGCCATTCCGGAGTGAGGCTTCGTAGAATTTTCCGGACAAGCTCCTTATCCGTGAATGTCTTTTTGAGGGCGTGTAGGTCATTAACGATTTTTGAGAATCGTTCGAACATGTCATCTATCCTCTCGTTTTCCTTCATGCGAAACAGTTCATATTCGTGGGTTAGGAAATCAATTTTAGCTTCTCTTACCTGGTCCGTACCTTCGTAGGTGATTTCTAATTTGTCCCACATTTGCTTGGCGGTGGTGCAACATGATATTTTTCGATAGTCATCGGGGTTCACTGCACAATACATCATGTTGATTGCCTTTGCGTTGTTCTCTATTTTTCTGATATCATCGGTGTCGTACTCATCTTCCGTTTTTGGAACGAGTTCTTCTCCAACCTTTTTGGTAGGTTGTAGTTCTCCATTTTTGATAATTTTTCACAGTTGGAAGTTGTTTGATTGTATGAAAATCCTCATTCTCTCCTTCCAGTAAGTGTAGTTGGTGCCATCAAAAAGTGGTGGCCTTGTGAAGCATTGCCCTTCACCTAGTCCTGCATAAACACTACGAGTAGAAGCCATGGAAAGTTTCTCTCAAACTGTTAAGTCTTTCAGAGAGTATGGCTCTGATACCAATTGTTAGAATATACGCTTAACGCTAGAGGGGGGGGTGAATAGCGTTATAATAAAAAACAATGTAAATTTGCGGAATTAAAAATTGCAGGAATAACATAAGTGCAGTAATTAAAAAGATAAGGAGAGAACACACCGAATTTTATCCTGGTTCACCACAACACGTGGTTAGTCCAGACCCCGAGAGAATCTCTCGAGTTTTACACTAACTTCGTTAAGCTTACGGGTGCTTAACAAACTGTTACACTTGCTCGTAGATATACTCTCTACAAGACTTCAACCTGCTCGAGGATACCGCACCTCAAGACTTCAATCCAAGGAACTACTTTTCCTTCTTACAACAAGGGATTAGACTATCCCTCCAAGTGTGTACAAACACTTAGCACTCACTTAAACAGAACTCTCTTGAAGAGTAGATATGAGTAAATAAATACGCTCAAGAACACAACAACTTAGTCAAGAGATTGGCTCTCAAAAACTAATGAAATGAACATAAAATGATTGCAAAGAGAGTATGTAAGCTTTAGCAAGAATATAATCAGTTGTTGTGCTTAGAAGAGTGATTTTGAGTTGTATTTATAGTGCTCAAAACACCCAAGACCGTTGCTTAATTGCCAATCACAAATTGCTGATTTTGTGCTAGGATAATCGATTATCTGATTCTGCATAATCGATTATCTGCCAACGTTCAAAAGTCAATCCCAGATTTTAAGCAGAATAATCGATTTTCCAAATCGTATAATCGATTACCTGACAACGTTCAAAAATCAATTTCCGATTTTAATCATAATAATCGATTGTCTGATTATGCATAATCGATTATTTTTCAGCGTTTGAAAATATTTTGGCAACGGTCTTTAATATAATCGATTATCAGAAAACCATAATCGATTATTTTGCTACTTTGAAAAATCTGATGCTCACTGTCTCAACATAATCGATTAGTCTAAGGCACATAATCGATTATCTTGTAGCTTTGAAAAGTCTGGTGAACACTGCCTCAACATAATCGATTATCATAGGGTACATAATCGATTATCTTTCAGCTTTGTAAAATCTGGTGTACACTGCCTCAACATAATCGATTATCATAAAGTAAATAATCGATTATCTTACAGCTTTGTAAAATCTGGTGTACACTGCTTTAAAATAATCGATTATCATAAAGTATATAATCGATTATCTTTGTCCAGATTTGAAAGACATGTTTAATATTCATTTTGGTTAAAATGAAATGTTTGAAAATCATTTTGCTTTAAAATAAAGATGCATGATTTGATAAAATGATTTTACGAGAGAAGCCAAGTCTTGAATCAATTGTCGGATCAAGATCACAATTATAGAACGACTCATGTATAACTTTGTTGCTTTACTAAATCTTGATCTTTGTTTCTCTTGTGCTTGGACTTCGGCATATGTCAATGTTCCGTTCACGTCGGTTTGTCATTTATCAAAACCTACAAATATGAACACACGTTTAGTTTTGCGACTTGAGAACGTGTTTCAACATGATATACATGCAAGAAATCCATTCTTATACCCATGAATTATCACACTAATGACCCCTTATAGCTGAGTACAGAAATAAGAGCTGAGGTGATTAAGTCTTACCTTTTGGGATGAAGATTTTGGTGCCTTCACTTGGTTATCTTTAATGATTTGGCAAGGTTTCATGAAGAAATGTTGATGGGAAGCACTTTCCGTCTCCCTCTCTCTCTCTCTCTCTCTCTCTCTCTCTCTCTCTCTCTCTCTCTCTCTCTCTCTCTCTCTCTCTCTCTCTCTCTCTCTCTCTCTCTCTCTCCCTCCCTCTCCCTATCTCTCTAAAATCATTAGAAAATATGCTCAAAATGAGCCATAACACCGATTATATCGATAAGGGGTCGGGTTTAAAATTTTGAAAATTTGAGCCCCGAGTCGGATTTACGATCGCATTTGCGATTGCAAAGTCGACATGCAGTCCGCAAAATGCTTTCCCCGAAACTGGACACACTGTCTAAGTTTGTGGCAGAAATGCGGTCCGCATTCACGTTCTCCGGTCGCAAAGTGCATTGCAGAACTGACCTTCAAAAAATCTCAAGAAAGTTACGCGAAGACTATGCGGTCCGCATTTTGATTATGCGATAACATAATTGACCGCATCGTTGACTTCAATTTGGCCAACACACTGACTTATTTTGCGGCAGATATGGGGCCCGCATACCTGGTATGAACCGCATTCTGGATCGCACAACTGCACTTTTCTGGAAAACTTTAATTCTTGATTTTTAAGTGCATAGATCAGTACAAAAGGGTCCGAACCATGGGTATATTTATAATTTAGCACTACGATCTTTTAAGTCTTAAATGAAAATTTTCACGGGGCCTCACATCCTAGCCCGTGACCCTCTTAGGGTTGGGCTGGGCTGGCCATTTAAAGGCTCGTTCATGTGGCGGGCCAGCCCGTCCTGGCCCACAAAATCTAAAAGCCCGAGAGGCTTGGGTTGGGTTGGGTTGATCCGTTTTGACAGTTCTGGAGTATAAAAAAGGAGCTTCTCCTCAAAATTACTGAAAAATACACTTAAAATACCTTTTAAAAGTTTAATTAAATATTAATTAATTTCAAAATAATTAGTCAAATACAAAATTGCTTCTCATCAAAGTAATTTTCAAAAAATACTTTTCAAAAAAAGTTAAATTTTGGAAGCTTGGCGCAAAATAATTATTATTAACATGACCGTGTAAAGTTTTCATATAATCGTGTTATGAAGATTAAACCCCAGAAACAATTAGAATAATGTGTTACGACGACGATTTTTTAATGGAAATCTATATGTGGAAGCTTAATTTTAAATTATTGCACTAAATTTTCAAATATAAAATAAAATTCCATGCATGCCGTTGGTGGGGGATAAGGTGGTAAAAATAATGTATTTGTCCTTGATAATGGAGATGCAACTTCATCACTTTGCACTCAAAAATGCAATGTCAAATGTCACCAAAAAGCATTTCCTTTTACTTAACTTTCTATTTTATTGCTAAAATATGTTTTCCCTGACCCTAGTTACACAAGTCACTGGATTTCAACATTTATTTGTCCCTTCCCTAGGAATCACAATATGAAATTATTTCTTGAATATTTTTGCTGTCTTATACTTCAATATCATATAAGAGAGGATAACTTGTGTGGTAATTAATTTTTTGTTTAAATTGATTATGAAAAAATCTAATTTTTTTATGTGTTCCTTTCACTATTGTTGTGGAACAATAAATATAAAAAGTAAAGAACATAAATATGTTTACGTGAAAAACATTCCGCTTAAAAAGTAAAAAAATCACAACTTACTACTTAGTAGGATTTTCCCCAATACTTCACTAAATCACTGGGCTGTAACAACATTTACAAAACTCTTTGCAAACCTAAGGATTACCTCTAATCCAGTTATAGCAACCAACCTCTAACTGTTGCGACAACTTCAAGTTAACTCTAACTTAAATACTCAAAATACTTATTACAATTATTTCAAGATAAAGCTAAAAGGAACAATATGAAAACACCTATTATAATTGATCTAGAATTAAAGAAAGACTCATAAAACTCTTTATGGAGCTGGTTTTTCAATCTGGTTCATGTAGCTTTAGGTTTACACACTTGAATCACACACGAATTGCTTGCAAAAATCCTTGTTATTTTACTCTAAATTCACGTTAAACTTCTGCGTTTTTGTGCACCCTATAAAGTGAGAACATCTTGCAATTTGTAGAGTTAGTAGATGAAGAAATTACTAGAGTTCCGATGCAGCTCTTCTTTGATAGAAGAGTTCTAGTTGATTTCAATTTCTAAATAATTCCTTATCTTGGATAATATTCTCTTTTGAGTAAGAAGTCATTTTCTTAATCCATTATACAACATTTTCAATCAGAAAATATTAAAAATACCAAGTTGAACTTATCTTCTTCACGTGAATCTGACGTATTCAAATCTATCTATTTTTATGCACACAAGAATAAGACCTGAAAGAATAAATCCAATTTAGTCCTGAGTTTCTTTATCAGTCTTCGAAAGTAACTTTTACCTGGGCTAACAATTTTGACGGACCAGCCAATAAAGAAAGACGAAGTACCAGGTCTGGAGTTGGTGTCTTTCAAAGAGTTAAATAATAGAAAGTGACAAAAGTCACCATGTTTTAGATGTGAAGCAAAGTTGTTACAACCATGTTTTAGATGTGAAGCAAAGTTGTTACAAGGAAGGATCCAAAAGATGGTATAGTTCATGGTTATTACTTATCACAAACTAAATCTTTTATTTGTTTTCCTTAAAATGGTTTAATGTTTATTAATCTTTATTAAATGAAAATTTGAATAAAACAAGCACAAGAATCCATATAAGTAGCCAAAGGCACAAAACTAACTTAGCCGTTTGAGAACAATATTGTTGCATCTGAAGGTTCATGTAGAATAAAAGGTACTTAATTGATTGATCAATATAAAAGGATGACTGATGAGTCATGACATACCTATCTACTTCAGGGTAATATTTGTTTAATCTTCTTCTTGTTTTCACTTTTTGTAGCGATCGATCCATAAATTTTTTTGGATTCACTTTCTGTGGCGACCGTTCCATAAATAGCGAGAGAGAAAAAGATTAAGAAAAAGAAGGTAAAGGAAGATAAAAGAAAAGTGGAATCTCAACACGATTACCCAACACCTACTCGTGCTCACTATGAATAATCGAAACTTCAATAGAGCTTTTCAGCGTTGGCATAAACTTTAAGTGTATGCTAGAATTTTAAACATGAGAATTTTATATATAATCGTCGAAGAAAATATAATTGAAGTGGAATTAATTCTCATGAAGCAGATGCGTTAATCGATAAATTGGTTTTTCATCCTTTACCTTAACTTTCATTATCGTTATCTTTAGTGATGAAGAGAGAATGAAATATGGTAACCTCAATGGGTAGGGAGAGAACCAATTTGTAGAGTTTTTCACTTAATCCGGTACGTCCATCAAGTAACCGATCGGACGGATAAAATTTATCCATTAATTATATATTAATTATGGGCCTTAATCTTATTGGGCCACCAATAAATTAAGGGATTTTTACATATACATCCCATATAACAAACCTTATAACCACTCATGTTTAAGGTTAGTATTTATTACATTTAAGTATACCATGTTTCAATTTATGTACCAAAATTTACTTTTAATATTTAATTATCAATGATTTATTAGGGACTTGATTTGTGGAACAAAATATTTCCATATCTTCTTTCCCCACTTTTTTCTCTTTCTTCCAACAAGTAAATGCACATAAAATGCGGTGGACTCTTCTCTAAATACAGCTGTATTGTATGGTTGTTGCTCCCCATTTATTTGCTTTCCTTTTTCATATACTCATTAATTACTTGCATACCATTTACTCCATTACCCATTAATATTAATCACCACCAGTTCTTTTTTTTTTTACTTTCCAAAATTTTGTGCTTGTGGTTTTCCTCCTTAATATCCTAATGACAACTACGTTTCTATAGAAAATAATTCACAATATAGGTGCATACAAGATTGTTTTAATCTCTCTCCTGTCCTAAGAAAATCATTTTTGTATGTCTCACAAGGATGGAAATTTTTCCTGCAGCTTTTTAAATTGCAGTTCATCAAGAGAAATTTCACGCAGATCTTCACTCTATAATGTTTTTTGTTGCATTTCTTCTCTACATTATCCTCCTCCTGCCAGTGCTGATGTTCCAGCGTTTAATTACAAAAAAAGTAGTAGCTGTTGAACTTGTTTCCAGTGAGTTTTTAAAATGTAGTCAATCGTAGTTAAATGTAGTTAAGGTTATATGAAGTGTTTCCAGTGAATTTTTAAAATATAGTCAAATGTAGGTAAATGTAATTAAGGTTATATGCAGTCTTTCCAGTGAGTTTTTATAATGTAGTAAAATGTAGTCAAATGTAGTTAAATGTAATTAAGGTTATATGAAGTGTTTCCAGTGAATTTTTAAAATGTAGTCAAATGTAGGTAAATGTAGTTAAGGTTATATGCAATGTTTCCAGAAAACAAGCGTTACGGCCTATAGCAAGAGTTCAAATACATTCTCCAATGCAAGAATTACATAAAGATTCCCTCAACATCTACATTCTCCATTAATTTTCATTGTGTTTTCCACCTTTTCACTAACCCTTGAGATGGGACCAAGGACAAAGTGAATCACGATACTTTATTATCAACCTAATATGCATTTAAGGACAAGAAGAATGTTCATATACATAATCTGCACCAAGCAACCATTATTCCATTACAAGTAGCAATAAAACTATGAATAAGGTATGAATTATTTGTTGTGGTATCCCGAGTTTGCGTCCAGGTGATTGCTATGTCTCCAGCAAGTTGTTCACCAACAAGAACATCTTATCAGTTTCCAAGCCTAGAAACATTAATACATTATTGAATTCTATATAGTAGAGATATTCTCCACGTTTGGTTTACCATTTGTTGTGCTGGTGCTGGAGCATCCGTCCAACAATTGCAATGGCAGCACATATGTGCAAAATAAATATTAAGAGCATTTAAGATTTTACCTTAACTGATTTAGCATTTATTTGGTACAAAATCAAAGATTAATTAGGAGCCATAAATACAGGAGTTATTTTAGGATACAATTCATTTAACATAGATTTGAGCCTTAATAAAAGGCGTTATTTTAGGAGGCAACATCTGGAAAGATTCCGTTTGGTACATATTGTGTAACAAAAATATAGTATATGAGGGTAATAAACAAACAATGCACATTAATGGTAGTAAGGTTTGTTATATGGGATGTATAATGTAAGAAAATCTTATATTATCTCACTTGGCCCAATAATCACATAGTATTGATATTTAACATAGGAACATTAGTTACGCATAAATAAATCTCTTCTATAATGTCCATCATGAATATCACAATACGATAAACTACTACATATGAGTTATGACGGTTATATATAACTTCTCTACATACTATCTTCCATATACTACAATATTAGCAACTCATCGTACCAGGTCCATAAGCTGTAAAATATTATGGTCCACAATAATGTCTCATAGAGACTATCATGTAATATCTCAAAACAATAATGTGTACACCACTATGTGAAACAAGAAATCACTAATGTATATCAGAAACACATAAATGAGCTCAGAGTGTCAAAACATCATAAATACATCAATCATAAATGTAGCCAAGATCGAGAATGGAAGAATTGTAATGGCACTACGAATGTGGTGCAAGTACTTGTTCTTGCGGGGTTATTTGGGCTTTTACTCTATTTTTGTGGAGGATATTATATTATTTCGGCTTAGTAGTGGTACTTTTGAGAGTTCTGAGGTTAGGCACAAGTCGCCATGATGCTTATGAACTATTATTCCGCAGTATTGATATGATGGTAGGATATTTGCCTATGTGTCGGGACTGTGAATGACTTGCTAGAAAGTTTACTCAGTGCATAATTTAAAGATTTGGTATTTTATTCTCAGCAATGAAACAACAATCCGGCTGAGAGTGTTCAGGTTTGGGTTAATAGGGTAACGGGACTTGGTATTTGTGAGCGTCGTGGAGTTTTTTCATCTATGATGAGGTATCATTGCCCTTATTGAATGTAATCAGCTCGCCGGTGTTATGACCTTCTACAATTTGCCTTCGGAGCAAGCTATTGTTAAATAGTATTGAAAATACAACTGTTAGATATCACAGGGTGCGGTAGTTAAGGATTGAATCGGTGTTTCTAATGTCGACGCACGAGAAAGATGATCTTCAAAAAGGATTAAAATTAGTAGCGATGGTGGATACAAGTGCTATGAAGATAGATTCTTTTAAGGCAACAACTGAGAAGAAAAAGATGAGAAAGACATGTGGGAAGTGATAGGCGGTGACTAAAATTTCTAGAAGGCCGAGTATAAGAGGCCAAGGTCGAGTAGTCGACTAAAGGGGTGAGTTTCGCCGAAGTGGGAGAGTTTAGAGTGATTTGGAAATTTTAGTGGTTGGTGTTTTGGGCCTAAGGATTAATTTGAAGTATGGGCTATTATATGGTAGTAGATTTGATATAACGGGAAAGAGCTGCTTAAATAAAGAAGGATACAACATAGCTTTGAATTGGAAGAATGTTGCCGCAAATTTAATTGATGTCTACCGGGGGGTGAATGGACTCGTGCAGATAGAGAGAGAACTCAGACTCAGGATGGGTTATTGATGTCGTAGTGATTATACCCCGTGCAGCAACATTGGAAGATGTCAGAGACTGATTTCTATGGGTGGTTTATTCATGTGAGCAAGTTAGTGGTCGCGTGATTGGCGAGGCTTCTGCGAAGAATTCTATTGGTTATACAAGAAAGGGATTGGTCGTGCGAATGTTGTTGATGATTCAGAGTATAGAAAGGGGGTTTCTATAGTAAGATATCGAGAATGTTGGCAGTTGATTATGCAAGTTATGTCAATAAGAGATTAAGAATCCTGGTGAGCTCCAGAGTTGTGTAATAGTTAGTAGCTTCGAGCTAAGTGGGAGAGTCCCACCGTCTATGATTGGGTTGCATGGTTAACTATTTGAGGGGTTTTTTGTTATTAGCATATTGATGGGCTATTTCAGCTACGGGAAAAGACCATAAGTGGTAAATTGAGCCAAGGAATTGTTAAAGGTGTGTTATGGTTGGCCTTATTAGCTCATGTCCAAATTTTGAAAAAAGTCAGGATTCGTGCTTTGTATAGATGTGGGTTCCAAGCGAAGTGATTCCGCCAGGTGCTTTACCAAGAGGGTATTCATGTGTTGGAAGACTCATGGAGTTGATTATATTCGGGGCCAAGTCAGAGCAGGTGGCTCTCAACAATAGTCCTAGTGAATTCAAAAGATAAAGTGTGATGCCTAATGATTTCGAGCCTATGGGTACGGTTAAGAATTCAAGCTTGATAGCATCCTATGAAAGAGGCACAGAATATTCTATGATGTTTTGGCTTGAAATGTATTAATTGGGAGGTACGAAATAGTTCATGGGATTTGATACAACATGGTCTCGTGATTCAGGGTCTCTCGGGATGAGTGCAGATGGAGAGTGTTAAGTGTTGAATGGGTTTATCATTATTTCTATGGCAATCAAGGACAAATTGGAAGAAAAGGGATTAGTTATCCATAGTAGAACTGGCATGTTATGGGTAATAATCAGTTCTTTCAGCGTGAACAAGTTATGCAAGTGAATTATGACGTGCGAGGCTTGTTGGTTGCCGTAGTTAGTGTTATTTAGGAAGTATTCTACTGTTGTGGCCTGTTATGTGGAGGCGGATCCAGGAAGGGCTATGGTGGGGTAGACCACTACTTAGAGATTTACATATTTCCACGGCCGTGAGAATTCACATGTGTGCTGCTATGGTTCTCCTGAAGCGAGTTAAGTGAAAAGCTTTTATATGATGAAGTGTTAGCCTAATGGTGGTTCCGAAGCTATAGTGAAAAGTGTGTTCTATCGTATGTTGGCGTGTTAGGTGCAGTGAGTGGTACGGAATTTGAATGTGAGAATCAAGATTGCGGTTCAGTGTTGACAAGGATGTCACGAGCTCGGATGAGCAGAAAGGAGTTTGGATGTTTAAAGTAATTTGGTATGGTCTTAAGTATCACCTGAGATCAGTGCCTTGGGTGCAAGAGGCTTCATGTATTGATTTGTGGATTCTTAATTTGCTTTATAGCATTGTATGGTCGGTAGGGAGATTGTGCAGACTTTTGCAGAAGGTTGTGGGAGCGTGCCCACGGGAAGGTTGTATAAGTGTGGCATGGAGCCACTTGATTGGTTGAAGAAATTAAACCAAGTGTGAAGATTGTGATAATATGGTTGATTTGAGAACATATGCATGGAGAACTGTGGAGGATTTCTCCGGTTATGATGGTTGTCCTTATGTGTTATGATAGAAAGGAGAGTTACTGTGGACCTTGGAAAGGTTATTAGCCTAGTCAATGTGACCTATATCGGCTTGAGGTTGGTGGATGAAATCACAGGTGAATATGGGCTCTATATCAGACCAGACTTGTTCATTTCAGTAATCTGCTCCTTATAGGAGTAATCACGGTGTTATTTCGTTGTCATATATTTCATGTAGTGATACATTGCACCGTGTGAGTTGCAAGACGCTTGAGAAATTGCTTATGTGCAGAGGATCTGCGTAGAAATGATGTTCTATAAGCAAAAAGGCTCTTGAGATTCAGATTCTGTATCGCACCTTAGTTGTGCTTGAGTTTCGTAGCTTATAATGCTATATGTCCCCTCAAGGATGGTACTATGCACTTAGCGTGCTTGTGACCGAAATTCGGTATTTTATTATGATGACCAATTTAGCTCGATGTGTATCTCCTTAGGTGAGTGTTATGTGTGGATCGGGTGGCACGCCGCCATGGGTATGTTATTTAGATGGGGTTGCGCGCCACAGCAGTGTGATGTTGAGTATAGTCTTCTATATACTATTTTGTATGCCTTGTTTTCTATTTTCTATGGAAAGTACGTATTGGTGCGCGAGTTAGGTAGTTCCTTCCAGAGTTCGTTTTCCTTTTGTATCGCGTTTGAATTGGTAGCCTATTGGCACATTGTGGCATCATATGATACTTCTGATTATATTGGGGGTGGCTTATTGCCTGAGCAGTTTGTACTGGGTGAGACGAGATCATTGGATTTGGGATCAGTTCAATCTGACTATATAAAATATATTATAGAGCTAAGACCAATATTTGGTTCATAATGAGGTGATGGTTCTTGTCAAGAGTATAGACCTAATGATTTGTTGATTCGACAGCCGATTATGAAGTTCTACACATATCTTCCGTCATGGCAGTATTATAAGAATTAGAGCAAGACCTATATAAGTCAGGAGGTGCAATGAGGGCATTGGATTCGTGGAATTTCGATTAATTTGATCAGAGGATGTTATTGTGGTTCTGTGAGTAAAGTAGTGCAAGTTGTAAATTTAGCTAAGGTATGCAGTCATGTTTTGGTGCCCGATG
Source organism: Nicotiana benthamiana (assembly GCA_034376525.1). NCBI lineage: Eukaryota > Viridiplantae > Streptophyta > Magnoliopsida > Solanales > Solanaceae > Nicotiana > Nicotiana benthamiana. Next base: position 177,706,363 of record CM067339.1, read on the forward strand.
TAGTTATTGATACGATGTTCATATATTATAAGTAGGCCTGGCAGAGAATTCTGGATATTGGAATTGGTCTCTACGCTTATTTTCTTAATAAAAAGGGAATATCTTCATAATTGATCGAGCCAATGTGCTCAAGTGAGTTGTGGTAGCACGGTAAGGTGCATGAGGTGTTAAATAGTGATTTTAGACTACTTCAGTGTAGTTCTCAGCACGTTTGGGACGAACATATGTTTAAGTGGGAGAGAATGTAATGATTCGACAGGTCGTTTTGAGCCCTAGCATGCCGTTCAGTAGTCTGAGGCCATGAGCAGCTTCATTTCAAATGTTATGACTCGTACGCGTGGTCAGAATTGAATTTCAGACAGTTTAGAGTTTATATAGAAAGTGAATTCTTATTTTAGAAGCTTTAAGTTGGAAGAATTAACTAAGATTGAATTTTAGAGTAAACAACCTCAGAATCAGAATCTGAAGGTTCTAGTAGGTTCATATGATGATTTTGGACTTGGGCGTAAGCCCGAACAAGGTTTTGGATAACCTGGGAGCGTTTTGGAGCCTATTGTGAAAGTTAACATTTTGGAAGGATTTTAGTAAGTTTGGCTTGAAGTGTATTTCAGTGTTATCGATGCCCGTTTGGGATTCCAAGTTTGTGAATAGCTCTGTATGGTGATTTTGGAGTTAGGAGCGCGATCTGAAGTGAATTCGGAGGTCCGTAGGTGATTTTGGAGCCATTAGGCTAAAGATAAAAAATTGAAAATGTTTGGAGAAGTTTGACTGGAAGTAGACTTTATGATATCAGAGTCGAATTCCAATTCCGGAAGTTGGAGTAGGTCCATAATGTCAAATATGACTTGTGTGCAAATTGAAGTCAATCGGACGTGATTTGATAGGTTTTAACAGCGAAAATAGAAGTTTGAAATTTTAAAGTTCATTAAGCTTGAATCGGAGTGTGATTCATTGTTTTAGCATTATTTGACGTGATTTGAGGGTTCAAGCAGGTCTGTATTATGTTATGGGACTAAGGTGTGTGATTGGACGGGGTCCCGGGTGTGTTTCGGGTTGTATTGCGCTCTTATTTGATGTTTAACATCATTTTCTTTAGAAGTAAAGGGTATCAGATTAAGCAAATGAGATCCAACTTCAGTATGGATTGAACCATTATATCCGTATCGTAATTACGGAGCCATAGCAAAAAGAATCATCGAATTTGGACATCATATGAGGAAGTTATGCTCATTTTTGTATCAGAAAAGATTGTTGCTTCTGGTATGGTCGCAATTGCGAACATATCCATCGCAATTGCGATGCCCAGTTCGCAATTGCGAAGGCTTTCTTCGGTAATTGCAATCCCTGGATCGCAAATGCGATATCTGCAGCTTGATTTTAGGTGTATAACTTGAGTTTTTGCTTCATTTTATCATATTTTGAACCCTAGGTCCGAGAATGGGCAATTTTGAGAATGGATTTTCGTATCAAATCATTAGGTAAGTTCCTCTTACTAATTTTCAATTATATTTTGTGATTATACCTTAGATTTAACATCAAAATTCATGAGAATCTAAAAGGAAATTTGGGTTTTAAAGAAAAACCTAGATATTGAAAAATTTGTATTTTGACCACGATTTTGGGCATGAAATTGAGAATAAATTATATATTTGAGTTCGTAAGGTCATGGGTAAACTTTATCTTCGAAAAATTAGGAATTCGGGCACTTGGGCCCGAGCGTAATTTTGTTAACTTTTTGTTCGGGGTTAAGAATTATTATAAATTGGACTATAATTAGTAATTAAACATATATTAATGGGTTTATATTATTATTTGCTAGTTTGGAGCATTTTGCATAGATTTGAGTCTTCAAAAGAGCGTGGAATGCCGGTTATGGAACTTCAAAACAAGGTGAGTCTCCTTTCTAACCTTGTATGAGGGAATTGTCCCCGTATGTGAGTTAATTGATTATGTGCTCCTATTTGTGGAGACTACGTACGCACGAGGTGACGAGAGTCCTTGCGTAGATACTATTATGCTATTGTCTGGGTAGTCTAGGACCCAAAAACATGCTATACTTGGAATATTTATAATCTTATGGATAGTTGAATTGCTTAAATCACATAGAGTTAGTAAATGAATTACTATAAAGATCTAAACCTCATTTTCTTAAATTATTAAAAGAGAATTGGCTTTCTTTGAATAATTGTTCCATGTTGACTTCTTGATTGGCTGTCTGTATGTGTTTATTTTTGGAGCGGGCCGAACACCTCGGCAGATTAAATAGATGCATCTATGGTTCGAACCATTTGACCTTCAGCAATGCACGGTTTACATTTATTTTAGAGCGGGCCATCGATCTCAGCATGATTTGCATATGCTTGTATTGCAACCTTGAACTTATTAAGTTGTTATTGCCTATTCATGGCTTGAAGATATTTGGATGAGTAATGAAACGAACATTTAAAAATTTCCTATAAAATAAATAATGTACTTGTTTCCTTCTATTGGATTAACAATCATGTTAATAGAAATTCACGATATAATATATTATTGTCCGCTCATTTCTGGACCCTTAGTAAGTGTCGAAGTTAGGGGTGTTCAAAACCGATCCGAAACCGAAAACCGATCCGAAACCGAAGCTTAATGGCTTAGTGGTAACAGCTTAACGGCTTAACGGACGAGGAACGGATTAAAATTTTTTTATTAACGGCTTATCGGATTGGGGGCGGATTATTCAATTTTCTTAACGGGTAATCCGTTAACCCGTTAAGAATATGAATATATATATATATATATATATATATATATATATATATATATATATATATATATATATATATATATATATATATATATATATATATATATATATATATATATATATATATATATATATGTATATATATAGTTTATTTTTATTTATATAATTATATATATTAAATATACAGTAGGTTCTCTAAAGTTAGAGGTTCTTTCAGTCACTTTGTTATCCCTACCTGACCTGATGCAAGTGTAACACCAGCACCCCGTCTTACTTGCGACCAGTTCGTATTGCCTCTATTAATCTTTTGCTTTGACTAGGTTCTGTTATTAGCAAGGTTGTAGTTCTCAGACTAATATATTATGAGACTTTATCATCTTCATTTTATTATGAGAGAGTTAACTTTGTGTCAACTTTGGTTTTCGTTGCAGGAGAAGTGGGGAAAGAACCTCTTATCTTTCTTGCCTATGCTATGGGCGCACTGTATCTTGAAAAAATTTTGACCAATTGTTGTAAACCTGACAATGTATCTTATCTTCTCTTTTTCTTTGTTTCATTGTCAATTGTAAAATCCATGGCAAGGTCAGATGCCTTTGAATGTCATGCACAGGAAATTTTAGTTATGTCCTAGTGTGCGGACAGAATACATTTGAGCCCTTAGATATTAAACCGATAAACCGCCCAGTAACCGCCCGATAAGAGCTAACCCGATACCAATCCGCCCGATATCTTATCGGGTGGCTAACGGATGAATACATTTAAAAGCCGATAACCGCTAAGCCAAACCGTTAGAGTAAAAAGCCGCCCAATCCGGCCAATGAACACCCCTAGTCGAAGTCGACCTCTCGTTTATACTTGTTCGAGATTAGACGGGATACTTATTGAGTACATGTTATTTTTTTGTGCTCATACTACACTTCTTTGCATTTTTATTGCATAGACTAATGTGTTATTAACGGCCTACTGGGCGTATCAGCACGAATGATACAGGGACTAGGTGAGTTGCATTATTCAAAAGCGGTCCGCAGCTACAGTCCTTTCCAGTGTATTGTATTTGCTTTCTGTCCACTGTATCCCGGACGAATATTTTATTTTATTTTCTTCTTAGTAAATGCTCATGTACTTGTGACACCGGGTTCTGGGATGATTTTATGTATTTCGTATTAGTTGCTTCTTATTTAATTTGAATCGTAGCGATTATCCTTTTTATTTATTTATCAAAATGGAGGAAAATCATAGATTTTAAGAGTATTAAAACGAGAATTTAATTAAGTAATTTGGTTGGTTTGCCTGACGATGGTGCCCGGCGCCACCACGACCCTTAGTAGATTTTGGATCGTGACAAGAACAGTGGTGAACACATGAATATAATGTCCCAAACTAAATTATGGAAATTTTGTGAAAGGTTATGTGGTTCGTCTATTTGATGATGTGGTCTCCCGTTAAAACCTTTGGTTTATTCTTGTGATTTCTTTTTTGTTGCTTGATAATTCTTTCTAGTACTATAGTGTTTAGTTATACATACTAGTACTATTCCATGGTACTAATATCCTTTTTGTCGGGGCGCTATATATTTAAATGAATGTTGGTGGCTCCATAGCGGATAGTGCCGATCGTGCGTTGCGGATTCCCCTTATTCTCAAGATCTTGGTGAGCCCCTTTCTCCTTCAAGGGACTATATTGCACATCTTTTATTGTGGACTCTCACTTTTGAGGTATAGCCGGGGCCTTATTGACAGCATTGTTATACTTATCTTTTGTATCTCTAGAGGCTTCGTAGACTGATATATGGGTTATGTGCGGGTGTTGAATGGGTCCGCAAACTATGTTGTAAAACTAAACTTATGTGGTCTATGAATTGTAACCCTATGAGAACCTTGGAAACTAACTCATCTATGGTTTAATATTGTAATATAAAATAAACTAAAAAATTTTAACACGCTGTCTTTTCTTGTCTAAATAATGAACAGGATGATTTTTCTTACTCGTACTGAGTTGGGTAGGATGTGTTTGATAAGGCTTGCTCAGTTGGGTTCACTCGATTGAGCATCAGTCGCACTTCCCGAGGTTGGGCGAGATATAGGACGGGCCGACCCTTCAATTTTTTTAAGAAAAAAGAATTTCCTTAAATTCTTAAATATTTTCCATGACGTAGTCGATTAATCATGTAAATAACTTCTGTTTGCCTAGAGCATGCTAGATATTTGACGAGAAATCTTGTAATTACAAAATTCTCTATATCTCTAACTCTTCTAAGTCACATGCGTATATTCTTAATGCTTTTCTTGCTTTTTTCTCAAATTCGGGGATTGCTTCAATAAGTTTAAATGCTGAGGTTTTTAAATTTAGGAATGATATCTTTGCTGATTTTATCAATATATACAATAAATTTTTTAAAATTCCTAAAATTTGCTAATAATTAATTGTTTTTTATTATATTTAAAATTGATCTTTTTCTATACTAAAGAATAATTCAATATGAATAGTATATGAAATATACCAAACTGGTCATTGGCCACTTAAAATAATATTTTCTTTTGAAAAATGATTATCATTGGCCAACTAAAACTTTTCGAGTTCGTTATTAATTAGGCAAAATAAAAACTAATTTTGTCATGTTAAATGCATATCAAAAATCTAAATTCTAGTTAATATAAAAGCGTAAATGAGCAATCTAGGATTGGGGAATATGGATTACAGTTAATAGTTTTTTAAATCTTTGCTTTTTTTAATATTAAATATATATGTAATAATTAATTAATTTATTAATTTTTAGCCCATGAACCGATGCAGGCTCAACCTTAATCAAGCTTCAAGAGCCAACGTGCTGACTTGGGTCGAGCTCATTGACCTCAGTTTTAATTGGGCTCAAAAAATCTTAACTTAATCATACTCAAGTAGTGGTCTAGATTGGACTGACCTCACTAGCTAAACACATTTTGACAACTCTAGCCAAACCCCTTAAAATTTCAAAAAAATAAATAATTTTAGATTTAAAAGAAAAAAGACTTTCACCAAAACAACACTTGGCCAAACAAACTAAATGCAATATATAATTTTAAAATGCTGGATAAATTAGACTTATGTAAATACGAAAGGATATATAATCTTCGTGTTTTTAACCATACGAGGAGAGGAGTTTCGCTTCTTCTTTTTTCCTTACTCATTTGTTAAGGACCCTATACCCTTGAAAAGAAAGTTTATCTAACTCCGAACTTCTCAAAAATAATGAGAAATTATATCCGTTATAAATTTGTGTGACTAAGTAGTAGAGCTAGGAGTGTTTATAAAAATTCAAAATTCCCTACTAAATTGAAAATCAAATTAAATCGATAAAAAAAATTGATACTTTTTGGTTTGATTTAATTTTGGTTTTAAAATTAAAAAATCGATCAAATTTAGTTTGGTTTTGGTTTTAATTAAAAAGAAATCGAATATAGAAGTAGTTATTTTAAATTTATTATTACACCTATATATATGTATACTTTTATACAAAGTATAAACAATTTATAGTAAATATTAATCGCTTGCACTTTAATACAGTTCTTTACCTTTACATTCTAGTTTAATTGGTAATATTATTTTATTAAGTGTAAGAATCTATTTTATGTTAAAAATAATATATTTTTAATTAAGTCCTTAAATTATTTATTACTATTCGATTCAATTATCATCAATTATCTGGGTAAATAATAGATTTTTCAAAGTATAATTTATTTGATAGTGTTACGTTAAAAATTTGATCTCCAAAATATGTATTTGATAGTATGTCTTATATTTAAAAAATAAACTGACAAATAATAATAATAAACCAAAAAACCCAACATAAGCCGAATTGAAAAAAACGAATTTAATTAATTTAATTAAATTCTAATATTTAAAAAATTAACATATTTAATTTAATCTTTTTTTTAAAAAACGATCTAAATTAAATTATGAACCCCTAAGTAAGCTTAGAGAACCCCTAAGCATGCAATTGAAGCTCTCCCTCCGTTGATGAAGGAGGGTGTCAAAATTGCTAAGCTGAACCCTAAGGAGATAGAGAGACAGAATCAGAAATGGAGGTATGCCCTAATTGGTTATGTCTTGGGAGGTAACCCTTCTTTCAAGGAAATGTTGAAGTATGTTTATGGCGTTTGGAACGAGGTTACAACGCCTACTCTGTTGCTACACGATGATGGATATTTCATCTTCAAATTTGAGTCTATGGAGGAGAAGAACTTCATCATGCAACAAGGACCATACACCTTCAATGGCAGGCCTATGATTCTGAAGGAATGAGACCCTAACCTTCAGATTAAACATGAGTCGATGAGAATTGTCCCAATTTGGGTCAATTTCCCGGGACTACCGATACAATGTTGGGCTGAGGAGAACCTAGGCAGAATAGCAAGCTTATTGGGTAAGCCCCTATGCATTGACAGACTAACTGCTGAGTGTGAGAGAATATCCTATGCGAGAGTTCTTGTAGAAGTTGATATCACTCAACCTCTGCCTGAGGATATCCACATAGAGATTCCAGATGGGAAAGCATGGATACAAAGTGTAGAGTATGAATTCTAACCAACATTCTGCCTTGAATGCAACTCATTTGGACACAAAAATGGTGACTGTCAATAGGAGAAACAACAGAATGTCGAGATCCAGAGACTGAGAAAGAGGAAAAAGAAGGTAACCCGAGTATAGTGGCAACCAAAAGCTGCTCCTGAGGAGATAGTTGAAGAGCAACAGAATGACAAACAAGCTGAGAAACCTGCTGTACAAAGGAACAACAAAGGCAAACAGGTTGCAGCCGTTCAAGGCACTAAGGACAAAAATCAAACCAAAATGACCAACTATGCTGAGGTAGCCAGGAGAAATTCATTTGCAGTACTCACCATAGTAGAACCCCCTGATGAAAACCAACAGCAGGGAGAATGCAGCCTAGAGCCAGTTGATCCAGGAGGTACTATATCCACTGTATCTCTATGATAATCGTAACCTGGAACACTAGAGGACTAAACAAGTCCTACAAGCAAAGAAAGTTAGTCAAATTCCTGAAGACTAATAGAGTTGATATGATAGCCTGCCTAGAGACTAGGGTGAAGCAGCAAAATTCAATGGCAATATACAAGAAGTTGGGAGATGACTGGACTGTAGGGAATAACTATGGGCATGCTCCTAATGGCATATATGGATAATGTGGAAAGAGGTAAATGTTCAAGTGGAAATACTGGAGACCACTGATCAAACAATTCATTGTCAAGTGAAAGACAGACACTCAACCTTCACTAGCTATATCACCTTTGTCTATGGTCTACACACTAACCAACAAAGAGCACCACTACGGAGAAGCTTGAGAGTTATCCAGCAAAATGGGCCCTGGCTTATAGTAGGGGATTTCAACAGTCCTCTGGGGGCTGAGGACAGGATAAATGGTCAGCCAGTCCATCCTTCTGAGATTGCTGATTTCCAGGGGTGTATTGATGACATAGGAGTAGGGCAGCTTACCAAAATGGGTAGTTCATTCTCATTGAGTAATAAAAGGGATACTGATGACAGAATATATAGCCATATTGACTGGGCTTTTGGTATTGCTCAGTGGTTCAACTTGTACACAGGAGTGGAAGCAGTATACATGATGCTTGGGGTTTCAGATCATACTCATATATTGATAGATACTGACATTGTCAAAATTAGAGTTAAAAGACCATATAGGCTGCTACTAACAGTTATGAAACAAAATGAATACAAGGCAACAGTTCAAAGAGTATGGGGTCAACAAATTCAAGGACACACTATGTATTCTATTTGGAGCAAACTGAGGAAAATTGAACAAGAGACCAGAACTATTCATCATGAGCATTCATCTGTGGATACAAAGCTGCAACAACTGAGAGAAGATCTGAGGGTAACCCAAAGCAAACTGAATGAAGACTGTTTCAATGAAGCAGTGATTGCAGAAGAGAAGAACCTATTACAGAACATTGAAAAATGGGAAGGTATTCAAGAACAAATACTGAGGCAGAAGTCAAGAGCAAACTGGATTCAGTTGGGTGACAGCAATACAAAATACTTCCATGCGTATATGAAGTCCAGACAAGCCAGGAACAGGGTGAGTAGCATACTCAATGACAACCAGATGAGGATCACAGACCCACATCCGATCCAACAGGAGTTCATTCAATTTTTCCAACAGCTTTTGGGCACAGCAGCAGACCAGCTCCCTGGAATAGATATTAATGTGGCTAGGGATGGGCCATGTCTATCATTGAACCAACAGCAGCAACTATTAACTCCAGTAACAAAGGAAGAAATCAGTCAGATAGTTCACAATCTCCCTAATGACAAGGCTCCTGGGATAGATGGATAGCCTGCAGAGTTCTTCAAACAGTTTTTGCCTATTGTAGGTGAAGAGGTTATAGATGCAGTGCAGCAGTTTTTTCAAAATGGGAAGCTGCTGAAAGAAATTTACTGTACCACTATTACATTGATCCCAAAAGTGAAGAACCCCAACTATGTCAAAGAATACAGGCCAATTGCCTGCTGCTCAACACTGTACAAAGTCATTGCAAAAATTCTTACAAACAGGTTGAAAATAGTGGTGGACTTCCTGGTTGGGCAGGCACAATCAGCCTTCATTGAGGGGAAGAACATTTTGGACAATGTCATTATGGCCCATGAATTGATTAGAGCTTATTCCCAGAAAGTAGTATCTCCCAGATGCATAATCAAAGTGGATATCAGAAAAGCCTATGATTCTGTCGAATGGGAATTTCTGAGAGCAAAACTGCTGGAGTTTGGTGTACCATACAGAATGGTCAACTTAATCATGGAGTGTATTTCTACAGCAAGTTTCTCCCTGCTAGTTAATGGAGGCCTTACCAGCAAGGAAGGGGCTAAGACAGGGAGACCCAATGTCTCCCTATCTATTTGTCTTAGTCATGGAGTACCTCAACAGAACACTAAAGCAGCTGAACAAGAATCCAGACTTCAATTTCCATCCCAAGTGTTCCAAATTGCAACTTACTCATATCTGTTTTGCAGATGACCTCCTGATGTGTTGTAGAGGAGATGAAACTTCCCTGAGGCTCTTACTAAAAGAGTTTGACAATTTCTCCCAGATGTCTGGGCTGCAAGCCAATCTGGAGAAAAGCTCCCTGTACATAGCTGGGGTATCACAGGAAACCAAAGATAGACTACTGGCAGAATTTCAGCTAACAGAAAGACAGCTCCCATTCAAATACCTGGGATTTCACTTGTCAATAAGGAAGATCACAATTGCACAATGCTTACCATTGGTGGACAAAATAGTGTACAAGATCAGATGCTGGTCCTCCAAGACATTGTCCTATGCTGGAAGACTCCAATTGATCAAGAGTGTCCTATTTGAGATGCAAACATATTGAGCACAGGTATTCCTAATTCCAAAGAAAATCAGCAAGCTGGTGGAAGGTATCTGCAGGAATTACTTATGGACAGGGAAGCTTGAAGCAAGTCACAGGGCACCCATAGCTTGGGACACAGTTTGTAAGCCACAGGCAGCTGGTGGCCTAAATGTTATTTGCTTTGAACGTGGAACAAAGCAGCACTGTCAAAGCTGTTATGGGCACTAATGCAAAAAAAGGATAAGCTATGGATCAAATGGATCCATTGCCATTATATAAAAAGGAAGGAGGTGACTAGAATGGAAGTACCAAAGCAGGCAAGCTGGTTGGTAAGGAAAATATTTGGAGCTAGGGACTGGTGGGCACATGACTGGGCAGCAATGCAATCTTGCTGCCAGAAGGGAAGCTACAGCATCAAAAGTGCATACAGGTATTCCATTCCACAGTTCACCAAAGTACCCTGGAAAAAGCTGGTGATGGTGCATGGTATTCTGCCGAAACAGAAATTCATTCTATGGATGACATTGCATCGACGCTTGGCAACAGTAGACAAGCTAGAAAAATGGGGTATACACAGGGACCAGGCCTGTTCTTTATGTGACAGTGGCAACACAGAGACACATGACCACCTTTTCTTTGAATGTCCTTACTCACAATCACTGTGGCAAGGTTTACTAAGGTGGATGAACTTCAATAGAATGACACACAGTTGGGAGCATGAAGTCCAATGGCTATATGACATAGTAAATTGTAGGAATCCAAGGAAAACCATCCTAGGAGTGGTATTCGCAGCAGTTGTATATAATATCTGGATGGAAAGGAATGAAAGACGATTCAGACAGTTGAGCATGGATGCTAAGGATTAGAGCAAGACTGATTGCACAACAAGTGCACATCACTGGAAGGAAGATGAACAAATGGCAGCCTACTCTACAATACCTAAACTGTTACCCGCTTTGTAATCCTTGAACATAGTCACAGTTTTGCAGATTAGAAGTTAGTTAAACAGCCTTCGAATTGTATAGTGGATAGTTAATCAATTTTGAGAAGTGTTTTATAGTCCCAAAGAACACGCGATGTATAGTTACATTTGTTGAAATACAAATTTTTTATTTTGACAAAAAAAAAAAAGAATCAAAGAAAATGGTCAAAGGAAAAAGCTTTCCTAGTGCTAGGAGATAAATGGGCGTGGCGTTGTGGCAGCACTTTTGTAGCCCCGAATTCTCCCAATAGGAGACAAATTGAATCTCACAAGTATTCTATCAATTTTGTAAGCATCAAAATCAACGTCGATAAACTGCACGAGTTACGATATTGACATGAATAGACAATACACAAACTTCACTTACCTATCAATGGGTTATAAACTTATAATCCTGCGCTTGTTAAGAAAGAAGAACGGCCCACCTGTCTTTTCTTCTATTTTAGATTGAATATTAAAAGAGAACCCCTAAAAGTGGAAAAAACAAAAAGCATGATGAAAAGAATAGAAAGGAAAATTTTTCTAGGACATCTTTGCCTCCACTTTCCCTGTTTGTTGACCGCTAAAGAGACTTTATAAAGGCCAAAAGCTACTACTCTATTCCAAATTATTGCCCAACTCCCTACATTTTTTGTGACTTTCTAAGCTAGGGAAAGATTTACCCAACTAGAGGCAAAGTGCTTATATGAGTTTGAAATTTTACACCTTTAAATATTTGAGCATGACATTTTATGCGAATTTATGGAAGAAATGGTGAGTATATAAGTAAATAATTATTAAATTTTATTGACGCATTTTAAAATCGTACGAGTTTAAGCGTCACTAATAAATTGGACTGTTACATATGATATCAAAAATATTGTATATATAACTTTGAATGGTGGTTGGAAAAAGACCTCAATGAAGATGTCGAGTCCTTACATATTGATGTGTGACACCCTAAATAAATCTCACGTGTACTTGAAACAGTAGAAGCTATGGTTTTAAAATACTTTTAATTATAGAAGCTATGGTTTATAGTAATAAATTACGTAGTTTCTTGAAAATGGAAAAGAGAATCTTAGATTGGAAAAGATAATTGTTATCCTCCGAAGGTCGACTAAGGCTTCTTAAACATGTTCTAGTTTTCCTATGCACATGTGAAAGTTTTTTCCTGAATTAGCCAGCCTACACTTCCGCTATTAATAATGGGATAAGACCTTACTACTATATAGAATATGTTACCCTCTCTTCAGTGAGCACAGTGAAGGACTTTCGCCTCACCTTCCCGTTTGACTTATGGCATCATCGACTTGAAAACTTTTCAATCAAAGCGATTTCACTTTGAAATCATTTTTGTAGGATACAGAAACATAAACTAGAAATGCATGAAAAGCAAACATAGTAGTAACATTTTACGAGATTCCGGCAGATTACAATTTACAAGCTACTCCTATTAACTAAAATGAGCAGTAGTATAATTATAATATTAAAGTGGTAATTAATTATTTACAAAGAGCAAAGCACGAGTAAAAACTGATAATTGACCAATCATTTCTCTCATTGTTTTACCATGAACGTTGAAATCTCAGTAATCGAGGAAAAACCCCTAAGAAAAAGCCATAACCTACCTAAACTAAACTAAGTACCATAATAATTAATGATTTTAAGCATAATATCTTCATTTTAATGATTGTAATTTGGCATTAGCGAATTCCTAATTATTTCTCACCGCTTTGGCCTCCTCTAATGTAGATAAATCTGTAGTCGAGCTCGTTGATCTTTCGTGTGATGCATCACTTGCTGAACGTGATAAAATGGATGATTCTGAATCTAAAACAAATTTAAAGAAAAACAAAATATATGAACGTGTTAGAAAATAATACTACTCCATTATAGAGTAAATTTTATTTTTATAAGTTAAATTTCTGAAATGTTAGTTAAATTTACCTCTAGATGAATTGAAAGACCTCTTGCAATGTAAAATGGCGCCTTGAATAGCATCTTGTTGCTGCAATAGTGAGTCGTCTCGCCGGTTTGATGCTACCGGAGCCGCCGCAACAACCGCCGAAGACGCCGATCTGCTTTTCCCTAAATGTTTCCGGACTATTCGCAGCCCTGACGGAATATTCCCGTGCTTCTGGTTCTTCTCCGCCGCCAGTGCCGCGTCCGTCACCGCGTCCGCCTTCACCTCCGCTGAAGGAGGCGGCGAACGACCGGCCTTATTTGTTGAAGCATTTCCCGGTAAACTTAACTGTCCTGAGAGCTTAAGCTTCTCGCCGTAACGTTTTGAGACGCGAATGTATAGAGGCTTCACTTTTTTAAAATACTTTTGCATTACATCTTTAGTAAATTTCTTCTCATCTGAAGCTGAATTTGCTGTATTATTTGTTGAACAAGCTTCTTCTGGATTTCGCTTCTCTATTTTGCCGCTGTTAATTTTGTCTTTAGAGCTGTTATCTCTAGTAAACGACTTAATAGGAACTTCTTCAACCTTAAACTTTACAGTGAAAAACTTATTCTGTGTTAGATTTGGAGGCTCCTCTTTTTCACTCTCTGATACTCTCTTCCTCCGTAGCTTTGGAGTAGTAGCTGAGATAAATCCGTCACCATCACCTTCAGATTTTTCAATTTTACTTGGCGCTGTAAATTTTGGCTTCTTCAGTTTCAGCATTAACACTCTGAATTTAGTTGCGGACTTTAACAGTGAGGAAGTAAATTTCGAATTTGCTTCGGAGGCGGTTAGCAACAGCGACGACGGCTCAATTGGTACCAAACTACCTTTGAAGAAAAGATCATCAGACGGTGAGAGTGATACGTTCGGATCCGTACCGTCGTCAATACTCGAACCGGACGACGTGGAAAGCGTGAATTTCAGTTCTCCTTCATTAATCTCATTTTCCGACGACTCATCAACCTCTGAACTAATTTTACACCTTTCATTTTCAACTTTCACTTCTTCTTCGGCTTCATCTTCAGGAACCGAAGTGAACTCAAGGTCAAAAAACGGTCCGTCGTCTCCTTCGTCGTCGGAATCAAAGTCTGACGAGTGAGGACTGACGGCGGTGATGACAGTAGTAGAATGGGCGGTGCGAGGATTAGCACCGGCGGAATCGGTGGAGAAAACACCGGTGGCGCCACCACCACGCCAGTACTTGAGTAAACTGAAAGCTTCCATAGTTGGTAAAGCCAGTATAGTGTAGAAGAGGCTAAATTATATTATTATACTATGAATAAAAGGTAATAAAGTGATGGAGAAAAAGTGAGTGTTTATGAGGGGGGAAGAGGAGGATAGTATGGTGTGTATAATGGAGAAGCTTAGCTAATACTGTAGCAGTACTGAAAGGTGGCAGTGGAAGAACAGTACCAGAACTTGGATAGGTATAAGCTTTTCTGTTTTTTTTTACCTCTTTATTATGTTATTCCTAGTATTTATTTTCACCCTTTCCTTTGTTTTTACTTTTTAAATTTCACCGTTTTCTTACCTTTTTGACTCTTTTTCTAACACACTTTGACTAAACCTTACCCCATTAACATTTAATTTACCTGTTTTACTTATAAAATATTTTTCCATATGATTTAGTAATTACTTCTTCTTTCTTGTTTAATGTATGGAATTGCCTTTAATAGGGGTATTTCACCCAAATATGTGGTTTCACGATATAAATTTATATAATTACTCATAAAATATATATCAACATCAAATGAAAAACAGAAAAACAACACTAATATCTTTCTTACCTCATTTAATTGCGCTTTTCTCTAAGTGCACTGAACCAAAATTTAAACTCTAACGTATTAAAAGGTCAGATGTGTTCTTAGATAAAAATGGGGCCAAAACTACATTTTTGACAAAATGAGAATGGGTCACAAGTCCGCGTTCGTCGGTCGTCCAGTATTTAGGTACTTTGATTCGTTAATTTTGATATTTGGTTTTTCAAAATGCTTTATCAATATCGTATTTACTTAAATTTGATATGTTTTGATTTTTCTTTTTTCAGTTTCGATTTATTCAATTCGATAACTTTGATTTATTCGGTTTGAATACTAATAAGTGCATAAAGTCATAGACTATAATATTCTTAATTAAAATGTTCAAAAATACAAAACAGAAAATATTTGTTTGATAAAAAATTTGTCCAAAACTAGCAAATATAAACCTAAAGAGAGAAAACTGCACATAAAAGAATAAATTCGATCATTAAAAATATCTTCTTACTTGCTTAAGAGTTAATTGATGAACTTAGACAATAAAAAAAAGGTAAATTTTTAATTTTTTATATTTATGTTATAATTAATAATATGTGTTTTGTGTAATATAATATATATTTCGGTACGATATCGATATTTCGGTATTTTATTAAAAAATATCAAATACTATACCTAATACAATTTTTTTTAAACTTAAACCAATACCATACCAAATACCAAATATCGAATACCAAATACCAAAATTTTTAATTTCGATACGATAGTTAAGTATCTACCAAACTATACACAGTCCTAATCACAAGAGTTAATAGTGGTAGGAGATTAAGGATAGAAAATGGGTCCAATGACCCTCAGTTGTAGTTGTAGAGGAAACTTATTCCTCCCCTAAGGTTTTAAAATTTGAATCTTCTACCTTTAAAGTTTTAAATCTCAAAATATTAAGTAGGGGTTTAGCCCTAAGTTTATTTTTGAAGAAAAGAAAAGAAAATTCAAATAAGTGTTTCTTTATAGAAATAATCTAATTATGGAGAGATTTTGAAAACCAAAACATCTGTTAAATGATATAAGGGCAGAATAGTCACTATTCAATTATTAACGACTTAATGACAGTGAGAGTGATTAGTTAATTAGTTACAAATACACACTCATGTATATAATATAAATACATATATACACCTCATTAATCAATACAGAAATTCTTTCTTTCTATGCTAAGTCTGTGTTCTACTCTTGTTTCTGAATATGAAGTATCTTCCTCATTTCATCTTCTTCATATGCTCTTCATCTATACACAAATTACTTCATGGTATCAGAGCATAGAAGCTCAAATACTTAGCTTCAATTCGATCCTAATTTCAATCTCTACTCTACTTCTGTTTGTTCCTATTTTCCTTTGTGAAGAATTGCAAGTAGCAAGTTCTTGAGCAATTGAATCTACAAGAAAAATGATGATTCCAAATGGGCAATTGGTTCAGACACCAGGAGTACAAATTAGTGGTGAACAATTGAATCACAATGCTAGAAATCAAGCAAACCAAACAACTAGGATTGACTATAATCATCTACTTTTTATATCCCCTGCTGATATAAGTGGTATTCAAATAAATTTATTTCAGTTGACTGGAACCTTCCATCTGGTTTAGATCCATGTGAGTAGACCTGCTAGGAAGAAACAAGTTGGGTATGGTTGATGGTACATGTAAGAAAGAGAACTTCCCATAATCGATGTGGAATCATTGGGAAAGAGTCAATGTGATTGTGTTGTCTTGGATTATGAATTCAGTGGCAAAAGGATTGCTTGGAGGAATTATGTATACATCAAGTACCCAACTAGTTTGGGAGGATCTTTCGGAAATATACAACAAAGTTGATGGGTCAAGAACCTACAATCTACACAAGGAAATTGCAACATTTTTACAAGGTACAACTTCTGTATCAGTCTATTTCTCAAGGTTGAAGGATTTGCGGGAAGAATTTGAGGCTTTGGTGCTAGCACCTAGCTGTGACTACCCAAAGTCAAGAGAATTTGTGGTGGATTTGCAGAACTTGAAACTCTATCAATTCTTAATGGGCTTAAACGATTCGTATTCTCAAGCAAGAAGTCAAATCTTGATGAGAAGTCATATTCCCACAGTCAATCAAGCTTATGCATTAATTGTAAGTGTTGAAGGACAAAAGTCTGTTGCTGCAACCCAGGAATTTTGGGGTCTAATCCTGCAAGTCAAGTAGGAAACTATGAGATTGCTATGTATTCAAAAGCTGGAGGAAATCAGAATCAAAATCAAAGATTTAGAAGAAATTATAATGTGTATCGTGATTTTTGTAAAAATAAAGGACATAATAAAGAAAATTATTACAAGATTGTGGGATATCCTGCCGATTTTATAAATAAAAAAAGGAACTAGTGCAGGTAATACAACATACAATGTGAACTTAATGACATGGATTGATCATTCTAATGATCATCAACCACCTGTATTCAATTATGGGAAGGATACAAATATGCGGGATCAGGTGAAAAATGTGACTACTACTCAGAATCAAGGATCTAGTTTGAATATGGAAAATACAGGTCTTGAGAACTATGTCCTCAAAGTCACAGTATGAACCGATTCTGCAAATGTTGAACAACACCAATGTATCAAGTTCTACTTCAGCGGCTAATATGATAGGTATGGATATAACTCTATTAGTTTCTAATTGCCTCATATAGGTACATAAGCTACAAACCATATGGTGTCTGACAAGACCTTACTAAATGAGAAAACAGTAATTGAAACAAACAATCCAAGGAGAGTATTGTTACCAAATAAGTATATTACAACTGTTACACATACATGAACAAGCTCTATATTAGAAAACAGCACGATAACAAATGTGTTTTATGTTCCTCAAGTCAAGTACAATCTATTATCAGTGTCTAAGCTAACCAAAGAATTGCAATGCTCAGCAGTATATTTTTTTGATTTTTGTGTATTTCAGGAACTCTTCACTGAGAAGGTGAAGGGGATTGGTAAAGAGAATAGTAGCTTATATCTTCTTTACACTAATACAGCTTAAAGGAACATGATGATTGCTCTAACTACAAAAGGAAATGATGCAACTGAGATTAAACAATCAGATGCAATACTCTGGCCCAGAAGATGTGGTCATATGTCTACGCAAATTCTTAGAAAAACACTACCTATAGATAGTGATACTATCAAAAATAGAATAACTAAATGTGCAGTATACCGTTGTGCCAAACATGCTAGATTACCATGTCCTACAAGTGGTATTCAAAGTAGTAGATGTTTTGATCTAATACATGTAGACTTGTGGGGACCTTATAGAGTTGCTACATTGGATGAAAACAAGTTCTTTTTGACTATTGTAGATGATTTTTCAAGAATGACATGGGTATTTTTCCTAAAGCAAAAGTCTAATGTATATGTCTCGATTCAATATTTCTTCAAATATATTAGAATTCAATTTGGTGTAACAGTAAAGACAATAAGAACTGATAATGGTTCAGAATTTGTGAATTTTGTATGTGAATAACTATTCAAAGAGTGGGGAATCATACATCAAAGATTATGTATATATACCCCTCAACAGAATGGGGTAGCTAAGAGGAAACATAGATATATATTAGAAGTCACTAGAGCTATCAGATTTCAAGCTCAAACACCAATCAAATTCTAGGTTCATTGTATATTAGCTGTTGTTTATCTAATAAACAGAATGCCCAATACTGTCATTGAGAAAATATCTCCTTTTGAAAGGTTATATAAAAGGAAGCCTTCTCTATTGCATCTTAGAGTATTAGGATGTCTGTGTTTTGTCAAAATTATACAAGAGCATGATAAGCTAATGCCTAGAGCTAAAGTATCTATACATATGGGATACTCAGAAGTTCAAAAAGGATACATTCTATATGATCCTACTACCAAGACATTCTTCACAAGCAGAGATGTCACATTTAGAGAAGATGTATTTCTTTTCACAAAGAAAGATAACAAGTGCCAACAAATATTTATTGATACAACACAAAGCCTGGGAATACAACTACATGATTCTACAATACTATATCAGAATAGAACAACAACTACAAATAATAATAAAGATGGCAACACAGTACATAGTGAAATAATTATGCAACGCAACTCAGAAGAAAATCACACAGATGCAGCTATATAAAATGCAGACATAGACTTCTACTCAGAACCTACTCATTATTATACCAGTACATCACAAATGCCAGTTGAAACTACTGAGATTCAAAATCAGTCCTTGCCTGAAGTTAGGAAATCCAACAGAGACAAACATCCTCCAGTCTGGATGAAGGATTTTGTTTTCCTTATAAAATCCATCAAAATGTACCATATGCTCTCAATAAGTACATCAACTATGACCATCTCTCCTCTAAATATCAATCCTATTTAGCTACAACTTCATCAGCTACTGAATCAGCTAACTATTCTTAAGCTATTTTGGATGCTAGATGGATACAAGCAATGAATGAAGAGATAAAAGCTCTTGAAAATAATCATACTTGGGATATTGTAACTCTACCAGAAGGAAAAAAAGCCTATGAGATGCAAGTGGATTTACAAAATCAAATACAAAGCTTCAGGGAAAATTGAAAGATTCAAAGCTAGATTAGTAGCCAAATGCTATAGTCAACAAGAAGGTATTGATTATCAAGAGACTTTTTCACCAGTAGTGAAAATGGTCATAGTAAGAACTATTCTTGCCTTATCAACTTCAAGGAAATGGCATATACATCAGATGGATGGATAATGCTTTCCTACAGGGGGATTTATTTGATGAAATTTATATGGATCTACCACAAGGATTTAAAAGTTAGGGGGAGAACAATATGTGTAGACTTGTTTAATCCCTATATGAGATCAAACAAGCATCTAGACAATAGAATAAAAAATTGCGTGAAGCATTGTTGGGTTTCAAATTCAAACAAAGCCATCATGATCACTCTTTATTCATAATGATAAATAACTAAAGGTATTAATGTATTCAAAATAAAAGATCAGGAGAGCTAAAATACTTCTTGGAAATTGAATTTGCTAGATCAAATCATTGAATCAAGGAATAACTATGCTTCAGAAAAAAAATGCTTTGGAGTTAATTTCAGAAGATGGATTAGCTGCAGCCAAACCAGCAATAACTCCAATTGATGTTAACATCAAACTAACATGTAAACAATATGATGATCACATTGCTAAGGTAGAAGCTCAGGGAAAGAAGATATGTTAATTGATCAAACTTCCTACCGGAGACTGATTGGAAAACTACTATACTTGACTGTAACAAGACCAGACATAGCATTTGGAGTTCAGACACTTAATTAATTTCTCCAACAACCTAAAAGATCACACATGGAAGCTGCTTTAAGAATAGTAAGATATGTGAAAAATCATCCATGTCAAGGGATTTTATTGTCAAACTCTCATAACAACACGATCACAACCTTTTGTAATGCAGATAGGCTGCATGTCCTCTAACACTAAATAAGTTACAGGTTTCTTAATCAAAGTTGGTGATTCATTGGTGTCATAGAAGTCTAAAAAATAAATTACTGTATCTTGAAGCTCTGCAGAAGCAGAATACAGAAGTTTAGCCACAATAGTAGCTGAACTTTCCTGGCTATATGGCCTAATAACAGAAGTTGATACAAAGCCATAGTTACCTATCAATATCTACAGTGACAGTAAGACAACCATACAAATAGCTACAAATCTAGTCTACCATGAAAGAACCAAACATATTGAAATCGATTGTCACTTCATAAAAGAAAGAATTCAACAAGGACTGGTCATCACAAAGTATATTGCAACTACAGATCAACCTGTTGATATCCTTACAAAGGAGTTAACCAAAGTACAACATGAATATTTTAAATCATTGTGATCAATATCTTTTCACCACCTAGTTTTAGGGCGAGTGTTAAATGATATAAGGGCAAAATAGTCTTTTTATACTATTCAGGTATTAACGACTTAATGACAGTGGGAGTGATTAGTTAATTAGTTACAAATACACACTCATGTATATAGTATAAATACATGTATACACCTCATTAATCAATACAAAAATTCTTCTTTCTACGCTAAAGTCTGTGTTCTACTCTTGCTTCTGAATATGAACTATCTTCCTCATTTCATCTTCTTCGTCTGCTCTTCATCTATACACAAATTACTTAAATGTCACGTCCTAAATACTTCATAGCTTAAGACATCTTTTTGGCGAAATCATGACCATTTGAAACTTTTTAGCTCGAAAAAAATATTTTAACATATGAAAACTTATCCCAAAATATTATGTCCAAGCACGTATCCAATTTGGCATCAAACTTCTTGTAATTCAGCTTTTCCAAATAATATTTGGGAATCTATCCCAACGGGTCCTAACTTGAAACTCACTCTTGTCTTTAGTCTTTCTAAAACTATTTTTATTGACTGATTTGTTTAGCCCTTTTTTCACAAATCAGCTCCTAAAACTGTTTAAAAGTTATTGCAGGCTGTTTATGGCAATTGAAATAACTCCTTCATATGTTTTTTTAATATTAAAAAACGACGTGAAATAAGAGAAAGTGCTCAAGCATTTGGAAGGAGAAGTTATAATGTGAGAGTTTTCACACAATTTATAAAATTTAACTTGTTGTAATACATTGTAATAATTATCTGCTGTTATTTTATAAATAACTTGACATTATAAATATTCTTTGTAATACGTAAAATATTAAACAAGGGTGTGTTTGCTATAGTGGAAAATATTTTTTTAGAAAAAAATAATAATTTTATTTATTTTTTGGTGTTTGATATGCAAATTAAGGAAAATAACTTTTTAAAAGTATTCATAAATAATTTCGACCCAACAACCTTTCGAACCCACAAATTTCATGAACTTCCGGAACCACTAAATTTTCAAATCCGCGAACTTTCAAACCAGTAAACTTTATAATTCTAAACCCTTAAACTTTCAAACACATGAATTTATTGATTTTATGGGTTCAAAATCTATGACTTACTCCCTACGGTCCACAGTAAATACTAATTTATTTTTTTTATTTTGGTCCAAAATAAATAAGTGTCCATTTATATAATCAAGAAAAAATTCAAGTTGTTTTTTAAAATCTGTTACTTACTCCATATGGTCCACTATAAGTGGCCCAATTTGCTTTTTTATTTTATTTTATTTTTTATTTTGGTTCAAATAAATGTCCATTTATATACTGAAGAAAAAAAAATTTACTTTTTTCAAAATTACCATTTTGTATATATCCCTAAAAAGTTATTTACTCCTCACATTAGAGAAGAGAAGTGCTATTATAACTATGGTGCAACATTTAACTAAGGATAATTTAATTACACTAACTATTTTTATTTAAATTTTAGTATTTTTTTAATAGATATGTCCAAAACAAATTGATCACTTAACCGAAGAGAATATATTTTTTGGTGTGTCGTTCAACATATAATTTTGTTATGAAATAATATAAGAACAAGAACAATATAGAGAAAAGTAGAGAGAGGAGTATTCTTATTGATACTTTGGGATGATTTACAATAGGGTAAGACCCCTCTATTTATAGGAAGAGAAAAGACTTAGCCTCAAAGTAAAACTCTTCTATAAGATAGACATTCACTCTAATTAGAGTTCTATTTATAACACTCCCCCTTGAATGTCTATTCAATAATGTGCCTCGTTAAAACCTTATCTAAAACAAAACCCAATGGGAAAAACTAAAGAAAAGGAAAAAGAGTACACATGTTTGAATATGCGCCTATTGGTTGCCTCGTTAAAAACCTTGCAAGGAAAACCCAGTGGGACAAAACCTTGTAAGGGAAAAAGAGTGCAACGCGCATTAACTCCCCCTGAAAGAGCATCAATTCATATCCTTGAGCATTTGTATTCCAATCTTGTGCATCATCTTCAAAACAATCTTTTGTAGAGATTTGATAAATAAATCAGCCATATTGATTTGAATAAATATTCCGCACCTTGAAATTATCATTCTTGATAGATATGAACATTTTCATATAATGTCGTGGAATGACTCTTCAATATCTCCATAGAGGCATTCTCGATGCCATCATGCTTATAGTTATAGCAAGATACATATGTACACAAGTTGCACTTAGGATGTGGTACTTCAGGACCAAGAATTGTATATGCTTCAAGCAACTTCAATTATTGACTTTATACTTTCAAGTATTTGAACTACATGTCCAAAACTACATGTCTTTCATATGGAATCAATTCTGCTTGAACTGTATCTCTTCCATTTAGCCAATATTTTTGTTTGTATTCGACAAACATAAGATCCTCATCGATATTTAGCGCTATCATAGATGTCGTCGACGAACATTTTATATCGGTTCCAGTAAATTTTCATAAAGACATAACATGGAGATCTCTTTATTCATATATTCAGGTACCTGAATCTCTCATGAGATTTTATGAAGTGTTTTGTCATGTGATCTTCTAGATCACTTGCCTCCCCATTATGATCACTTTGATCATTTGCTCATCTTCTTTATTAAGAAGTTATTTTGAAACCGATTTGTCAATACGCTTTAAGCGTATCAAAGGCTTTGTCCTTTTGGGACTTAATATGAGCATTTGCAGTGAGAATATAGTTACTTTCTTTGGGTCAGCAAATGCGTATAGCATGCTTTGCAATATGTTGCAATTGAATTATCCTTTTATGAACTTCAGGTTCATATTATGATATTCGGGGATCTATATATACAAATGATAATTCATCCCATGTAACCTTTTCTCAAGTGTTTATCATGTCCCCCCCTCATGTTAGAAAAGCTAACTTGTTTCCTCAACTTTGAGAATCCATCTTTGTGCATTACGGTGTTAATGAAAATATACACCGCACATCAATAATAATAAGATGAAATTATCTGGTTCCTGACCCTGAACCACTTGTGAGGGGAGAATATAATATACTCTCGTATACAACGTATATCAAATTTATATATATAACTTTGTTCTCATAAGAAACAATTTAGCTATTAAGTGGAGGCACTCAATAATTATCTTGCTAAACCAACTATGATATAAACCAACTTATCAAGATGAACTATCTTGAATAGAAAATCTGGAAATTATGCTCGAAGTTATATTACTGAGCAATTTACCTCGCAAGCACCGGCCAGGCTGCGGGTTAATAACAATCGCACATGTAACCATATCATAGATGCATCATATGTGGTATACATGGCAGGTGAATGGGCCCATAACTGAATAAATTATCAATATTGATAAGCTTCAAATTTACACCATGACATGTGCAATTATCAATAAACTTCAAGTTTATTATGATATGGGTTTTTATATCAATAAACGTCCACTTTATTGTGGTATTCTTGTGTAGTACAAACTGGAGAACAAAGCGGGTAGTTTTTCACATACAGATTATCCCGCTACAAGTTGTAGTAATAGAAGATATCAAATCTTTCCTTTATTTATAGTCTCAATATAATCAATTGCTTTCGCATATACTTTGGAAACTAAATAAGTTTCTTTGAGACTTACTACAACACAATACCTTATTGGTAATGATTGTGTTTCTCCAACATAGTAATAATTGGCTCTTCTAGAGCTCTCAATTAATTTTGTACTTCCACAAATTCATCAACATCCATGTGGTGAATATCTCTTTAAAGAGAAAGTTATACCATTATGGTCATGTCAAAATTATATGCAAGATATGTTTCTTGCATTATTATTGTCCTTTAATCACATTGACAAATTATTTTGGCGTACAATAGGTACGTGACCAATGACTATTCATGCCATAACAATGACATTATTTTCATATATCATCTCAAACCTCCTTCTAGGGGTGAGTGTGGTATATTCAATACCAATTTCATGTTCATATTCTTCCAATAATGAATATGTATTCGTGAATAAGATGTTGTCACATTCACTGCGGGGATATGTGATTTTGTTATCCTTTTCAAATCTGTAAATGCGTCTGACATTCGATTTGCTATTCTTTGCAAATGGATAATATTTTGCACCTCTTTTTCACAAATAGAGGTATGTGGATCAAGATGAGATAATGATGCATTTTTCCACAAAATTTTCCGTTTGGTTTCACCAACTTCTCCCCCTAATTTTGGGAAAAGTGTCTCATCGAATTGACAGTCTGCAAATCGTGCAGTGAACAAATCCCTGTCAATGTTTCGAGGTACCGAATAATGGAGGGCGATTCAAACTCAACATATATTCCTAACCTTCTTTGCAGACCCATTTTGGTGCAATATGGCGGTGCTACAGGCACATATACTGCACATCCAAAAATTCTTAAGTGGGATATATTAGGTTCATGACCCAAAACTCATTGCAACGGGGAATATTTGTGATAATTCGTCGTGCTGAGACGAACTAGCATTGCTGCATGCAATATGGCGTGACCCCAAACCGAAGTGAGCAACCTCGTTTTCTTGAGTAAATGAGGAATTCAAGATTATTCTCGTCTATGTCTCAATATGATATCCATTTTGAATGATATCTTTAAAACTCAACAAGTTCCTTTTAGACTTGGAGGAGAACATTGCATTCTCTAAAATATTGTTCCTTTAGGCAGAGTTATAGTTGCTCTTCCGGAGCCTTTAGTCAATTTACTACTACCAGAAATTGTAGTAACATCTGCCTTACACATACTTAAATGAGAGTAATATTTCTTCTCTTTGAATATCGTATGTGTGGTACATGAATCAATTAATCAAAAGAGATATACGAACATGAGAATAAACAAATTTAATCCGTTGCTTGATAATTAAACAATATTTTCAAAATCTGCTGAGGTTATTCGACTAACTTAGTTGATAGTCGACTATCTTGGGAAGCAGTCATTAGATTAGTCGACTAACTAAATCAGATAGTCGACTATCTTGCGTTGCGGAAAAGTCCAGTTTTAATGTGAAATATTAGTTAGTCGACTAACTAAGTTGATAGTCGACTAACTTAGTAAACAGTCATCAGGTTAGTCGACTATCTAACTCAGATAGTCGACTAACTTAGCTTGCGGAAAAATCCAGTTTTAATGCAAAATATTAGATAATTGACTAACTGTTAGGTTAGTCGATTAACTCTACTGGAAAATAAAAATATCTTTGAAATTTAAGCATATTGAAACATTCTAAAGAACTAATACTAACATTATATCATAAGCTAACTAATACGAGCTGATACTAATGACTATTAGTTTATTCACTAACTAATACAAATAAGTAAAATAAAATCAAACAATTCCATCTTCCTTCATCACAGATCCATCACCAATTAAGTGGTCTATTTTTCCCTCAGGGTGCTCAAAGAAGTCTGCCACATCCAAGTGGGTGATGTCAAAATTGTCGTCAGAGACAGAATTGGTTTCAGGGCATTTACCTTTTAGAGATGCTTGATAAAGCTCAACCAAATGTCTTGGTACACGGTAAATTTTCGCCCAGTGCCCTTTTCCATCGCAACGATAATATATAGTTTATGAACTATTTGCTTTTGGATTCTCATCGCATCATGCTTGTGGCAGAGTGACCAACTTCAGGTTGTCATATCTCTCCTTTAAGCCATTCCACAAGATAGGTGGATCTTTGACTGTGATATATTCAATTTTCAAACCTTCATCAAGGTGATGGCGCAAGAAAATCAAGGCCTTAGCATAGTCTTGGGTGGATGCATTATTTCTGTCTTTAATGGCGTCTCCAAGACCCATTGCATCCAAATGGATTTCAGCATCCAACACCCATGTCATATAGTTCTTGCCCGAAATTTCAAGGGCAACGAACTTTCTTTTCATAATGTCAGACATAAAACAAAATTACATCAAGAGCGTGTCCATACTTACGGGCTTTATTACAATTATCACATTCACTTCAGGGAATGGATCATAATCATCTGTATGTGCTATATACAATCTCATGTCAAATATTACTTTCATAAAGTGAAAGATTATTTTGAGAATCTTTATTATTCTCATTATCACAATGATGACGATTATAATTCCGTCTATTACCACGTCCACATCCATTGATACCTTCACGGTAATAATTTTGTCTTCTTTCAGACTTATCACATACTGCTATCACATTCTCTAAAGGGAATGAGAATGAAGCAAATTCAATGGAACGGATTTTCAATTCTTTGCCCACAATCATACATGAATTTAATCATGGCAAGACATAGAACTTTTACCACTTCACGTGGTTATAATTCCTTACAAACTCCATTAGAGTTATAATCAAACTTTGTTGTCTATGTTTGTATATGAAATCAAATCGTAGAATTTCAAGAATTTGAAATGGAAAAGTAAATTACTTACGTTTAAGGTATACCAATAAATGTTGTGATATCAAATATACCTCTTGAGTTTCCATCCCGTTGCATTACTTTATGATGATACCATTTCTTCTATTTCTCCGTATAGAAATTCTGGAAGAAGGAAGAAATCAAATTCAATTGGTTAGAGACTCGTGCTGATAACGTGTTATGAAATAATATAAGAACAAGAACAATATAGAGAAAAGTAGAGAGAGGAGTATTCTTATTGATATTTTAGGATGATTTACAATATGGTAAGACCCCTCTATTTATAGGAAGAGAAAAGACTTAACCTCAAAATAAAACTCTTCTATAAGATAGACATTCACTCTAATTAGAGTTCTATTTATAACAAATTTGCTAAATTGATTGAATTCTTATGAAAACATTATTTCTACGCTACATCATATCCGCTTTTTAATCAGAGGATTCAGTTCAACTTGAAATTTGAATAAACACCCATAGAAAATATTTTCATTTCTAACAAAATTTATGTAACACGAATCTGAATTAATCGTACATAATACATGATAAAAAAAGTTCCGTGAAATTTCAAATTTATTGCCTAAGAACTTCTAATTCACCTATGCTAGTGTAGGAAACTAGGAATGCAAAAGGAATAGGGGTAAAACGAGAGTGAACGGCAGAAGGGGAACACATTACTTCTGTCACAATCGATAAGTTTTATTTTGTGTCTCGTATAACTAATATTAATTGTATGAGGTATTTTTTTATCTTACAAATTTATAAATTTTAATTTTATATTTTTAAATTTATAAAAATTTAAACTTACAAAATTATAAAATAAAAAATCTAATACAATTAATATGAATTATATGAGATACAAAATAAATTTTTTTGGCACAATGATGATAGTGGTGGAGGGTAAGATGGAGTTGCTGCAACATCCATAGACTGTTATTTTTTAACATAATTTTGGGTGAGAAAAGTCACGTGGCAGACATGCACGGAAGTACAAGATAGGGGACCTTTTACTATAGTAGTTACTAACTCATTCATTTCGTTTCGTTTTCTTTTTACTGTTTTTACCCACTTGCATTCCCAACAAAAGTCACTTGAAGATTAAAAAAGTTTTTGACGTCAGTTACAAATGCAAAATATTTAGCTCTGTTCCAATTCTCAACTGTGTAACGTTCAATCCGTGGAGTTGAACTGACGAACTTTTCTCTCATTACTGCGGAGAAAATGTGGGGTCTTTTGTTTGGATTTCCTATCCGGTACTTGATATTTACATTAAATTCGATTAAATTTAAATTTATATTGGGAAATTTTATATATGAGGAGTATAGTATTCCCTAATAAAAGTGAATTCATATCCAGAGGCTCGAATGCAAGAGTTCTGTTAAGGATAAAGAAATATTTACCACTCCAGTTGTGATAACCTAAAAGACCATCACTTGTTTTTACATTGAATTTTGTGTTCCGAAGCCTTAAAAACCTCTTTTAGCATCGCGTAGATTTGCGTGCGCAGTTCGGACACGTAACCGAAAAGCTTAAATGAGAAAATTTATGAAAAATGATAAAGTTTGACTATAAAATAAATTAATTTAACTTCGGTCAACTTTTTGGATAAACAGACACAGACTCGTGATTTGACGGTCCCGGAGAGATCGTAGGATAATACGGGACTTGAGCGTATGTCCGGAATTGAATTTCGAGGTCCCAATAAGCCTGAGAAATCAGTTTTGAAGAAAATTATTTTCTGAATTTGTTTATAAGGTTTAGAAATAAATTTTGATTAGAACATATTGGTATTGGACCCGTAATTAGGTTCCGGTGTCCGGTACACGTCTTATATATGATTTAAGACAATTTTATAAATTTTGGTAAGAAACGGGATCCATTTGATGGGATTGATTTATTTAGCGTTTATTGATGTAAATAAGTAACGTGCCACTAGATACGTGCGAATTGACGGTGGAATTAAAGGGTAAAGCTATAATTGAAACTTGAGCT
Organism: Nicotiana benthamiana; assembly: GCA_034376525.1. Taxonomy (NCBI): domain Eukaryota; kingdom Viridiplantae; phylum Streptophyta; class Magnoliopsida; order Solanales; family Solanaceae; genus Nicotiana; species Nicotiana benthamiana. The sequence goes on from CM067339.1 coordinate 177,735,467, forward strand.
GTGTTTGTGGTATCGAAGTAAGTATTGGGTCTAACATTAGCTTGAGGGAATAGGAGTTATGTCCTATTTGCTATGTGATTCTTGTTGAGTACGACGTATAGACATGGTGACGAGTATCTATACATTAATGTCGAGCATAACCGTGAGTCTTGAATTTGTAATTTGTTATGTTCTTAAATGATATTGCAGATGCTTTAATTGATGATTCTCGATATTAAGCAAGAATTGAGTTTGTTTTCGTGGAAATTACGTATGATTGAGCATCGTTGTTAGCTGAGATGAGCAGAAGTTGAGTTAAGATTGTTTATAGCTGCTTTTCCCTTGTCGGGACGTATTTACTTTTACTGCTGAATCCCTTGCCCGGATAGTATAATTTATTGTTGATCCTTGCCAGGACCCTTGGTATGATTGTTGCTAAAAATATATAAAAATATGGATCGGGTTGCATGCCAAAAAAATACTATATATATGGATCGGGTTGCGTCGCAACAATATTAAATATGGGTCGGGTTGCACACCGCAATAATACTAAATATGGATCGGGTTGCACGCCGCAACAAATGTTATAATAGTTGGGGTTGTACGCCGTAACAATACTAAATATGAATCGGGTTGCACGCCGCAACAAATGTTATAATGGACTAGGTTGCACGCAACAATAAATGTTATAATGGATCGCATTGCACGCCGCAATAAATATTTTATTGGATCAGGTTGCACACCGCAACAAATGATATATTGAATCGGGTTGCGCTCCGCACCAGTATTATTATTGTTTTGTTGTATATTCTGAGTTGTTCTCTTATATTTCTCTTAAGTTCCTGCTGGATTTGATAATTTCCCCGTAGCATGTACCCCCCTCCCATTTAAATTATTTATTTATGTTATTTTCTGCTGTATATAATACGATTGCACAGGTTTATCTGGAGTCTGGTCCTAGTCTCGTTACTATCTCACCGTGGTTAGGTTGAGTACTTACCAGCACATGGGGTCGGTTATGCTGATACTACACTCTGCACTATGTGCAGATACTGGAGTAGCATTTGATCAGTAGCTCTTGAGAAGCCAGCTTTCAGTCCAGCCAGAGAGCTCGAGGTAGTCCTGCATGCGTCTACAGGCTTGACGTTCACTTCTATCTATTTATATGTTTTGTTTTCACTTGTTTCCGAGACAGACTGTATTTCCTTTTTCAGACAGCACTCATAGAAAGTACGTGGATATTATGACACTGGTTTCTAGGTAGAAGCATATATTAGCGTTCTTGTACTGCTTTTTGGTATTTAATTTGACTAAGTCTTCCGCTTGGTTTCATCTTCTACTATTATTTTAATGTTGATCACCTATTAATTTAAGTTGTTAAAAATAATTAAAATGAATGGGTTAGAATTTTCACACTTTTACAAATAGGCACCATCGTAACCCCGAAGATAAAAAATTTGGATCGTACCACTAGCACCATCCTTATTGGTGAAAATGTAGGGTATGTTCGTGAAAGAATCCCAGTCACTATTTAATAGATTACTATTCTTTGGGTACTTTTTTCATGAATTTATCTTTATCTACATTGTCATAGACGTAAAAGAAAAGGAGATAATTGTTCATTCTTTTTTTTTATTAGTTACCTTAATGATTGTACATCCTTGAATTGATTCTTTTCCCCTAGTATTTAATTCTTAAAAAAATTAGTTTAGGAGATTTATCAGCTCCCCCTTAGCGGAGGTGGACCAGCAATAACCATGACTTATATCACCGGCTGTCGGAAATTCTCGCGAAGTTGATGAATCCCCTTCCCTTAACCACAGCCTAACAATCTTATAGATGCAGCGAACTCACTCAAATCTTGGCTAGCATTTGGCCATAGATTTGCAATTTATTCTGAAATTTTTGATTTGAATATAGTTTTGTCTGAAAATAAAAATATGTTTGGACATAAGTTTTCAAAATATAAATTTAAAAAAAAAAAATTTGAAACATAATTTATATCCATAAATTTTAAAATCTATCACAAATAACCAATAGTACTTTCATTAATAACATTTATTATCATTATCACAAACCATAATTCTGTATATAAATAAATTTGGTACAAAATAATAATTTTATAATGAACTACATAATACACTATCATATGACTGAGAATACGACACAACATTTTTACAAAATAATAAATAGTGTGTTCTTTTGTAAAATACAAAAGTTTGGGACAATATTTAAAAAATTTTAAAAATATAATAGTAAAATTTTGGGCTAAAACCAGCTCAAGTTTAGATTTTGAGATTGGGGAATTTGCCAAAACATGTATAAATATGAATTTTACCTCCTATAGCAGGTTGATACCTTTATTTATTTTAAATAAAATATCATTTTAAAAATTATACTCCATAGCTATCTTTTGATTTTTATAGCAAAATATCTATTTATGTCCAACTCCTACCCTTAAGCCATAAAATACGCTGCTCTCTCTCACATAAAATATGTTGCCCTCTCTTTTCAACCCCCTCTCTCTCCCTTTCTCTCTCTCTTTTTCTCTCTTTCTCTCTCTCTCACAACGCAAGTTTTTTCCATGAATACAAACTCATGGATTCTCTCTCATCAGTTCCTTCTTCGATCGTTCTTCTGAGTAGTCAACAGAAATTTTTTTGCATCTACTTTCTTCAAAGATTTTGGAGAATCAATGATAAAGATAGGTAAAATTAGAGTCCTTACTGAAAAAGCAGGTGAAATCAGAAAATATTGTGCCCTCAGAAACTACGAGAGACAAAAGCTTTTTCACTTTTGTATTGTTATGTTCAATGATATCGCCGTCACTATCGCACAGAATTTCGACATCCTTGGTAACAGACCTTTCTTTGCCTCCCACGACCTTTCTTTGCCTCCCACCAATAACCCAATTTGTGCCTTCAAGGAACATACACGTGAGGTGTGACATTAGAGTTGTTCTTGAGCAAAATGACGAAGTTTGGGGTTGAGCAATTTGAAGATTCTGTTATCTTTTTGTAAATGTATTTCAATGTATCTCGCTGTATTTTCATGTATTTCATTGTATTCGTTGTCTTTTTTTCCTCATTGTATTTTAGTGTATCTCGCTATATTCCATGTATTTAATTGTATATACTGTCTCATTATATTCTATTAATGTATTCATATATTTTTTAATAAATATAATTTATGTATTCAGATGTGTGTGTGTGTGTATATATATTCAAATGTATCTGCAGTATGTATTCATATATTTTTACACTATAAATGGCACGCTATACTTCATGTATTCAATGTATTTTTATGTATTTAACTATATTCAGTGTAATTATATAATTTCTCTTAAGATTATGTTTTTGGGGTGTTTTTCGGTTGAGAATCTTTATTATAACTGAAAATACAAATTTTGTGAGATAAAATTGAGTTTGTGAGTTATATTAGGAGTCTAATATGTTAACTGATTCACTTTCTGTTTAAAAACAGCTGAATAGACCATGACTTGCGCTATTTACGTTATTGTATTCACAAATTCATATCATGAATACAATCGAATACAATAATCTGTCTAGCGGTAATCCCATATTTCACACCGTAAATACAGTCGAATACAATAATCTATTTAGCTATTGTATTCATGAATACAATAACTTAAATATATCAAAAAACTGAAAACATAGCTATACGAATTATATAGTAAATAGTAGCTACAACTAGCTAATAACCAATAAAAAAAATTGGTTTATGAAAGTTTCTCTAAAATTTATGAATAAATATGTATTTGTCAAAAAAAATTGAAAAAAATTTGACACAATCTATAACAAAACGAATCATTAGCTATTCCATTATTATGAAAAGTCACATCTTAAACTGTCATAGTGGTGTTAATTTAGACTAAATTTAATGTGGAGAAATAAGTAATGAGCTCGGGGGTCATCTAGTACCTCTTACGGGTGGATCCCACCAAATAAAATTTTAAGATTTGCTATAATGTACATAACCTTCGGCTATAATAGAGGTTGCCAGAATATCAATCAAGAACCGATAAAATGGAGTCTTTAATTGGTTACAGTTTAGTTCGCATTAGTGAAGAAATCACACACTTAGAGATAAATCGAAGCATTTTTAACCCAATCAAATAAAGTATCACCTTTGATCTGACTTAGTTGTGATAACCCCATTCTAATTGACGGTCATTTTTATTTGATTTTTTAGTTTTTTATTCGGTGTCTGGTACTTATATTGGGATCCGACTAAATCTGAATTCGTGCCAGAAAGTCCCACATTGAAGATAAAGCGCTTCCTAACAAAGACGACTCTTTATCCAGGGGCTCGAACTCGAGACCTCTGGTTAAGGATAAACATTTTTAATTTTTTGATATAGTTCCTAGATTTACATAGTTCAATTAAGTAGTTTACTTAGAGCGCGTTTGGTCAAGCCATCAAAAGCTACTTTTAAAAAACACTTTTATTCAAAAGTGCTTTATGAAAAAGTACTTTTGCAAGATAAGTAATTTTTGTTTGGCCAATTTATTTGAGTAGTGCTTTTTGTAAGCTCATTGTGTTTGGCCAATCTTTTAAGAAAACACTTTTAAGTATCAAATTACGAAAAAGGAAAGTAAATGTTCAATTTGCGTTTAGTATTATTTAAAATAAAAATAAATTATACATTTATGAGAAAAGAATTCAAGTAAAATATAAAACGTAAAGTAAAAATATAAATTAAAAATTCCAATTTTATAAAATATAGTTATTCCAAAGCAATAATATTGAGTGTTTGGTACAATTTATTATTTACATGATAATTTAAAAATATGTCAAAATACATCCATAGACAATAAATTGCATCGAGAACATAAAATCAAGACCAAGAATATCGCAACAATCATAGTATTTAGTTTTGAATATTTGAATGTACAATATTTATGATTCCTCTGATTCTACTTTTCTAGTATAAATTCAAGGGCCTTTAAGATTGATCTTGAATTTGAATTGGATTTATCCGTCGTGAACACTTTGATTGTTGCCAGGAGTTTTATCACGAACAAATAACCTTGATCTTGAACACCTTGTATTTGATTTTACTTTGCTCTTAATCTTGAATACTTGAATTGTTCTTCGTTCTTGAGCTTGAATACTTGATTTTTTGAACTTGAACTTGAACTTGATTGCTTGAAGCTTGAAACTTGTGGAGGAATTTGCAGTGTTTGATCCACGAGCTCTCTTTTGCTTCTTATTATAACTTTTGGTCTATTTTCTGAATTATAAAGAATGCTATTTATAGCTGTGGGAGGGAAGAGCTATGATAAGAACAAACGCTTTCCGACCAATCAAATTGAAGTGTGACATGACCGCATTTGATCGGCCAAAACATGTCACTTGCACATGTGGCGCAATTTAATTGATCTTTCAGTGTGACTGGGCATGCCTTGTCATTTTAACACGTGGCATGGTCCTATTGGCACTTTCGCTTGACTTTGTGCGCCACGTCATTTGACATTTGGAACCAAACTGGGCCTCTAGAAAGATGACATCTTGGGCTTAGTGAAATGGACTCATCACTTTAGCCCAATTAAATGGGCTAGCCCAATAATATAGGTCTTATATAATTAATTCAATTATATTAGCCTAAAATATTTATTTGGAATAATATATTTAGAATATAATTCAAATTATTTATTGAATTTGAATTCAATAAATTTTATATGCCTACAACATCATTCAATATAAATTTAAAATCTACTTTTAAGAATAGAAGAAACAGAATAAAATTTGATTAAAATAAAAAAGAGAATAAATGTATAGCCAAAAAGAAAATGGGAAACTAAATTAATGAGGGATAATTTTAAAAATATAAATTTATTGGAAGGTTATTTTGTGTTTAATAAATTAATTTTCTTCTTCTGCTTCTGCTTTATGGAATAAGCTAAAAATTTGTAGCTTCTCCCCAGAAGCAGAAAAACTACTTCTGCTGCTGCTAAGAAGTACTTTTTTCATTTTGGCCAAACACCTTAAATTTTTTAAAAAGTATTTTTTTGGCCTAAAAAAATAGGGAAACTTATACAAATATCCCAAATAAATCTCAACTTACTAACATCTAGCCATTAATCATAGGCTTACTAAAACTAGCCAACAAAATTAAAAAATCAAATAATAGGGTTCTTTCTCTCAAACAATCACATGCAAAAATCACCTTCTATACTTTTAAGCGTGATTAACAACATTAGATACAAGATGAAAAGAAAATTTCATGGACGGGGTAGCAAATAAGGTGATGAAATACAAAAATCTATACAATATTCCAAAATCTAAACAAAAAAGGAACTTTTTTAATGGGTATAGTTGAAATTCATTGAAAATATATAGATAAGTCAATATCAAAATTTGAGGAAGATTGGTGGTAATTTAGACTTGTTTTGTATCAGAATTTATAATTAATTGAGTTCAAAAAAGTCTTCTGCGACACATGTATCAAACATGTATCACACATGTATCTCACACACAAGTATACATGTGATACACAATTGATACAAATATGATACATATGCGATACACAAATGATACACAGTGTGATACACATATCATTTTTTTCATGTTCAGCTTTTACTTTGAATTTTTAATTCAAACCACCACAAAACTTCACCAAATTATCCCAAAACTGAGATTCAAGCTCCTTAAGTTGTGCCTAATCTATTCTAATAATACATACTCAAAACAAACCAAAATTTTGATTTTTTTGCTATAAACAACTAATTGGCTAATTTAACTAATATTAGTAATATTTTATCAATTGGACAATTTTTGTAATGAATTAATTATACATAGAAATAATTAATAATTTTCCAAAAAAATATTTTTGACCTCCTAATAATTTGGCCAAATAGGCTCTTAAAAGTGTTAAAAGTTAAATTTACCTAGTCATGAATGTCATTGTGAATGCACACGTACGACGTACAGGCGATTTATTTCGTATAGTTTTGGCACAACATCTTAATTTACTATCACTTTCAAAGGACCTACCATAGTGTTTCTTTGAATTAATTGACGTATTGATTAAAGCTCCAACTACCTTTCCTATCTGATGATCAAAGGTCTTCATTCATCATTTATTGACCAGAATTGTTTTTGTCTAACCACTTCAATTTTTTCAAATGTCACCATTTGAATCACAATATTACGAATTTAAATTTTAAGGGGTCGTTTAATTACCAGGATTAAGCGGTTCTTCAAGATTTTCAGTATATAAGTTGGAATTAAAATTATGTTTAGTGTTTGGTTATGCATATTAGTTAAACTATGATAAAACTTATACTAAAAACTTGAGATTATCTATCTCATATAGACGGTGAAAATATTATCCTACGTTTGTTAACATTGTCTTGCCCTATTAGTTTTACGAAATTATTATCTAGATAGACTATTAAGATGTATTACATTATTTAAACTGAGAGGTTGTACTTATAGTATTGTCAGTTATACAGTTCAGTTTATCTGTTAAAAACAATTGATTAGTTCCATTAGTTTGTTAGTTAGTTGTTGCAGTTGTACATATACAACATTACAAAGTTAATACACATGAGACTTTCATTTCCAAAGTTCATTTCTTCTGTTCTCACGCATGCTCCCAAATTGGGGCTTCTTCTCAAAGTTACTATCTTTATCATTGGAGCTCATCTTGAGCTATGCTCATTTCTTACATCTCTAAAGTTGATATGGTATCAGAGCGAGACTGATTCGATCTAGTAGGTTTACATATACAGAGTTCGTGTAGATTGTCAATTGCTTAATTTGCACCTGCAATTGGAGGTTGTTTTCATTATGCAAAATTAGGGTTCATCATAAGTCAATTTTTGTTCTCTACTTCATTTTTCCTCAAATCCTGTTGATTAAGCTACTCTCATGGCTACTGATGACGAAACTGAGCAAACTACTCTGGACTCGAGCAAAGAGTCCGCCATTGACTCAAGCAATCCCTTCTATATGCATCCATCGGACAATCTAGTGCGATGTTGGTACCAGTTCCTTTTAATGGAATTGGATACAGGTCCTGGAGACGAAGTGTACTTTGTGCATTGTCAGTCAAAAACAAATTAAGGTTTATTCATGTAGATTTTAAGTTGCCAGTTCCTGAGTCTCCAATACTATAGGAGAGGTGTGATGACATGGTCACCTCGTGGATTTAAACTCCTTGGGAAAGGAGATTGCCGATAGTGCAAAATATGTCAATGGTTCCGTTGAGTTGTGGAGAGACCTATAGGATCACTATGATCAGACGAATATACCAAATTCAAAAGGAGATAAATGACTTGTCACAAGGTGCATATACATTATTGGTTACTACACCAAAATGAAGTGTGGGAAGAATTTAGTACCTTAAGTACGAAAACCCAGAGCAGTTGCCAGTACACATGTAGAGCTAAAGAGGATATGCATAAGATAGAACATGACAGCGACTGATTCAGTTTCTTATGGGATTGAATAAAGTATACACTATGGTGAGGGGAAGCATCCTCATGATGAAGCCCTTACCATCCTTGGACCAAGCCTTTTCCCTGCTGATCCAAGAGGAGAAACAAAGGGAAATCAAACCTAATAATAAACTTATGTATGAGTCTGCCTCATTGACTGTCAATACCTCAAGACAGACTAGTTTCAAAATCAGTTATAACCCACGCAACAATTACACTCCCAAACAGATATTGTCCAGTATGTGAGTATTGCAAAAAGTTAGGACACACTAAATTCTATAAGCTCCACGGTTATCCTTATAACTTTCAAAACTCAAACCAGACTTTTTAGAACTTCCAAAATTCAAACCAGTCTTTTCAGAATCCCAATCAGAAGTTTCAAGGGACCAACCCAAATTTTCAAAGACCTAATTAAGGTTTCAGGTTCAACAAAAGGGAAGAGAATAATGGTAAATGTTCATGGCCCTTCAACTGACATGATGGCTGCCAAAGGAGATGAAGGTGAATATTATGATGAGAATCATGGAATAAATTTTACCAAAGAGCAATATGGATAACTTATGAACCTACTGCAACGCTTCCGGACTAATAGTGATGGAGAGAATTCCAACAACACAAACCTGAACAATGGAGCTGCAAACTTTACAGGTATTGAATTTTGTACTTCTTCCGTTGATTTTGGTAAGATGTCTTGGAGATGCTTTTAATATAAGACTTATACATGGATATTAGATTCATGAGCTTCCAATTATATGACCTTCAATAGATCCTTGATATGTGATATCATTCCTTTGCCCTATCCCATGTCAGTCACACTACCAAATAGACAGAAAGTTAAGGCAACACATATTGGAATTGTGAGGCTTGCACTTAGGATTGTATTGCACAAAATTCTTCGTGTCCCTTCTTTCGAGTATAACATCATTTCTATTCCTTTGACTCTAAATCTTATAGGTATTACATTCTTCACTGATAATGCTTATATATTGTATGACCCTTAACTGAAGAGCCTCTAAAGATTGGTAGAGTCAAGGATGTGCTTTACCTCCTGTGCTCTCTATGTATAAAACAAAATAGTATCAATTTTTTTCTATAATAGTCAATTTTGTTCCTTACTTATCTGCTCACCCAATGATATACAAAATATTTGCTATCCATTTGTAAATTACTCTCTCTTGAATAAAATTGAATCTATTAATTCTTATTCTTCTATTAACAGCCCCACTGTGAATGTTCCATCTATGAATAAATCAAAGATTATGTCATTTTGGATTCTTGTACATCTCATCAAAATGATCTCTTGTGGAACAATAGACTTGGGCATGTGCCACTTGTGAAAATTAAGGGAATAACATCCGTACTCATCACCTTCTCATCCAAGCAACCCTTTATCTGCTCTACTTTCCCAATGGCCATACAAACTAGAATGCTCCTTTCCTAGTGAAGTAGCACCTCTAGCAGTATATTTGAATAACCACACGTTTACCTTTGGAGGACTTATCATGCTACCTATAATAACTCTAAATATTTCATTACAATGGATGATGACATTAGTAGAACCAGATGAACTCTTCTTATGGCATGCAAAGCAATGCAATCCAAATTATTAAAGCCTTGATTTTAATGATAGAAAATCAGTTTAAAACTACCATAAAGACCATAATATTAGAGAATGTTGTGGAGTTCACAAACACATAAGAAAGCTAATTTTTTCATACAAAAGGAATTATTCGTCAAAAATCCTGCCCTTATACACCACAACAGAACAGTGTGGTAGAAAGAAAATATAAAATTTTGCTTGACCAATAGGGCACTCCTTTTTCAATCAAAATTGCCAATGATATATTGGGGGGGGGGGGGGGGATGGAGGAGTGCATCTACATTATAAATAAATTGCCTACCACATAGCTCAAGAATAAGTTCCCTTTTGAACTTCTACATAAAATAAAATCACTTTATCCCCAAATGAAAAATTTTGGATGCTCGTGCTACCTAATAGTACACAAAGTACTTTGGGACAAATTTAAACCTAGATCTACCCAATATATATTTGTAGGGTATCACTTTGGTACCAAAGGGTTTAAGGTGTTGAGTCTTACTTCTAAGAAAATACATGTTTCAAGAGATGTATTATTTCATGAGAATGTATTCCCCTTTGCAATTACTTTGGATGTTTGTTCGTTCCCTTCTGTAGTAAAATGTGTTCTCTTTGTTGATTTTGTGGATGATATTAATTATAACACCCAAGTCAATAACTAATATAATGTAGGTTGTGCAAGTCCCATGAACAATGAGTCATCACCTGTACCTCACCTATATCACCTAATGGTAGTGAAATCACAAGCTATAATAATCATTTACCTACAACATCTGCATCCAATAACCATTCACTACCATATTTCAATGACCACTCACCTCAGACTCACAATACCCCTACACTTAAAAGAACACAAAGAAAAATTAAAATACTTTCATATCTAAATGATTACATTCATGTTGTACCCAAACACATTCCAAAGTCAATCTCTAAATGCATTACTTTCCCAATATCAATTTGTTTTTGTTGAACCTCTAATCCATGATAGTCAATCTTTGGTGCAGAATATCAATCATGATAGTAAACCTTATTCATACGAAGAAGTTGCTATTAATCCTTCTTGGCAAGTAGTCATAACACGGGAATTTGAGGCTTTACATCCCAATTACACCTGGACTTGGTCCTATTACCAACATGAAAGAAAGCCACTGGTTGTAAGTGGGTACACAAGGTAAACCATAAAGCTAAATGGAAGTATTGAGAGGTTTAAAGCTCGTTTGGTGGTTAAAGAATATACAAAACAAGAAAAAATAGACTTAGACAGAAATATTTTCACCAACGGTAAAGATGACCAATGTGAGAGGACTTACAACAGTAGCTGTGAAAAGAGTGGGATAAGTTTAATTGAATGTCAACAATACTTTCCTTCATGGAGATTTGAATGAGGAAGTGTTTATGGACGACCCACCCGAACTAATGGTGTCTGAACCAGGACTTATTTGTAAGCTAAATAAATTCCTTTATAGCTTGAAAAAATCCATTAGAGAATGAAATGGCCAGTTAAAATAGGAACTTTGATCTAGAAGTTATGAGCACTCTATGCATGATTATTCATTGTTCTATTAAAAAAATTGTGATGACCCAAAAGGTTATCACTTATTTTAGAAGTCAAATCGTTATTTCGAGACCTTGAAAACCTTCTTTTATCTCTATTGGATTTGCGTGCACAGTCCGGACGCGACACCGAAAAGCTTTTGCGTGAAAGAATTTTTAAATAATAATTTTTGGCTTAAAAAGAAATGATTTTAATTGACTTCATACTTTGGACAAATGGACTCGGAACCATATTTTGACGGTCTTGAAGGGTCCGTAATAAAATATGAAATTTGGGCGTATTCCCGGAATTGAATTCCGAGGCCCTAGCCCGAGAAAATAATTTTAGAAGAAAATTGTTTAGCAAAAAATATAATGGGTTTATAAATTTAATATAATATTGTTGGTATCCGACCCTTATTTTAGTTATGGACCCATGTACATTTCTGTTATAGTATTTAGACATTATCTGTGGAATTTTGTGGAAAACAGAGGTGACTTGATATAATTCGTCCCCTTGGTTGAGAAAATAGAATTTTTGATCTATATTGAAAATTTCATAAGTCTTGGTATTGAATCCATAGATTTAGATGTTAATTTGGCGATTTGATCACGCGAAAAAGTTTATATGATATTTTAAGACTTGTTTGCATCGTTGGTTTGGAGCCCCGAGGGATCGGGTGGGTTTTGGATAGGCTACAAAGTGACTTTTGAACTTAGGGAATTGCAGGTATGCTTCAGCAGAGTTGGAGTCTTCATACCTCGCAAATACGAGTTCAGGGTTTGCAATTACGACCACTATAAATGTCGCATTTGCGAGGCTTCCATCGCAAATTCGAAGGAAGCTGAGCCTGGGCATGTTCGTAACTGCAAACTATTCTTCGCATTTGTGAAGTAGTCAGGGAGGGGAAAATCATCGCAATTGCGAAAGTAGTAGGTATGCAACATGTTCGCATTTCTGATGCATGTCTCGCATTTTCGAGCTTCGTAACTAAGAAGCTCTAATCGCAATTGCGACATCTGCAATTGTTCAAAATGAAACCTGGACGAGACTTTCACCCATTCTTCACAATTCTCAAATCCTAAAACCCTAGAGGCGACTCTCCCAAGACCAAAGCTTTCCCAAAACTTTGGTAAGTGATCCGAACCCACTTTCTTTCACTTTCCCATCAAATTTTATTAATTTCCAACAAAAATTCTAAGATTTCTATGGTAAAAATTGGGGGTTTGAGTAGAATTTGGGATTTTTATAAATTGGGCATTTAGACCTCAATTTGAGGTTGGATTCCAAAATCAATTGTATATCCGTGCTCGGGTGTGAATGAGTAATCTGATTTTGGTCCGAATTTCAAGTTTGGACCAAGTAGGCCCGAGGTCAAGTTTTTGACTTTTTGAGAAAAGTGGTAGAAAGCCTATAATTTTGCATTGTAGTTGAGTTATTTAGCATTTATTAATGCTATTAAGTTAATTATGACTAGATACAAGTGAATTAGTGATGGAACCAAGAGGTAAAACAATGATTGAGCTTTGAAATACCCCTTGGGTTGAGGTAAGTGTTTGGTCTAACCTTGACTTGAGGGATTAGGGACCACCGACTTATTTTCCATGTGAAATTCTATGTGCATGGCTTATAGGTGTAGTAACGAGCATCCAAATTATCATTTTAGTCTGTTCTCTTCCCCGTTTTCCTATATATTGCTCTCTTGTCTTAATTGCTACTTTCTCATAAATGTTTCCATGTCTAATTGCTTCATATTAACTGATGTTTTCTTTTTTAAAGTATTTACTTGTTTCACGATTTCGTTTTATTACTCTTTTGGCTTATATTGGTTTATTGGTACTTCATGGTATACTTTGGCTAGTCTTGATGTGTAGTCTTAACTGGTGAAGAGTCATAATTGTTGTAATATTCCATTGTGTTGATTGAGGTATAAATGTTATGGAGTATTTGAGTTAACTTGTGAAACACTTATCTTTATTTTTGTGATTGGTGTTGATTTATATATTGGGATCGGGTTGCACGCAATAACAGGAGGAATAATGGTGAATGTGATTTTCGGGTGGGATCGGGTTGCACGTTGCAATAAGGAGTAATAAGGGTGGACAGGTGAAATCGGGTTGTGCGCCATAATAGGAGGAATAAGGATAATATATCGATGAGAAAAGAGTACAGACTAGTGGGATCGGATTGCACACCGCAAATAAGGGTGAATATTGATATTGTTATTGTTTAAATGATGGGATTGGGATGTACGACGCATTAGTTGTTGCTATGCATTCATTTCTATTGAGGTCCATTACTGTGATGTTGAAATACACTTAAGAATTGGTTATAGCTGAATACTAGTAGAACAACTATGTTCCGAACTCATTTAATGCTGGTTATTGCTTTATTACCTTCTGCATTTCCTTTCTATTTAGTATAAACTGTTGTAGGTTGTTATGTTGTATGCCCCGCCGTAGCCTCATCACTACTTCATCGAAGTTAGGCTCGGTTGTACTGATATTACACTCTGCACTTCTTGTACAGATTGCGGAGCTAGTGGTTGATAAAGAGGTTAGTTGTTGTTGTTGCATTCCGGAGATCCAAGGTAGTCCTGCAGGTGTCTGCAGGCCCTGGCGTACACTTCTACCCTATTTCATTTATGTTTTATTTACTTCCGAGACAGATATAAACTTTTCGTTCACACCATTATTTGTAGTATCATAGATTGCTTGTGAGTTTTGACACCAGTTCTGGATGGATTTTATTTCGGTTTACGTTATTATTAATAAGATAATCTTTTAAACTGTGTTCTTCCGTATTTATTTTTGCAAATTTAATTCTGTTAAACTATAATTGTAAAAGGATAAAGGAAAGAGGTGTAATAATCTGTAACGTTGGCTTGTCTAGCGGTACAATGCAGGGACGCCATCATGGTCCCGAGGGTGAGGAAATCGGGTCATGTCAAGTTGGTATTAGACCACTAGGTTGCTTAGTTAGGATTAGTTTCACTTCTATTTATCTCTGTCGTGGGGTTTGATCCTTCAATGTTAATTGAACTCTCTACTCTATTCTTTTGTAGATGGCGAGAATACGTACCTCTTCATCAGCTGATTAGCAGTCCGAGCCCCCGATGGCAACTCCTATGAGGGGAAGAGGACAAGGTTGAGGCCGTTCTAGAGGCTGAGGCAGGGGCAGGGCTTAGCCTAGAGCTCGAGCAGCAGCACCAGCAGCGGAGCCTCTAGTAGAGTTTGAGGAAAAGGTTCTGGCCTTGACCGTTCCATTTGGGCCATCTCAGGTTCCAAAGGGGTTTATAGCTATCCCGGTACTTCAGGATGATTTAGTCCGTCTAGTAGGCCTTATGGAGAGTGTTACTCAATCAAGAATACTTCCTGTAACACCATTCGTCTCTCGAGCTGGGGGAGGAGCACATACTCCCACTACTCGCACTCCGGAGCAGATAGCTCCCCAGTTTCAGACTCCAGCAGCCCAGCCAATTGGGGTAGTTTCGACGGGTGTTGTGGCAGAGACCACTGATGGATAAACTATGTCTTCCGAGGCTTTGTGGAGGTTAGAAAGGTTTACCAAGCTTTCCACTACTACCTATGGTAGTACATCTTCAGAGGATCCCTAAGACTATTTGGACAGTTGCCATGAGGTTCTATGGAACATGGGCATAGAGGAGACCAATGGGGTCGACATTGCTTCTTTTTGCTTATCATTTTATACCAAGAAATGGTGGAGAGATTATTGCTTGTCCAGACTAGCTGGATCACCAACTCTCACTTGGGACCAGTTCTTGCAACTATTCTTGGAGAAGTATCTTCCTATCACCTAGAGAGAGGACTATCGGAGGTAGTTTGAGCGCCTTTGATAGGGTTTAATGACTGTCACTTAATACGAGACTAGATTTGTTGATTCAGCCTGTCATGCTCTTCTTATACTTACCACCAAGAGAGAGAGATAGGTTGAGGAGGTTTATTGAGGGACTCGCTCAGCCTATCACAGGGAGCGAGATTTCTCTCCAGGATGCGGCCAATGTGGCCGGCAATTGAGGCAGTTCTATCTCAGGGGAGCGGTCAAGGGTCGGACAAGAGACCTTGTGACTTTATGATAGGCTATAATTACATATTTTTGTCGCTTATTACACTCTAATATATTGCACTTTAATTGAGTTTGAGCTTTAATAGCTAGTATTTTGCAATACATGAGTGATTCTAAGCTATGTAGATATCATAGAATGAATTCAAGTGATTTAGAGCTTTGAAGTCTGAATAAAAGCCTAAGGAATCAAGCCAGAATCGTGTTTGGGGATCAACAAATGATAGTTAAGAACGAAACGAAGAATCAAGCGGGCATACATTTCATTGTCTACTAAAATATATATAACTTTTCGCTCAGAACTCCGTTTGGGCTCCAAAATTTATCATTGGAAAGCTATTTAGAAGGGCTACAACTTTCATGTTTTGTATTTTTTTTTGAACTCCCACTAAGGCGGCGCATGGCGCGGCACGGAGCATACCACGCCTATTGAAATATCCTGTAGCCTGTCAAAATGTGCTCTATGAACTTCCCCACAAGCACACTGCGTGGCCCGTCGCCCTATGCAGCGGGCCTATGCAAATTTTATAGAGCCATAATACTATTTCATGCGGGAAAAGGTATTTTTGTCTGGGCACCATCCTACTTGGTCATGTAAAAACACTATTTTAAGGGGAGGGGGGGGACATATTTTTGACATAATTTAGACGTAAGGAGGCTAAGGGGAGTGGATATTCGATCTAAGGAGGCAGAACAAACTAGGAACAAGGCAGAGAATTCTTCTACGAGTTTTTCACTTCCTTCTTCCTATTTCCGTTATTGGTTATGAATTCCAGTATTGTAGTTATTTATACTATTATGAATAACTAATTTTTAATCTAAGGCTTTGATTGAACCTATTGGAGGATGATTTTCTGGTACGTTACTATGGATTTGCTGTAGTATTTTTGCTATTTGTTCGGCTACATTATTATTGTGGTTGGTTGAAGATCTCTCAACCAACTGTACCTATTTAGTGTGTATTAATCGGAAGAGAGTTCTTATTTAGGTATTTGTTGAACAACTTCACTCTTAATGTATATGAGAGATCAATACTAAGGATTTAAAGGTGGGAATATGGATAATGAAACCTTGGGTGCCATCCGAGTGAGCTGTACATAATGCCAGCTAGCGTAATTCGGTATAATATATCTAGTAAATTGTGGTAATTACTCGGGAGAGAGTTACGATAGTCAAAATGCTCATGATCAGTAGAGAATACTTAGGCAAATTTATAGAAAACGTACCGGAAGTATTCCAATAATAGAAAAAATCATAACTCTAGACATCCTTAATCTTGTCTCTAATCCTTAGTATCTTTAGTTGTTAATTAACTATTTTAATTTTTTATTTAATTCATTAAACACAAGAATCTTAATATCTATAAGTTAGGAATTGTTCAAGCTTCTCTTCATAGTGATAATGAACTGTTGTAGATTAGCCTTAGTTCTCTATGGGATTCGGCTCCAGACTTGTAAAGCGTATTACATTTGCAACGACCGCTTAGTCCTTTTTATAAGGCATAGTTGGGCGTGATATATTTTTGGCTATAATTACTTATTTAAGTCGCTTAATACACTCTAATGTATTGCACTATAATTGAGTGTGAGCTTTATCGCTAGTATTTTGCACTAATTGTGTATTTTATGCCTTATAAGAGTGATTCTAGGCTATGTAGATATCATGGAATGAATTCAAGTGATTTAAAGCTTTGAAGTCTGAGTAAAAGCCCAAGGAATTAATACAAGATCGTGTTCGTGGATAAATGGATGATAGTTAAGAACGAAATGGAGAATCGAGCGGGCATACGACAATTGTCTAGAAAAATGTACATAACCTTTTGCTCAGAACTCTATTTGGGCTTCACAATATATAATTTGAAAGATATTTTAAAGGGCTACAACTCTCATGTTTTACAATTTTGTGAATTCTCACTACCTCGGCACATGGTGCGCTGTGGAGCGCGCTGTGCCTGTGGAAATTTCCTACAGCTTGTCAGAATCAGCTCTCTGAACTTCCCCACAAGCACACCGTTTGGCGCGTCGCCCCATGAGGCGCGCCTTTGCAAATTTTACAGAGCCATGGTCTTATTTTATGCGGGAAAAGGTATTTTGCCTGGGCCTGACCCTACTTGGTGTAAATGCATGTAAAAACACTATTTTAAGGAAGCGGGCATACTTCTAACATAATTTAGACCTAAGGAGGCTAAGGAGACTGGAGATTCAACCGAAGGAGGAAAGAATACACTAGGAGTAAGGCATAGGATTCTTCTATGAGTTTTTTACTTTATTCTTCCTATTTCCATTGGTTATGTATTGTAGTATTGTAGTTATGTATACTATTATGAATAACTAGTTTGTTATCTAGGGTTTTGATGAAACCTATTGGAGGATAATTTTTCTGTTATGCTAATATAGATTTGTTGTAGTATTTTTTCTATTTGTTCGGCTACATTATTATTGTGGTTGGTTGAAGATCTCTCAATCAACTGTGCCTATTTAGTGTGTATTACTCGAGAGAGAGTGCATATTTAGGTAGTTATTAACAACATCACTCATAATGTATATGAGGGATCAATACGAAGGGTTTAAATGTGGGATTACTGATAACGAAACCTTGGGTGTGATTCCAGTGAGCCATAATTAATGCCAGCTAACGTAATTTGGGAAAATATGTCAAGTACATTGTGATAATTATTTAGGAGAGAGTAACAACAGTCAAAGCACTCATGAATGGTAGAGAATACTTAGGGAAATTTATAGAAAACATAGCGGGAAGGATTCCGATGATAGGGAAAATCATAACTCTAGACATCATTAATCTTGTCTCTAACCCTTAGTATCTTTAGTTGTAATTTACTATTTTAATTTGTTAGTTAATTAGTTAAATACAAGAATCTTAATATCTATGAGTTATGAATTGTTTAAGCTTGTCTTATTAGTGATAGTGAGTTATTGTAGCTAAGCCTTAGTTCTGTGTGGGATTCGACTCCGGACTTGTAAATCGGATTATATTTGCAACGACCGATTAGTCCTTTTTATTAGGCATAGTTGGGCGTGATCATCACTACGGTGGATTCAGTGGGGCCTCATCTGGAGTTCGAGGTAGTTTTGGTAGAGGCCATCATTCCAGGAACATAAGATATCTCATGAAGCCGTAGAGGGTCGTGGACCTTACGTACCTCCTGCAAAATAGCCAACTTATAGTGCACCGCCAGCTACTATCTGTGAGCATGTGATTTTTTCCCTACGTGAATTACTCCTATAAATTCAAACAAAATCATTTCTCTTATTGGTGTGAATTTTTGTGGCGTCCTTTGTTGTTTGCATTTTAATTAGTAAAAAAAAAATTACATGTGCATTTAGGGATGAATTTCATGTTATGAATTATTCAGCAATTTAGTCATTTTATAAAAAAATGAAAAATAAAAAATAAAGCTTAATTTGCATTTTTAAGTTTAAGTCTCATTTTTGAGTAATTTTTTCTCTTAGTATTGTTTTAATTATTTGTGATAATAATTATTGTAGAATTAATTAAGATTTTTATAGGATAATTAGGGATTTATAACTTAATTTAGGTTTTTAATAATTTTGGAAAATAAAAAGAAAAATGAAAAAGAGGAGAGAAAATCTGAAAATTAATTAAATAAAAAGAGGACCCAAATTGGGCCATTTTAAAAATAAAATGCAGCCCAAAAATCACACAAACCCGATCCAGCCCACACCCAAACCCGGTCTAGTCCCCCAACCCAACCAAATGACGTCGTTTTGTAGCCAATCCATCAGGGACGTTGGTTTTGTTTAATTAAACGGTTGAGGAGTTAGGGTTGATTAAGTATATACTTGTTCGAACCCCCCCACCCCCAAAGCCAACCTCGTACCTTGTCTCTATAACCCCATCCTCAGAAACCCTAACGCCGCCAATCGAAAATCACCGCTGCCGGCGGCAGTGTTCCAAACTCAACCAAATTAACACCCCTAATTCCCATTAGCCTCCTCTATCCAAATCCGTAAGCCATTTCCCTCGAATCCCACACCATCCCGTCGAATATAAATTTGAAAAATGACTCCTCCGCCGTACATGGCGGCGCTGCCACCCAACTGGTCCCAAGTTAACACCAAACGACCCCTGACTCTCTCTCGTCCCAAATGTGTGTTTTGTTCCTTTCAAACAACCTTGGAACTGGTCGAGTATTATTTTAATGCTCTGACTTGGATGCCATAGCCGATTCAAGAAGATGCCCAGGGTTCAGTAAAAAAACTTTAAGCTAAGTGTTTGCATTAGTATTCTTTTTTTTGGTTTATTTTATCCGCCTCAGCTCCTTTCTGTCAAATTGTTTAGTTCGAGTTTAAGTGATTAGGGTATCGATTTTATTTGACTTTTGAAGTCTAATAAGTTAATTAGGGCTATTCTAGTTAATAATATTATGCTCTTAAATTAGGTTTAATTAGAATTTAGCCAAGTAGTTAATTGAATCCCATTTGTTTAATCAGTCTTGATTTACATTAACATTTTGATGTATGACTGTTATCTGTAACCCTTGAAGGTCCAGTAGTCTATCATTCGATTTAGGTAATCATACAAATGTGTGTATAATTCATGGACAATTTTAATTTTTTGCATTGATTGATAAGAGTTGTCATATTTGAAATTTTGTTTGCTTGAATTCATTCGAAATTTCAGAGTATGATTTGTCAAAGAGTAGAAAGTAATTAGTAGGATACTTAAGAGTAGTATAGGATAATACACCCAGGGAATCTTTTCATAACAATAACAGAAGCTTCTAGCCGGGGGTGCCCAGTTAATTTTGATGTTAACTTGGTCTATAGTCAAAAACTGAAGGCCTAAAATAAAAAATAAAATACAACGGTGCCCTAGTTTGCTTGCCTATAAAGAAAAGCTCTTTTGCCTTAGAAGGGAGACTTTGGAAGGTTAAAAAAATTTTGAAAAAGATTTTAGAGGATCAAAATTCCAAAGTCCTGTGAGCAGTAAAATTCTGAAAATATAACCAAGAACCTCTAGTGGAAAACACTATTCCATTGAAAGTTTTACCAAAAACATTGAAGTTTTTTTTTATTTCTGAAGAACATTCCTCTTGGCTGTCGCTCTATTTCTAGTAAGTGGATTGAATTCATTTTTGATTTTGGTTGAATCTGGGTTGTTCTGTTTGCTGGTGCTAATTTCTACATTTGATATTGCTGATTCCTGACCTTTTTCCTTTGCCTTTTCATTCCCAGGTATTTTCCTTCAAACCATTGTAATCAAGTGATGTACTACAAGTTAGAACCATATTGAATCCATGTAAATATCTTAGAATCCTTGTTGAGACTTGAATAAACACTAGGTCATTGTTGTATGTGTTGTTGGATTCTGCCATTTTGTGCCTTTAAATTTCCTAGCTCTGCAACATTTTAGTCTTCTTTGTCTGTTTATTCAAGTTTGGTTCAGGGCTGATTATTTATATAGAATAAGTCTTGGGACTCAGAATATTGGCACTATAATAACAAATGAAAACTAGTGAATGGACTGTTAGACATGCTGCAAGGAAATATCTCTCTAGTGTATCAGCTTAGGGCTATTATGGTTTGAGATTAGGAATTGTGTTTGCCTTCATTGTAACTTAACTGTTTTATAGGTGTTTTGAATGATTTTATCTGTACAGGGGATTAGTGTTCTGGTGCATTCGCACTTAATCTATCCATATCACGTTATGTATTGTTTACGTTTAATTTGGTAAGACCTTAAAATGACACCTATTAGTGTAAAGTCATTGGACATGTGCAAGGCCATATTTATTTGAGGCTTATTGAAATTTATGGTGTTCGAGTAGTTGTATTATTTGTATTTGGTCATTTGTGGGCTATTTAATAGTGGTCATTGGTACATCACTTATAATTAGCCATGTTAATAAGAGTTCGAAACTATTGCAAATTTGAGGTTCTGTTGTTTGTCATTAATCATTAGGTCCATGATTTTACTCATTGACGAGATCCAGTATCACTGAACATCCTATGGACAGTCAAAAATATATCCAAGTGTTAATTATGCTTATGATGATCTCGTAGTTATATACTTCGATTATATTCGCCTGTTCACAAGTGCTGGGAGGTTGATATGGGGCTTCAGTTGTAGGTCTCCGAATTTGGTCTCATTTTGTGGCCCAATCCAGAACTCCCTTCATATATATATATATCCAATCGATTTCTGGGCATAAGCCTTTGAATAAACGAGTGAGCCTTGATAAAACGTTTTAATTTCAATGGAACTCTCGACACATTCAGCGTTTTAACTAGTTTGTCGTAACTTAGAATTCGAGGTGCACCATTTAGCGAATTTCCATGGCCGTCACAAAATTAACAACACGTTAGTTACTTTCAGGCACGTTATTTAATAATCTAACCTTCTTAAACTCAGGTGCGCATTTATGTGATCCAGATCCAAATCCCAACGATGTTAAAATATGTCAAAAGCCACGGATGTGACATGGTTCGAAGCGTGTTTTGATAACCTTGTAATCTTCTTATAAAATGACGAATAAAAGTGGTTAACATTGCACCATAGGCGCAAAAATGCATTAAAATTAGATAATTAAGCCAAATATAACAGTTGAGCGACCGTGCTAGAACCACAAAACTTAGGAGTGCCTAACACCTTCTCCCGGGTTAACAAAAATTCTTATTCGGAATTCTGGCTCGCAGATTGTTAAACAGAGTCAAAACCTACCTTGATTCAGGATTTAAACCGGTGACTTGGGATACCATAAATTATCCCAAATGGCGACTCTGAAATCTCTAAATAAATAAATCCCGTTTCGATTGTCCTTAAATTGGAAAACTCCTTTTCTATGCCCTTCGCGGGCTGTAGTGTTAAAAAGGAGGTGTGACACTATCAGAGCACCTCCTCTTTAGAGTTATTATCATGGTCAGCTAGCCCATTAGGGTCAGTCTCAGTTTCCTTATCCACAATATTTTGATAGATATTTTGAGTGTTGTGAGTATGGGAATGTCCGGAGTACCTACCCAAGATTAATGGGTAATCAGTCGCACTAGCAGGGTTCTCCTTCCATGATTCCAACACCACTTGCCCAACCAGCTAGAGGTAGGGTTCAGGGAGACAGAGATAGAGGTCACCCTGCTAGAGGTGGAGGTCATGCCGCTAGAGGTGGAGGCCAAGCCTCTAGAGGTGAGGGTCAGCTAGCAAGGGATCGTACTAAAGATATAGTTCAAAGTGGTGCGGCCTAATCAGTGCTGACCCTACACCACTACAAAGTGGCAAGAGTGTTCGAAGCAGCTTTTACCCGAGATGGTCGGGATCGAATCCACATGGAGCTAGAATTTGTTGGGATTTGAATTCCTATCTAAATTAGCAATACATAGTGTTCGTAATTGCACTTCCAATCATAGTTTTTCAATCCTAGGTGAATACATAATGGGATCTAAAGTCTAAGGCAAAGTTGTTATGTTGGGATTACGATATAACCAATGCACAGAACTACTCACTCTATACCTCTCGGTAGTTTGACTGATTTTGCCCTAATTGACTTTCTCAAGACTAATTAGGTATCGAAATTGCAAGTAATATAAGTTCAAGTCGGGTATTAGTATCTCTAGGTTTAATCCTTTAATTGGAGCCATCAATCTCTTGATTACACTTGAATTCCTTATTGTACTAATTTTCCTAGAGTCTAACTCTCTTTCTCAAGAAGAGGCCATGTCAAATAGGCACAAATTAGTGATTTCAACCACTAATTCAATATGGAAAACACAAATAAGTCCAAATATAAAAAAAACTATGAACATGTAAGCCTTAAAACAAAAGACCCATCAAATGCCCACACTAAGGTTGAGCCACAACCCTAGCTAATGGGTCTAGCTACTCATAATAATGGAAGAAAATATATAAATAGATGAAGAATAACCCATATAATTTGATTACAAGCTAATAATTGAAGATTCAATGATAAACCTACTATTAAATTTCTCAAAATAGCCAAGAACCGCCATTCACGTGCTCAGCTAAAAGTTAGACACCCTAAAAATTTCAAAAATTAGTATTTATACAAGTCCAGATTTTCTGGACAAAATACCCCTGCGGAGGGACTGTAGACTGCGAAAAATGCACCGCGGCCGTGGTGAGGCAATTTTTGCTTGATTTTTTGGGTCTCTGAATCTGTCGACCACGGACCACACAAAATGCTCCGTGACCATGGTGGCTTCACTGCAATCCGCACAAAATGGCTTGCAAATCGACTGGCTTTAATCTCCAAATTTCCAAACTTTGTGAATCTCTTCTCCATGGATCGCAAAAAATGGTTTGCGGCTGCGGTGCGGCTACTCCGGTCTTCACAAAGTGGATTTTGACCGTAGTGCTTGAGTTTCTAAAATCCGAACCTCTCTGAATCTCCTCATTGCTGACTGCACTAAATGGATTGCGGCCGCAGTAGGTCTGTTGCAGCTGTCTTTGAAGTGTTCTTGGTACTTGTGCAGGTTTTACTCCTTTTTGAGCTGATTTGACTACTTGTCAAGTTTTTTACCCAAACCCTGCAAACAATCAACATGTATGCTTTTGGGACTATTTTTATACATTTTCAATCAAAACTTAATTAAAAAGGAGTGTAAAATGCACTAGAATACCTAGTTATCATAGCCCAGCCCTGATGTTATGCTTTCCCAACAAGGTCTGAGGTTGAGTCTTCCGTTGCTGTTATCGAAAGTACTATTTTAGATTGTAGTAGAGATGCTTCAGTTCTGTTTCATAAAGGCTCTACATACTCCTATGTGTCTTCTTATTTTGCTTCATATTTTATCGCCCCTTGTGATTCTTTGAGTGCTCCTGTATATATGTCCACATTGGTAGGTGATTCTATCATTGTAGATCGTGTATATAGTTCGTGAGTGGTTGTTATTGGGGGTCCTGTAGATCTCCTACTTCTTGATATAGTAGATTTCGATATCATTTTAGGGATGGATTGGCTGTCAGCCTACCAGGCTATATTGGATTATCACGCCAAGACCGTGAACTTAACTTTGCGGGTTCGCCTCGATTAGAGTAGAGGGGGACTCCTGGTCACTGTGCTAGTAGTGTTGTCTCTTATATGAAGGCTTGGAATTTGGTCGAGAAAGGGTGTGTGGATTATTTAGCTTATGTTCGTGATTCTACTGTTGAGGTTCCTTATATGGATTCATGCCGGTTGTTCAGGAGACTTCAGAGGTATTTCCTGCAGACCTTTCGGGAATGCCACACGGCATGGATATTGATTTTTGCATTGATTTGGCTCCAGGCACTCGGCCTATTTCTATTTTGCCATATCGTATGGCCCCACTAGAGTTGAAACAATTGAAGGAGCAATTGCAAGATTTGCTTGATGAGGGCTTTATAAGGACTAGAGTCTCACCTTGGGGTGCCCCAGTGTTGTTTGTTAAGAAGAATGATGGATCGATGAGGATGTGTATATATTATCAACAGTTTCACAAAACAAAAATCAAGAAAAAGTATCCATTGCTTGATGATTTATTTGATGAGCTTCAGGGTGCCAAGGTATTTTTGAAGATTGATTTTAGATCTGGCTACCATCAGTTGAGGATTAAGGCATCCAATGTCCCTAGGACAACTTTTCGAATTCAATATGGGCATTATGAGTTCTTAGTGATGTTGTTTAGTTTGACAAATTCCCCAGCAACGTTTATGGATTTGATGAACTGAGTGCTCAAGCCCTATCTGAGATTCCTTTGTGATTGTTCTCTTAGGGGTTAGAGAGACACACTGTCACTCTTTCTTGTTCTTTTCAAACATTTTTCTCCTTTCGAAACTTTCCACACCTTTCATCTCTTTTCTTTTATTGAATCCCTTCATTTCTTCTACATTGTTCATTCTTTTTGACTTTTTCATTTTCTTTCTTTTTCATTTCCTTTCCTTTTCTTCATTTTGTACCTTTTACCACTTTGTTGCCTTCTTCGTCTCTCCCCCCCAAACTTATTCTTTTACCTTGTGCTAAGGAAAGATCGGATGCCAGAGAGGGTATTTTTAGAATGGGTAAAGGCTTGTATCATAATTTTTGCCAGAAAAAGGGCTATAGCTCAAAAGGGTTGAATAGGGATTGTATCATTGGTAGGCTATAGAAGTTATATAGATATCATTTGAATCAAGGAGAGCCTCCAATCACTTCTCAAGTCAAAGGTACACTTAGGATTTTGCCTAGACAAACAATTAGGACAAGTTCTAGACTAATGGCATGGGATTTGGACTTGCAATTCACATTCTGACCACACAAGCTATAACATTGCAAAAGAAATAGAGTCGGGGTCCAACAACAACCTTAGCTAAGATTTGAGCAACACAATGTTCCCGAAAACCACTTGATGATTATCGGCCAAAACAAGAGTCTCAAGGTCACAACTTTCACCATCTTATACATAATAATTTGTTTCTGACCATAAGATCAAAGGAAAATGTGCTAGGCCCAAGTGAAGCTTTGATTGAGGCACCATTATTCAATAACTACTATTTACACAAAAACAAAAAGAAAAGAGACTCAAACCCTTAAGAAGGTTGTCATGCCATCCATTATCGGGAAGAGCCACCCGGTTCACACAAATTCCACCTTTCGAAAGAACTCTGGCATTATGAAAACCAAAGGCTTATTGAACGTAAAATCAAAATAAGCAGCTATCAAAATGAAATAAGAATCTACAAAAGAAAAAATGCGGAAAGTAGAATGAATATGTACAAGAGGGGATTTAGTTGAATATACATAAGGGAGAATGAATATATACATCAGAAAGTAACTTATATACATACCAAAGTGTCAAAGTACGAAAAGTGAACTAAAATGGTAAAATTATGTACATACCAAAAGTGGAAATCAAAGCATAATAAAAGAATAGTATCATATTTACAACACAAAATCATCCAAATAGGGCTACCCCCTTAAATAAAAGCTAGCATTGTCCTTATTGCTAAATAACCAAAAATAGCTCAAAATAAGATAGAGAGTAAAGAAACTCCCTATTGGCCCTCCATCTCCATAGGATCATGCAACTGGGTCCCTGGGTCCTCGGACTGCTTGGGAAGCTGTGACTGGATCCCTATAATCTATGTCTGCACTAGGACCCCGGCGTGTACGGGGTCTAGAGACTGGCTAGGGGAACCTCCATGCAGGTCTTCTAGCTCTACCACTACATTATCAGCTCGGGGAATCACCCTCTTTCTCTTTTCTTGCCTCTCCGACTTCTGCTCCGACTCAGTCTTGACTGCCGGGGCCGGATCCAACAATAGTAGCTCCAAGGGCAATTTATCAGCATCCTTCATTCTCTCTACATCTACTCTCAGCTCCTTCGCCGACTCCTTTGATGCTCGAGTCTTCATCAACTTCTTTGTTTCCTTTGTGAGCTCCTTTAGAACTTTTCCATGAGAACATACAACCTCCAATATTAATTGCTAGTTCTCCAGGAGCTTCTTCTAGTTGTCCAGAAGCTCCTTGAGAATGTCCTCAATTGACTGCGGGACTTATGGTTGAAGGGGTATAGACTAGGCTGCCACCGTGGTAGAAAGCACAGACAGCTTAGAAGTGGTTGCCTGCATCCAGTTGTTGATACTGGCCAAGGTCTGGCTCAAGTGGTGGGCAGTCATTAGGTAGGCTGAACATGAGGGGATATCTGGGGTAGTGATAGTAGAGGGTCCTGGGGCCATATCTAAGGTGGCTGAAGGAGGCTGAGTAGGAGCTACTACTACTACTGGCTCTTCAGACTGTCCAGTAGAAGTTGTGGATTTTCCTTTAGGATCTTTGCCTTTGGGGTTGTGCTCACTCTATAGGCTATACCAGGAAAAAGTTACCTTTAGCTTCACCTTCACATCAAACTTCCACTTCTCCACCTCTAAGTCATCAAGGTACATAGTCAGGAACTTTGGGAAGGGATATGATCTATCACCTTCATTGACCACCGGTGTGATTACCTATATATCATATTTTCAACTTTGATCGGCTACTCTACCATGATATAAGCCACCAAGATTTCCCGAGATATAGGTAGAGAATTCTCATGAGTAGTCGGATCCAACCTGCTACATACGAACGTCTCCCAACCCTTTGCTTTGATGTTTAGAGGCCTCCTAAAAATTTGGACTCCTGCTATCAACCATGCTAGGGCAGTGCCCAGGAGTGCCAGGGACTCTACTAACCACAGACGTGCATTCTCACCCAATGCTACCTTTTCTTGGTATAATGTTTCATCCTCCTCTAGAAAGCCCAAATAGTCATTGATTGTCTTTACATCAAACTTCACTGTCAAATTCCACACTTTAGTCACTGTAGCGCCCTTTTTGATGTGGGCAACATTAGTGTAGAACTCTTTCACCAAGTGCTCATTGCATCCTCAACGTTTCCTATGAAATAATCCCAACCTACTCTCTCTCTTAATTGCCTATGCACACTAGGGTTGTGAGGAAAAAGGTCCTTCATAATGAACTTCACTCAAGTATCAACTTCCTCT
Organism: Nicotiana benthamiana; assembly: GCA_034376525.1. Taxonomy (NCBI): domain Eukaryota; kingdom Viridiplantae; phylum Streptophyta; class Magnoliopsida; order Solanales; family Solanaceae; genus Nicotiana; species Nicotiana benthamiana. Next base: position 177,763,592 of record CM067339.1, read on the forward strand.
CGGGCCAACATTCTCTGAACTTGTGGTATGCCAATTCACTAACAAACCTATCTTGCCAAGCTTCCGATTATCTGGTTCTAGCACCCCTCCTACTTGGGGCTCACCCCCTCCTTTTAATTCTTCTATGGGATCCTCACCGGGTGTTGAAGCTGTAGGTGAGGTGGAAGAGACACTATCACCGCTCTCAGTTGAGCCCTCAGACGACTCAGAAGAATTTACAACTGAAGCTTGTGCAGCAGGAGTGCTCGAAGGTGTATCTCTCAATCTAGGCCTCTCCAGCCAGTCAGGAATATATTCTGGTATGGAATCAAAGTCAAATGCCTCCCGGGAGGACAAATACTCACTTCCCGAATAGGAAGCAGCCCTATCCATAGCCCTTATTGACTTTCTGGTTTCCTTGATTGCTCGCCGGACTTGTAGGGTCAATCTAATCATGCCTTGTCCCCTACCTCAGGAGGACTCTTCTTTTCCCTTTTTTTTCCACCGTTGCCTCATGATTTAACCATTTTCAGTGATGAGATGCAGTAAAAATGAATGAAGATGAAAGATTAAATTCGCATAGCTAGGGCTTGATGAATTGTGATTTTTTTTACTATTGAGTGAGCAAATAGCGAAAAGGGTAAATGAATTCCTAAGGTCCTATTTACAAAAAAGGACCTTGTGATCCACTATACCTACCCACAGCGGGCCACACAAAATGGCACCGCGGTCCGCAGTGCTCAAAAACATGAAGCAGTAGGGAGAAGTCCATTGCGGACCGCAAGAAATGCTCTGCAGCCACAGTTCTCCACCGTGGACCGCATAAATTGCATTGCAGCTGTGGTGACAAACTTCAGAGAACCCCCATTCTTTACCAATCAACACTGAGACCACAGTGATATATTTCCCCCGCACCAATGGCTTTGAAGACGCAAGAAATGCAATGGAGCCGCAGTTTAAACTTCAGAGAGTGCATATCTTTCCCAACTTAGTCTTGCACTGCATCAAAACAATCCTACACACATTCAAAACTAGTTAGTCCAAAAGTAAATCCTACACTAAAAATAAATCAAAGAAAAATAAAAAGAAAGACACATGGGTTGCCTCTCGAGAAGCGCCTGATTTAACATCGCGACACGACGCAAGTTACCATCAAATCACTTTAGATAGATCAATGCCACAACGTGACTGTCATCAATTTTCCCTAGGTAGTGCTTGACTCTGTGCCCATTAAATCTGAAGACTTCTCCATTTTCATTTTTCAAGTAAAATGCACCAAACAGAGTCACAAACACCACTTTAAAAGGTCCATTCTATTTCGACTTAAGCTTTTCTGGAAACAGAAGTAACCGGGAATTGAACCAGAGAACCAAATTACCTACATTTGACTCATTGCCACGAGCATACTTTTCATGAAGGTACTTCATCTTTATCTTATACAAGGACGAACTGGAGTAGGCATGTAATCAGAATTCATCAAGTTTATTAAGCTGCTCCGCACGTAGATTTGCTGCCACATACCATTCAAGATTCATCTTCCTCAAAGCCCACATGGCCTTGTTCTCTAACTCAAATGGTACATGGAAAGCCTTTCCAAACACCAACCGGTACGGAGACATACCAATATGTGTCTTGTAAGAAGTCCTATAAGCCCATGGAGTATTATTTAATTTCTTCGACAAATCAGTCATATTTGCATTGACCGTCTTTGAAAATATACTCTTGATTTCAGTGTTTGAGACTTCAACTTGGCCACTCCCCTAAGGATGATAAAGAGTAGAAACTTTGTGATTGATACCATACTTTGCAAGCAAAATGTAAAAAGCTCTATTACAAAAACGAGACCCCCCATCACTAATGATTGAACAAAGAGTGCAAAACCTAGTAAAAATACTCTTCTTGAGAAATGCAACAACACTCCGGGCCTCTTTGTTCGGTAAAGCCACAGCTTCAACCCACTTTGAAACATAGTCAACCGCCACAAGAATGTATATGTTCCCACACGAGCTAACAAACTGGCCCATAAAATCAGTGCCCCATACATAAAAAATATCAAGTTCAAGAATAGTATTAAGAGTCATCTCATCTTTCTTCGAAATTCCGCCCGCTCTTGGACATTCGTCACGCTTCTTCACAAGTTCACTTGCATCTTCATACAAAGTTGGCCAGTAAAAACCACAACTAAAAACCTTCGAAACTATCCTCACCCCATCGTGATGGCCACCATATGGAGATGAATGACAAGACTCTAAGATACTTAATTTCTCCTCCTATGGGACCACACCTCCGGATCACTCCGTCAGTGCAAATCTTGAATAAGTACGGCTTATCTCAATAGAAATCCAAACTATCCCATTTGAGCTTCTTCATTTGGTTGGAATATATCTCACACATGATTATACCATTCACAAGGAAATTAGCAAATTTTGAAAACCATGGCAAAACATTCATCGACACAAAAAATAGTTGCTCATTGGGAAATGAATCATTGATATCTAAGCCATTACGAGGTTGTAACGACCCGACCAGTCGTTTTGAGCTCTAGAATGTCATTCTGTATTCTGAGGCCATGAACATCTTCATTTCAGGTATCATGAATTGTATCGCGTGGTCGGAATTAAGTTTCGGGAAGTTCAGAGTTGATTTGGAAAGACAATTCTCATTTCGGAAGCTTAATGTTGAAAGAGTTAACTAAGATTGGATTATAGAGTAAACAACATCGGAATCAGGATCTGAAGGTTCTAGAAGGTTCGTACTATGATTTTCGACTTGGGTGTATGCCCGGTCCAGGTTTTGGATAACCCGGGAGAATTTTGACGCCCATTATGGAAGTTAACATTTTGGAAGGAATTTCATAAGTTTGGATTGAAGCGCATTTGAATGTTATCGATATCCGTTTGGGATTCCAAGTCCCGTAGTAGCTCTCTATGGTGATTCAGGAGTTGGGAGCGCAATCGAAAGTGAATTCGGAGGTCCGTAGGTCATATTTGGAGCTATTTGGCTAAAGATAGAAAATTGAAGGTCTTTGGAGAAGTTTGACCGAAAGTGGACTTTTTGATAGCGGGGTCGGATTCTAATTTCAAAAGTTGGATTAGGTCCTTAAATGTCAAATATGACTTTTGTACAAAATTTGAAGTCAACTGGACGTGATTTGATAGGTTTCGGCATCGAAAGTAGAAGTTTGAAGTTTTAAAGTTCATACAGCTTGAATTGGAGGTTGATTCATGATTTTAGTGTTGTTTGGTATGATTTGAGGCCTCAAGAATGTCCGTGCTATGTTATGGAGTTGGTTGGTGTGATTGGACGGGGTCCCGGGGGCCTCGAGTGTGTTTCAGATTGTATTACGCTCTTATTTGATGTTTCAACGTTGTTTCTTTGGACATAAAGGGGTATCATATTAAGACAATAAGCTCAAAATTAATTTTTTATTGAACCATTATATCCGTATCGAAAGTTCAAAGCTATAGAAAAAAGAATCATCGAATTTGGACATCGTATGAGGAAGTTATGCTCATTTTCTTGTCGGAAAAACTGTTGCTTCTAGTATGGTCGCAATTGCGAACATAACCATCGCAATTGCGATGCCCTCGCAATTGAAAAAATTTTCTCGCAAATGCAACCCTTTCCATCCCCTCTTTGTTCCCAATTCCGAAGCCCTTCTTTGCTTTTGCAATTGCGAACCCTGGATCGCAAATGCGACATCTGGGCTTGATTTTAGCTATGTAACTCGAGTTTTTGCTTCATTTTATCATATTTTGAGCCCTAGGTTCGAGAGTGGGTGACTTTGAGAGTGGATTTTTGTATTAAATCATTGGGTAAGTTGCTCTAACTAATTTTCAATCATATTTTGTGAGTATACCTTAGTTATAACATCAAATTCATGAGAATCTAAAGGAGAATTTGGGGTTTTAAAGAAAAATCTAAAAATTGAGATTTTTGGATTTTAACCACGATTTGTGCATGGAATTGAGAATAAATTATATATTTGAGTTTTTAAGGTCATGGATGAACTTTAGCTTCGAAAAATTTCGGATTTCGGGCACGTGAGCCCGAGGGCATTTTTGTCAACGTTTTGATCGGGGTTGGAAATTATTATAAATTGGATTATAATAAGTACCTTAGCATATATTAATAGATTTATATAATTATTGGCTAGTTTTGGAGCATTGTTTCATCGATTTGAGTCTTCGAAATGGCGTGGAATGCCGGTTATGGAACTTCAGAGCGAGATGAGTCTCTTTTCTAACCTTGTAAGAGGGAATTGTCTCCATAGGTGAATTAATTAGTGATGTGCTCCTATTTGTGGGGGCTACGTATGCACGAGGTGATGAGAGTCCATGCGTAGTTACTATTATGTTTAAATTCCGGATAGTCTAGGACCCAAAAAGCATGTTATACTTGGAATATTTTTAAACTTATTGACTGCTTGAATTGCTTAAATCACATCAAAACGGTAAATGAATTTCAAAATGAAGAGTTAAAGAGAATTGCTATTTCTTTGGGTAATTATTTTTCCTTGATGAAGTCTCCATTGACTTTTTGAATGCATGCTTCTATGTTTACCTGCGTCGCATGGGTGATTCGCGAGCGGGGTAAAAGATGCCTCTATGGTTCGAGTTGTTCGACCCTTGGCAGTGCACAATTTACTTTTATGTTGGATCGGGCCGTACGTCCCACGATAGTTATTTCCTTGAACTTATTAATGTTGTTATTGCCTCTTCATGGCTTGAGAATATTTGGAAAATAGTGAAAAAGGATTTTTGGAAATTTCCAATAAAAGAAATAATTGTCTACTTTTTCCTGCTATATGGTAAAAATCATGTTCGTAGAAATTCATGATTTAATGTATTATTGACATCATTGTTGGACCACTAGTAAGTGTCGAAGTTGACCATCTCGTCTCTACTTCTTCGAGATTAGATGGGATACTCATTGAGTACATGTGGTTTACGTACTCATACTATACTTCTGTGCATTTTTGTGGCACAGGTATACGTAACTCTAGCAACCTACTGGGCGTAGCAGCACGGATGATTCTGGGACTAGGTGAGTTGTATTATTTGAGGCGGCCTGCAGCTAGTATAGTCTCTTCACTATATTGTATTTACTTCCGTCCATTGTATTCCGAACGGGTGTTGTATTTTATTTCCTTATAAGTAGATGCTCATGCCCTTATGATACCGAGTTCTGGGATGATTTTGAAGTATTTTGTATTAACTGCTTATCATTTAAACTTGATTTGAGACAATCATCTTTTAAATTGCTAAATATGAAGGAAAATCCTAGATTTCAAAAGTATTAAAACGAGAATTTGATTAAGTGATTTAGTTGGCTTGCCTCACAATAGTGTCTGGCGCCACCATGATCCTTGGTAGGTTTTTGGTCGTGACAGAGTCCTTCCCTCCTCCTCCAAGCGGGACAAGTGGTCCGCCACTTGGTTTTCACTACCTTTCCGGTCACTAATTTCCAAATCAAACTCTTGATATTGCAAGACTCATCGCATTAGCCTAGCTTTGGAATCTTTCTTCGTCATCAAGTACCGAAGAGCAGCATGATTAGTATGGACTATGATTTTTGCGCCCATGAGATACGATTGAAATGTTTCCATTGTGAAAACAATAGCCAAAAGCTCTTTTTCAGTCACCGCGTAGTTTGAGCATCATTCATTGTCTTACTTGCATAGTACACAGGACAAAAAATTTTATTCACTCCTTGACCCAAAACCGCCCCAACCACAGCATCACTCGTATATCACATGAGCTCAAAAGTCAAGCTCCAACTGGGTGCGGCAGTAATAGGAGTGGTGGTCAACTTGTGCTTGAGAAGTTCAAAATCTTTCATATATCTCTCATCGAAAATGAAGTTAGCATCCTTTTCCAAGAGCTTGCATAAAGGATTCACTACCTTCAAAAATTCTTTGATAAATCTTTGGTAGAACTTTGCATGCCCAAGAAAACTTATAATCCCCTTGACAGAAGGGGGGAGGAAGCCTTTAAATCACCTCAAAATTAGCTTTGTCCACCTCTATAGCATTCTTTGAAATTTTATGGCCAAGGACTATGCCCTCCTCAACCATGAAGTGGCATTTCTCTCAATTGAGCACATGATTTATTTCTTTACATTGGGCCAACACCCATCAAGATTCTTCAAGAATTCATAAAATGAGTCTCCCACAACACTAAAGTCATCCATGAACACCTCCAAAATACCGTCCACCATGTTGGTGAAAATGGCTATCATACATTGCTGGAATGTAGTCGGTGCATTACACAACCCAAAAGGCATCCTAAAAAGGCAAAGGTGCCATATGGACAAGTGAATATGGTCTTCTCCTGATCTTCTGGAGCAATCAAGATTTGGTTTTACCCAAAATACCCATCCAATAAATAGTAGAAGGTACGACCCGCAAGTCCGTCTAGCATCTCATCAAGAAAAGGCAATGGAAAGTGATCTTTGCGGGTCACCTTGTTCAACTTGCGATAATCCATGCACACCCTTCATCCAGTGATTGCCCTTGTGGGAATTAGTTCATTTTGCACATTGGTCACCATGTTCATACCACCCTTCTTCGGGACACATTGCACCGGCGAAGTCCAAGAGCTATCAGAGATGGGGTACACAACCCCGGCATCCAATCACTTGATCACCTCCTTTTTCAAAACTTCTTGCATTGCCTCGTTCAACCTCCTTTGATGTTCCAAGGAGGGATTTATATCATCTTCAAGAATAATCTTGTGTATACAAAAGGGGGGGGGGGCATATCCCCCAAATTTAGCTAATGTCCATCCAATTGCCTTCTTCCGCTTTTGGAGCAACGCCAATATGGCATCAACCATCATGTTTGTAAGACAAGAGAAAAAATAACTAGCAAAGTTGAACTAGGGTCGAAGAATTCATACTTGAGGTGTGGAGGCAACGACTTCAACTCTAACACCAGAGGTTCCTCGATTGAGGGCTTCTTTGGTGGGGTTTTTCTATTCTCAAGATCCAAAGATAGCTTCCGAGACTCATAAGATTAGGAGCTCATTCCATGTAAAGCATTGACACACTCCACACGAACTTCATCCTTATTTACATCAAGATTCAATAAAACCATCTCTAGAGGGTCCTCCATATCGATCATTGCACTAGTATCATCAATTATCTCTGCCATGACAAGATTCACAAATGAGCATACTTCAGTACGGTTGGGTTGCTTCATTGTCTTACACACATGAAAGACCATTTTTTATCACCCACTCAAAAAGTGAGTTCCTCTGCTTCCACATCAACTAAGGCCTTCCAAGTTGTAATGAAGGGTCTTCCCAAGATTAGGGGTGTTCATGGTTCGGTTTGGATTGATTTTTCACTAAATAGAAACCAAACCAAGTAAGTCAGTTTTTCAATATTATAACCAAACCAAACTAATTAAGTCAGTTTTCTCTCGATTTAGTTTACGCTGGTTTTTGTTTTTTTGGTTGTTTGTCGGTTTATTCTTAAATAAAAGACATACACTACCAAACACACATTTCGGCGAGCACATTTACAATATAACACTAGAAAATCAATTGACTTTTGAGAAATCTATTATTTACCAAGATATATTGATGATAATTGAATCAAATAGTGATGAATAATATAAGGACTCAATTAAATATATAATATTTTTATATGAAAATATTCTTACACTTAACAAAAGAAAAATACTAATTAAACTAGAATATAAAGGTAAAGAACTGTACCAAATGTGCAAACGATTAATATTTACTATAAAAAAAACTTATAACATTGTATAAAAGTATATATGTATAGGTGTAATAATAAATTTAAAATAGCTACTCCTATATTCGGTTTGGTTCTATTTTTTTAATTAAAACCAAAACCAAATCAAATTTGATCGGTTTTTAAATTTCAAAACCAAACCCAAAAGTGTCGGTTTTTTGGTCGGTGTGGTTTGGTTTTCGGTTTTGTTCAGGTTCTCAGATTTGTATGAACACCCCTACCCAATATTATAGGCACCTCAAAATCGACCTCGCAATCAAGAATCACAAAATCAGCTGGCAAGATAACTTTGTCCACCCGGACAAGAACATCATCAATAATACCCAAAGGCCTCTTTGTTGATCTATTCACCATTTGCAATCTCATGGAAGTTGGTCTCGGTTTTCCAATACCCAAAGTCTTGAAAATTGAATAAGGCATCAAGTTGATACTTGCCCCCAAATGACATAGGGCTTTTGCAAAGTTTGCACTACCAATGGTGCAAGGAAGGGTGAAAGCACCAGGATCTTCTAGCTTCGGAGCCATATAATGCACTATTGCACTAATTTGGTGGGTCATCTTGATAGCTTCATAATCCATGGATATTTTCTTTGTCACCAAGTCTTTCATGAATTTAGCATAACCCGAAATTTGTTCTAGAGCCTCCACCAAAGGCACATTAATGGATAAGTTGTTCATCATGTCAATGAACTTCTTAAACTAGTTCTCATTTTTCTTTTTTGCTAGCCTTTAAGGATAAGGTGGAGGTGGCCTTGCAAAGGAGCCTTGGCTTTAGTCACAACCATTTTGGTATGTCAAAACGTGTTCCCTAGACGGGTTCACGTCATTCTGTGTTTTGTTATTTTGGATATCAATCCTCACGTCTTCATTCAAGTTCTCTTCAATCACATTCTCAACTACCAAAGGGACCTCACTCTCTTGCAACTTAACTCAAAATTGCTTGTTAATTGGAGAAATTCACATCATTGCCTTATCACTCAAAATTGCTTGTTGATTGGAGGAATTCACATCATCTCCTTATCCACTCCTTGTAGTTACCGCCATTACATGCCCAGAATTATTCCCACCCTTCGGGTTGACTACCGTATCACTAGGTAGAGCTCCCTTAGGGGTAGTTTTCAAGGATTATAAGACTTGGCCTAATTGAATTTCCAATTTCCTAATTGAAGTATTGTGGGAAGCCAACTGAGCATCAAAATCTCATCATTTGTTAGAACATCATTTCAATTCTCCCCATTTCTTGGTTCTATAAACTAGGTCCGTGCGATGGAAATGGGGTGGATTTTTGGGTTGTTGATACATTGGGGGTCTTTGAAAGCCTTCCCCTGATTTTCTTGATTGTTGTTATTCCAACCACCCTGATTGTTGTTTCCATCTCAGTTGTTATTGTTGTTACCCCATTTACTTTGATTGTTCTGACTATTGCCTTGGTTTCCCCAATTAGGATTTTGATTGTTGTCCCTAATTATTGTTGTTGATTTCCCCAGTTGCCTTGTGCCCTCCATTGTTTTTGGTTCGAAGAATTGCCCCTTTGGCCTTGATATTGTTCACGTATTGCACTTCTTCATTCTGTTCTTCATACCCATCATCTTGAAACTCACCACTATATTGGTTGTATTGATTAGAATTCCCTTTGTTTTGCTGCCCTCTTTGTCTTCTTTTGTCCACTAACATGTTGACGAGACCCTCCATAGCATTCACTTGTCGTGGAGCTTGAACCCGTTGTAACTGTGCCTTTGCTACCTGGTTCATAGTTGTTGTTAGTTCTGTAATTGACTGCCCATGATCATAGAGCTCTTTGTGCAAGTGAATGACTTTAGGGTCACCCTGGGGCACATTTTCCCTACTTTGCCAAGCGAAAGAAGTGTCCACCATCTCATCCAATATCTCACAAGCTTGATCATACGGCTTGTTCATGAAGTTGCCCCCAACTAGTTGGTTCACTATGCTCTAATTTGTTATATTAATGCCGCGGTAAAATGTCTGTTGTACCATTGCCTCAGTCATGTCATTGTTTGGGCATTCCTTCACCATGGTCCGATATTGCTCCAATATTTCACGTAGTTTTTCATTGTTGGACTCCTGTTTGAAGGCTAAGATTTCATCCCTCAAGGTTTCCATGTGACCCAACGAGAATAATTTTGCAAATGAATTTGTCTACAAACTCATCCCATGTATGGATGGAGTGGTTAGGGAGTCTCTCCAGCCAATTTAATGTCTTCCCTAGAAGAGAGAAAGGGAATAATCTCAACCGCAAGTCACCCTCAAACACGTTCGTTTGCTTTCTCCCCAACATGTATCAACAAAACCTTTAAGGTGTTGTAAGCATTTTGATCAGAAGCACCCGTGAAATACACTCGTTTCTCCAACAATGTCACCATCACATTTGTAATTTGAAAATTGCCCGCCCGGATATGGGGCGGGACAATTGCAATTGCATATCCTTAGTTGGGAAGGACTTGAGTAGCCACTCTTGGAGGTGGCGCAGGAGGGTCTGGAACATTATCATTGTCTTGGGGGCCTCTCCTTTGATCTTGAGGTACTAAGGAACTTCGTCATCAATATAGTCATCTACCTCCTCCCCCGGCGAAAGATCTCCAAAAGCTGCATTGTTTGCTGCCATTTTGTACCTAAATTGGTGACACTTAAAAATTAGTAACACAAAAGGGAAGAAAAACAATACACAAAACTATTTAGATAGATAGCCAAAAACTGTTAGCTCCACAGCAACAACGCCAAAAAGTGATCAGTGTCGACCCCATACCACTACAAAGTGGCAAGAGTGGTCGAAGCAGCTTTTACCCGAGATGGTCCGGATCGAATCCACATGGAGCTAGAGTTGGTTGGGATTTGGATTCGTATCTAAATAAACAATGCATAGTGTTCTTAATTCCACTAGCAATCATAGTTTTTCAGTTTTTACTTCTAACTTGTATACTAATAAGATGCTAAATTAAGCTAAGAGTAAAATACTTGTAAGGTTTTCTAAATGGTTAAAGAGGTACTAGGGAAGTGACTCTCTCCTATGTGAATACTTGATGGGATTTAAATTCTAAGACAAAGTTGTAATGTTGGGATTACGATATAGCCAATGCATGAAACTACTCATTTTATACCTCTCGGTAGTTTGAGTGATTTTTCCCTAATTGACTTTCTCAAGACTAATTGGGTATTGAAATTATGCAAGCAATATAAGTTCAAGTCGGGTATTACTACTCTAGGTTTAAACCTTTACTTGGGGCTATCAATCTCTTGATTATACCCCAATTCCTTGTTGGACTGATTTTCCTATACTCAAAATCTCTTTCTCAAGAAGAGCCCAAGTCAAATAGGCTCAAATTAGTATTTGAAACCACTAATTCAACATGGAAAATACAAATCAGTCAAAATACCAAACACCCATAAACATCTAAGCCTTAAAACAAAAGACCCATCAAATAGCCATAATAGGGTTGAGCCACAACCTAGATAATGGGTCTAGCTACTCACAATAATGGAAGAAAACAGATAAATAGATGAAGAATAACTCATATAATTTGATCATAATCTAATAGTTAAAGATTCAATGATAAACCCACTATAAAATTACTCAAAATAGTCAAGAACCGCCATTTACGTGCTCACCTAAAAGTTAGATACCCTAAAAATCTGAATAAGGTCGAATTTTCTTGATAAAAATACCCATGCGGAGAGACCGCGGACCGCGAAAAATGCACCCCAGATGTGGTGAGGCTTTTTAGCTTGACTTTCTGGGTCTCTGAATCTGGCCACCGCGGACCTCATAGACCGAGCTGGCTTCAATCTCCAAATTTCCAAACTCTTCAAATCTCTTCTCTGTGGACCGCATAAAATGGTTTGATGCCATGGTAAGGCTACTGTGCCCAACATGGCTTGCGGTCGTAGTGGGCGAGTTTCCAAAATCTGCACCTCTCTGAATCTCCTTACTGCGGACTGCACTAAATGGATTGTGGCCACAGTGGGTCTACCTGTTGTGCTTTGACTTTTTCTTAGTACTTGGCATGCTTCTCTCCTTTTTGAGCTGGCTACTTGTCAAGTTTTTTACCTAACCCTGCAAAGAAACACAACATGTAAGCCTTTGGGACTATTTGTATATATTTTCAATCAAAACTCAAGTAAAAATGAGTGTAAAATGCACTAGAATTCTTAGTTATCACGCCCAGACCTAATGTTATGCTTTCCCAACCAGATTTGAGGTTGAGTCTTCCAATGCTATTATCACAAGTACTGTTTTGGTTTATCGTAGAGATGCTTCAGTTCTGTTTGATCCAATCTCTACATACTCCTATGTGTCTTCTTATTTTGCCTCATATTTGGTCAATCCTTATGATTCATTGGGTGCTCTTGTATATGTGTCAATGTCGGTGGGTGATTATATTATTGTAGATCGTGTCTATCGTTCGTTCGTGGTTGTTATTGGGGATCTTGAGACTAGTGTAGATCGCCTACTTCTTGATATGATGGATTTCGATGTCATTTTTGGGGATGGATTGGTTGTTACCTTACCGTGCTATATTAGATTGTTCCAAGACCGTGACTTAGCTTTGACAGGGTTGCCTTGATTAGAGTGGAGGGGGACTCTTGGTCATTCTACCAGTAGAGTTATCTCTTATATGAAGGCTCGGTGTATGGTTGAGAAGGGGTGTTTTTGTTTATTTAGCTTATGTTCGTGATTCTAATGTTGAGGTTCCATACATGGATTGTATGCCAGTTGTTCGGGAGTTTCCAATGGTATTTCCTGCAGACCTTCCGGGGATGCCACCCGATAGGGATATTGAATTTTGCATTGATTTGTCTCTGGGCACTTAGCCCGTTTCTATTCCGCCATATCATATGGTCCTGCTACAATTGAAAGAATTGAAGGAGAAATTGCCAGATTTGCTTGATAAGGGCTTTATTAGGCCCAATGTCTCTACTTGGGGTGCGCCAGTGTTGTTCATTAAAAAACGAATAGGTCGATGATGATATGTATAGATTATCGCCAGTTGAACAAACTCACCATCAAGAATAAATATCAATTGCCAAGGATTGATGATTTATTTGATCAGCTTCAGGGTGCTGAGTTGTTTTCAAATATTTATTTTAGATTTGGCTATCATCAGTTGATGATTAGGGCAACCGAAGTCTCAAGGAGAGCTTTTTGGGCTCAATATAGGAATTATGAGTTCCTAGTGATGTCGTTTGGTTTGACAAATGCCCCAGCAACATTTATGGATTTGATGAACCGAGTGTTCAAGCCCTATCTGGGATTCCTTTGTGATTGAAGATATTTTGATCTACTCCATCCGAGAGGAGCATGAGCAGCACATTCGAATCGTTCTTTAGACTCTGAGAGTTAGCCAGTTATATGCTAAGTTTTCGAAATGTGAGTTTTAGTTGAGTTCAATTATTTTCTGGGGTAACATTGTATCAACAAAAGGTATTTAGGTGGATCCTAAGAAGATTAAGGCAGTGAAGGATTGGCCTAGGCCCATATCAGCTATATAGATTTGGAGTTACTTAGGTTTGGTGGGTTATTGTCGTCGTTTTGTGGAGGGGTTTTCATTTATAGCAGCCCCGATGACCAGGTTGACCCGGAAGGGTGCCCAATTTAGGTGGTCAGACGAGTGTGAGGCAAGCTTTCAAAAGCTCAAGACAACTTTGACTACAACACATGTGTTGGTGTTACCTACAGGTTTAGGTCCATATACATTATATTGTGACACATATCATATTGGGCTTGCTGCGGTGTTGATGCAGAATGGCAAGGTTATTGCATATGTTTTGTGGCAGTTAAATATTCATGAGAAGAATTATGTAGTTCATGACTAGGAACTAGCAACCATTGTTCACGCACTGAAGATTTGGAGGTATTATCTATATGGCATATGAGGTGTTCACGGATCATAAGAGCTTGTAATAGTAGTTCACGCAGAATGAGCTATATTTGAGGCAGAGAAGGTGGTTGGAGCTATTGAAAGACTATGATATCACCATCTTGTATCATCCCGGGAAAGCTAATGTTGTGGCTGATGGTTTGAGTAGGAAGTTAGCCAGTATGGGCAGCCTTGCCTATATTTTGGTCGGTGAGAGGCCACTTTTCTTGGATAGCCAATCAGTTTGTGAGGTTGGATTTCACGACCTAAACCTATGGGCTACGATGGGTACCCGAGTCTTACCTGTCAAACATCCCTAAGCATGCGTCTTAGATATGAACCTGAATAATATCTGCTGAATTATGAGAATAATGTACATGACAAAAATCTGCCCAAAAAGGCATACATACACATACACGCAACATACGTAGGGCGAGCCGACAAGGCTACTATAGGGAACTATATAACTCAAAACTGGAAGCCGGTAAAGCCACATACTATCCAACTAGACATTCTATCTACAGACCTCTAATATAAAAATAATTGTGGAACGATGGGATTGAGCCACGTCATATACACACACACACACACACACACACACAAACAAACAAACGTATCGTACCAAATCAAAAGAAGCTCCGGTCAAATGGAGCACGACAACTTTCACTGATCAGGGATCCCAAGAAGGGGGACCGCAAGCTTGCCTATTTGCACATAGAGGCATGAAACGTTGGCCCGGTGAAATAGGGCATTAGTATGAAAAATATACTGAGTATGTAAGGCATGAAAATTAATATGTAATGACATAGATAAAACATGATAAGAAGCACATCTTTAAATCTAAATAACTTTGTAAATTCTGAAAACATTTATATTGTCATGCACATACGTATAAATATCTTGACATACGTAGGTATGGGTATACATAACATCATCAAGCCACTGAGGGCATCCCATCATATCGTGTCGGCCACTGTGGGCAACATTATCAACATATACCAACTGATCAGGTGGTAGTGCGTATATAACACCATAATATTTTCTCATATCCCATATATATATATATATATATATATATATATATATATATATATATATATATATATATATATCTATGTGTGTGTGTATAACGCCATCTGGTCATGGGTCTATGCACATGTATAAATGGGTGAAACGCATGAAAAATACGTAATAATCTCAATATTCCTCTCGGATAACCTTTTTCAACTGCGTATTATTCTGAGAACCATGAACGGAAGATAATAATAATTCTTATGGGGAATCAAGAATATAGATGCCCATAGTATCTCAATGAATAGAGTAATTTATGGAAAACTGTACCTTTTCTTCTTTCTTTTGTATAATTTGGACCATGCCAAAAGAAAGAAGGGATAACTTTAATATATCTGGAGTGGGAAAAACTCAATATAATATTCTTGGTAAAGATTGCACCATACTCTTTTATAATTACAAAATTTGGACGAAATTAAGCTTATGCTTGTTGAAGTGTTTGAACGATTGAGCTTCTATCCTTGGCGTTACAGTGTTTGAACGATTGCCGATGTTCTTTACGTTAAAGTGTTTGAACTAAGAAAGAAAATGTTCTTTCTTTTTTGAGGAATGACTATGTTACTCCTCTCCAAATGAAAATGGATACTTGATATACGATTCCTATTTTGAACTTAACGGACATTCTGATTTCTTGTCCAAATTAACATGGAAACAAAGATATTTACTGTCTTGCTTTGTTAATATTTCAAATAAATCTTTGGTAGCCACCTACTCATAAATCAATATGAGTAATTTCTTATGTAGTGGCCTTCTGCAACATTTTGGGAGGGGAGGGAGAGATTTAATCTTATCCACTTATTTGATTAATTATTAGGTAATGTCCTATGACCTAGTAATTAACCAATTACCCGTATAATTAAAAATTATTTTAAATTATTTAAAATTCTATTTAGTTTTAATATACTTTGTTCATTGTACTAACGTGATCATATGGTACCTCATATAGTACTGATGATAGGCTATAATTACATATTTTAGTCGCTTATTACACTCTAATTTATTGTACTTTAATTGAGTTTGAGCCGTAATCGCTAGTGTTTTGTACTAATGGTGTGTTTTATGTCTTGTAGGAGTTATTCCGAACTAAGTAGATGTTATGGAATGAATTCAAGTAATTGGAAGCTTTAAAATTTGATTAAAAGTTCAAAGAATTAAGCCGGGATCGTGTTTGGGGGTCAACGGATGACAGCTAGAGCGAATGAAGAATCCAGCTGGCAGATTGCGCACTGTATAGTAAAATAGATATAACTTTTTATTCAGAACTTTATTTGGACTCCAAAATATATGGTTGGAAAGCTAACTCAAAGGGCTACAACTTTCATGTTTTATGTTTTCCCAAATTCGAAAAGAAACAGGGTAGAAAAGCACGCCCAGATGCGCGCCCGCTCTAGTTTTAGCGCATCCAGTCAAGAACGTTGTCCAACTAGCGCGCCCAGATGCGCGCCAGCACTAGTCCAACCGAACAAAAGTGTCCTTTTTCAACTTGGAGAAAGTATAATTGTTTGGGCCCAATCCTACTTGGTATATATACATAGAAAAATAGTATTTTTGAAGGGAGGACGACGTTTTTTAGAAAAAAAACACAAGCACAGAGCATCCGTAGAGGCCCAGTTTCATCTTTTCTTCCTCCAAACTTAGTAATTTTTATGTTTCTTTGTATGATTTGTTGTTTTGCTTCCATGTCTATGTGGAACTAAACTTCACGTTCTAGGGTTGTGGTTCTTTCATGACTATTGTTATTCGGATATTGAGTTTGATTTCTTAGTTTGTCATATTGGTTTATTTATTCAATCCTGCACTTAATTATTTGATTGCTTGATCACCAACTGAATACTATCTACGAATTTTGAATTGAACTCGAAAGTGGGAATTCTAGATTGAATATGGGACTGAGTAGAGCAAGTTCTTGAACCTGGGCATCAGGGAACAGATTCGCGGTTAGGATAGACATATACCTAATTGCCTTGCTTGGTTGATTTACAGGAATTATAAATGTGTTCTTGTTGATTCTAACTCCATAGACATATAGGCGATAGGTTAGCTTGAATAGGTGAGTAAGAACTCGACAGATTCATATGAGAAATATTAACCCTACAACCAATAAACTAGACAAATTTAGTTAGTCAATTCAATTGAAGAATACAATAGGAATGTTCGATATCTCATAACCCTAGATCGTTTTCATTACATTGATATCATAAAAATCTTCTCTTTATCTATCCAAAGTTCATTATTTGTTTTCATTTATTTTAAGTAGTTTGGAATCAAATGCTTCTAGATTTAGTTCTTGTATAGATAATTAGGATAGTCTAATTTAGTTAATAGTTAATCACAAGTCATCGTGGGATCGACATCTAACTTTTAGTCACTTTATTACTTGACGATCGCGTATACTTGCTTGTACGTTTGGCCGCAAAAAGTTTTTGGCGCTGTTGCCAGGGACTTAGAAATTAACTATTTTTTATATTAGACTTTTACTTTTATCTTTACAAGTTTTGATTTTTTTCTTCTCTTTATGTAAATATTTTTATTTTTGTAACTTTTTGATTTTTCTCTTAGCGTGTTTCTAGTTTTCGTAACATGACATGTGAAGATGAAATATCTGGATGTAAGGTTATTGATGAAGACGCTTGGTTAACTGAAGACTTTTATGGCCTGTCTTTTTGGGCTTGTCATGGCCTAAACTCCGGGAGGTCTGAATTTGAATATGGAAGTAAGGGTTGGTGTTGGAAAAAATATTCACGATTAAAGGAATATGAGGCATGATGTTGTCTTCTAACAAAGTTAGTACATGATTGGTCTAAGGAGAGAGATGAACTTGCACATCAAATTGATAATTTTGCTCGGATGTACATAACTTAGATGCAGATTTGAGCACAAAGGTTGATGCATGTAATGCCCAACAAATTAATAATGAGTTGTGTGAAGTTGAAAAATATCTTTTAGACCTAATTAAAGAGCTAAAACGAGAATACCAATCACAAGACCCTATTTTTCTTGAGGATGCTAATATTGAGAAGAGTGCTCTAGAGTCAAGTGAGGGAGTAGATAACATTACTTTGGGAGACTTGAGTGTGTGTAAAAATGGGGATGCAAATAATAGTAAAATTCCTGAGTTAGAGCGCATTAGATCTCATTCCAATCATATTTTTATATTGTGTTTAGACAATAAGATAGTAATCGAGCCATTTGAGCCAATGAGGGGGGTCAAAGAGTGAGGATGAGAGCGCCTATATTCTTGAATTTGTTGTGCCAAAAAGCAAAAAACTACATTCCTCATCTAATGGCCGAGAGGTGCAGAGTAAAAAATTTATTACTTGGCCTGATTATCTTCGTGGCCCCACCAAAGGAGCATAGCCACATACTGGATGCGCTGTTAGGGGTACAATTCATAAGTTCAAGGTGGAGATAAAAATTGGTCAAGTCGTGCCGCTACTTTAAATTAGGTGTTTGTTGGGAGGCAACCCAGCTTTACTGCTTTCTTTTATCTTTATTTATTTTATTTTCCTATCTTTGTAGCATTTTTTTGTAGGATTATGAGCATAGAAGAAAAGCCACTGAAAGTGTGTAAAAGCAAGCAGCTAGTTGAAACTAAGTGTGAGATACCCGCACACCTGGGAGAAGTCTAAGTATCCCGTGAGCTACTAATTCTTCGGCTTTTGGCATACCATGGAGTTTCTTTTACCCTCTTGTTATGTTCAGTGTACATTGAGGATATTGCACTATTTTAAGTGTGGGGTGAGGAAATTGTCTAGGTGATTTTCTGTGCTATGTTAGCTTGTTATAGTACTAGTTCTTAGTGTAGTAATTTTTAAAAAAATCAAAAAATATGGACTTTTCCGGACGATGGATCTCGTAGACAGTTTTCTTGAGGGATTAAAGTCTAAACAAAAAAACAAAACACAAAAATAAGTCTTTTAGCTTTCTTTAGGTAGTAATAATTCTCCTTGGTTTTTCTTTGTGCAACAGTTTTTCTCCATGGGATGTAGTTTGAACCAGGTAGTAGTATTTTCTTCTTATAGAGTAGATTAGAATTTAGGGAATAAAAGGAGGAAGAATGATAAACCTAGGTGCCCTTGACTTGTTTGATAGCAGCATATTTAGGCTTTGGCATGTGTAGTATCTTTCCTATGATTTGAAATTAAAGATGATGCCTTGCTTAGTTGGATACCATGTTTTGAAACGCCTATGTATCATTTTCTTGACTTATTTTCACGTTGTGCTTAATTCTTAATATCTCGTGACTCCGTGAATACTTGCATATGTTTGAGAGTCGAAATGAAACCATTCTTAGTGAGTCATGTGACATGTGTGGTGAGGTTTTTGTATAGTCTATGTATTGTACTTGTGTCTAGAACTTGCCCGGTAGGTGAGTTGAAGTGAAATTTTAGGTGATGTTCGGTTTGAAAAGTGATTTTAGGCTTCCTTTGATATTTTTTTGAGCTTTATTACTTATCACAAATAAAATCTATCCCTAATTAACCTGTTTGAGCGTATAGACTTTTATTTGGTACCCACATTACAAGCCTATACCCTTTTTATTCTTAATTGACATTGTTTTGATCCTTTTTCCTCTTAAAGCACTTTAATTGTGAGATGAACGCTAAAAGAAGTAAGAAGGAACTAAGTGTGGGGTGGCTTTTGAGTGGAACCAATAAAAGGAAAAAAGGTGCACTTGTCTTATAAAATAATACACCATTAGCAGAAATTGAAAAAACAATTGAGATGAATAAATTGTTGTCTTGTTTCTGCTAGTGGGTATGAATTAATGTAGTGCTTAAAGAAGAAAGGAGCATTATTGGGGTGATATTGTGTGTGAAACTAAAGTGGATTGAAGAATTTATGCTTAAAGTTGATTATGTGGTGTGTTAAAGTGCTTAGGATAGCTAGTTACTATTCCTAAATATCTCCTACCCGTCCCTTAGCCCACATTACAACCATGAAAAAGTCCTAATTGATTTTAGATCGAGCGAGAGAGAGAGAGAGAGAGAGAGAGAGAGAGAGTTTATATATATATATATATATATGAGATTTGATTATGTGGGTTCAACTTATTCTCTTGTTTTTATTGTGAGGGCACATGGCTTCATGAATGATAGGTAACATTATTAAATTTCTCTACAATGTTTGGTAATCAAGCCATGAGTGCATTGCGGCATTGAGTCAGTTTTTGAGGCTAGGATTGTTGTGAGCATGTTTTGTTTGTTGTAAATTATTTTTAAGAATAATATGATTAAAAGGGAATGGTTGCATATGTTAGAGTTTAATTGTTGCTATCAACCATGGTCAATGGCGTAGTGTGCTTCAAATGTATTACGATGTTAAGTGCTCAAAGATAGAGTAAAGTGTTGGTTGACTCGAGGACGAGCAACGTTTAAGTGTGGGGTAGTGGTGATAGGCTATAATTACATATTTTAGTCACTTATTACACTCTAATTTACTGCACTTTAATTGAGTTTGAGCCTTAATCGCTAGTGTTTTGTACTAATGGTGTGTTTTATGCCTTGTAGGAGTAATTAAGAACTATATAAATATTATGGAATGAACTCAAGTAATTTGAAGCTTTAAGTTTGATTAAAATTTCAAGGAATTAAGTCGAGATCGTGTTTGGGGTCAACGGATGATAGTTAGAGCGAACGAAGAATCAAGTGGGCAGATTGTGCACTGTCTAGTAAAATAGACATAACTTTTTTTTTCAGAAATCCATTTGGTCTCCAGAATATGTGGTTGGAAAGATAACTCAAAGGGCTACAAATTTCATGTTTTATATTTTTCCAAATTCGAAACGGAACAGGGTGAAAAAGCGCACCCAGATGCGCGCCCGCTCTAGTTTTAGCGCGTCCAGTCCAGAACGTTATCCAACTAGCGTGCCTAGATGCGCACCCAGGTGCACGCCCGCGCTAATCCCACCCAAAAGAGTGTCCTTTTTCACCTTGTATTAGGTATAATTATTTGGGCCCAACCCTACTTGATATTTTGAAGGGAGGAGGACGTTTTTTTTAAAAGGAAAACACAAGCACAGAGCGGACGTAGAGGCCGGGTTTCATATTTTCTTCCTCCAAACTTAGTAATTTTTATGTTCTTTGTATGATTTGTTGTTTTTCATCCATGTCTATGTGGAGCTAAACTTCACGTTCTAGGGTTGTGGTTCTTTCATGACTATTGTTATTAGGATATTGATTTTAATTTCTTAGTTTATCATATTGGTTTATTTATTCAATACTGCACTTAATTATTTGATTGCTTGATCACCAATTGAATACTATCTATGAATCGTGAATTGAACTCGAAAGTGGTAATTCTAGATTGCATATATGATTGAGTAGAGCAAGTTCTTGAACCTGGGTATCGGGGAACAGATTCGCGGTTAGGATAGACTTATACCTAATTGCCTTGCTTGGTTGATTTTATAGGAGTTATAAATGCGTTCTTGTTGATTCTAACTTCATAGACATATATGAGATAGGTTAGCTTGAATAGGAGAGTAAGAACACGACAGATTCTTATGAACAATATTAACCATGAGAACGAATAAACTAGACAAATTAGTTAGTCAATTCAATTGAAGAATACAATAGGAATGTTAGGTAGCCCATAACCCTAAATCGTTTTCATTACATTGATATAATAAAAATCTGCTCTTTCTCTATCCAAAGTTTATTATTTGTTTTCATTTATTTTAAGTAGTTTAGAATCAAATGCTTCTAGGTTTAATTCTTGTATAGATAATTAGGATAGTCTAATTTAGTTAATAGTTAATCGCAAGTCCTCGTGGGATCGACATCCGACTCTTAGTCACTTTATTACTTGAAGATCGCATATACTTGCGTGTGCGTTTGGCTGCAATAGGTACTAGTTCCGAATTATCGGGTATTATCACTCGACCCATGTTTTATCCCAAATCAGCCATCTTCAATGAAACGTGTTGTCTTTAATTTGTGTGTCCGTTATCCTTCATAACACTTACTTATCATTTGTTATAAATAGCATAAATATGTTAACCTCAAGATAATCTCATCCCCGAGTCTACGTCGATTAACTGAAGATGTAACTTGTAACATATTAAAATGCGATACATAACAATGGATGTTTCTGAGCACAACCGTAATCTATCTTGCACATTCGTTCGGTATTTATTATTTGAGCGTATCAGAGATCGCCAGTATGATAACCATCATTTTCCTCTCCTTAGGTACACAGTGTGGCACGGTGGTTCCAAGCACGGTACAGTTGGAGATGATAGAGTTTTGAGGATGCAGGGTTGTGTTTGTGTGCCTAATATGGATGGACTTCATGAGTTGATTCTAAAAGAGGCTTATAGTTTCTGGTATTCAATCCATTCGGCCGCCGCTAAGATGTATCAGAATTTGCGGCACCATTATTGGTGGAGGAGGATGAAGAAGAATATTATTTCATATGTCAATGCTTCAGAAGTATTACGGCGATCCATCCTACGTGTTTGACTTTAGAACTGTCCAGTTGGACAAGAATTTGACCTACGAGGAGGAGCTGGTAGCTATTCTAGACCAGCAGGTTCGATAGTTGAGATCAAAGAGGTATCAATCGAATTATGTGCAGTGGAGAGGTCAGGCTGTTGAGGCAGCTACCTGGGAGTCTGAGTCCAATATGTGGAGCCGATATCCCTTTCTTTTCACCGACTCAAATACTTTTCTACGCCCTTCGAGGATGAACAGTTATTTTAGAGGTGGAGAATGTGATGACCTAAAAGGTCACCTCTTGTTTTAAAAGTCAAATAAAAGTTCTGAATCCTTGAAAGCCTCCTTTTATCTCTCCTTGATTTACGCCCGCAGTCGAGGTATGACACCAGAAAGCGTTTCTGTGAAAAAAATAAGAAATAATAATTTTTGGATTAAGAAGATGATTTTAGTTAACTTTGGTCAATACTTTGGGTAAATGGATTTGAACTCATTTTTCGATGGTCTCGAATGGTCCGTATTAACATATGAGACTTGGGCATATGCCCGGAATTGAATTTCAAGGTCCCTAGCCTGAGAAAATAATTTTGGAAGAAAATTGTTTAACTGAAAAATATAATATTTTTGGAAATTTAATAAGATTTGATCTTATTGGTATTGGACCCGTATTTTGAGTCTGGAGTCCGGTACAAGCCTGTTATAGTATTTAGACATTATTTGTGAAATTTGGTGAAACATAGAAGTGATTTGATGTAATTCATACCCTTGGTTGAGTAAATAAAATTTTCGAACTATCTTGAAAATTTCGTGAGTTTTGGTGTTGAATTCATAGCTCTAGATGTTATTATGGAGATTTTATCGTACGAGCAAGTTCATATGATATTTTAAGACTTGTGTTCATGATTGGTTTGGAGCCTCGAGGGCTCGAGGTGAGTTTTGGATAGACTATGGAGGATATTTGAACTTAGGGAATTGTTGGTATGCTTTAGCTGAGTTGCAGGCCTCAGACCTCGCAAATGTGAGGTCAGGGTTCGCAACTGTGACCATTGCCAATTACACATTTGCGAGGCTTCCATCGCAAATGCGAAGGAAGCTAGTCTTGGGCATGTTTGCAATTGCGAACTATTCTACGCATTTGCGAAGTAGTTAGGAATGGGCAAATCATTGTCATTGCGACCAAAGGTTCACAATTGCGATAGTAGCAGGCATGAAACATGTTCGCATTTGTGACGCCTGTCTTGTATTTGCGAGCTTCGCAATTGTGAAGTTCTGGTCGCAATTGTGACACCTGCAACTATTCAAAAATGAAATTGTGACGGGGTTTTCATCCAATTTTTACATTTCTCAAATCCTAAAACCCTAGCGGCGACTCTCCCAAGACCAAATCTTCCCTAAAACTTTGGTAAATGATCCTAACCCACTTTCTTTCACTTTCCCATCACATTTCATGAATTTCCAACCAAAAATATAAGATTTCTATGGTAAAAATTGGGGGTTAGGGTAGAATTAGGAATTTTTATAAATTGTGGATTTAGACCTCAATTTGAGGTCCGATTCCAAAACAACATGTATATGTAGGCTCGGGGGTTAATGGGTAATCAAGTTTTGGCCTGAATTTTGAGTTTGGACCAAGCAGACTCAGGGTCGGGTTTTTGACTTTTTGGGGAAATGGTAGAAACCCTATAATTATGCATTGGAGTTAAGTTATATAGCATTTAGTGATGTTATTAAGTTAATTATGACTAGATTCGCGTGAATTGATGGTGGAACCGAGAGGTAAAGCGATGATTGAGCTTCGAAATACCTATTGGCTTGAGGTAAGTGTTTGGTCTAACCTTGACTTGAGGGATTAGGGATCCCTAATTATTTTCTATGTGAAATTCCATGTATGTGGCGTATAGGTACGGTGACGAGTACCTATGCGCCACCAAATTATCATTTTAGTCTGTTCCCTTCCCCGTTTCGTTCTATATTGCTCTTTGATCTTAATTGTTGCTTGCTCATAAATGTTTCCATGTCTAATTGCTTCATATTAATTGTTGTATTCTTTGTTGAAGTATTTATTTGTTTCATAGTTTCGTTTTAATAATCTTTTGGCCTATATTGGTTTATTGGTGCTTCATGATATACTTTGGTTGGTCTCGTCGTGTAGTTTTAACTAGTGAAGTGTGATAATCATAGTGATATTCCATTGTGTAGATTGAGGTATAAGTGTTTTAAGGATTTGAGTTAACTTGTGAAACACTTGTCTTTATTTTTATGATTAGTTCTGATTTCTATGTTGGGATCGGGTTGCACGCTACAATAGAAGGAATAAGGGTGAATGTGATTGTTTGGAGGGATCAGGTTGCATGGGGCAACAAGGAGAAATAACGGTGGACAGGTGGGATCGGGTTTTGCACCGCAACAGGAGGAATAAGGGTGATATATTGAGGAGAAATAAGGGTGAACTGGTGGTACCGGGTTGCACGCCACAACAAGGATTAATAAAGGTGAATATTGATATTGTTAAATCGGTATGCACGTCGCATCAATTGTTGTTATATATTTATTTCTATTGAGATCCATTACTGTTATGTTGAAACACCCTTAAGGATTGGTTATAGTCGAATACTAGTAGAACACCTGGGTTCCGAACTTATTCAATGCCACTTATTGCTTTATTACCTTCTGTATTTCCTTTATATTTGGTATAAACTATTGCAAGTTGTGTATGTTGTATGCCCCGCCATAACATCGTCACTACTTCATCGAGGTTGGGTTCAGCACTTACTAGTACATGGGGCTGGTTGTACTGATACTGCACTCTACACTTCTTGTGGAGATTTCGGAGCTAGTGGTTGATCGAGAGGTTAGTTGTTGTTGTTGTTGCATTTCGGAGATCCAACATGGTCCTGAAAGCGTCTGCAGGCCCTGACGTCTTCTTCTATCCTATTTCATTTTTGTTTTATCTACTTTCGAGATAGATATAAACTTTTCATTAAGACCATTATTTGTAGTATTCGTAGACTGTTCGTGAGTTGTGTCACCAGTTCTGGGTGCATTTTATCCGGGTTTATGTTATTAGACATAAGATAATCTTTTAAACTGTGTGCTTTCACACTTATTTTTGCTGATTTAATTCTGTTAAATTGTAATTATAAAAGGATAAAATAAAGAGGTGTAATAATTTGTAATGTTGGCTTACCTAGCAAGTAAAATATTAGGCGTCATCACAGCCTTAAGGATGGGAAAATCAGGTCGTGACAAAGTTTTGTAGAAAATCATTCTATCCATGATATGTGTGCTTTGGTTGTATTAGCATGATTTTCAGGTATAGGTTTTGATGAATGACAAACAACGAAGTCGATGAATGACAAACAATGAAGTCAAGTGTCAAACAATGTTATTATATGACAAACAATCAAGATTGAATGCCGAGAAGCATATTGATGACGGAATTGCATAGACAAGCCAAAGATGAGCTCAAAAGTTCAAGACCGAAGACCCAAGGCGTAGGTCGTTAGGTAGAACAAATGTAAGAGCAACGTTTAAAGTTATCTCGTCTTTTGGCTCAACAATAGGTCATCATAAATATGCATAAAATCATTTTATCAAATCATATTTCAAATACTTCAAACAAAATAATTTCAAACATTTTCATTTTAGCCAAAATGAATTTTAAACATGTCTTTCAAAGCTGGAAAGAAATAATCGATTATGCTTATTGTGATAATCGATTATGTTAAGACAGTGTAAATCGAAATTTCCAAAACAGCACAATAATCGATTATCTTGTATCTGTTGCCAAGTGTTTGAACACTGTAACAAAATAATCAATTATGCATATCTGATAATCGATTATGTTGCATAAAATCAGCTTCCAGATTTTGTAACGGTAAGCTGATAATCGATTATCCAAATCTGATAATCGATTATCCTTGCATAAAATCAGCATAATTGATTGTCAATTAAGCAACGGACATACACCCTCTAACCCCTATAAATAGAGGTCTTTTGAGCTGAATTGAAACACACAACACCTCTCATTATTCATATACATATTGATATCATTTGTGCATCATTATAGAGCTTTTGTTGAGCCATTTGAGAGACAACTTTGAGTTGTTCATAGAGCTTATTTTGTATCTCTTTCTCTACTCTTATTAGAGAGTTCTTGTTGTAAAAGAGAAAGGTGTTTGAGAAGACCATATCTTCTCATTGATTGTCGGGTTTGCTAAGTACCCTCAATCTTAGTGGTTGAAGTCTTGTGGTGCGGTATCCACGAGCAAGGTGAAGTCTTGAGGTGCGGTATCCTCGAGCAAGTTGAAGTCTTGTAGAGTGTACATCTACGAGCAAGTGTAACGGTTTGTTAGGCACCCGTAAGCTTAATGGAGTTAGTGGAATCTCGAGAGAGTCTCTCTGGGACTGGACTAACCACACGTTGTGGTGAACCAGGATAAATTCGGTGTGTTCTTTCCTTACTATTTTAATTACCGAATTTATTTTATTCCTGCAATTTTAATTCCGTAATATTTATCAATATTCTCGTGCCGCACTATTCACCCCCCCCCCTCTAGTGACGGGCATAAATCCTAACAATTGGTATCAGAGCCTAACTCTCTGAAAGCCTTAACCGGTTGAGAGAACGATATATATTTTTTTTGAGAATATTGAACGCAGGAATGATGAGCGAAGGACACTCCACCTGTAGGCTTCCACTATTTGACGGAACAAATTACACATATTGGAAAGAGCGGATGAGAATCTTCATCCAATCAAATAACTTTCGCTTGTGGCAAATCATCAAGAACGGTGAACAAATGCCAACAAAGAAAGTTGGGGAAACCACGGTTCCAAAGGAGGAAGATGAATATGATGCCGAGGACGTCAAGAAAGTTGAAAACAACGCAAAGGCCGTCAACTTATTATATTGTGCGGTGAATCCGGATGACTATCGGAAGATTTCTTGTTGCACAACCGCCAAAGAGATGTGGGATAAACTCGAGATCACTTATGAAGGTACGCCTCAAGTCCGAGAATCTAAAGTTGATTTTCTAACACATGAATAGGAACTCTTTAGAATTAGGGAGAATGAAAGCATCGATATTATGTTCGAACGGTTCTCAATGATCATCAACGATCTCCATGCTCTCGGAAAAGTATATTCGAACAAAGATCTAGTTCGAAAAATCTTGTGGAGTCTCACTCACGAATGGCGATCCAAAGCCAATGCCATCGAAGAGTCGATAGGAATCACGGACGTCACAATTGATGGACTACGAGGTAACCTCAAAACTTATGAAAGTACGATTCCTAATCCTTCTTTTGGAAACAAGAAAAATTCGAATATTGCCTTCAAAGCCTCATCCTCTAAAAGAGAAGAGGTAAGTGATTCGGATAGGGATGATGATAATATTTCCAATACCTTGATCAAAAAGTTTTATAAGTTTATGAAAAAGGAAATAAAGAAGGAAGAACCAAGTCCTTCATGCCAAAATTGTGGAAAACTTGGCCACACCAAATCACATTGTCCAAATCCAAGGACAAGAAGAAGAACAAACACCAAAGGCGTGTGACATGGGATTCGGACAGCTCGGGCGATAAAACCGCCGCATTATGCCTCATGGCCAACGAGGAAGAAGAGGTAAGTAATTTTAACCGTTATTCTTTTGAAGAATTACAAGAAGCTTTTCATGACTTATATGGTGAATTGAAAAAGACTTCAAAAATCTCCAAAGAGGCCAAGGCTAAAATTAAAGTTTTAGAAGAGAAAAATAAATTTTTGGAAAATGACAATATTGATCTTAGAAATAAAATTAAGGAGATGAATGAAGCCTCTCCAATTGATCAAAGTTCAAATTGTTCTTCTTGTAAGTCTTTGAAAATAGAGAACATAGAACTTAGAAACACACTAGAAAAACGTAGTCCTAAAACAATTGAAGAAATTAAAAAGGATGATAGAAATGAAGTTAGACCACCTAGAAATAACTCTAGGAACTTCACTAATGAGTCTAAAATTAATTATTTTAGACCACCTAGAAACAACTCTAGGAATTTTGGTAATGAGTCTAAAATGAATCATTTTAGACCACCTAGAAATAACTCTAGGAATCGCAATACGTCTAGGAATAACGACTTTAGATCACCTAGAACGTTTTTGGCTCAACCAAGACATATGCACAACTCGAATGTTATATGTCATTATTGCAACCGGGTAGGACACATAGCACCCGTATGTTTTGCAAAACATAGAGATTTATCATTTGGCTATGATTATTATTTGCCTAACCCCCAAGGACCCAAAAGGAGTTGGGTACCGAAAACCTATTTTTAGGTACGTTTGCAGGTGTGCTTGAAGACTACAATATCGTAGTAGATGCACCAAGCACGAAACCTTATTGCATCGAGGGGAATGTCGGTTAGATATCACATTTTTTTATAAAAACGTAATAGTTGATATGTGTTAACAATTAATATATCTTTGTTAACAATTGATATTAATTATTTTTGTTGATTCATGTTTTGATAACTTTTATCTTGAATAGCAATTGGTATCAATTATTTTTGTTAAAAATAATGATTGATGTTTTGATGAATATCCCTCTAGTTTGAATAACAGTTGGTATATTCGCTAAAAATAACCTTTGATATGGTTGTTATATTTTTACTAACATTTGGTATTATTTCATGTTGGTATGATTTTTTAAATATCGTCAATGTAAATTCCTCATTGTATTTCCTATCTTATATTTGACACTAACAATTGATATACCCAAAAAAGGGGGAAGTGTTGAAAGGGGATAATAGCCTTTGTATACTCTCTTTTTGCTAATGCCAAAAGGGGGAAGAGTTTAGGCGATATGCATCAAATAAGGGGGAATGTATCTACGTTATAGTATGCCTTATTCAAAGGGGGAATTATCATTGAGGGGAATTGTTTGCATGAATTGTATATTGAGATATAGCATGAACTTAGGGGGAATCCGATATGCATATCTCCTGTTGTTTGTCATTATCAAAAAGGGGAAAATTGTAGAAAATCATTCTATCCATGATATGTGTGCTTTGGTTGTATTAGCATGATTTTCAGGTATAGGTTTTGATGAATGACAAACAACGAAGTCGATGAATGACAAACAATGAAGTCAAGTGTCAAACAATGTTATTATATGACAAACAATCAAGATTGAATGCCGAGAAGCATATTGATGACGGAATTGCATAGACAAGCCAAAGACGAGCTCAAAAGTTCAAGACCGAAGACCCAAGGCGTAGGTCGTTAGGTAGAACAAATGTAAGAGCAACGTTTAAAGTTATCTCGTCTTTTGGCTCAACAATAGGTCATCATAAATATGCATAAAATCATTTTATCAAATCATATTTCAAATACTTCAAACAAAATGATTTCAAACATTTTCATTTTAGCCAAAATGAATTTTAAACATGTCTTTCAAAGTTGGACAGAAATAATCGATTATGCTTATTGTGATAATCGATTATGTTAAGACAGTGTAAACCGGAATTTCCAAGACAGCACAATAATCGATTATCATGTATAGCATAATCGATTATCTTGTATCTGTTGCCAAGTGTTTGAACACTGTAACAAAATAATCGATTATACATATCTGATAATCGATTATGTTGCATAAAATCAGCTTCCAGAATTTGTAACGGTAAGCTGATAATCGATTATCCAAATCTGATAATCGATTATCCTTGCATAAAATCAGCATAATTGATTGTCAATTAAGCAACGGACATACACCCTCTAACCCCTATAAATAGAGGTCTTTTGAGCTGAATTGAAACACACAACACCTCTCATTATTCATATACATATTGATTTCATTTGTGCATCATTATAGAGCTTTTGTTGAGCCATTTGAGAGACAACTTTGAGTTGTTCATAGAGCTTATTTTGTATCTCTTTATCTACTCTTATTAGAGAGTTCTTGTTGTAAATGAGAAAGGTGTTTGAGAAGACCATATCTTCTCATTGATTGTCGGGTTTGCTAAGTACCCTCAATCTTAGGGGTTGAAGTCTTGTGGTGCGGTATCCACGAGCAAGGTGAAGTCTTGAGGTGCGGTATCCTCGAGCAAGTTGAAGTCTTGTAGAGTGTACATCTACGAGCAAGTGTAACAGTTTGTTAGGCACCCGTAAGCTTAACGGAGTTAGTGGAATCTCGAGAGAGAGTCTCTCTGGGACTGGACTAACCACACGTTGTGGTGAACTAGGATAAATTCGGTGTGTTCTTTCCTTACTATTTTAATTACCGAATTTATTTTATTCCTACAATTTTAATTCCGCAATATTTATCAATATTCTCGTGCCGCACTATTCACCCCCCTCTAGTGACGGGCATAAATCCTAACAAGTTTCTCATTGATTTGATGAAAGACTATAATTTTCTCAGAAAGCCCTATATCTTCACCTCTTGATCGAAATGTGAAACTCAAAGCAAAGGAAGGAGAATCTCGATCAGACACCTAGCTGATATAGAAAATTAGTTAGGATTTCCTCACCAAAACAAGATTGGATATAACATTCAGTGTACAGTATTTAATCCAGTTCATGCAAGACCCAAGGGAACCACACTTACATGAAGACTTTCACTTGTTAAAATACTTAAAGACTGATCCTAGCCTGTGAGTTTTATTTTCCAAAGATGATGTCTACATGATGAAGGTATACTGTAACTTTGACTGGCATCATACCAAGATTCTAGGAAGTAGTCACTGGCTGTATTGTCTTGCCAGGGAACAACCCCATCAGTCGGAAGTCAAAGAAGTAGGAAACAATTTCCTTGTCATCAACAGAAGCAGAATATAGATCCATAACGAAAGCGGTTGGGGAATTAGTATGGTTGCAAAGGCTACTTGAGGAGTTAACAGTCCTGTTCTCCAGTCTCATTGCAGTGTTTCGTGATAGTCAACCATCACTCAATATAGCAAAGAACCACTATTCCATGAAAGAGCCAAACACATAAAATCGATTGTCACTTTGTTAGAAATAAAATTGAAGAGGACCTCCTCTCTTTATATCATATTGGGACTATTCAACTGCTTGCAGATATCCTCATTAAAGCTCTCGTAAGCATTAAGCATTCTAGCATTCTTGGAAGGTTGGCAAAGATACCCTTACATCCAACTGGGGGAGGGGGGGAGGGAGGGAGGAAGGGATATTGAGATGTATTACATTATTTAAACCAAGAGATTGTACTTATAGCTTAGTCAGTTATACCATTCAATTAGTATATTAGAAATGAGTCGGCTAGTTTCATTAGTTTGTTAGTATTTACAGTTGTATATATACATATCATAGAATCAATACAATTGAGACTTTCATTTTCAAAATTCATTTCTTCGGTTCTCACTCTTGCTCCCAGATTGGGGCTTCTTTTCAGAGTCTCCATCTCTACCATTGGAGCTCATATCGAGCTCTCCTCATTTCTTACATCTCCAAAATTGATATATACATTTTTTATTTTCTTTTTTTTCTCTCTCAAAAAAATGAAGGAAAAAAACGTAACATAACTTTCTAGTCTACTATTATGTTAACATATGTAATCATCTTATTTAAAAGTTTGAAGTATTAAAAAAATCATGCTTTATCTAGTTATTTATGTATTTAAGACGCTAACCATTGAGTCATTCTCATTGATTACTCAATCGCATGAAGACTATGTGAGAAAAATTAATGCTGGAGTCATAGTATTATATTCTTTTTTAAGTTTAGGCACTCGATAATGTATCCTTCCGTTCACTTTTATTTGGTATATATATTAAAAATGGTACAGACACTAAGTGGAAACCAAAAAAAAAATTATTGTATTTACAGTATTCATTACTTATTTCAAATTATTTTTTCAAATTCAATAAAATATGCATCAATTAATATAAGTACTATGGTAAATTATACATTTTATTTGTTATTTTTTAAGAAACATGAAAAATTAAAATATATTTAGTAAAAATAAACGAAGGAAGTAACTTAATTTAAGAGAGTGTATTTTAATGATCTAATTAAACTTTCTTCAAATTTGAATTTTCCATCATGGCAGAGAGTTTAACTTTTTGGAAAGTAGAACATCTTTGTGCAGGAATGGGTGAGTAAGACTTTGCAACTAACGAGGACAGAGCTTTGGGAGTTTTAGTCAAAAGCTTAGTCAAAAAGGTCTTAAACATCACACTTGCCAAAGTTCGAGGAGAAGTATTATTTTGTATGTTATATAATTGATTAGTTATTAAAAATTTATTTTCGTCTCATAAATTTATGAACCTCAATTTTATATTTTTGGGTTAATAAAAATTTAGGTTCATAAATTTATGAGATAAAAAGAGCTTCGTATAATTAATGTCAGTTAATGAAACACAAAATAAAAATTTTCAAGTTTGAGTCTAATTACCAAACTTCCATTGTGTTTTGCATTAATATTGCTCCACAGCTGGATTTTCTTTAAGTGAGACATTTAAAGAAAAATAATGAGTAATTTATACGAATATTCTTATAATTAACGTTTTTAAATGTCTTCCTAAAGATGTGCACATAAATAAAAACTGATAATATCACTGAAATGAGTATTATGTTTGTTTGAAAAGTTATACTATGGTTTGTTCTGCTGCTTAATGGTTGATTCCTAGTGATTATGGATAAGACATCATTTAGGTATTAAAGTAACTTTATTTGTCTCATTCTGCAAAGATCCATGATGGGGTCCTTAATTCCTTCTTTTGTCTCTTTTATAATCAAAGACTCTGAATTTCATATTAGTGTAGTCTTTTTGAACCAACAGTCTTCCGAAAATAATTTATACGCTTTTTATAAGGGATAAGATCTGTATAAATATTATTCTTTTCAAATTTTATTTATGAGATTATATTAGATTATTGTTATTGTTATTATTGTCTTTACTTTAAAAAGAAGCTGTTAACTAGGGGTGTTCATGGTTCGGTTTTTTCCTAAAAAGAAACTAAACCAAGTAAGTCGACTTTTCAAATATTAGAGCTAAACCAAACCAATTAAATCGATGTTTTCTCAATTTGGTTATGTCAGTTTTTCGATTTTTTTGGTTGTTTGTCCTTTTTTTCTTTAAATATAAAACATATACTATCAAACACATATTTCGGCGACTACATTTTTAACGTAACACTATCAAATCAATTGTACTTTGAGAAATCTATTATATACCAAGATATATTGAGATACTTGAATCAAATAGTGATGAATAATTTAAGGATTCAATTAAAAATATATTATGTTTAACATGAAATAGATTCTTATACTTCACAAAAGAAAATTACCAATCAAACTAAAATATAAAGGTAAAGAAATGTACTAAAAATATAAATGATTAACATTTTACTATAAAATTATGGGAAAAATACTTTGAAAAGTTTTAAGGTTGTCCGCTTTTTGCCAAATTATTCCATTAATATATTCACGTGTTTTAATAGAAATAAAGAATATCAGTCGTCAATATTTTTCAGCAACCAATAGTTTTCAATGGGGCTAGTAGTATACCAAAAGGATCAGAATTAAAGGATCAGAATTACTCTTCAATAATGGAAATTATGCCAATGTCATTTCATTTTCTCCTATTTACTCTACAAAGACAAAAACTCAACAATATATTAACATGTTGAATTAAAATAAGGAATGCCAGCAGTTAATAATATCTTCAGCAACCCATAGTTTTCAAATAGGGCTACTCAAAGATATAATACTACAACAATAACAACAACAACTCAGTATAATCTCACTTATTAGGGTCGGGGAAGGGTAGTGTGTACGCAGACCTTACCCCTACCCTTGGGTAGAGAGACTGTTTCCAAGTAGACCCCCGGCATCCTTCCCTCCAAGAACTTTCCACCTTGCTCTTGGGGAGACTCGAACTCACAACCTCTCGATTAAAAGTGGGGGTTGCTTACCATCAGAGTAAGCCCTCTTGTCTCCCCTCAAAGATATAATATGTACCCAAAATATTCCAAACAGAGGATTGAAATTAAGAGTCAAACAAAGACGTAAACTAAAAAGTCTAAAATAAACCTAAAATGATCGCTAAACATTGAAATAACGAAGAACTCTACTAAACATTGGCTGAAACAAACTTAAACCATTGACTTTGAGGATTGTCATTACTCTTCTCATCTAAGCCAATGCATTTCCTAACCAAAACTTTAAAAGAAGAATAATAAGTATCAAAATCCAAACACAACTCAGTGCCATTTTCATCATGATTTGAAAGTTGATAATTTGAAGCCAATTTCCATGTACTTTGTTCACTGCAATCTGTTGAAAGAGTTACAGGCAAACCCTCTCTTGATGTTGTTAGACAGAGAGAAGTTCCGGTCAATCGGATCGGCGTGTCGTCGCCGTCGTAGCTCCATCGGCTAGCTCCGATGCAATCACTTGCATATACTACATTGTTGGCTGCAGCATGTAAGCATTTGCCACTTTGTGGATGGAATAATAAGTGGTACATTGGTTGTTTTGATTTTGGATCTATACCATTCAAAAATACTAGGAGTTAATATAATGAAAGTAACAATGCACTCGAGTAAATATGCAATTTTAACTCTTATATATATAAAAAAAAGGAATTTTTATGTTATCAGATCATATAAGAGAGTAACAAATAACAAACTTTAAAATTGAATCTATCGTTCAGATGTCGTAGCATGTCGTTTTTCTTATTTTTTACGGAAAATGATCAGAAGTGCCCCTAACGTATTGACGTCAGTTTAAAAATGCCCTCCGTTAACCTATTTTGAAAAAGATGCACCTACCGTTAAAAGTTCTGGCATATTTGTGCCCCTATTGTATTGACTCCAGTTTAAAAATGCCCCTACCGTTAACCTATTTTGAAAAAAATGCCGCTACGGTTTTAAATATAAGTATAGTCAGTTGTTAGACTTAGGGGCACAAATATGCCACATTTTTAACGGTAGGGGCATTTTCTTCAAAATAGGTTAACGGATGGCATTTTTAACCTGGAGTCAATACGTTAGGGGCAGTTCTGACCCTTTTCCCTATTTTTTATGTTACTAATCTCATTTTTAATGGGCGGTTATTTGTATGTATCATTTAAGTGACTAATACCGATAAAATTCTTTTTAACTAATAATATATAAAAATAAAATATTAAAAATAAGATAGATTACCTATTATAACAAATTAAATTAACTAATAGCATAAATTTCTTTAGATTATCAGTGTATGTAGTATATATATTCTATAAACTATCAATTTATAGAAGATAAGTTAGTATAAACAAGTTAAACTAAATAAAATAAAACAGATTAGCTGTTACAATAAATTAAAAAACTATAACGGTATAAAATTTATTACACTATTGTCAAATCCACTTGCAGCCACCTTGTTAGATTTCAATTTTTAGGCAATTATCTCAATACCAATATAAAGAAGTTAAATCAATATAAACAAGTTTAATTCCAGAATGTTTCAACAAGTTAAAATATTCTGACAGTATAAATCGTCAAATCTATTAGCAAACACCTTGGTAGAATTCAATTCCAAACATTTATCTCATACCAAAAGGAGAGAAAAAAAAAACAACAACAACACAATAAAATCGTATAAGTGAGGTTCAAAGAGAGTAAAGTATACGCAGACCTTACCCCTATCCCAAAGAGTAGAAAGACTATTTTTAATAGACTCTCGGCTCAAGAAGATAAAAAAGATAATATGTCAGTACCAACAACTGAAAGCATAAAAATTATAACAGAATCAAAAATAGCAGAAAATAGATGAAAAATAATATCAATATATAGCACATAAGAAAGGCACGGTATTATGAAAATTAAAAAAAAAAAAGTGTAGATACAACAATGACCACCAGAAAGGAAAAAAAAAGAAAAGGATGGAATAATTTTACCTTGGAGTTTTTGTTGAATAAGTTGTAATTTTGCATGATATTCAGGATTTCTAAGAGTTTTCCATGTAGAATTGAACATTCCATACATTTCCTCCATCCCTTGTTGACCTTCTCTTGTATAATAATTACCTTGTAAAGCCCAAACGGCCCAATCCAAATCCAATTCTGCTAAAAGTGAAAGAAAACAGCCCAAGAACAAATTGTCGGCCTGATTCGTTCCCCTTTGGTCAATACCAAATTCACTAACAAATAAAGGAGCTGCATTTTTCCCCTTAATTAAAAAACCTGATTTATTCATAATTTCTTCTTTAATAGTATCACAAACTTTGTTTAGTGGCTGAGTTAAATACCAATTTGATTGTCCTTCAGTAAATGAATACCTATGAGTCTCAAATACAATCTTATTTCTCATATGTAAGTTCAAGGGTTTTTTTTTTAAGAAGGTAAAATCAAGATCATAATCTAATCCTGAGATAATTAATAGAAGATTAGGGTTAGCCCTATGAATTGTTTTTGCACCCTTTTGAACATACTCGTACCATACACTTTGGTTTTGTAGAGGACCACGTAGCTCGTTACGTAGGCTAATGCCGATAACCTAGATACAAAAAGTAAATTAAAATCAATAACAATTTATCTATAAAGGAGCACAAAAAACAAATTGAAAAATAGCTTATTTCTAGGAAATTCCTTCAAATCTTCATATTTTTTTTATTTCTTAAAAGATTTTAATCTTTTTAAATAGTTATAAATACAAACAAAGAAAGGGGACCCTTAAGGCAAAGATAAAGTTGTTCGATGTGAGTTATAAATTATGAGTATGAGTCGTGGAGCAACCACCATGAGGAGCCTGAGCAGCAAAAAGGTTCATCTAATATCTAGTGATGAAGCTAGAATTTTCATCAAGGTGATTCAAATTTAAAGAACTGAAAAGATTCAACCTCTACTCTCTCTCTCTATATATATACATACACTATTACAGAATATTTTCTGCATCAATCTGTCCTTTTTAAAGTAATAAATACAAATAAAACTAAATATGAGTAATACATACCATTGGAATATCCTTGTATGTCCTAGCAACAATATCCAAGCCTTTTAACCATTCTTTAGGCTCAAAATACTTATCTCCCCAAAAACCATTTCCATCATTACTCCCACAACACCACATGGGCTCACCAACTTGATTATCAAGCACAGACATAACACCATGTCGGCCCAATTCCTCAATCACAGCCTTTTGGGCCTCAACAACAGTAAGGCCCAAAAGTTGTGGATTATTATGGCCCAATCCCTTCATAGCATCATTAAGGCCATTATTCATAAAAGATTGTGCCACAGTAAGATTTGAATGGCGAGTAAACATGTACGTAGCCCATGTTAAACGGACACAATTAAAGCCCATTAACGATATATGCCTAGCAATGTGGCTAATGGGCTGCTGATCTAAGCCTTCTGGTAACATAGTTTGTAAATGGGCAGCCCAATTTCCACAAACTAATTTCACTCTTAGGCCAGTTTCGTCATCTATTATCCATCTAGAGCTTGTTGATAGAGGAAAAGAATGGCACAAAGTTGCAAAAGAGAAAATCAAAATAATGAATGTGGCTAGTTTTGTCATGGTGTTTTCTGAGTAGTATGAAGGGGAATTAATTAAGAGAACGAAGAATAAAAGAAGGATCTCATATATTTATAGGAGTAATTAATGTTGATGTGTGATCGGATAAAACTAAATCTAATTAAAAAAGACTTCATATTATCTATTCGAATTCTATTTAACTTCTAAATACTTGTGAAAGAATTCTTATCCTATCAGGTCACTGAATAAATTGGCAATCTGCTATGTTTTTTTTTAAACATATACTATAACATATTAAATTGTGCGGGTAATATAAAAATTATATTGTCAATGTATAGTGTTGCGGTTAATTTCAAGTTGTTCACTACTCTTTGGAAGCCTATTGTAGAAAGGATTTTCATTCCGTAAAGGTATTTTATTTTAATTTGTAGTAGTATGTAATGGTTCAAAAATACACAATTTGTTTTTTCTAATTGGATAATAACTAACTACCTTGGTTTCTGTAATAGATAAGAATAGAATATACATTTGTATATCATGTAGATCAATGAATCTTATAAATTATATCCAAGAATTCGTCTGTATTTAGTGCACGCATAAAATTTCAAAATAGCAATTACTTTTATCTTATTTTGGGTAACAACGCTGAATATTACCATTAATAACAAATAAAACAAAATCTAAGGAGCACTTAATTCCACTACGAAAGAAAAATTCAAAGTTAAACAACCACCCATAAAATTTATCCCTCTTATCTATAAGATTTTATGAAATAAATAAATTGGAATAAATAAATAGCTGCACTGGCTCCATAACGGACTTCCCCCAGATTTTATAGTCGTTTGGACTCATCGAGTAGTCTTTTGTGACGTCCAGTCAATTCTCTTTTTTGATTATTACTCTTGTTTATCTTTATGAATGTAACTAGAGATAGAGCAAAATTCCTTTGAAAAAAAGGGGGCAAAATTGTGAGATTGTAATTTTTCTACGTTGATAATCATAAATAAGTTAAATAAATTGTTCCAAAAAATTAAAATATACGAGACGCCAGTGTAATATAATAAATAACAATAATAACAACAAAAATCCCAATATGATCTTAATAAGTGGGGTCATGAGAAGGTAGTGTATAAACAGACCTTACACCTACCTAGTGCATGTAGAGATCCTGTTTCCAATAGACCATCGGCTTATGAAACGTAAGAAGAAGAGGGAAGCAAGGAAGGAAGGAAGAAGGAAGCGAAAAGAAAAAAGGAGAGATAAATGATAAGTTATACAAAATATTAGCAATACGGAATACAATACCTGAGACGAACAAAATCACATAACATAAAATCTAAGAATACGAAGAGACATGCATGCTACTACTAAAATGATCGGTGAACACCTAAAAACTACCCACTAACCTTCTACCTTAATCCTCGACCTCCAAACCCTCCGCTCAAGGGTCATATCCTCAATGAGCTGAAGCAGCGCCATGTCCTGTCTAATCAACTCTCCGTAGTACTTCTTAGGCCTACATTGACCTCTTCTAAAACTCTCCATGGACAACCTCTCACACCTCCTAACAGGAGCATCAATGCTTCTCCTCTAAACATGTCCGAACCATCTCAGCCTCGACTCCCGCATCTTGTCCTCCATAGGAGCTACTCCCACTCTGTTCCAGATAGCTTCATGCTTAATCCTATCCCTCCTAGTACACAAAACATCCATCTCAACATCCTCATATCTGTTACTTTCATCTTCTGCACATGGGAGTTCTTGACTAGCCAACACTCAGCCCTATACAGCATAGCCGGTAAAACCACCACCCTATAAAACTTACCCTTAAGTCTTGGTGGCATATTCTTATTACATAAAATACCGAAAGCGAGCCTCCACTTCATTCATCCCGCTCCGATGCGATGTGCAACATCTTCGTCAATCTCCCCATTACCCTAGATAATAGACCCGAGATACTTTAAACTCGCACTCCGGAGGATAACTTGAGCATCAAGTTTTACCTCTACATCTGCTTCTTTGGTCCCGTCACTGAATCTGCAGTCTAAGTATTCTGTCTTGGTTCTACTCAGTGTGAAACCTTTAGACTTCAAGGTCTGACTCCGAACAGCCAACCTCGCGTTAACTCCGCGTCTCGTCAATCAGCACTATATCATTGGCAAATAGCATGCACCAAGGCACCTCCCCTTGAATGTGTCGCGAAAGTACATCCATCGCCAAGGTAAATAAAAATGGTCTAAGAGCCGATCCCTGGTGCAACCCCATCACCACAAGGAGATGCTCTGAGTCATCACCCCTGCCCAAACCCGAGTCTTGGCATCATCATACATATCCTTTAATTACCCTAATGTACGTTGCCGGAACGCCGCTAGCCTCCAAACACCTCTACAGGACCTCCATCGGGACTTTATCGTACGTTTCTCAAGGTCAATAAACACCATATGCAAGTCTTTCTTCTTCTCTCTATACTGCTCCACTAATCTCCTTACTAGATGAATCGTTTCCGTAGTAGAATGCCCTGGCATGAAAAGTGTAATATAATAAATAATAAGGAAAATTAATGATACAAAGTGCAATCTGGAAGGTAGGAGCGGCAAAATGGTTCAAAGAAGACAGTTAACCACATATATTATCCACTAAAAATAGATTGGATAATGAACTTTTTAAAAATGGGTCAAATATAGATAAGAACCATATTATCCATTTAGAAAATGGATAACCAATGAGTCTAACTTTTACATTTGTAAAGCTTCAAATTGATGGTTCATATCCCCGGTTAGCCCATTTTCTATTTGTATTAAATATGGGTCGTATTTATCTATTTTTTTATTACTCGCTTTGACCCGAATCACATCCGACCCGACCCGACCAGCCCGTTTGTCATTCCTACGGGAAGAAGGGCTAGACAACTTTTCCCAAGGAAAAATAATAGAAAATGAGGCTCCATAAGACATAACCATATTGAACATACAGTGTACTCCTTCTAATTTCTCTCTCCCCACTAGTGTTCTCGCTCTCTTCTGCCTTCTAGTTTTCTGGTATCGGCGACCTCAGGTAAGTCAGCCTCTCTCTCCCCGTATCTTCTCCCACCTTCCTCTCTCCTCCCATCCCCCTCTTCTCTCTCTTCTCCACCCCTTCTCTCTCTTTTCTTCATCCCTTCTCTCTCTTTTATTTTCTCTGTTCAATGCTGGAATTTTTGGTTGGCGACCACCTAGCGCCTCTCCTCTATCTCTCTTCTATTCTCCTCACTCGCTTCTTCTCTCTTATCTCCATAAACGATATCTCTTTCCCTGCTAGCCCTTTCCCCAACCCAACCCTTCTTGAGCCCAAAATTTCAGTTCCAAAATCCTAGCAGTTACACCGGCGACCTCTGTCCAGCGAACCCTCTGTTGTCCCTTCATTTTTGAATCTGTCCAGGTCCACCCCTGGGACAACTCCCCCTATTTGTTTCGTGGTGTTTGTGTGTAATTTTTCAGGGAA
Source organism: Nicotiana benthamiana (assembly GCA_034376525.1). Taxonomy (NCBI): domain Eukaryota; kingdom Viridiplantae; phylum Streptophyta; class Magnoliopsida; order Solanales; family Solanaceae; genus Nicotiana; species Nicotiana benthamiana. The sequence goes on from CM067339.1 coordinate 177,804,651, forward strand.
CTAGTTGCAGCTACCCAGGCAAGCGCGGGGCGTACGGGCAAGTAGAGCGGAGCAGCTCTGGCTAGTATGTGCAAAGGTTGGTGGGAGTTGGAAGGATGCACGACATATTTCTATGACCTCGGGTTCCTCAAGTCATATTTCCAGGTTATTTCCATCGAGAGTTGGTACCTCCCGCTTTCTTGTCTTTTTCTTTATGTTAATTAAATAGTGGTTATTTAGTTAGCATCACTTTAAGCATATTATTAGAATACTTGTAGTTGCTACCAGTATTTTCTAGTTTGGGTCTGTTTTAGTGTTTTTTGAAGTTTGTCATAGGTATTATGGCTGTGGTTTGGGATGGTAGAGTAAGGTCATGTCCTCGAGGGGCATCGGGGGTGATAAGGGGGTGGGAAGGGGTCAGTGGATGGGACGAGAGGCAAGGAGGGTAAGGGGAAAGAGGGAGCTTGTAGATTAAGGATCAGGCGTGGAACATAGGCATGCTGACGGGTAAGTCTATTGAGTTGGGAAAGATTCTCTAAAAGAGAAAGGTTAATATAGCGTTTGTCTAAGAGACTAGGTGGACAGGGTTGAAGGCGACAAATGCGGATGGGTATACGTTATTGTACTCTGTGGTCGTGATGGGTAAGAATGGAGTGGGTATCTTGGTGGATAGGGATCTTAGAGAGTTTGTAGTTGAGGTTAGGCGACTGAATGATAAGCTAATGTTTATTAAGTTGGTGATTGGTGAGTGCACCCTCATTGTAGTTAGTTCTTACGCGCCGCAAATGGGCTTGGATGAGGAGGTTAAGATGCGCTTTTGGGAGGGTTTAGATGAGATTGTACGTAGTATTCCACCTACTGAATGGTTATTTATTGGAGGGGATTTTAATGGCCATATTGGGTCGTCTTCTAGTAGTTATGGCGAGGTGCATCGTGGCTTTGGCTTTGGGGATAGGAACGGAGGAGGTACTTTGCTGTTAGACTTTGCTAAAGCTTTCGAGATGATGATTGCAAACTTGAATTTTTCGAAGAGGGAGGGGCATCTAGTCCCTTTCCAAAGTTTGGCGGTGAAGACTCAAATTGATTACCTTCTCTTCAGAAGGTGTGATAGAGAGTTGTGCAAAGATTGCAAGGTTATCCCGGAAGAGACCCTTGGGGCTCAACATAGGCTCTTAGTGATGGACATCAACATTGTGATGAAGAGGAAGAAGTGACATGCTCTTGGACAACCGAGGATAAAACCCACAAGTTGGAGGGGAGGCGCTATGGGAGCTTGGAGAAGTAGTGGAGACGCGAGCGTTATATGGTCAACGACTGCGAACTATGTGAGGAAGGCGGTGAGAGAGGTGCTAGGTATATCAAAGGGTTTTTCTGGAAGACACCAAGGTGACTGGTGGTGGAATGATGTAGTCCAAGATAAAGTGGAGGTGAAGAAGGTAGCGTGCGAAGTTGGCGGGGAGCAAAAGCGAGGAGGACAGGAGAGCGAATAGAGAGAGGCACAAAGTGGCTAGGAAGGAGGCAAAGCTGGCGGTCATGGAGGTTAAGAATGCAGCTTTTAGTCATCAATACGAGGAATTGGGGAAGAAAGTCAGAGACATGAAGTTGTTTCGGCTAGGTAAATCGAGGGAGGGGAAGGCCCTGGGTCTGGACCAAGTCAGGTGCATCAAAGACGAGAATGGTAGAGTATTGATGGGGGGTCCCATATTAAGCAGAGATGGCAGACATACTTTTATGGTCTTCTAAATAAGGAGGGGGACCGAGATATAGCACCGAGGGACTTGGTGCATTTGGAGAGTCTTCGAGATTTTAGGTATTGCAGGCGTAAAATGGAGGAGGTCGTGGAGGCTTTGCGTAAGATGAGTAGGGGTAGAACGATTCGGCCAGATGAAATTCCGGTCAAGTTCTAGAAGTGTGTGGGTAAAGTAGGATTGGAGTGGCTGACTGGGTTGTTCAATGTAATTTTTAGGACGAAGACGATGCCGGATGAGTGGAGGTCGGGTACAGAGGTACTATTATACAAGAACAAAGGCGATATCCAGTGTTGTAACAATTATAGGGGTATCAAGTTACTTAGCCATGCCATGAAAGACTAGGAGATGGTGGTGGAGGTGACAGTGAGGAAGACGACGTCTATTTCTAACATTCAGTTTGGGTTCATGCCGGGTTGTTCCACTATGGAAGCTATCCACCTTATTAGGAGGTTAGTGGAACAGTACAAGGATAAGAAGAATGATCTGCACATGGTATGTATTGACTTGGAAAAATTATATGACAAGGTTCCTAGGGAGGTGCTCTGGAGATGTCTTGAGGTAAAGGGCGTTCCCTTAGCCTACATAAGAACGATTAAGGAAATGTATGATGGAGCTAAGACTAAGGTTAGGACTGTGAGAGGCGAATCAAAGCATTTTCCAGTTGTTATGGAATCACACCAAGGCTCTGGGCTTAGCCCGTTCTTATTTGTCTTGGTGATGGATGCATTAACATACCATATTCAAGAGGATGTGCCATGGTGTATGTTATTTGCTGATGATATAGTTCTAATTGATGAGATGAGGGCCAGTGTTAATGAGAGATTGGAGGTTTGGAGATAGACCCTCGAGTCTAAGGGTTTCAAATTGACAAGGTCCAAGATAGAGGACCTGGAGTGCAAGCTTAGCGTTGAGTCGAGGGAAGTAGGCAGGGACGTGAGGCTTGGACCACAGGTCATCCCGAAGAGAGATAACTTCAAGTACCTTGGGTCGATGATTTAGGGGGACGGAGATATCGACGAGGATGTCACTCACCGTATAGAGGTGGGCTGGATGAAATGGGGGCTTGCATCTAGTTTTGTATGACAAGAAAGTGCCACTGACACTCAAAGGTAAGTTTTATAGAGCTATAGTTAGATCGGCCATGTTGTACGGGGTAAAGTGTTGGCCAGTTAAGAACTCCCATATCCAGAGGATGAATATAGCAAAAATGAGGATGCTTAGGTGGATGTGCGGGCACACTAGGATAGACAAGATTAGGAATGAAGATATTCGAAAGAAGGTGGGCATGGCCCCTGTGGATGACAAGATACGGGAAGCGAGGCTCAGATGGTTCGGGCACGTGCAGAGGAGAAGCCTTTATGTGTTGTTTAAGAGGTGTGAGTGGTTGGCCGTGGTGGGTATGAGAAGAGGTAGAGGGAGGCCTAAGAAGTATTGGGGGAGAGGTGATCAGGCAAGACATAGTGTGACTGTAGATTTCCGAGGACATGGCCCTTGATAGGAATATCTGGAGGTCAAGCATTAGGGTTGTAAGTTAGTGGGTAGTAGAATTTCCTTACTTCATACGGGGGGTGAGGCCAGGGTGGATTAGGGTTGATCTTAGATGGCTTGCAGTTTATATTGAACCCACACTATACTTGTAGTTTATCTTAGCCCAGAGCCTTAGATACTGGTTACTGTTATTGCATGTCATTCATCTTTTGGTTGTTATGCATATGTTATTATTACGGTTTCTACTAGTGTTACTAATGAATTGTCTTATCCTTGTTTTTTTATTTCCGTCTTTCTAAGCCGAGGATCGCTCGGAAACAACATCTCTGCCCTATCAGGGTAGGGGTAAGGTCTGCATACACATTACTTCCCCAGATTCCACTAGGTGAAATTTTACTGGGTAGTTGTGTTTAAAAAATAATAGAAAACGGAGAGGTGTCTGGGTCCTTACTATCCCTATTTCCCTATGTAGGTCGGCTAATAAATAACACCTGATGGACCCTCTATCTTTTGCATTAACACCTACTAACTAATACAATTAGTTGAAAAACTGTAGTATTAATTAAATAACTAGATAAAGTAAAGACCTTTATACAATTGCTCAAAATTGTATAGTATGTTATGAAGTACTTAATTATGGTGGATGTCCATAACTCCTTGGGGAGTAACATCCACTACTCTTCTTCGTTAACCTCCCACTACTTCTTACTATTATGGATGTAACTCCCACACCTTCATGATCTTCCCACATGTTCTCAATAGTTAATATCATGTTCATGACATCCATTTGTATTACATATATCATCCTATAAATAAAGTATTTAGGCATCACATTGTACACACTTTAATATATAGAAGAAATAAGATTCTCTCCTCTCTTTCTCTTTACATTGTTGTCTATTTTATTGTTCTATATTGGTATTTTGAGCTATGTTTTGTAAAACGTTATCAATACGAATTGCTCATTTTATAATCTTCTACATTAACATTATGTGAATTATAAGCATGAGATCAAGTACAATAAAAATAATTATTGGATGATAATGCAAAGATAAGTTTTTCATCCTTATATACTCATTCACCCTTTCATATATTCGCATTAATTTTATATGAAATATTTAGTTGAATTTTGAATTGTCCAGCAGAAGGAACCGGGAAGGTATTTCTTTAAATTAGTTGCTACATCTCTTACCGGAAAAAGGATTCATTGTTCTAGAAAATGATGCTACGCTATTGTGCATGGATGTTGGAGTACCCATGATCTTTTGATAGAAATATCCGTTATATTAAATTTATTTGACATACAATTGCACATATACTTATTGTTATGCATATATGATCATGAGGTGGTATTACTTTTAAGGCTTGCTGGTAAATCTCTTAGCACTTTGGCGTATAATACTATTAGTTGAGGTAAGACGGTGGGTTCCAGTCTTATTGAACCATAATAACAAAATGTTGGGTTTAAGTTCCAAGGCCTAACATGAGAACAAGATATTAGATATATCTCAGAATTCTCTTGTGTTGCTTATTCTCATGATATACCAGTCAAAGTTGGGATTGAATCCCTTAAAATCTGGAATGAATAAAAGGTGATATATATATAGGCTCAGTCACCTACCATGTGGACCGCTTACTGTTATATGATTTTAAAAGATGCATTTATTATATGGTCACATGTGCGTTTGTTGTTAACTTGCAGTTTAACTTTTGCAAGATTGCTTGTTCAAGTTATTAGAGCACAGTTCCAGAATATAAATTATGATGATTTATGTTGATAATACTGGTTTAAATCAACGTTGGCTTAGCAAAAGTTGTATGCCTCTAATTATAACTAAACCATTGGTTATGAGAACAGAACTCCCAACTAGAAATTTGGTATGAGGTGTGTTATTAATATACAATAGCACTTGTATGCGTCTAACCAACAAGTTACGATAAATTCTCCCTATCATTTGGTTCAGGGTCAGGAACCAAATAATTTTCATCTAGAAATATGATTGTGCTATATGATTTAATTATGCTACCACAATGCACAAAGATGATTTTCCAAAGAAGGTTGGGAAATGTATTGGTGATTCCAACATTAGGAGGAGAAAATGGGTAGCTAAAAAAGTGATACTTGGAATGAATTATTATGAATATATCTAGATCCGCGTAAAAGAAAATGTGAACTTGAAGTTCAAGTGATGATTCATTTCCAAAAATATTTCTAGGCGCATTTGCTGACCCAAATCTAAATATCATATTTCAGTTGTTAATGCTCCAAATAGAATAAAGTCCATAATGGATTTAGTCTATGGAACGCATGAATTAAATCGACTAATCGGTTCCAGAGATAAAATTCCTTGAAGAATGAGAGGATCAAATAATAAAGATGGTCATATTAAGGAGGCAAGTGCTCTGTAAGAGAACCATGACATAACGCTTTATAAGACCTCATGGAAGAGGATCAGCTACCTGAAAATAATGAGATCTCTATAAGTTATGTCTTTATTGTGTGATGATGGAACCAATCTAAAATGATCATCGATGATATTGTTAAGATAATGTAGCGCTTAATATTTTTAATGTTGACGAGGATCTTGATCTCAAATATGTCATGGAATTTGGATAGATAAATGATTGGTCAATGAAAAATACGAAATTAAGATTGACTTCACTTGAAAAGCGTGAAGTTTTGGACTGATAGTCCTAACACCTGAAAGTATAAAGTCTGTAGAGTGACAAAAGATTTTATGTAAATGTCCTAGCATTGATTATATGGAAAAATGTTCCCTTGTGGTAGGTACAATTGATTTTAGATTTTAGCCTGACAATACCTAATAAATTTGATATGTGTATATAAAAAGCATTGAAGGATTTAAACTGTTCTAAAGCATATTAAGGTTCCCAAGAAATTCATTAAATAAAGCTTAAGCAAATCCTTGTGTGGATTAGAGCAAGCATGGTGTGTATGATTTATTTTTGTGTTTGTTGCAATTGCTGCACTATGTATCTTGCTAGAACCATGAATATAAAAATATGCTAGCGAGATCCAGTTTTATTCCTATACAAAGATATTGGAATAGTATTAGTACTATACAGCAAAATTAATCCTTAATATAGATTTGTTTATTATAACAAATATTGTCAAGGTTTTGTTAGTTATGAAATGCAGGCATTTTTTGAAGTCCATTCTTCAAACAATCTATTTGTATGTGAGGGAATTTCCATATTATCATTTCACAAGGTTGTCAATTGTTAATGATTATTCAAGTCATGTCAATACACTAGCAACTTAAGAAGAAAGTGACTCAACACATTACAAATGTGTGACTTTTCTTTGAAGAGAAGATTCCACTAATAGTGTTGATGTTTGTGTATCTTAATTGAAAGAATGATATATTGAATGAGACAGAATAAATCCTATATTTCATCAAAGTTCTTTGTCAGACACAATCTTCAACAGAATGATGAAATAAATGTTCAACAAATTTATTCAAGTGATAATTTAGCGGAATAATTCACCAAGACATTGTTGATCTCAAGATTAGAGAAGTTGTTATACAAGATTGGAACTTGTCATCTCTAAGAGATAAAGTGATGTTTTCATCAGAGGGAGGCATATACGCGTTGTACTCTTTTTTCCTTAGCTAAGGTTTTATCCCATTGGGTTTTCCTTGCAAGATTTTTATTGAGGCAGCAAGTAATGCATATTACAAGATATGTGTACTCTTTTTCCTTCACTAAAATTTTTCCCACGTGGTTTTTTCTTAGTAAGGTTTTAACGAGGCACATTATCTTTGGACATCTAAGGGAGAGTGTTATGAAATACTTGATTATGGTAGATGTCCATAACTCCTAAAAGAGTAACACCCACTGCTCTTCTCCGTTAACCTCCCACTATTTCTTACAATAATGGATGTAACTCTCACATCTCCATGATCATTTCCCATATTCTCAATATTTAATACCATATTCATGACATCCCTTTGTATTACGTATATCATCCTATAAATAGAGGTTTAGGCATCACATTGTACACACTTGAATACATAGAAGAAATAAGATTATTTCCTCTCTTTCTCTCTGCATTGTTATCTTTTTTTATTGTTGTATATTGTTATTTTGAGCTAAGTTTTGTAACATAGTAGACTTTTATTTGCAGTGAATTTAGTTATTGGATTTATTTATAACTAACATGTGTCCTTATTTATATATATTTGGATAACTAATACGTGTCCTTGTTAATTTTTAAAGGATGAGAATTTAATATACACATAGAATTTAGTGGGTATCATTTTGCACAAATTTGAGCTTTCCTCTATTTAAGAAACTAATCTTACCATTAACAAGTATAGAAAAATAATTTTAAAAACAAATCTCATTCTTTCAAAATTAACAAGAACACGTGTTAGTTAACCAAATCTATATGGACATCTATCGGAGCAAATCGCTCCCCCATCTGAATACTCTTTATCAACTTCAACCTAATAATTTCTAAACTAATAGTTTGTTTGGCCGAGTTTTTTCTTGAACAAAAATATATTTTTTTTGTTAAAATTGTTTTTTTTCTTCAAAGTCTAACGTGTTTGATCAAGTATTTTGAACGAAAAAAATAGTGTTGAATAGAAATAATTTTTGAGAAAACGTTTTTCCATAAGTACTTTTTGGGGAAATACTTTTGACAAAAAATATATATTAATAGCTTGGCCAATCACTAATTGTTGTTCAATTACTTTATTATCTAGGAATCACTTTACTTAAGATTAAAAGCAGGGGTTGGGCGGACAATAATGCTCATTTAGTAGATAGCGAGCGAGCTGGAAGCACCTACTCCTATCAAATTGTGACGCACCAAGCACAAACTTTGAATAACAACCAACCGGCTCACTTTTTTTGGTTTCTGCGGTCAAACATTGACACCTTCAACTTACTGGATAATGAAATATTTAACCATAGCTAATTATTTTATGGTGAGTAAGACAGACGTAAGCCATGAATTCCTTAGCCATTGTGGGTGTATCACTACTTGCTTGGATTTTGTTTCAATGCATTTCTTTCCTTTTAGTAACCAACAGAAGTAGTTAACAAAAAACTTCCACCAGGTCCAATTCCCCTACCATTGATTGGAAATCTTCGTAACATTCTTGGTGGTCAACCCCATCAGTCCCTTGCGAAGATAGCTAAAGGATTTGGCCCAATAATCATCCTCAAATTAGGACAAATAACCACGATGGTAATATCTGTTTGATCATGTTTTAATGATGCAAATAATATATATGTGCAGGAAATCAAGAAGTAAAGAAGACTACTGGAATAGTTCATGATATACAAGGAAAGAAATCAATCAGCATGTGATCAGTAAATCTGGATTGGTCTCGTAAATCTGGGGGCAATCTAATCAACGAATCAATTAGCAATAACAATGATTAGCTGAGCTGGAAAATCAAATAAGCCTTGGACAAAGGCACGAATCATGGGAGAATCATGGAAGATCGAAGGATACGAGGAAATCTGGGAAGCGACCACATTTGGAGAAACCAATAATCAAGGATAAGTCATGTGAAGCAATCCTCTGCTGAAATAAAGCAATCTAGAGAAGCAACGACCCATTACTTATTCTTGGAAAGAATCAATTCTTTCCAAGGATCAAATATCTTGGGTTGTGAAGCCTCTACCGTCCATTAAAGTATTTATACTCCCTTGTAAACCCTAGTTTAGAAATACTTTGATCAAACCAAGTCCCTCTCTTTATTCTACTGCAAACAAGCATTGTAGTTCATTAAGATCTGATGTGTAAAGAGTCAGGGATAGAAAGAGAGAACAAAATTGGTGAGGCACTGTATAAAAAATGAGTGCTAGAGAAACTGACCGATAACAACTTTTGTACTCGGAAGAAACTCATTTACTAAAGAGAACTCCCTTGCAACCCAAGGGGAATAAATTAGGATTCACATTGAATCCGAACCAGTATTAAAATCCCGGTGTTTTTAAATTCTACAATTATTCTCTACATTTTACTTTCAGTTACCATATCTGCTAAATTATAATATTTAGTCAACTACTCAGGTTATAAGTCAACTTATAAGCAATTAATTTTAAGTATTTACAATTCACCCCCTGCACTTTCAATTGGTATCAAAGCAAGCTCACATTTTACTTTTTGCTTAACAACTTGTGAGAAAAGATCATGGCAAATCAAGTTATCATAGGAGCTCTTTTTCAAGAAGGAACTTCACAAGTTAGACCACCATACTTCAATGGACAAATTTCTCTCACCGGAAAGTAGGAATGAAAATCTTTGCTAAAGCATGTGATGTCAAAGTACGGAGAGTCATTAAAAAGGAAAACTATCCCCCACCTGCTAGCACTCCCCACTTGTTGATCCTGATGATATAGATTCATACTCAAAGGAGCAACTGGAAGTGTTACAAGTATGCTATAAGTGGTGAGGAATACGAGAAAATATCAAGTTGTGATACAACCACAGAGATGTGAGACAAACTTGAGGTCACCAATGAGGGAACCGACAAAGTAAAGGAAACTCACATAAATATGCTAGTTCATGACTACGAACTCTTATCAATGAAAGAAGGAGAATCCATTGAAGAAATATTTGCCAGGTTTAGTAAGATAATTACTGACTTAAAGGCATTCAGCAAGCCCTACACCGGTAATGATCAAGTCAGAAAAATTCTCAGAAGTCTGTCAACCACTTGGTAGACCAAAGTAGTTACTCTAGAATCTCAAGACCTAAACAAATTGTCCTATGATGAGCTGCGAGGAGAACTCATTTCTTTCGAAAGGAAGAATTTGAAAAAAGACAAATCAAGAGGAGAAAAAGAAAATAGTTGCATTCAAAACCTCTACTGAAATAGTTGAAAATGAAATTGATGATCCTTAAGTTCTACAAGAAGAGATTGCTATGATGTCTAGAAATATGGATGGACTGATGAGAAGATGCAGAAACACAAAAAATGGAAGGTTCCCACTAAGATGATCCAGGCAATACAATAAACAAGATAAGAACGATGGAAAATACTACGAATGTGGAAAATTTGGGCACATTCAAGCTGAATGCCTAGAACTGAAAAGGAAGATCTCTAGAGGCTTTAACAAGAACAAATCCTTCAAAAGCTGGAGCGATGAGGACGACTTAGGCCATGAAGAAATAACAAATCTTTGTTTCATGACAATTCTGGAAAATGAAATAAACAAAACCTTAGGATGCTGGACAGATGAAGATGATTCAGATGACGAGAACTGTTTCATGGCACGGGGTGAAACTAGTGAGGTAAGATCTTATGAATGTGATAGATGTAATGAATTGCAGGATATTATTGAATTAACCTTAAAAGTGTCTCAAAGAATGATAAATGAACTTAAGAGACTCACTACAGAGGTTAAAGATTGGAAACTCAAACATAAAGTATGTGAAATCGAAAAAGAGGTACTTCAAGAAGAGTTTGAGGAGTTGCAAATACAGCTTAACAGCTTGCGCAAATCCACCAGTCATAGTTCTGTTCGGTCAAACTAGACGACTTACAATTCAACTGCAAAAGAACCAATCAAAACCAAGTCGACCAGTTGGTCGAACCAGATGACTTACCAGACAATTGGGAAAGAACCAGCTAAATATGAGTCGGCTAGTTCTAACACTTGTGAAAGACCTATAAATAGGTCTGGTGCTAAATATCATTACTGTAATAAAAGTGGTCATAGATATTCTGAACCTAGTAACACTAACCCTCCTGGACCCAGACAAGCTTAGGTACCTAAAAGAAAGTGATCATCTTGTCTTGTAGGAACACCATAGAGTAAGCCGCAAAGGAAAATTGTATCTAGATAGTGCGTGTTCCAATCACATGACAGGTGACGAAAACCTATTCAAGGAAGTTACAAAGATCAACGGAGAAAGTGTAAAATTTGGAGACGATTCAAGGAAAAAAAATAGTTGGCACTGGAACAATTCCTTTCAATAAAAATTGTAACATTACTGAAGTATATCTGATTGATGGCCTAAACTACAATCTCTTGAGCATAAGTCAACTTTGTGACTCGGGATATGAGGTAAAAGTTAAGAGAACAAGGTGTGATATTGAAGACGTATCATGTAAGATAATCCGTCCTAGAAAAAGGTATGGAAATTTTTATATGCTTGATGGCTTTAAAAAGATAAATGGACATATTTGTTATCCTCTATGTCTGATGATCCATGGTTATGGCATAGAAGAATTGATCATGCTAGCATGCGTTTGATTGAAAAACTATCTAAACATGATTTAGTTATTGGCTTGCCTAAACTGAATTTCTCTAGAACTCATATTTGTGATGCATGTCAAATGGGTAAGCAAAATAGAAATTCCTTCAAAAATAAGATATAGTATCTACTTCAAAACCTTTGCAATTACTTCATATGGATTTATTTGGGCCTGCTAGAACTGCTAGCATATGAGGTTGTTGGAAACACGTTCTCAAAGCATTATACTAAACGTGTGTTCATATTTGTAGGTTTTGATGAATGACAAACTATGCGCAAATTGACATATGACGAGGTCCAAGCACAAAGCGCAAAATTGATATATAACGAGATTCAAGCACAAGACAAAGATCGAGATTAAGTTTTATATGAGTCGGTATTTAATTGTGATCTTGATCCGACAACTTAAACTCAAGACTTGACTTCTCTCGTAAAAATATTTTTAACAAATCATGCATATTTAATTTAGAGCAAAATGATTTTAAATAATGCATATTTACTTTAGTCAAAATGATTTTTAAACATGCCTCTAAAATTTGGACTAAGATAATCGATTATGTACTTATGATAATCGATTATGTTTAAGTCAGCTGCTTGACAATCGATTGTGAACTTATGACAATCGATTGTGTTAAGGCAGTGAGCATCAGATTTTTCAAATCTGCATGACAATCGATTGTGAACCTTATGACAATCGATTGTGATGAGGCAGTGTCCATCAAAGTTTTTCAACGCTCAAAATAATCGATTGTGAAGCTAATGACAATCGATTGTGAAGAGACAATGTCCATCAGATTTTTCAAAGTCACAAAATAATCGATTGTGAACTTATGACAATCGATTGTGCTGAGGCAGTGTCTTCCAAACTTTTTCAAAGTTATTATATAATCGATTGTGAACCTATGACAATCGATTGTCAAGAGGCAGTGTCTAAATTGATTCTTCAAGACTGATATATAATCGATTGTTAACTTAGTATAATCGATTGTATAACTGACCGTTGCCAAAATGTTTTCAAATACCGTCAGGTAATCGATAATTAATTTCTCATAATCGATTGTTTTAATTAAAATCTGGAAAGGATTTTTTGAACGTTGCTGAGTAATCGATTATTGATTTGCTATAATCGATTGTTTTAAGTAAAATCCGGAAATGATTTTTTGAACGTTGTCAAGTAATCGATTGTAGATTTCTGACAATCGATTGTAGATTTCTGACAATCGATTGTTTTACGTAAAATCTGGAAATGATTTTTTGAACGTTGCCAGTAATCGATTATTGATTTTAGATAATCGATTGTTAAGCGTAAAATCTGGGATTGATTTTTGGAAGAACTGGCAAACAATCGATTGTGGTAAGTTGACAATCGATTGTCACAGAGTAAAATCAGCAACTCTTAATTGGAAATTAGACAACGGTAATACCAAGTTTTTCAGCTATAAATACAGCTTCAATTCAGTCTTTAACAACAACAACACACAACAACTGATCATACAATTGCTAAAGCTTGCATACTTTATTGCTTATCATTTTATATTCATTACATAAGCTTTTGAGAGCCAAATTCTTGTCGAAAGTTGTTGCGATCTTGAGCGTATTTTTTCTACTCATATCTACTCTTAAAGGAGTGTCTTGTTTGAGTGCTTAGTGTTTTTGTAAACTTGAAGGGAAGTGTTAGTCCCTTGTGTTGTAAGAAGGAACTTGTGTTTCCTTGGTTGAAGTCTTGGAGTGTTGTATCTCCGAGCAAAGGTTGTTGAGGCTTGTGTCCTCAAGTTGTAACGGTTTGTTGAGCACCCGTAAGCTTAACAAGTTAGTGGAAATCTCGAGAGAGTCTCTCGGGGACTGGACTAGCCACGGGTTGTGGTGAACCAGGATATATCGGTGCGTTTGTTCTAATTTATTTACTTATCGCACTTATTTATTTCCTGCAATTTTTAAATTCCGCAAGTTTACGCTAATTTTTATTATAACGCTATTCACCCCCCCCCCTCTAGCGTTAAGCGTATTATCTAACAATTGGTATCAGAGCCCAACTCTTTGAAGACTTAACCGTTCGAGAGAAACATCCATGGCTTCTACTCGTGATTCTTTTGCAGGAATAGGTGAAGGACAATGCTCCACCCGACCACCGCTATTCGATGGTACAAATTATACATACTGGAAGGAAAGGATGAGAATATTTGTACAATCAAATAGTTTTCATCTTTGGAAGGTCATAATGAATGGAGAACAAATTCCAACCAAGAAGGTTGAAACTGAATGGGTCCCAAAGTCCGAAGATGAATACGATGCGTATGATATCCGAAAGGTGCAAAATAATGCTAAAGCTATTAATTTATTATATTGTGCTGTAAATGCTGATGATTACAGGAAGATATCTTGTTGCACAACGGCGAAGCAAATGTGGGACAAGCTGGAAATTACGTACGAAGGTACGGACCAGGTAAGGGAAGCCAAAATTGATTTCCTAACCCATGCATATGAATTGTTTCACATGAAGGAAGGCGAAAAGGTCGATGAGATGTTTGAACAATTTTCAAAAATCGTAAATGATTTACATGCTCTTAAGAAGACCTTCACGGATAAGGAACTTGTCCGAAAAATTCTTCGAAGTCTCACTCCGGAATGGCGATCCAAGGCCGACGCAATTCAAGAATCCATTGGCATTTCAAATGTCACCATCGACGCATTAAGAGGTAATCTTAAAACTTATGAATCTACTATACTTAACCCTCTTGTTGATGATCAAAGGAAGCAAAGAATCGCTCTCAAGGCAAGCACAAGCCAACCTCAAAATGATGAGGACGGAGACAATGAGTTTGGACTCGTTATCAAGAAATTTCAAAAGTTCATGCGAAAAGAGTATGAACGAAAGGGCAAAAAGCAAGGAGATCAAATAAAGTGCTATGAGTGCGGAGAAACCGGGCACATTAAATCAAATTGCCCAAATGCTAAAAAGGAGAAGAAACCCTTCAAGAAGCAACAAGCATACATATCTTGGGGAGGCGACTCCGGTGACGAGTCAAGTGAGGAAGAAGAAGACGAAGCCGCAAATCTTTGTCTTATGGCACAAGAAGACAACAAAGAAGAGGTATGTCAAATTTCTTCCAAAAATTTCTTTTCCCTTGAAGAAATGCAAAATACTTTTGATGAGTTGTATAGCGAATTTATTAAAGCTTCAAAAACTGTTAAGAGTATAAAAGAAAATGCTTCTTTAAAAGAAAAAGATTTTCAAAAACAACTCTCTTTTAAAGAAAAGGAATTGGAAAAACTGATTTTAGAAAATGAGAAGTTGAAAGAGGAAAACAAATTTTTTGGCAAGAGAAGCGCCGACAAGCCCGAGAGTTCTAGAAATTGTACTTCTTGCATGCATCTCAAAAATGAAGTAGAAAGGCTTAAGGGAACCTTAGATAAGTTTAACTCTTCTCATAAAAATTTGAATGAAGTGCTTGTTAATTTGAAGTCGACCAAGCATGGCATAGGTTTTAGAAACGAGCCTAAAGAGAAAGTTGAAGCCAACCCCCAACCACCTAAGGCTCAACCTAGGATAAATAAAACAAATGTTCATCCTAGATACAACAAACCTAGAAATGGTTTTCATCAATCGCAACCTAGAAATAATCATGCTAGAAATAATGCTCAGTCCAGGCCAAATACTAGAAGGAATGTTGAACCTTTTAGAACACCTAGAAATGACTTCCAACCTAGAAACAACTATTCTAGAAATGATGCATATCCTAGAACAAATGGTAGGAGAAATGATTTTCATAATTTACGCAATAGCTCTATTGTCAAGAATAGAGCAAATGATTTTCGTCCTTCCAATTACTATCAACCTAGAAGGATGGATAATCCTAACGTGACTTGTCATTATTGTAGACGAATTGGACATATTGCTCCTGCTTGTTTTACACGACATAGACATAACATTCAATCACAGCACTATGATTTGCCTAAACCCCAAGGACCCAAAATGGCATGGGTACCTAAAACTCATTAATCTGTTTTGTAGGTATGTTTGAAGGGATCAAGTGTACTATGGTACCTTGATAGTGGATGCTCCAAGCACATGACGGGAGACGAATCCAAATTCCTTCAACTAGAACACAAGGAAGGGGGAAGTGTTATTTTTGGTGATAACAACAAAGGAAAGATTATCGGCATCGGATCGGTCGGTAAGGATGAAATTTCTTCCATTAAGCATATATTACTTGTGAAAGGTTTAAAACATAATCTCTTGAGCATAAGTCAATTATGTGACAAGGGAAATCTTGTTTTATTTGATTCGGATGAATACTTAGTTTTTAGACGTAGCGATTTTAAAATTATCCTTCATGGTTTTAGAATGGATAACATTTATATGGTTGATCTTGCAAATTCTTCACCCGAATATGTGAATTGTTTAATGAGCAAAGAGGATGATTCTTGGTTATGGCATCGTAGAGTAGCTCACATCAACATGCATCTTTTGAACAAATTGGTTTCACAAAATTTAGTTGTTGGTCTTCCAAACTTGAAATTTGAAAATGACTCTACTTGTGACTCTTGTCAAAAAGGGAAGCAAACGAAAGCATCTTTTAAATCAAAAAATATTGTTTCAACTACTAGACCATTGCAACTGCTTCACATGGATTTATTTGGACCATCTCGCATTGAAAGTCTAGGTAGAAATCGTTATGCTTTTGTTATTGTTGATGATTATTCCAGATTTACTTGGACTTTATTTCTTGCCCATAAAAGTGATGCTTTTCAGAATTTTAAATATTTTCTTAAACGTGTTCAAAACGAAAAGGAAACAACCGTCACTTCAATTAGAAGTGATCATGGGGGAGAGTTTGATCACAATCTCTTTGCGGACTTTTGTGACGAACTCGGTATCGAGCATACCTTTTCCGCTCCACGAACACCACAATAAAATAGGGTGGTGGAAAGGAAAAATAGGTGTCTCGAAGAGATGGCTAGAACCATGCTCGAAGAGGCTAAGATTCCCAAACATTTTTGGGCGGATGCCGTGAGTACCGCATGCTACGTTTTAAATAGAGTAGTCATAAGGCCAATACTCATGAAAACCCCTTATTAACTCTACAAGGGAAGGAAACCAAATATCTCCCATTTTAGAGTATTCGGTTGTAAAGTTTTTATTCATAACAATGGAAAAGATCAATTGGGAAAATTTGATGCCAAATCCGATGAGGGAATTTTTATTGGGTATTCTTCATGTAGCAAAGCATATAGGGTATTTAATAATAGAACCCAAACTGTGGAGGAATCCCCTCATATTGTATTTTCCGAAAATAATGCTCGCTTGGCGAGAAAGGATTCTTGTTCTGATCTTGCAGGTATTTTAAATAGTTTAAAAGACAAAGTACAAGAGGAAACTCCTAAGGAAATTCAAGATGAAATCTTGGAACAATCAACGGAGGAAACGCCACAATTGGAGAAAGAAACGAAAATGCCTAACGAGTGGAGGACAATCAAAGATCACCCTCTCGAACAGGTAATTGGCGACGTCGGAGAAAAGGTAAGTACCCGAAACTCCCTTAAGAACACCTTAGGACATACTGCTTTTGTTTCTCAAATTGAACCAACAACCATCTCCGAAGCAATTGGGGATGAATTTTGGACCTTGGCAATGCAAGAGGAGCTTAACCAATTCAAACGGAATGACGTTTGGGATTTGGTGCCAAGACCCGAAAATCATACCATAATTGGTACGAAATGGGTTTTTCGAAATAAACTAGATGAAAATGGTGTAATCACTAGAAACAAAGCTAGGCATGTAGCAAAAGGCTATAATCAAGAAGAGGGTATTGACTATGAAGAAACATATGCTCCCGTAGCTAGATTAGAAGCTATTCATTTATTGCTTGCGTTTGCCTCTTCTATGAATTTCAATTTATATCAAATGGATGTGAAAAGTTCTTTTCTAAATGGTGTTATTCAAGAAGAAGTTTATGTTGAACAACCCCCTGGTTTTGAAGATTTTAAATCTCACGATCATGTTTTCAAACTCAAAAAGGCTCTTTATGGTTTAAAACAAGCTCCCCGAGCTTGGTATGAAAGATTGAGTAAATTTCTATTGGAAAATGATTTCATTAGAGGGAAAGTTGACACCACTCTTTTTGTTAAGCATAAAAACAATGATATTTTATTAGTTCAAATCTATGTGGATGATATTATATTTGGTGCTACTAACAATGTTTTGTGCAAGGAATTTTCCGATTTAATGACAAGCGAATTTGAGATGTCTATGATGGGTGAGTAAACATTCGTTTTGGGATTACAAGTAAAGCAAATGAAAGAAGGTACGTTCATTTGCCAAGCGAAATATTGCAAAGAATTGCTGAAACGATTTGAAATGACCAATGCAAAAGCAATGGCAACCCCCATAAGCATATCCGATCATCTAGAAAAAGATGAGAAAGGTAAGGAAGTCGACATCAAAAAGTATCGAGGTATCGCCCTAAAGGCAGGGGGAATTATAAAGCTTGACGCACAGAACAATAATCGATTATCCAGTATCAGTAATCGATTGTCTTGACATTATTTGCGTTATTATTTCTGAAATTGCAGATTTAATAAATAAACAAGTTTTTTATTTTATTCTATATTTTTTTGCTAATGGAAAAAGGGGGAAGATAACGGGTATGCACTCTCAATACTTATCGGCATATATTGAGGGGGAATTCATATATTGAGGGGGAACTAATTGCATATCTATATACTTGTTGCATATCTTTACTTGTCTTGAATCGTCATTATGAATTGCCTAATATGCATATCCCGCTTAAAGTTTGCCATTATCAAAAAGGGGGAAATTGTTGGAAACACGTTCTCAAAGCATTATACTAAACGTGTATTCATATTTATAGGTTTTGATGAATGACAAACTATGCGCAAATTGACATATGACGAGGTCCAAGCACAAAGCGCAAAATTGATATATAACGAGATTCAAGCACAAGACAAAGATCGAGATTAAGTTTTATATGAGTCGGTATTTAATTGTGATCTTGATCCGACAACTTAAACTCAAGACTTGGCTTCTCTCGTAAAAATATTTTTAACAAATCATGCATATTTAATTTAGAGCAAAATGATTTTAAATAATGCATATTTACTTTAGTCAAAATGATTTTTAAACATGCCTCTAAAATCTGGACTAAGATAATCGATTATGTACTTATGATAATCGATTAAGTTTAAGTCAGCTGCTTGACAATCGATTGTGAACTTATGACAATCGATTGTGTTAAGGCAGTGAGCATCAGATTTTTCAAATCTGCATGACAATCAATTGTGAACCTTATGACAATCGATTGTGATGAGGCAGTGTCCATCAAAGTTTTTCAACGCTCAAAATAATCGATTGTGAAGCTAATGACAATCGATTGTGAAGAGACAGTGTCCATCAGATTTTTCAAAGTCACAAAATAATCGATTGTGAACCTATGACAATCGATTGTGTTGAGGCAGTGTCTTCCAAACTTTTTCAAAGTTATTATATAATCGATTGTGAACCTATAACAATCGATTGTCAAGAGGCAGTGTCTAAATTGATTTTTCAAGACTGATATATAATCGATTGTTAACTTAGTATAATCGATTGTATAACTGACCGTTGCCAAAATGTTTTCAAATACCGTCAGGTAATCGATTATTGATTTCTCATAATCGATTGTTTTAATTAAAATTTGGAAAGGATTTTTTGAACGTTGCTGAGTAATCAATTATTGATTTGCTATAATCGATTGTTTTAAGTAAAATCCGGAAATGATTTTTTGAATGTTGCCAAGTAATCGATTGTAGATTTCTGACAATCGATTGTTTTATGTAAAATCTGGAAATAATTTTTTGCACGTTGCCAGTAATCGATTATTGATTTTAGATAATCGATTGTTAAGCGTAAAATCTGGGATTGATTTTTGGAAGAACTGGCAAACAATCGATTGTGGTAAGTTGACAATCGATTGTCACAGAGTAAAATCAGCAACTCTTAATTGGCAATTAGGCAACGGTAATACCAAGTTTTTTAGCTATAAATACAGCTTCAATTTAGTCTTTTAACAACAACAACACACAACAACTGATCATACAATTGCTAAAGCTTGCATACTTTATTGCTTATCATTTTATATTCATTACATAAGCTTTTGAGAGCCAAATTCTTGTCGAAAGTTGTTGCGATCTTGAGCGTATTCTTTCTACTCATATCTACTCTTAAAGGAGTGTCTTGTTTGAGTGCTTAGTGTTTTTGTACACTTGAAGGGAAGTGTTAGTCCCTTGTGTTGTAAGAAGGAACTTGTGTTTTCTTGGTTGAAGTCTTGGAGTGTTGTATCTCCGAGCAAAGGTTGTTGAGGCTTGTGTCCTCAAGTTGTAACGGTTTGTTGAGCACCCGTAAGCTTAACAAGTTAGTGGAAATCTCGAGAGAGTCTCTCGGGGACTGGACTAGCCACGGGTTGTGGTGAACCAGGATATATCGGTGCATTTGTTCTAATTTATTTACTTATCGCACTTATTTATTTCCTGCAATTTTTAAATTTCGCAAGTTTACACTAATTTTTATTATAACGCTATTCACCCCCCTTCCTCTAGCGTTAAGCATATTATCTAACAGAGGTAAGAGGAATGCTTTTGTTATTATTGATGACTTTTCACGTTTCACCTGGGTAATTTTCTTGTCTCATAAGGATGAAGCCTTAAGAAATTTTGAAGATTTCTGCAACGATCAAGGATACACTCACAATTTCTCTGCACCATGCTCACCACAGCAAAATGGGGTTGTGGAAAGGAAGAATAGAAATCTCCAAGACATGGCAAGAACCATGCTACTAGAACATTCATTGCCAAACCATTTCTGGGAAGAAGGCGTAACTACTGCTTGTCACATCCTCAACCGTTGCCTCATAAGGCCAATTTTGAAGAAGACCCCGTATGAACTCTGGAAAGGTAAACGTCCAAATATCACTTACTTCTATCTATTTGGAAGCAAATGTTTTATTCACAATAATGGTAAAGATAATCTAGGAAAGTTTGACCCAAGAAGTGACGAAGGTATATTTCTTGGCTACTCGTTAAATAGCAGATCTTTTAGACTCTACAATAAACGTACTTATCTGTACATATTATATTTGATGAAAATAATTCCTTGGTCGAGAAAGGAACTATTGCAGGTGACGACGATCAAACTCAAGAAGCTCAGGACAAAGGAAAATCACAGGAGTCGACTAGCACATCTGGGGTGATCGAGTCAACTGGAGAAAATAGTAGCAATACACTAGACCCACAAGTCAAGTCGACTACAAATATAATTCTTCCAAATGAATGGAGAAGTGAACCCGAACATCCCCAGATATTCATTATGGGGTATCCAAATGAAAGAATGAAAACCAGGGTTGCCCTCAAGAAGAAATCAAATATTGCATTAATTTCTTAAATTGAGCCAAAAAAGGTAGAGGGAGCACTGAAGGATTCAAGTTTGGTGCAAGCTATGCAGGACGAATTAGATCAGTTCAGCAAGAATCAAGTGTGGAAACTAATACCCAAACCTGAAAACGTGTCTGTGATCGGAACAAAATGGGTATTTGAAACAAATTAAACGAGGATGGAAAGGCAATAAGAAATAAAGCAAGACTAGTTGCACAGGCTATTCACAGCAGGAAGGAGTCGACTATGATGAGACTTTTATCCCAGTACCTCATTTGGAGTCTATACGAATTCTTTTTGCATACGCATCCTTTAAAAGATTCAAGCTATTTCAAATGGATGTTAAAAGCACCTTTTAAATGGATTTATCGAGGAAGAAGTTTTGTAAAACAGCCTCCAGGCTTTGAGGATTCAAAATTTCCATACCAAGGCACTGTATAGGTTGAAGCAAGCTCCACGTGCCTGGTATGATAGACTGAGTACTTTTCTTATTGATTATGGATTAACCAGAGGTAAAATAGACACTACTCTATTTATTAAATGATCATTAGAAGGTAATCTCATTATTCAAATTTATATTGATGATATTTTATTTGGTAGTGCTAACCCTCTTATGTGCAAGGAATTTTTAAATCTTATGCAAAGCAAGTTTTAAATGAGCATGATGGGTGAACTCACGTTCTTTCTTGGCCTACAAATCCAACAAACCGAAGAAGGAACTTTTATTTGTCAGACCAAATATACAAAATTGCTGATTTAAAATTTTGGTATGAACAATGTAAAATCGATTGGCACTCATGAGCCCTGCTACAGATCTAGACAAAGATGAACATGGCACCCGAGTTAATGAAACCAAATACAGGGTAATGATTGGATCACTGCTATATCTGACAACAAGTCGACCAGATATTATGTTCAGCGTATGTAAATGTGCCAGGTATCAGTCAGCTCCCAAAGAATCACATTTGATTGTTGTAAAGAGAATTATTCAATATTTCATTGGAACTGTAGCTCATGGATTGTCGTATCCATGCTTTAACTTTTTTAAAATTAGAAGATTTTTTAGATGCTGATCTTGCAGGTGATAAAGAAGATTGAAAGAGCACAAGCGGCACTTGTCAGTTACTAGGAAAGGCATTAATATATTGGAATAGAAAAGCAAGCATCAGCCGCCTTATCCACTACTAAAGCTAAATACATTGCTATTGGATAGTGTTGTGCACAATTACTGTGGATGTCTCATCAATTGGGTGACTGTGAGCTTTCGTTTAAACCTATTCAATTTTTTTGTGATAATTCTAGTGTCATTTGTCTTTCAAAAAATCATGTGCATCATTCTAGGGCAAAACATATAGATACTAAGCATCATTTTATTAGAGATCATATTCTTAACGGAGATATAGAAATAGTCTTTGTTGGCACCTCTGCTCAATTAGCCGATATTTTTACTAAACCATCGTTAGTAGAAAGATTTTGTACTTTGAGAAAATGTCTTGGTATTATTTGATTTTCGAATAACTCTTGGGACCTATGTGCTCAATTACTTTTAAATGCTATAATTGTCCTTTCTCATGCATTAAATTACGCCTCCGATTTTTTCCCTCTCTTTTCACTTCATTCACATTAGTTCGCAGTCGAAGATGGAAAATCAATCATCACGTGTTCTCAGCTGACAACTTTTCCTTTTTTGTACCCAACCGCCAAAACCCTCTTCTTAAGTTAGAAAATGTCACGATCCCAGTTCACCCTCCGTGAACATGTCGTGACGCCACCTAGTCTCTATGACTAAGTAAGCCTAACAATGTGGAATATAAACCAAAATGCGAAAGAAAGAAAATTAAAACTGAAATAGTAAAATAAATAAGCGTTTAAGGTGCCGCCTGGCACATACAAGAAAAACTCTCAAAGATAATAAAAATTCTCCAAAACCCGGAATCTCATAAATTACAAGCTAAGGGATACATAAGAGGCTCTGACTCAAGAATATCCATACAAAGGAAAAATACTTGAAGAGCTATACTTATTATAAAAAGCTGGAAAGGGGCTCCTCGGTCTGCGAACGTAGCAGATATACCTCAAAGTCTTTACCGATATGCCTCCTTCCAAGGTTGATGGAACTGAGTGGGAGTACCTGTATAGGCACAAAAAAAATGTGCAGAAGAGTAGCATGAGCACACCATGGCGGTGCCTAGTAATTATCAATACTAACCTCAGTAGAGTAGTGACGAGGAACAATCAAGACACCTACCAGTCAAATAAATAGTATAATCATATGAATAACTTAAACGATGTATATACATGTAAAGACTGCATGAATGACCAAAAATGCTACAATTCACAGTAAAGGAAAAGGGAGAAAAAGTAACAACACGAATGTAACAGTGACGATATGAAATGACGACAGAATCATAATCCAAATCCTAATGTCATAACACAGCAAGGGAAAAACAAGTCAAAAACTCATATCCTAAAATGAAGATCACATAGGGTCTTATTCAACTCTTCCAACAATTTTCAAAAATCTCGGATTCCCAACATCTGAAATCTAACACTTGGCATCCTATGCGCCATCAATCTCACAGTCATACTGACAACTAACTGGCTAACTATGTACACTCTCACATATATAATAGGTAAACGAGGGCGTATCTCCATCCTTAGAAAAATTGGGAAGATGTCATCTCTAATGGGATGTCGAACTACGTGTATTCTTGTGCAAGTGGTTCTTAACAAGAATTCTATCATCTAGTAAACAAAGAAAAGAGAACGGACCGCACGTATAATGTTTTCCTCACAACTTCCAAGCGTTAAAGCTCACACAAGTAAGCAACCCACAATCATAATATTTAACAAATAGGAATGCCTTCACAGGCCGACACAACCCTTTACAATCAACCCCTGACATAGCCCACCTTATTTCGCCACGTGTGCAATTAATAACATAATAAGTACCGCCTTATTTCGCCACACGTGCATCATAGTATTTCCCACCTTATTTTGCCACATGTGCATCCCACATATAAGCATATGAACATATCCCGCCTTATTTCGCCGCATGTGCAATATATCAATAACAATAGTGGCACAACAAAGACCTTGTGCAAACCCTCAACAAAAATGGCATGACAAAAACCTCATGCATCACAATATCAACAGTAGCACGGCAGAAACCTCGTGCACCATAATATCAACAGTAGCACAGCAGAAACCTCGTGCACCACAATATCAACAGTAGTACGGCAGAAACCTCGTGCACCATAATATCAAGTACAACAACAACAAATACAATATATACAGGAACGAAGCAAGAGAATCACTCAGCTATTTCCATTCACCACAGGGCAGTACAACTAACTCACAAGGAATAACTTCAATAGAGAAATACTAAGCGCAACAAGGACAACTTAATAAGGAACAAATGATAAGAAACAATGATTCCATAATACTCAGTTCAACAACAAGGAAGTTACATAAATCAAATAATTACACTTAAGGAAATATCAACTTAGCATAGGATATCTAACTTCTTTCCAATTAATACCAATTAATTACACAAAAGACGGAAATAATGCTTTCCAAATAAAGACAAGCAGTTAGGAATGATAATGTGACTATATAAGGGTAAACGTCTACAGTTAATCAAGTAAAAGTCGATTAGGAAACAAGAACAAACCAAAAAGGGCAAACAAATTCCAAGTAAGACATGTAGAGGTGAAACTAATAACAGAGAACTCAATCGTATCAAGAACGACTTTATGTTCGGTGATTACAAGGATGTAAGAGCCTAAAAGGGACAAATTGTTGACAAATAAATCTGAGAACGCACTCATCACCTCGTGTACAAGGAATACAAGCCACAAAAAAGTCTCAAGTCCTAAGGGAAAGTCCCCCACACAAGGTTAGGCAAGATACTTACCTCGAACCGGTTAAAATCAACTAGCAGCCACGTTCTTGCCACAAGTACTCGACTCTAAGTGGCCCAAGTGTATTCAATTCAATCACACATTGTAAATAACATCTCAAGCAACTGATTCTACTATTTAATTCAAAGTTAAGATGCGAATTTAGGTAAAATGACCAAAATTCCCCTCAAGACAACATGGTCAATTCCCGTGGTTCGAACCAAAACTCGGTTACCCATTCCACCCACGAACCCAAATATATGGTTTGTTTTGAAATGAATCTCAAATTAATGTCCAAATCCCCAATTTTAGAAAAATCTAGGTTTTACCCAAAACCCCCAATTTCACCTATGAAAATCCTTGATTTTAAGTGGAGAACAGGCTAAATGATGTTAAAGATTAAAATAAATGAGTAAAAACTAACTTACAAAAGAGTTAGAAGAAGTCTTGTTATTGAAAAATCGCCCAAAGAGGTTTGTGTTTTAAAAGAATGTGAAAATGGCTCAAAAATTCAACTAAGTGTAAAATATGCAGGCCTCGGATGCGGGAAATGCAAAAGTGGGTTCACAATAGGTTTGGGAAATGCGAGGGTGAGTTCGCATTTGCAAACTCTAAAGGATCTTGGGTGTTTCGCATTTGCGAGCTAATTTGTCGCATTTGCGACAGGCCCGACTTCGCATTTGCGGACCAAGAGGTCGCATTCCCGATCCCAGCTAGCAAGACCCATTTTACATTTGCCATGGCAAGCTTGCATTTTTTTACGAGCTCGCATTTGTGAGTCCCGCTTCGCAAATGCGAAGATTGCAGGACTGGGAATATAAGATTTTCCCAAGGATCAAAATGCACTCTGAAACCTAGCCAAAACTCATGCGAGCCCTCGAGGCTCCAAACCAGACATACACACAACCTCAAAAACATCATACAGACTTAATTGCTTGATCAAATAGTTAAAATAACATCATGTACATTGAATTAAGCCTCAAAATCCATGATTTCTTCTAAATTTTCATAAAATATCAAATTTCCATTTTTATGTCTGAAACACGTCAAACGACATCCGTTTTCAACCAAACTTTACAGAAAGTGCTTAAACTACATATAAGACTTGTACCGGGCACCGAAACAAAAATATGGGCCCGATACTAATACGTTCTAATCAAATATCATTTCCAATTTCCATAAGTATTTTCAAAAATAAAAAAATTTATTTCTCGGGCTTGGGACCTCGGATTTCGATTCCGAGAATATGCCCAAGTCCCATATTTTCTACGGACCCTACGGAACCGTCAAATCAAGGGTCTAGGTTTGTTTACCCAAAATATTGACCGAAGTCAGATTTATTCAACTTAATATCAAATTTTAGCTTTTTCCCCACAGTATTTATAATTAAGCTTTTCGGCTACGTGTTCGGACTGCACACACAAATTGAGGAAACCCTAGATAAGGTTTTCAAGGCTTTAGAAGTACAGAATGGGTAAGAAAACAAGTGATGAGACCATGGGGTCGTCACATCCTCCACCACTAAAACAATGTTCGTCCTCGAACGGATAAAAGAAAGAAGTACCTGAGTCGGGAAAAGATGAGGATAACGGCTCCGCATATCAGACTCGGACTCCCAGGTTGATGCCTCATGAGGCTGACCTCTCCTCTAGACACAAACAGAAGGAAAACTCTTGGACCTCAACTGATGAACCTGTCGGTCTAGAATTGCTACCAGCAATTCTTAATAAGAAAAGTCTTTGTCCAACTGGACAGTGTTGAAATCTAACATGTGGGCTGGGTCACTGTGATACCTCCACAGCAGGGATACATGAAAAACGGGATGCACAGCTGATAAGATGGGCGGCAATGCAAGTCTATAAGCCACCTCTCCCACTCGATCAAGAGTCTCAAACAGACCAATGAACCTAGGCCTAAGCTTGCCCTTCTTTCCAAATCTCCTCATGCCTTTCATAGGCAACCCTCGGAGCAATATCTGCTTACCAACCATAAATGTCACATCTCGAACCTTGCAGTCTGCATAACTCTTTTGCCTAAACTGAGTTGAACGAAGCCTATTCTAAATGATCTTGACCTTGTCCAAGGCCTCTTGAACCAAATCTGTACCCAACAACCGAGCCTCTCCCGGCTCAAACCATCCAAATAACTAAATCCCAGCTAATACCAACGAGCACGCACCCCACAAACTAGAACTCAAGAAGCATACCATGAAGATGGATGAATATGGGAAGGGAAAATGACATATGGGAACTATCAAACAAGTAAAACTAGCACAAATTTCTAAAACACTAATCTACAAACATCTAACAAGAAGGAATGAAACATATAAAGACTCACAAGAATCTTATTCTGATATAACCCTTACCGTGGTACACAGCCCTATCTCAGTATATCAAATTACCTGAAAGAACAAAGGTTCCGCCCTCAACACTGAATCACAATTAGGGTACACATAAAATCATCTGGAGACTCTCACCAGATCAATTCCGTCAATTCCGTCTACCACTCACAACACAGATTGGCTCCCACACCGGTGGAGCATAGAAATCACATCTCGTAACCAAGGATACTCCAAAATCACATCAAACCGTTTGAAACAGACAACAAGAACTTATTACTGGTCTCACAACTCTTTACAAGAGCTATAAATATACAATGGACACGGCTATGACTCATATAACCTCCCAACAAATTAATCATGCAAACAGAGTACAGTCATGAAATGCAACCGCAATGGAACAACAGATAAGGGAACTCACCCCGATAAGCAGAACTGTGATAACTACATATAGTTCCCTCAATAACAAACTAAATTCGTACCTGAATGACCGCACCGACCTCAAACCTAATATATGAAACACATCAACGAGCCGGACCTCCCTCTTTTGGGTGCCCTCTACCTACCCGAATACCTCGCTGTGACACATCAATCTGAAGTCTAGGATAGTCTCTCACCGTGTGGCTAGTATCTCCACACTCGAAGCACCCTCTCTGTTGACGAAGGCGTGGGAACTGTGCGATACGGGTACTCCGAGACCCATGAACACCTGAATCACCATGCAAAGCTTAAAGTGCGAACTGAACTGGCTGACCTACAAAACCTCTACCATGATGCACCCTACCTCCGAAATAAGGGCCAGTATATCTTACCGGTCTTTGAGGCCTCCCCGCCTCCTCAAATTGTCTCTCTGGGTCCCATCTGCTCTCTCTCTCTCTCGTTACCTTGCCTGCCCTCTCTCTCTAGCATGCATACCCTCTACCCTTCTAGAAATGTTCACCACCTGCTGATATGGAATATCCATCTCCAGATCACGAGCCATACTGGCTGATGCTGGGAATAAGCCCCTATATGAACCAACGAACCTTCTCCCGAATAATAGATACCAACATTGGCGCATGTCTAGCCAAACTGGGTAATGGACAGCATACTCCGAGACGGTCATAGCACCCTGGTGCAACTGCTCAAACTTCGCACGCCATACATCTTTGAGGCTCTGAGGAACAAATTCTCTCAGAAACATATCTGAAAACTGGGCCCAAGTCAGTGAAGCTACGTCGTCTTGGCTGTCTAGCTCATAGGCGCCACCAATCATAGGCAGCTTCTCGAAGCTGGAAAGTAGTGAAAGAAACTCCGATCGATCTAGAGATACCCATAGTACGAAGAATGTAGTAACACTCATCAAGAAACCCCAAGGGATTGTTCGATTCCAATCCACTAAATATCGGAGGATCATACTTCTTGAACCTCTCTAGTCTCATATGCTCCTTCTCGGAAGCTGCTGCCATGCCCTCAGGCAAACTGGTGTTGCAAACAACAGAGGAATAATATCAGGGACCTGCTCAAGATGCACTCGTTTCTCCAGAGTGCAGGCGACGGGATTCTATGCTCCTCCCTCGTCCTGGGGTGTGGCTGCAGCAAGGGGAAGCAATCATGCTTGAGCCAAAGTGGTGTACACACTCATGAACCATGCCAAAGTCTCCTGAAGGGATGAAGTAGTAGTAGCAGTAAGCATGTCAGGTGCCTAGACTCCGTCTGGGTCTGCTGGTGGTACCCCGACGGACGCTCGCACAGGTGCTCTCGTTGCACCACGTGCACGTCCTCGAACTCTACCCCAACCCAACCTCCGATGGCTGCTGCAATGGGCGCGAGTGCCTGATCACCTCGGGTAGTACGTGCCTTCACCATCTGTGAGATAGTAGAATACAGAGGTTTAAGATTATGGATTTCAAAATACTCGCATGATAGGGAGATCAAATAAAGTGGAGTTTTCCTATCGGTTACGTAGCCTCTCGCAGATAAGTACAGATGTCTCTGCACCGATCCACGAGACTCTAAAAAATCGGCTTGTGATCTGTGACTCTTATGAACTTAGAGCTTTAATACCAACTTTTCACGATCCCAACTCGCCCTTCATGAACATGTTGGGACGGCACCTAGTCCCTATGACTAGGTAAGCCTAACAATGCAGAATATAAACAAAAATGCGGAAGAAAAAAAATTAATACTGAATAAGTAAAATAAATCAGTGTTTAAGGTGCCGCTTGGCACATACAATAACATCTCTCGAAGTAACTAAAAATTTCGCAAAACCCGAAATCTCACAAACCACAAGCTAAGGGATAAATAAGAGTCTCTAACTCAAGAATATCTATATAAAAGAAAAATACTGGAAGAGCTATAATTATTACAGAAAGCTGGAAAGGGACTCATTGGTCTATGGACGTAGCAGATATACCTCAAAGTTTCCACCGATATGCCTCCTTCCAAGGCTGACAGAACTGAGTGGGAGTACATGTATCTGCACAACAAAAATGTGCAGAAGAGTAGCATGAGCACACCATGGTGGTGCCCAATAAGTATCAAGACTAACCTCGGTAGAGTAGTGACGAGGAACAGTCAAGACACCTACCAGTCAAAGAAACAGTATAATCATATGATTAATGGAAATGATGTATATACATGTAAAGACTAAATGAATGACCAAAAATTCTACAATTCACAGTAAGGGAAAAGGGACAGCAAGTAACAACACGAAGGTAACAATGATGATACAAAATGACGGCATAATCATAATCCAAATCCTAAGGTCACAACACAGCAAGGGAAAATAAGTCAATAACTAACATCTTACAATGATGATCACATAGGGTCTTATTCAACTCTTTCCACAATTTTCAAAAATCTCAAATATCCACAACTCACGAAAACCCAGCATCTGAAATCTAACACTTAACATTCTGTGCCCCATCAATCTCACGGTCATACAAACAACTAACTGGCTAACTAGGGACACTCTCACATATATAATGGGTAAACGAGGGTGTATCTCCACCCTTAGCAAAATCGGGAAGAATTCGCCTCTAATGGGATGTCTAACTACGTGTATGCTTGTGCAAGTGGTTTTTAAGAAGAATTTTATCATCTAGTAAACAAGGAAAAGAGAACGGATCGCACGTACGATATTTCCCTCACAACTTCCAAGCGGTAAAGCTCATACAAGTAAGGAATCCACAATCACAGTATTAAACAAAATAGGAATGCTTTCACAGGCCGTCACAAACATAGTCCACCTTATTTCGCCACATGTGCAATTAATAACATAATAAGTACCGCCTTACTTTGCCACACGTGCATCATAGTATTTCCCACCTTATTTCGCCACATACGCAACCCACATATAAGCGTATGAACATATCCCGCCTTATTTTGCCGCATGTGTGTAATATATCAATAACAACAGTGGCACGACAAAGACCTCGTGCAAACCCTCAACAAAAATTGCACGATAGAGACCTCATGCATCACAAAATCAATAGTAGCACAGCAGAAACCTCGTGCACCACAATATCAACAGTAGCACGGCAGAAACCTCGTGCACCACAATATCAACAGTAGCACGGCAGAAACCTCGTGCACCATAATATCAAGTACAATAGCAACAAATACAATATATACAGGAACGAAGCAAGAGAATCACTTAGGTGTTTCCGTTCACCACATGGCAGTACAACTAACTCACAAGGAACAACTTGAACAGAGAAATACTAAGCACAACAAGGACAATTTAATAAGGAATAATTTATAAGAAACAACGATTCCTTAATACTCAGTTCAACAACAAGGAAGTTACATAAATCAAATAATTACATATAAGGAAATATCAACTCAGCATGATATCTAACTTCTTTCCAATTAAGACCAATTAATTACACAAGAGACGAAAATAATGCTTTCCAAATAAAGACAAGAAGTTAGGAATGATAATATGACTACAGAAGGGTAAACGTCTACAGTTAATCAAGTAAAAGTCGATTAGGAAACAAGAACAAACTAAAAAGGGAAAATAAATTCCAAGTAAGACATGTAGAGATGAAACTAATAACAGGGAACTCAATCGTATCAAGAACGATTTTATGTTCACAACAATGGAGATCCCAAAGTAGTTGGGGTAATCAAGAGCAAGGCAGCAACCCCGAGGGATCGAGTGAGTTTTAGATAGGTGTCATAGTGCATTTTGAACCTTGGGAAAATATGATATTCCCAGTCCTGCAATCTTCGTATTTACGAAGCAGGACTCGCAAATGCGAGCTCGTAAATGCAAGCTTTCCATCGCAAATGCAAAAAGAGTCTAGCCAACTAGGATCACAAATGCGACCTCTTGGTCCGCAAATGTAAAGTCGAGCCTGTTGCAAATGTGACACATTAGCTCATAAATGCGAAACACTCTAGATCCTTCAGAGTTCGAAAATACAAACTCACCTTCACATTTGCCAAACCTGCAGGGTACGCAATTGCGAACCCACTTTCACATTTCCCACATCTGTGGCCTGCATATTTTATATTTAGACAAATTTTTGATCTATTTTAACATTCTTTCAAAATACAAACCTCTTTGGGCGATTTTCCAAGAACAAGACTTCTTCCAAATTATTTGTAAGTTGGTTTTTACTCATTGATTTCAATCTTTAACATCATTTAACATGTTCTCCACTTAAAATCAAGGATTTTCATGGGTGAAATTGGGGGTTTTGGGTAAAACCTAGGTTTTTCTAAAATTGGAGATTTTGGACCTCAATTTGAGGTCTGATTTCAAAACAAACCTATATTTGGGTTCGTGGGGGAATGGGTAACCAGGTTTTGGTTCAAACCTTGGGATTTAACCATATTGGCCTTAGGGGAATTTTGGTTATTTTTCCTAAATCGCATCTTAGCTTTGAATTAAATAGTAGAATCAGTTTGTTGAGATGTTATATACAATGTGGGATTGAATTGAATACATTTGGTCCATTTGGAGTCGAGTACTCGTGGCAAGAACGTGGTTACGAGTTGATTTTAGCCGATTCGAGGTAACTATATTGCCTAACCTTGTGTGGGGGGACTTTCCCTTAGGACTTGAGTCTTCTTTGTGGCTTGTATTCCTTGTATGCAAGGTGACAAGTGCGTGCTCGGATTTATTTGTCAACAATTTGTCCCTTTTAGGCTCTTAGATCCTTGTAATCACTGTTAGTTGGAAGAATTGCCTCTTTGGCCTTGATAATTATTCACATATTGTACCTCTTCATTCTACCGGTCATAACCATCATCTTGAAATCTACTACAATCATTTTCAAATTTATCTGAATTCCCTTGGTTCTGTTGACCTCTTTGTCTTCTTTGGTTCACTAGCATGTTAACACCCTCCATGGCATTCACTTGGTGAGAATTTTGAACTTGTTGTAAATGTGACTTTGCTAGTTGGTTCATGGTTATTCTTAACTCAGCTATTGTTTTCCCATGATCATGTACTTCTTTGTAAAAATGAGTGACTGTGGGGTCACCCTGGGGCATATTAGCTCTACTTTGCCAAGTGGAGGACGTGTCACCCATCTCATCAAGAATGGCACAAGCTTCATCATACGTCAGCTTTATGAAATTACCCCTAGCATGTTGATTCACTATGCATTGATTTGTTGTGTTGATTCCCTAGTATAAAGTTTTTTGCAACATATTCTTCGTCATATCATTGTTGTGGCATTCCTTCACCATGGATCTATATCTCTGCCAAATCTCATGCAATGGTTCAGCGGCTCCTACTTGAAAGATAAAATCTCATCCTGCAATGATGTCATATGCCCTGGTGAGAAGAACTTGGCAATGAACTTATCCGTCAACTCATCTCAAATAGTGATAGAATGGTTGGGAAGTTGCTCAATCCAATCCAATTCCTTCCCTCTAAGTGAGAATGGGAAGAGTCTCAACCGAAGTGTATCCTCGGACACATTAGTTTGCATGCTCCCCCAACAGGTATCCACGAACCACTTGAGATGTTTGTAAGCATTTTGATTTGTAGTGACCGTGAAATACCCATGCTGCTCCAGCAATGTCAATATCACATTAGTAATTTGGAAATTGTCTGCCCGAATCTGGGGTGGGAAAATTGCACTTGCATAGCTTGGTTTAGGATCACTCGAGGAGCCACTCTTGGAGCTTGTGCCATTCTTGACGAGATGGGTGACACGTCCTCCACTTGGCAAAGTAGAGCTAATATGTCCCAGGGTGACCCCACAGTCACTCATTTGTACAAAGCAAGGGTGTTAAACAGGGCTACCGGGCCGGTCCGGGCCCAAAATTTTTCGACACATCCGGGTTCCGGGCAGGGTCAGTCCGGGTTGCACAGTGACGGGTTGTTACCGGGCTAGGTTAGTTCGGATTAAAATTGAATCATACAGGTTACGGGTTGAAGGGGGCCGGATTTAGTATATTTTTTTTTATTGAAATTATGTGCAGTATAACTATTAAGTTAAATTAATACTTTGTAAATTGTAATAATTGAATGAATACAAGTAAGATGAGAAAAAATTGTACTTATTTCAAGTGCTACTTTATTTCTTAATTTCAAATTGAAAAAGTAAAAAATGAAATGTTTACATTTTTTCTAACAAGTAAACTAGTAAAGTAGTAATTTCAAATGTTTTTCGTCGACCTAGAAAGTTCATCATAATCAATATGAGCCGATTGACCTTCTTCTGGGGAGTTAATTTCGGATGGGTTTCCATGGGTTAATATATCTCCAAGTTCCTCGTCCTCTGGGCTATCAACATCTTCCTTTCCTTGATTTCTTCGTTCCGATCTAATCCAATCTCTGAAACATACTAAAACTTCCAAAGCATTACTTCCCAATGAGTGGCGGGTGTCTCCAAGTTGTTGTCTTGCTTGGCTAAATGCACTCTCCGATGCAACAGTGGAAATTGGCACTTTCAGGACGTCCCGAGCCATAGAGAAAAGAACGCGAAAATATCCGTTAGCCAACGGATCTGGACCGTTGTCAACGGTAATGTGGGCCCCAAAAATTCAAAAAGTAAAAAAAAACCATTGAACCGGGCCGGTTCACAGTACTGTTCAGTCAAACAGGGTCGGTCCGGTCCGATTCCAACCTCAAAAACCCCCAAACGGACCAACCCCCTCCCCCCCTCAAACCCAGCCCACCCGGCCCCTTAGTAATCGGGCCGGTCCGATCCCGATTTATACCGGTCCGGTCCTGTCCGGTCCGATCCCGATCCGACCCAGCCCGATTGACACTCCTAGTACAAAGAGGACGGTCTGGAACATTTTCATTAGCATTGGCCTGGCGGCCTCTCTATTGTCTTTGAGGTACAAGAGGCACCTCATCCTCTCCATTATCATCTACCTCCTCCCCTACAATAACGTTTCCAAGAGGGTCATTAGAATTTAGTGCCATTTTGTATCTGAAGTTGTGACACATACAAATTAGTAACAAAGAAGGAAAGAAGAACAATACATAAAACTATTTAGATAGATAGTCAAAATCGTTAGCTCATGTCAACGGTGCCAAAAAGTGATCGAGGCCAACCCTATGCTATTATTGAGTAGGGAGAGAGGTCGAAGCATATTTTACTATATGAGGTCGAGATCAATTTCCATAAGGAGCTAGATATTAGAGTCGAGTTGTGTATTTTCTCTTAACTGCACCTCTAATCATTTTTGGTTTTGAATTTAATTCTAATTTTATAATACTACGATGCTAATCAGACTAAATAAAGCTACGTTAATCTATTGCAAGTAGTTTCAAATGGATAAAAGGCACTAGGGTAGTGACTTTCACCTAGGTGGTCAATTGACAAATTCTTGAGTCTAAAACTAGATTGTCACATTTGGGGAGTATGATATAATCATTGCACAATTCTACTCATTCTATCCTTCTCGGTAGTTCGAGGGATTTTGCTCGAATTAACTTTCTCAAGACTAATTGGTATGCAAATTTTCACATGCAATCAAGACTCCCTTTAATTGGGGCTATCAATCTCTTGAATATGCGTCAATTCCTTGTTGGACTAATTTCATGGACTTAGACTCTCTTTCTCAAGAAGAGTCAAAGTCTACTAGGCATAAACTACTGTTTGCAACCACTAATTCACAATTAAACCCCTAAATTAGACCAAATATCAAACACACATACACAATCATGCATCAAAACACAAGACCCATTAATTACCCACACTAGGGTTGAGCCACAATCTTAGCTTATGGGTCCAGCTACTCATAATTATAGATGAAAATAAAGAAAGAGATAAAGATGAACTCATAATAATTAATTACTAAATTAAAACTTGAAGATTCAATGTTGAAATCACGCCAAAATTACATAAAATAGGTAAATGGAACGAAGTCACGAGCGCATCTCTCCGTACAAAACTATCATATGACCTAAAAATGGGAAAAGAATCTATTTATACTAGGCTGAAAAATCTGGATAAAAATACCCTTGGGGGCTAGTGTGGACCGCACAAAAACAAGTGCAGCCGCACTAAGGCTCTAAAATTGAATAATCAGCTCTCTAAACTTGGGCAATGCGGACCGCACGAAATCGAGTGCGGGTGTAGGGGCTTCCATTGCGGTCTGCACAAAAAGGACCGCATATCGCATTGAGCTTAATCCTAAAAATGCCACTCTCTGAACCTTGGCTCCACATACCTCATTAAATCGAATCCGGCCACAATGATCCCTATGCATACCGCACAAAACCCCTTGTGACTGCATTGCCTTTTGGCCTACATAACAACCTCTTTGAACATCATTTGTGCGTACCGGACAGAACGGTATGATGCCGCACTGACCCTGGTTGACTGAGCTTTGTCTTGTCATGGTACTTGTGCAAGTTTCACTCCTTTTTAAGCTAGTTTTTGACACTTTATCACCTTGTTGATCAAACATGCAATCAAGCACAACTAGTGAGCCTTTGGGGCTATTTTGCACACATTTCTAACCAAAACTTGAGCATGAAGGAGTGTAAAATACATCATATTCCCTAGCTATCAGTATATTGCCCCTTCCTTCGGGCTCGAGTTGTCTGCTCGGGTAATCCAGGTCTAGAACAATACACCTAGGTTTTAAACCTATAATAACACAACCTCATGCCGGATCCCTAGTAGGAATACCTTTTTTCATCATGGCCATTTGACTTTGGGGACTCAACACAGAGACTGGGTCCGTCTAGGAGAAATGTACCAAAAATTAAAAGACCATCCTAATGCATCCTATGTATTACATGTTGCAGTCTTCAAGGGTAGAATGGGTCATTTGGCGGACCAACGAGCCTTGTTAATAAATGAGAAAAAAGGGGATGAAGTATAAAAATAAAGCAAGTAGGGCAAAGTTATGGTTTTCTTTCACATTTTTTTAATAAATAGACCAAAAAACATGAAAAATTTTTAAAAAAATTTGCACTTCCCCATCATTTTCCAAAAAAAAAAAACCAAAAAAAGGAAAAAGAAAATATAAAAAGAGTTTACATGTCTCTTCAGTTTTCAAAAAAAAAATTATATTTTCTCTAAATTAGTTAATTTTGTAATTCTCGCGTGTATCCAATCTTCCCGAACTACGCATACCTGATTTTTGTCTTTTGGGGGGGATACATAGGCAACTCACATAGGGTACGGTTTTCTAGTGAGTCTTAGGTTCTTAGCTTCTAAGAGTCTTAGACAAATCTTCCATGTCCAGCCACTTTTGGCTGTATAGGCCGTTTTGCCAAAATAGCCTCAGTCATGTCTTGCATGTGTCTAACAGGAAGTGTTATTGTCTCATATAGTAATATTCTAGGTCATTAACTTTATTTGGTCATAATTTTATCATACAGTTCTGGGTCTACTTACGGGAGTTTGAGCATCACAGACGCCCAAGACCATCCAGTCAGGATCGCTCATTAAAGAGTTTGCATAAGGAGATTTTTTATGTTATGTTTAGATTCTGTTTTCTTTTTATGTCATCTTTTGCCTTCTAGTTTTGTACATTAATATCGAGTGTTTTAGGTGATGTTAGAGTCTATAATAGTCTAGTTAAGTTTGTTGAGCTTTTTGTTATTATACTTCCTATTTTGCATTTTAAAAATATGTTACAAATCAAAAATCTAAAAAAGAAGGAGATTTTGCATTTTATATTTCCATTAGAAGTTTTCTTGAGAATGTTAATTCTAGAAATTTAAAAAAAAAACATCTTTTGAGGTGGTTTTCCTTTAGGAAATTAATACCAAGAACTCAAAATAAAAATTGCTTTTATATTTTCTTTAGTATATTAAGACTAAAAAGATTTTAAAAAAAAGAAAAAGAAAGTGAATATTCTTTTAATAGATCTAGAAGTTTTCTTTAAGATATTAATTCCAAAATTCCAAAAAGATTTTACTTTTAAGGTTCTTCTTTGGGAAATTAATAAAAAAATAAAAAAATATATATTCTTTTTATTTTCACTAGAACTTTAGGACATTATATATAGAAAAAAATATACTTTATCTTTTATTTATATTTTGAGTTACTCCCTTAGGTAATCAAAAACTGAAATCCGAAAATATCTTTTTTCTTTTTCATTGCTTGTTTCGAAATCTTTCTTCAGGATATCAAGTGAAAGTTCAAAATATTGTTGTTTGTTTCATTTGTTAGATTTCCTTCCTAAAAAAAAGGAATCAAAAAATAATTTTCTCTTCAAGGGGTTTTTCCTTGATAATTTCTCATAGAGTATTTGTTTCAAAAAAAGAAGAAGAAAAATATATGCTTATTTAAGATTGAGTTGGGAATAGATTATAGAACATTAAGTCTAAAAAAAAGAGAGATTTTCTTCTTTTTTCTCATCAGAGTAGTTATTAAGGTAAAAAAGAGAAAATAGAAAAGAAAAAGAGAATGTTTGTTTATTTAATTTATTACCGATCTTCCCAAACTATGTAAAAATCTGATTCATGCGGCGTCATGATACGTAGACAACCTACATAGGGTTCGATCGAATCATTTTAAAAATTAAAAGAAAAAAAAGATGATATTATGGGATGCGAGAAATGAGAGAAAAGAAAAGAGTGATAATTTGCTGAAAGAAAAATGAGCAAGCCAAGAAGTGCTAGAAAAGAAACAAGAAAAGATTGAAATGAACAAAATTGGGATGATGCCAAGTGACGTTGTGACCCTCGAAGTGTGACGACTCAAAACGTCACCACCTGTTTTATTATTCATTCTATGCTTCCGAGACCTCAAAAACCTTATTTATAGTTGCCTCGGTTTGTGTGCGCAGGCCAGGCGCGTAGCCGAAAAACTTAAATGTGGAATTTTACGAAAAATGCTAAATTTTTTATATTTAAAATGAATAAATTAGACTTCGGTCAGCATTTTACGCAAATGGACCCGGACTAGTGATTGGATGATCCCCGAGGATCCGTAGGAAAATATGGGACCCAGGCGTATGTCCGAAATTTAACTCCGAGGTCC
This sequence comes from Nicotiana benthamiana, assembly GCA_034376525.1. Taxonomy (NCBI): domain Eukaryota; kingdom Viridiplantae; phylum Streptophyta; class Magnoliopsida; order Solanales; family Solanaceae; genus Nicotiana; species Nicotiana benthamiana. The sequence continues at coordinate 177,843,185 of CM067339.1, forward strand.
CAAGCCCGAGTAATGAATTTTTGAGTAAAATTATTTTTCTGGAATTATTATGGAAAATTGAGATGAAAATTTATTTGAACGTATTAGTATCGGGCCTGTATTTTGGTTTCGGTGCCCGGTATATGTTTCGTATGTGATTTCACATATTTCTGTAAAGTTTGGTTGAAATTGGACATCGTTTGACGTGTTCCCGGCTTAAAGTTCCAAATTTAAAAGTTTATGAAATTTGAAGAAAATCATGGATTTTGAGGCTAAATTTGGTGTATATGATGTTAATTTGGCGATTTGATCGCACAGGTAAGTTTGTAGGATGTTGCTGAGTCAGTGTATGCATTTGGTTAGGAGCCCTGAGGGCTCGGGAGTGTTTCGAAGGTGTCTCGGGATGGTTTCAAACTCAGGAAAGCAGCACGTTTTTGGCTTCAGCTGTTGCAGGCAATTTTTTCTTCGCATTTGCTATTCAGAATCAGTCAAGTTAACAAACACAAAGAACTCAGTCAAAACAAGTATGTACACCAAACAAACCAAGATAGCTCCAGAACCCCAGATAAAACCAAAGATACTTAGGGTTTTCAACGCAACGAACCGGGTAGAAGAAGAACATAAGCAAACCATTCAAACATAGTAAAATCATAAAAAAACACTGAAGCTCATAGTAGAAATCTTTTAAAAGAAGTTAAGAAAACCCTAATCATTGAAGACGAAGAGTCACTTTGAAAGAAATCGAAAAACTTTTGAGGAAACGCCAAGAAGTTCATAACCTACATAGATCTAAGACAGATTTGAAAGGAAATTGAGAAGTTCTTAAAATTAGGGTTTTAAAGAACCCAGAGAAAGTGAGAAAAACTTTCAAAAGTTACCAATCTATCCGGAAAAGTCATGGATCTGACTCGAACGACCATGGATGGCCAGAAAAGACCCTAGATAGAAGTTGAGCAAGGTCCAGACAAGATCTCCTTGAGATATTTCCATGAAATCATGAAATTAGGCAACCATGATACATAGAAGACTGGTATACGTCTCAAACAGCCATGAGAGTCCATGGATTGAGTGAGACTCGAAGGGGATTAGGATTAACTTGAGTGGCGGCAGCTAGGGTTTGGGTGAGGTTGCAGAGAGAATTGGAGAGGAAGGGGATTCAACGGCAGTGGGTTGGTGTAAATGAATTAGGCTAAGGGGGTCGTTTGGGTTTATTTTAGGCAGGTGGAATGGTGGTCGTTTATTTGAATTATCAACGGCCTAGATTAAATGAGGTAGATGGGATCCGAGTTTGGGTAGGGTTTAAAAGGGTTAGGGTTAGGTTTTAGTTAGAAATTTGATCGGAGAATTGGGTTTTGATTTGGGTTTGATTTGAAAGCCAAATGTGGCTACGACTTAAATAGCCACTTTTTCCCTTTTAATTTACAAAACATAGTAAAATAGTTACTGAAAATTAATTTAAAATCTAAAATGATTTATAATATATAGTTTGTAATGTAAAATACAAGACCCAATCTTATGAATATAAAACCTAATTAAACCTTAGAAGGGCTAATATTATAATTATGTACAATTTATCTTTAAAATGCTAAATAAAATCATAAAAATATGTAAAAATTAATTTAGCCATATTTTGTTATAAATATAAAAATTCAATAGATCAATTATCAAAAAATAATAATTTTGAAAATAATTATTGAGATTTTATGGATAAAAAAGGGAAATGAATCAATTAAAAAGCCTTTAAAATTATGAAAAAATAATAGAAATCCTTGGGTATGCATATATATGCATATATATGCTATTTTGAAGGTATTTTACATAGTGAGAATATATAAAGAAAAATTAAACCTTAGAAGGGCTAATATTGTAATTATGTATAATTTAGCTTTAAAAACACTAAATAAAATTGTAAAAATATATATAAAAATTACTTTTGTCATATTTTGGCATAAATATAAAAATCTAATAGATGAGTTATCAAAAATGAATAATTTGTAAATGATTAATTAGATTTTAGGGATAAAAAGGGGAAATAAATCAATTAAAAAGACTTCGAAATTATGGAACAAATCATACAAATCCTTGGGCATGCTTATATATGCTATTTTTAAGGTATTCTATATATTGAAAATATATAGGAAAACTTTAGGTATCAACATAAGGTCTTACAAATTTTTCATGCATTTGAAGTCTTACAGTTTTGGATACTTGGTGCAAGTATTGTTCATGCCTTGCTTATGGCAAATATTGTTGTTACCTTATGTAGGTCATACAAGACCGATTCTACCCACTCGGGGTCATATGGCCTCAGGTTTTTTAATGAATGGCGATTGGTGATAGCCCTAAGTCATCGAAGGTACCTTGGCTCGAAAGCCGTTACTTGTAGACTTTGTATTGCCTCATTGAGGGCTTAAAATTTCCAAGGTCCCGACCCTAAGTTTGTGCTTTTCTTGAGAGTTTGATGCTAGTCCCCAAGTATTCGAGGCACTATTGGCCTTGGAGATGTTTTGTGACTTTCATGTTGCCTCGTTGAGGGTTTATGAGTTTGGATTCCTGACTCGGAGATCGTTCAGGAGTTGAATTGTCGATGCCAGTCCCCGAGTGTTCGGGATGTTTTGATGGAGGAATTATTTTTGCGAAAATATTGAGTTTCCTTTGGAGTATGAGATGCTTCGATAAAGGTATTCTTTGATTACTCGATACAAATACACATGTCTCCGCCATCGGGGTCCAGGCTATACGACATGGTTCGTTCAACCGTTTGTCCCGGTATATCATTTTCCTATTGGGGCCCCATTTGATGTTTCTTGGCTTTTCTGAGTGGATGAACTTCCAGGGAAATGGCCCCCAGTGTTTGAAGTTGACTGTAAAAGAAGCCTTGAACACTTGTTGGATCTTCCTTAGGTAGCATATAGCAGTTGCCTCGTTAAAAATCCTATCGATAAAACCCATCTCAGAATGAAATACGGGTGAAGGAAAAGAGTACAACGTATTCTTTTGAAACCTAGGGCCTTACCGGTTGAGAAGAGCTTCGGTTGTTTTGATAGGGTGCATGCGTGAGGGTTAGTATGAAATATAAAATTAAAAGGGAGAAAGTTATACCGTAGTGTGGGACGTGATGGCGACATTCCGAGGTGCCCTAGTGGCTTGTGATGAGGATGCGGTACAGTCCTTTTTTCTTTATTTAATCGGGCTTAATCAGAGATGTAGTTTGACTACACTTCGTCGCTTTTGCGAGTGGAGGTATTGGTGCTGGTGCCATATCATGCACCGCAACTATTTCCCTTGACGCATGTTGTTTGCCGTAGACTATTTTAATCCCGTTCTTTATCGGGAATTTCATCATTTGGTGGAGGGTGGACGGTGCTGCTCTTATGAAGTGTATCCACGGTCATCCAAACAAGGTGTTGTACCTCATATCTCCTTTGATGACATGAAATTTGACTTTTTGGGTTATGCCGGCCACATTGACTGAGAGGGTGATTTCTCCTTTCGTTGTTTCACTTGCCATGTTGAATTCATTGAGGACTCGAGTGGCGGCCACAATTTGATCAAGCAGTTTGAGCTGCTCTAGTACCCTCGACCTGATATGTTAGTCGAGATACCTAGATCCACGAGTACACATTTTATTTGAGAAGAATTTACAAGTAAGGAGATTACTATAGCGTCGTTGTGAGGCTGAGATAAGGTCTCAGTGTCCTGTTTGTTGAATGTGAGGGCATCTTTAGGTATGTATCCCCAGGTTCTCTTTTCTCTGGTAATGGATATTTTCGTCCTTCTCATCACAGGTTCCTGGCGGAGCAACGATGCTTCCCAAGATCACCTAGATAATATGTTGTGGCTCATTTGTCTCGTTTTTCTGTCCGTCTCTCTTTCCCAAAACTGGTTTTTAGCCTGATTGCTTAAGAATTCTCAGAGGTGACCTTTATTGAGTAGTCTGGCTACTTCCTCTCGGAGCTGGTGACAATCATCGGTCCTGTGGACGTGCATGTTGTGCGTGTTGTGCGCTTTGTAAAATTTACATGCTAGGTTATGGTTCCTTTGAGAAGGATCCAACTGTACATGCATGGGCCACCAGGCGTCTCTAATTTTATAAATAGTGAACATGATGTCCGATACATCAACATTGAAGTTGTATTCTGATAAGCATAGTGCACCTGTTGGCTCTCCGTGTCCATCGAATCCGGCTCTATTGATGAGTCCCTAATGATTCTATCCTCGATTCATCAGTCGATCGTTGCGAGGTAGATTGAGCCTCGGGTCTTTCCTTCTATATTTGGTGTAGGGCTGATATCTTTCTTTATTTGGCCTTAGCTCCTTCGCCAGAAGCCTACTTGGGTATACTGAGCCTGAGGGGGCTCCTAGTTGGTCATTCTCGACCCTGATCTTTGACTGGTACTGGTTGTGGATGTTTGACCGGGTCATAGCAGGTTACTCGACCAAATTCTACTTCAACTACTTGGAAGCCATCAAGCTTCGTTCATTCAGCCCTTGAGCGAAGGCCTGCACAGCCTAGTCGCTTGAGACTGGTGGTAGTTCCATTTGTTCCACTTGGAAGTGAGATATGAACTCCCGTAACATTTTGTTCTCCCTTTAATTGATGTTGAACACGTCAGATTTCCTTGTTGCTACTTTGATCGCACCAGTGTGTGCCTTTATGAAGGAGTCTGCCATCATGGCAAATGAGTCTATGGAGTTAGGTGCTAGATTGTGATACCACATCATGGCCCCCTTCGAGAGCGTTTATCAGAAGTTCTTTAGTAAGACATACTCGATCTCATCGTCGTTTATGGCATTGCCCTTCATTGCGCAAGTGTAAACAGTAACATGCTTATTAGGGTCTAAGGTCCCATTGGCATTCTGAACTTCTTTAGAATAGGCTTCGAGGCCGTTTTTCTAGGAACGGCCTTTGTATGAACTTCTTTGAATCCACACCTTTTAGGACCAGGGGAGCACCCGAAATTTGGTCGACCCTGGAGTTGTAGGTATCGACCTTCTTGTCGTTGGCTTCTATCATTTTCTCGGCTGATTTAATCCTTATGATAAGATCCTCAAGCATCTTCATGATGATAGGATTAGCTATCTACCAGTCATTGCTCAAGCAGTCCTCGATGCTACCATGTTAGGGTTTTCTAGTGACTTTGCAGCTGAGCGATAGCCAGCTGTTGTGCTTGCAACATTTCAAAACTAACATAAAGACTAACCTCCCGTTCTTCCTAGACTGGGGTTTTCTGAGCTTTTTGTGGGTCTCCTTGGTGCATGCTCTTGTTGATGTGTGAGCTTATGTCGACCTACTGGTTGTCGTGTGAGCCTTCATCCACGGGGATCAGCTCTGGTGCAATCCCAGGGTTTTGTGGTGGCACACCAACAGCCGGAACACCCACACCACTTTCTCTATGGTTCTCGAGATTGTTGTTTTCACCTTCATTTACAGAGGTAGACATTTCAACCTGAAATCAAAGATCTTGGACAAGAAAAGGCGTGAAAGAAAACTTGCGGTATGTAGTAAAACCAACAAGAAAATAATCACTATTATTTTTAGCCCCAGGGTGGGCGCCAAACTGTTTAGCGTGAAAATAGAAATAATAATTAAATTTGTTAATATGACTCTAAAAATACGTAATCTATTTTTATGCTAGTTGTTAAGCAGCTAATGATAGATATGTGAGACTTAGAGATAAAATAAAGTTAACGAGAGAGTGATAATCAAACTGCTAGGCTAGTTATTCGGGGCCTCGAGCTTGTCAATTCGGGGCCTCGAGGTCTATCCCAGGGCTTGGCTACGAGCTATCGAGGGTAATTAGGATAGGGCTTAACAACTATAAAATAATCAGCAAAGGCTCTTTATGGCAAATGATAAGCAATAAATGAAGATAAAATTTGAAGATAATAAATGGAAGCAATAATATCAAGAGAGTATGTTAGAGAGAAAATAGAATTTTCTTTTATATTTCGTGTGGAGTAATTGGAGCAAGCGACCTTACAAAATGGCAAGGATCCCCTTTATATAGGAGGGAAATCCTAAAATAGTACAAAATACGTTAATTGCAAAGATATGGGGATGGGACAGCTAGATACGACACCCTGATTTGGGTTTAGAGCAGACCGATAGCCTCTGCCAGTCTTAGCTGTGTACTTTGGGAACTCTCCCTTTTCTATCATAATCGTGGCCACCATTGTCCCTAGGTCGGGTGTCAACGAACCCCGAGACAGGAGACTCGGCCACAGCCTTGTAGCCTCGAGGCTTCTAGATGGCCTTCTAAAACGCCTTAATGACGATAGATTGGCCCCTCCTATATCGCCGGATACAAAATTTATTTGGTGTTTTTGGTTGCCGTTAATTAACTTCAACTTGGCCTGAAGATTGACACCTCTCGACGGGTCTCTTGAGGGACTTAAGTCGAAAAAAAAAAGATATTGTCTTCTGTTAGGTAGTGTATCAACTCCCCCTTGGTTTTTCTTTAAACCGCGGTTCTTTTCTAAGGGTTTCCTTTTGAACTGGGTGTAGTTAGTTTTTTTCTTTTTTAATTTTCGGAATTTTTGGCGAAGAAGAATAGAGATTGCATTAATGTGACCATAGGCTCACTAGTTGACTCTAGCAATAAAGCCTTAAAATGTGTGTTCTTGAGTTGGCTTAAGCACCTTGAGCAGAGTGTCCGATGGTCCTAACTGAATTGAGTCATATGCCATGTGTGAGTGAGGCTTTGTGTATTCAATGCTAATACTTAATGCCTATAACTTGCCATGTGTGTGTACGAAGCGAAATGGTAGTCTTAGTTTGTCTGAAAAGTGATATAGGTATTTTCTTATTGAACCTATCTATATGTGTTTTCACCCAATTGTGTATATCCTAGTTAACCCCTTTGAGCACGTAATCATGTTCCTTGGCAACCACATTACAAGCCGTACCCAAGTTGTGAATTGTCTATCTTTTTGAAACCTATAACCTGTTAGAAGTACTTGAAGAGTGATAAATATAGAAAATTTAAAGTGTGAGGTGGTTGGTTGGGCTTTTGAGTGGAGCTAATTAAATAATGAGAAAGATGCACTGTGTTGAGAAACAAATAAGAGCCACTTAAATTGAAAACAAAAAAAAAATTCCTTGCTAAGTGGTGACTCTTGTTGTAAGTGCACTTAAAGAAATAGAGGTTTAACTCAATAATGTAAAGGTGGAATGAAGGTTTGACAAAGGTATGGGCTTAAAAATGAAAGATGTATTGAAGTGCTTAGGGAGGTGTAGTCACTATACCGATATGTATCCTACCTGTCCTACAGCCAACATTACAACCAAATAAAGTCATGCTTGATTCTAGATCAAATGAGCTCGATTATTCGAGTATTACACTATGGGCAAGCCTATGGTACGTTGTTTGTGGCATAAGAATTTCTTTTTGAGGGTGAGTGGAATCTTACGTATTTGAATTCCTCGGTGTGTGATTAACAATAACCATAATGATAGTCTCCTTTGTGGTGAGTAGGCATGTGATTCATGAATGGAAGGGAAGTCTGGACCTCTAACTGAGAGTATGAAAGCCGGTTAGGGACATTACATGTCTATCTATATGAATTATTCTTGGTATAAGGAGTAGGAAAGTGATCCAGTGATTATTAGGCCTATAGAGTATAGTTCTGTTGCTAGAGGACTAGCAACAATTTAAGTGTGGGGTGTTGATAGTAGCCTATATTATGTGATGTAGATGTTATTTATGCTCGAAGTTAACCATACTTTATTGATGTTTTAAGTACTAAATGATAACAGAATGCTCTAATTGAGGTTTTTATGCTTTGTCGGAACTACCCCGAGTTAGGAGGGGGATATAGGTGCTTTAGGGTTAAATATGTAGATACAAGGCCAATCGAGAAGATCTCGAATGAAAACAATTAAGAAAAGGGAAGAAAAACTGGGCAACAGTCCACCGTGATCGCGGTAGGTACGCGGTGAAAGAAAGGTGAAAACCAGAAAGTCTAAAATATTGTGGTAAGGTCGCGGTTGGCCCGTGATCGCGGTCAATTCGGAGAAGGCCAAAAAAGTTTAAGGGCTAAAATGTAAAGCGTGAGAAACTTATCCTAACCCTATATAAAATCAACAAACTCGCCTAGGCCAAGGGTAAGCTTGTTTTTAGACTTAATTGGAGGAAAGAACAGGTGTGAGAAGATCAAGACATCATTAGAGTTTTTCATTCTTATTCTTCCGATCATTATTTTGTGAATTATGGATTATCTCAAGGCTTTGTCTTATTTCACCATAAGTAGCTAAACATTTAATCTAGGAATGATGGAACCTATTTTTAGATGAAATTTTGACTAAGTTTTGATATCATCGAGCCGGATTTATTATATGATTGTTGAACTATATTTTGTATGTTGACTAATTGAATGGTCCATTGATTAATCGCGTCTAATCGCCTTGTGTTGCTTGAGAAAGAATACTATGTTAGATTTTTATTGAAAAACACCAACTTTGGATAATTAAAGAGATTCATTACTTGAATTTAAAAGTGGGGTTAGAAATAACGAAACTTTGGTTGGTTAATTCAGAGCTGCATAAATAATTAGCTAGAGTAGTTCGAGAGAATTCTCTAATAAATTATCGTAGTTGATCGATAGATCATTGCGGTAACCCATAGCTCATTAAGCTCGTTGAGTATTACGGAAGATACTTGAACACTGTCGCCCAACACTTAAAACACAAGCAGAAACGGGAAAGGGCCATAATTTCATATTTTCAAAAACTAAAAGACATAGAGGCAATTTTCAACAAACAAGTTCTTCCCCAAAGTATTAGTATATGGTTATAAACCATTTTGTTTCAATTACCCATTGCATTTCATAAATTTTCATCCTAAAATCTAGGGGTTTCATTGTAGAAATTAGGGATTTGGCAAAAATTAGGGCTTTTTGTATAATTAGAATTTAGACGTTGATTTGGGATCGAATTTTGAAAAAAATTACACATTTGTGATCGTGGGTGAATGGGTTTTGGTCTGAACCTCGAGTTTTGACCAAGCAGGCTCGGGGTCGGTTTTTGACTTTTTAGGAAAAAGATAAAAAAATCTATAATTAAGCATTGGAGTCGAATTATTTAGCATTTATTGATGTTTCTAAGTTAATTATGGCTAGATACAAGCGGATTAGAGGTGGAAACTAAGGGAAAAGCGGTATTTGAGGTGTGATTGTGGACGTAAAAATGAGGTAAGTGTCTGGCCTAACCTTAACTTGGGGGAATAGGTGCTATATCTTATTTGCTACGTGTTAGTGTTGAGTACGACGTATAGGTGTAATGACGAGTATCTACACGTTAGTGTCAAGTATGTAAGTGAGTCTTATACTGTGACCATTGTGACTCTTATTATGTATTGCTCATGCTTAAATTGATGATTATCCATGTTGAACCAAACTTATGATATTTTCTTGGTAATTGACTGTTATCGTGTATTGACTCAGGTTGAGACTTACTTTGTGAAGTTAACTGTTGAAACGAGATGGGTTATGGTTGATTCCCTTGCCGGGATATTGTTGTTTCTATTGTTGATTCCCTTGCTTGTATGTTATTGTTTCTACTATTTGGGTGAGAAAGAGTAATAAAGCACGAAGGATGATGTCGTGCATATTTACATTCATAATTTGTGCATTATGGTGAGGAAGAGTGATAAAGAACGAAGGGTGATGTCATGCACATTTATATTTATTTCGATGCATATGGTGAGGAAGAGAGATAAAGCACGAAAGGTGATGTCGTGCACATTTCTATTATTCATATGGTGATGAAGAGTGATAAAGCACGAAGGGTGATGCCGTGGTGAGGAAGAGAGATAAAGCACGAAAGGTGATGTCGTGCACATTTCTATTATTCATATGGTGATGAAGAGTGATAAAGCACGAAAGGTGATGTCGTGCACATTTCTATTATTAATTTCATGGTGAGGAATGAGAGTAAAAGCAAGAACGATGATGCAATGCATTTTCTATTTGTCGTGTTCATTTGCTGTTATCGGTTCAAGTTCTTTAACTGTTTAAATTCCCTTACTTTTGTAAATTTTTATGTTGAAAATCCCATAGCATGTTGTCCCTTCTTGTTCATATCTGTTTAGTTTTTATTGCTTGTTACTTTGTTATTACACTGATTAACTGCACAAGTTTATGATGTTTGTTGTGTCCTAGCCTCGTTACTACTTCGCCGGGGTTAGGCTCGGTACTTACCAGTATATGGGGTAGGTTGTATTGATAATGCACTCTACACTTTTGTGCAAATCCCGGCACTGGATCGTACAGATCTTAGTTCGAGGTTGCTGCCTTCAGTGTATTAGAGACCCGAGGTAGTCCTACAAGTGTTCGCAGGCCTTGACGTCCCCTTATATCATATTTCTTTTATTTTATCTACTTTCAAAAATATGTACATTTCCTTATTTAGACCATTGTTTGTATATTCGTCGACCGCCTGTGAGATTATGACACCAGTTCTGGTGAAGTTTTATTATGGTTTCGTATTTGTATTAAGATAATCTGTTAAATTCTATTCTTCTGCATTTATTCTACTGATTTATTTTTGTTAACTTGTAAGTTGTTAAAAGATAAAGGGAAAAGGAAAAAAATAATCGGGAACATTGGCTTGCCTAGCGGTACAATGTTAAACGCCATCACGATCCTGACAGTAGAATATATGGATCGTGACAAGTTGGAAGCTGATCTCGTCGATTTTCAAATATTTTTTTCAACTCAAATCTATACGAATCCTTTTGTTTAATCTTAGCTTAGAAATATGAAAAATAAATACATTTTTCATATTTTAATACCTTTGACTTGTCGTTTACTTTTTCAAATTCTATCAAAATTTCCCTCCTCCAATTCTTTATTAGAACCTACGGGAAGGGCTGATTTGCGGATGAGGAATTAGCATACTGACTCGCTTTCATCCTTCCCGTTCATAGACCAACGGAAACTCTTTTTAGTAAGTGTTAGTGTTCCAATAACCAATAAAAGGGCTAGTTCATTAGTTCACAATTTATAACTAACTCGAATATTTTTTATTTTTTGATAAGGATTTATCCGGTGTGAGATATCACATTGTTCGAGGAACCTTAGATGTTGTCGGAGTAAAGGATCGTCAACAAGGGCGTTCTAGTGCGTTGTAGATTCTTATCCAAGACTTGTATCATTTGATGATGCCATGTGAATCGCTAGAAACATCTGAAGTGTATGGCTAACCCAATAACGAAAGTTTCGTAAGGGGACTGGAGCAGGCTACCATGAGACAAAAGATCTTCTTTCTAAAGAGATTTGATTCGGAACTCTTATATGTCCAAGGTTCAATAATGAAATAATTTCAGAGGTTTTCCCTGACTTTGTCCGTGTCAACAAACAATTCGAAATACCTCGACTTTTTTAGAACAGGTCCGAGTCAAATAGCAATGATTCAAAGCACTTCTTTTTACTCTATTTCGGAAACCCAAGGACTCAATCGTATGGATATGGATAATAGAATAAAAATATCTTAGAATATTTTTTTTATTTACATTGTGTATCGTTTTAAAAAAATACTGTTATTACCAAACTGATATAATATTCGAATTTGAATTTAATTGTAATTTAAGTATTTTGCATTGCGTTAAGCCAAGTACGGCGTCAACAAAAAACCGTTTGGCAATTCTAATACAATATATGCAATGTTATATGATGACAATCAATCAATCTAATATTTAATGATTCAAAGAGAAAAAAATATGTACATGTATAAGGTATTCAAAATCCTCGGCTAGAGATATCGATAAACTTAAAATGGAGTCATACTGAAATAATATTTCACCGATCAAAGAATCATTTAAATTTTTAGATAACTGGAAGTGAATTTTAAATTAAATATTAATATCTTCACTTGCATCATTACAAAAATAATTTATATATATATATATATATATATATAATATAAGAATTCAAGTCGTAGTAAAAGAGTTAAGTCATACTAGAAAGAAAATCACTGGCTAAAGAATTTTTTAAATTTAGATAGCCGACTAAAAGGAGATTTGAATTAAGGATAATATTTTCACTTACATTGTTATAAAAATAATTATTATTGAAAAATAAAGTCGTAGAAACCTAAAATTTAAAATAGAAATAATTTTTAGAAAATATTAACACAAATAAGAGTTCAAGCAGTAGTAAAAGAGTCAAGTCGCATCCAAAGCGTCCTTCATAGTCTCTTTGATTGTTTTTGTCATAACTATGAGTTATTATTTTGCTTTCTGACTATTTTTTGGATCCAATAACACCGGCGAGAATGGTACTGAAAAAAAAATAGAATTATAACTAGGAGATTTGAGAAATAATTAATCATTTTTATGTAGTATTTCTTAATTAGTATCCAATGATTATTTATATTTATCGAGAAGGTTTAACTTTTAATTTTTTTTATGTATAATCTAAATAATTAAAATATTTAATATAATTAGTATCTGCACATTTGTGCGAGTATTAATATTAGTTATTATATAAGTTTAAGGCATCTTAGGCCCACGGCACTATTGAGCCGCCTCTGCCCCGAAGATTGTAATTTTATTATGAATAGCGGGAAAATAGAACCTTATATTTTAAAAATAGACCTAAAATTATTAGTTTCTTTTTCCTCTTAAAAGGGCATATCATAATTCATAGCCAATGAGATTCTTATGATTTTGTGAGGCTCAAAATTACGAAATATAAGTGGTGGGACAATGAACTACCTATTGCAATTTCTCTCTTTCTCTTTCTTAAATTGATTCTCCCACTTTTATCATCTTCCTATTGTCGGTTTGGACGGAAATAAATGGTAGTCCTACATTTTCCAATTTATTTATTTAATCTACAATATGCTAAAGTAAAGAAAGAAAAGAAAATTCCAAATATGCAAATATGAATAGATAATTGTGGGTACGGGTGTTCAAAATCGATTCGAAACCGAAAATCGATCCAAACCGAAGCTTAACGGCTTACTGGTAACGGCTTAACGGATGGGGAACATATTGAATTTTTTTTATTAACGGCTTATCGGTTTGGGGATGGATTATCAATTTTCTTAACGGCTAATTCGTTAACCCGTTAAGAATATATATATATATATATATATATATATATAACGGCTTAACAGATGGGGAACATATTGAATTTTTTTTTATTAACGGCTTATCGGTTTGGGGATGGATTATCAATTTTCTTAACGGCTAATCCGTTAACCCGTTAAGAATATATATATATATATATATATATATATATATATATATATATATATATATATATATATATATATATATATATATAATTTAGTGATAGAATTGAGTTGTCTAATACATATATGGTTCTATCATCTATGTGTGCCATGGAAGAAGAAGAATTGAAAAGGTTGGTTATGACTAGAGGAACGACATCCCATGAAATAAATTTGTGCATTTTGGATGATTGCTAGTGGAAAATGGAGAACGATAGTTACTTATAGAAGATGAGTGTAGAGATTAGAATTTAACAGAGCACTTCAGTTTTTAAAAGTTCATTGTGGGAGCTGAATGGAAATTTGCGTGACGGATTTTTTCTTTGTTATATCTGAAGCTTATGAGTACACATGTAATGTGGCCTCTAACAGAAGATAAGTTCTGTTTTATTTTTCTCGATACTGAACTAGTAATACTACTGAATTTATCTATTTTATAATCTACAAGCTGATGGCGATTTTTTTATTAGTTGCATCATATTGCCTCTACAATATTATTTTTTATGAAAATTCATTATTTCTAAGACGAGGAGAATAAGAGATATTTAGTGAACATGTATGTTAGGCCGATAAATCGCCCATTAACCGCCCTATAAGAGCTAACATGATACCAATCCGCCCGATATCTTATCAGGTGGCTAACGGATTAATACATTTAAATGCCGATAACCGTTAAGCCAAACCGTTAAGAGTAAAAAGCCGCCCAATCTGCCGATGAACACCCCTAATTGTGGGTTCGAAATTGTCCCTACAAAATATACTAACTATTATCATTTTGGAAGTAAGGTGGAAGTTCTTGGAGGGAAGGATGTCGGGGGTCTATTTGGAAACAGTCTTTCTACCCAAGGGTAGGGGTAAGGTCAGCGTACACACTACCCTCCTCAGACTCCACTAAGTGAGATTGTACTGGGTTGTTGTTGTTGTTGTAGTATCATTTTGGAAGCAAATTCTACCGCTTAATATCACAAATTTTCAAATATTTTAAAGTACTCCTAAGAAAATTATGATTTATATTACTTTCTATGTAATTTTTAATATTTAGTTAAATTAAGAAATTGATGTGTAAACTCTCACCATAAATGTTCACCGAAATGTAATGCGTATTTCTTTTTAGTTTTCCCCCTCAAATCAAAAAAGAAAAAGGATTCTCTTTCTCTCTCTTTTTATTTTCTTCATATTTTACTCTCTTTTTCTGGTTTGCAAGAAGCGTTAAAGTTTTTGCGCATATAACAAAAAATATATAAGCTACATATCTTTACTCTGACGGTCCACTTTAATTGATATTTTGCCTTTTTCTAATCATTTACATATTTGATTTTTATCAGTTATTAAAAAGGAATTAATTTTATTTTAAAGTTATACTTAAAATTAGGGGTGTACAAAGAAAATCGATAAATCGCACTAATCCGAGTCAAACCGAGAAAAAAAACCCGACTATGGTTTGGTTTAAGTTGGTTTGCTGTTGGAAAAAAAAACCCGACCATAATTGGTTTGGTTTTATTTTCAAACCGAAACCAAACCAACCCGACATTAGATGTATAACAATTTTAGATATATTTAATATATAAATATACTTATTGTAATGTAATTTATAAATATTTCTTAAAAATTTCATAATTTTATCTTTTGAGGCATTATTTCAAGGTTTGATTTAGAACTTTTTAATGCTCCAATAAGTTTTATAGCAATTAATATCAGTAAATTAATAATGCTAGCAATCAATACTAATGCTAACAAAAGACATTCAATTCATATTACGAACGGGAATGTATTAAATGTCTATTTTTTATTTTGCAATAATTTAGATAAAAATACATAACCTATTTTTATTTTTCTTTAGCTTTTAGGCATATAATTAATCCCCCTCATTAGTCTATCTAGTTTAGCATGAATTAGTGCTTTTAGAATATGTTTATTTTTATTATGACTTTTTAATTAGCAATACTTATAGTACATAATTTTATTATTTTTATTGTTGAATATTTTAGGATAATGTCATGAGTCATGACATATCTCATATTTTGTATTATTTTCTTAAAAAATAGTTATATAGTTGTATCTTAATAGGATTAAAGAAATATTTTGAGCATACATTATATATTCTGTTCTATGAAGATTTTACTGGGAAAAAATCCAAACCCGAGAAAAACAGATATTGAAAAACCCGAATTTATTGGTTTGGTTTGGTCTTTAGATTTAATAACCCGACACAATTGGTTTGGTTTGATAATTGTAAAATCCGAACCAATCCGGTTTATATACAACCCTACTTAAAATAAAGAATCTCCGAATACATATTATATTTTTAATAAATAAATTAAATACATAATAAATATTAATATTATCAATTTTATTGTTAAATAATGTTAAATGTAAATTCCTTCCTATGTATAAAAATAGAACCCAAAAAAATCAAATCGAAGAGAGAGTATTTCAGAAAAAACACTGTGTGATCATGCCTCGTGAAAATTTTATAATTTTGAGATATAAAAATTGTTCTAAAGCACCTGATTAGTTAATTATAACCTAAAAGTTAGCTGATCCTGCACGTAAATTGCTCCTAATATAAACACGAATTAGATGATTACGAGTGGAAGGTTGATAAATTGACCTCCTTCATTAAGAAAACAAATTAGTTCTACAACCCACTATATTTAATTATATATAAAGTTCATTTTCTTCTTACTTACATGTCAAGCTATCTGATATCCACGAAATACTGTTGAGATTTAAATTTATCTTATTTTATTTGTGATTAACCGGCTGAAGATCGATGTATGTAACACCTGTTCGTCATAGATTTTGTCTATATTTTAATAAAATTTTAAACTTCAAAATTAGCTTAATAATTGGTTTTGGGCCAAAATCCTAAAATATATATAATAAATATATATTTTTTAAAAATAAGTAGAGAAATATGTTTTGAAAACGTAACACATTTTTATTTTCAAACTAAATTTCATCTAAATCAGTTTTTTTCAAGATAAATTTAAAAATTATGGTACTAACGTAGTTTCTTATAACCAATTAGAGTGAAAAAGAGTTTTGAAGTTTTTTTTTTTTTTGGTAATTAAAATTTTTATTAATCACCAAAAGGTCTTTACATATCAAAGACAGTTTTAAACTCAACTGCCTATCTAATAAAAACACGAAATCTATGCTACTCTAATATTCAGTATTCATATCATGAACTGCTGAATATGTATACTAAGCCTAGGATGAGCTCGAACATTACAAATATAGGCTATACTACTTAGGAGTTTGTCACAATTACAGTAAGTGTTTTCAAAGATTCTTGCATTTCTTTCCAACCATATACTATAGAACATTTCTGTGATGGTCATCTTGAATGTGAGAGCTCGGACAGATTTCCCTTTGGATTGTAGAATGATCCAATTGCAGAATTGCATCCAGTTATGTCCATTGAAGTCATCCATATTCAGCCATTGTAGAACTTTGTGTCTCAGTTGTGTAGCATAGATACAATGTAGGAAGACATGATCTCTAGTTTCCTCTTCTTGCTGGCACATAACACACATCCCTGAGATATTCAATTTCCATTGCAGCAGTCTATTTTTGGTAGGCAGTCGATCCTGCAGCAGTAACCATACGCTAAAGATAGCCTTTGGTCTAGCTGCATTTTGCATAACCAAATTCTTCCATGGAACTCTGGCTGAATCTCCAAGCAGCTGCAAGTACACCTTCCTTATAGTGCAGGCAGTTTCATTGAGCAAATTATGAAGTTGCAGTAGCTTTACTCCTTCCACAATCTTCCTTACCATCCAGCTAGCATTATTTGGAATAGTGAGGCTGTCCAGTTGTTGTTGTTTAACATACACACTGTGAATCCATTTGACCCATAGCAGGTCTTTCTTGTGAGCTAAATCCCATCCTAGCTTAGCTATTGCAGCTTTGTTCCATAATGAGATGTTAGTTAAGTTAAGTCCCCCAACAGATTTAGGCATACACATTTTCTCTCAGGCTACATATGCTTTCTTGTTGATGGTCACAGACCCTGACCAAATGTAGGTTCTGCAGATAGATTCCAATAGCTTGACAACTTTAGAAGGCATAATGAATAGCTGAGCCCAATAAACTTGGACTCCAAGAATAACAGATTGAACCAGTTGGCATCTGCCTGCATAGGATAGATATCTTGCTGTCCAGGATGTTATTTTTGCTGTGATCTTATCAACCAAAGGTTGCCATTGAGTAACTGATAGTTTCTTGGTAGTTAATGGGACTCCCAAGTATTTGAAAGGAAGATCACCTTTAACATAACCAAGAAGATTGAGGATATGATGTTGATTTTCAATTGCAACCCCCCCAAAATACACTGCACTTTTGTTAAGGTTAGCCTTCAGCCCAGTAGCAGCTAGAAATTGAGAGAAGAAATGAAACATGGCACTTACTGATTGAGTTTCCCCTTTGACAAATAATAACAAATCATCTGCAAAGCTCAAATGAGTGATTCCCAGCTTCTTACATCCTGGATGATATGTGAAGTTCTTAGTATGCTGCAATTGTGCCAGAGCTCTACTAAGATATTCCATAATGATAGCAAACAAGAAGGGAGATATTGGATCTCCTTGTCTCAATCCTTTAGCAGCTTGAAAGGGCTTTGTTGTTTCACCATTAACTACAACAGTGTAGCTAACAGTTTGAACACATTCCATGATCCATTTAATAAACCTGCTAGGGAAATCAAGTTCTTCCATAATCTGTTGTAGACTGCTCCATTCCACAGAGTCATAGGCTTTTTGGAGATCAATCTTGATCATGCATCTGGGAGAGATGTGTTGTCTGGAGTACTGTTTTATTAGCTCATGAGCTAATATCACATTATCTGCTACTCTTCTTCCTGGTATAAATCCTGCCTGGGAGTTGCATATAATACTACTCATCACTTTTTGGAGTCTATTAGCCAACAGTTTGGATATGATCTTATACAAGACTGAACAACAAGCTATTGGCCTAAACTCCTTCACAGTTTGAGGATTGGGAACCTTGGGTAACAAAGTAATTGTTGCACAATTGACTGGACTGTACATTTTGGAAGTTTGAAAAAAATTTGTAACTGCTAACATCACCTGCCTCCCAATGATATGCCAAGACCGCTTGAAGAACATGGCATTGAACCCATCTATACCTGGAGCTTTATCATTTCCAATAGCCTTCATGCTATCAACTATCTCCCTTTCAGATATATCAGCTATAAGCTCCTTCCTTTGAATTTGAGATAGTTTTGGTCCATTCCTCATATATAGCTTATTTATTGCTGGAAGTGTGTTGGCTGCTGTTCCCATCAGAGCTTGATAAAAATCCCTGATCTCCTTCTTCAATTCTTCAGAATCATTTATCTTCTGACCTCCTTCTGTGGATAGTTCAATGATCTTTTTATATTGATTCCTCTCCTTCATAACTGCTGAGAAATATTTATTGTTGGAATCCCCTAGCTTGATCCACTTAGCTCTTGATTTTTGTTGTAAGGCTGACTCTTCTACAAGTGACCATTTCTCCAGTTGCTGTACCATTTCCTTTGCTTTTTGTTGGAGATTGTCTGAATAAGAAAAATCCAGTTGATGCTGCATATCTATCAATTCTTTCCTGCTGCTTTCAATCCTTTGGGAAATGTTTTTAAAGTCTCTAACATTAAGAGATTTTAAAGGCTGTTTAAGTGCTTTAAGATTATTCCATACTCCTTGAAGGTTGTGTTTCTCCTTGCTGCTCCAATACCTTGAGAGAATACCATGATATTCTTTATGCTGGATCCAAGCATTGAAAAATCTGAATGGAGTTTTCCTTACTGCTGTATCAGTTGCAAGAGTTAGTAGCATAGGGTTGTGATCAGATATAAGTGGCTGACCATATACAGTATGTACATGATTCCACTTCATCTGCCACTCAAAATTGCTAAACACTCTATCCAATCTACTGCATACTCTATCATTACCACTTTGTTGATTAGACCAGGTGAAAAAGTTCCCCTTCCAAGGTAGTTCAATAAGCCCTGATTGCTGAATGCAGTTATTAAAGTCCACCAATTCCCTTTGCTTCACTTGTTGGCTGGATTGCCTCTCCTTAGTGGATAGAATTGCATTGAAGTCCCCTGCAATGAGCCAAGGATCAGTAATACCAGATGATAGATTCACAATAGAACTCCATAGTAGCTTCCTTTGATCACAGTCATTGAAACCATAGATTATTGAGAGCCAGCAGATAATCTCCCCAGTGATGCGTTGGACTTTACAATGAATGATCTGAGCCTCCTCTATATGACCAGACACCACAAGTTTTGAAGGATCCCACAAGATCCAAATTCTACCATTTACTGCACTGTTGTAATTGGTGAGCATACTCCAGTTAGGTAATAGAAAACTAGCTATTCTATTTGCATTGTGTTGTTTAACCTTGGTCTCAACTAGTCCAACCAGGTCAAACTTATTATTCCTAAGATAATTCTGAGCTTCTTTTTGTTTGAACCTTTTATTTACACCTCTAATATTCCAAAAGATCCACTTCATTGGGTTTTACTTGTTCCCCCTTCATCTTGGGGATGATCAGACCATCTAACTGACCCAATTTCATACCTATTGGACAAAACAAGAGGGGACAATGGAGGGAAGTTGGTTATATTGAAAACTGGAGAGTCATGGACAACTTGCTTCTGTTTTTCCTCAATCACAGTAGGAGGTTGAATGATCTCCTTACTTGCTACTTGACTCTGGGTGTGAAGCTCCTGGCAGCTTTGGTTTGTTGTAATTGGTGCTTTCACTCTCCATTCTTGGGTTACCTTGGCTTTTTGCATAGGTTGTGAAATTTTGGTTAGACAATTATGTCCAACCTCCAAGCATTTCTCACAGAATAGAGGTTTCCACTCATAGAGTACATCCTGTATGAAACTCCTTCCATTTGGATCTAGAATCTCTATTTCACAAGGCAGCTGTTTTGATACATTTACCTCAATGAGCATTCTAGCATAAGAGATTCTAGTCTGTTTAGTAGTACATTCATCAGCATATATTGGTTTCCCAAGAACACTAGCTATCCTACTCAAGGACCTGCTACCCCAACAAGACATTGGTAAGTTAGGGAATTTTATCCATAAAGGAATCTCAGTAGGAAAAGCTGCTTTAAAATCAAAATCTGCAGACCATTGTTTCAAAATCATTGGTCTATTAGCAATCGTATATGGTCCTCCACACAGTATTTCTTTAGCATCTTCAATGCAATTGAATTTGACAATATAATACCCCTCCTCATGATAAAACAATTCAGGATCAGGCACATGCGACCAATGGAGATTAATAAATCTCTTCATTCCATTGAACCCAGGGCTATTGCCTAACACAAATACCACCAGAGCACTTTTCCATTTCCCTTCTTCCTCCTCTACTTCTTCCTTTACCAATTGACCAACTGGTTTCCCATTGACTAGTATAGGAGGAATATATTCTAATGACATACCATTTGCAGCCAATCTGTTGCTTTGGAAGAGGCTATTCCACTGTTTAGGTGGATTTGAGATTTCCTCTGCTGCAGCTTTAGTAGAATCTGCAGTAGTTGGTTGTTGCATGCACGTCTTTTCCCCATTTTCCTTCTCCTTTGGGCCTTCCATAGGTATGACTGGATGTACAATACTTCTCGCAGGAGCTGTTTGTAACATAGGGACATTAGATGGTTGTGGATCTGGAGCTGATTGAGCCAATGGAACAGTAATTGCTTGTAACATTGTGCCTTGTGAATCTGAGACTGGTTGAGCCAATGGAACAGTATTCACAGATGAAATCGATGGAACAGTGATGCCAACCGATGGAACAGTATTCACAGATGAAATCGATGGAACAGTGATGCCAACCGATGGAACAGTGTTAACTGTTTTTTGGAAGACTAAATCACTCGCATAAATTGGAACTAACTCTTTTCTTGGGCGACCTCTTCTCTTTACCATGACTCAGTCTGCTAGGTTAACTCACCTTAGCAGTAGCAATGGAGGAAAGGCAATGAAACAGTAGGGTTAAGAGTTTTGAAGTTAATTCCTTTCTACGTATGTCTCTCTTTTGTGGGTTTATGTGATAAAATTTGAAGTAATTTACCCACAAAAATAAGAGCAATTATACGGGGACAAAAGTGTTACGTCGTTATACTTAAATATACAGTTTACGTCTCAATTTTAGAGATTTTAAAAAAAAATCCTCTGTCAAGCCTTAGTAAGTAAGCAATCAAATCCGTTTCGATTCAATAATTTTTTAATATACAATTATAGTGTATGTTTTTGATTTATTATCTTTCTTAGTATACAAAAATAATCTACTTTTATAACTCCATATTTGTATTAACAAATCTCATAAATATGCATAAATTATTAATTTAAAATTTAATAAATAATTTAAAAGGAGTATAATTCCTTATATATAAAGTTCAAATCCTAACTTCGAGTGACGCCTCTAACTTTTATAGTAGCCTTGAGTGTAAAGTCGTTAGTTAGATTGCTAGACCACTTTCTTGATTAGGATTTTAAAAAAGTTTTAAAATTTTAAATTTGAATTAATATAGTAAATTGTTGTGTTAATTCAAGACTGTATACTATATCAAATTTAAATATTAATATTTTTTTAATATCTTATATTAGTGTTTATATTATTTAGGACAAGAGGTAGACTAATAAGTAATACTAAACAACTAATTTCTTGATTGTTCTTTGTATTGTATTTAAACAGTAAAATCAGTAATTACAGTGGAAGTAAATAGTGTAAATTGAATGGTAAAAGACATCACCTAGAAGCTAGATATTTACCTCGAAAAAATCAACTCTGGTACAGTACGATAACGCGCCCGTTTTTATTCACATTTTCCTTCTTCTAGTACCTTCCATTTAGCTCAATATACATCTGCTGCCACGCCGATCAAATTAACGGCTCGGATTCTCGCTTTCACATAGGACCAGAATCTCGCCACCACTCTATTCTCCACAAATTAAAAAGAAAATTTTTCTTTAGTCCCTCAAGTATTGTAAAAATGTCAATGTTGATCCTATAGTTTTTGACTAAATAGTGGATTTTTAATTCGTAAATTGTTTCATTTCATCGTTTAAGCAGTAAATTTTCATAAATTTAACTAATGTTAGTAATTATTTTACATGTGATTTCTCATCTTTAACCTTTAAAAAAGGTTTAATTAGAACTTCATCTTTTCCTTCATGTAATGATGCTCGAGTTAATATGGGGAGATAAAGATACAACTCAATTAACATGCAAATAATGTTTATGCTTTGAAAATGAACTAAAGTAATAATTAAAATTCAATTTGATAGTTAAAACGTCATATTATAAAATAATAATATTATTGTTAAATTAGTCTCAATGTATGATTATCAAATAAAATAAGTCAAATAAACTAAAAGGCGAACAGAATATCCGAGGAAGCACATAGCTAAGCTTCTTCACATGCGAAGGAATTGCAGCATAACCATCTGTGAGATCGGAGACTTCGAGAGGCTCCCCAGTCCTCTTTCAACTCATTCCCGCTATATTCTAGTTGGACAGTCTTAGTTCAATTTGAGAAGTCAATGAGACATCGATCGGTCCTAGAAACGACGATAGCAGCGCGAAGAATTAACTACCGGATGTGTTGCAACTTAGGGATCACCAAACAGCTCTTTCGCTCTAGTAATATAACTTTTTATTTTATACTTTTTTTCGTAAATAAAGAATTTTATCACCAAATAATATTATGCGTAGAGTTTCAAATCTAGAAAAGCAGACAAATTACACCCGCGAGCTGAGCATAGTGCCTCAACTACTAGGTACTTCCTATATATCTATCTTCTATCTTCGATGTCTATGGATATGAATCCAATTCTTTTAATCTATTAGCTATTTTTGACTTCTTGTTTTCTCAATAAAATATGTCTTGTACTATCAACTATGGTACATTTATTTTTTTAATATAGAAGAATTACTCGCTTATCAACTCTGTAACCTTCATGCCACATTTGGGAACAACTTCTTATTTTACTTTAATAGTATTATATTGAGTTGAGGTTAAGCGAGAAATTAGGAGTGCTAAATTTATCAATTGAAGTTAATTCTTTTTGTATATTCACACCTAAAAGTGCTTATAAATATAGTAAGAATGTATTATGCCAAATAAATTATAAAGTAAAACTAAAAAGCATGTGATTTCAACATTTATGTCTAAGCATTTGTTAACAAAATTCGGCATATAAGAAATAGTATGTGATGAATTAATTGAAGCGCGCACAAATAGATCGAAATACATGTTATTACAAAAAAGTGGTTGAATTTGGAAAAGCAAAGAGTATATGGGATCAAAAATTAGTTCGACTAATAATTGAAGGACTAAAAACAAAATTACACCAGTATAAAGCCAGCTACAGATTCGTCTTCTCTCTCAGAATCTCTGCAACTTTTTCTATCAGATACAGTAGACACATAACTTCACCGAATTTCAAGGTAGGGCTTTACTTTACTGATAATGGCGGAACACGAGGAGCGTAAAGTGGAGAAATCGGAGGAGCATGAGGAGTCTGTAATGGAAAAAATCACTGAAACACTTCATCTCAGTAGCAATAACCATCACTCTTCTTCGTCTTCTTCTGATTCTGATGACGATAAGAAAACGGCGTCATCTCCTCCGGTAACGTCGTCGTTTAAGTCCAAAGTTCGCCGGCTTTTTGGTAGGGAACGTCCTGTTCACAAAGTCTTCGGCGGTGGTAAACGTGAGTCTCTTTTTTTGCTTTTTCAATTACTATATATTTTTTCAGCTCTTTGTTGAAAAGAAATGGAAAAAAATCTAATTTGTTGACTAATAACAGAGTGAACTTTTATTTGATTAAGGCTTGATATTTAGATTGCTACTCTATTTACGCTTTAGATATTCTTTTTTGGTGGGTTTTTATTGTATCTGCTTGTTCGCTGTTTTGAGATCCGGATCTGCATATTAATGTAATTATAACTTTAACAAGATTGTAAAATTTTTTGGTTCTTTGTTTAGTTTAATGGGTTCGGATACCTTGAGACTATTGATGGATCACTTTGCTCAAAATATTAGGCATTAGTGTTGCCTTTTTACCTCTGAGATGATTATGGCAAACCCTTTTGCTTGGATTGCAGTTTCGAACTACTAGCATAAGATGGGGGGATGGTGGGGGTAGGGATTGGTCAAGTGTTCAATAAGCTTTGCGACATTTTAGTCTAAGGGCAAGAAATCTTTTGAGGTATTCAGTTCAACATTTTGGGGGAGCTTATTATTATGCTTGGTTTGTCTAATATTAGTCTGAAATGAGTTTATAACGTTGTTGGTGAGACCCCAGCCTTTTTGGGACTGAGACTTGGTTGTTGTTGCATAGTTGTTATTGCTATTGCATTCAGATAGCGTTTATGAATCTAGTCCAAATGGAGCGGATTGGATATAGAGAATTCAGATATTCAGCGGACCTTACTTTGAAGTAAGGTTCATTGGAACCAGTAGCTTTGGCTCAACACCTATATATACGTTTAAAATTTCACAAAATAAGTACAAGTAATGTACTCTGAACCTAGTAAATCAAATTTGTTATGGTAGAATTTCAAACTTGAACCTTTCTCAAAACAAAACAAAAAAAAAAAGAATTTTGAACTCTTGAACCATAAAGTTCAAATCGTGAATTAGCTGATCAAATTTGGTCTTTTGAGGCATAGTTGATTGATGTGTTGAAATTCATAATTCACATGTTGGATTGTTTGGTGGTGCAGCTGCTGATGTGTTCTTGTGGAGAAACAAGAAGATATCTGCAGGATTTCTTGGTGGAGCCACAGCTATCTGGGTTCTCTTTGAGGTAGTAGAATACCATTTCCTTACCCTGCTCTGTCATGGTTTGATAGTTGCTCTGGCTGGATTGTTTTTGTGGAGCAACGCCAGCGCCTTCATTCATAAGTAAATTCTCTTGCTGTTATACTTAAATGCTATTCAACTTTTTAGAGGAATATATATTAGCGGATTGGTATAGCAGACTCCTACAAGTTTGGGAATGAGGCTTGGTTGATTTTTTGATCGATTGATGGTTTCTTTGTCCTACTTAGATCTGCACCACACATTCCTGAAGTTCACATCCCTGAGAAACCTGTATTGGAGTTTGCCACTGGTCTTAGGAATGAGATCAATCGTGCCTTTGCAGTTCTGAGGGAAATTGCTGCTGGAAGGGATCTAAAGATGTTCCTTATGGTGCGTGTCTTATTTTATATGCCAAGTTCTAAGATACTTTCATCTGAATGACTTGTTTGGTTTCAAAACCTCATTTCTAGTTATTACATTTAGGATTTTGGGTATAATGATATCCAATGTTAATCTTGTAAACTTATACCAGGTCATTGGTGGCGTGTGGATCTTGTCAGTCTTGGGCAGTTGCTGTGATTTCTTGAGCCTGTTATACATAAGTAAATTCTTCACCCTTGATTAGTTGGCCTTAATTTTTAGATGCAAGTTTTGGTGATCCGATATTGATTTGTGCAACTTCTTGAAACAGTTGTTGTGGTGCTTCACACGGTGCCTGTTCTCTATGAGAAATACGAGGACCAGATTGACTCTTTTGCTGAGAAGGCCTTCCATGAGCTCAAGAAACAGTACGGCGTCTTTGATGCAAAGGTGTTGAGTAAAATTCCTCGAGGGCCGTTGAGGGATAAGAAGAAAGCTTAGGCTCTCACTATATTAAGAGGAAGAAAAGGGGGCATGCTTTGTTAACAGTAGATGCATTTTGTGATTGTCCTCATGAATTTTGATACAAGATGGTGGAAACCCTGTTATTGACTGATCCCAAGTGTCTAGGTGGTTGAATTGAGCTTTTTACAGCTGTTTCGTTTGATCATGGATTATATTTGCACCGATTTGTGTTTAAGACCACGGAATTGATGTTGATGTATAATATGACATGGGAATGTTTGTTTATTTGGCTATTTCTATTTTTATTTTGTTAATTATTCGTGTGAGTTATCTTCATTCTTTTCTAATCGGTAATGACCGTAGAGGTGGGGCAGAAGATTGAAAACGATTTATGAGGGACTGAATATCTTAAGCTGACAAGGACTTGCTATTTGGGCTTTTGCCGACAATATTTTCTTTTATTTCTCTTGAAATTGATTTTTGTTTGGACCACCGCAGGAGATTATTAGTTTTGATGTCTTAACTCCATATTTCGAAGGTAGTTTTTTAACGTTTCATTCCAGAGATAAGGGAAAGAAAAAGACTGCTCAAGTCTCTTCCTCCTACTTTCCTTTGGTGTTAAAAAGGAAACAACCAATACAGTACCTTTTGACGTGTACAGGTTAATATTACAAAAAGCAACAAAACAACAATTTCAAACCTACAACAACAACAGTTAAATCAAAAGCAAGCAGGGTCAGCTAGACTAAGTTACTACCATCACCTCTTAACATCAACTTTCTTGTGTTACCATTTCCAGTTTCTGAAGAAACAAACTGTTTGGCAGGTCGAGAAGGGTGCATGACGAGGAAATTAGTTCTATCCTTACAGGAAGTAAGATAACTGCTCCTTTTTCCTTGATCCTCCTTCCCCATATAACTCATTCCATTGCTTTAGTTCACTCATTATAGACCCTCCAGCCGCAAAGCTAGCTGCAACCTGTTATATGGAAACCAAAAACATGCAATGAAATCAAGTTATGCTAATAATAAGTTGTCCCCGGAAGCTGCAGTCATAAATATGGTATGAAACTGATTGAGTAAACGGACACACAAGGTTAAAGGGCAAAGTCGGACCTTATTAAGAAGAGCACTCCTCGTAATCTTGTTTGAACTATTATATAATTTCCATTCTCACATGGAAATCTGGAAGCTTTTACTGTGGTGACTAGTCTCTCATGCATAGTTTCCTTCTTTTTGAACACTTTTTAATTTGCAGATGCCTATTGAGAACCACTGGTAACTGTTCTAATAAATGTATACTTCAGAATAAGTTTCTACACCTGCTGAAATTGACCTTATCCTGGCTCTAAAATCGGAACATTGGTAACTGTTCTAATAAATGTATACTTCAGAATAAGTTTCTATATCCTGGCTCTAAAATCGGATCCTTGAACTCAAGACCCAATTTTAACTCTCCCTCCCCACGAGTTCTCCATTGTAGTCGTTTGTTGTTTAGAAACTGGGACTTTTTCACTTTATAACACCTGGAGTTTAATAAGTATCTTAATTACTCGTCAATGGCAAGTTGGTGCTATAATTTCACCTATTTGGTTACTCAAGTTATGTACTTTCAAGTTCTCCAATCTTTAGTTAGAGTTGTATCGTTCTTGCCTTGTCATTCATTCTCAGTAACATTAATTGATTCTGTGTGTAGTCTCACCATCAATTCATAAGCTTAAGCTGATTTTTGAGAAATTTCTTTTTACCTGATTTTTGGCTTCTTTGAAATCTTGCATATTCAAAGGCCGGATAGTGATCACCTTATCCTCCGTATCTTCATCTGCAGGCAGAGCAACGCCAGCACTCTTAGCTTCCTCAGTTCTCCGCTTCTTCTCCTGCAGAAGTGAAGTTCATTAATAAGAGGGAAACAATAAATACAGGAACAAGCAAGAATCAGTTAGAAATATAAACTGGTCAAGGAAGACAAGGCACATACTAGGTCCTTGAGTCTTTCTTGCTGTATCAACTCTCTAACTGGTCGGTATGCAGCAGTAGTGCACAAATTCTGTCCCAAGCATTGCCAAATATTTCTTAGTTGGTGAGATTTAAGGAATATGAAAATCAGAAACAAGATATACAACCTTCAGATCACTTCCAGAGTATCCTTCAGTCATTGTTGCCAGCTCTTTGAAATCCAATCCATCATCAACTTTCTCTTTGGCCAATAATGTCTTCAAGATCAATTCCCTGTTCTCTGCTGATGGTAAACCAACCATAATTCTGCATTTAAGAGGGAGGATGATTACTATTCGACATCTAAAACAAAAAAAGAATGTAGTGCTTAGTAGCACTAAAAACTCTCCCAATGCCCAAAACAGTATAGGAGATCTCTAATTTATATGCTCCTGGAATATCTATGATTCCGGTTTTTAACTAAGCTGAACTGTTTATAAGCGCATGGAAGCTGGATTTGCCAGAGACTGGTATTCATTCTACTTCAAGTTTTGAAGAAAATTAAAGTACATCAGAGGCAGATCAGATGTTACCTTCTTTCAAAACGCCTAATAATTGCTTCATCGAGGTCAAATGGCCTATTGGTAGCAGCAAGAACAAGAATTCTTTCACCTGCTTTTGTCAGTAACCCATCCCAGTGGGTCATGAACTCATTCTTTATTTTCCGCATAGCTTCATGCTCCCCGGCTCGAGATCTCTGTCCAAGCATGCTATCAACTTCATCCACAAATATAATAGTAGGAGAGACCTTAGCTGCAAGAGTGAATAAGGCACGGACATTTTTCTCATCTTCTCCAAACCATTTTGAAGTAATTGTAGACATAGAGACATTGATGAAACTTGCTCCAGCTTCACTGGCAATGGCCTTAGCCAACATAGTCTTCCCTTTGCCGGGGGGCCCAAATAGAAGTATTCCTCTGCATGGCTTCAAAAGTCCACCTTTGAATAGGTCCGGCCTCCTCAGAGGCAACATCACCAATTCCTGAAGAGATTCTTTGAGTTCATCCAAGGCACCAATATCAGCAAATGTCACACCAATTTCACTTGCTGGTATGACTTCAGGCCTTATGCGCTTCTCAAATTCATTGTCCGGGGGAACTTCCTGGTATAATCAAAAAATCTTCAGGCTCCCATATTACAGAAGTTCAAAAAAAAAGAGTAGGAAAGTACGTAACATATTCTCCCACATAAGCAAAATATCAGTTGCTTCTTGTGATTAACACCTATAAATAGGTATACCTTGTATTTCATCAAATCAAAAATTATTAGTAAAATATATTGCTTCTCTCATTTTCTCGCAGCGCGGAACAATCAGAATGCCAACTCACAGGAGCTTTAGGCGTTGAGGTTGAAATGTTGCCATCCTTCACAGGTAGAGCAGGAGCTTCAGCTTCACCTTTGCTTTCTGGTAGGATACCTCCAGCTTTGGTTTCTGGTTTTGTAATACTGGTTTCTCGGCCCTGAGCATCCTACAACGAGTGAAAATAACTCAAACTCTTGACCCTACTATTTCAAACTCCGTCAAACTTCTGAAACAGAAACCAAATTTATCCTACCTTGGATGTTTCAGTTTGTGCTTCGAGCTTTAAGGTTTCCTTCCCAGAAGATTTTTCTTTCTGAAATATGCCTAATCCATGGGACAAGCTGTTGTTTTCAAAGCAGGAATTCAGCAAGATTTTACATTTATCATCGTAAAAAGGGAGAAAGAGCAGCGTAAGACGGACCTTGAAGATGAAATAACAAGCTTCCCATTTCTGTATTCAGGGTCCTTTGTGTTCATCAGATGATACGAGATTGCTGATACCACAATTTCTTCTATATAGTTACTTAGAACCATTGTGTCTGACATGCAAATTGAACCTAGATCTTCACATTCAATATCATTCGCAGAAAGTACTTCCATTATGTGATTTCTGTTGTCCTGAAACTGGATCATCTTCATATCCTCTTCTAGTTGAGACTTCCAACTAACAAGATGAGTTTCATCTTCCGGGGGTTTAATTTCAAGGTTATAGGGAAATATAGAGGAAAGCCTTTCGTCTATTTCCCTATAATCATATCCAGGGTCCACAATTCTTGAACCAAGGATCAGTACAGCTCCAGACAATTTCTTCAGCATTTTCTGGAACAACACATATATCTTTTCTGATCTACAAAGGACCTTCTCGACATCCCTTAGATACAGAACTATGGGACTGGTTTTTGATACTTTGACAAGAACCTGTAAATGGAGTCATCAATCTTAGTCCGATAAATATAATAGAGAAAAATCAGGCAATGACTATAAAAGACAATCTATACTTGATTATTTGACACTGATTATAACAAAAAATTGTGGGATTTATAGAACTCAAATGAATACCTTGTACAAGGTTTGTATAAGAAGCTTCTCATCAAAAGACCAGCTGCTGTTGCGCGTAAGTGGAGCTGCGAAAGAGTAGAGTAGGAAAACATATGATCAATAAATTGATGCAAATTTGAAGCTTAAGTGGATCTATAAATCCCATCTCAAAAAGAATCCTACAAACTCTTCCATGAAAGACTAAATTTCTGTTCATTCAGGTGGAGCATAAATCCAGTCTACGCAGACCCTCAAAGGAAAATAATGAAGCACATTCATCACTGATAGGCAAGTCAACTTAGTCAAGTCCCCCCTAACAAGCCAGTTTGCATATCTGCCTTACAAGGTATGAATAAACACTTCATAATTCTCTAAACAAATCCCATGTGTAAATTAAGAGAAAAATACAGAATTGTTTCATTGGCTTATACCTGCCTTTAAGAACTATTATTAGCCACACAGAAGGTTCTTCGCACCTAACAAAACTCTACTCACCATTAAAACAAAAGAGTAGAAGAATTTAAGACTGTCTGGAGAAGAGAGAGCTGGGGAATCAATTACAGTCAAACTGCTTCTTAAGCAAAGTACACCTCCTCACCCCAGAAAAAAAAGGAAAAAGAGAAGGAAAAAGGATACCCTAATAGTATATATGATGACATTAGCTACGTATAACAATATAGTGTAACGCTTAGGCCACAATTCAAAGAATCAAGGCAATTAAACTAGTTCAGTAATGCTTCAAGAAAAGCAATCTGATGACTGATGGAAGTCAAAACCTGGATTCCCTGAAGTGCCATATGAAGTTAAATTATCCAAATTGGCCGAGGCAGATGCATTCCTACGCAGATTTGTAGCTTTTAAAGACCCATCTCTGCAAATATATCAGGAAACAACAATCAGAACATGAACGAGAAAAAGAAAACAGTAAGTGAGTCTAATATATTCAAAGGATAAAAGAAGACTGATATCGTACTTTGATCCAATATCTACTCCACTGCTTTGTCTACGCAATGTGCCTGCAGCAAGAGATTTACATGCATTTGTAACAAAAACAAGAAAATGAAGCATAAAATTTTGTAGCATCAAATTGCAAAATCTAAGCAGGTAAACCAAAATAATCCACCACCAACAATAATAGGCAACCAAAAAACTAAAAGCTTCAATGCCTACAAATTTACATTAGTCAAACTTCAGAATTCTCCACTTGTACATGCAGTGCAAAGAATCATGCAATGCTTCATATTTCGCCTCAATACCCTATGCTGTTCTACAATTTGCATTACTAAAATTACTTCGGTATTTAATAAAGAAGAAGCTTAACTTGGTGAAGCTAAAAAGTGGTCAAGATTCGTTATCGAGAAATTATAGTCTAGTTTATCTTGTACCAACATCGTACAGACTCTTAGCTTCTTAAAGGACTTGGTTGTTTTGTGAAAAACAATAATTTATAATCTAGTTTATTTGGTATCTTCATTGCGCAGAACTCCCAGCTTCCTAGGAACTTGGTATTTTTCTCTGCATGTAATCTAGTTCATACCTTTGTTTTCCTCCTTAGGCTGAAGCATTGAAAATGATCCAAACATTCCAGACATTCGCCCCAATGTTGTCTCCGATATAGACCTTTTAAAAGACTGCCATAATCAAAGTATCAACATTCTATAAGATTTTACTTTATGCATCAACATCTTAGTATAAGAAAAATCAATTTCTGCAAACAGATGGACATGTTCTATATGAAAGTTAGCCATAGGAGAAGTGAGAAGATGTATAGTTTTGACTTACATATTCTTTGCATGCTCCTCCATATTTGCTTTGCATCTGTAAAAGATTCGTCATCAGAATACTTTAGCATATGCGGAAAAAAATCCAAGCTCTTTGATCACATACCTTCAGCGAAAAATCAGTTACATCCAGTAGCAACAACTTGGCATTAAAGTAATGAGCCAATGCCTTGGCGAGCATTTGTTGGTAAAGTTCTGGAAAATGTGAAGCATCATGACTAAATAGAAAACCGAAAGGGTAACAAACGGAAAACTGGCTAGAATCCAATGTTTGGTAATCCAGAAACTAACCAGCAGGACCAGACAGCAAAATTGTTCGACTAGCAGGGGAGAGGTTGCGAGTATGCTTAGCAAAGTCGGCATTTGTTAAATGAACAAAAGAAGCACTTGTCAGCAACACCCTTGTTTGCTCGCTGTCATATGATATATATTTAAAATCAGTAAGTATAAACACTTTCATTTCTTAATTTAACATTAGCACAGATCTTCATGGGGGAAAAAGACAAAGTTCATATATTCCTCCTGCAACAAGTTGCTCTTGTACATAAAAGGGATGCATGACACATGAAACCCTACAATTCAGCTTACTTCTCAATGTCTAAAACACAGGTCATTAATCTAACTAAACAATGGACCTCTTTCACAAGCAAATCCAGGTCCAACAATCAAATTATTAAGGGTGTAATACCAAGAAACAATCTTCAAATTTCCTTTTTATGATCACGATGATAACATACTGAGAATGGAGTTAGCATGCAGTGTAAAATCCCACCGAATCCAAGAACTATGTCAGTCTCAAAGGCCACTAAAAGTGCCACATATACTATTTTCAGTAACCTTCCAACAAATACCACGTCCCACACTCACTCAAAACTCCAGAAAGAGTCTTCAATAGTACATTTCTAGAAAAGAAAAAGCGAATTTACATTACATATATATTAGTGAGCTTTAATTTGTGATAGCAAGTTAGTTACCATCTTTATCAAATTACCCATTAATGCTTATAAAAAAGTTTGTCAATATATTGATAGTGCAAAGTTTTTTTTACACAATCCGTGTAGCAGATCAGTTACCATCATTACTAATTACCGACTAATGCTTATCATTATTTATATTTATCTAATAAATGACCTGATTATGCAAATATTTTTCACACCGTCCGAACTTAAACTCGAAAAAGAATTCCTACTTACTATTTTTCAGATATAACATGAAATATAGCAGATATAAATGAAGAAAAGAAGGCATAGAAAAAAAGGGGATTCATGCAGTGTTTGTTTTTCCTTACTGTGATTACCTTAAGTAGTATGGAAATTCATCGAAGGTGACTTTACTATCTTTGCCATTAGCAATGAGGTTGAGCATCTCTTGCTCCATTATCAGAGGTGTAATAACATTGGCGGCGGATCCACCAGTCCATCTGCTAACCGTCTGCCCTGAAGCCAATCCAATCCCAACTCCAACTCCTATCCCCACCCCCAACGCCGACAACAACATATTCTTCTGTTCCATCGCTTTATACTCAAAATAAACTTTTCTCCAAACTCCGAAATTACAAAACAAATGAAGAGTAAATCACGATTTTCAATGGATAAAAAGCAGAGGATATTTATTAAACTCAGATTTGGAGCCGACGCTGAAATTGACACAAACTTTACCGTAGCTTTGGTAAATTTTAAAACAGAGTACGTTGAGCACCGCCAGCCAAACAACTCGTTTCTCAAAATATAAAGCAAATCATCACGACTTTTCAATGGATTAAAAGCAGAGGACTTCTATTAAACTCAGATTTGGAGCCGCAAATGCATAAAATCGTTGAAATCGATACAAACTCTAACGTAAGATTTGGTAAAACAAACAGATACATTCAATTTTTTTTTAAAACAGTTGGAATAATCTAACACTTTCCTCAGTATGAATATAGATAAATTTTCTTCTCAAAGATCACTTTTCTGTTACGATCAACTTTTCTCGCACTCTGTTTCTTGCTACGTTCGCGCAAATTCCTCACACAGAATATAACGTGTTTGCCTGATAAAAAAAAGTCCTATATTTCTTCTATACACTGCATATAATGTGTTAACTGTATAATATGGTGAACGATACGGATGGATCTCGAAACTGTGAAGATTTTGTAAATTAACGGTGGCGGAGTAGCGGTGGTTCAAGGCGGAGAATAAACTAGGAAAGAAATGAGAAAGGAGATAAAGGTGGTTAGAGAGACTGACGTCTGTATTTTCAGTTCCCGCTTTTTCAGGCTTCGGGTCCTGACGTGTGAGTATTTGTAGATAAATACTAGTATAACAACCGCGAAAATTTGACAATATATTAATTTAATAAAAATATGATCTAAAATATTATATTAATTTAATAAATATTAATTATATTTTATTATTTAATATAATATGGAGAAATATAATACATCAATAGAAAATTAAAGGATACAAATTATATAGTAATCAAATAAATTGGTTGTTCCTTTTTATTTCTATTATTGAATTAGCAAGTACTTAGTATTATTGATACATTTCTTGAGTTTATTTATTTACCTTTTATTTTTTTTAAAATTTAAAATATAAATATCATAACAGTATCTCTATCCCACTCTTTCATACATTCCTTTCTACCGTCATACTTATTTGATTAGTTTTCAAATTTTTGAGAATGGTTTTCAAATCAGATTTCAAATTGGTGTGCCGCAGTTTATTAAAAATTTAAATAAAGTAATATTTTTTACTAAATTATAATTTTGAATTCATCAAAAGTATAAAGAGATAAAAAGTCTCTCTCTCTCTCTCTCTCTCTCTCTCTCTATATATATATATATATATATATATATATATATATATATATATATATATATATATATATATATTAGCTACAATATTTTTATATTTTTGTATTTTTTCATTTGAATTGAAAGTTTCTTTATTTTTAATTTTAAAATAATTTTAAAACTACAACTTGAAACTACTCCTCAATTATTTTTATTATATGTTTTTATTTTTTATTATAGCTATTATAATTTTTTTTATTTTATTCTACAGTATTTGTAAAACTCCAACATGAAACTACTCCCTAATTTGAATGGGTATTTTTTTATTATAGCTAATTATAAAATATGTATGTGTGTGTGTGTGTGTCTATATATATATATATATATATAGTAGTCTTTCTCTCTCTCTCTCTCTAGACTACTATATTAGAAAAAAATCACTCCTCTATTTAAATTGAAAATTTTTATTTCTTATTTTTATTTTAAAAATAATTTTAATACTCCAAATTGAAACCATACCCTGATTCGGATTGGCAATTTTTTATTTCTTTATTTAGTTTATTTTAAAATTATTTTAAAATTCTAAATTGAAACTATTTCGCAACTTGAATCGGTAGTTTTTTTAATTAATATTTTCATTTTTTATTGTAGCTAATTTAATTTTTTTATTTTAAAATAACTTTAAAATACTAACTATAAATTACTCCCTAATTTGAACGGGTAGTTATTTTAGATATATAGAGAGAGTACTATTTTAGAAAAGAACTATTGCTCAATTAAAATTGCCTATTTTATTTTTCTATATCCGTTTTTATTTTAAAAATAATTTTAAAACTCCAAATTAAAAGCATACCCCAATTTTAATTGGTAATTTTTATTTCCTTATTTTTTTTTCATTTTAAAATAATTTAAAACTTCAAATTGAAACTATTCCCCAACTTGAATAGGTAGGTTTTTTAATTAATATTTTCGTTTTTTATTTTAGTTAATTTAATTTTTTTTATTTTAAAATAACTTTAATACACCAACTAGAAACTACTCCCCAATTTAGTTAAGGTATAGATACATGGATAGTTGTGTTTAAATAGATATGATGAGATATTCAGCTGCGTATAAGCTGGACTATGATAGTGTATCACAACATCTTTGGTGATTAATAAAATTCTTAATTATCAAAAAAAACTACTCCCCCAATTTGAATGGATAGTTATTTTTTTATTTTTTTAATATATCTAATTACAATATACTTATATTTATTAATTACATCACCAATGTATGGGATTTTGTTAAAAAACCTCAAGTGCTGTATCATGAGGAAGGTTACTATATTTTCATATTCGATAATAGTGAAGACCGGGACCTTGTCCTCCAGGCAGGTCCATACACTTTCCATAACAAGCCATTTGTGCTACAACAGTGGAGAATGGACTTCAGATTTGATTTAGGCAGTGTGAGTGTAGTTCCTCTATGGATTACCTTCCCTGGATTGCCTTTGGATTTTTGGTCAACTGAAGCCCTCAGTAAGCTAGCTAGTGTGGTTGGGAAGCCTATGTACACTGACAGAATTACTGCTGAATTGGAGAAGATATCTTATGCAAGAGCTGGTGGAAACAGACATATCCCAACCCTTGCCGGATAGTTTTGAACTACATACTAAGAGGGGAGTTATCACTCAACAGATTGTGTATGAATGGAAGCCAAAATACTGTTGTGACTGTGTAAGATTTGGCCACAACTCTGATGATTGCTGGTATAAGAAGATGCAGGGAAGTGAAGAGTTAACACAGAACCAATCAAAGGTAGCAGGGGAAAAAAAGCAATTGCAAAGAGAGAACTGGAAATGGATACCAAAAGCCAAGCAGAACGATGAGGTGGTTAAAACTTCTAGGATAGTGGAGGACAACAAACAAAATGTTGACATTGCAGGAAGCAGGGTGATGGATAAGGGGTTGTCAAAAGGCAAAAATGTACAACATTCTGCTGGAACTTCAGTGAACATGACAAACAGATTCTCCTTACTACAGTTAGGTGAAGACCCATGGGACGTTGGCCCATCCAGCTTCACCACAAAATGATCTTCAGCACATGGAATATTAGGGGCCTTAACAAGGCCCATAAACAGAAGGAGATGAAACTCTTTCTGAGAAAGCATAAAGTAGGCTGTATGGGATATATAGAAACTAGAGTAAAAGAAGCTAAGGCAAAAAGGATTATGACAAAACTAGAAAGTGACTGGAGATATAGCTGGAACTATAATAAGCACCCAAATGGGAGAATTTGGCTAATGTGGAATTCAAATGTTGAGGTGCAGATACTGAAGACTGATGAACAGTTTATACACTGTGAGGTAAAAGAAAAAAGTACAAATTTCAGAACACTGATAACAGTAGTGTATGCAAATAATGAGATGAATAAGAGACAGCAACTATGGGCCAAACTGTTGATCTTAGGAGCAACTATTCAGGAGAGCTGGCTTCTCAGTGGAGATTTCAACAATGTTCTCCATACTGATGATAGGATAGGAGCACCAGTTATGCAACAGGATATTCAATGTTTCCAAGACACACTCAATGCCCTGCAACTCACTCAGTTGAAGAGCTTGGGATGTTTTTATACATGGTGTAATAAACAAAAACTAGAGACAAGAGTGTATTGCAGGATTGACTTGGCATTTGGAAATGTGAAATGGATGCAGGAGTACAGTCGCATAGAAGCTGATGTGTTGACCCCTGGAGTATCAGATCATTCCCCTATCCTTTTACTATGGAATGTTGAGGAGCAAAGAAGGAATCTACATCCTAAGCCATTTACACTACATACTTCTGTGATGGAACATGCTGATTTCCCTAGCATTGTGGAAAGGGTATGGAACAAAACCAGCCTGGAGGGAAAATGCACAGAGTATGAAATAAATTAAAAGCCCTAAAATGGGATTAAAGGAATTGAATACCTATATGGCAATATATAGAATCCACCTCAATGAGGCTAGGCAGAAACTGGAAGCTATATAGAAATCAGTTATAGATCAATTATATGGACCAAGGCTTGATTGATCAAGAAAGAAGGGAGCTTATGGAAGTTGAGAAATGGAGTAACATAGAGGATCATATCTTACACCAGAAGTCTAGAGCACACTGGATTGCATGTGGAGATTCAAACACCAAATATTTTCATGCTCAATTGAAGATGAGGACAAATTTTAATATTATAAACTCTATGTATACTCAAGAGGGAATTAAATTGTATGATCCCAGACAGGTGGAAGAAGAGTTTATTACATGTTTCAAGAAGTTATTGGGGGGAAACAATAGTATCTGCCAATGCCCAAACACTGCAGTAATCCACCAGGGTCCTTGTCTTAGCTTGCAACAGAAAGATGAACTAGTAAAACCAGTCACAAGGGAGGAAATACTATTGGCAATAAAGGATATGCCTCATGATAAGGCACCAGGTGTGGATGGTTTTCCAATTGATTTCTTTATAAGGCATTGGCATGTAGTGGGGGAAGACATTCGTGAGGCTGTGCTGGAATTCTTTCTCACTGGAAAGTTGCATAAGGGAGTTAGTAACACTAATTCCTAAAGTGAAAAATCCAAGCAAAGTAAAGGATTACAGGCCTATTGCATGTTGTACAACTCTATACAAAATCATCACAAAGATCCTTACAGCTAGGCTGAAAGCAGTTATTGGCTATCTGGTGGGTAGATCACAGTCAACTTTCATTGAGGGTCGTACCATCACAGATAACGTTCTGTTTACACAAGAGCTGTTTAAAGGCTATTCCAGGAAGGGTATATCACCTAGATTTGTTCTTAAAGTAGATTTAAAGAAAGCCTATGACACAGTTGAGTGGAGCTTCCTAGAAAGACTTTTGCAGGACTTGGGATTTCCTTATAAATTCATTGGATGGGTAATGGAGTGCATATCATCTGTCACCTATTCTCTCAACATTAATGGTGGACTCACTGTTCCATTTAAAGGCAAAAGAGGCATAAGGAAAGGTGATCATATGTCAACATACCTCTTTATTCTGGCTATGGAGTATTTACAGAGAGAATTCATGCAAATGATGATGAGGAAAGAGTTCAAATTCCATCCTAGATGTAAGAAACTGGGTGTGGCACATGTCTGCTTTGCTGATGATCTACTTATGTTCTGTAAAGCAGACATTCAGTCCGTTAAACTACTGAAGCACGCTTTCCAATACTTCTCCAAAGCTTCTGGACTTCAAGCAAATGCTGACAAAAGTGTTGTGTACATAGCATGTGTATCAAACTGGCAGAAGGAGGAGATCTTACAGGCACTTGGTTTCCCTGAAGGCAGACTTCCATTTAAATATCTAGGGATGCCTCTGGATTCAAAAAAACTAACTACTGCTCAATGTTGGCCATTAGTTGAGAAAGTCACACAGGAAATAAGCTGTTGGTCATCAAGGCTGCTCTCTTATGCTGGTCGAGTTTAGTTGATCAAATTAGTTTTATTTGGTGTACAAGCTTACTGGTCCCAAATATTTCTACTGCCAAAAAAAGTGCTGAGGATGACTGAAGCAATATGCAGATCCTACCTATAGACAGATTCAGCTAAAGTGTCAAGAAAAGCTCTGGTTGCCTGGGAAACACTCTGTTTGCCATACAGTGCAGGGGGTTAAATGTTCTGAACTTGATCAAGTGGAATAAGGCTGTTGTTGCAAAACATCTATGGGCACTGACAAAGAAGAAAGACAATCTGTGGATTAAATGGGTACATACTTTCTATATAAAAAACTTTAGTATTGACGACATGCCAGTTCCTAAATCTTCTGCTTGGGCAATAAGGAAGATCTTTGAGTCGAGAGAGTTGATAAAAGGCATTGCAGATCTTCAAGGTAATCTGGATAGTCGACTGCTTCAGCTACAGAGGGGAGATTCTTTCAGCATTAAGAAATTATACAGGTTCCAACACCCTCAATACCATAAATTCCAGTGGAAGAGCATCATACTGCAGGCTCAGTTACATCCTAGATACAAATTCATATTGTGGCTTGCTTTGCATAAGAGGTTGGCAATAGTGGACAAACTCCAGGAACTCAACATTCTAATTCCACAGGAGTGTACTTTCTGTGGACTGTCTCGTGAGACTTTTGATCATTTGTACTTTGATTGCTCGCAGACTAAAGCACTTTGGAATCGGCTCCTAAACTAGCTGGGTTATAAACGACCCATTTCTGACTGGAACAATGAATGTGAATGGGTTAGTAAACTAGCAAGGAAGAGAACTGGTGTAGAAGAAATCATTGCC
The DNA here is from genome assembly GCA_034376525.1 of Nicotiana benthamiana. Lineage (NCBI taxonomy): Eukaryota > Viridiplantae > Streptophyta > Magnoliopsida > Solanales > Solanaceae > Nicotiana > Nicotiana benthamiana. The sequence goes on from CM067339.1 coordinate 177,883,230, forward strand.
TGTTTGTTTGGGATCTTGGTGACAGTGATATGGAGAGGGCGAAATAAACAGAGATTCCAAGGATGGAAAATGTTGTGTGACAATTTCTGCAAGAAAATAGCCATTCACCTGCACTTAAAAGGAGCTTCAGTTCACAAATGGAACGTTGCACTGTTAAGCTTAGACCATTACCCTTAGGACTGCTCTTAGACTGCTTGATACATATACTATCACATAGTGAGGTAGCAACAATTTTGTCATCTGATAGTAGTTGTAGTGACTTATTAGAATGAGAGTATAGATGGTCAGCATCTATGTTTGTAATTGTACAATTTTTTGATGGAATGGAATAGAAAATCTCTTTATTCAAAATAATAATAATAATAATAATAATAATAATAATAATAATAATAATAATAATAATAATATGCTTTTGCCTCACCTTTTATTATATATTTGTTATTATATTTATTTATTATTTATTATTTTCTTATATTCGTTTTTTATTTTAAAATAATTTTAAAATTCCAAATTGAAACTATTCCCCAACTTGAATAGGTAGGCTTTTTAATTAATATTTTTGCTTTTTTATTTTACCTAATTTTATTTTTTATTATTTTTTATTTTATTTTAAAATAACTTTAAAACACCAACTATAAACTACTCCCCAATTCGAATGAGTAGTTATTTTTTTTTTATATTTTCGTTTTTCATATATTTCATTATAATATATTTATATTTATGAATTCAAAAAAAGTAACTAATTAATTCAAAATTTTTATAAAAAATTAGTTAAAAAGGTAGTTTATTTTGTCTTAACAATGCCACTTGGCCTTTTGTGCTTATGCAACTTGTCTTAATAATATGTTTTTGCCTCTTCTTTTATTATATATAAATAAGGCAGGAATTATCTACGATTCAGACCGTTGTAACACAAAACAATACAGCGCCATTTGCTATTATTTTTTATGTTGTCTTATAATGATTCTCACCCTGAAATTCTATTACTAATTCATTAAGTTAAGGATATTATAAAACCAAAAGATTGTACTACATTATTTATTATCTAATTTACAAAAAATAATTTGATCTAAATCAAAAGACATGCCTTAACTACATGTTTTATATCTACCTCATAAGTAATTTTTAGGTTTTTGTCAACTTGTCCATCTTTCGCGCAAGAGACCTTAAAATTGTCTTAAGATCACATTTTGTATCTCAACATATTTTTAGGAAATTAATTTTTGCTACAAATATTTATACCAAATATTGAATAACTCTATCTAAATAAAAATTTGACCTTATGTGACTCGATGGAGTGCATTGGGTCGCAGATGATTATGGTAGGGATGCGAAACAGAGAATCTTCTAGTATGAGTATTATTCTGGACTTTGTGATAAAAATGGTCAGAACGCTGTACTTGGTACTATGCAACAAAATTAAATTCAACCGTGGCTGTGCCTGATGCTGCCGAAATGGATAGCGAATCAAATTTCAGTTAGGAAAAGATTGGAAGGTGTAATTTACAAAAAGAGCCTTAGATTTATGTGAAATGGCGTGATTGCCCCTTATATTTTGTATATATGGGAGCAAGTGGAGTGACAAATATCTTACGGAAAGAAGAAGAAAAAAAAGATGATAAGAGACAACTCTATTTTTGGCAAGTATACGTTGAATTTGGGACAAGTTTGTGGAATCAGGTGGTTTTATTTGGTCTATATGTTGGTACTACTCCTTCTCAATTTGTTAGTAAGTACTCGTTTGGTACGATGGATAAAAAATTAATTAATTTTACAATTAATTAATTTTAAATTAAATTTTAAATAAATTTATTTTATATTTGATTAAATTAAAATTATGATATAAAATATTTAGAAATTAGTGATTTCGAGATTAAAATATTCTTTTATTCCTATAAAAGAATAGTATAACCAATTATAGAATAATTAATTATTAAATAACTTATATCCCAACTAAATAATACCTGCCCCTAATAGTATTTGTAATAAAGAAAAGGAGTTCTTGATAAAGTTATTACCATGCGACCAAAATGTTAGGGGTTCGAACTGTGAAAATAATTTTTTGTAAAAAACGTAAGGTAAAATTGTGTATGATATACTCTAGTGATCTACCCTTCTCTAAACCTTGTGCATAGCGGGAACATAATACATTAAATATCTTTTTTATTGTAATACAGAACAAAGTAATATATTTGTGCGACTTCAAATTATCTAATTAAAAGTAACATGATTTTTTTTAATTAAATTATTTTTAAATAAAAATAATGTAATTACGGCGTCTTATTTTATTTAATATTCCAACTGGAAAAGGAGTGTGGGGATAAAGTTTTTATTTTCATTTTAAGAAAAGGATCTTTCATCTTTCGAGAAAGATTGATTCTCTGACGAGAATGCATAAACTACATGCAAAACATGGAAAAATAAATTAAAGGAAAGAAACAGAAGAAAGAAATTAATATATTTTGGCTGATAGTAAGCCACCAATTAGTACTTAATTTAGTTGAGGGAACAAAGAGAGATGGAAAGCATAGGAAATTGCAGAGAAGATAGAATTCAAGCTACTTGCACACATGTGACAGAGCATGAGTATACTTGTTCAAACTACAAAGCAACCGACATATATTATCTGAATAGAATATAATCAGCTATATAGTAGTACCAACTTCTCCAAAAAATTGCACAAAACCTTTTATTTGGTCCCTCATTTAATCTATATTTATTTTTTAAAATACTTTTAATTTGTATTAAATTTTTTAAACTTCAGTCAATTTTCTTCTCCTTCTTCTCCTCCTTCATCTTCTTCTTCTTCTTCTTCTTCTTTCGTCTGTTGTTATTAGTAAACTTCAACCCGTGAGATGATTGCAATTAAAATATTTATCAGATATTTAAAAATAAATTAAAAACAACTACGTAAGTTAGTAAATAATAATTTGTGAATATTTTTACCTACGTAAGTTAGTAGCCAATGATAATTCTGTTTTTTTCACGTTTATTGTTTTCAAAATTTATGGTTTAGATACTCTTGGCAATCTAATTATTTATCTAGTATGTTAGAAAGTCTTTTCAAAAACTTTAGCTTATATACCGCTGAAATTTTTACAAATGAACTAAATAACTTCAGCATTTTTTGCTGAAGTTTTGAAAAAACTTTGTGACAAAAGGAATCCAGGACAAAAAAAATTCAGCTTTTAGTGCTGAAGTTTTTTTTTTGGTGATTAAGAATTTTATTAATCACCAAAGATGTTGCAATACAAAATTATAGTTCAGCTTATACACAGCTGACTATCACATCTAGTTTGTTGTACCTACTATCTCTATAACTACCTAACCTATATTTACAAGAGAAATTGCTGCATATGTTGTCTAACTTTGGGGGTTCCTCTAACATTACAAATATACGCTAGTTCCCTGAGTAAAGTATCACTGCTACGGAAGACATTTTCGAATATCCTCGAGTTTCTCTCCAGCCACAAAGTATAGAATAATTCAGCTATCACCATTTTGAATATGTTAGCTCTACAAGATTTTCCTTTAGCTTTGCTAACTATACACTGGATATACAGGTCCCAGTTCTGCATTCTGGGATGGTCTTCTCTAAGCCAGGATAGTGTTTGCTCTCTTAAGTCTGTAGCATATGGAAAAGTATGGAATAGATGATCCCTGGTTTCTGTAGCATGCTGGCACAGTACACATTTCTGGTCCACATTCATTCCCCAATGTATTAGTCTGTCCTTGGTTGGTAGCCTGGCATGAAGTACCAACCATAAGTTGAAAACAGCTTTGGGTCTGGCATAGTTCTGAGCAGTTAGGTTCTTCCATGGGACTCTCAGGAGTTGTCCAATATGTAATAGATAGATTTGTCTAATGGAGCATACTGGCATAATAAGGACTTGGTGTTGTTGCAGCAGGCTTCTTGCTACAATTATCTTTCGAACCATCCAACTAGCTTGTCTGTGGATAGGAATGCTCTCCAGTTGGTGCTGCTTCATATAAATAACATGAATCCATTTGACCCACAATTTGTCTTTCTTGTGAGCTAGGTCCCAACAGAGTTTAGCAATTGCAGCCTTGTTCCACAGAGGTAGGTTAATGAGGTTCAGACCACCAGCTGACTTAGGCAGACATTTTTTGTCCCAGGATATGTAGGCCCTCTTAGTGATGATATTTGATCCCGACCAAATGAAGCTTCTACAAATTGCTTCAATTAGCCTCAGTATATTTGTAGGGATGAGGAAGAGTTAAGCCCAGTATGCCTGAATTCCAAACACCACTGACTGCACCAATTGCATTCTCCCAGCATATGATAGCTTCCTAGCAGTCCATGAGGTGATCCTGGCAGTGATCTTTTCCACCAGTGGTTGCCATTGGATCAATGACATCTTCGTGGTGGATAGAGGAATGCCTAGATATTTGAAAGGCAATTCTCCATAGACATAGCCTAGGTGACCAGTAATCTGCTGCTGTACTTCAAAACTAACCCCTCCAAAGTATATTAAGCTTTTGCCCAGATTGGCCTTCAGTCCTGAGGCTTCAGTAAATTGGGAGAAATACTGAAACATGGTAATGAGAGATTTGATTTCACCTTTAGAAAATAGAAGTAGATCATCACCAAAGATTATGTGGGTGATGCCCAGCTTTTTACAGCCTGGATGGTATAGAAACTCAAGGTCTTTCCTTAATTCAGCCAGTGACCTGCTAAGATACTCCATGACTATTGCAAATAGGAATGGAGATACTGGATCACCTTGTCTGAGGCCTTTAGCAGCTTGAAAAGGTTCAGTTGTTTCCCCATCTGTCATCACTGTATAGCTTACTGTTTGAACACACTCCATGATCCAGTTAATGAATCTGGTTGGAATCCCAATCCCTACATTACCTGTTGCAAGAAGATCCATTCAACAGTCATAGGCCTTCTGAAGGTAAATTTTTATTATGCATCTAGGAGTCACATTGGTTCTGGAGTAGTTTTTGATCAACTCATGAGCCAGGATGACATTGTCTGCAATCTTCCTGCCAGGGATGAAACCTGCTTGGGCTTCACAAATGATACTAGACATGACTTTCTGCATTCTGTTGGCGAAGATCTTGGAAATCATCTTATATAAAACTGAGCAGCATGCAATTGGTCTATATTCTTTTACTGTGGTTGGGTTAGGGACTTTGGGGATTAAAGTAAGAGTGGCACAATTTACTGGCTTATACATCTTGGTAGTCTGGAAGAAGTCCTTGATTGCACCAATGATCTACTTCCCAATGATGTTCCAGGTCTTCTTGAAAAAAACTGCATTATAACCATCAATTCCTGGAGCTTTGTCATCCCCAATTGCCTTTAAACTCTCAAGAATTTCAAGTTCTGTAATGTCAGCACTTAACTCTTTCTTCTGTTGATGTGTTAAGCTAGGACCATTAGCTATATACAATCACGTTTATGGCTGGCAGAGAAGAAGCAGAAGTGCCCATTAATGACTTATAGAAGTCAATGGTCTCCTTTTTAATGTCAGCTGGTGTAGTAACCTTGAGACCCCTTGCTGTAATAAGCTCTGTGATATGCTTATATTGGTTTCTTTCTTTCAGGACAGCAGAGAAATACTTGTTGTTAGAGTCCCCAAGTTGAATCCATTTTGCTCTGGCCTTCTGTTGTAAAATACTTTCTTCAATCAAGGACCATCTTTCCAGCTTCATTACTATTTCTTTCTCTTTAAGTTGCAGCCCATCAGTGTATTCCAGTGCCATCTGATTCTGGATGTCCTTCAATTCTTGTCTGCTATGATCAATTTTCTGATTAATGTTCTTATAATCTTTAGTGTTTAAAGACTTTAGAGGGCCTTTCAATGATTTGAGTTTGGACCACACTGACTTCATAGAGAACAGATTGTTGTTGTGCCAGTTGTCTTTGATCAGATGCTGAAAGTCTTCATGATTAGCCATGTATTGAAGAATCTGAAAGGAATCTTCCCTTTCCTTGTAGCTTCTGCCAATGTGATTACCATAGGATTATGATCAGAGATTAGGGGATGATCATATACAGTTTGCACATGACTCCACTTGATCATCCACTCATAATTGCCAAAGACTCTGTCCAGTCTGCTACATACTCTATCATTGCATGTCTGCCTATTTGTCCAGGTGAAATAATTCCCTTTCCAAGGTAGCTCTGAAAGTCCAGCCTGTTGTATGCATTGAGTAAACTCTTGAATCTCTGAATGCTTAACATGATTACTTGACTGTCTATCACTGGCATATAGGACAGCATTGAAATCTCCAGCAACTAACCAAGGCTCAGTAATTGTAACGGAGTAATCCTGAAAATTTTTCCATAAAGATATTCTCTGGTCCATCCCATTATAGCCATATACCACAGTTAGATAGCAAGTGACATCCCCAGAAATGTTGCTGACTCTACAGTGAATCAGTTGGGCCTCCTCCTGGATACCAGTGACTGTGAGCAATTTTGTATCCCATAAAATCCATACTCTCCCATTTATAGAACCCTGATAATTTGTGAGGGTACCCCAGCCAGAAACTAACAGCTTAGCAATTCTTCCTGCATTTTTTTCTTTAACCTTAGGTTCTACCAAACCAACAAGTTTAATGTTATTTCTTCTTATATACTCCCTAACTTCTTTTTGTATATACCTTTTATTTACATCCATAATATTCCAGACTAAACACTTCAGTGACAATTTCAAGGTCCTCCTCCGTCTCCTGGAGGAATCTCAACTCTACTATTGGACATTGCTTCAAAACGATTGCTAACAACAATATGGGATAAAGGTGGGAAGTTTGTGAGGTTAAATTCAGGAGTTTGAACTTGCTTCCCTTTCTCTTCCTGCTTATTTTTTTCTGTCATCAGTGTTGGGGGGTCATTAGGCTCTTTATGAAATTCACTGCTCAGCCTTGCCTCATGTTGTTCAATTTGTTGCAATGGTACCTCATGCTGATTATTAACAAATTGGACTGGAGCTTTGGTTCTCCATTCCTGAGTCACTTTAGTCTTCTTCACTTGAGGAGGCTGGTATGGTTTCTGATTCAGCAGACAGTTATGGCCAACCATTAGGCATTTCCCACAGTAAGATGGTTTCCAGTCATAAACCACTTCTTGTAGAAATTTCCTCCCATTAACATCCATTAACCATATTTCCCTCGATAGCTCTTTGGTAATATTCATCTCAATGAGCATTCGAGCATAGGAAACTCTAGATTGTTTGGTTGTACATTCATCCGCGAAGATAGGTTTCCTTAACATACTGGCAATTCTACTTAGGGATCTCATTCCCCAACAGGACAGTTTAGGGAATTTGACCCAAAGTGGAATATCAACAGGGAAGTCCTCAGTGAAGTCAAAATCTGGCGTCCATTGCTTAAGAATCATAGGTTTGTTTGCTATAGAATAAGGACCAGCACACATGATTTCTTTGGCATCATCAATTGTTCTGAACTTGACAATGTAGTATCCGTCCTCATGATAAAACAGATCTGGCTCTGGTACATGAGCCCAGTGGAGATTGATGAATCTCTTCATCGCATTGTACCCAGGCCCATCCCCTAAAATATACACAATTAGGGCACACTTCCACTTATTCTCTTCCTCTTCCACCTCTGCTTTGTTCAGCTGCCCTATTGGTTGACCTTCAATCATTATCGGAGGTATGTATTCTAGGGCCATACCATTAGAGGCAAATCTGTTTTTCTGAAAAAGATTAGCCCAGTTCCGCTTTGGTACCTCTGTTTTGTTTGAGATTTCCTCCGCTTGCTCCATTACTACCTTTGCTGGTTGAGTTTGGACTGGCATAAGCTTCTGCATGTATCCACTTTCACTGGTTATCTGCTTCATCGGAGCTAACGCTGCTTCAATCGAAACTGGATAGCTTTGATTCATCTCCATTAACCCATTAGGTCGTTGCGAACTCATACCGTTCTCACCGTCACATGAAGAATCGACAGGTTGCTCAGCTGCAACAGTGGTGGTTGGATTCTCCGTAAATGACTGGTTAATGGTTGTTATCACTCTCTCTATTGTTGAAATCGGAATCTTCCGGGGTCGTCCCATACCTCGACGCCTCCCTCTCACCGTGGCTACGAGCTCGGCGTACGTTAACTAACGTGCGCCGAGAGGAACGAAGAAGAAGGGTTTCGTGATATTACAGGTAAATACTTACTCGTATTTACAGATGAACTAAATAACTTCAACAGCTTCAGTTGAAGTTATTGAAAAAACTTATCCAGGACAAAAAGATTTTATAAATGAACTAAATAACTTCAGCATCTTCTGCTGAAGTTTTTGAAAACCTTAATGACAAAACTAATGAATTCAGGATAAAAAAAAACTTCAGCTTATTTAGTGCAATTATAAATAAAAACTTCAGCAAAAAGAGAATATAACTTTAGCTATATGCTTATGTTCAGCAATTACAAATAAAAATTTCAACTAATAGAGAATCAAATTTCAGCTACTATGCTTAAGTTCAACAATTACAAACAAAATTTCAACAAATAGAGAATAAATTTTTTATTCTATACTAATAACTAGTATACTATATAAAATATATTCTATACTATACTAATAACTACTATACAAGATATTACCTTAAAAAATATTCGTCAGGCCCGGCCCACTAAGCCCAGGACCACTGTGGGCTTAGGCCCGTCACAGGTTGGTCTCACCCGCCAAGCCCATGAAGACCTGGACCGGCAGGTCTAAGCCCAGAATCGCGAAGCCCGGGCAGTAAAGCTTGTTTAGGCCTGAACCCGGGACAAAATACACCCTTAGTCGTCGTAGTAGCATTTACAATTGAATTCCCAATTGACGATGCGGTTGATAACTGGAGGGCTAAGCTCAAATACCACTTCATTTCCACCCATAGATGTTTTTCTTTTAAATTACTTTTCCTTTCTATTGCTGCCATTTGCCACTTGACAATAAGCCATTGATAGTTACCAAATTTAGCTGTGACCAAGTGGCTCCTTTTAGTCCTATGTCCTTCTAATAATTTGCACCTAAATTCTACGTGTAACATTTGCTATCCTTATCATTACTAATTACCATTAATATCTCCATGATTGCACCATTTCTTGTTTTTAGTAAAAGCATCACATATGTTTGTTGTTCTATGGTTCTAGAATTAACTTGTCATCTGCAACCAAACACATGCCCATCTCGAATTAGCTTGTGTTCATCTCAATTACTTCCTTATATAAAGGTTATTTTTCATCAGCATAAATTGAAAAACTCGGCTCACCAAAATTTAAATAAATAAAAAGAAATTACCTAATCATTTTTTACTCTCGATAAAAAAGTGTGAAAATCGAATATTAGAGTTATGTGTTTGACAGATAGTCGAGAAATTCTCCTAATCTAACCAGCAGTTTTAGGACTAGTCTTATACCATTTTACTATTTCCATTTCCTTGTTATTATATGGTGTGTCATTCTTACCAATAGTCGTGCATTATTCTTGTATTTTAAATCTTTGTTATTAACTTCCTGTGTTGCTTGCTTTCATTGTCATATTACTTTGTTGATGCTATTAATTGTTTCTCGTTCCTTTTTTTGTTCTTGAACTGAGGGTCTAAACAGTCTCTCTACCTTTATAAGGTAGGGACAGAACCTGCATATACACTACCTCCCAGAACCCATTTATGAGACTTCGCTGAGTTTGTCATTGTTGTTGTAAAATCAGACACACTTACATGCACAGAGTAATGAAAATTTCCAGTGCAATAACCAGCACGCTGACATCGCCATAAAGATTGCAAAAATACACAAAACTTATGAAGATAATTCATTAAATCACATGATTTGAAATAAGTTTTATTTCATTTCATTAAATCTAAGAATACAAAGCCATTCCACAGACTATGCAAGAGGATGGATGGCAATAAATTCCTTGAACGTCCATATATTACACCCATTACAACCCCTAGAAAAATTAGTGGTAACATCCTTTGTACATTAAAATGTGCTAAAGCAAATGCAACCGAACTCATAAGAATTGAACACCATACAGGCATGTATTTTGTCAGTGAGGGAAGGAGGAATCCCCTAAATACAATCTCCTCCCAAAGAGGGGCACATACAACAAGTACCAATGCATACAGCGCCATCGCCACTGGATCCCGTGCCAATATAGACTGCTCTACACTAGAGAGAGTTACGGGAGTTGAAGGGAGAACGGGCAATAGGTCTAGGTTGAACTGTGAAAGACGGTTCACTAATGGAAACATGAGACATCCGAGAAGAACATCAAATATCCAGTTCCCTTTCAGGCTAAACTTGAACCAATCTGATGGTAGGGGATGAAAACGAGATAGACAGCGTTTAAGAATAAGAATTCCAGCAAGACCTTCAGTGACATCGGTCAAAAGGCTGAACAAAGCCTGTCCTCTGAATGTGAGTGATTCTTTTCTAATACCTACCATATAGGCTCCAAAGGGAATCATCCAAGAACCTATAAACCAAAATGAGACAATCCAAAGAAGCATAACCTGCACAACCACAGGGCTGGTCGATAAGAGGTTACCACGTGACAAACATGACATAGATAAGTCGAAAAATAACAACCAGGGAGACGTTGAGACAAAGTAACTTGACAAATGAACAACCGACACTCATGCATTATCCACCAGTAACTTAGGCATGATGCACAATGAAAATGTACACTGAGTTTTGGTTAGGCCTCATCGTTAAGGAGGAAGACCCTTTACCTGAAGGATGGTCTCCGCTGTCCATGGGACAGTCCATGGTTTGCCAATAACCTTAAATACTACATCTGCAGCCTGAAAAGAATGAAGCTCTCATTAAACTTGAGAAACATTTGCTTTTAGTACTTAATCATCTGTGTCAAGTAATTAACATATACTCATCAAAGAAAAGTCTTCCTGCAAAGGTGTGGAGCAATGAGCCTAATATATCTATAAAGAATTGCTTTTATCTTCTTGAAGGCCCTTATGTCCGAATTAACTAACGCACATCACATGGACTCAACACCAGAGGTTGATCAAGGATATAAACTCTATGGGTTTAATTTTTAAGGTTATTAACATTGAACCCACTAATATATCTAAATTTACGGATTCATATCTACTATTTATTACAATTTTAGTGAATTTTTATACACAAATTAATACTCCGTGTCGAAAGTAGTGGATTCAGATGAACCCGGTATCCTAACATTAGATCCGTTCCTACTCTACACTCTGGTGAAGCTGTCTGAGAGACATAGGGCAGTAGCCCTTCGGCACACAGTTAGTGATCCAATGGACAAAAATATTTGGATTGCATTTTGTCAAAAGATGGGATTGTAAAAAATACGTTCTTTCTCTTTTCTTTTCTCGAGACTGCAAGGAAAAAGAAGTTTAAAACTAGCAGACAGACGATGATGCTACTGTTACTAACACAAGATTCAAGGGACTTACAAAGTGGTTCCAACTTGTGGAAGAATGTCATTTTAACCAACGTTAAATGTGAAACAGCAGGAATTACTTTCAAAGTCTCAAGTAATAATTGCCTTCTAGATTCAAATATATCCTCGGAAAAAACTAACTGTCTAGCAGGAACGATGGTGGGTTCTCCTTAAAAAATAGTTTCGATACAAGCAATACTAGTTAACATAGAACTTGCCATGAACAAAAAAGCAACAAAAAACAGCACACAGCTCCCCCTCCATCCTCCCCCTCCCCCACCCCCCAAACAATGAAACAAATCATGGCAGACAAAATAAGGGATTCATAGCTCCTCTGATGTACGGCATGCAAGAAGCACCAGCTCTATAAACGAAAGCAGATTACCTCTCTAAGTTGCGAAATCCAGTTTCTTTTCTCAACACTTGGATTATCAATTTCCGGCTTCTTCAATTCCTCATGTAAAACTTCATCAACAAACTCAGGATTGGAGGCACCTGGAGACGATTCTTCATTCCTAAAGCATGAAATTTTCCATCTCTGCAAAATTGTCAAGTATCTAAAGTCTAGAAATGTACATAACTGAGTAGCATAAGAAACCATTAAAAGAAATTGCATATACTGGATAAATACTTAAAAAGGTTACATTCAATCTACTAATAGTACCCCATTACTTCAAAACAATTACTAAAGCTAACTGCGGAAAAATAAAGCTGAGCGTGTACACCACGTCACAAACCATAAAAACACCAACCTAGCTTGCTTATGATAAACTACAATCTTGGAGTAAGAACAAGAATACCAAAACACAACTCTATTAACATCCAAAAAGAAAATCAATCGTTACGTGAATCTGTCGAAGGGAAATGGACTCTCCATCTATGAAACACCCAGATGTGTACAGATACAACATCACTAGTAAAGGTTGAAAATTTGTGGTAGGCAACCTTGGGCATCGCAGTAAACACAAACCCACCCCACAACTAAAACACTAAGAATTCACAAACTACATTTTAGAAATACAGAACAGTGAATAAAGAATGTTCAAAAAGATCATTAAGGCTGCAATGCAGAATCACTACAAAGATTGAAACTGTACGGTAGAATCACCAAAAATCCCCTACCAATACTACAAAAACCCACAACTATAAATTCAACAAATTAAACTCTAAAGATACAAAATAATCATAAGGATTGGAACTTTATGGCAAGTACAGATTGAATTGCTAAAAAAAGAATAGAAAACATAAATACTACCAAAGTCCAGAACTACAAACACAAAGATTTAACAAATTAACCTCTAAGGTTACAAAATAATCATAAAGATTGGAACTTTAAGACAAGTAAAGACTGAAATATTAACATAACTACCTATACTACCAAAACCCACAACTATAAACACAAAGATTCAATAAATTGAGCTCCAATAATAATAAAGATTGGAACTTTATGGCCAAAAAAAGATTGAATTGCTAGAAAAAATGTTACCTTGGTAGAAATCCGGTGATGGGGTTCAGAGATTTTGACTCTATGTGGAAGTGTGGGTAGAGATTTGGGGGAAAATGTGGAAACCCTAAATTTAGGAGCTGAAGTTGAAAGGAGAGGGCGTTGAGGAAAAGAGTGAGTATAATTGGAGCTCAGCATGAGACCAATTTGATTATTGTAAAGATGTGAAGCTTTAATTTTGTTAGCAAATGGAAGAATTGAATACATTGGATTTGTGCATTTTTCCTCTACTTTGCTTCTTCCTCGAAGCACAAAAAAAAAAAACCCTAGTGGATGGTTTTCAATTAATTTTGAGATTGTAATTTTTTTTTTATTATTATTATTTTTTTTAAATGATATCTCTGGTATGCAAGCTGACGTTTTGACGGTTGACGTGAGGAAGAGAATCTATTGGATTCTATTATCGTTTGGTACAGTAGGGAATATTGTCCCTTTCCGTATGTCCTTTTTATAAATAACAAAATATATAGATTTTTCTGTTATTTAAGGAAAATAATATTTTATAACTGTTTTAAATTATAATCAAATAAATAATTTTTTTTATTTATATATCTCTGTATACTACGAAAAATCTATAAATTTTATATATTTTTACAGGTATTAAATATAAAATAATTTTGATTGCGGATTAAATATAATCTTTGCCTATTATTTTAGTTTCGCGACCGACCCTAATTTGTTTCCAAATAACAACTAATGCATAGTTGTTGTTGACTTGTTATTTGTTATAGAGCTTCTTTTCCTTATTTCTATTTACGTAATCGTTGACACGGCCTTTTATTCACATTATTTATCTTTTAAAAATTGCTTAAGCAAATATTTTAATAATTTTAATTATAAAAGTATTTGTTTAAAAATAATTATTTTTTATAAAAGTCAAATATTTTAAAACAAGTAAATGAGTAATATTTGAGACAAAAAGAACTATTATTCACGTGGATCTATTGGTGGAGTGATACACGTACAAATAAATTCATTGTTATAGAGTTTTGTAGTATATATAAATGGTATAGTTTCAAATCAAACATTACTAAAAACAATGACAAGTTAACTACATATTAAAAGTACATAAATATAGAGTTGTCTTGCTTTTAAGGGTGAGTAGTCGAAAATCCAAGAATCTTCACACTTCGGAGTTTTCATCTTTTTTTCTCCAATTGATTTTTTAACTTTAACAAAGTGTTATTGAAAGTTTTTTTTTTCCGGTTTGTTTGTTTAGATCAGTGTTATAATATTGAGTAAAAAGAAATGTATTAATTGTTCGTAAAAATTGCACGAGGCGCTTTATTTGGTCGTCTCCATTTAATTTATACTTAATTTTTTTTTAATATTTTAACTTGTACCGACTTTTTAAACAATTTAAGCATCATTTCTCCTTCCCCTTCCTTTTTTTCTTTCTTCTTCTACAATGATGATTTCAATATTGTTCTCTTTGATTAATAAAGGTAAAGCAAATATACTGAGAATTTCTACTTAGATTATTATAACATTACAATAAAAGTTCTTTGAAATTTCAGTGTCTCCCGCTTGAGTTGCTTTTGAATGATTCTACCTCATGACTTTTTTGGGACCACCAGTGTGCTACCTTGTCCAGCAATTTAGTTTGGACCTCTGAATATATTTAGTACGTTTGCACAAAGTACGAGAGCATAAAACATGCGAAGTTAATCACATATAAAACACAAATTTCAGCTATAGAGCTGAATTTCGCCAGTTACAAAGTAAAAATTTTAGTATTAGAACTGAACTTTGTTAGTTACGAAAACAAAAACTTCAGCTATAAATCTGAAGTTCGCCAGATACAAAACAAAAACTTCAACTCTAAAGCTGAACTTCAGGCCCGACTACTAGAATGCTAAAGTTTTGTGATTGTCTTTGCTACTTCAGCCCCGTATGTTAAAATTATGCGGAAGAAAAAGTACGCTTGCAATTTTTTTGCAAAACATTTATAAAATGGCATACGTTAAAACGTGACACAAGTGAATATAAATACATATGTCCCTAATTATTCGGCCTTTTTGCTAGCCGAAAGTCAAGAAAATGATCCTAGACCAGATTATTGAAGCAGTATCTTTGAAAAAATTGTTTGTACGTTTTGTAGCATTTTTAAAATTATTAGTGGAATAATTTGTATATATTCTTAAATATTCTAATACAGAAGAACGTATGAAAGTTATATAAAAAAACAAAATCGACCACTTCCATTATTATCAAAAGCCAAACGTACTTCCTCTTTTTTTAATGTTCTTATTCTCTCTTTTATTGATCTTATTTATTATTTACTATAATCTATGTGTAAAATTTATATAAGGTAAAATATTAATGATTTTAAAGTTCTATATGTCATAATTTTTAATGCAGTTCAAATAAGGAAAAAATTATTATACAACGTCCTAAATGTTAGGGAATTAATTAAATGACTATTTTTAAAATATTAGAAAAATAAGCAAATTAAATAACTATATTATCTAGTGCGAACTCTTTTTTTATAAAGTAAGAAAGACGAACGACATTTCGCTCAGAACCTTCGTGCTTTTAATATAAATATAGATA
The DNA here is from genome assembly GCA_034376525.1 of Nicotiana benthamiana. Lineage (NCBI taxonomy): Eukaryota > Viridiplantae > Streptophyta > Magnoliopsida > Solanales > Solanaceae > Nicotiana > Nicotiana benthamiana. The sequence continues at coordinate 177,898,688 of CM067339.1, forward strand.
TAGATAGATATAGATTATTACTAAATACGTAAAGATTATAGCTAATAAGTCAATTAATATATGGCTAATATAAAGTTGATTTAACCAAATACACAAAGATTAGGCTAAAAGGTTAAAACATTGTGGTCAAGTTTATTGCTTCAATGCAATTATAATGCATGGTTGCACAATAATACTCCCTTCGTTCCAAAATAAGTAATTTTTTGCCTTCTTTTTTGTGGTTTAAAATAAGTCTTTTTTTCAGATTTCAAAAATGAATGAATTTTTTTTTTCTATATTGCTCTTTGAGTAAATAGTGTTAGAGTATGTCTCAAGAATATTAATGTGAAGAGATAATAAAGATTAATATGATCAATTTCATTACTAATTAATAGTAAAAAGTGAATTTCTTAATCCGTATGAGAACGATTAAAAAAATAACTTTACTCTGCAACCATAAAAGCGCTTTCCTTTATGTATCTACAAAGTTTGATACCATAGTTACTTTTTGTAAACATGAAATTCTTCTAACTCCATTTATAAATATGATCAATTATATTATGTCTCGAGTGAGATCAATACCAATAGTACGTACATTACAGTCTTGTATAACGCAAGTTAAGGCAAAGGGTAACACTTCAACGGTTTGTTGGATGAGGATCTTGGATGCACATATTCTTGGTATTTTACTAAGAGCAGAGGCCGGAATCAAAATTTTAACGTGAGGGGACATCATTATTCTCAATACGATGTTATATAGTTTTCTCTCTAGAGTTTTCTCTCGACGCACATTAACATGGCCTAGCTAACGTGCACTTTGGAAATCATGGGAGGGAGACCTAAGAGGAACCTTATGAAAGTTCCAACTACAGACCAAAGATCAGTGGAAGCTAGAAATGCAATCTCAGAACTTTTTGTATCACCAAAAGGAGTGAGGATTGAAGAACCTAATGAATCAGTCACGCCAAGGAGCATGCAAAGCGAACAGAGCAAGGAGGAAGAAGATCTAGCTTGCAGAAATGGCAAAATGAAATATGTAGATATCACACCTGTAGTTGCACAAGCTATAGGAGGTGAATCTGAAAGCGGGATAACTCAAGTACAAGCGATGACTCCGAGCAACAATGGAACAGTACCATGCAACTCAGGTATTGTTGAGAATAGTAAAAGGCTAGAACTAGAAAAAGAGAGCAAGACGCAAATATGGGCAAAATGTGGTAGGGGTAGCAACTTAGCGATGAAAGGTATGAATCTACAATTCATTGCTCCGATAATCCAAAATGGAGAGAAGATTGTGAAAGTAAACCTCGAGGATTTAGAGCAGGAAAATGATAAGTGGAGATCTATTATTGCGCTTTATGTGATAGGAGATTCACCTACTATTGGAGCAATTAAAAGATTCCTAAGCTCAGTAGATAATTTTCAATGAAGGCATAGATCTTCTATCATAATAATGATTACTTTGTGATAAGGTTTAGTAATTTGGAAGAAAAAGATCAAATATTGTATTTTGACCCTCGTACAGTAAACAATCATCCAATAATAATGAAAGCATGGTCAGCTGATTTCAATTTGCATGATGAAATGCTGAAAATGATTCCCCCGTGGGTCTGATTCCCAAATTTGCCGCTCAACTGCTGGAGTATGAAGGCCCTAAGTAAGTTAGGTAGTGCTTTGGGAAATCATGTTTATGCTAATGAGTGCACTACTTAATCAATTAGGATATCTTATGCAAGGATGCTAATTGAAATGGATGTCACTAAACCATTGCCTAGAACTATGAAGTTGCAAGATCCAAAGGGCAAAATAATATTATAGGAAATTACATATGACTGAGAGCCGTCATTTTGGGCTAAATGTTTGAAAATAAGACATGAATGTAATGAAGATGGAGCCCCCACAACCATAGAGAATGACATATCAGAGGAAGGTGAATAAAGTCAAACAAGTTTGGCTTAGAATTGATAGAGATGGGTCAAATGAAAATAAACCGCAGGCTAAACAGAGTGAGAAGAATGAAGTAATCCAAACAATAGAGCACGATGCAAACATAAATGACAATGAGAAAAAAGGAATGGAAGATGGGTGGATAATAGTGCTTGGTAAATCAGCAGCAAGGCCAACCAAAGCTAAATAAAATGAGGAGCAGAGTCTGGTTGAGAACAATGGATTCCAATATCTGAGAAATAATCAAGCAAATAATGACCCAGGCACAAATTGTATGTAGATGAGGAGTGGAGGGGTGCAGGAGTTGTATCAAGGTACTCGGTTCATATCAGTATGAGTGTGATCACATGGAAATATTAGGGGATTGAATAAAACCTATAAGCAAAAGAAGATAAAAAAAGTTTATAAAAGAAAATAAAAAACTGTAATAGTTCGAGTCACCAGGGAGGGGAAGTGTGGAAGCACTATAGATCCTCCTAATTTGGGAGGGGTTTAAAAAAAACTGTAATAGCAATAGTATAGCACATAATAAAGGAACAGAAAACTAAAGATGTAATGGAGAAGATTGCACCTGGATAAAAATGGATAACCAACTTTAGTACAATGAACCAAAGTAGAATTTGAGTGATTTGGGATCCTAGAATCTATGTATTTGTCCCAATTGAAATTGATGAGCTAATACATGGTCATCATAGAGCAGTCTCAAAGTTATTTACAATTGGTTTTACTGCAATTTATGGACTGCATACCATCAAAGATAGGCAGAGTTTGTGGAGCAAATTGAGACTGATTTACAATATACAACATGGACCTTGGTTAGCAATTGAAGATTACAATGTTGTGTTAAATGAACATGATAGACAACAAAAGATATGGAGATAAAAGATTTCAAAGAGTTCATGAAGGATACTAGGATGAATGAGATGCAAAATGTGGGAAGGGACTATACCTGGACCAATAATCATACTTACAGTAGAATAGATAGGGGACTGGTTAATGCTAATTGGATGCTGACAATGCCAAGCTTGAGAATACAGGTGCTAGAACCTGTTAGAAAATACGCTTAACGCTAGAGGGGGGGTGAATAGCGTTATAATAAAATTTAGCGTAAACTTGCGGAAATTAAAATTTGCAGGAAATAAATAAGTGCGTTAAATAAACAAAAAGGAAAGAACGCACCGATATATTCTGGTTCACCACAACACGTGGCTAGTCCAGTCCCCGAGAGACTCTCTCGAGATTTTCCACTAACTTGTTAAGCTTACGGGTGCTCAACAAACCTTTACAACTTAAGGACACAAGCCTTAACACCTTTGCTCGGAGATACAACACTCCAAGACTTCAACCAAGGAAACACAAGTTCCTTACAACAAGAGAATCACAATTCTCTTACAAGTATATAAAACACTAAACACTCAAACAAAATACTCCTTAATGAGTAGATATGAGTAAAAGAAGTAAGCTCTAGATCACAACAACTTTGGACAAGAATATGGCTCTCAAAAGCTTTATGAAATTGAATATAAAATGATAAACAAAAGTATGCAAGCTTATAGCAATGTAATGATCAGTTGTAGTATGTTGTTGTGTTTAAAACACTGAAATGAAGCTGTATTTATAGTTGAAAAACTTGGCATTACTGTTGCCTAATTGCCAATTAAGAGTTGCTGATTTTACTCACTGACAATCGATTGTCAAACCCCAACAATCGATTGTCTGCCAGTCATATCAAAATTCAATCCCAGATTTTACGCTTGATAATCGATTATTTACAATCCATAATCGATTACTGGCAAAGTTCAAAAAATCCTTTTCAGATTTTACCACAACCAATCGATTGTCCAGAATCAACAATCGATTACTCAGCAACGTTCAAAAAATCTTTTCCGGATTTTAATCAAAACAATCGATTATACAAAATCAATAATCGATTACCCAATAACATTCAAAAAATCTTTTCCGGATTTTGATCAAAACAAACGATTATACAGAATCAATAATCGATTACCTGACGGTATTTGAAAACTTTACGACAACGGTCAGCTTCACAATCGATTGCACAAAGTCAACAATCGATTACTTATCAGTTTTTGAAAAACATTTTAGACACTGTCTCTTTGACAATCGATTGTCCAATGTAACAATCGATTATTTAATAAATTTGAAAATCACTGGAATACACTGTCTCAACATAATCGATTACCATTAGTTCATAATCGATTATTCTGAGTTTTGAAAAACTTTGATGGACACTGCCTCAGTTACAATCGATTGTCATTAGTTCACAATCGATTGTCATGCAGTCTTGACTGAAAACAATCGATTATCATAAGTACATAATCGATTATCTTAGTCCAGATTTTTAAGGCATGTCTAAAAATTATTTTGACTACTGTAAATATGCATGATTTAAAATCATTTGACATTAAATTAAATATGCATGATTTTGGAAAATAGTTTTATGAGAGAAGCCATGTTACGAGTCAAGTTGTAGGATCAAGATCACAATTAAGAATGACTCAATTAAACTATAAAACTTTGTCTTGAGCTTGAATCTCGTTGTATATCAATTGTGCGCTTGTTTCTTGAACTTCGTCATATATCAATTATCGCTTCGTTTGTCATTCATCAAAACCTATACAAAAGAACACACGTTTTAGTATATTGCATTGAGAACGTGTTTCCAACAGAACCATCTGTGTCTGATCACTTTCCACTTAAGCTAATGATTACACAGATATAGAGGAAGAAGAATAGGCCATTTCGATTCTTTAATTGTATAGTAGACCATCCTCAATTTATGCAGCATGTAGAACAAATAAGGAGTGCAAATGGAACACAAGAAAGGATGCAATAGGTATGGAATAAGATCAAAAGGGTAAAGGAGATTATAAAAAGGATAAACACACAACATTATCAAGGAGTGGAGAACATAATTAAAGAAGCAAGGTAGGAGTTGCTAGTAGTTCAAGAGGAGATGAGTGTTAGAGTGCAATAGTCAGACTTAATTGAGAAGGAGAAAACACTAAAATGTGAATTAGAAAAATGATCACTGATTGAAGAGAGTATCTACAAGCAAAGATCCAGAGTTCAATGGATGAAATTGGGAGATTCCTACTCAGCCTATTTCTTTGCACAAATGAAGAATAAGAATAACTTGAATGGCATCCAGGCTCTAACAAATGAAGTAGGGATCCAATTAATGCTAGAAGAAGATATAAAGCCAGAAATAATGGGATATTATAAGAAATTATTATGTTCAAGAGAAAAAAGTATACCTGTTATTAATCCAAATGTCATGAAGATAAGAACAACACTGAGTAGGGAGCAGCAGTTGAAACTCATCCAATCAGTGACTAGAGGAAGTATGGCTAGTATTGAAAGATATTAGTGACTTAAAAGCACCTGCTATGATGGATTTAATGCAGTCTTCTTTAAAAAATCATGGGAAGTAATAGGAGAGGATGTGACTAAGGTTGTTCTAGAGTTCTTTGAATCAGCTCGAATGTACAGACCTTTCAACTGCACAGCATTCACTTTGATCCCTAAAGTTAGGAATCCTACCAGTATTAAAGAATACAGACCAATCTCTTACTGCACTACTTTGTATAAACCGATCTCTAAGATCCTAACTAAGAGACTATAAAGGTGATGGATGTACTAACTGATAAAACACGGTCTGCCTTTGTTCCTGGAAGAGTGATAACAGATAACATTATCCTTAGCCATGAACTTGTAAAACGATATGGAAGAAGAGGGGTGTCACCAAGGTGGATGATGAAACTGGATATGCAAAATGCATATGATTCTATTGAGTGGGGTTTCATGGAACAGGTGCTGAATATAATGACTTTTCTAGACCAGTTTGTGAGATGGATCATGAGTTGTATGCGAGTGTTACATATACAATCTTGGTTAATGGATCATTGACACAACCATTTGAAGTTGGGAAGGGGCTGAGGCAAGGGGATCCATTATCTCTATTTCTATTTGCGCTAGCAATGGAATATTTGATAAGGAGCCTAAGACACTAAACCAGATCCTTGACTTCAATTATCATCCAAGTGTGAAAAATTGCAAATTATGCAACTTGGTTTTATAGATGACCTTTTACTTTTTTACTGGGGTGACCTAGAATCAATCAAGTTACTATATAACTGTTTCATGGAGTCCTCAAAAGCTTTAGGATTGGTGATTAACAAGCAGAAGAGTTCAATCTTTTTTGGAGGTGTACCACAAGATGATCATGAAGCTATTCTGGAATTTCAGGAAATCCAAAATCGTATACTACTAGTTAGATACCTGGGAGTTCCCTTAAGTTCCAAGAGAGTATCAGTAGCTCAATGCCAGCCCTTAATTGACAAAATAGTAGGTAGAATAACCTCATGTACAGCTAAATTACTATCTTATGCTGGAAGGATTCAATTGATCAATAATGTTCTACTCTTTATTCAAACTTACTAGGCACAAATCTTTGTGCTTGTTAAGAAGATCACTAAGCTAATTTAGGCAACATGCAGAAGCTTCTTGTGGACAGGGGAGGGCAACATCTCAAAGAAAGCAATACTTGCATGGGAAAAAGTATGTATGCCTACATCAGTAGGGGGATTCAATATTATGAGAATAATATTGTGGAACAAAGCTGCTAAATGTAAATAATATTGGAATCTATGTAAAGAGAAGAACAAACTCTAGATTCAATGGATGCACAACTACTACATCAGAGGCAGGAACATATGGAAAGTCCAACTGAAGCAAACATCAAGGATGATGAGCAAGGTCTTGAAAGCAAAGAAGACATTTGAGGAAGCAAGGTTTAACCATGAAGATATCAGGAAGATGAACAACTGGTCAATTATGCAAATATATCATAAGCTGAGAAGAAGCTTCAACAAAGTGAGCTGGAGGAAAGTTGTATGCAGCAATGCTGGCTGTCCTAGGTGGATAGTTATGCTAACAATGACAACACATGAAAATTTGTATACTAAAGATAGACTGAGAAATTGGGGAACACAAATTGATCAGGAGTGTGTACTGTGCAGACAAGAAAGTGAAATTATTCAGCACCTATTCTTTGAGTGCTCATATACAGCTGAATTGTGGGGTAATTTGCTAACTTGGCAAGGGATAAGAAGACTAGTATATGGATGGACTGAGGAACTAGCATGAGCTGAAAAATGACTGAAGAGGCAAAACGCAAGAACTGAACTATATAGTATGTGTGTACTATGTGTGGCAAGAAAGAAATGCCAGACTCTTTCAAGATAAAGTGAGACGATGGGAGATACTTGGCAAGATGATCATACAGGAACTACATTGTCGAAGCAATAAGCACGTGGAAAAAGCATTAAGTAGACTGGATTGATACTCTATGTAATAGACAAAACAATATAGCAATAGCAAGATGGTTTGGGGGGGGGGGGGGGGGGGGTGGAGGAAGTGCATAAAGCTTAGGATATATGTAAGGGTTTTTTTTTATTTCTTGTAAATATTTTCCTGGTAAATGAAAGTTTAATTACCAAAAAATAATTTCATAATATCAAGTTATTTATATAAACATCTTCAAGGTACACAATTACATATACAATTTTTTTGCTAAAGTTTAGGGGTTCCATAAAAGTTTCTAGACTTTCGAAAAAGTCCCTCTCCCTTCGTCTATGCAACTCTATTTACTATGTCGTTTATATGCTTCTTAATAAGCGAGAATATAGGGTTAATACGACCTATGATTGGACTCAACCCCTCGAATATCTGTCAACATATAGAGATCTTGCAATTGTCGTTATATACAGTGATCTTCTTCGATCTCCGAGTTCGAAGATTGAAGAAAGGAAGGTCAAGGCTTTTCTCTCATTACGATGAGCCCTAAATTTTAGGCCCGCCTCTAGTCAAAAGCAAAGGATTGTTCGAACAATAAGATTGCAACATACATGTCTCATTTATTTCCACAAAAATAACTCAGAGTATGAAAAACAGAATTCTATTAAATAAAGTAAAAACAAGTGAATTTGCTAATTATTACAAAAACACGATTTTAATCCATAATTAAGGGTAATGAAGGGTAGCAATATGGTTATGAGCAACAGTTCCAATCCATAGCTTTCCATTGATTTCTCTAACTTCACTTACCAACTTCATAACTACACCTTTCTTATCTTCAAGAACATCAATAATTTCTCCATTTTCATCGAAGAGTAAGATAACAGTGTACATTCTCATTCCCATCAATCTTGCTAAGTAACGCATTTGAACTGGCAATCTAAAATATATGCTTCTCATCCATGGATTGTGAATTAGAACTTCTTGTGATCTTGTTCGACAACAATCAATTGCTACCCAAAACTCACCTTTCTCGTTCGCCCTTACATTATCTGGAAATCCTGGCAAGTTTGCGATAACCTCAACGTTGCCTGCTTTTTTACCCTCTAGCCACAATTTCATTAGCCTGACAACAACAGAGGATAACAGTTAGGCGATCTATTCTTGAATTAAATAAGGGGAGGGTTTGGAGCAACGACAAAGTTGTCTTCGTGTGATCTGTAGGCCACAAGTTCGATCTGCGAAAGTAGCCACTAATACTTGTATTAGGGTATGTGTGACACCCTAGGCGAATCTCGCATCGACAAAACACAAGAGAGATGCCGAGTATATAAGTAAACATGCCTTAGTCTCTAGTCACTCATTTTAAAAGTCGTGTCGGCCTAGGCCCAAAGCAAATAATTTTACTAGTGGGTTGAGCTGTTACATATGGTATCAAAGCCATTGTGTGAAACTCCAGGTGAATCCCATATCGACAAAATACAGAGAAAATGCTGGTGTATAAGTAAACAGGTCTTAGACTCTAAAGACGCGTTTTAAAAGCCATGCAGACCTAGACCCAAAATTGATAATATCACTTGGTTACAGTAGGTTGTTTACGTCACACCCCGTGGGTTGAGCTTTTACAGTAGGCTGTTTACATCACACCCCTTGAAGTGCGGCCCTTCTTTATTTTTCCTTTTTTTGTTGGGGGGGGGGGGGGGGGGGGTAGAGAAGAGGGATACATACCGGCAATTGGTTGTTTCAGTGAAGAGAAGAAAAGATTGATCCTTTGATAATTGTACACCATTAGGGAAAGCCAAACCATCCAAAACAACATGAGTACTTCTTGTAGCAATATCATACCTAAGAATCCTACCAGTGTCTTCTCCTTCTAACATTATGAGAAAATGGCTCCTACATTCACATAGAAAAGAATTAGTACTACTATTTGGAGAAGTCCAAAGATTATAATTTTTTGAGCATAAACTTACACTCTGTTGTATTTCTTGCTAGTATCAGTGAAGAAGATGGAGCCATTTGTATGGATATCAAGGTCGTTGGCGAAGAGTATGGGCTTCCCTTCAACATGTGTAGCCAAAGAGGTCGCCACGCCTCCTTCAGGACCAACAACCAGGAGTCCATAGTAAGCATCTGCTATGTACAAGTCGCCATTCTGCTTGTTGAACCTCAGGCCAAGCGGCCTCCCACATTGTGGTTCCACTTTCCATTGCTTAGACGTCGTTGAATCTTTCCCTTTTGCACACAGCTTCTCTGACCTTATAAAGTACATGTACATCAATGGAAAGACAAAAATATGGTTTGAAGATTATAGTATATGCTTACCAGTTATGAGTGACAAGTGCAAATGTTTCCCAGCCAATATCTTCCCCGAGCCACCTTACAATGCGGCCATCAGCTAGCCCAGCATATGGTCCACGGCCTGAAATATCAAATTCTAGTGATTCAGGACCATAGATTTCATTAACAAACTCCAAATTCCCGAGGCTTAACCGGCTTTTCTCGTCTCCATGCCAACTTTCCATGACTTGTTCATATGGTGCAATGTCATTCTTCACTGGCCTAAAGTCATTTTCTCCGACTGGACTTAATCCGAATGGATCTGTAACAAGAAAAGCAAAGGCTACTGAAAGAAAAAACAAGTAAGGAAGTTGTGAAAAAATCTGACTTCTTATCAGTTGGATCCTCTTCTCCATGTTTATGCTATTAATCAAACTGGAATTGTATGATTTCACAGAGTTATAGGAGGAATTGTGACACACAATGTTTGTGATTCAGTTGTTGTTTGGAAGTAAGTAGGTACATTTCTGAGTCATGTTTTCTGCATTGCTACTTCTTGTTTATAATGAAAAAACAGAAGCATCTGGAATATTAAGTGTACTCAGATTTTCTTAACAGTTGGTAAACAAAACTATATTGTTTCATCATATATTCACACTGTAACATTTGGGGGACTTTCACTTCTGGATGTCTCACAACAACAAACCCCGTGATCTCACACGTGGGATCTGGGGAGGATAATGTGTAACAAGACCTTACCCCTACCTTATAAAGGAAGAGAGGTTGTTTTCGATAGACCTTCGGCTCAAAAATAATGAAAAGTGACACAATAAACAAACAATAACAATGGCAAAGAAATAAGATAATGGAAACAAATAGCACAACATGTAATAGCAAAGATCTAGGAATACAAAGCTACCTGAGAGGTGCGAAAACTACCGTCAATAACGCCACATCGTCTAACAACAAGAAACTCGGAATAGAAGAATACAAGACTAGTACTAATACTACTAGTAAGACTAGAAGAGACTCTTGACTACCTGTCAGCACACAATCCTAATTAGTGAGCCGTAACTGGTCAGGATGTCTCGCTAATTTGCCGCAAAATCAAAATTACTATATTAGTCACCTGTTGCACTAGGTAATCTTAACTTGATGGTATACAAGAGATGTACAATGTCAGTGCACATATATTAAAACTCTTGAAATATATGGCACACAAACTCATCTCATCACCTTGATTACTTTTAGGTACCATATAATCCGAGGATAACATTTCAGAGAGAGATTGAGGAAGCAACAAGCCGAGCTGCAGAGCTAGTAAGATCTTTGGGCAAAGATGTATTCAGCATGCAACAAAGCCTCAAAACATCTCTTTTGACCGAGGTTCACTGCTCAGCAGAACGATTGCAAAGAGCTACAGACATGCATTCATATCTCAATACCAAATTATGAAATGAGTGAAAACTTGCATGCAACTGTATGAATTACTATAACGCGATGATAGCTATTGGAACCTTCATAATATTCAAATAATCAAATGGAAAATATAAAACCTCAGGAGGAAAAGCTGCTAGAAGGTTTACTATTACAAGTTCTCATACTCCACTGAATATTCACAAAGACCAATTGTTACATGAAAAAAGCTATGTACATAGAACAAATACCAATGACCAACCTCACAAGGCTAATTTTGACCCTAGTGGGTTCCCCTTATTGACACACATACATTTAGCAGTAAGAAGTTTAGTTCAAACCCACTAAACACAAGAAAGAAAAGCTTGATAGTCACTGTAACAGTGAAGAAGCTAAAACGAAAATGACATAGCGCTGGAAACGCTGTTGTCTTACAATCAACTTAAGAATACAGAGTGGCTATACATCTTACATCCAGTTCTTGGAAACTAGGAAAGAATTCCCCGGCTCAGATGCAGTAACTGCTCCCTTGCTGCTGTTTGAGGTACGGCTAGAGCCACTTGCCAGCAACGCCATCAAACTTCCTCCATGCACCCTTCCTTCAGAAACTGATGATGAGCTGCCTCCAACTTGCATATTAGCATTTTGCTTAAATCCAAAATGTTCCATATCAGAACCATTGGAAGACGTCATAGCACCACTCTGCATTTTCATGACATCAAAACAGATGTCTTCTAGGTTGACAATGCCCTTCATCTTCTCGGACTGGTTTGGCGCTGAATCCAGGACCATAGCCCCTAGAGTGGCACCACCATGAACACGTTTGTCTTGCACAAGAGCACCATGAGATGCACAAAGTCCAGTCTTCCCTCTGGCAAATGAGTTGCAAGGACCGTCACCTTCGCCAAATTCAGAATCGGGCTGACCCCAAGAGCATTGCTTACCTCCGCCGTGGGCCTTGCAGAAATCAGTGCTTCCCTGAGCACTTTTTCCACAGTCTTCAACTTTACATCTTCTTCCACCACCATGGCGTACACAAAAATCAGTTCTTCCTCTTGCACTCTTGGTACACTCTGGCACAGCACATCTCTTGCCACCACCATGCGCCACGCAGAAGTGTGTCCCCCCATGAACACTCTTCGGGCAGACCCCACCTCCTTGGAATGAACATCTTTTCCCACCACCATGACCCTTACAAAAAGGTGTGCTGCCCTCTGCGCCCTTGTTGCACCCTTCAAAAGTGCAACGTTTACCACCACCATGTGCCTTGCAGAACATGGTGCTTCCTTGCGCTCCTTTACTGCACTGGGGGTACTGACAGCGCCGGCCACCTCCATGTGAAATGCAGAGGCCAGAGAGACCTTCTGCGCTTTTGGTGCAGCCCTCGTTCTGGCATCTCTTGCCACCGCCATGTCGAATGCATAATCCAGATTTCCCTCTGGCAGCACGAGTGCACCCCTCTTGACTGCAACGGCGTCCACCCCCATGAGCAATGCAAAAGTCAGTGCGTCCTTCTGCACTCTTGGTGCAACCTAGGAACTCACACCGACGACCACCCCCGTGGGCTTTGCAAAATGCAGTCCGGCCCTCAGCTCCCTTGTGGCAGCCTAGTTTCTGACACCTACGGCCCCCACCATGAGCAATGCAAAGGCCAGAAGCACCTCTTGCTCCTTTTACGCATCCCTTGAACTGACACTGTTTGGTACTACTGTTACGTTGTTGCTGCTGCTGCTGTTGTCTTAACCCGGAAGTACAGGTGACTGAGCTTTTTGAATTTGTGATTAAACTTGACGAGAGATCTGGAGAGACTGGAGCTTGCTTGATTTGTGTTGCAGCCTGGTTCAAGAAGTAACTAGAACCAGCTTCCGTTGGAGTTTGTAATGGATGATAAATGTTGCTGGGCTTCCAATGTGTAGCTGTTGATACTTCATCAGTATGAAAAGCTCCAGCTATAGCCTGTGGCGCCTTCATGATACTTTGTGGTGAGGTGGAGAGCATATGAACAGTAGTAACATCAGATTCAGCAGCACAACTAGAAAGACTAAGTTCCAGATCAACTGCAAGCCCTTTCTCAATTTTACTTGAATTGGGGTGAGCAGACTTTATTGAGCTTGGGATCTTCTCAGTACCAAGATGGAGACTAAAGTCCAAGTCCAGGTCCATCGAAGACCCTTCATCATTTTCTCTAGCTGAAGACATTGAAGTGCACGCAGCGCCTGAACTTCCCTTACTATCAGAGGAACTTGACGAGTGGCCTAAGCGTAGGCACAAAGATGAACCAATTTGCTGATCAGCAGATCCACCAATTGAGCTCCATTTCCGCTTGATTCCTTTTGTGTCAGGGGCAGAAGGAATTGAAGAGCCAATCGAATCAAGCCGTAAGGTGGTATCAGCACAATGACCACCTCCAACTCCAGCTCCACCAATTGTGACGGATTTGTCCAGATTCTTGAATGCATTTACCTGAGGGTTCACGGTAAACCCCACATAGCGGAATCTGGGATCCATAAGCTAATAGCTGGTACAAAAACTCCTATTTGAAAAAAATCTCAATTGAAAAAGAACAGTCACCAGACTTCCGGGCTTAAGAAAGTTAGTCTTAACTAGGGTTAGATGTGTCTACATGAGCACATCGCACCCCCGCTTACGAATCCTGAAGTATCCTTTCGATCCATTAGCAATCAAATTTTACTCCAAGTTCTTGTAATCAGCAGCAAGGAAGTAAAACTTTGTGCAACATCAAAATCACCACTGCAAAATCATGACAGACCAACATCCTGCACCAGATCGAGTCAGAATAATAAGCAAACATTAGATCTCTCTCCTTCCAAACAGAAGAAATGTCAACAACAGAACAGACCCAAAAAAACACAAAATTTTATTGGGCAGAAGAATAAGCTATTTGAAAATAGTACACGATATTTTTCTTATAACCGAGAAATCCACGAGATTTAATGGGGCACAGTTCAAATAGTACACCAATTTAACCGCACTTAAGGCAACTTTTTCCTCTATAAGCTTGAAGGATACTCTTCTCTAATTTTCATAATTCGAAAATTTCATCTTCTATTTTTGTAGCTAAAACTTCTGTAAATTGGTCTATATTGTCCGTATATATGTAGGAGAAAGCTCTGAACAGCTCCAAAGAAATGCTTATTTTAGCTAAACACCAGAAGCTTTTCTTCTTTGCGAATAAGCAGCTGAACTTTACACAAGACGGAAAAAGTTTTCTTTCACCAACCTATTATTTTTTTTCACCACACTATACCTATATGTCCAACAATTTAGTTCAACATCAGATGTCAAAGGAAAAAAAGAACACACCAATGCAGAGAGAGAGAGAGCAGGGTAGCTTTAATAGTCAATGATTCCTTTCACTAGAATTTGTTTCTTGTATTAAGGTTCACTAATTTCTTTAGTTCTAATGGAATTCTTTTTGGTTTTTTATAGAAAAATAAATGAGTTTTTATAAGCTGATCTTCCTAGATTAATTTCACTTTTCTTTTAAGCTCGTCCTAAAATGAACTGTAGTTCATTTTCATTCTTGGAGGTGCTGCAGATATTCTTTTTTTGTTAGTTTTCTTAAACATTCAATAACTTTCATCGAAAGAACCTACATCTTTATCATAATTAAAGCTAATGACCCCTTTAACCATACTTAATTTTTTAAATACTATAGTTTTTTTTATGTCAGGGTAGCGGGTTATTTGTAAACCTTTCTTTTCAGTTTTCAGTGGGCAAGAAGGCCAGTAGCTGGCGGAAACTGGAATATACCTTACTCATCCACAGCTAGTCAACACGGATATCAAGGACCAAGAATACATGGGTTAAGACTCGCATATAAAGATTGATACTTTTTCATCACAGATAACAGAAGTACAAGGATATTGACTAAGAACTAAGAAGTGAAGAATAAGCATGAAACATCTGCATCTGCAAGTAGAATCTCAAAGAAGGCCAATCTTCTTCGAAGATACAGCTAAAACGAGATGTAGCTAAATGTACCTTTCAGTTGATCCATTATGTGTACCCAATTTTCTTTGGGATCATAGACCTGACCAGAATACTTGACGTACAATTCCCTTCTGCGCACCTTACCTAATTAATTAAACAAGACAACAGAAAGAGACTTGATAAGAGCTTATGCGAGGCAAAAAAAGGAAGCAACTGAATCAGACAACTCAACTCATATACAGATTACATATCAACCAATCTAGACCTAATGAAGATACAACTATACAACAAATATCAGAAAGAAATATTTGCAACATAAACATCAATATTGCAACACCCAGCTTTAATAGGATGTCCAATCCAGCTAAAAATGATAAATCTAGTAATAACAGAGATACTAGCTTTTAACTATACATCAAGAACTCAATTCAATAATTACACATTCAACCACAAGTCCCACCTCCTTATTTGACAAGAAAAAATGGTGATTACAGGGTGTTACTATGAAATCATTGTAATCAGTAAAACGTTTCAAGGCCCAACTTGTAGAAGTCTTAAAAATGTCTCCATCCAACTAAAAAACCAGCAACGAATAGAACTAGATTTAAACTGCATCAGCAAGAATTCAATTTAATTATTACAGATTCAGCTACAATTTTTGCCTTTTTCCTTTCTACAAAAAGGAGGTGATTACAGGGCTCAATTAACAAAGCATAGTACTAAGTCAAGCAATCAATGAGCATAGAGAAAAAACCAAACCTTATACACCAGAAAGAATCCACCTTAAAAGATCCCAAAAAAATACACTCCAAGATTGAATTTTTAGAGATACCGACAGAGAAGGGAACCTAAGGCTAAATTCCCACCTTTTTCTTTCACAAAAGATGGTGAATACATGGCTCAACTAACAAAATATTCTACTACTAAGTAAAGCAGTCATGAACATACAATAAAAATCAATTCTTGTATAATTTTTTTTGCAAAACCTTAAAACAAGACAGCCCATTTAGAAACAGAAATGATAGATCCACAAAAATACCTTACAAGATATTGTTTTGTGCAAAATCCACAACAAATTTTAATAGAGAGTAAAAAAGAAGGGAATTTAGGGCCACAATTCCAACCCTTTTTTAGTTAAGTCAGACTGGTTATTACAGTACTCAATTAACCAAGAATGTATTAAGTAAAACAATCGTAAGCATAAAAGAAAAATCAAATTGCAAACTCATATATAAAAATAAAAATAAAAAATCCAGCAGAAAGACATACAACATATCAAAGAAAATACCTTTCAGGATTGAACTTAACATAATTCCCACCCTTTTCTTTTAACAAAAAATTGGCTACAGGGCTTAATTAAGAACACATATAAGCAATCATGAACATACAATAAAAACTAAATCTTGCACAATTAAAGCTGCAAAAACATTAAAATCAGATAAAACTCAGCTTGAGGGAAAAAAAGACAATAGATCCAAGAAAATACCTTAAAAGATTGGATTTTGAGCAAAACCCAGATAGGATTTTTTTTTTATATTTTAGAGAGAGAAAAGGGGGAGGTTAGAGGTAGGGCTTTTTTTTTTCTGATTGCGCCGGCAATGAAAAAGAGGAAAATGATAAGGAAAAGAGAGAGAGAAGGGAACATGTGTGTGTAATACATAATACAGTGTGTGTGGGGACATATAGTGATTGTGTATGTGGCTGCTATGTGTGTATAGGTACGTGTGCTAGTCAGTGTGTGTGTGCGTGTGTTTTTGCGGGGAAAGGAAACTGCGTGTGGGAAATGGAAATTACGACAGCCATTGATGGTTTAGGTTGTTTATAACCGTAACTAATTTCTAACTTATATTTTTAGAACTTTTTAGATGTGAAATATTTTTATTTTTTTTAATTCAAAATAAATAAATTTTAAAATTTTTTTATGATCCAAAATATTGATTTTTTTAAATTTAAAAAATGAATTAATTATTTTTTTATATTATTTTTGGAGTAAATAGTGTTGGAGTATGTGTTAGGAGTATTTATGTGAGATAGTAAAAGTTAATATGGTAAATGTAATTGCTCTAATGTTAAAAAGTGGATTCTTCAATATGTGTAAAAACATCCCAAAAAATTACTTATTTTGGATCGGAGGAACAATCTTAAACTATTCGTATTATTTATTACCCCTCAACTTGGCCTTTTTGAGACTCATTACCCCTTGGACGTTAATGTGACAAAGAGTATGAGTGCACTCACTTGACACATGAATTATTTTGTATATGTATCATTTTTTGAAAATAAAATATGTTTTTACCTTTTTAAGTATGTTGCTTTTTTGGATAAATATTTTAAAATACAATTTATAATAAAACTTGGTTAGAACTACATTATTTAGGCTAAAGTTTTTTATTTGGCTAAAAATGATAAAGTTTTAGTTAATCTTTTTTTAAATTTGATCTAAAAATAAAGATTTATATAATTGAAATAAATAGTCAATGCATCTAAAAAGTTATAAAAAATACATAGTTCGAAATTAATTATTTTAGGTATAAATTTTAATATAGATCTAATTTATGGTGTTATATACATATATATATATATATATATATATATATATATATATATATATATATATATATATACATATATATATACATATATATATATACATATACATATATATATATATACATATATATATATATATATATATATATATATGTATATATATATATATACACACACACACTTGAAATCAATAGTGAGTAACAACAACAACAACTATCCAGTATAGTCCCACAAAGTGGGGTCTGGGGAGGGTAATATGTAGACGAGCCTTACCTCTACCCGAAAGGACAGAGAGGCTATTTCCAATCGACCATCGCCTCGGTGAAGGAATATTAATAGTGAGTAAGCATATAGAAAATTTACTTCATTGAAATTTGGAAAAAGAAGTAATTGAAATTGAGTATTAATACCATAACATTCAAATTTAAAGCTCGATATAAATTAGTAGATGTTATGAAATAATATATGAATAAGAACAATAATACAAGAACAATATAGAGAGAAGTAGAGAGAGGAGTATTCTTATTGATACTTTGGGGTGATTTACAATGGGGTAAGACCCATCTATTTATAGGCATAGAAAAGACTTAGCCTCAAAGTAAAACTCTTCTATAAGATAGACATTCACTCTAATTAGAGTTCTATTTATAACACTCCCCCTTGAATGTCTATTCAATAATGTGCCTCGTTAAAACCTTAACTAAAACAAAACCCAATGGGGAAAAAATTATAGAAAAGGAAAAAGAGTACACATGTTTGAATATGCGCCTATTGGTTGCCTCGTTAAAAACCTTGCAAGGAAAACCCAGTGGGACAAAACCTTGTAAGGGAAAAAGAGTGCAACGCGCATTAACTCCCCCTGAAAAGAGCATCAATTCACATCCTTGAGCATTTGCATTCCAATCTTGTGCACCATCTTGAAATTATCATTCTTGATAGATATGAACATCTTCATATAATGTCGTGGAATGACTCTTCAATATCTCCATAGAGGTATTCTCGATGCCATCATGCTTATAGTTATAGCAAGATACATATGTACACAATTTGCACTTAGGATGTGGTACTTTAGGACCAAGAATTGTATATGCTTCAAGCAACTTCAATCTTTCATGGATTGACATATAAGTTAAGTCATATAAGCCATATAATAGACTTTAGATGCATATCAAGTTTTCATGTCATGCTAAACAAATAAGATATCGAAAACTGATTACACATACCATTGACTTTATACTTTCATGTATTTGAACTACATGTCCAAAACTACATGTCTTTC
Source organism: Nicotiana benthamiana (assembly GCA_034376525.1). Taxonomy (NCBI): domain Eukaryota; kingdom Viridiplantae; phylum Streptophyta; class Magnoliopsida; order Solanales; family Solanaceae; genus Nicotiana; species Nicotiana benthamiana. Next base: position 177,917,412 of record CM067339.1, read on the forward strand.
ATATGGAATCAATTCTGCTTGAATTGTATCTCTTCCATTTAGCCAATATTTTTGTTTGTATTCGACAAACATAAGATCCTCATCGATAACTAGCGCTATCATAGATGTCGTCGACGAACAGTTTATATCGGTTCCAATAAATTTTCATAAAGACATAACATGGAGATCTCTTTATTCATATATTCAGGTACCTGAATCTCTCATGAGATTTTATGAAGTGTTATGTCATGTGATCTTCTAGATCACTTGCCTCCTTATTATGATCACATTGATCATTTGCTCATCTTCTTTATTAAGAAGTTCTTTTGAAACCAATTTGTCTATACGCCTTAAGCGTATCAAAGACTTTTTCCTTCTAGGACTTAATATGAGCATTTGCAGTGAGAATATAGTTGTTTTCTTTGGGTCAGCAAATGCGTATAGCATGCTTTGCAATATTTTGCAATTGAATTATCCTTTTATGAACTTCAGGTTCATATTATGATATTCGATGATCTATATATACAAATGATAATTCATCCCATGTAACATTTTCTCAAGTGTTTATCATGTCTCCCCCTCATGTTAGAAAAGCTAACTTGTTTCCTCAACTTTGAGAGTCCATCTTTGTGCATTATGGTGTTAATGAAAATATACACCGCACATCAATAATAATAAGATGAAATTATTTGGTTCCTGACCCTGAACCACTTGTGAGGGGAGAATAAAATATACACTCGTATACAAAGTATATCAAACTGATATATATAACTTTGTTCTCATAAGAAACAGTTTAGCTATTAAATGGAGGCACTCAATAAATTATTTTGTTAAACCAACTATGATGTAAACCAACTTATCAAGATGAACTATCTTGAATAGAAAATCTGGAAATTATGCTCGAAGTTATATTACTGAGCAATTTACCTCGCAAGCACCGGCCAGGCTGCGGATTAATAACAATCGCACATGTAATCATATCATAGATGCATCATGTGTGGTATACATGGCAGGTGAATGGGCCCATATTCACCTTTGATATTTCCAGAATTTATGGGATTCAACCCGAACTCCTTAGTTGGTCAATCAATTAATGAGAACAAGTAATATAAGAGAATTCGTAAAGAACTTTCTAGTTCTTTAATATTTACCCATGTGAATTCTCTATTACTGCACATCATACTTAAAATGAGATGGCTAACCCGAATGCCAACTGAATAAATTATCAATATTGATAAACTTCAAATTTACACCATGACGTGTGCAATTATCAATAAACTTCAAGTTTATTATGGTATGGGTTTTTATACCAATAAATATCCACTTTATTGTGGCATTCTTTTGTTTGTGTAGTACAAACTGGAGAATAAAGTGGGTAGCTTTTCATATACAAATTATCCCGCCACAAGTTGTAGTAATAGAAGATATCAAATCTTTCCTTTATTTATAGTCTCAATATAATCAATCGCTTTCGCATATACTTTGGAAACTGAATAAGTTTCTTTGAGGCTTACTACCACACAATACCTTATTGGTAATCAATTGCGTTTCTCCAACATAGTAATAATTGGCTCTTCTAGAGCTCTCAATTAATTTTGTACTACCACAGATTCATCAACATCCATGTGGTGAATATCTCTTTTAAAGAGAAAGTTATACCATTATGGTCATGGTCAAAATTATATGCAAGATATGTTTCTTGCATTATCGTTGTCCTTTAATAGTCATATTTCCAAAATATTTTGGTGTACAATAGGTACGTGACCAACGATCATTCATGCCATAACAATGACATTATTTTCATATATCATCTCAAACCTCCTTCTAGGGGTGAGTGTGGTATATTCAATACCAATGCGTCTGGCATTCGATTTGCTATTCTTTGCAAATGGATAATATTTTGCACCTCTTTTTCACAAATAGAGGTATGTGGATCAAGATGAGATAATGATGCATTTTTTCACAAAATTTCCCGTTTGGTTTCACCAACTTCTCCCCCTAATTTTGGGAAAAGTGTCTCATCGAATTGACAGTCTGCAAATCGTGCAGTGAACAAATCCCCTGTCAATGTTTCGAGGTAGCGAATAATGGAGGGCGATTCAAACTCAACATATATTCCTAACCTTCTTTGCAAACCCATTTTGGTGCAATATGGCGGTGCTATAGGCACATATACTGCACATTCACAAATTCTTAAGTGGGATATATTAGGTTCATGACCCAAAACTAATTGCAATGCGGAATATTTGTGATAATTCGTCAGTCAGAGACGAACTAGCATTGCTGCATGCAAAATGGCGTGACCCCAAACCGAAGTGGGCAGCCTCGTTTTCATGAGTAAATGAGGTATTCAAGATTATACTCATGTATTGTCTCAATCTGATATCCATTTTGAATGATATCTTTAAAACTCAACAAGTTTCTCTTAGACTTGGAGGAGAACATTGCATTCTCTATGATAAACATTGTTCCTCTAGGCAGAGTTATAGTTGCTCTTCCGGAGCCTTCAATCAATTTACTACTACCAAAGATTGTAGTAACATCTGCCTTACACATACTTAGTTGAGAGAAATATTTCTTTTCTTTGAGTATCGTATGTGTAGTACATGAATCAACTAAACAAATATTTGATCCAAGTTTGCTTTGTGAGATATCCATATTTGCTTTCCCATGGTTTGACATACAAAAGAAAATACATGAACATGAGAATAAACAAATTCAATCCGTTTGTTTCACATTTAAACTATATTTTCAAAATCTGCTGAGATTAGTTGACTAACTAAATCAGATAGTCGATTATATGTTTTCCATAATCGATTACTTTGCAGTTTGAAAATTTCAGTTTAAGCACTGTCTCAATGTAATCGATTGTTAAACATACATAATCGATTATTTGCTATTTTGAAAAACTTCAGATCACACTGTCTTAATATAATCGATTGTTAAACATACATAATCGATTATTTGCTATTTTGAAAAACTTCAGATCACACTGTCTTAATATAATCGATTCTTAAACATACATAATCGGTTATTTGCTATTTTGAAAAACTTCAGATCACACTGTCTTAATATAATCGATTGTTAAACATACATAATCGATTATTTGCTATTTTGAAAAACTTCAGATCACACTGTCTTAATATAATCGATTGTTAAACATACATAATCGATTATTTGCTATTTTGAAAAACTTCAGATCACACTGCCTTAATATAATCGATTGTTAAACATACATAATCGATTATTTGCTATTTTGAAAAACTTCAGATCACACTGTCTTAATGTAATCGATTGTTAACAAGTATATAATCGATTGTTTTGCAGTTTTAATGCAAAATATTAGATAATCGACTAACTGTTAGGTTAGTCGATTAACTCTACTGAAAAATAAAAATATCTTTGAAATTTAAGCATATTGAAACATTCTAAAGAACTAATACTAACATTATATCATAAACTAACTAATACGAGCTGATACTAATGACTATTAGTTTATTCACTAACTAATACAAATAAAATCAAACAATTCCATCTTCCTTCATCACTGATCCATCACCGATTAAGTGGTCTATTTTCCCCTCACGGTGCTCAAAGAAGTCTGCCACATCCAGGTGGGTGATGTCAAAATTGTCGTTAGAGACAGAATTGGTTTCAGGGCATTTACCTTTTAGAGATGCTTGATAAAGCTCAACCAAACGTCTTGGTACACGGCAAATTTTCGCCCAGTGCCCTTTTCCACCGCAACGATAATATATATTTTATGATTTATTTTCTTTTGGATTCTCATCGCATCGTGCTTGTGGCAGAGTGACCAACTTCAGGTTGTCATATTTCTCCTTTAAGCCATTCCACAAGATAGGTGGATCTTTGACTGTGATATATTCAATTTTCAAACCTTCATCAAGGTGATGCCGCAAGAAAATCAAGGCCTTAGCATAGTCTTGGGTGGATGCATTATTTCTGTCTTTAACGCCGTCTCCAAGACCCATTGCATCCAAATGGATTTCAGCATCCAACACCCATGTCATATAGTTCTTGCCCGAGATTTCAAGGGCAACGAACTTTCTTTTCATAATGTCAGACATGAAACAAAATTACATCAAGAGCGTGTTCATACTTACGGGCTTTATTATCACATTCACTTCAGGGAATGGATTATAATCATCTGTATGTGTTATATACAATCTCATGTCAAATATTACTTTCATAAAGTGAAAGATTATTTTAAGAATCTTTATTATTCTCATTATCACAATGATGACGATTATAATTTCGTCTATTGCCTCGTCCACATTCATTGATACCTTCATGGTAATAATTTTGTCTTCTTTCAGACTTATCACATACTGCTACCACATTCTCTAAAGGGAATGGAGCAAATTCAATTGGACGGATTTTGTCTTCTTTCAGACTTATCACATACTGCTACCACATTCTCTAAAGGGAATGGAGCAAATTCAATTGGACGAATTTTTTAATTCTTTGCCCACAATCATACATGAATTTGATCATGGCAAGGCATAGAAATTTTACCACTTCATGTGAGTGTAATTTCTTACAAACTCCATTAGAGTTATAATCAAACTTTGTTGTCTTTGTTTGTATATGAAATCAAATCGTAGAATTTCAAGAATTTGAAAGAGAAAATTAAAATACTTACCTTTAAGGTATACCAATAAATGTTGTGATATCAAATATATCTCTTGAGTTTCCATCCCGTTGCATTACTTTATGATGATACCATCTCTTCTATTTTTCCGTATAGAAATTCGTCAAATCGCTAGACTTTGCGTTCTCACTGCTTCGTTTATTCTCCTTTGTGTAACTTGTGAATTCTGTACAACACCTTTGGTTGCCGTGGATGCTTGACTTCTAGGTCATACCCATACTCCCAACCACATTCATCTTACTGGTGCCAACAGTCCTAATGCACTAGCTACCTCCAATTCCTGCAGTAGCCTTCAAGACCACATTTGAGGATATATGACCATTGATTCTTCGAGAAATAAGAGGTTTTTCAATTGGTTAGAGACTCATGCTGATAACGTGTTATGAAATAATATAAGAACAAGAACAATAATACAAGAACAATATAGAGAGAAGTAGAGAGAGGAGTATTCTTATTGATACTTTGGGGGTGATTTACAATGGGGTAAGACCCCTCTATTTATAGGCATAGAAAAGACTTAGCCTCAAAGTAAAACTCTTCTATAAGATAGACATTCACTCTAATTAGAGCTCTATTTATAACAAAATTATTTTGTCCGTTATCATTCACGAGTCTTAGTCTATTCCACGTAAAAGAAAAAAAAATTACATTTTGCCTCTCAACTATTGTCAATCCTTTTAACTCTCTTTTTCTATATATATGTTTTACATTACAATTTGCCAATATATCATCCTCGTCAATACAAAAATGAATTACTAATCCCAGTTATCTTTCGTTTCCGAATCAACAAACGAAATTCTTATTGGCACCAACCATCATTGATCATTCACGTAAACTATATTTGCAAATTATATTAATTTAATTGCTTTGCAAACAAGCACAAATATGATAAAGGCAAACAATAGCGTTCTTCCTATTGTTTTAATAACTGATTTATATGTCTGATTTTAATCCTTTTATGATTGGGAATTAATTAACCATTAGCTTTACCTATATATTTTTTGTATATTCATGCAACTTTTAATGAATGACATCGTTAAGTAAAAGTTAATAATTGAATGACAACGTTTATAACTATATCAACAACAATCCAGTATAATCTCACTTAGTGGGGTCTGGGAAGGATAGTATATACGCATACCTTACCCCTACCCTTGAATAGAAAGACTGTTTTCAAATAGACCTCCGACCTTCTTTCTTCTAAAATTTCTCACTTTCCAACGTTTATTGTGGAAAAATAAGTGGTCCGTGTAATAAAAAGTCCAACCAAAAATTTCTTTTTTTAAATAAAGAAAAAAACGCGGGGTGAAACAGCAGCGGTTGGGTCATAGTAGCTGTAGCTGTTACCTTCGGTGAAGGGAAAGGGCAGGTGTACAAATGTTACAACGTAACTTACAACAATAAAACCTTAACGTGTCATTACTTTATCAAATTCTACATATCACATTTTCTCATTCATTCATTAGTGGGCAGCGTCTCGACACCGTTCATAGTGCCCTTGTCTCTTCTTTTTTCTTTTCTTTGTTTTCCTTTCATGGACCCCACATTATGATACAGCAATTCGCATCTCGTATTTAGGGGTGTATGCAAAAAAATTTATAAGCGATATTGAATTTATAAAATAATTAAAATATAATTTTGATTGTGAAACTTTTATATAAGAAATAATCTTAGTCCATTAATTTTTGTTGAGTTTTTAAGTTAGAAAAGTAAATTTAATTCTATTTTATTATAAATTTTAACTACAACGACTCTCCCAAAAATTTGCAAAAGAAGGTATAATGTGCTCGTTGAGTTTGAAAAGCACATAACCTATATATCAAGACACAATTTGTGTTAAATGATGTCGTTTTTTTTACCTATTCATTTTTATAGAGTATTAATATATATATTTAGTAAAATTTTCTGACGAAGTAATGTCCAGTAATATCGCTACGATAAGTATGCCTCTACCCCTGCTCATATTCACACAGGGTTCCCAGAAGAGCCGCAACTTCAGAAATAAAATATAATGTAAACAATATATCCTGACGCACAGAGGCGAATCTAGGTTAAGCGATCTGGGTTCACGTGAACCCATACTTCTCTCCATAAATCATATAAAATAATATTATATTTCTTCAAAATTATTTAAATATATGTGTATGAAGTGTGAACCCATGCTCAAAGACTATATATATATATATATATATATATATATATATATATATATATATATATATATATATATATATATATATATATATATATATATATATATATATATATCTATGTGTGTGTGTGTGTGTGCACGTGTGTGTGTGAAAATCGCTAAAATTTCAAAAAGAATGTAATTTTAAAAGCGTTATGGGTTTGTACCCGTCAATGTAAACTCTAGATTCGCCTCTTCAAAACACTGCACGTATCCTCTTGAAATTCAGGATCTGCCTCTGCTAACGCAAGCATTAGTAACTGCTTCTATGGCTCGAGCTCGAACTCGAAACATATAGGTCACACGAAAATAATTTTACCATTACTCACACTATAATATAGAAGAAATAATACTGTATAGCCCCTATCAAAATGATAGCAAAAAGAGTATATTTTTTTGTATATATAAACATTCTGTATATTATATAAAAAAATTAAAAATTTTATATATTTTTTTATTATTATCAAATATAAATAGTTTTAGGCATGGCCAAAAGTGACAATTGCCCTCTAATATAGTAAAAAATTCAAGTTATTGATTATGAAATACTTTAAGCTATAGATGCTCATGCACTTGAATTAGCTAAAATACTTTTTTTATCCGCTCTTATTATGCCTTTTGAATTCAACATACTCATTTAAGGCTCATTATATATGTTTAAGATTGTATTTGTTTCTTCTTATATCATCTTTATTTTTTATTATGTCCACTTATTTTTGATGATATGCAGTAATTCATATTTCTACGAACCTAAAATTATTGAAGCACTATCACTTAAAATTATTCAATCACTATGCTGATATAATAATATAACTATTAACAATTTCGAAGAATATGTAATTAAAATCCGAATGAAAGCTAGATATATATAATATTGTCCTACAAGATTGCTCACATCTCGACTGTTTCACCTTCGTCTTTAATTATTTCAAGATTGATTAAAAAGAGAGGGGCATAATTAAATAAGTTTAAAACTTTAAAATATTCTAAATTGGTTAGGTGAGATATAAAAACTAATGAAAGCTTGTGACTAATGAAAGTGAACTGGGCTCTGACTACTTTGATTTTTATCATAATAAATAAATATTGACTTTTCTTTATAGTATCAAAACATATGGAGGACATATAAACACCAAATCTATCTTTAAAAAGAAAATAAAGAGATCGATGCCAAGAAAATATCCAAGGAGACATCCTTTTCCTAAATCCTTTTCGGATATTCTTTTTGAAACCATTTTAAGAAATTGAATAAGAAATAAGTGAGCGACTTTTAAGATTTAATTTATATATATCGTATTAAAAAATTACGTTGTCGGTAAATTTTAAATACAATAGTGGGTTAGTTACCAATTAATGCTTATCAAGGTATTTACTTATAATTATCTAATAAGCGACTTAATCGTTTAAATATTTTTGTTTACATATCAATGCATAAATACAAATATAATATACTTAAACTTTTTTTGCGAAAATGATATTGTATACCGCTCTCAAAATAATAATCGAAAAATGTATAATTGTTGTATAAATGTACATTACTGAATGTTATATACAGAAATTATATAAATTTTATATATTTTGTTATGAATAGAATTCTATTTAGAGTGAATGTCTATCTTGTAGAGAGTTTTATTTTGTGGCTAAGTCATTTTTCCCTATAAATAGAGGGGTCTTACCCCATTATAAATCATCTCAAAATCAATAAAAGTTCTCTCTCCCTACTTTTCTATGCAATACTCTTCTTGTTCTTTTATTGTTTCATAACACGTTATCAATACGAGACTCTAACCAATTGAGTAGAAGCTTTGGTATTGAGCATAATGATTGTCAATAGTTCTATGAAATTCCTTCGTGATTAAATTTTGGATTTAATGTAAGTATTTTACCGTATTTTTCTCCCTTATTCTATACTTTGATTTAATATACAAGCAAATACAACAAAGTTTGATTATAACTTTAATGGAGTTTGAAAGAAATTATAACCACCCAAAGCGGTAAAATTTCTATACATTGTCATGATCAAATTCATGTATGATTGTGGGCAAAGAATTGAAAACTCGTCCCATTGAATTTGCTCAATTCTCATTACTTTTACAGAATGTGATAGCAGCGCGTGATAAGTCTGAAAGAGATAAAATTACTACTATGAATGTATCAATGGATATGGATGTGACAATAGACAAAATTATAATCGTCATTATTGTGATATTGAGAATAATATGGATCTCAAAATAATCCTTCACGCTGTGAAAGCAATATTTATCATCGATTTGACATAAGATTTTATAAAGCACATATAAATAATTATGATCCATTCATGATGTGAATGTGACAGCATCTAATTTATGAATACATATTCATTCTTGGAAGAATATGAACGTGCTAGTGGTAGTGTATATACCACACTCACCTCTAGAAGGAGGTTTGAGATGATATAAGAAAATAATGTCATTATTATGGCATGAATGATCACTGGTCACGTACCTATTGTACGCTAAAATATTTTGGCAATGTGATTATTAAAGGCCAACAATAATGCAAGTAACATATCTTGCATATATTTTTGACCATAACCATAATGGTATAACTTTCTCTTTAAAAGAGATATTCACCATATGGATGTTAATGAATATGATGTATACCAAATTAATTGACAACTCTGCAAAGGGCAAATTATTGTTATTTTGGAGAAACATAATTGATTACCAATAAGGTATTGTGCTGTAGTAAGTTTCAAAGAAACTTATTCAGTTTCCAAAGTATACGTGAAATCGATTGATTATATTGAGACTATAAATAAAGAAAAAATTTAATATCTTTTATTACAACTTCTAGTGGGGTAATATGTATGTGAAACACCTGCTTTATTCTCCAGTTTGTACTACACAAATAAACGAATCCTACAATAAAGTGGATATTTACTGATATAAAAACTCATATCATAATAAACTTGAAGTTTATTGATAATTACACATGTCATGGTGTAAATATGAAGTTTATCAATATTGTTCAGTTGACATAATTGGTTTAGCCATATCAATTTAAGTATAATGTGCAAAAATAATAGAGAATTCATATGGGTAAATATTAAAGAACTAGAAAGTTCTTTACGAATTCTCTTATATTGCTTGTTCTCATTCATTAATAGATCACCTAAAATTGGGATTGAATTCCATGAATGCTGGAAATAGGAATGTATACCACATAAGATTCATCTACGGTATGGTTACATGTGTGATTATTATTGACTATTATTAACCCGAAACATGATATTTGCGTGGTAACTTGCTCAATAATTTGATTTAGAGCATAATTTCTATGTTTTTTTTATTCAAGATAGTTCATCTTGATAAGTTGGTTTGCATCACAGTTAGTTTAGCAAAATAATTTATTAAGTGCCTCCGCTTAATAGCTAAATAATTGCTTATGAGAAAAAGTTATCTATATCAATTTGATATACGCTATATATCAAAGTATGTTATTTTCTCCCTCACAAGTGGTTCAGGGTTAGGAACCAAATATTCTATTTTATTATTATTGATGTACGGTGTATATTTTGATTAACACCATAACGCACAAAGATGGGTTCTCAAAGTTGAGGAAACAAATTAGTTTTTCTAACATGAGGGGGATACACGATAAAACAGTTGAGAAAAAGTTACGTGGAATGAATTATCATTTGTATATCTAGATCCTCGAATATTATAGTATGAACTTGAAGTTCATAAAAAGATAATTCGTTTGCAATATATTACAAACATGCCATACGCATTTGCTGACCCAAAGAAAGTAATTATATTCTCATTGAAAATGCTCATATTAAGTCCTAGAAGGACAAAGTCTACTGTACGCTTAAAGCATATAGACAAATCAGTTTCAAATAAAACTTCTTGATAAAGAATATGAGCAAATGATTAAACTGATCATAATAAGGAGGCAAGTGATCTAGAAGATTACATGACATAACACTTCATAAAATCTCACGAGAGATTCAGGTACCTGAATATATGAATGAAGAGATCTCTATGTTATGGCTTTATAAAAAATTATTGGAACCAATATGAAATGTTCGTTGACAGCATCTATCATAGCGCTAAGTATTGATGAGGATCTTAAGGCTGTCGAGACAGACACAAAATATTGGCCAAATAGACGCTAAACAATTCAAATTGAATTGGTTTAATATGAAAGACATGTAGTTTTGGACATATATTTCAAACACTTGAAAGTATAAAGTCAATGGTATGTGCAATCAGTTTTCGATATCTTATTTGTCTAGCATGACATGAAAACTTGATATGCATCTAAAGTCTATTATATGGCTTATATGACTTAACTTATATGATAATCCATGAAGGATTTAAGTTGCTTGAAGCATATAAAATTCTTGATCTTGAAGTATCGCTTCCTCAGTGTAATTTGTGCACAAATGTTTCATGCTATAACTATAAGCATGATAATATCATAGCAAGAGTTTTCACCTCTATGTGAAGATATTGAACTGACGATTCCAACAAGATCATATGAAGACAATACATTTATTAGGAATGATGATTTCACAGTGAAACAAATTCGTTCAAGAGATCTTTTGAATATGATACACAAGATTGGAATGCAAATGTTTAAAGATGTGAATTGATGCTCTCATAAGGGGGAGTTAATGCACGTTGCACTCCTTTTCCCTTACAAGGTTTTGTTTCACTGGATTTTTCTTGCAAGGTTTTTAACGAGGCAACCAAAAAGCGTATTATTAGATATGTGTTTTTTTCCTTTTCTTTAATTTTTTTTCCCATCGGGTTTTATTTTAGTTAAGGTTTTAATGAAACACATTATTTATTGAGTAGACATTCAAGGGGAAGTGTTATGTATAGAATTCTATTTAGAGTGAATGTCTATCTTTTAAGAGTTTTACTTTATAGCTAAGTTATTTTTTTCCTATAAATAGATGACTCTTACCCCATTATAAATCATCCCAAAATCATAAAAGTTCTTTTTCCTTACTTTTCTCTGCAATATTTTTTTTATTTTATTACTTTATAATATATTTTTTAATTATTAAATATAAATATTTTCTGACGCGAGCTAAAAATAATATTTGTCCGAACTTTTTTTCTAAACAGAAAGGAGAAGAACGTGGAGAAAAAGGGTCCTTTGGGGAAAAGAGTGGTGCAAATTTGGTTTGTCGAAATATAGATAAGAAGAAAATCAATCCGTGCAGTATCTTAAAAAGAGAACAAATCATATGCTATATAACACTTGAATTATTCTAAAATTGAATTTATTTATACTATAGTGTATTTAATCATAAATTCAGAAAGAAGACCAACCCCTTCCATTTTATTCTTTTATGCCCTTCACGTTTGAACCACCCAATGTTGGCACAATTTTCAGTATTCGTTTCTTTCAATGGCCATACTCACACTTTAGCACATGAAATTAAATTATCAAAAGGTTTTAATTAAGCAAAAAAAAAACATTTTTTAAAAGAAACAATTATTTAGCTCTTAATTTTGAAACAGACATAAATGTCGGCCTTCTCTTTAAAATCATTCTTTATTACCACTTAATTCTAGTTCTAGAATAAAAAGAAGAAAGTTCAAGAAATTATTCAAGTACAACCAAATTTCTTTGTAACAATTTTTTTTGATATTTTTTTGTTGTTATAGTAAGGTATTGTTATAGAGGATATATACAATAATATAACATAAAAATTAATTTTAAAAAAAGAATTTAATTTTTATAATAAATAATTGTTATATCGAAAATAATCCCCCTGCCCTTCCAGGGTAGGGGTAAGATTGCCTACATTTTACCTTTCGTGATTATACTTGCGAAAAATTATTAAGTTTATTATTGTTATTGTATAATAAATAACTATTATATAGAAATATTATTATTAAAAAATATAATTGTACCATTAATCGTCCCAATCCTACAACTTGTGACGAAAATGAATTCATAATAAATATGATCTTATTATATATATGTGTGTATAAAATTAATTTATATATATATATATATATATATATATATATATATATTTATTTGAAAGTACTGAATTCAATTGGATGAGCCACCGTTCTAAGTCGACCGTGTCTATAAAAATTGCTTTAGTCTCAACTTTTATTTTATTATATTTTGATTAAAAAAATAATTTTATTAAGTGTCATGAAAGTGGGAAACAGCTAAGCATATATCCATGTTTGTAAGGTTTTTTGTTGATCTTTTAATTTTGTCTATTCCTTCTTTTGCAACCTTTGATTTGCTTTTTCCAAATCTAGGATGAGAGAATTGGACAGCTTCCTTTTATTAAACTATATATTTTCTTTTGGTTTCAAAAGAGTACATGCCACTAAGATTCTATGCTATAGAATGCACGTGCTTTTGTATCAGTGCATGACCCCATTTTCTACAAACTTTCTATACTCCATTATTCCTTCGGTAATGGCCGAATATACTCCTACACTGTAAAAAAATATTTAAATATATATTTCATTATACTTTAAATTTATATATTTTTACCGTAATATTATTGGATTAAATATACATTTCTTATATTAAGTTTATACAAAATAAATATCCAATTCTATATATTAGTGATACTTGATAAAGTGAATGTCACATGACATACTACTTTAGTGCCCCTAATTTATATATAAAAGACTAAAATTTGAAATATAGTATTTTTTTTATGATAGTAGTAATGGTAGCAATAATGGCGAAGGTGAAAAATTTTTAGAGTGGAAAAAAAATAGAAGGGAGGAGTAAAATGGGTTAGGGGCGCTGAGATGGCAAGCCATGTGGCATGTACCTCATCAAATATAGTGTCATACAAGATTGAATGTCCACTTTGGACAATCTTAATAAAAAATTTAAACTAATAGTATAACAACTACTGTATATTTGGACTCAAAATATAACGAAAAATACATTTAAAATTTTTTGATAGTACACAAATATATTTGATTCTTTTTTATTTTCTTTATAATAGTGGCATATGGATGTGGCGGGATGAATTTTTCTATCGTGTTGTATTTTTCTGGCAGAATCTCTGATTCACCGTATTAGAGTGGTGCGAGAAGAGCGATTAGGCTCTTGTTGTTTTACCCTACTTTTAGATAGAATACTTCGTTTCAAATTAATTCTTAATAAAGGATTTCTCTAGAAGTCTAACCTTATTCTTTCTTTCACTTGCCAAGATCGTTATGAGTGTCGAAATCGATCTCGGCAAGATGATAAGGTCAATTTGTGCATATTTTAATTATTTTATCAAATACGTACTATCTCCCATTATTAAATAACTTTTCTCAATAATTTTGGATCAATACAAAAATATTTCTAACCTTTTTTATTTTTACTCCTCTTTTGAACTTTGAGCTACATGGATTTTCCATACTCCATTTTTGTGTACCATTGCATTTGTTTATTGTTTGCACAATGAAAATGAAATTTCTCTTTGATTAATGTGACGGCCAAAAGAAAATATATGACATTACATTGTGTTGATTAGGAGAAAACAATATAATATCAGCTTAATGCGGCATACGATTCCTACTCAGCTTTGAGTTTATGTGAGTGTGAGAAATAACACTATAATTACCAATTTTTGTTTGAACCAATAATTTTAATAGGTTAATGAATTTATTTATAAGAATTTAAAGGTCTGCATCTCGATGTATTAAGCTCCCGCTATATGCGGGGTTCGAGAAAGGACCGGACCACATGGCCAATTACACGCAGTCTGAGTCTGCATTTCTGCAAGAAGTTGTTTCCACGGCTTAAACTCAAGACTTCCTGTCGCATGGTAGCAACTTTATCAGTTACACCAAATGTTGCGGAATATCGTGGGTTAACTAGCACACAAAAACGCACAAAGTGAATAGAGAAGAAAAATCAATGCAAATATTTAACGTGGTTCGACTAAGCCTAATCCTCGGGGCAGAGAGGAATTTTACTATGAATGAGAAAAAAAGCACAATACAATCTCTAGGATCCTCAACTACAACCCCTATATATACATCCCAAAAGGCCCCAAACATATAAGAGAAAGGTTTCCCAATTTGACAAGGACTATAGGTTTTTCTTTCCCAAATCTATTAGGACAATGGATTTTCCTAAACCTATAGGGACTATGGGTTTCCTAAAAATACAAGAAAATAATTCAAGCACCCTGACTTGAATTCTCTTCATCAACAGGAACAACGTCTCTCTACCTTGCTCTCAATACTCGCAATGACTCCATTGATTGTTGCACGCATCAACCAAGTCTAGGCAATGCCTAAACTTGTTAAGAGACTTAATCTCTTCATCCATAGCACTAATCTGTCGATTTGGTTCTGTGCCCAAAATAGCTTTTGGATAGCTATAACACTTAAACGAATCAATGGTCTCTGCAACTACCAAAGCAAATCCAACAGAATTCATATACTCAAGAAGATTCCCATCAACTACGCTTGCAAACCTTTACGGTCGGTTGATCACTCTATTCTCTTCATGTTGCAATGCTATATGGTTGTTGTTGCGCAGGTGCATCAACATTATCGTCTTGATCAATTTTTTGTACCTCCTCTACTTCTTCTACTTTAGAACTTGTGGGCTGCGCTAGTGTATATTCAATTTCTAGATTTATGCGGTCACTGACACCACGATCTGTTTCTACTATTACCTTCTCCCTCTGACTGTCTAGTGAGTCAGATTCATTGAATGTTACTTCCCTATTGCTAATTAGTCATGTAGTTTTTTGATCTGTGCACCACAACCTATAATCTTTTACTCTAGTTGCATACCTTAAAAATATGTACTTCTTTGCTCTCGGCTCAAGTTTTCCATCTTTCACATGAGCATAAGCAGGACAAGCAAAATATTCTTAAATTTGAATAGTCAGCAGGCGGAACGGACCATTCCTCAAAAGGACTTTTGGACTCAATAGCCATGTATGAAGATTAATTGATCAAATAAAAAGCTGTATTGATTTCTTCAACCCAAAAATCTTTGCTAATACGTGAGTGTGAAAATATGTTTCGTGCCCTATCATAAAGCATTCTATTCATACGTTCTGCAACACCATTTTACTATGGTGTTCCGAAACAAGTGCGATGTCTCACTATATCCTCCCTGCTGTAGAAAATATCGAAATAAGAATTGCAAAATTCTAACCCTTTTTCAGTTCGAAGAAGCTTAACTTTTCTTTCCTGCCTCTGAACCATCGTCTTTCATTTTAACAAATGTCGAAAATTTCTCATCTTTTATTTTCATAACCACGCCATCCTTGAGTAATCACCAATCAAAGTCATAAAATACCTGGCACCACTTTTGGAGGGAACTCTGTTTGGACCTTACAAGTCAGAGTGTATATAATCTAACTTATCTCGGGTCTTGTGCTCGGCCTTCTTGATGAACTTTACCATTGTTTGTTTACCAAATACACAATGCTCACAAAAATTAAAATTTTGATTTATGTAACCATCCAACAAATTTTGCTTACTCAATAAAGACAATCCACTATCACTCATAGTCAAGTCGCAAGTGCTACAATTGAGACTGATCAGATCACTTTTCCTAGAAGCTACAACAGCTTACCCTTCAACTACACTAGCTTGAAGATGATACCGTTTAGAATTTTGTTTACCCTTCATGAGTACCATGGAGTCTTTACACACATTAAATATTCCATTCTCGGAGTAAAATTTATACCCTTGATCATCCAAAGTCAAAAGAAAATCAAATTTCTCTTTATCCGATGAACATGCCAACACTTAAAGTTTCTGGTAATTTTGTTGAACATTCTCAGTTTGATGTGAGCAACCCCCTCTACTGGTAATGAATTATCATTTTCCATATAGACAGTCCCACTCATTTGCTTGTAAGTTGCAAACCAGTTCCTATATGGACACATGTGGAAGGTATCACCAGAATCAAGAACACAAGCATTCTGCCTATGACTAGAACTCACAACACAAGCTTCCCCTACATAGTTACTATCATCAAAATTATTACCAGTGTCAATAATATTTGTCGCATTATCTGTTTTCTACTTCTCTCTTTTCTCCTTCAGCTTAGGACAATCTCTTTTGTAGTGAACTTTCTCCCCGCGCTCATAACAATATCGCTTCCTTGCTCTAGACTTTGATTTGGCGATTGACTTTTTCCTGTTAAAGTCCTTTTGTATAATCTCACGGTGATAAAAAACATAGCACAATTAAGGCTCGATCCTCACTCTCAATTTTGATATCCACATTCTTCAGGTCCATTATAATTGAATTAAACTCATCAATGTGAGTTATAACATGTGTACCTTTATTCATACGGAGATTGTATAACCTCTTTTTCAGGTAGAGACGGCTTGTTAGCGATCTTTTAGAATACAATTCTTCCAGCTTCTTCCATGCTGTTAATTCAGAAGTTTCTTCATCAATTTCCTGAAGAACATTATATGTAGCGCTCATGAAGATCGCGCTCAAAGCCCTCTCCTCCAATTCTGCCTTCTCTGGCTCCTTATCTATTTAGAAAAATCCCCACCAATTGCCTTCCATAACCTTTGTAATACTAGGAACGATTTCATCTTAATCTTCCATAGACTGAAACTAGAACGCCCCGTCAAATTTCTCTACTTCGTACTTTGTTGAATATGATGAAGGCATCTTAACCTTAGGTTATATGTAGAAACCCGACGCTTGCTCTAATAGCAATTTTTGCGGATTATTGTGGGTTAACTAGCACACAATCACACACAAAATAAATAGAGAAGAAAAAATCAATGCAAGGATTTAACGAGGTTCGACTAAGCTTAATCGTTGGGGCAGAAAGAGTTTTCACTATGAATGAGAAGAAAAGTACAGTACAATCTCTAGGATCCCCAACTACAACTCCTATGTATACATCCCAGAAGGTTCCAAATATAAGAGAAAGATTTCTCAACTTGACAAGGACTATATGTTTTTCTTTCCCAAATCTATTAGGACAATGTGTTTTCCTAAACCTATAAATACTATAAGTTTCCTAAAATATAAGAAAATAGTTTGAGCCACAAATAACACCAAAGCTCCCTTTCAAAAATTACAGATCGAGTCCATCAAATTTAAACTTAAAACCACCTATGAACGTATGGTATAAAAGGTAATATCTGAAGTTTTTTGCCTTAGTGGAAAAAGGTATTAAGCTTGTGACCAAGCTCATCATTTTTTAAAATTTCGAATTGAAAAAAGAGGTTTAGGTTTTAAGACCTCCTTGGCGAATTAAATATATTGTACACAAAAAAGTTAGGTTTGGTCGTTTATTTGACAAATATTGTCACCGTGATTATCAGTGGCAGAGGCACATTCAATGTGAATTACCATCACTTTGTTAGAAAATTACATTGTATTGCTAAATAACTTTTTTTTATATTTCTTATACATTGACTACCCTAAACTTTCAGTGTATTTATATTTTTATATTTTAACACTACTTAATAAAAATTCTGATTACGCGGCTAGTGATGTCAAGGTGTCAGGTGTGGTCAGATGAATAGGGATATCGTCACCCTTAATAAGATGTTTCGAGTTTGAGCTGTGAGAATGAATTTTTTTTAGTAGAGAGCAGTTCATCTTTTAATAACCCTACGCATCGAATTCGAATTAGTCGGAGCTTGAAAGAGAATACCAGACAATGAACCAAAAAACCAAAAAAAATAAAAAATAGTCATAGTGAGTGCAATTGTATTCTGGACCTATTGAACTAAAGTAAAGCTACGTCCACCAATGGTGTTGGTAGCTGTACCGTACGTTATGCTAATGGGATTAAAATAAAGTTATTTCAATAGAAAAAGTTAAAGAGGAAGAAAGATATTAGTACAACATTGTAGGAACTGAGAATGGTGGTATGTCTTGTCTCTATATTTATATTCGACTTTTGGGTCGTGTGTAAAGGCATATATTATATTTCAGACATTGTGGTTTATTAATGGATGTTAAAGGCTGAAAAACTATTGGGTTTTAAATTCCTCTTTAACTCTAAACCATGATTTCCATCTTTGACACTTGTACTACACATTCAAAGGTTGTAAAGTTTCTTGGTAATGAAATAAGATAATTGCAAGTTGCACATATTCTTTATAGATTTCATTTAAATATACTGACAGCATAAAAAGATTTTATTATCATAAATTCAATTTATAACCGAGTACGTCAGCAATTACTCTATTTCTATGTTGTTATAGGTATTGTTGCGCCGACTCTTTAAATATGTTGTCGCACTTATACCACATTCTCCGTAGCAAAATCCGATATGCACCATCGATATTTTGAAGAATCAGAGCAACACAGGCTATAGGCTATCCATGGCTCTAGGAATACTGAGGTCTTTAATACATGAATAAGCATGTACAAAAATAGAACTGCCTTTTCAAAAAAATTCCAAATCCTTTCCAATGTTTCTGAAAGGTATTTTTGTAAAAAAACAATTTTTTATTTAAATTATACAATGCATGTTATTTTTAATACACCAAAGCAAACAGTCGATAGTAAATAACCTCAGCATAACTAATCTCAATATAATTAATACAACTTATTCAATATTATTCTTATACATTCTACCAAACTGCCCCTAAGTTTTTTATTTAACTCTGCTGGGTGAGGGGGGTTGGAGTAAGTTAACTAACAAAAAAAGTAATAAAGAATGTTAGCTAGCAGCTACCAACAAAGGTGGTGGTGGAATGGTAAGTACTACTTCATTCTTGACTAGAGGTCTCGAGTTTAAGCCATTGAATATGGGGTTGCATTTATTAGGGAGCGCTTTACCCTAAATGTGGGACTTCGCCGTGCGAAACCGGATTCAGTCGGGCCCAATGTGAGTACCGAACACCGGATGGGAAACAAAAAAATAAAAAGCTAGCAACTTAGTTTCTTTTTTTTGGACAAAGAAACACAAGTGATCAAACAATTATCCTAGCTAGAATGCTCTAATTTTCACGATTTCTTCAATTGTAGTAGCTATGGAAGTAAACCGAGGTCTATATAACAATACAATTTTGCTAGAAAAAAAAAATACAATATGAAATAATTGTTGTTTCAACTCACTATCTCAATAACTGTCACTGCTGCAAATACTAAGAAGAGAGTACCTCCTATGTATGCAATGGCCTGAAACAAGAGATTTGTTCATTAACATGTGCAGAAAACATCAAACATATCAAATCTTAAACTTAGAATCTTTAGGTGCATTTGGAAGTGATACAACAGAAGTCGTTTTCACAGAAACTAATTTTCATGAAAAAGTCATAATTTCTCAAATTGGATTACAAGAAAATATTTTGCAAGTGTTCTATCTTAAGGTCTGCCCTTTCGGGTAGGGGTAAGGCTCGTCTACATATTACCCTCCCCAGACCCCACTTTGTGGGATTATACTGGGTAGTTGTTGTTCTATCTTAAGGGGGTTATGAGCGATCGCCATTTCCTTAGATTATCTTAACTTTTAGATTCATATTACTTGCTCTAGTTAGAAGCTAAGACATTATTATGAATCTTTCGTACTCGAAACATTCATTGAAGCACTCTTAAATATGCTAATAATATTAGTATCAATCATTAGCAAATGTTTTCTTTAGAATTTTTTTTCCATCCACCAACCAAAAATTAGAAAGCATTTTCCATAGAAAGTGGCTTCCGTCATGCCAAACACAGTTATATACCTATAAAACGTAATATTTTACCTATATACACGGTACAATTTTTCGACGAAAGGTTGTCAGTTGACCATGCTTCGCCACTGATAAACAGGAGGCGACTTGTGAAGGAAGGATTTTTCATGACGGACCATTAAGTTGGACTTCTGCTGTCAACTAGAAGAATATAACTAATGCAGGTTGGTAATAGGATGACCAAGACAAGAAGTTGGCTTAAGCACTGTTTGTTGCGTAATCAGGAGATTATTTATAACTGGAAAGATCTGGTTGGCAAATTTGACATAAAATACATCTACTATTTTAGTAATTATGTAGTTAATTATTCCAAAAGCAACTCATTATAAAATATTAGTATATGAACTATCTTGGGTTTTAGCACAGGTTGAGCAAGTGTTGTTAGGCAATATAAGTACAATAACAACACTGGAATTGAATCATTTGATAGTATTTAAGTGCTTAAAAAGAAATAAACAGATAGTATCATTGTGTACTTTTTCTGGTCAGCAATTTGAGAAGGAATATATACTTGTTATATAGTGGATTCCAGAGGAGAAATCTATAGGGTAAATTCGTTTCGAGCAGAAGGTTCAGGGGATCAAATAAATGTGCCTTGTATTTAACTTATTATCAGATAGAGTAATCTTACCTTCTCAGACAAGAATGACCCCAGTAATGAACCTCCTAGTACAGCCAACTGCAGAGAATTTTTTACCACCAATCAACTTCCGATGTGAATAAAAATGCATTAAGACCAATATAAAAAATAAGGAAAAAGAACTAAAGCACCAAATACGAATATGTGGATAAATTTCACTAGAAACCAGACCATGGTACTCTTATTTCCAGAAAAAGTCGCACTATGTGATATTCTGAAGCTATCAAGTTAAAAGCCTTAAAAAAAAAGGCCACCCTAGTACACAAAGCATCCCGTATTCATGCAGGATCCGAGGAAGGACTGAACCGGTATGGTGTAGGCAGCCTACCCTGATTTATCAATGGCTTTTTAATAATAATAATACATATTTAGCATATCATGATGAAATTTCCCTTCAAATGTTAAACAAAAATGATTTTCAAGTTGCTAGTATTTGCAAAGGAAGTCACACTGTAGCTTGGACGTGATGGCTGCATGCAGCATTGCAACAATAATGTTAACATTAAAGGTTTGTATTTACCAAAGTTGCAACTCCATGACCGGCTAATGCGCCTCCAATGACTCCAAGAGGTGAAGATGCAGCAGCAAGAGCTAAAAGTAGAATACTGTGTTAGTACTTAAACCCTATGTGAATTCATTTACCAACAGGACCCGGTGATAAATTTATCCAACAGAGATTGAAATTTATAAAAAGATGTGCTTGCTGATTTAGCTTATGTGAATGTATTCAGTGGTAAACACTATCAAGTTGTAAAAGCACAAGTTTCTGCACCGATTTGGGGATGACTAACCTATTGTAGAGAAAAAAGATTTGTCACCCCACTCAGCAACAAAGACCAACGCAAATGTGCTAACTATAGTGTTTGCAGCAGACAATATTCCAGCACCATTTCCTGAAAATTCTGAAACTGCCAGCTCCGCCTGGTCTCAAAAGCAAAGAGGCACACAATTATAACATGCTCATTTCTGATCCCAGGAACGTTTTAACTATCAATAGACGTCTTATAATGAAGTAAAGATGACGATTTCTTGATCCTCGTAATTTCATGTAAAATTTAATGTTATAGATCCTCGGTTAATGTTTTTTACAGTAGGTAAGTACTTCAGAAATTGACTTGTTTTGAGTCCAAAATACTGAAATCGAAAATTAAAAACGAAGGTTCCATTTTTTCAGCAAATGAGTTGTTCCATGGATAAAAATATTCTATCAGACAGAAGATAATCATAAGCAATCTGTTATCTTGTGATAGATAGGAAGTTCCAAAAATATGAAGAAATAGTTCCTATTTCATCTCTGCTTGACCATGAACCAAAAGTTCAAGTTTTTAAAGCTTTCTACTGGAGAGAAAAAGCACGAGAAACAAAAGAAGTTGTTACAAGTTCTCATAGTTCAGATTGTAGCCTATAAGATATAAGATGCTAAGTCAAAAGATTATTATACATGTGCACTAATTCTACTTGACATCTTATAACTAGAACAGTACTTAACAGAAGAAGGGATGCTGATTGGATTACCTCTTTCTGTTCCTCTTCCGCTTTCATACCATCGCTGGAGGAGGCATCAAGCAAGGTTGTCACTCCAAAATACACCTGCAGCAAAATTGATTTTCAACAGACATGTCAAATTCACATGGCAAAGGGTGCAAGTTATAACGTGGCTTAAATATTAGATCATGTGTTACCAGAAGGCAAACTGCAGCAATATCATCCACTGGCAAATCATTTTCACCAAATCTGCATTTATGCAGCTGCATTAGCGTATAACAGACGAACCACCCATGATATTTCCTTTATTTGAAGATATGGAAGATGCTAACAAAGTCCACTGAATAAAATGGAGTGATCCATCTAAATTACCATGCTTCTTACAGCTGAACATCAATGAAAACTAAAGGTAGAAGAAACACTACATCATGAAGGTTACTGCGCTTCCCAACGTAAAGAAAAATGATTGATATCCACAGCAATATCATAGCTATGCATTTGTTTTTATTAGAACATCTTATAATCTGTTATACATCCAAAAACATAGGAGAAGTAGTATTTGCCGGAAAAAGATAAAGGTCGTGCTAGGGCCTATTTTACAGTAAGGGTCCTTTCTTGCTCATTATGTTAAGAAGGTTACTGGACTTACCTTCCACAGAAATTTATAAAACTGAGAACGAAAATCTGTAAAAAGGCCTGACATAAGGATGGGTTGTAGGTTGAGTTAATCGGTGGGAAATGTCTAACATAAATGAAGTTGATAGGCCAGAAAACATAGTAGTCTGGATATACAGGCAGAAGGACAAACTTCCTCACAGGGAAAAAGGTGGTTTCAGGCCAGTGGACACAACCTAAGATAAGCAATTTGAACATTATTTACAGCAATCATTGTGCGCCTTTCACACATCAGTTTAAATTCTATAGTTACAGATATCGATATATACTAATTTTGGTACATATTTATCTAACTTCTGAAGTAGATGTCAATGACCTGCTTGCTCAAATTTCTAACAGAAAAATGAACTGGACAAAAACAAAAAAGGACTGATTTGCTGGATATTTAAATCTCTCACATGATAAGGTTAGGGAGTTTGTAGCAACATTAAACCAGAAAAACATTGTAAGTTACTTGCTTTTAGAAGAAACTAGGAAAGGAAAAAGTTTGAATCCTCCTGGCATGCATCGTCTGAAAATATTGCTCAATTGCATCTTTAGAAGTTTATCTGTCATACTTAAAATGTATAATTATACGGAAAGAAAGGTTGTTAACCTGAAAGGAAGAACGTCATCGACATAGTGGAAAGTTCGTCCAAGAACCACTGATATGATCGTCATTACCCTGCAATGACATAGACACTATTAATGTAAAGAGAATGAATCCAGTTTTGTTTGCTTAGATTGGTTAGATGGGTTTCCAAATAGAACATCTTCCAGGATATTAAAAAGGTTGTGCGGGATATGATAAGTTCAACATCAAAACACTTGTTTATTATATTCTACTTAGTGAGATTATCAAACTACTGCGTTAAACTTAAATAATTGAGAACAAATGATAAAAACCATCTGTATTACATAGTGCAGAAAGATAACGTACCCAAGTGCACCAAAAGTCCCCAAAAAAGTGACGGCAGCAGAGTTCCTAGCTGCTAAAAGAGCCTGCTCATATAAATGAATATTCAAATTAGTTGTGAGAGAATAATATAACAAATTAGAAGGAGCCTCTCTTTGATGATGCACGTGTAAAAGCATTTATATCATTATTTCATTCAGCCAGTAATGTCTCATCTACATATAGTTTTTGAATGATAGTCCCCTTACAGCAATAAAGAAGGTTTTGTCCCCAAGCTCTGAGAAAAATATCAACAAGAATGCCTGCAAAATTGGAAGAAAGAAAGAAAAGGAGGTCTAGTTACTCTTTGGTGGAACACTTTTCCTTCATAAACTCAATAAAGAGAAAAGCATGCAAGGGGAGGAGAACAAGGTTGAAAGCAGCTCTAATACAGCTCATATATGACGCAATCATGCCAGTCACTTTTTATTCATTGGAGTGAAAGGAGAAATGAGACTCTCTTTGTTGGATACATGATTAACATTTGTGATATGTGTTCCATGAAGGAGAATAATAGTTGGCAAGAAACAGAAGTCAATAATACATGATGCATGAAATGATTTCCATTGTTATTTCTTTTGCTCTATTATTTTCTTTTACATGATAAGGTAAAACAGCAGCAAGATTTTAGAAATGGAAGTTGCTGGGAGATTTTCCTAACTGAAGCAAAACCTGTGCTTAAATCTCCGAGGTCCCCAAAGAAAGGAAACTGCTGCAAGCCAGTAGCAACCTCTGAAGCAGCACTTGCTTGTTGTGTGAACAGAAGAGTGAAAAGCCCAGAAATGAGAAAAGATTTCAGATAATTGATCTGTGGCATGTCTAAAACTTGCAGAACAGAAGTGTTTTCGTTTTTCCTCTTCGACAATGCTGATCTGTTTGAACTACTGCATTCTTTGGAATGACAAGCCGACCTTGCAATGTAGCAGTTTTTGTAATTCCTACTCCTGATCACCTGAGAAGTATCCATAATAAAGTATCCATAATATCGGGTTATATACCTTCAAAGTGAGACTTAAAATCTTTAACTACGACATAATGAAATGATCAATGCACGCATAAGCTCTTATACAACAACGATAAATTGACTAAACACAAGTAACTAATGGAAATGATCAATTCACCTTACAACCATGTTGGTTTTACAGAATGAAATATGAAACAATTCAATATGAAGAAAAGCAAAAACCTCGGATAAGTTCCCGAACCATCCATGATATACGCTAAGGGAATGCCGCCTAGAAAACCTGTAAACAACCCAGTCAATAAAAAAGGAAAAATAGAGTATAATCTTTAGATATCATAATTCCAAAAACAGAATGTTGAACCTCCATGCCCAAAATAAATATAAATGTCCCGTCTAAACTTTAGATGAGGTGGTTTGCACAATTTTACATGGTATGCAGATGCACATTGTTCAAGTTTTACTGCCACCCTTTCACAAAGATATTTTTCACATCTTGCTCAAATTACATCATAGACAGAAAACACCAGGTGATTTCTTTGCATCTACTTAAGCCTTGAAATGGGTAGGACAGGGATTCGGACAAGCATTATCAACCTATTGTCACAATTCGACTTTAGAATCAGGGTCGGCTTGACATAATTGGAGACCTAAAGCGAAATTACAATTAGAGGCCCAAATCATTATAATCGATTTTTTATTAAAAAGATTTCAATTCATAATATAGCTAACCGATTTAATCACTCTTGAGACGTTGATCTTATGTATTTTTATTTTGAAAAACTTCTTTCCGTTGAGGCAATTGTAAGGCATTTGAAAATGAATCAATTCTTTTTATGTAATTAAGTATATCGATAGTATATTATTTTTTCTTTGTACAAAATCCCTTAACACTTTTAACTCAAAATATAAGTCTAAGCCATCAATATTAGAGTGGATTTTGATGCTTTAAGAATCATGAAAGGTTAATACAATACCCCCCCCCCCCCCCCCCCGGTCAAATTCTCATCATATAGTAATCTCAATTTTTTAAAATAATACTTAATTATAGGTTTTAGTGGCCAGAATTAAAAAAGAAAAAAAGAAAAAGCAAAATTAAGGTTACATCAAGTTTACAAAAATTATAAAGATGTGTTTACTTTATCAAAGTATTTTTCCATTTCTCAATAGTCACATGAACTTTACAACCACAAATTTTTACTATAAAATACTTAAATATAGTTTGGCTCTCGGGGCTGTGGGATTCTTAGGTTTTACTTATTATCCTCAAAATTAATGTTCACTTTGCAATATTATGGTTGTTAATATGGTAGTTACTGTTTGTTATTATTGCATTATTGCATGCGACTGTATTTATGTTGCTTATGTTTTCATGAGTACTTACATTATTATTGCAGGAGTACCTATGCTTTATTATTTTGTTTTGTTTTGCTTGTGTTTCTAATTTTACCTTTGTTTTCGTAATGCAGCTTTCCCTCTTTTTATCCTACACGCCGAGGGTCGTTTGGAAACAGCCTCTCTGCCCTTACGGGCAGGGGTAAGGCTCGTATACATATTACCCTCCCCATACCCCACCTGGTGGGATAACTGGGTAGTTGTTGTTGTTGTTTGCAATATTTTTCAAGCATTATGGGCCTATTGTATACATATTGTTTTTCAAAAGATATTATTTATATATGTAAATTTTATTAAATTTGCCAGTGAAGCAGAGTCATATGACACAACCATTTGGTTGTAAGTGTTTTTGCCACTGGTTATGGAGGACAGATAGAGGCGTATCCAGAATTAAATTTAAAGAAATTTAGCATCTAACTTATTGTACTGCTAAAATTATGGGTTCAAATAAAACATTTATTGAGATTTTAGTAGGTTTTATGTACAAATCTATATTCCGCATCCAAGAACTACAAGATCATCCCTTTCATTCTAGGGTGATGGAGGTATCATACTATATAAGCCGTTTTTGTCTTGACTCGAAATTGAAAGTTATGGGTTCATTTGAACATGTAGCTGAAAGGCTACATCCGCACCTGCAGGCAGAATAGGCATGTGTAGAACCTAGCCCACTCATGATATTGTTAGCTTTGGGCCTAGACCCGCATGTCTTTAAAACGCGTTACTAGAGTCTAAGGCTTGTCTACCTATATACCCAATATGTGTCCCGTGTTTTGTCGATGTATGATTCGCCTAGAGTGTCACATACATCCCCATAGAGTCGTAGGGTCCTTAGGTTTGCCGCACTGCCGTTCACGGTTGCATGCGGAGTGACTCTAACACCATATGTAACAGCCCAGCCCAAATCTAACAATATCACTAGCGGATTGGGTTGTTACAACATATAAGCTGGGCCAGACACGCCATTGTTTAGACGAGATAGGATATTATCACTTTTAGCCTGCGCCGGAAACTATTTACATCTGGTAACCGAAAAAAATATCAAATTTGTATAGTTTTTATATCTAACATACAGAATATATATATACATTTTCTCAGCTACTATTTTGAGAGTAGCCATACAGTGTCATTTTTCCGATCAAGGCAGATAAAAAAATTAACAAAAATGCTACTAGTCGGTCCACAGCTAAAATTGTGCGGACAACCTTCTAAATGCTGACCATAAAGAAGAACACAACAACCCCAGATAACCAAGAAAAGAAAAAATAAGCTAAGACAGAAACAATCCAAGTCCAATTTTCAAAAAAAAAAAAAAAGAATAAAAGGGGCAGCTAAAGAAACTGAATTTACCTGGAGATGGCAATTAGAGGAGGGCTAGCAGTGGAGAAATTAGGGAAAGCAAAAGAAGGTGGGAAAGTAGCAGAAGACCTAAACAAAAAGCTGCTCTCAGAAGAGAGCGCTAGGCTTTGCATTCTTGAAAAATTCCACCAAAAGAGAAAGAGAGTGAATTTTGATTGAGAAAGAAGAAATGGGAGTGTGGACAGAATAAGCCACAAGGACACAAAAGATAAGCTAATCAAAAAGGCGCGCCACTTATATACTGGTATTTCTTTGTTATTATCCATTCCCCGCCTACATTTTACTCTACTGTCAGTGGACTCGGGGGCAGAAAGTTAAAAATTACTCTTTATATAAAATAAATTTTATTTTTTATATGTATATATTATATTTTTTTGCTCACACGAAAAGTTGTAACTAATTCATTCACATAATAAATTTATTAAGCAGGTACCTTTTTTCAGTAGTATGATATAATATTTGTTTCTGTTTTCTTTTTCCGGTATGGCCTGTGGTTAGATGTAAAAAAAACAAAGGTGGCTAGTGTATAATTAAAATAGCAATTGAAACAAATACATTTGATGAAAGTGAAACAATTGTATCTAGAGTTGCTGGGAATTAGTTTGAAACAGTTTTTCGTAAAAAAACAAAATAAATAACAGATTATTTTGCTACCGTACGTGACATATATATTATAAAGTCTGAAAGCTTATTTTAAATTGAAACCTCTAAAAGCTTGTTAGGACTTGCCATTATGGTCCTCTTTTCCTATTCCGGCACGCCAACTATGGCTAAAATTGTATTCTTATAATTTTCACCATTGTAAACAATATCGTAAAAGTAAAACATCATTTTTTTAGAAGGAGTGCGAGCACGACGAGTGTAGTAGCTCTGAGCAGAAATGGAGAGAAGAAGAATGCATAGAATTGAGAATAATAAATTAGAGGCCATTGATAGACAAAATTCAATTCAAAGAGAAATTTAAAATAGCTGTTTTCAATTTTTGAGTAGTTGGAAGGACTGGTTACTCTTGGTCTCTTTATATAGAGTTCTAAGCACGTGTGCTTTGATTTAAAAAGAAAAACTTAATTGTTTGGTTTATTTACCATGCACGTGGAGTCAGGATAGTCATGATGTTCAACGTCATATATATATATATATATATATATATATATATATATATATATATATATGAACTATAGTTTTAACTTGCTTCGATTTGTGGAACCTGCCTTCAGCTATTATATAACCGTGGTTTGAAGTAAATCCCCCGCAGATTAAAGCCGTTAAAGAAATTTCCAACATGCTTACAAGTAAAAAAGAGGTGCAAAGACTGACAAGAAGAATTACTGCCTTGGGAAGATTTATTTCCAAGTCATTAGAAAAATGCTTAAAGTTCTTTTCAGCTCTTAAAAAGCAGGAACAGAATGGTCTAAGGAATGTCAACAAGCGCTCAAAAACTTGAAGGTATACCTGCCAAATCCGCCGTTGCTCGAAAAACCAAAAGATGGGAAGATGTTACTTATCTACCTAGTTGTTTCAGAAGTAGCGGCGAGTTCTGTTTTAGTTTGTGAAGACCAAGGTAAACAATCTCCAATTTATTATGTTAGCAAGTCGTTATTAGATGCAAAGACATGGTATCCTTGATCTTTGCCAATTCCGCACTACTAAAGAGTAGCAAGAGAGGGTCGCAATAGCTTTTACCCGACTTTAGGTTGGGATCGAATCCACAGAGAGTTAGGATTAGAGTTAAGTATCTATCTAGCTTAGAATTGTGAGTGTGTTCTTAATTGGTATTCTTATCATTTTTTGTGTTTTCAATTATAAACTACTATTATCAAACTACTAATTGAAACTAGATTATGCTACGAGACAATTGCTAAAGTTACATCTACTGGTTTTAAAAAGGCACTAGGGTGGCTAATTAACCGATCATTGCTTCTAAGGCATGCTTGACGTGATTGGAAAATTATACTACAATCGTTTCACGATTTTACCCACTCTCACATGTCTCGGTAGAGAGAGTGATTTTGCCCAATTGACTTTCTCAAGGCCAAATGGGTAGTCAAATTTACTCAAGCAACTGGGGTTCAAGTCGGGTAGTTACTCTCTCGAGTCTTAACCCTTTAATTGAGACTATCAATTCTCTTAAGTCCATCCCAATTCCTTGTTGGGTCAATTTTGGAGACTTAGGCTCTTTCTCAAGAAGTACCAAGTTATCTAAGTACAAACCAGTGTTTGCAACCATCAATTTATAAATTAAACTATAAAATTGACCCAAATAACAAACACCCATAGTCAATCTAGCCTTAAATTGCAACACCTATCAATTACCCACACTAAGGTTGAGCCATAACCTTAGCTAATGGGTTTAGCTACTCATGCTTGAACAAGAAAATAAAGAAATAGATAAAGAACACGACATATTAATTAGTTACTAAAGTAAAATACAAGAATATATCGTTAAAACCAAGCTAAGATGCCAAAAATGGCTACAAATGAAGTTCCCACGAGCACAACTGTCTTCTGTAGTTAACAGATAACCTAAAAATGGCAAAATGTTCTATTTATACTAAGCTGAAAAAACTGGACAAAAATACCCCTGCGGTGTCAGTGCAGGCCGCACAAAATGGACCGCGGCCGCACTAGGCTATTGGACTTCAAAATCTGGTCTCTCTGAACTTGGGCTCCGCGGACCGTGTAGAATGGACCACGGCAGCAGAGGTCTCTAATGCGGTCCGCACAAGTATGACTGCGGACCGCACAAGTATGACTGCGGACCGCACAACTTGAACCATGGAAAATTTTAACTCTCTGAATCTTTCTTCCACGGACCGTACAAAATGGTAGTGCTGTTGCAGAGCCTTCACTGCAGACCGCGCTATGTGTACTGCAGCCGCATTACCTGAAGCTTGGTTTTGCCATCTCTATGAATCTACCTAATGCAGACCGCACAAAGTCGAATGCGGCCGCACTAGGCCTTTTTTCCCTCAGTTTGCCTTGTCTTTGATTCTTGGGTAAGTTTTACTCCCTTTGAGCCGATCTTTGATATTTCGTCACTTTATCGATCAAACCTGCAATCAAGCACACTTATGAGTAATCAAGCACACTTATGAGCCTTTTGAGACTATTTTGTAATAATTTATAACCAAAGCATTAGCAATAAGGGGCATAAAACACGATCAAATCCTTAATTATCAACTCCCCCAAACTTAAGCTTTTGCTTGTCCTCAAGAAAACAAAAGAAGACACACCCCTTAAGGGAAAATCCAAATATTTTTAGCTATCCTAAAGTAACCTCAACAAGCATCAATTGAGATTAACAATTGCCCTCAATGCAAATGAATCATTAACAACATTTGAACTTTGAGAATTTATGGATCAAGTGTGACACAAGAGTATCAAGAGTTGACTCATTACATCAAAGATCTCTCTCAATTACGTTGGTCATTATGGAACCCAAACTCACACATCCTCAACTTTCCCTAAGCAAACCTCACATTTTAGAGTATTGGCACACAAACCGAGGTTAATGGAATTTCACTCATCTCTCTCAAAAAAGGTCACAAGTCCGGCTCTAAGTACCATATGTTTGACCCTTATGTAAATATCCACTAATGTAAGCCTCATTCAACTCAAGATCATATAGGACTTTTGTGGAGTCATTGTGAAGGCTTTTGGGTTAGGGTAGGACATGTTTTTGGTTCAAGTGGGTTCAATCTTAACTTAAGCACTTCTTTTGATTCATTAGGCACAATTCACTTGACTCTTGAGTCATTTCACTTCTTTTTAAGGGGTTAGAGAGCCATATTATTGCTCTTTCTTATGCAATTCAAGCCGTTGTTCCTTTTTAACTTTTTTCACACCTTTTTCTCTTTTGCTTTTCTTGAATCCCTTTTTTATTCTTTTTCACTTTGGGATTTTTTTAAATCTTTTTTCATTGCCTTCCTTTTCTTCACTTCTGTACCTTTTACCACTTTGTTCCCTTTCTCGTCTCTCCCCCCAAACATAGACTTTTTCCATTGCTCAAGGAAAGATCAGGTGCCAATAGACGGTATATTTTAGAACAGGTATAGGCTTATAGCATTGGTTCTTGAAAGAAAAAGGTTTAATGCTCAAGAGTGTTAACTAAGGATTATATCATTGGTAGGCTGTGGAATTGTTCAATTATCATTTGGATCAATGAGAGCCTATAATCACCTCTCAAGTCAATTTTCACTTAAGATTTCGCCTCAACAGACATTCAGGGCAAGTTCTAGATCATTAGCTCGGGACTTGGACTCACAATTCGATTGTTAACCACACACGCTAAAGGATTGCTAAAGACATGGAGTCGAGGGACCACAACAACCTTAGACACGATTTGAGCATACAATGGTACCAAAAGACCACATGATGATTGTTGGTCAACACAAGAGTCTCCAGGTCACAACTTTCACCATCCTAAATATAATATTTTGTCTTTGACCATTGGATCAAATGCAAATGTGATAGGCCCAAGTGAACCTTTGCTTGAGGTACCCTTAACTACAAACTACCAAAAACAAAGAAAAATAAAAACAAACTCAAACCCTTAAGAAGGTTGTCACGCCTTATTGAGAAGAGCCACCTGGTTCACACGATACTCCACCTTTGGAAAGAATCATGGTATTAAGAAAAACAAAGGCTTATTGAAAGCACAAAAAAAAAAAAGAAGCTACGAGCCTATATATGAAGCTAAAAACGAATTTTTTTTACGAAAAATAGAAAATAGAATGAATATGTACAATAGGGGATTTGATATACAACGGGGATGAATATATACAATAGTGTAACTTTATATACAAACCAAAGAGAAGATAAAAAGTACGATAAAACTAACTAAATGTAAAGTTATATACAGACCAATAGAAAATCAAATGAAAGCATAAACTAAATCGATATATACAATCATCCAAAAATTAAATGTAGGGCGCACCCTCTCAAATAAAAGCTGGCATTGGATAAGTACCAAAAAGGTAAGAAGAAAAATGATATAAGGACTCTCTAGGTTGTGTCCGTCTGCATGGGATCATTAGTGGTCCCCGTGTCTTTTGTATGTGCGGGAACCTCAAACTAGTTCCCAGTCTCCTTTACTCAGCTACTGGGACTGGGGCTTGGACCTGAATGGGCTGAATATTAGGAACATCCTATGGCTGATTAGAGAAAGCCTCCGGTGAGTCCGCCAACTGGATGATCGCGTCATTTGCACCGTGGAGCTTCCTCTTCTTCTCCCAGTACTCACTAATTACTTTACTAAATGGATAGAAGTAGGTGCTTTTAAACAGGTACACGTAAAAGAGGTAAGAGATTTGGCGAAATATTCTATGTCAATTTGGTGTACCCAAGAAAATTGTATGTGATAACGACCCGCAATTTATAAGTGCACAAATCATAGAATTTTTTCAAAGTTGGCGGATCAAAAGGATTACCTCAACACCTTACCATCAGGTAGGTAATGGACAAGATGAATCAACTAATAAAGTCATTATCAACAATTTGAAGAAATGATTAGAAGAATCCAAAGGCAATTGGCCAAAGTTGCTACCTGGTGTGTCATGGGCGTACCGCACAACAAAAAAAATAAGTACGGGTGAAACACCATTTTCACTAGTGTACGGAGCTAAAGCACTGATCCCAGTTGAGATAAGGGGGCCAAGCACGAGGTATACACAAGAAATTGAGGAATCCATTGAAGAAGAAATGCGAATAAGCCTAGATTTACTTGAAGAAAAAAAGGAAGATGCATTAATAAGAATGACACACAAAAATAAGTTATGGAACGATATTATAATTGGAAAGCTCGCCTAAGATGCTTCTAAATTTCGGACTTCGTACTCAAGAAGGCTTTTCAGTCCATGAGAGCAGTTAATGCGGGAAAGTTAAGCCCAACTTGGGAAGGACCTTATAGGATCTCGATATCATAAAATAGAGCATACGAGCTGGAAACAACAGATGACAAGATATTACCTTCACATTGGAATGTTGTTCATTCGAAGAGATACTATTTCTAAGGATTTTAGATCATAGGCAAAAAGTCTTCATCTATAATTGCACCTCCGAGTCCAGTATGTTTTTTCCTTTTCAGGAAAAGGACCGAGTGAGAGGAGTAATAAAGTGCTCGAGATTTCATACTTTAAAGCTCAAACACTTGGGGGGACTATATAATATACATAGGGTATATGTATAAAGAAGGCAAAGACGACTGGAGAAGATAGCCGAAAGTACAAATCAAAGCCTCAAAGTATACTCATCAAATGAGTCAATTTCAGAGCAAAGTTACGAGCCAATAACACAAAGCAAGTCGAAAAACCTTATGATATCTAGGTTAAAGGAAATGTATAGAAATGGGTTATAAAGGAAAACCTTGAATTTGATTTCCTCTTTTGAAATCTATTGTAAAGAAAATAGTTACGAAAAAGTTATAGAAGTTATTTAAACACATGTAAGATGTTATTTAAACTTGACAAAGTTCAAATGAAAAATTTATCAAAGTTATTTCAAGAAAAATGTAGGTTCCTATTTCTTTTGTCGTACATTTACACCATTATAAAATTGAGACATCTTCTTCATTAAGTGTCGAAAATAAAAGGGCCTTCTTTTATAAAATTCATGCATGATTCAAACATCCATGAAGTTAATAAAGCATTTTATGAAATAAAAATGCAAAAAAGGGTAAATCACAAACCCACGAATTAATTAACAAGTCCTTAAGTGTAAAGCAAAGACAAGCAAAACAGAAGCTCAAAATAACTAAGTTAAAACAAAAAACTTCTTAATATAAAAAAGTTCAAACTAAGTATAAACTTAATCATAAACTATTTTTTATTTATACAAAACTACCCTGAAAAGATATGTGGACTTATCATTTCCAAAAAACTAATGAGATTGGGGGATATAACCACATTTCACCAAAAGAAAAAAAAGAGAAGTCACATTTCATTAACTTGTCATTAAGGAGCTGAAGAAGGGTCTAAAGCAGGGTCACCAACAGCAGAAGGTTCAAGTTGGCTTGAAGGAGTTGGAGCATCCACCATACTCATATCATCTTCAATATGCTCGAGAGTATCAGCCATGGGAGAAGGAAAGTCTTGGCCTTGCTGAGTCTTTTCAATAGTTTCTTTTATCTTAGCTAATTCAGCCTCCAAGTTAAAGCCCTCTTGGCTAGTTTCCACAAGGGTGTGATGGCGAGTATTTAAAATTGCCCAACTCACTTCAATTGCAGTCTTTTCCTCAAGAATCTCGTAATATTTCTCCCATTGATCACCTTGTCATTTTCAACCAAGGCAGAATCATAAGAAGCTTGAAGAGAAGCACGTGAACTTTCTAAGGAACGGACCTTATCAGAAGTCTCACAGAGATCTTCTTGAGTCTGAGTCAAAGTTTGAACAAGTTCACCGGTATAAACTTCTTTCTCACTTAACAAAGCCCTCAATTCTCTGATCTCTTCACTGGACTTGAAGAGTTGCTCAGAAAAAGATGTTTTGAGGAGATTCTTATCATTGCCAGCTTGATTCGAGGAAGCCTTCTCGATTGCTAACTCTGAAGTTAAAACCTTCAATTGTTGCTCCAAGGTACCCTTGCTCTCTTCTAACACTTCCATGTCAATTTGAAGGCTTTCGTACTGTTCTCTCCAGTTGTCCGCTTCAACTTGATAGATATGCATTATTGCTCGGTGTAGGAAACCCTCTTCATCATCTATGTACCAATAAGGTTGATCTAAAAAAGAGAGGAAAGGTAAGAACTTTAATAGAAGGAAGGAATAATAAAGCATAAAAAGGAATACCTTTAGTGATGACTGCACTATGTCATTCATCCTAGTCAAAGAGTTGTGACTCCCAAGCTTGGATCTCTCAACTGAACTAATAAGAGGTTTCAACCACACATCAACCCGACCTGATTTTCTCAAAAGATTACCATCGGCAA
The DNA here is from genome assembly GCA_034376525.1 of Nicotiana benthamiana. Lineage (NCBI taxonomy): Eukaryota > Viridiplantae > Streptophyta > Magnoliopsida > Solanales > Solanaceae > Nicotiana > Nicotiana benthamiana. The sequence goes on from CM067339.1 coordinate 177,953,301, forward strand.
GAACCTCGATGATAACTTGCTTTATTGCTTCACTTCCACTTGAGGTACCAACCTCAGTATGATAGGCAATTGTAGAAGGAACTGCTGAAGAAGTCAAAATAGGCTGGGGCGGAGCAGCAATAGCAACAGTCACAACTGGTAAAAAAGATGTCATAGGAGCAAGCATGGAAAAATAGGTAAGGGACACTTCATCAGAAAATGGACCCAAACTTTCACTATCAAACCCATGAGCAAAAAGCTGATCAACAGAATCACGAGCAGCCGCAGGAGTGTCATCATCAAAACCACCATAATGGATTCAAAAAGCTCGATTAAAGAAACATAACGAGGAGGAGATACTTCATCATCTGAAATAATGCGTCTTCTAGCTCGTGACCTTTTTAACAAAGAACCCCCATCTTGTTCTTCCTCTTCTTCAGAATCTTGATCAGCAAAAGCCTTCCTTTTCGATGAAGAAACCAAAATTATCTGTTGAGCTCTTTCCAAATAAACTTTGGAAGCTATGATGGCCTCAACACTTATGCCTTGAATGGGAAATCCTAATAAAAAGAAGGATCAAAGTAAGTTCTAAGGAAAGAAGTGAATGGAAATACGAAGGATAAAAGGGAAAACACACTTACCGTTAGTTTTCCCTTTCCAACCAAACCGATAAGAAAGGTTTTTCCAGGATCTACCTTCCATCAGAGAAACACCAAAAACTTTCCTACCTAACTACAGAAATTAGAAATCTCATCAATAACTCCCATGGTTGCTGAAAAAGAAGAGGATTTTAAAATGACAATTATAAAAATTAAGAAAAAAGTATAGAAAAGTTATAAAAAGAAAACTCACGTGCAAAATTTCACTTCTTAGGAAATGGAACATTCTTTTCAGCCACTAAACCAACAATGGGGACATCAACAAATCTGGCATACCAGCCACGATTTTTATCGTCCTATGTGCTGACTAGAACTCTCCTGCTTCTCGCTACTAAAGTAAAAATTTCCTGACGGAAGAGTTTAGGAGAATAAAAGTGGATTAAATAGAAGAAATTATAAGACAAGCCAGCCATGTTTGCCAAATGCCTCAAATAAACAACAACCCTCCATACGATGGGGCCAATTTATCCTAAGCAAACACAAAATGACCGAATTCGATGATAACATGGTCAATAGGAGGCTTGAAATTCAATGTGAAAGGGTATGTATATACGAAAGAAAACCCAGTCAAGTAAGAAGTGATTCTTTAGTTTGTATTAGGAATTATAATGGGAAAATCATGACTCCAATGGAAATCTCTACGAACCACATAAATCAAACCTTCCGTGATCTGAGTTGGGTAAATGTCAGCACGATCTAATGAGGACATAGTGGAAACTTGGTTTCTGATGGACTCTCTATCATTGTAAAAAGATATTTCATTAGGAACAATTTCATCTACCAGAGGTTCAAGAAGAGGTTCATTGGGTTCCTTGCTTCTAGATGAAGACCTCTGAGAAAGAGAACCTCTGGTTCTAAAAGGTGAAGTAGAACTCGTTGAAGGAAGATAAGGGCCTCGTGATGATGAAGATCCTGAACTACAAAGCCTTCCTCCTCTCCTACTTCTAACAGGAGCAAGAAGAAGATTATCAATGATGGAGACTCTCTGAGGGTTAGGTTTGAAGAAGACATAGTAGTACGAGGAAGAAGAAAATAAGAATTAAATATTCTAAACCTTTCATGAGAAAGACACAGATGAAAAGTTATCTTTATACTTAGAAGCAATCGTCAAAAGAAAATGTGCAATGATAGAAATGTCATGATGGGAACTGTTATTTTCGTAATTGGTGAAGCTATAAAAAAGCCCTAAACGGCACTAAAAAGCTGTAGAACCAACCAGGGGATGCCACGGGTCACGAACATTAAATGGAAGTGACAGATGAAGTGTCAGTTCCAGAGAAGAATTACCGGCGACAAATATTCCGTTTTAATGAGATCCACTTTCCAAATATTCTGTTGATAAATAAATGGTAAGTGGGGGGACTATCTGTATTGGAAAAATCAAGTTCATATATAGCATTAATCGTAAGGTGACATGTCATGATACGTAGATTGGTCGAAGGATGACAGTTGACAAAGAATAGTTAAAGAGACACGAGCTTCAACAGGCACAAGAAAAAGTTCAAGACAAAAAGGAGGAATATATGCTCGAACCTATTAATATTCAAAGGTCGTATTAAGAGATTGAATCTGGTTAGCAAATAAAAGTATAGGTACGTATTGCCGGTAATTAATAAGCATTAAGTACGGAAAACATTTGGGAATCTGTATTGAATCAAATATGATTATCAATTATAAAGTTACATTAAATGTCATTAAATATCCATAATGGCTCTATTATGAGAGAAGCAAAATGTATTACCTAGAGATAACTATAAAAGGAGAAGACTGAACATTTGTAAGGACACGAAAGACTATTGGAATATACTGATTTACTTTCCCTTATATCCAGCTTTTATTTATATCAAGTAATCTTATTCCTATTTGATTATTAGTAAAAATAAGTTTTGGCCGAAATTCCAATTTTTGGTTAAACACGTACCTACACATAAAATAGACCCAATTAAGCAAAAATATAGTATAGTTTAGCATTAAAGCCCCAAAATGTAAGGTAAATAATGTACTACAATATGGACCTATAGCCAAACATCTTTTACTCTAGCGTTAATAATGCAAGAACAAGAGCAATAGAGAGAATAGAGAGAGAGAAGTATTCTTATTGATACTTAGAGATTGTTAGGGATGGTTTACAATGGTAGAAGACCCCTTTATTTATAGGGAGGGGGATGATTTAGCTACCAAGAACTCTAGAATCTCTCTAATTATAGACATTCACCTTAAATAGGAGATTTCATAACACTCCCCCTTGAATGTCTATTCAACAATGTGCCTCGTTAAAACCTTAAAACCAAAACCCAATGGGAAAAATTAAAGAAAGGAAAAAGAGTACACATGTTTGAATATGCGCCTATTGGTTGCCTCGTTAAAAACCTCGCAAGGAAAACCCGGTGGGACAAAACCTTGTAAGGGAAAAAGAGTGCAACGCGCATTAACTCCCCCTGATGAGTACATCAATTTATATCCTTGAGCATTTGCATTCCAATCTTGTGCATCATCTTTAAAACGATCTTTGGTAGATATTTGATAAATAAATCAACCATATTGACTTGAATAAATATTCCGCACCTTGAAATCATCATTCTTGATAGATATGAACATCTTCATATAATGTCGTGGAATGACTCTTCAATATCTTCATAGATGTATTCTCAATGCTATCATGCTTATAGTTATAGCAAGATACATACGTACACAAAATGTACTAAGGATGTGGTACTTCAGGACTAAGAATTGCATATGCTTCAAGCAACTTAAATCTTTCAAGTTAAGTCATATAAGCCATATAATAGACTTTAGATGCATATCAAGTTTTCCATGTCATGCTAGACAAATAAGATATCGAAAACTGATTATACATACCTTTGACTTTATACTTTCAAGCATTTGAACTATAGGTTCAAAACTACATGTCTTTCATATGGAATCAATTCTTCTTGAATTGTATCTCTTCCATTTAGTTACTTTCTTTGGGTCAGCAAATGCGTATAGCATGCTTTGCAATATGTTCCAATTGAATTATCCCTTTTATGAACTTCAGGTTCATATCATGATATTCGGGGATATACATATACAAATGATAATTCATCCCATGTAACCTTTTCTCAAGTGTTTATCATGTCTCCCCCTCATGTTAGAAAAGCTAACTTGTTTCCTCAACTTTGGGAAATCATCTTTGTGCATTATCATGTCAATATACACGGCACATTAATAATAAGATGAAATTATTTGGTTCCTGACCCTGAACCACTTGTGAGGGGAGAATATAATATACTCTCGTATACAACGTATATCAAACTGATATATATAACTTTGTTCTCATAAGAAACAGTTTATCTATTAAGTGGAAGCACTCAATAATTATCTTGCTAAACCAACTTTGATATAAACCAACTTATCAAGATGAACTATCTTGAGTAGAAAATCTGGAAATTATGCTCGAAGTTAGATTACTGAGCAATTTACCTCGCAAGCACCGGCCAGGCTGCGGGTTAATAACAATTGCGCATGTAACCATATCATAAATGCATCATATGTGGTATACATGGCAGGTGAATGGGCCCATATTCACCTTTGATATTTCCAGAATTTATGGGCTTCAACCCGAACTCTTTAGTTGGTCAGTTCATTAATGAGAACAAGTGATATAAGAGAATTCGTATAGAACTTTCTAGTTCTTTGATATTCACCTGTGTGAATTTGCACATCATACTTAAAATGAGATGGCTAATACGAATGCTAACTGAACAAATTATCAATATTGGTAAACTTCAAATTTACACCATGACATGTGCACTTATCAATAAACTTCAGGTTTATTATGACATGAGTTTTTATACCAATAGATATCCACTTTATTGTGGCATTCTTTCTTTTGTGTAGTACAAACTTGAGAACAAAGCGGGTAGCTTTTCATATGCAAATTACCCCGCCACGAGTTGTAGTAATAGGAGATATCAAAGCCTTCCTTTATTTATAGTCTCAATATAATCAATCGCTTTCGCGTGTACTTTGGAAACTGAATAAGTTTCTTTGAGACTTACTACAGCACAATACTCAATTGTGTTTCTCCAACATAGTAATAATTGGCTCTTCTAGAGCTCTCAATTAATTTTGTACTACCACAGATTCATCAACATCCATGTGGTGAATATCTTTCTTAAAGAGAAAGTTATACCATTATGGTCATGTCAAACTTATATGCAAGATATGTTTCTTGCATTATCGTTGTCCTTTAATAGTCATATTTCCAAAATACTTTGGCGTACAATAGGTACATGACCAACGATCATTCATGCCATATATCATCTCAAACCTCCTTCTAGGGGTGAGTGTGGTATCATCTCAAACCTCCTTCTAGGGGTGAGTGTGGTATATTTAATACCAATTTCATGTTCATATTCTTCCAATAATGAATATGTATTCGTGAATCAGATGTTGTCACATTCACTTCGGGGATATGTGATTTTGTTATCCTTTTCAAATCTATAAATGCGTCAGGCATTTGATTTGCTGTTCTTTGCAAATGGATAATCTTTTGTGCCTCTTTCACAAATAGAGGTATGTGGATCAAGATGAGATAATGATGCATTTTTCCACAAAATTTCCCGTTTGGTTTCACCAACTTCTCCCCCTAATTTTGGGAAAAGTGTCTCATCAAACTGACAGTCCGCAAATCGTGCAGTGAACAAATCTCCTGTCAATGTTTCGAGGTAGCGAATAATGGAGGGCGATTCAACCTCAACATATATTCCTAACCTTCTTTGCAGACCCATTTTGGTGCGGGATGGCGGTGCTACAGGCAAATATACTGCGCATCCAAAGATTCTTAAATGGGATATATTGGGTCCATGACCCAAAACCAATTGCAACGGGGAATATTTGTGTCAATTCGTCAGTCAGAGACGAACTAGCATTGCTGTATGCAAAATGGCGTGTCCCCAAACCGAAGTGGGCAGCCGACGAACTAGTATTGCTGCATGCAAAATGGCATGACCCCAAACCAAAGTGGGCAGCCGACGAACTAGCATTGCTGCATGCAAAATGGCGTGAACCCAAACCGAAATGGGCAGCCTCATTTTCATGAAGAATTCAAGATTATTCTCATCTATTGTCTCAATATGATATCCATTTTGAATGATATCTTTAAAACTCAACAAGTTCCTTTTAGACTTGGAGGAGAACATTGCGATTGATATCATTAAAACTCAACAAGTTCTTCTTAGACTTGGAGGAGAATATTGCATTCTCTAAGATAAACGTCGTGCCTTTGGGCAGAGTTACAGTTGCTCTTCCAGAGCCTTCAATCAATTTACTTCCCATGGTTTGACATATAAAAGAAAATATACGAACATGAGAATAAACAACTTCAATCCGTTTGTGTCACATTTAAATAATATTTTCAAAATCTGCTGCGGTCAGTTGACAAACTAAATCAGATAGTCGATTATATGGATTACTATGCAGCTTGAAAATTTCAGTTTAAGCATTTTCATAAAACAATCGATTGTTAAACACACACAATCGATTGTTGAACATTGACAATCGATTGTTAAACACACACAATCGATTATTTGCTATTTTTGAAAAACTTCAGATCACTGTCTTAAGACAATCGATTGTTAGACATAGACAATCGATTGTTGGTTATTTTTGAAAAATTCCAGACCTCACTGTTTTAAGATAATCGATTGTTAAACATAGACAATCGATTGTTGACTATTTTTGAAAAATTCCAGATCACTGTTTTAAGACAATCGATTGTTAAACATAGACAATCGATTGTTGACTGTTTTTGAAAAATTCCAGATCACTGTTTTAAGACAATCGATTGTTAAACATAGACAATCGATTGTTGACTGTTTTTTTCCAGATCACACTGTTTTAAAGACAATCGATTGTTGATCATTGACAATCGATTGTTTTGCAGTTTTTATGCGAAATATGAGATAACCGACTAGTTTTTCAGGTTAGTCGATTACCTCTACTGGAAAGTAAAAATGTTATTGATATTTGAGCATATTGATACATTCTAAAGAACTAATACTAACATTATATCATGAACTAACTAATACGAGCTAATACTAATGGCTATTAGTTTATTCATTAACTAATACAAACAAGTAAAATAAAATCAAACAGCTCCATCTTCTTTCATCACGGATCCATCACCGATTAGGTGGTCTATCTTCCCCTCGGGTTGCTCAAAGAAGTCTGCCACATCCAAGTGGGTGATGTCAAAGTTGTCGTCAGAGACAAAATTCGTTTCAGGGCATTTACTCTTTCGAGATGCTTGATAAAGGTCAACCAAATGTCATGGTATACGGCAAGCCTTTGACCAGTGCCCGTTTCCACCGCAACGATAATGTATAGTTTATAAACTATTTGCTTTTGGATTCTTATCGTATCGTGCTTGTGGCAGAGTGACCAACTTCAGGTTGTCATATCTCTTCTTTAAGCCATCTCACAAGATAGGTGGATCTTTGACTGTGATATATTCAATTTTCAAACCTTCATCAAGGTGATGGCACAAGAAAATCAAGGCCTTAGCATAGTTTTGGGTGGATGCATTATTTCTGTCTTTAATGGCGTCTCCAAGACCCATAGCATCTAAGTGAATTTCAGCATCCAACACCCATGTCATATAGTTCTTGCCCGAAATTTCAAGGGCAACAAACTTTCTTTTCATAATGTCAGACATAAAACAAAATTACTTCAAGAGCGTGTTCATACTTACGGGCTCTATTACAATTATCACATTCACTTCAGGGAATGGATCATAATCATGTGCTTTACACAATCTCATGTCAAATATTACTTTCATAAAGTGAAAGATTATTTTGAGAATCTTTATTATTCTCATTATCACAATAATGACGATTATAATTTCGTCTATTGCCACGTCCACATCCATTGATACCTTTACGGTAATAATTTTGTCTTCTTTCAGACTTATCACATACTGCTACCACATTCTCTAAAGGGAATGGAGCAAATTCAATTGGACGGAATTCTTTGCCACGTCCACATTCATTGATACCTTCATGGTAATAATTTTGTCTTCTTTCAGACTTATCATATTCTGCTTCCACATTCTCTAAAGGGAATGGAGCAAATTCAATGGGACGGATTTTCAATTCTTTGCCCACAATCATACATGAATTTAATCATGGCAGGACATAGAGATTTTACCACTTCATGTGGTTACAATTTCTTACAAACTCCATTAGAGTTATAATCAAACTTTGTTGTCTATGTTTGTATATAAAATCAAATTATAGAATTCCAAGAATTTGAAAGAGAAAAGTAAATTACTTACCTTTAAGGTATACCAATAAATGTTGTGATATCAAATATACCTCTTGAGTTTCCATCCCGTTGCATTACTTTATGATGATACCATCTCTTCTATTTTCTGTATAGAAAATCTAAAAATAATCATCTCCGCACTGACCATCGTCGCTAAACACAACAAACCAGCAGCTGTAGTTGCTATTTTCTTAAGAGGGAGGGTGATCATAGCTAGACCACTTAAAAGTAGATCTGTTGTTGTGGTATGTGCTTTGCAAAGTGGCGTAGGAGAAAAAAAGAAACAAATTCAATTGGTTAGAGACTCGTGCTGATAACGTGTTATGAAATAATATAAAGACAAGAACAATAATGCAAGAACAAGAGCAATAGAGAGAATAGAGAGAGAGAAGTATTCTTATTGATACTTAGAGATTGTTAGGGATGGTTTACAATGGTAGAAGACCCCTTTATTTATAGGGAGGGGATGATTTAGCTACCAAGAATAGAACTCTAGAATCTCTCTAATTATAGACATTCACCTTAAATAGGAGATTTCATAACAAAAGACAATAATTGTTTATTATAAGTTGAAGTCATCCCTCAACAAGGATTAAAATGCAAATAAAGGAAAAATTGAGGAATTAGAGTAATTTCCAACACTCATACAGCTTAATATGGACGCGAAGTCGAAAATAAACACTTCCTTCAAATGCATCAGTGCTCAAAGTGGCTATTCCTCTAGCCATAAAAAAATCACCAGTTCCACCAATTACTGAAATGTCCCTAGTTTTGTTCATCAAAGGGTCATGACCAGCAAAATTCAAGCTTCCTTTATAATCAGTATTATTGAACACAAAAGAGAAACCAAGCCAAGAACTAAAAGTGTCCATTTGATCGTAAAAATACATGCCTTGTGCCCTTCCAACTGGTGGTGAATGTAAATTGTTGTCAAGTGTAATTGGATCATCAAACACAATTAAGTCCCCGAAATTGTTAGGACTTGCCATTATGGTCCTGTTTCCCCATTCTGGCGCGCCAACTATGGCTGAAGTCGCGTTCTTATAATTTTCACCATTGTAAACAATGTCATGAAAGTAAAACACCATTTCTTTACAAGGAGCCCGAGCACGATGAGTGTAGCTCTGAGCAGAGATGGAGAGAAGAAGAAGGCATAGAATTGCAAATAATAACTCAGAGTCCATTTGTAGCTAGACAATAAATTTCAGAGAATAATAACTCTTTGCTTTGTGAGTAGTGGGAAGGACTGGTTACTCTTAGTCTCTTTATATAGAGTTCTAAGCATGTGTTTAATAAAATAAATTAAACTTAAATTAAAGTACCATGCATTTGGAATTATGAAAGTGATGTTTCAACGTGATATTTCTTGGCTTAATATATATTGATCAATTTTTTGACATTTAGGACTTGTTTCTATTTGTTGAACCTGCTTTTAGCTAACGCATAGGTAAAATACTGTAATTACTAGTGGATCCAAACAGTAGGCTTTAATCATGTTATGGGGAGTGTCAAGATTCTTTGGTCACAACTCATTGTAAGTAATTATTTGTCACAAAATCGATGGATTAGGAGAGGAAAATTATCAAATTCCTCATTTTAAGTAAATGTAGCTCAGATGGTTTGGAGAGCAGATGACCTAGGAACGATCCCCCTCAATGCCGTTTGGATCGAACTTGTCGCACGAAGCTTGCCTAGTGCATATTCCCTGTGTAGTTTGCAGGCTATTTATACAGTGGGAGGGTTTACCCAATGTGCACAGAATACTCACCCGAAGGACAGAGGCTATGACAAAAACTGTAATGGGTGCGAGTTTCTCTGGAGTTCCAAATAAAAAAAAAACTTTTTTTCGTTCTAGGGTAGTTAGTATGGGAAATTTACACTTGGAAGTTGATTAGCTAAAAATTGGATATGAAATATTGAATCTTTACATGGACATAATTTAGTCCGATCATTATTTTTATTTTTATTTTACTTGTTTTGTTTTTTGAATTGGGATAATTGCTAGTACAAGATTTCAAAGTCTAAAGCAATTCTTTAAAAATAATTTTTCAGTTAAGGAAAATGAAAAGTATTAGTACAACTAATCACTACCAATAAATGTTTAAATTTAAGCCGCTAAGATGTGAAATTGTGAACTAATGTACAGAAGTTTAGGTTTGCTTAATTTCGCATATAATTTCCCGAAAAATAAAAAGAAAAAGAAAGTTGACCAGACCTGAGAGGGTAGCAAAAACGTAAAATCTAATAATACACAAAATACGCAGCATTTTCTGAATATTCGATGTGCGTTAGCAATTTTTTTTTATAAAAAAAATACCAAACAAAGTTTAACTGAAAAACAAAATAAATTAGTACTCCAACAAGAGTAAGTAGGTTGGCTTATTCGTTACACCATGGAACGTATATATAATATAGTGTCTAAACACAATAGAACAACTAGAATTTGAACCTTAAGAATTTAGTATTTTTGTAATTTAAGTTATTAAATTTTAAATTATTAATTTATATATATTTAATGAATTTCTTAAGTTAATTATAGAGTATGAACTAAAATCATTAGGCTACGTCAAATAACGTGAAAACTAATTTTGCCCCTGTCTAAACGTAATATTTCATGCGGGAAACAAATGATATTTTTTTTAAAAAAATTTATTTAATTTAATTTAACTTTCTTACATATTTTAAGAAAAATTAATTTATATGCACTAACAATTATTATATTTTAACTTGTTATTATCCTATTTCAATAATTTCCGATGACAAAACAATATGCTAAATTAAGCCTTACAGTAGAATATTAGGTTAGGAATATGGAGCTTTCTCCAAATGTACTTATCATGCTGCTGACGCAAGTTTCGGAGAAGTTTTATTTTTTGTCTATATTAATTGTTAGTGGCGGATCCAGAATTTTAATGTCATGGGTGCTCACTGATAAAAAGAAGAGGAAAAAGAAATTTAGTTATGGGTGCTCACTCCATATTTATCTAAATATTTTTATAATTGCATATAATAATTTACTAAATTTGGTTAGTGATAATGGGTGCTTGAGCACCCATAAAGAACAATGTGGATCCGTTGTGACTGTTAATTGCATGAGACACAAAATAAACTTTTCCCAAGTCGCGTTATATCATCTGAGTTATTCCTTCAATTACTATCGCTAAGCACTGGCAATTTTGCTAAATAAGATAAAAAAAACTACTACTGGATGATTAATTCAAATAATAAAAAGAAAATAGTAAACGTCTTTGAAAAAACCAGAAAATTTCGTTTTTTATCAGCAGAGGAAAATTTAAAATTCCAGTTCTTGGTATTCTGAGGTGGGATTACAGTAAGGTCATACAACTAATTTTGTCACTTTTAAGTAACTATCTTTTATAATTATAACAGTAAAATCGTAAATTTTACCCACTATAACAGTAGATTAATCACCCTGACGGCTTGACGGGTAGGCTTTATTTTTATAATATGTAGTGCACTTTGAGGTTATATACAGTAAGTCAAAAATTCAGTTACTTTAATATAATTTAAAATAATTTTGTGTCGATTTTATTGTTATAGTGAGTAAAATTTAATAATTTTAAAATAATCTTACCCTTTACATTCTTCTGCTTCTTCTCCAAACTCTTCTTCTTCTGTTTTTGTTATATTTACTATCTCGTACTTAATCTCCATGTTTTTCCTTAAGAGCCATGTTAGGATTATGATTCCTACTAAAAACAACAACCTTCATATTAAATAATTCGGAATTACAACTACATGAGCGGAAGCTAACCTGAATCCATATGTGGAATTTGATGAACCTCCTTTGAAGATTGTCCTTATGTTCTTGTGAATTCCTTGATCCTTCCTTCAAGTTTCTTGAAGTTGTATATCACCACAAATGCCTCACAAGACTTAAAACAATATATGTGAATTGTTCACAATAGTAAAGGTTATGACAATAATCAAATTTGGTATATGGTTTTCCACCCTATTTGCAAGACAATGGACAATATGGTTCTTGATTCAATGGGAAGAAGAAGAACTTGTCTTGCACTAGAATGGGAACCATAACCCCACTTTATAACTCTAGGAGTTACATAACCCAAGAGACAAGAGTTACAAGACAAGAGTTATGTCTTGAGTTATGTCTTGCAAGAGTTACATAACTCAAGAGTCACAAGCAAGTAACCATAGTTACTTATGTAACCTTAGTTAGCCCATCATAAACTAAGGTTACCCTTTTAGGTATCTACACATTAGTCCTACACTTTAGTATGACAATACATTGGCCCCCTTAACATAATGTCCATAAGACCACATAATTAGGCCAAACCAAAAGATAGCACATAACATATAATTATCCATATATTGTTCATATGTGTGTAGATATAAGTCCATATATCTAGATATAAATCCATATATCTTACAATCTCCCACTTGGACGAGATATACAAACATATGTACAATCCTTAATATTATATGTTACAAACCTTAGGTGCACAAAATTGCTATCACAATAAAATTGTCATGAACAATCCGGTCCATTAATCATACCAACATAGGACCTAAGAGCTCGTCGTTACTCATTCGTAACTAGAACCAATCATAGATCACGTATATCAATATAACCAACGACATGGATCAAGTGTAGGTATGTAGCATGGAAATAACATAAAGTGTGGTCAATAGAATGTCTATTTCCAACTGGTTCTCTTTATTGAGATCATACTTAAACTGTAAGAGTACAAAAACTTTAAAACTGAATATCTGCGCAGATATAACTGAATTACTGAATTTCTGAATATAATGGACAATACGTAAATGTGCAATACAAACTCCCACTAAAATACATAATCCTTATCTGATTTGACACCCATACAAGCAATATGCTCAAGAAATACTTTTGGTGTCAATCCCTTAGTGAGCGGATCCGCAAGCATGGAGTTTGTACTTATGTACTTAATGCACAATTGTCCATTTTGTACTCTTTCTTTAACAACCCGAAATTTGACGTCCTTATGTTTTGCTTTCGTCAAATTACTGTTGTTATTAACATATGCAACCATGGTTACATATGTTATTAGCATAAATGGCAAAATTGGAGTCGGTATACCTGATGATCTCAAACTGGTCCGAACTCCGATATGTAAGCATGTAATCCTTTGTTCTATGTATGTACCTCATGACCCTTTTGGCTGCCTACCAATGGTCCATACCCGGATTGCTTAGATATCTGCCTAACATCCCAACAATGTATGCTATATCAGGTCGTGTACATACCTGAGCATACATCAGACTACCTACCGCCGAAGCATGAGGCGTCTTCTACATTTCCAAAAATTTCATAATTATTATTTGGGCACTGTTTGAGACTAAACTTGTCTCCCTTAGTAACAGGGGTGTTGCCTGGTTTACAATCCTGCATGCCAAATCTTTTCAGAACCTTATCGATATAGCCCTTTTGTGACAGACCGAGAACGCCTTTGGAGAATTCTCGTAATATCTGAATTCCTAATACAAAAGAAGCTTCACCAAAATCTTTCATTTCAAATTTCTTTGAAAGAAATTTCTTAGTTTCAAGTGATAATGCTATATCGTTACAGGCAAGCAGTATGTCATCGACATATAAAACCAGAAAAATATACTTACTGCCACTGAACTCATGGTATATACAGTCATCAGCAATATTCGATTCAAAACCAAAAGATGTAATGACTGCATGAAACTTATAATACCATTGACGAGAAGCTTGCTTGAGCCCATAGATGGATTTCTTTAATTTGCAAACCTTCTTCTCTAATTCATCCGAAACAAAGTTTTCAGGTTGCACCATATAAATTGTTTCCTCAATGTCACCATTGAGAAAAACAATCTTAACATCCATTTGATGAAGCTCAAGATCAAAATGTGCTACTAATGCCATTATAGTCCTGAAAGAGTCTTTCGATGAAACTGGAGAGAAAGTCTCTTTATAATCAATGCCTTCTTTCTGAGTGTAGTCTTTTGCGACAAGACGAGCTTTGTACTTAATAACATTGCCCCCTGAATCCCTTTTGGTTTTAAAAATCCATTTACAACCAATAGGTTTAATACCTTCGGGCAATGTAACAAGCTCCCAAACGTCATTATCGCTCATAGACTTCATCTCATCATTCATGGCATCAATCCACTTTTGAGAGTCAGAACACTTAATGACTTGACGGAAGTTGATTGGATCATCTTCCTCAAGTCCAATATCACTTTCTTGTTCTTGGAGAAATACATAATAATCATCCGAAATTGCATTTCTCCTCTCTCTAGTGGATCTCCTTAATGGCATTTCAGTTTCTTGAGGTTGTTGAGTTTGATTTTCATTAGTCATATCAGGGTCCTGATGGGGAAGATTTTCGAGATTGTCTTGAACCGGAGTTGCATCAACAACTTGAGGGAAAGACACATGTTCTTCCTCAAAGACAAAATCTCTAACAACTTTATTTATCTCCCCACCCCCCAAACTCAATATCCTCAAAGAAACCTAGCATTTCCCGTCTCAAAAAAAAAGTTCGTGATGTGGGATCATAAAACTTAAAACCCCTGGATTTTCAGAGTATCCAACAAAATAGCTAATAACCGTCTTAGCGTCCAGTTTCTTTTCATTCGGCCTATAAGGCCTTGCCTTAGCTGGACAACCCCAAATGTGAAAATGCCGAATACCGGGTTTATGCCCAGTCCAAAGTTCATATGGGGTTTTTATTGTAGCTGCAGTTGGAACTCTATTAAGAATATGAGCTGCGGTTTTAATATGGATTGGGACTTTTCATGAATAAGATATAGGTACCCATAACGAGAGTAATCGTCTATGAATGTGATAAAGTATTGTTGACCATTCCGACAAGAAGTAGGAAATGGCCCACAAATATCCGTATGTATCAATTCTAAGACGTCCGAAGCTCTCTTAGCACCTAATCTAGTCTTGTTTGTTTGTTTTCCCTTGATACACTCAACACAAATTTCCGAATTTGAGGTATCAAGAGAATCAAGAATTCCTTCTAACACGAGTTTCTGAATTCTTTGAATGGATATATGACCCAAACGTTTATGCCAGAGTGAAATAGAATTCTCATTAGTTAATTTTCTTTTAGTACCACTTAAACTTGTATGCAAAGTTTCTTTATTTGAAGTTATTGTATCAACCAAATATAAGCTATCAAATGTTGATAAAACACCAGTACCAATAAGATTTGAATTCCGAAAGAGACTAACTTTATTATCCCCAAATGTACATTTATAACCGGATATGTGCAATTGGGGAACTGAAATTAAATTCCGTCTAAAAGACGGTACAACAAAAGTCTCATTCAAATCTAAATGAAAACCGGTCTTAAACAACAGCCTAAATTTGCCAATAGCTTCAACTGGCACCTTCTTGCCGTCACCCTCATAGATGTATCTTTCACCATCTTTTGGTTTTCGGCAGTTCAGGCAACCCTGCATAGATATCTTTATGTGAGCAGCATAACCTACCTACCAATTATCCTTAGGTACCGAAATTATATTAACTTCAGAACAAACAAGAGACAGAAATATACCTTTTTCGCACGCCAGGCATGGTACTTGGTACAATCTCTCTTTACATGATCAGTCCCATTACAGAGAAAGCAACCTAATCCAGTAATTTCAACCTTAGGTTCCTTATGTTGCTTAATCTTGGGCCTTACAACCACAACTTCCTTATTTTTCCTCTTCTTAGAATCCCTTGAAGAGGATGCCTTAGAAGAAGATGCCAAATGAGCACTTTCTGCCTTATCTTGCTTAATCCTTTCCTCTTCTTGCACACAATGTGAAATGAGCTCATTAAGAGTCCATTTCTCCTTCAGGCAGTTATAACTGACCTTAAACTGATTAAAGTGTGCCGGAAGAGATATCAAAACAAAGTACACAAGCAGCTCCTCAGGTAATACTAGCTTGAGTAACTTAAGTTTCGAAGCAAGATGAGACATTTCCAAAATGTACTCCCTAATGTTTTCCTTGCCCTTATACCTCATAGAAACAAGTTTACTCAATAGTGCACTTGTTTCCGCCTTTTCGTTTTGAATAAAACGCTGTTCGAGGTTTTCAAGGAAAACTTTGGCATTAGGTTCATCATTCATAGTGCCCCTGAATGATTCTGGAATTGCACGCTTCATGATCATTAGACTCATGCGATTCGAGCGTTCCCACTTCTCCATCGCTCTCTTTTCATTAGGAGAGGATGTATCCTCAAGAGGAGTAGGTTGCTCAGTCCGAAGGGCTAAGTCAAGATCCATGCAACCGAGAACGATCATTACATTCTCTTTCCATTCCTTAAAGTTAGTGCCGTTAAGCACAGGGATGCTATTGATATTGGCAGAGATCGTAGAAGCAGAAGAGTTTACTGAAAATTGAACAAAGGATTACTAAATACATGCTTACAAAACTTGAACTTTAACTTTATAGATTCAAAGTTAGGCATTTCCCATTACAAGATACCTAGCACAACATTGATTTTAGTCTTTGGACAGAAAATCAACTTGTAAGTGGTACTCTTGGTGTCGTGATCAAACATAGACAATAAACTCCTGTCAAATATTAAACCTTCCTTTGGGCCGATTTAATATTCACATGGAAAACCAAATAATCATCTCATATTTACCACCACAAGAATGTTCGAATTCCTGCCAAATAACACCTTCCTTTGGGCCGATGTTAAACGCATGGAAGACTAACATCCACAGTCATCTCATATTTTATAATTAATCAATCTACACAATAGAGGTTACTTTGGCAACATAATGCTTCAATTGAAAAACTAAAATATTAGATGCAATCAACTTTAGTTCCTTTAGCCATTTTATGAATCTTAACTTAATGTGTTACATGATTGGATGTGTAACACTTGAATATTAATCGTTGTTTACTGAATTGGACAATTCTATAATATATAAGAATTGATGGACTATAAAACAATTAACATTCACTGAAACTTAAGAGAGTTGAAACGTTTTTCTTAAACTTTACTGGACCAGACAATCGATTGTCAACACAGACAATCGATTGTTTGGTTTTTTCTGAATTTTAAGTCACTGGATGTGAAGGAAAAATTTAAGTTACTGGACCAGACAATCGATTGTCAAAACAGACAATCGATTGTTTGGTTTTTTCTGAAAATTTTAAGTCACTGGATGTGACAAGGAAAAATTTTTCTAAGTTACTGGACCAGACAATCGATTGTCAAATCCAGACAATCGATTGTCAGGTATAATTTAAAAACATTTCATCTCACTGGAGTGTATACAATCGATTGTACAGTGTATACTTTTTCTGAATTATAACATGATTTTTAACATGAATCTTTAAACATGAAAACATGTTATTTACCAACTAAATTATGCTATATACAACGTTTTAACATGATATAAAAACATCAAACTGAATCAAATCATAGCATTCATAAGATCATGCTATCATGCTATTTCATGGTAGAATTTCATAAACAAAATTCTAATTATACTTTAACATGAATCCTAATATAACATGAACCTTATGAACATCCAAATTATCCAAAATGAAGGGTGGCTCTGATACCAATTGTTATGATTATGATTCCTACTAAAAACAACAACCTTCATATTGAATAATCCGGAATTACAACTACATGAGCGGAAGCTAACCTGAATCCATATGTGGAATTTGATGAACCTCCTTTGAAGATTGTCCTTATGTTCTTGTGAATTCCTTGATCCTTCCTTCAAGTTTCTTGAAGTTGTATATCACCACAAATGCCTCACAAGACTTAAAACAATATATGTGAATTGTTCACAATAGTAAAGGTTATGACAATAATCAAATTTGGTATATGGTTTTCCACCCTATTTGCAAGACAATGGACAATATGGTTCTTGATTCAATGGGAAGAAGAAGAACTTGTCTTGTACTAGAATGGGAACCATAACCCCACTTTATAACTCTAGAAGTTACATAACCCAAGAGACAAGAGTTACAAGACAAGAGTTATGTCTTGAGTTATGTCTTGCAAGAGTTACATAACTCAAGAGTCACAAGCAAGTAACCATAGTTACTTATGTAACCTTAGTTAGCCCATCATAAACTAAGGTTACCCTTTTGGGTATCTACACATTAGCCCTACACTTTAGTATGACAATACATTGGCCCCCTTAACATAATGTCCATAAGACCACATAATTAGGCCAAACCAAAAGATAGCACATAACATATAATTATCCATATATTGTTCATATGTGTGTAGATATAAGTCCATATATCTAGATATAAATCCATATATCTTACAAGCCATTCTTTTTCCTTATTTGCTTCATCAGCTTTAACCAATTACTGAGTGGTAAGCGCAAATTATTTCAAAATTTACTGTTATTTTTTCGCGAATGATCTTCTTTTAATTAATTTATAGTTGACTTTTCAAGCAGAAAAGCAAGTAAACTGTTTATATAAATTTGCTTTCTCTCATTTTTTTTTTCTTTTTGCTGATATTAATTAAGATTTATCACTTTCTGGAACTTGATGTGCTTTACCTAAATCTGCACATCTAATTCTCTTAAGTTCTACTCAGCGTATCAGTTTTAATACTTGATATATATTTCCTTAATTTTATGTCATTTTTTGTTTATTAGAACAATTTCATAGTATCAAGTCATGCAAATCTATCCTAACGTGTGGACAATTAACAGTTAAACAAGACATGTAGAGTAAAGATAGTGACGGCCATGTCAATCCGTCATGACTCGTAAACAACTAAACAAGATAGCTAGAATAAAAATAATACTAATTAAGTCATTGCTAGTTTGTCATGACTCGATGAATAATTGAACAAAATAGATAAAATAAAGATAGTACCAAGTTATGCTAGTCGACATAACTGTGAACAATGGAACAAAACATGTACGGTGAAAATAGTAATTAACAGTCATGTCAATGTGTCGTGACTCATAAACAATTGAACTAGATAGGTAGAATAAAGACAGTATTAAATCATTGTCCATTTATCGAGCTGTGGAAGTTGTTGTTAATATTTATATTATAATAAATTATTTATATCATTCTCTGGATACGACTCTTTTGAAGACCCTACATGAATACGAGATACTTCGTTTACCTAACTATTCCCAAACTGATCTTCTGCACAAATTTCTAAAGAGGAAACATAATAAATAGTGACGCAAAATGATCCTATTCGTGCAAATCTCCCTATTTTAAATAGCAAAAAATTATTCCAACGATTTCATATCATGCACTACAAAGCTTATCTTAAATTGAAATTCCATGCAAAAATAGAAGGCTGAAAAACAATCAATAACCACACAAATACAACTCATAGAAAAACACAACAAAATAAAAAGCAAAGAAATATTTAATTAAATACAAATCAAGAAAAAAAGAGAGGATAAACTAGAGCAATTTCCAACACCCGTACAACTTAATGTGGACACGAAGCCGAAAATAAACACTTCCTTCGAATGCATGAGTGCTCAAAGTGTAATTGGATCATCAAACACAATTAAGTCCCCGAAATAGTTAGGACTAGTCATTATGGCCCTGTTTCCCATCCTGGTGCGCCAATTATAGCTGAAGTCGCGTTTGTATAATTTTTACCATTGTAAATAATATCATAAAAGTAAAACACCATTTCTTTACAAGGAGCGCGAGCACGATTAGTGTAGCTTTGTGCAGAAATGGAGAGACAAAAAATCCGTAGAATTACAGATAATGACTTAGAGGCCATTGTAGACAAAATTTGGGAGAGAGAAAAGAGCTCCAATTGGTTTTGTGAGTGGTGGGAAGAAGTTGCTAATGTTGGTCTCTTTATAGAAGAGTGTGTGTATGTTTTGATTGTAGAGAGTTTTGGGAGAATTGATTTTCTCGTATTGCTCACAAAAGTATATATAGAGTACAGAGATGTATCAAATCCTACCAACTATAGGACTTTACAATAATGAAAGAAATCAAATCCTACCAACTATAGGACTGTACAATAATGAAAGAATATTCTACCAATAATAAAAAGATACACACAATATATTCTAATACGCCCCCTCAAGATGGAGGTCCGGAGGATACACCAATCTTGGACATCAGCAGAAGAAGCCGAGGACGAGATAAGTGCTTGATGAGAGCATAAGCAAGCTGATCAGCAGAGGATACGTGAGCAACACGAAGAGACCCATTCTGAACCAATTGACGAACAAAGTGATAATAAATGGAGATGTGTTTCATGCATGAATGAAGCACAGGGTTGGAACAGAGGTAAGTGGCGCCAATGTTGTCGCTGTAAATGACAGGAGCAGCTGGAAGAGGGACATGAAGCTCGTGCAGCAGGGAATGAAGCCAACGGACTTTATCGGCAGCAGAAGCAATGGCACGATATTCAGCCTCAGTAGAAGATCGTGCAACGGAACGCTGCTTTTTGGAGCTCCATGAAATAGGATTAGGCCCCAGAAAGACAACATAGGCACCAGTTGAGGAGCGGTAATCATAGTTTCCACCCCAATCAGCATCAGAGAAACAATGCAGAGGTATAGCAGATGAAGGACACAGCCAGACTCCGAAGTCACGCGTCCCATTCAGATACCGGAAGAGGCGCTTAACAGCACCCCAATGAGTGACAGTAGGAGCGTGCATGAACTGTGAGAGTTTATTCACAGCAAATGAGATATCAGGACGAGTGAAGGAGAGATACTGGAGGCCCCCAAGGGCCTGTCGATAGGCGGATGCGTCGGCAGGAGCCGAGCCGTCGGCCAGATGAAGGCGGGTGGACGCCGCTGTTGGCGTCTGAATAGGGTTGGATTCCAGCATATTATGACGAGTTAAAAGATCAACAGCATATTTACGCTGAGAAAGAAAATACCCCTCGGAGCTGCGCAGAACTTCAACACCAAGAAAGTAGCTTAGATCACCCATGTCTTTAAGAGAAAATTTAGTCCCAAGAGAGTCAATCACACGGTTCAAGAAAGCAGAGTCATTACCAGTCAATATGAGATCATCAACATATACAAAAAAATAGGCTGTAATACCAGAATGCTGAAAGACGAAGAGCGAAGTGTCAGAGGTAGTGTTGACGAAACCCATGGCCAAAAGGCATTGGCGGAGCTCGCTGTACCATGCCCGGGGTGCCTGTTTGAGACCATAAATAGCTTTCTGTAACTTACACACATAAGATGGATAGGCTTTGTCAACATAACCCGGTGGTTGTGCCATATAAACATCCTTTGTAAGTCTCCCGTGGAGAAAGGCATTGTTCACATCCATTTGACGGAGAGGCCAGCCCTTGGATACAGGTAGACTGAGAACCAAACGCACAGTTTCCAGCTTAATAACCAGACTGAAGGTCTCCTGGAAGTCTACACCTGGTCGCTGATGAAAGCCTTTCGCAACAAGCCGGGCTTTAAACTTGTCCACAGTACCGTCAGGCTTTCGTTTGATACGATAAACCCACTTGTAGCCCACAACATTCTGTGAAGAATCAGGCGGAACAAGATCCCGGGTGCCATTCCGTAGCAGAGCATCAAACTCCAATGACATAGCAGCGCGCCAGCGCTCATCAGACATAGCACTAGACAAAGTTTGAGATTCTGTAATAGCTGGAGAGGTGACAACAGACATACCAAACTTCTTGTTGGGCGTAAAGATGTTATTTTTGCTGCGAGTTTGCATGTGATGACCACCCTGAGAGGATGAAGGTGGAGGCAAAGGGGGTGAAGCGGCGGAGGGGGCCGCTGGTGGTATCGTAAGAGGCGTGGTGGCTCGGGTGTTGGTGCCGGTGGTGCACCCGGTGAAGGATCGCTAGTGGGAGCGGCGACAGGTACTGGCGGAGGCAGCGGAAGGACTTCTAGGGAGACCGGAATGGGTACAGGTGGAGACTCGGGGTTAGACAATTTGGAGAACGGGAAGATATCTTCATGGAAGGTGACATGATGCGAGACGAAGATTTTAGACGTTGAGGGATCAAAGCATAGATATGCGCTTTGAGTAGTAGAGTAGCCGAAAAGGACACAGGCACGAGATCTGGGTTCCATTTCGTGTAAGGTGTAGGGCCGAAGCCAAGGGAAGCATTGACAGCCGAAGACACACAGTTTGGCAAGGTTGGGGCGCTTATGGAAGAGAGACTCAAAGGAGGAGAGCATCGAGAGATTTGTCTTGGGAAAACGATTAATGAGATAGACTGCTGTGGCAAAGGCATAAGGCCAGTAAATGAGAGGTACAGAGGCATAATGAAGGAGAGTGAGACCAGTATCGACAATATGACAGTGACGGCGTTCAGCATAGCCATTATGTTGAGGTGTATGAGGAGGTGAAGTGAGATGTGAGATGCCATGGGAGGCAAGAAAAGAGCGTAAACTAGGAATTCAACCCCATTATCAGTATACAGAGTAATGATTTTAGTAGAGAAATATTTTTCTACAATGGACTTAAAAGTGGGGAAGGTTTGTAAGACATAAGATTTACGGCGTAAAGGAAAAAGCCAAACGTACTTAGGAAAATGATAAACAAAAAGGACATAATATTTAAATCCTTCATTAGAAATAATTGGAGAGGTCCATACATCAGAAAAAATAAGCTCCAGCGGAGCAGTGGAAGATAAACTTGACTCAGAAAAAGTATGACACTTATGAAGCTTGCAAGAGACACAAGCAAAATCAGACACACTACTGGACATTATACTGCTAGAAGACACTAAATGACGCAAGATTTTAGCTGACGGATGACCAAACCGAGAATGCCACAATGACGCAGGGAGCTTTTGTGCCGTGAGGGCGGACGGTAGACGGGAAGCCGCCGGCCAGTAGTAGGCGTCGTCCCTACGTGGGCCGCTGACGAGTGTTGCCCACGTGCGACGATCCTTCACCTGAAAATTAGTATCAGAAAAAACAACATTAACATTATTGTGACGACATAATTGAGCAACAGAGATCAAATTTTTACGAATATGTGGAACACAGAGAGCCCCAGGCAATAAAAGAGAGGAATAACTGAAATTGTCCAGTATGTGTAATTTTTAAACCTTCACTGTTACCAATAACCACATCATTGAAACCAGTGTAAGGATTGTGAAGAGACATGTTGCCAAGATCATTGGTTATGTGATGAGAGGCACCAGAGTCCAGGATCCAATCGGATGTAGAGAGAATTGTTGGAGAATGATGGGCTGTGTGAGCAGCCGGATAAGATGGCGGAATGTATGCTGGCCGCGGCAGTGCTCTACCGTAAGGGGGCTGATTGGCGCCGGAGATAGGATAGGACGGACACCAACGTGCGGAGTGGTCAAATTCACTGCAGAGCTGGCACTTCCCATTGTACCCGCAAGATTGGCCATTGTTGGAGTAACCATCGCGACCAGAGGATGAACCACGGTTGCCACGGCCGCGCCCGCGGCCAACGAAATGGTTACGACCGGACTGGTTTCCGGCGACGAAGGCAGCCGACGGAGCCAAATCAAATGCGGCGGAGGTGGCCGGCACACGAGCAATAATCTGAGCCTCCATGCTTAACAACTTGTCATGTAATTCAGCAAAGGAGATGGGAGATTCGCGGGCTTGAATAGCATGAGAGAGCTCCATATACGGATCAGCCATGATACGACCACGAGAAGCAGCGCCGTATATGCGCGCGAGAATGTCCCAGACCTCTTTAGAGGTTTCAGCAGCGGCAATAAAGGAGATGATCGTCGGTGTGATCGACGAGATGATGACAGTGAGAATAAGATTGTCCTGGCGAATCCAGTAAGGATATGATGGATTTGGGGAAGTCACCTCCTTGTCGATGATAGTGGCTGGTGGGCACGACTTCGATCCGTCCAGGAAGCCAAGGAGTCCGTAACCCGTAAGAAGGGTTCGAAATTGGAATTTCCACGCCAGGTAATTAGTGGAATCCAATTTGAGTGGGATCTGAGCCGATGCATTGATGACAATCGGCTCGAGAAGATCGTTTGAAGTCGTAGCGGCCATGAACCGTGAGGAAAATGATAGGAGGCGCTGATCGACGTCGAGAGAGAGGGCTGCCGATTATTGCAGCGACTGCGCGGCAAGACGCCGGAGAGAGGCGGCGGACCGAGAAGGTCGGCGGCACTGGAGGGAATAGTTAGGGTTTCTTGGGCAATAAGCCACTGGCGTATGATACCATGTAGAGAGTTTTGGGAGAATTGATTTTCACGTATTGCTCACAAAAGTATATATAGAGTACAGAGAGGTATCAAATCCTACCAACTATAGGAGTGTACAATAATGAAAGAAATCAAATCCTACCAACTATAGGACTGTACAATAATGAAAGAATAATCTACCAATAATAAAAAGATACACACAATATATTCTAATACTGATAAAATAAATTAAAAGGCAACTAAGGTTTTGGAATATTTAACACCATGCTTCCAAAATAATCTCAACATTAATTAATTTGTTTTATTAACTAGCCCTACATGTAATAAAAATATTGATCAGTTCCGACTTCTGACATATGAAATGCTTAAAAAAGGATGTTCTTTGCTCGTGCTCTCGGCGCATGATATTAAATATGCGCTGACTGTGTTTCCATCGCGAAAGGAAGAGGAAGGAGACGAGGACGGGGTCGCAGTAGACCCAGGAAGAATCCCATAGCTATCTGTGGTAGCTCTATGAGTGCTCGAATTCAAGCTGAGGACAACGAGAAAGAGCAATTAGAAACACCAGTGGTAAAGCAGGAAATGGATATAAGGAGCTACGAAGCATCATCATCGACGAGTGCTAGAGTTAAGAAGAAACAAGCACTCCAACAACTAACAACATTGAGGAGTCGCGGATTCAACATACGAGCAAGGAGCTACCAAGCTCAATCGATGGAACGGTAAATCTAGTACATGCTGTTAATAGTACTGTGACAATGGAGAATAATCAACCTGAGAAAGCAGCTATTATGAAGACTAAGCCATGGACAAAGCTGTTTTAGAGGAATCGAGCAAATTGTATGTCACTAACCTAAATACCCCCACAGCTCATTAATGGTCAAGTTGTAGTTCAATTAGATAAAAGGGAAGTAGATTTAGAAACAGAGAAATGGAAAAGTGCTGTGATAGCTTATATAATTGGGGAAACGTCGGGTTATAATGCTAGGAAGAGGTTTGTTGGGATAAATTGGACATATGTGATGGAGCCTGAGCTGTACCTACATGATGAGGAGTACAAAATCATCAAATTTCAAAATGTAGAAGATATGAAAGAAATATACTATTCTGGGCCGTACACATTCAATAACAGACCTATCATCCTAAAGCCTTGGACACCAGATTTTAATTTTAATGTGTGGGAAATTCCTCTATTAGTTCAATTTCCTAATCTTACTATGAACTGCTGGGGTCATGATTCATTAAGTCGAGTAGCTAGTGCAGTAGGTACTCCTATCTATGCAGATGAGTGTACTACAAAGAAATAGAGTATCCTTTGCACGAATGTTGATATAAGTGAATATCACTAAATGAGTTGCCTATTTAGGTAATAGTTATGGACCTTAATAGTAAAACATTTGCACAACCAATCAGGTATGATTGGAAACCTGAGTTCTGTCAGAAATATTTAGTGGTTGGGCACAAATGTGGTATGGAATAACAGCAAAACAATCAGCAAGAGAAGCACCAAGGCAGGAGAAGAGTACTTAAAAAGTCCAATATGGAATGGAGGTGCAAAGGACCATTGAAAGGTCGAGTTAATCAGGCTAATTAGCCAGAGGACAACAATCAACAGCAGAGGCAAGAAGTTCCACAACTGCAAGGTCAAGAAGGATTACATGCTATAGAGACTATGCGACAAAGAGAGGATCAGGAACCATTTCAGAAGGGTAACTTTCAGACACCTCTCCAACAGCATAAACAGATTGTGGAAGCATGCAACAGTAGATAAAGGCAAAGCTATAGAAAATAGGATTGCTCTAGATGTGGTAAACCTCCCAGCATTATCAGCCATAATAATGAGATATGCCTTTGAGCCACTAGAAAAAGGGAATCAGACTACTAGCACCTTCCCACTTGACAAAGGAAAGGGTAGAATGACTTGCTAATGAAGTGGTTATTCTGGAACATTAGAGGGGTAAATAAGAGCTATAAACAAAAAGAGTTAAAAATTATATCAGTAATCAGAGAATAAAGCTAGCAGTTATAGTTGAAACAAGGGTTGAAGAACATAATGCTAGTAGGATCATGCTAAAAGTAACTCCAGGGTGGAACTCTATTATAAATTATCAGCATGCTTCAAGTGGGAGTGTATGGTTTACCTGGGATCCCCAATGCTACACTGTTACTTTACTAAGTACCGCAGCTCAGTTTTTTCATCGCTTGGTGCATGATATGATGGGGATGGTAGAGTGTGAAGTTACAGCTATATATGGATAAAAAGTCGTAGAGCAAAGAAAGCAACTGTGGGATGGACTTAAGGGTCTAGCAATAGGAATTACCACACCTTGGCTACTGTGTGGGGATTTCAATGCGGTGTTGTACTCTAAGGATAGATTGATAGGAAATCCGATCACTTATATAGTAAGTCCAAGATTTTGCTGAATGTGTATCTTCTTTAACCCTAAACGAGCTGACATGGACACGAGAGTGCTATAATGGTCAAACAAACAGTATGGTGCAGACAGAATAAGGAGCAAGATTGATAAAGCATTTGGTAACTATGAGTGGATGATGCAGTAGGGTCATGTGATTAGTGAGTATGGTATTCCATTTATTTCTGATCATAGCCCCATGCTATTCACTCTTTCCTCAGCCTCAGAACCCGGCACAATACCTTTCAGATTCTTCAACATATGGTCTGATCATAACAATTTTGCTGCAATAGTGGAGAAAGTCTGGAAACAGTCTCATGCTACTTACAAGATGAAGAATATATGATTGAAGTTGAAGGCACTAGGGCCATTGTTCAGATATGTAAATAATGAACAATTTCGAACCATTAGTATGAGGATTGAACAGGCAAGAGTGAACTTAAAAGATGTACAAAGTAAGATCACTGCAACATGTAATGATTCAACGCTTGAAGAAGAAAAGAATATACTGCAGAACTTAGAAAAGTGACCCATATAAAAGAAAGTGCACTGAAGCAGAAAGCAAGAGCAAAATGGATCTGAAAGATTCAAATACAAAGTACTTTGCAGCACTCATAAAAGAAAGAAGCCGGAAGAAATAGTTAAATGAGCTTATTGCACTCACCGGTAATAAGCTTACTCGTCCTGCTGGTATAAATCAAGAAGTTGTTGGATTCTACAAATCTCTATTGGGATCATCAACTTATTTACTTTCTGCTATAAATAGATCGATTATGAGAAATAGTCTAACTGTATCACAATAACAAAAGATTGCCCTTTGTGCTTAGGTTACTGACTGAGAGATTTATGCTAGTCTGTGTGCTATTGATAGTGATAAAGCACTGGAATTGATGATCACAATGCCTATTTCTTTAAGAAGGCATGGGTGATCATTAAGGATGAATTTATTCAGCTGTCAAAGAGTTCTTTAATACTGGGAAGCTATGTAAAGCTATAAACTGTAGTACACTCACACTAGTGCCTAAAATGGCTAATTCTAATACAGTAAAAGATTACAGACCAATTACCTATTGCACCATGCTCTATAAGGTGATATCTAAAGTGCTAGTAGCCAGAATTAGGAAGTTATTGCATCTGTCATCTATGAATGTGTTACCACAACTAACTACACTATCATGCTTAATGGAGAACCTAACCCACCTTTTGATGCTGTTAAAGTTCTAAGACAAGGAGATACCACCTCCCCTTCTTGTTTGCAATAGTAATGGAGTATCTCAATAGAAACCTTAATAAACTAAAAGAGGTAAAAGGTTTCAGATTCCATCCAAGATGTGCAAAGCTAGGAATCACACACCTTAGCTATGCAGATAATCTTCTATTATTTACTAGGGGTGATTTATCTTCTATGTCTCATATTCATGGATGTTTCAATCATTTCTCTCAAGTTTCTGGATTATAAGTCAATTTGAGGAAGAGCTCAATGTACTTTGGGGGAGTTCCTCAGAATATCAGAATGGAGATTATACATAAGTTGGTCTGCACAATTGGAGAACTTCCTTTCAAGTATCTTCATATCCCTCTTGCTACCAAGAAGTTATCCTTGACGCAATGGTGCCCTTTGGTAGAGAAGATAGTTGCAAAGATCTCTTCATGGATAGCAAGGGAAGTGTCATATGCTGTAAATGTTCAGCTGGTTCAAACTGTCTTGTTTGGCATTTAGTCTTGCTGGTCTTAGATATTCAATTTTCCTGCAAAAGTCATGAAAATGATTGAGGCAAATTACATGAGCTATATTTGATCTGGAGTAAATGTCATCATAAAAAAGGCTCTAGTAGCATGGAACAAAATGTGTACACCTAAGTCAAGTAGGGACTAGGTCTGATTGACTTGCAATTAAGGAAAAAGGCTGCAGTAGCAAAAATTTGCTGGGATGTAGCACGGAAGCATGATTGTATGTGGATCAGATGGATTCATTCTTTTTATATAAAAGATAAGTAGCTAAAAGAGATGACAATCCCTCAACAAGCAAGCTGGATGGTTAGGTAATGAGATGTAAACAGAGTCAAGATTTCTTGAGAATAGGTAGGGGTTTCAAATATTCGGGTTCGGTTAATTTTGGGCGGTCAAAATGGGCCGAGTCAATAAATGGACGGGTCAATGACCCACCCAAAAATATTACTTGGAATGAGATGGACTGGGCTAAAATTTTAGTCATAGCCCAACTCCCCCAACTCTTACCGAGCTTTAATTAGTAATATATATTTTTTCTTGCGAGTTGTTTAATTATCAAAGAAGTCTCTTTTTCCTTTGATTTGGTCATATATAACATATCAAATAAAAAAAAAATTATTTTAACGATATTTTTACAAAAATACTCATGGATCAATTTAGGCTAATAATCAGTCTAACTTACAAGGGCTGAGATAGAATGAGTTCAATAAATGGATGAGTTAATGACCAGCCCGACCTTGGACGAATTAGACGAGTTAAATGAGTTTGGGCTCAAATTTTCATCCTTAATCACATATCATAATGTCACTAATTCGTTGGATTAGGAGAGGAAACTCTTAAATATTCCATAGTTCAAGTAGATGTGCGTATTTTATATCCATAAGCAGTATTTCAAATAGTAATTGTTTGGAATCTTTATAGAAATAGAAGATTTTGTATATATTTTTTTTATCATAAACATAGTTTATACATTGATTATTATATATAATTATACATATATAATACATATGTATATATATATATGTATATATATATATATATATATATATATATATATACATATATATATATATATATATATATACATATATATATATATATACATATATATATATATATATATACATATATATATATATATATACATATATATATATATTATATCTCTATCGGCTATTTTTAGTTTAAATGATTGGGTGAGCTATTATTTGGATTAATTCTTCTAATTCTTTAAATATTTACCTTTTCATGTTTTTGTCACGACTGAGATTTTCCACCCTCGGTAATCGTGATGCCCACCCGTGAAAGCTAGGCTATCCAGCTATTAAGGTTCTACACATTAATAATCAACTCAAACAATTATAAATAGTAACTATAGCTAAACAAATGAAAAGCGTGGAAGAGTTATAACAAAAGCATATAATCCGAGACATGTCTACCCATGAATCTGGTGTCACACGAACATCTATGAATTACTACAAACACTGGTCTGAAAAGGAAAGTACAACCGTTCTTGGAATGAAAAAAGACAACAGAAAGCCAAAACGGGGAAAGGGGAACTTTAGGCTCTGCGGATGCCAGCAGATCTACCCTGGTCTCCCTGGATTGAAGGCAACTACCTCAGCAACTCACCGGTCCGGTACCAAAATCTACACAAAAGAGTGAAGAGTGTAGCATCAATACAACCGACCCTATATACTGAGTTGGTGTCGAACCTAACCTCGGCGAAGTAATGACAAGGCTAGGACATGACAATCATATAAAACTGTGCAATTAAATCATATACCAACAGAATCATAACAAAAAAATCAATAGAATAAGGTGGGAAGGAGACATGTTGCTGGGAACATCAGATTCTAACAATAAACTAATAAAGTAGCATCAATAAAGAAGCATAATGAACATCACGTCTATATCAACAAGAATAATGAAACGGTAACACGTGCACGGCATCACCCTTCGTGCTTTTACTCTCGTCCTCACCATATGAATTAACAAAAATGACACGACATCGCCCTTCGTGTATTACCTCACATAATCATGGCACGACATCATCCTTCCTGCATTAACTCTCAAATCATGACACAACATCACCTTTCGTACATTAACACTCGTAATATCGATACAACATCATCCTTTACACTCACTCAAAATATCATGCAAGACATTATCCTTCGTGCTTTACACTCTTCCTCACCCAAACAATAGAAATATTACGTCCTGGTAAGGGAATCAACGATATCAACAATAACATCCCGGCAAGGGAATCAACAATCTCAACAATAACATCCCGGCAAGGGAATCAAGAATCTCAATAATAACATTACGGCTAGGGATTTAGCTATACCTAATCTCATTTTCAACAATTACTTTACTAAAATAAAACACCACTTGAGTCAATACTCAACAATAGTCAATTACCAAAAAACTTTCATAAGCTTTGTTCAACATTAATCATCATCAATTTGAGCACGATCGATACATAATAGAGTCACAACAATCATGGTATAAGACTCACGGGCATGCTTGACACCAATGCACAGATAATCGTCATCACACCTATACGTCATACTCGACACTAACACATAGCAAATAAGACCACAACTCTTATTCCCTCAAGCTAAGGTTGGGCCAAACACTTACCTCGATTTCAAGGACAAGATTAAGCCTCAACTACCGCTTTACCTCATGGTTCCACCTCCAATCCGCTTGTATCTAGCTATAATTTACTTAATACATTAATAAATTTTGAATAAACCAATTCTAATGCATGAAAATATTTTTTCCAATATTTTTCCCAGAAAGTCAAAAATTCACCCTGAGCGCGCTTGGTCAAAACTCGATCACCCATTCACTCACAAACTCAAATATGCAATTTAATTTTAAAATCGGACCTCAAATCGGGGTCCAAATCCCCAAAATTGAAAATCCTAACTTCTACCCAAAACACCCAATTTCCCGTTGAAACCCCTTAATTTGAAGTGAAATCATGTAAAAAGATATTATAGATTGAAGGAAATGAGTTAAAAGTTGTTTACCTATGATTTGAGGAAGAACTCTCTTCAAGAAAATCGTCTATGGGAGTTTAGGGTTGGAAAAAATGGTAAAATAAAGAAGAATTCCCTAAAAAATCTCACTTAACAGGTCTCAAATGTCGCAATTGCGACCAGAGTTTCGCATTTGGAATCCTTTCGTCTTCGCAATTGCGAAGGAAATGTCACATTTCGGGGGGCTCCGCAATTCCCAACCCAGTGTTCGCATCTGCAAAGAGGGTTTGCCCAGGCTTGGTTCACATTTGCGACACTGTGGTCACATTTCCCAAGCCCGGCCACTTAGCAATTGCGAAGCTTGATCTCGTGATTGCGAGATCAGAGGCCTGGGCAAAAATATCAGAGGCCTGGGCAAAAATACCAGATGCCAGCTGCAATTTTCCTAAGTCCAATTCACTCCATGACCTATCCAAAACTCATCCGAGCCCTCAGGGCTCCAAACCAAATATTTACGTAAGTCTAAAAATATCATACAGACTTGCTCGTGAGATCGAATCATCAAAATAACATCAACAACTACGACTTTAACCTCAAATTTCATGAAATTCTTCAAGAACATTGAAATCTCCATCTTCTCAACTAAAGGTCCGATTTATATTAAATTAACTCTGATTCTTACTAAATTTCACTGGTTTGACATAAATTATTTTTAACCTGTACCGGACTCCGGAACCAAGATAGGGACCCGATACTATCAAGAACACGCATCATCTCACTTCTAAAAGTCTTTATATTTTCCAGCAAATTCTTTAAAAAAATTTTTTACGGGCTAGGGACCTCGAAATTCGATTTAGAGCATACGCGTAAGTCCTATGTTTTACTACGAACCTTACTGGAGCATCAAATTACGGGTCGGATACGTTTACCAAGAATATTGACCAAAGTCAACTTTAATCAATTTAAAGGCCAATTTCATTATTTTTTTATTTTCACATAAAAACTTTTCGGAATTGTCCGAACTACGCACGTAAGTTGAGGTGAGATAAAAAAAAGTTTTCAAGATCTCGAAATACAATTTTAACTTCTAAAATAAGAGATGACCTTTAGGGTCATCACAGTTTTGGTGCTTAAGGTTATAAACTTGGGTTAAGATTCAGTTCAGTACACTTCTATCCAATATGTTTATGTAGAATATTGGATTTTGACACGTGTCACAATATAATTTATGGACAAGATTTATTTTATTTTAACTGAAAATGCCACGAGACAGTATGAAATAGTGTCCTAAATGATAGCAGGGCATGTTCTGTGTACAAAATGTCATCTGCATATAAATTAAAATATTTCAATTTACAAGCGTGAAATTGCAAAACAAAAAAATTCAAATTCTTTAGAGAAATAAAATTAGAAAGTAAACAGAAGTAAGTCACTATTAAAAAGCGGATTTAGGATTTAAACTTTATAATTTTAGATTTATAATGTTACCACATCTCATTTAATTGAATGTGTTCAACTTTATTATTTGTACATATATAAATTCTTGAATAAAAATGCAGTGTATGAGCAAAAGCTATGAATTCAACTGAAATCATAACTTCTACATTAAATACACCTCTTATTTAATTAATAAACACGAATTTTGTGACAGCCTAGGCGAATCTCACATTGATAAACATGGGGAGATGTTGGGTATACAAGTAGACATGCTTTACCCCTTAGTGACATATTTTAAAGTTATGTGGGCCTAGGCCAATACGGACAATATCACTAGTGGACTGCGTTATTAAAATATAATATTAGAGCTAGGTTTATGTGCAATCTTAAACGGTGGTAGGGCAAACATTGAATCCCATATCGATAAAATATGAAAGAAATGATGAATATATAAGTAAATATACTTAAGATTCTAGTAACATATTTTAAAATTATATGAACCTAAATTCAAAGCGAACAATATAGGCTGGGCTGTCACAAATTTTGATGTATTTTATTACACCATATGTCTAAGCTTGGACACTGGTGGAAAAAAAAACAAGAAAAGAGAAGATTCTATGAGCACGGAAAGTTAAATGATTTAAGTTACACACCGACGATGTAAAGAAAAATTCAACTATTTATAATTTAACATGTTATGGTGGGTTAATTGTACATTTTCATTAGCCTATCAATTAATTTTATCATAAAAATTTACCTATAATTATTATAAGTGACATCATTGTATTAAGGAAAAAAGTTCAAAATGTCCCTAAATTTTGAATAATAGTTCAAATTTATCCGTAATTTAAAGTTGCGAATCAAATATAATCCCGCTGTTACAAAATTAATCAAAATATGCCTTAATTACTAAAGGGAGAAGCTTTCCAACACATGAGACTTTGTAAAAGTATAAATTTTTTTTTTTGATTTTCCACCCAGTATTTGGTAGTCGTGTTGGAACCTGATTATATTCGGACTCGTGCCGTGTAAGGTCATATTCGGAGGAAATTGTTCGCTATCAAGAATTTTTCCCTACTCAAACTCAAACCCGAAACCTTTGGCCAAGGGAGAACAGTCATATCCACTATACTACATCCTTTAATGATAAACAACAACAACAAATAAAAATTCCACAAGTAAAATTTGACTAGTTCAATATAGTTCGGAAGATAGGGGTGTAGAAGGACAAATTTGAACCATTTCGCAAACATCAGTATAAATTGAACATTTTTCCTTGTAATTAATACAATTTAGCTATCGAAACAAAAAACTTAAACTGAAAATTAAATGTGCATCTTATTGGACAAAATTCTTGGATTCTTTAACCAACAAAATATCTTCCAACATAAGGAGAGAAACACCAACCTCTCACTCCACATGACACACAAAAAAAAGAAAAAAAAAGAAAAAAAAAACAACAATAACAACAGTAATAATAACATCTAAAATTATTACCAGCACTCGTAAAGTTTAATATCAACACGAAGTCGAAAATAAACTTCACCCTCAAAGGCATCAGTCATGAGAGTAGCAATTCCTCTAGTCATGAAAAAATCACCAGTTCCACCAATTACTGAAATATCCCTAGTCTTGTTCATTAATGGATCAGCTCCAGCAAAATTAATACTACCCTTATGTTCAGTAGAATTAAAAACAAATGAAAACCCTAACCATGAAGTAAATATTTCTTTTTTATCATAAAAATAAAAACCTTGTGCTCTTCCAACTGGAGTTGAATGAACATTGTTATCCAAAGTAATTGGATCATCAAAAATAACTAAATCTCCAAAATGGTTTAGTCCTCCCAATTTTGTGAAGTTTCCCCATGCTGGAGCTCCAACTATAGCTGAAGTTGCATTTTTGGCATTTTCACCATTGTAGATTATGTCATGGAAATAAAACATTAGGGTTTTACACGGGTGACGAGCGCGTATTTTATTGGCTGATTCGACTATAGAGAAGTTTATGTGACAGAGAAGGAAAAGGAAAATTAGAAAAGCTATGGAATTTGATTTCTTAGCTGCCATTTTTTAGAGAATTAGCCAAGAATGGGCTGGAAATGAAGAATATTGAAGCTTGGTTTCTTAATCTTGACTTATATATATATAAGAGGGTTTTTTTTTTAATTTCTTCCAATAGTAACAGAAATGGTCCAAAATATTAATAAACTTGGCTTTTAAGGGATTTAAGATGCCCATGTTGTGTAGACGTAAAAACTAAGGCAAATTTCATGGATACTGTTTTTAATTTTCTCTTATTTTTAAGTCTAGTTATGTCAGATGAATATTTTCTTGGTAGCTATAATCATTTTTATATGCAACAGAAACATAAACGGTATGTCTTATTGCCATGGTAATAATGAATTGGATTTCAAGTCATGTCTACGAAATCAACCACAACAGTTTTTCTTTCGTTTTCCAACAAATTAGTGTAAAATTGTTGTGCTGAAATATCACGCAATAATATTGAAGTTAGTGTAAAGGATTTTTACTTTAATCGTGTACAATTTATTTTTGGTCTATTCGAATTTTCAGGTTATCATATCTTGTTTATTATAAACAGTTCGGGTTTATATTATATTATATTATATTATATTATATTATATTATACCTAGTGCACAAAACATAAATTAACTCTTTATTCGTTAGTGTCAAGCTCATGAACAATTGTCGAAACCTACACATATATTATATAGAAATGTTAAATAGAACTCAACCATGACGATAAGTATGATCTCGTCTGTCCTTTTAAGTTTGAAGTATGTTTGGACCTTACGTGACACAAATTCGAATAATCGAAGGCCCAAGCATGACGAAACACTACATGAGAAACTAAAAAGGAAGTTACATATGACTCAGAATATAACAGTTGCTGGGTTCAACCAACCCAAAGATTCTTATAATATGGTGTAATATTATCTGTTTTGGACCAAACTCCCACGATTCTTTCGAAAAGGCGTCACACTTTAAGTGATCTCTGCACCTTATATGTAAGCTCTCAATTTTTTCAACTACCAATGTGGAACTTTATTCGCATAATTAATAATTGTTGGAATAAATCCTACTATAACACTTTTAGCCTTCATATCGAATTATTTGGAACAACAACATAAGCGGAAGCGTACCTGAATCCATAGGTGAAAGCTCCTCGATCCTTCTTGAAGATTGTCCAAGGTTTGCCTTTGGAAACTCCTTGATCCTTCTTGAAGATTGTTCAAGGTGTTGGCTTTCCACTTGATATGCAAGACCAAGTTTGTGCTCTCTCTCTCAATAGGAAGAAGAAGAAGAGAATGTGTCTTGCATTCTTGTGGGAACCATAACCCCCCTTATTATAACATCTGAGTTAAGAAACTCAAAGGTCACAAGAATGTAACCTTGGTTACATGTATGTAACCTTAGTTAGCCCATCATTAACTAAGGTTACTCTTTTGGGTATCTACACATTAGTCCTACACTTTATATGACAATGTATTGGCCCCCTTAACAATAATGTCCATAAGATCACTAATTTAGGCCAAACCAAAAGATAGCACATAACATATAAGTAATCCATATATTGTCCATATGTGTGTAGTATAAGTCCAAATGTCTAACAATCTCCCACTTGGACTATATACTCATGCATATGTACAAACCTTAGCATTATAT
Organism: Nicotiana benthamiana; assembly: GCA_034376525.1. NCBI lineage: Eukaryota > Viridiplantae > Streptophyta > Magnoliopsida > Solanales > Solanaceae > Nicotiana > Nicotiana benthamiana. The sequence continues at coordinate 177,989,616 of CM067339.1, forward strand.
GTTACATTATAAATTTATGAGCTCAGAATTGCTATCATAATAAAATTGTCATGAACAATCCAGTCCATCAATCATACCAACATAGGATCTAAGAGATCTTAGTTACTCTTGCGTAACTAGACCCAACATAGATCACGTATATCAATATAACCAACGACATGGATCAAGTATAGGTGTGTAGCATGGAAATAACATAAAGTGTGGTCTGAAATAGAATGTCTATTTCCAACTGGTTCTCTTTATTGAGATCAATCATAAACCTTAAGAGTACATAAAACTTTAAAACTGAATATCTGCAGATAAAACCTTAAAGACTGAATTACTAAATGTAATGGACAATACATAATTGTATAATACAAACTCCCACTAAAATTCATAATCCTTAACTGATTTGACACCTATGCAAGCAATATGCTCATGAAATACTTTGGGTGGCAATCCCTTAGTAAGCGGATCCGCAATCATGGAGTTTGTACTTATGTGCTCTATGCACAATTGTCCATTCTGTACTCTTTCTTTAACAACCCGAAATTTGACGTCCATATGTTTTGCCTTCGTCAAACTACTGTTACTGTTAGCATAAAGGACTGCTGATCTGTTGTCGCATAATAGCCTGAGTGGCTTTTCAATGCTGTCTACTATGCGCAGTCCACTAACAAAATTTCGCAGCCATAATGCTTCATTGGATGCTTCATAACATGCCATGAATCCCGCTTCCATGGTGGAAGTGACCGTAAGAGTTTTCTTGATGCTTCTCCAAGAGATAGCACCACCAGCAAGCATGTAAATATAGCCTGATGTAGACTTCAGACTATCCTGACATCCAGCAAAATCGGAGTCGGTGTACCCGATGATCTCAAGCTGGTCCGATCTCCGATATGTAAGCATGTAATCCTTTGTTCTTTGTAAGTACCTCATGACCCTTTTGGCTGCCTTCCAATGGTCCATTCCCGGATTGCTTAGATATCTGCCCAGCATCCCAACAATGTATGCTATATCAGGTCGTGTGCATACCTGAGCATACATCAGACTACCTACAGCCGAGCATAAGGTGTCTTCTCCATTTCCGTAGTTTCAAAATTAGTATTTGGGCACTGTTTAGACTAAACTTGTCTCCCATTAGCAACAGGGGTGTTGCCTGATTTACAATCCTGCATGCCAAATCTTTTAAGAACCTTATCGATATAGCGCTTTTGTGACAGACCCAGAACACCTTTGGAGCGATGTCGTTGTATCTGAATTCCTAATACAAAAGAGGCATCACCAAGATCTTTCATTTCAAATTTCTTTGAAAGAAATTTCTTAGTTTCATGCAATAATGCTATATCGTTACAGGCAAGCAGTATGTCATCGACATATAAAACCAGAAAAATATATTTACTCCCACTGAACTTATGGTATATACAGTCATCAGCAATATTCGGTTCATAATCAAAAGATGTAATGACTTCATGAAACATATAATACCATTGACGGGAAGCTTGCTTGAGCCCATAGATGGATTTCTTTAATTTTCAAACCCTTTTCTTTGAGTCTCCCGAAACAAAGTTTTCAGGTTGCACCATATAAATTGTTTCCTCAATGTCACCATTGAGAAACGCGTTCTTAACATCCATCTGATGAAGTTCAAGATCAAAATGTGCTACTAGTGCCATTATAGTCCTGAAAGAGTCTTTCGATGAAACTGGAGAGAAAGTCACTTTATAATCAATGCCTTCCTTTTGAGTGTAGCCCTTTGCGACAAGGCGAGCTTGATACTTAATGACATTGCCCCCTGAATCCTTCTTGGTTTTAAATATCCATTTACAACCAATTGGTTTAATACCTTCGGGCAATGTAACAAGCTCCCAAACGCCGTTATCGCTCATAGACTTCATCTCATCATTCATGGCATCAATCCACTTTTGAGAGTTAGAACCTTTAATGACTTGACGGAAGTTGATTGGATCATCTTCCTCAAGTCCAATGTCACTTTCTTGTTCTTGGAGAAATACAACATAATCATCGGAATTGCATTTCTCCTCTCTCTAGTGGATCTCCTTAATGACGCTTCAGTTTCTTGAGGTTGATGAGTTTGATTTTCATTAGTAATATCAGGAACTTGATTAGGGAGATTTTCGAGATTGTCTTGAACTGGAGTTGTGTGATCCGTGTCAGGAATGAGAACACCCTGACCAAGATCAACAACTGGAGAGAAAGACACATGTTCTTCCTCAAAGACAACATGTTCTTCCTCAAAGACAAAATCTCTAACAACTTTATCTCCCCACCCCCCAATCTCAATATCCTCAAAGAACCGAGCATTACCCGTCTCAAAAATATTTCTAGAAGTGGGATCGTAAAACTTATACCCCCTGGATCTTTCAGAGTATCCAACAAAATAGCTACTAACCGTTTTAGCATCCAGTTTCTTTTCATTTGGCCTGTAAGGCCTTGCCTCAGCTGGACAACCCCAAATGTGTAAGTGCTTTATACTGGGCTTATGTCCAGTCCAAAGTTCATATGGGGTTTTGATTGTAGCTTTAGTTGGAACCCTATTAAGTATATATGCTGCGGTATTCAATGTTTCTCCCCAGTGTGAGTCTGGCAAAGTAGTATGACAAATCATACTTCTCACCATGTCCTTTAGTGTCCGATTTCGTCTCTTAGCTACACCATTCATAGTAGGACTGCCTGGAATAGTGCACTGAGGAACGATCCCGCACTCATCTAGGAATTTGGCAAATGGCCCTAGACGTTGTTCACCTGAACCATCATATCTACCATAGTATTCACCACCACGGTCAGATCTAACGGTTTTAATCCTTTTACTTAGTTGATTTTCAACTTCGGCCTTATATGATTTGAACACGTCTATAGATTGGGACTTTTCATGAATGAGATATAGGTACCCATAACGAGAGTAATCGTCTATGAATGTGATAAAGTATTGTTGACCATTTCTACAAGGTGCAGGGAATGGACCACAAAATATCCGTATGTATCAATTCTAAGACATCCGAAGCTCTCTTAGCACCTAATCTCGTCTTGTTTGTTTGTTTACCCTTGATACACTCAATACAAATATCCGAATTTGAGGAATCAAGAGAATCAAGAATTCCATCTGACACGAGTTTCTGAATTCTTTGTTTGGATATGTGACCCAAACGTTTGTGCCAGAGTGATAAAGAATTCTCATTAGTTAATTTTCTTTTGGTACCACTTGAACTTGTATGAAAAGTTTCATTATGTGAGGTTATTATGTCAACCAAATATAGGCTATCATATGCTGATAAATGACCAGTACCGATAAGATTTGAACCTTGAAAGAGACTAACTTTATTGTCACCAAATGAACATGAATAACCGGATATGTCCAATTTGGGAACAGAAATTAAATTCTATCTAAAAGATAGTACAACAAAAGTCTAATTCAAATCTAAATAAAAACCAGTCTTAAACAACAGCCTAAATTTTCCAATAGCCTCAACTTCAACCCTTTTGCCGTCACCCACATAGATGTATCTTTCACCATCATTTGGTTTTCGGCAGTTCAGGCAACCCTGCATAGATATACTTATGTGAGTAGTAGCAGCAGAATCTACCCACCAAGTATCCTTAGGTACCGAGATTAAATTAACTTCAGAACAAAAAAGAGAAAGAGATATACCCTTTTTCGCAGGCCAAGCGTGGTATTTGGTACAATCTTTCTTCATGTGATTAGTCCCCTTACAGAAAAAACAACCTGATTCTGTAGTTTCAACCTTAGTTTCCTTATGTTGTTTTTTCTGGGGCCTTGTAACCGCAACTTCCTTATTTTTCCTCTTCTTATTGTCCTTAGAAGAGGATGCCAAATGAGCACTTTCTGTCTTATCTTGCTTTATTCTCTCTTCCTCTTGCACACAATGTGAAATGAGCTCATTAAGAGCCCATTTCTCCTTCAGGCAGTTGTAACTGACCTTAAACTGATTAAAGTGTGCAGGAAGAGAGATCAAAACTAAGTACACAAGCAGTTCCTCAGGTAATTCCAACTTGAGTGACTTAAGTTTTGAAGCAAGTTGAGACATTTCCAAAATGTACTCCCTTATGTTTCCTTTACCTTTATAACTCATGGAAACAAGTTTTACTCAAAAGAGTACTTGTTTCCGCCTTTTCGTTTTGTGCAAAACGCTTTTCAAGGAAAACTTTGGCATTATTTTCTTCATTCATAGTGCCCCTAAAAGATTCTGGAATTGCACATTTTATGATCATTAGACTCATGCAATTTGAGCGTTCCCACTTCTCCATCTCTTTCTTGTCATCAGAAGAAGATGTATCCTCAAGAGAAGTAGGTTTCTCAATCCGAAGTGCAAGGTCTAGATCCATGCAACCGAGAACTATCATAATGTTCTCTTTCCATTCCTTAAAGTTTGTGCCGTTAAGCACAGGGATGCTGTTAATGTTTGCAGATATCGTAGCAGCTGAAGAATTCACTGAAAATAGAACAAGGACAACTTAATACATGCTTACAATTACTTGAATTTTAACTGTAGTATACAGATTCAAAATAGGCAAATCCCATTACAAGATACCTAGCACAACATTGATTTTAGTCTTTGGACAGAAAATCAACTTGTAAGTGGTACTCTTGGTGTAGTAATCAAATATTGACAATAAACTCCTGTCAAATATCAAGCCTTCCTTTGGGCCGACTTAATATTCACATGGAAAACTTAATAATTGTCACATATTTATCACCACAAGCATGTTCGAATTCCTGCCAAATAACAACCTTCCTTTGGGCCGGTGTTAAACGCATGGAATACTAACATACACAGTCATCTTATACTTCAAAATCAATCAATCTACACAAAAGAGGTTACTTTGGTAACATAATGTTTCAATTGACCAATTTAAAATATTAGATGCAAAACTAATTAGTTCTTTAAGCCATATATTGAATCTTAACTGAAAAAATTACATGTTTTGACATGTAAAATCTGAATATTAAAATCTTTATATTAATTTGGACAACACAAAAATCTGAAGCATGATGGACAAAAAACCAATTAATCTTAAAACTGAATATTAATGTACAAAACATTAATAATTAAAAAATTGAATATTAATTGACATATTATTAATGTACAATTAACATCTGAAAACTTAAAAAACGTTTCTATTAATAATAAAAAACATTTCTTTAATTAATAGTACATTATATCCTCAATAAACTGCCAGAAAATAAAACGTTTCTGCAATTTATTGTCAGATAATCGATTATCTGAGCCTGATAATCGAGCTGGAATTTCAAATTTTGCTGAAAAACTAGGATAATCGATTATCTTGGCTCTCTGGAATTTCCAATTTTTCTGGAAATTCCAGATAATCGATTATTTTAAAAAATAATCGATTATCCTCAGGTTCTGTTTCATAAATTTTTGATGAACAAAATGCAATAATCGATTATTGCAAAAAAAATAATCGATTATGTGATGCTTTTGTTTTGCAAAATTTTGGTGAACTTATCAAGATAATCGATTATCTGTATAGGATAATCGATTATCCTATCAATCTGTCTAACAACTTAATATGGCTTTCAACAAGAAACTTAATCAAGGAATCATGTTGTTCAACAACCAAAAATTATGCAAATTTCAACATTTCAATTCATCTAGTGATAACAAGGTATCAAAATACTTAAGTTCATCATCAAAATATCATTCATGAAAACATGCTATATCATGGTACTAGAATTTCATAATCAAAATTCTATCTTAATTTAAACATGAAGCTTTATAACATGAATTTCATGAACTTCCAAATGATCCAATATGAAGGAGGCTCTGATACCAATTGTTGGAATAAATCCTACTATTACACTTTTAGCCTTCATATCGAATTATTTGGAACAACAACATAAGCGGAAGCGTACCTGAATCCATAGGTGAAAGCTCCTTGATCCTTCTTGAAGATTGTCCAAGGTTTGCCTTTGGAAGCTCCTTGATCCTTCTTGAAGATTGTTCAAGGTGTTGGCTTTCCACTTGATATGCAAGACCAAGTTTGTGCTCTCTCTCTCAATGGGAAGAAGAAGAAGAGAATGTGTCTTGCATTCTTGTGGGAACATAACCCCCTTATTATAACATGTGAGTTAAGAAACTCAAAAGTCACAAGAATGTAACTTTGGTTACATGTATGTAACCTTAGTTAGCCCATCATTAACTAAGGTTACTCTTTTGGGTATCTACACATTAGTCCTACACTTTATATGACAATGTATTGGCCCCCTTAACAATAATGTCCATAAGACCATTAATTTAGACCAAACCAAAAGATAGCACATAACATATAATTAATGCATATATTGTCCATATGTGTGTAGTATAAGTCCAAATGTCTAACAATAATCTCCCCCTCGAATTAAATTTTATGTGACTTGCTATCACGATTCACGGGTCTTCCCCTAAAACTAAGTTCCATGAATCCCATTGCCAGAATTTTTGAGATTTACCGTGTAACATCTACATTATTAAAATATTTATAACAATCAAAACCCATAACTTATTTCTTTTCATGTCAAGTCTCCAAACTGAGTTTCGCAGCATCGCCTGCATGCTCATCTCGCTAAATTTGGGCTATAATAGTAAAAAGCCATTGAAAGTTCCACTTTTACAACACTCACTATTTCCAACACCGTACAATTTGTTAGGTAATGTATCTTAAAGTCTAACAATCCATCAACTTTCATTTCTCTTATTTTTTATTTATTTTTTTGCAGTCTTTGACTTGTGAATTGTGATGAACATAGAGTACAATCATAATATAATTATCATATGAATGATCAATAATTGGATCATCAAATGTCAAAGAAATATAATTGGAGGACAGAACCTTTAAGTCTCCTACTTGGAAACAACAGCTGTTGAAAGGGAAGTAGAGGCAGAGCTAGTAAAAAAATGGACAAATAATATTATATAACTATTGTAAAAATAATAATCGAAAAATATATAAATTTGTCTAATTTTTGTCTATATATATCTTTTATGTTATGTATGTTAAGAATAGAATTCTAATTAGAGTGAATGTCTATCTTGTAGTGAGTTTTACTTTGAGGCTAAGTTATTTTTCCTCCTATAAATAGAGGGGTCTTACCCCATTGTAAACCACCCGAAAATTCAATAAGAATTTTCTCTCTCTTTCTCTGCAATATTGCTCTTGTTCTTTTATTGTTTTATAACACGTTATCAGCACGAAGCTCTACTATCTCAAGAATCTCTTTGAGAAAATTAAGGTATTTTTTCTCCTCCTAATTTTGTTTTAATTATGTTTGACATTATGAAAAGAAAGTTCGTTGCCCTTAAAATTTCGGGCAAGAATTACATGACATGGGTGTTGGATGCTGAAATCCATTTGGATGCAATGGGTCTTGGAGACGCCATTAAAGACAGAAATAATGCATCCACCCAAGATTGTGCTAAGGCCTTGATTTTCTTGTGCCATCACCTTGATGAAGGTTTGAAAATTGAACATCTCACAGTCAAAGATCCACTTATCTTGTGGAATGGCTTAAAGGAGAGATATGACAACTTAAAGTTGGTCACTCTGCCACAAGCACGATATGATTGGGCTCATTTGAGGCTCCAAGACTTTAAGTCTGTTTCTGAATATAATTCTGCAATGTTTAGAATTACTTCTAAATTGAAACTCTATGGAGATACTATAACTGATTATGATATGCTTGAAAAAAAAAACGTTTACAACGTTTCATGCCTCCAATATAGTTTTGCAACAACAGTACAGAGAGAAAGGTTTCAAAAAGTACTCTGAGCTGATTTCTCTTCTCCTTGTGGCTGAGCGAGGCCCTGAAACCAATTTTGTCTCTGACAATAATTTTGACATCACCCACTTGGATGTGGCAGACTTCTTTGAGCACCCTGAGGGGAAAATAGATCACTTGATCGGTGATGGATCCATGGTTAAAGAAGATTGATCAGTTTGATATTTTTATTTTTACTTATTCGTAGTAGTTAATGAATAAACAATTATCATAGTTTACATAAGTTATCTATTATTGTGATATGGTTCAATTTTTATATTTTCTGCTTTAAGCTAGTAAAGCTAAGTATCAAGCAAGTATTCGTTAAAATTATAATATGCTTGAAATATCGATATGTACCTTAAGAGTTTTATCAACTTGATACATAATCTGTATTATGGTTTTAAAATATATAACTTTAGATTACACATTCATCATATGCTTTATTTATAATGATTTTTCAGTAAGTTAATCGATTAACATAACAAATAATCGATTACCAATATATTCTATTAAACTGGACCTTTTCCGCAAGACATGTTAGTCGACTATCCGATTTAGTTAATCGACTAACCTAATGACCGCTGCTTAAGTTAATCGATTATCACTTTAGTTAATCGATTAACCATTATGTTGAATTATAGACTTAAATTTGTTTATTCTCATATCTATAAAAAAAATACTAATATTTTTCGTATATTTCTTTTGTATGTCAAACCATGGGAAGCAAATATGGATATCTCACAAAGCAAACTTGGATCAACGTCCAATTGTAAAAATATTTGTTTAATTGATTCATGTACCACACATACGATATTCAAAGAGAAGAAATATTTCTCTCATTTAAGTATGTGTAAGGCAGATGTTACTACAATTTCTGGTAGTAGTAAATTGATTGAAGGCTCCGGAAGAGCAACTATAACTCTGCCTAAAGGAACAGTATTTATCATAGAGAATGCAATGTTCTCTTCTAAGTCCAAGAGGAACTTGTTGAGTTTTAAAGATATCCGTCAAAATGAATATCACATTGAGACAATAGATGAGAATAATCTTGAATACCTCATCATTACAAAGAATGTCTCTGGCCAAAAGAGGGTTATTGAAAAGTTCCCATCTTTATCTTGTGGCCTGTATTGGACAAAAATTAGTGCAATTGAGGCACATTCCACAGTAAACCAAAAGGTTACTGATTCCAATACTTTGGTACTTTGGCATGATCGATTGGGACATCCTGGATCAATTATGATGAGACGGATTACAGAAAACTCATATGGGCATCCATTAAAGAATTTAAAGATTCTTTTAAATAATGAATTTTCTTGCACTTCTTGTTATCAAGGCAAGTTAATTATTAGACCATCACCAACAAAGGTTGGAACTGAGTCACCTACGTTTTTGGAACGTATACAAGGGGATATTTGTGGACCTATTCACCCACCTAGTGGGTCCTTTAGATATTTTATGGTCTTAATAGACGCATCCTCTAGATGATCTCATGTGTGCCTATTGTCATCACGCAACCTTGCGTTTGCAAAATTAATGGCACAAATAATTCGATTACGAGCACAATTTCCTGATAATCCAATTAGGTCTATTAGACTAGATAATGCTGCTGAGTTTTCATCCCAAGCATTTAATGATTATTGCTTATCAATTTGTATAAAAGTGGAACATCCTGTAGCTCATGTTCACACTCAAAATGGTCTTGCAGAATCTTTAATTAAACGTCTGCAGTTGATTGCAAGACCATTACTCATGAAAACTAGGCTTCCCACTTCGGTTTGGGGTCACGCCATTTTGCATGCAGCATTGCTAGTTCGTCTCAGACCGACGAATTATCACAAATATTCCCCGTTGGAATTAGTTCTGGGTCATGAACCTAATATATCCCATTTAAGAATTTTTGGATGCGCAGTATATGTGCCTGTAGCACCGCCATACCGCACCAAAATGGGTCCGCAAAGAAGGTTAGGAATATATGTTGGGTTTGAATCGCCCTCCATTATTCGCTACCTCGAAACATTGACAGGGGATTTGTTCACTGCACGATTTGCAGACTGTCGATTCGATGAGACACTTTTTCCAAAATTAGGGGGAGAAGTTGGTGAAACCAAACGGGAAATTTTGTGGAAAAATCCATCATTATCTCATCTTGATCCACATACCTCTATTTGTGAAAAAGAGGTGCAAAATATTATCCATTTGCAAAGAATAGCAAATCAAATGCCTGACGCATTCACGGACTTGAAAAGGATAACAAAATCTCACATCCCCGCAGAGAATGTTCCAATCCGTATTGATGTCCCTATTGGACAATCTTCTAGTGTCATATCTAATGAGTCGAAAGCACGCCTAAAATATGGCAGGCCATTAGGTTCCAAAGATCGAAATCCTAGAAAAAGGAAAGCAAATGATCAAAATGACACTACGAAAGAATCTCATGAGGAAATTCACGACTTAATAAATTCTGAGATTCATGAAGAATCCATTGAGCCCGAGACTCAGGAAAATAAGGAACTATCAATAAATCCAATCGATATTGAGACAAATTTTAATCGAGTGGATATAGTGGTGGATTATGTCTTTGCATATAATGTTGCATCTAGCATTATGCAAGAAAGTAAGGATCTTGAACCTCAATCTGTTGGAGAATGTCGACAAAGAATTGAATTCACTTGCAAAACGTGAAGTTTTTGGGCCTATAACTGAAACACCTAATGGTGTTAAGCCTGTTGGCTATAGATGGGTCTTTGTACGCAAGAGAAATGAGAAAAACAAGGTACAAAGATATAAGGCACGCCTTGTTGCACAAGGATTTTCTCAAAGGCCTGGTGTCGATTATGAAGAGACATATTCACCCGTAATGGATGCTATCACTTTTCGTTATCTCATTAGTTTTGTTGTCCTTGAAAGCTTGACATGCATTTAATGGATGTGGTTACTGCCTATCTTTATGGCTCACTTGATAATGAGATATACATGAAAATTTCCGATGGATTCAAAATGCCAAACACTCATAATTCAAAGTCCCGGGAAATATTTTCAATCAAATTGCAAAGATCTTTGTGTGGTCTAAAGCAATCAGGACGAATTGGTATAATCATCTTAGTGAGTATTTATTAATGGAAGGCTATATAAATGATGCCATTTGCCCATGTGTTTTTATAAAGAAAACAACATCGGAATTTGTTGTACTTGCCGTATATGTCGATGACATAAACCTTATTGGAACTCCCATAGAACTCCAAAAGGCAATTGATTATTTAAAGAAGGAATTCGAGATGAAAGATCTTGGAAAGACAAAATTATGTCTTGGTTTGCAAATTGAATATTTGGCAAACGGAATTTTTGTTCATCAATCTGCCTATATAGAAAAGGCATTGAAACGGTTTACATGGATGGAGCATATCCTTTAAGTACTCCGATGGTTGTTCGATCACTTGATGTGAATAAGGATCCATTCCGACCGCAAGAAAAGAATGAAGAGCTACTTGGTCCTGAAGTACCATATCTTAGTGCAATTGGCGCACTAATGTATCTTGCAAATACTACAAGGCCTGACATAACTTTTTCAGTTAATGTCTTATCAAGATATAGCTTTGCTCCCACAAGGAGACATTGGAATAGAATCAAACATATATTGCGGTATCTAAAAGGGACTACCGATATGGGCTTATTTTATAGCAATAATTGCAGTCCTGATCTTGTTGGTTATGCTGATGCTGGATATTTATCTGACCCACACAAGGCTCGATCTCAAACAGGTTATATGTTTATTTGTGGAGGCACTGCCATATCTTGGCGATCGACTAAGCAATCAATTGTGGCTACTTCATCTAATCATGCTGAGATAATCGCTATTCATGAAGCAAGTCGAGAGTGTGTGTGGTTGAGGTCTATAATACATCATATTCAAGACAAATGTGGTTTTAAATGTGACAAACTACCCACGATTTTGTATGAAGACAATGCAGCATGCATAGCCCAATTGAAGGGAGGATTCATAAAAGGAGACAGAACAAAGCATATTTCACCAAAGTTATTTTTCACACATGATCTTCAAAAGAATGGTGATATCAATGTGCAAGAGATTCGTTCAAGTGATAATATGGCTGATTTGTTCACAAAATCTCTACCAACGTCAACCTTCAAGAAGCTGGTACACAAGATTGGAATGCGAAGGCTCAAGGATGTAAATTGATGCTCTTTTCAGGGGGAGTTAATGCGCGTTGCACTCTTTTTCCCTTACAAGGTTTTGTCCCACTGGGTTTTCCTTGCAAGGTTTTTAACGAGGCAACCAATAGGCACATTACTAAATATGTGTACTCTTTTTCCTTTTCTAGAATTTTTTTCCCATTGGATTTTATTTTAGTTATGGTTTTTAATGAGACACATTACTTATTGAGTAGACATTCAAGGGGGAGTGTTAAAAATAGAATTCTAATTAGAGTGAATGTCTATCTTGTAGAGAGTTTTACTTTGAGGCTAAGTTATTTTTCCTCCTATAAATAGAGGGGTCTTACCCCATTGTAAACCACCCCAAAATTCAATAAGAATTTTCTCTCTCTTTCTCTGCAATATTGCTCTTGTTCTTTTATTGTTTTATAACAATATATAAAATTTATATAAATTTTTTCGACTACCAAATAAATAATTTATAGCGCATGCTAAAAGTGATAATATCCCAAAATATATGGTGGCTAGATCGATTAATTATGAAAACGTACATCCTAAGACGAAATGAATATAAAATTAGTTAAATAAGAGAAATGAAGTGCTAACTACTTTTTTAATTTATTCTTTGATATTAGATTTGAAATAAGTCGAAATCATAGCTAGCGTCCGACTTCCTCAACTAATAATAACAGATCTTATATATTAGGTGAGGCAGCCAACTCTGTGTTCTTTCATTTTCACCAACCATTTTTCTAAGATTTACTGAAGATATATTTTGAAGAAAAAAAAACTAGTTAAGTGTACCTCTTACATTCTATGTCAAAATACATTTTAATTTCTGTGCATCTAAATGCATGGCCTTTGATAGGATAGTCTGGAGGTCTAGTATCAGGGTTGTAGGATAGGGGCTCCTAGACTTTTTTCGTTCTCCTCACGCAGGGTTGGGTGAGGCTTGGCGGCGCTATCCATAGATAATTTATGGCAGTTACTGTCTGATATTATTGCATGCTATTTTATTTATGGTTCTTATGTTTAAATAATTATTTACGCTATTTCTGCTGGAGTTACTAATGCTCTTTTATTTTTATTTTTGTTTTTCCTTTCCTTCACTGAGCCAATGGTCGATTGGAAACAGTCTCTCTGCCCTTTCGGGTTGGGGTAAGGCCTGTCTACATATTACCCTCCCCAGATCCCACCTTGTGGGACTATACTGGGTAGTTGTTGTTGTTGTTGTTGTTTTTACATCTAAATGCAAGTATTATATGGGTCGAAATCTGGCCAAATAAGAATTTGTGTGAAGAGGAATGGTAAAAAGTCACTTTGGCCGAAATCGTATTCGTATAATGCTATAGCGACAAGCACCTCGTCCATAATTAAATGACTTAAGTATTTTGGTTAATGACAGTTGTGTAAAGGAGAATGCCTAGCATATATACTAGATGAGAGAAAAAAGAAAGGGTGACAGAGAAAAACTCACACATACATATAGATATTTTCCGAGAGGAAGAAGGATCTTCATCTCTTTCTCTTTGCTAAGGAGAAAAAAAGAAAGGAAGCTCATATCCTTATTATACATCTTTAGTTTCATTATATCAAATGTATGGAGGTCAATCTTATTCATGAACGGTGATCTTTTTTATCGATGTATTCTTGTTATCATTCAATATTATGAATTCACTATCTTTTACTTACATTATAGAATTCAATTATAGCGACGGTTAAATTTTATGATCAGCTGTGTTTGTTTATTCTTATCTTCCACTTCAGGTCTAGGATAAATTATCTTTGGTTAGGATTTGCCTCAAATTTTTGTATTTAATTAGTTTTAAAAAAGATTTAAATATTTTTAGTCAAACAATTTGGCACCGTCTGTGAGGATTTTCTAGCCAAATTTTAGTTTCTTCTAGATCTAAAGTTAGCCAGAGTTCCAATTCCGGGTTGTCATAGCCTCGCCCTCTCATACAAACACCAACTTGAAAATTTTTTAGGCAAGCTTTTGAAATAACCGAACAAACCAAGGTCAGATCTTTGCATGAAATAAAAATTATGTTTGATATCTATACATAATTCACGTCTTGCTGTAGCGATGGGTTTGGCACATCGTGAGTATAATTTTTCAAAGTAGGATTATGTACACTACGCACTGAGCACGTCTGCAATCCTATTTGCTATATTAACAATAGACACAAATCTATACTTCATGCACACTGCCCCCTCTCTCTTAGGAAGGGACGATAGCCTATTGTATGATTCTTTGAAATAACAAGTTTGTCCTGCCCATATGTACGGAGTATAACTTATGTTTCCCTTATTTTTATACCCATATATACAGAGTATAACTTATGTTTTCTTTATTTTTATGCACTTGGGACGGGATCGGACCGGGACTCGAACTCGAGATCCCAACAGGCCAAGTAAATTGTCATCCTATAAGAAGCCTAGACTCGTCTAACGACGAAGTTGAGCACAAGCCTGAGATCAAATCTGAAGCCGTTATTCGATTACGGGGCAAAACGAGTTGTTCTACAACACCCCTCTCCCCTCGCCAACCAATCAGGTCAAGGTAACATGTGATTTCGTTTGAGTTTGACTTGTTATTTTTCTTTTTGGATTGGGATAGGAAAAACATCATTCTCCTAAGTGCGTGAATAAGGAACAAACACCACCAATACAACACACCGGGAAAACATTCCACATCATATCATCATGCAGGCAACGGTCGAGCAAACACCCCCCTCCCCTACCACACACACACCGTACCATATTACGGATAACATACAAACGGTTCAGTCCTTCTAGGATAGGAATAAGGTTACATGCATCCTATCATTCCAAGACCCCACTTGTGAGATTATACTGAGTGGTTGTTGTTTGTTGTTATTTTTTCTTTTTATCTTTAAACTCATTGAGAATATATGTGTATTTCTTTTGATTCTCGAGGAGAATATTGTACTAGGTCTTCTCAATATTATAAATCTCATATTTTAAGAATGCTTATATGTAAAATACTTCGTGATTATAACTACTTGAAAACAACACAAAAAAAAAAAAAGAAAAAAGAAAAAGAACACAAACATCGTGATCTCCGAAAGCCTGGGTGGATGGGTCTAATTATAAAAAAAACACAAAGATCTCTAGTCTAGGATCATCACCAATGAAATTTATACACCCTAAACAATTCGTGTTATTAAGGACAAAAGAAAAGCCTAACCATGTAAAGTGTTTATGGTATCATATCCTGTGCCCAACCAATTGGTTTACAAAGGAAATTTAGATTTGGCTACTGAGGCAATACATTTACTAAATACTGATAATTTTCTTTAATCACACATGCTTAATGAGGGAGAAAAATATGGTTGCAAATAGGCTAGCTAGGTCTACCATTGAAGCAAGATTGTCCACTACATATTGTAATTTGGGCACTGTTTATCTGTGGCACATTCTCTTCAAATGCATATTATCAATCGCTTTTGTCCTTAACACATGATGCTGCCAATACTAATATTGATGTTCTTTTGGTTTGGGAGTCCTAATATATAATGTAAATGTAGAGCCACCTTAGATGCTCCGTACAATTTTTTTTACTGTTTAATGCAATGTTTTTTTTCATGACCAAAAAAAGATAGTCACAAGTAATTGGATCGTCAAAAACGATGACATTTCTGAAGTGGAATTTTTCAGCTAAAATTATGTTGTTTGCACCTTCTGGTGCTCTAACAATTGCGGATGTAGCATTTTCTTTGTCTTTTCAATTGTAAATAACATCATTCAAGTCATGGACGTATCTAGTATAGAAGTTATGGGTTCTACTTTCACTCACATTCTGTATTTTTGTCCAAAATATCATTAAATATGTATGTTTACCCTAAAATTTGAGTAGTAATTAAACTTATAATGTGGTCTTAAAGATATGTGATTTAGTTCAATAATAATTGATAAACAAGGAATCAAATGTATAAATTAAAGAATAAAGTAAATCAAACCAGTGTACAAGCCAAGCCTCAACGCCGAGCTATGGCAGTCTCGAGGTGGGTCAGTAAAAACAATAAATTATAAGGCAACTCAGATGAACAGTAAGCAAGAAAATGATGAATGCATATTCTCTTGTCAATAAATGATGACGTTACAAATGAATTGGCTTCCATATATATAATACGGGTCCTAAATAAGGTACAATTTCAATTTTAGCAGGAAATCGTATTGGACAGATGTCTAACCACCAAGTACTAATCTGTTCTGGAATTTATGTCGAGATCTTAGGACCGTTGCGGGAATCTCACTATTTCTGTTATTAAACCATAATTGTATTATTTCGAGGTTGGTTATACTCGGCTTTTATCTTCATAGAGCACTTCGATCTCCAAGTTCTATACTCCGTCATCGGGCTCGAGCCAGTTCCGTTATAAGCTTATTCTCGAAGCAACTCTCTGAACTAACAAAATCGAGCATACCTAATTTCGACCGTATATAGATAGTCCCCATATTTCTTAGAATAAGATGATAAGAAATGATTTGAGAGTCGATTTTGCTAAGTGTAAACACTTAGGAATCCCTCTTCGTGGGAGGATGAGATCATGATACCTCTTCCTAAGTGTTTACACTTACCCCTTTACACTAGGTCTCATCGATCCAATTGTGATCGACTTTTGCAAGAGGTATCATGTCATCCTTGGCCAGATCAACCCTTCTTTCTAGCGCATAATGATCATGATCCATTGTTTCTCTCAAGGCCGAGGGGCTAGAATTCACTCTCAATCATATTATCCGATTATACCGGCCTTAACTTTTTCGAGGGTTGATCAAGATCCAATACAAGTCGACCAAGGACTTCTTTACTAGCAATGACAAGGACAATGATCGGGGTTGGATGAGCCGGTTATTGCGAGTGAGGACCTGCGGCATCATCCCAGAGGAGAAAATGTCGTTTGCAGAGGAGTGGAACCCTGACTGTAAGTGAAGTTTTTTCCCAGTAGCTTTTGTATTCCATTTTGCATTGCATGATTCCTTTATGTTCTTTGCATCGGTCGCTTGGATGTCCCATCTGGTCACCGACCTCGAAGACTGGGTCCGAAAACTAGTCGCGACCTCCTCGTATGACGAGCGCTGCTGACAGTAAGTTATTCTTGTAAGTTTTTTATGCTTTCCTCTTTATCGAAGATGTTTCTTTACTCATACCTAATCTCATTCATGCAGACATTGAAGATATCTCTGAAATGAGGCCGACACCGCCTTGGGAAGAGACTTAGTCCCCAATTCCAAAATTAGGGAAAGATAATGAGAGGAAAAGGGTTTCGTAGCCCAAAGACCTCTAAGATAAAAGGGCTCCTACTTGAAGACGCAGGAGGAATCTCATTCACGTGGATATAGACTCATTCCACCAGCCAACTGATGAAGAAGAAAACGAGGGTGAAGACTCGGCGCTAGGGGCCCGAGCCAGGAAGCCAGTTGAAGATGCCAAGCCCTCTAATCCGAAGACCTTGCCTCGTGGTGAGGTGGCATTGAGGAAAGACGCAGTCAAAGCCCTGGAATCATCCAAGGTCGAGATTATTCCTTGGCCATCAACAAGCATATCGAAGGGGACAGGTTTCGATATCCCCAAGGCTAAACAGCGTGCCCCGAGTGATTTGCTCGGGACCACGACAATAGGTCACTCTCCCCCTTTACTGGCTTATTTTGAGGAGGCCATAAGGGAGGCTTGGGCTCTGCAGATGCATGACTTAAGCGGAGTCCCCAATGAAGAAGATCCTTTTGGGGATTGTATTACCGGGGTAAATGATGCTGCTGATCTCGACGAGCATCTACCCTATTCGAATAGGCTCAACGCCTTTTCTCTCGAGTAAGCATTAATTCCTATCATTGCAATTTCCTTTTTCTTCTTCTCCCCTTACTCTAACTTATATTAATTTATCTGTGTAGATTTCACTAGTTTTAGGGCTGACCTGAGCTAATGTGAGGCCGAGCTCTAGATGACCTCGGATGAGAGGAACATTTTGAAGCTTTTTTGCAGCAAAAAGGAGGAGGATATCAAGGAGGGCAGACTTGGCCAAGGCACGTATGGATGAGGCCCATCTAGACAAGCAAGTAACTGTCATTTTGAAAGAGTACGGTATACTAGACCAAACTGTGGAGGCTAATACTTTAGTGTCTCAGCTGCAGCAAAAATTGGAGAGGATCGAGCTGCTTCGAGGGGGGGTTGACCATATCAGGGCTATCTGCAATCGATAGAAGGAGAATATGGACCGCCTTGCTGCAGAGAAGGAGGTTTCTTTGGCCCAATTGGCATCGGCTGAGGCGCATCTCTGGGGCGTTAAAGAGAAAAGTTTGTCCTAGGTCAAAAGGATCGACGAGTTTGAGGTCAAGCTTGCCGAGGCTAGGGCAGAGGTTGAGAAGACAAAGTTCATGACTTACAAAACCGTTGTTCGTGTACCTAGGGCTATAATGTAAGCCGGGACCGGTCCTAAATGGTCTTCGTGGGCTGCTCCTAAGTGGTCTCGGGCTTCGAAGGCTTTTTGTAGGAACTAGTCCGGGACCGAGACCATGAACTACTGGTACCGTGCTAATTGATCCAGTCCCGGGCCTATGTAGGCCTTTGTGGGCCCAACAAATACTTTTTATTTTTTTATAAAAATTATCTAAGGCAATTCCTTGTAAATTATATTATATAATTATAGCCTAATTTTTTTAATTCAAATTTAAACACAAAATTATTATAAAGAGGTATTCAAAGAAATGCGTTATAACTTTATTATAGCATTAACAAAATATGACAATATCTTTCTTAGTCTTTCCCCTCCCTGAATGATACAGTTTTTATTTGGAAGTTCTTTAATTTTACACTTTTTATTACACTCTATAATATACTTTTATAGTTGCAGAAATTTTACGATATGCTTAAGAACATAAAACCTAAGGGAGGGAGAGGAGAGACTTAGGTTATAAAAAGAAAGAAAAACTGAATGTAGGAGAGCATTGAAGCATCAAGAGGACCACAGTGACTTGGTAGTGAGCTCTGTGCTTCACATGTGGCCTTCTCAAATCTCAAATAGTCAACTAGCTTTGTGCATCACATGTTACACGGTATGGCAAATCTAGGATATGTGGCACTGTTCCTTTTCACACTTATTTTCCTCAAGATTTTCTTTCTGCTTTTTCTCAAGTTGATTTGAGAATCGAGATGAAAACCAAATCATCATACCTTGTAAGTACAGTTACGTCTGACTATAATTTGCCTGCACTGACTATTCAATTAATATTCATTACTTCCCACCAACATAAATATATAATTAACTCTTCTCGTCAAAGATTAAGCAGATAAAAAGAAATTATCTAAACGTTTTTTTATCTTTGCTAACATTTTACCAAATCACCATCATATTGGAAGCACTACACAAGCTTTCAGTGAAATATCTCCTTTGCCGGGACTTGTTATTGAATCATTATTCTCTTGCCGGGATTATTATTGCGATTTCATTTATTTTCCCTGTCTTATTATTTTTGATTGTTGTTTGGGTGAGGAAGAGAGTTAAAGCATGAAAGGTGATGCCGTGCATTGTTTCTGTGAGGAAGAGTGTTAAAGAACGAAGGGTGATACCGTATATGATTTGTGAGGAAAGGGTGTAAAGCACGAAGGGTGTTACTGTGACGCACGATATACCACTTCGTGCCGATTATATTGATTATATGGTTAGGAAAGAGAGTAAAAGCACGAAGGGTGATGCCGTGTACATTTTCATTACTTGATTGCTTTGGTGAGGACGAGAGTAAAACACGAAGGGTGATGCCGTGTTCTTATTGATTTCTGGTTCCTTGTTGATATCCGAGATATGTTGTTCCTTTCAATTACCTGTTGTATTTCTATTTTAAATTGATATCTCTCCCATTGCATGCTACCCCTCCCATACTTGACTGTTTATTTTTGTTCCTCTTTTCCATTATATATAGTTGAATTGCACAGGTGTGTTTGGTAGTCTAATTCTAGCCTCGTCACTACTTCTTGGAGGTTAGGCTAGGCACTTACCAACACATGATATCGGTTGTGCTGATACTACACTCTACACTATGTTTAGATCCCGGAGCAGCCTTTGGACCGATGATTGGGTGATTACCTTTCCACGCGGAGATCCAAGGTAGACCTATAGGCATCCGTAGGCCCTGGCGTCTCCTCTATCCTTTATTTCCTGTTTCATCTATTTAATTCTGAGATGGTGTATCTTTTATTTTCAAACTTTGTATTTAGCACTTTATTAGTTGTAATAGTTATATGTTCAGATACTTTATTGCTTTCTTTTGCTTGTTCTAAATTTTCTGTTGTTTACATATTATTGCTTTTATAATTGTTAAAGAGTATAAAATCGGTAAAATTAATTACTTCAAAAGATTGGCTTGCCTAGCTCACATTAGTAGGCGCAATCACAAGTTCCAAGAGTGGGACATCCGGGTCGTGACACCATGCATGCCATGATCCTGCACATCAAATTTGGTTTTCTTTGGAAAGGATCAGTATGCATGGGTCTAGGCCACCTAGTATCTTTTATCTTCTGATTGCCGAGACAATGCCTAATGCATCGACACTAAAGTTATACTCCGATAACCAAGGTGCCTTTACGGGATCAGAGTGCATTTCAGAACCACCCTTGCTCATATGTCCCTGAGAATTTTGTCCTCGATCATTCCGAGTAGGATTGCGCCTTGAGCAAATGTTTCTCCGATCTGCGATATATGGCTGATATCGTTCTCTGTTCGACCTTGTATCCATATCGATGTCCCTTAGGGATTTAACTGCCAATCTTTTTGGATGTATTGAACCATAGGGGTCTCCTAATTGGTCATCCTCGACCCTAATCTTTGACTGATATCGATTGTGCAAATCTGCGCAAGTTACAGCTGGAAACTAGACCAAATTTTCTTCGTGACTGATGGTAATTCCATGCGTTCCATTTGAAATCGAGACACAAACTCTCTCAGCAAATTGTTATCCCTTTGTCTTATCTTGAAAACGTATGATTTTGTTGTTGCGACCTTTATGGCCCTGGCGTGTGACTTTACAAAAAAATCTGCTAACATGGCAGATATGTCGATGGAATTCGGTGGCAAGTTGTGATACGAAATCATTGCTCTCTTTATCCCGCATACGTACGAGGTGATATGTTTATTGGGATCGATGGTCCCGTTGTATTTAGGTATATTCATCTTATGAAACTTATTATGAATGGGCTTCGGAGCCGTACTCTGAGAAAAAGGCTTTTGCACTAATTTTTTTAAATCCAAACCCTTTAAGATCGGAGGTGCCCCCAGTATCTGATCAACTCGGGAGTTGTATGTTTCCACTTTTTTGTCATTATCTTCGATTTTCTTTTCTTCCGACTAAATTCTTTTCGCGAGCTCCTCGAGCATTTGTATAATTGTAGGATCAGCTCCTGATCTGTTACCATTCGTCCTTTTTGGCACTGGCTCGGTAGGGGGAGTGATTTTCGGCTCGACCATACTCGGAGCTCTATGTTGACTCTGAAGCTGAGCAATAGCGGTCTCTTGAGCCTGTAGCATCTCGAATATTACCCGGATACTAACTCCCCCGTTTCCTATGCCTTGTGTTCCTTGGCCACCAGACCGGCCTTCCCTACGCACACTCCCTCCAGGATCCACGCCTAAGTCCGCGTTCAAAGCAACGTGCAAACTGACATCGACTGGATCAACAATCGGCACTTCCCTAGGGTTAATCGGTGGCACCCCGGCTCTTGGAGAAATTACGTTATCATTTTCTCGTGAAATACAAGACGTCATCACCATATACGGGTGCGTTTTGTGAGTTTGACATGTTTTAGCCTAAAAACAAAAAACCTTTGACAAGAACAAGTGTGAAAATAATGTGTGTTTTCAGAATTAGCACTGAAACAATCACTATTATTTTTAGCCACACAGTAGGTGCCAAACTATTTATCCTAAAATCCGAGTAACAATTTAAACTTATATTGTGGTCTTAAAGATATGTGATTTAATCCAATACCAATTGATAAACAAGGATCAAATGTATAAATTAAAGAATAAAGTAAATCAAACCAGTGTGCAAGAGCAGTCTCGAGGTGGGTCAGTGAGAATAATAAATTATAAGGCAACTCAGATGAACAGTAAGCAAGAAAATGACGAATGTATATTCTCTTGTCAATGAATGATGATGTTACAAATGAATGGGCTCCCCTTTATACAATAGGGGAGTTCTAAATAAGGTACACTTCCAATTTTAGTAGGGAATCTTATTGGACAACTATCAAACCGCCAAGTACTAACCGTTCCAGAATTTATGGTGTGATCTTAGAGCCGTTGTGGGAATCTCGCTCTGTCTGTTATTAAACCATAACAGTATTATCTCGAGGTTGCTCATACTCGGCCTTGATTTTCATCGAGCACTTCGATCTCCAAGTTCTATACTCCACAATCGGGCTCGAGCCAGTTCCGTTTTGAGCTTATTCTTGAAGCAACTCCTCGAACCTACAAAATCAGGCATACCTGATTTCGACCATATACAATGTACAAATAATAAATTTAGAACCTATTAAATTAAATGACAGATGTGTTAAAATTGTAAATCTCAAGCGATAAAATATAAATTCTGAATCTGCCTTTCAATTGGAAGTACAAGAAGAGTAATAATGCTAGTATATATCTAGTAGCATTCGTACAACTTAATATCCATTTTGAGACGAAAATAACCCAACCCTTCAACAGCATCAGTACTAAACGTTACAACACCTCTAGCCATGAAAAAATCTCCTGTCCCTCCAGCAATAGAAAGATCCCTGGTTTTCTCCCCTATAATATCTGCCCCCATAATACTTAACGTAATTATACAACAACAACCCAGTATAATCTTACTTAGTGAGGTATGGGGAGGGTAGTATATACGCAGACCTTATCCCTACCCTTGGGTAGAGAGGCTGTTTCCAAATAGACCCCCGACATCCTTCCCTCCAAGAACTTCCCACCTTGCTCTTAGGGAGACTCGAACTCACAATCTCTCTGTTCGAAGTGGGAATTGCTTACCATCAGAGCAACCGCTCTTGTCAAACTTAACGTGCCATTATATTCACTAGAATTAAACACCAAAGTATAAGCAAACCATGCATTATACGTAGTCTTCATATTATATAAATAAAATCCTTGAGCTCGTGCCTCGGGCGTTGCCACCAAATTTTGATCTACTGTTATTGGATCGTCGAAAACAACTAACATTCCAAAGTTGAAATCGCTTAGGACGTTTGGAGGGTTTTAAACATTTGCAGAGGTCGTATTTGCAGCATTTGTAACATTGAAGAGGATGTCGTATTAATAGAGAACGAGTAGTTTGTTGAGTTGTCCCACATCGGAGGGATTTGAGGTCCTTGGTCTCCTTATATGGCTTGGGCAATCCTCACCTCATAAGCTAGCTTTTGAGGTTGAGTTAGGCCCAAGGTCCATTCTTTTCATGGTATCAGAGCCAGACCCATCCCAATTATTGTTACCGATGTTGGGCCCCCATTTATGTTGTCCACGCTCCAGAGATCTGGGCGTGATGGGGGTGTTGAGTTGTCCCACAACGGAGGGATTTGAGGTCCTTGGTCTCCTTATATGGCTTGGGCAATCCCCAAGGTTCATTCTTATCATAGTTTGCATGGTTTTTCGGGTTTTAGGGTTTTAGAATTGGCTACGAGAAAACATGAGGAAGAAAGTATAATGAAAAGGATCTTGAAATAAGAATATTTTCCATGGTTTATAAGTTTATTAGCTTTTTTTGTTGAGAAATTGAAGTGATTTTCTCAAGTTATATAGGGCAAAAGACTCATATAGTACGGAGTGATTTTAGTGATCAAAGAATATAACTTAATAGCTTAGTACAAAATTTGGAGAAAATGTTATCTGTTTGTTTCAATAGTTGTGCGGAGTTGAAGACAAATGCACGAACTCCATTTTTTAATCTTTGTCCAGAAAGATTGACCATTCGACTTGTCTTAATTAGTATTTCATACTTGAAAACCTTACAAATACAGTACATAAGTTTGTACTCTTTTAACAAGACAAAGCTGCCAAGCTGATTTTTACACAAATTAAAAGATGAGGTATTATATATGTAACCCTCAATATATTAACTTACCTTTCTTTCGAGATGCTTCATGATCCAGGGCGGAGCCAGAGTGCCGAGAGGGGCTCGTCGAGTTCAGTAGCTTTGGTTCGAACTTTATTTTTATTTTTAAAAAAGTCATTGAATATGTATAAATTATTAATTTAGAATCATGTAATTTAAGACGATTAAAATTCTCAACCCATAGACTTAAAATGCTGGCTTCGCCTCTGTTTATTGATTCATGCTTTGTAAATCAGTTACAGCCACATGAAGATGACTTGGCTAATAAGTTCTACTAATAGAAACTTGAGGGAATAATATTTACTTTAACCATCATATCATAGAGGCAATAGTGGCATGCATATTTACTGAGTCTTTAGGGACATTACCAGTAACCAAAAACAGGATAAGAGAAGATTCTGTCCAGATTCTTGCTTGTAGTTGAAGTTGCAGAGATAAAAGACAATGTTGCAAGCAGTATGAAACAGTTGTCTGAATGGTCACTGTCCGTTATTTAGATGGTCACTTAATTATCTGAAATTATCTATTAAAGTCATCTTTCTTTCGTTTATAACTGTAAAATTATTTAACTTTATCTATAGCACTCAGAATATCACTCAACAAGATTTGTCAAATTTTTTATCACCAAATACATATTTTATCCTCTAAGTTATCAACTTTTATCTTGTTTTTATTATTTTAGCTTTTTAATATTATAATTTTTTTCCTTTTCTTAATTTATATTAAGGACTTAAAAAGTTCAAAAGCTAATAATTTGATATTAACAACAAAAACTCAATAATTTATTTACACAATTGAGAATGAAAGAAAATAAAAGTTTCGAAATATATGCTCATGCATGTGCTATAGAAAATAATTATTTAAAATAAAGGTATTTTTCTATATATTATGTAATCTTGAAAATTATGCTTAATTATATTTTACTCCGACATTATATATGCTAGAAAAATAATTAATATTTTTATTTTTAAATAAAATTTATTTGTTCTATAGGTAAGTCAATAATATTGATTCAAAAGAGAAAAAACTATTATATTAGAAAGGTAAAAAAGAAGAAGATAAAAATTTATAATTTAGAGGGTAAAATAGGTATTTAACAATCAAAAGTTTGAGAAATTTAGTTGAGTGACCTTTTGAGTGCTATGAGCATAATTGAATAACTTTTCTATTACAAACACAAAAAAAAAAAGATAACTTTACAAAATAATTTCAAATAATTGAGTGACCATTAAATTATTAAAACATCTGCAAAAAGCATCAGTGTAGATAACAAGTTATAGCCAAAAGCTTCATCGTTAAAACAGCCACAAAGAAATTTACTGTCTCCAATTATCTAGGTTCATAGGAGTATATGGTGGATAAATATAAGCAGGGGTAGAAAAACGGATGGGGCGGAGCGAATATGGACGGGTCAAAATGAGTAATTTAAAAACGGTTAAATTATCCATTTCAGCCTGTATTTAATATGGATAAAAAATGAGTTAACCAGCGAATAATATGGATATCCATATTATCCATGACTCCTTGAATATGATTATCTTTTCGAGAATTTCTAATATTCTAAGCTTGAGTAACCCCAATTTGAGTTTTACAAATGCAAAAGTTAAACTCATTAGTTAGTCGTTAGTTATCCATTTTCTAAGTGGATAATATAGTTCTTATCCATATTTGACCCGTTTTTAAAAATGTTATTATCTAACTCATTTTTTAATGAATGGTATGGATAATTATTTTATTTTAATCCACTTTGCCACCATTAAATATAAGTGTCATCCTTCTTAAAATTATTAACCAGATTAAATTTCAAACCAAGCAAACCCCTGGTTTATAAGCTAACAAGCAAACAGATACTTGCATACAGAAAAAACAACATACATTCACAGCAAAATATAACTGTATTTTGCAACAAAAATGACAAATGGTGATGATCCAAGGCAGCAAAGGTAAGAGAATGCAAATGCCAATTAACAAAAAAGCTGAAGAGTTTGCAGTTTTACAATAATAGAGCAGAAGGAAAAACAAGGGAAATGAGTACATGCATATAAGCCTTGAGTGCCAGTAATGTATCTTTCTTAGTTGGTTATTCATTCTTGATCTATTACTGTACATTAAACACTTAATAACCTTGACGAATTGATAGCAAATCGACGTTTATTCTGAATTATAATCGCCGTCTGTTGACTCTCCATCTTCCTTCAAAGAACTGAGTGATTCTCGAGGTAACTGGCTGCGATACTGCTGCACCACCAACACTGACGCTGTCGTTGAAAATTCTGGTGATGTCAATAAGTTCCCTACAGATCCTAATTCTGGGCAGTCACTTCTTTTATCCAAAGCTAGAACTAATTGTCCCTCGGGCATTCTGCCAACCAGAAACAGATTGCAGCGATTATACTCGCGGATTGTTTCTATAGTTCCTCGAGCATCTTTCACTGTCCTCTCCTCAAATTTGATCGAGCCATCCATTGAAGATTTGTGCTTCACATCAGCAAGGTACTCTTCATCCTCGGATCGAGCCTCTGGGGTAGAGTTGTTGTTCATTTCAATCTTAACACTGCTGCCAGAAACCTCAGGGTCCACTGTGAACCGAACCACCACCAAACTGATCCCCGGGTGCTCAGCGATACGCACACCGTAAGCTAGCGCTTCACGATCATCATGTCCACCGAAAAACAAGACGGTTATCGAAAAGTCAACATTACTTGAAGGTATATGAGAAGCTCCACCAAGTCCGCGGTCAACTAATATGCCAACTGAACATGGTGCATGCTGAAGAACTCTCCTGTTGACATGCCTAAGATCCGTTCGGGTTGTTTCCAAATGTCCATCAAGTCTCGGGTGCTTATGAAATGGGAGAATTATCATTGCAACCCTTTTTCTCTCAGCACTAGTCACTATGTCCTCATGCATGCTGTTCATAGGAGAGATTGCAGTAGTCGGTCGAATAGACACCTTACTGAGATGCTGGAAAGTCTCAAAAGCTACAACAATTTGATTTGAATCTTGTACCTGTTCGGTGTTCCAAAAGGGCAGTCCATTCTTTTTAGCCTTGTGGACCATCAGAATTGCAGAGGACCTTTCCGAAAGCTCCATGAGGTGCATTGCATAGACACGAAGTCCTTCCCTTTTCTCAATTCCCCGAGAAACCTCAATGAGATTGAGCATTGTAGGAATGTTTCTTGTGCTGTGGAAGCAAGTCAAAATTCGGAGCTGTTTACTTGTGTTTTTCCTCTCTATAGTTCTGTGTTTGTATGCTGTCACAGCCAATTTAGCTGGCTTATATACTGATATCACTATAGGCGTCGTGATGAATGTTGTGAAGAGAGCCATCAACACCATGATTGCAAATGTCTGATCATTAAGTACCTGCAAAACCGATCATCAGTCAAAAACGATACAAAACTATTGAAGTTATAAATCTAAGATAAAGGAAGTGTAACCAAGCTGAAGCTTACTCCTCTATCTTTGCCAATGTTGAGAACAATGAGCTCCACCAATCCTTTAGTGTTCATCAAAAAACCGAGAGTTACAGCCTCTTGGACCGGCAATTTGCACAATAGTGAGACCACAATAGTGCCAACAATCTTTCCAAAACATGCCGTAACTATGACAAGAACAAGGAGACCCCATGACTGAGCCCCTTGAATAGTGGCTACGTTCGTTTTCAATCCACTAGACACAAAGTAGAGAGGAAGAAATAGACCAGAGACAAGATCCTCAACTTTTTCCACCAGTGCACCCGCGAAAGGTCCTTCCTTTGGGACAAGAACACCGAGCACAAAAGCTCCGAACAAGGCATGAATGCCAATTGTGTCAGTCACAAATCCTGCAGCCAAAACAGCAGCCAATGTAGCACACACATATTTTTCATCTACTGGCTCACCATCAGAACAACGTCTCGCCATCCATTTGAATATACGAGGAGCAATGAGTATGCAGAGTAGCACAAAACCCGTCCCACACAGAAGGACCCACAACGAAATAAGGGGAGAACGACCAACACCTGAGAGGGCAATAGCTAAAGCAAGTAGAATCCACGCGGCCACATCATTGACTGCTGCAGCAGACATGGCCATTCGACCAACATCAGTCGTTAAAAGCTTGAGTTCAGCTAAAATACGAGCCAAAACGGGGAAGGCAGTGATAGAAAGGGCAACTCCCATGAAGATCAGAAAAGGGCCTTGGTTTACCCCTTGAGAGATAGTTGCACGGAGAACAAAGGATGTCCCGATTCCTAATGCAAAAGGAACACTGATTCCTGCAAGAGCAATGCTTAGAGCTTTCTTTCCTGTCCGACGAAGAGACTTCGGATCTAGCTCCAGTCCAACAAGGAAAAGAAAGAAGAGGAGGCCGAAATTGGCTAAGGTATCTAGCACTGTAAGGCTCTTTGGTGGAAATATAGCTTGCAAGTACTTCTCGTTGCGGCCTAGAGCAGATGGACCAAGTAGAACTCCTCCCTAACAAAATAAAAATTCAGATCAGATCAATTTCGTGTACTAACAAGTAGCAATCAATGTCATAAATCGATGTTCTTATGGTGCGGGCTGTAGCACGATTTCATTCAACCACAATAAATGGTTCACACATCACTAGTGGCAGGTATCCAAGAGAGTTATCTACTACATGCATTGAAAAGTTCTAGTTAAGTCCTTTGCATTATCATGGTAATTGGTTTACTCCTTCCATTCTCAAACTTTGATCAACTCAGTGGCAGACCACAGAAAAATTCATCTAAAAAAAGGGCAGAGCGGTGCGCTAAGCTCCCGCTATGTACGGGGTCCGGAGGAGACCAGACCACAAGGGTATATTATATGCAGTCTTACTCTGCATTTTAGCAAGAGTCTATTTCTATGACTCGAACCCCTGACCTCCTGGTGACATGACATCAACTTTACCAGTTATACCAAGATCCCCTTCAAAAGTTCATCTAAAGTATTATTTTTTCATTGTGATGTTGAATAACTGGTCAACTTCTACATCAAGATTACATCAAATTGGAGGCTCACAGGTGAATCCAATCAAACTAGATTCCATTAGAAACATAGAGTTATGAACTCAGACAACAACAACAACAACAACAACAACAACAACAACAAAAATCATGTAGTTTCTCATAAGTGGGATCTGGGGAGGGTATGATGTACGCGGCCTTAAACCTAACTGTGGAAGGGCATAGAGGTTGTTTCCGATAGACGTTCGGCTAGAGAATTATGATCTCAGACAAGTTCCAATTTTCCTGGAACAAATGTTCCTTATAGGTTGGTTTTCGACAACCAGCTTTGACCAATAACAGCATATCAAATGCTTTATGATTAGTTAAAGTCGTCATATTTGATTCCTTGTACACATTTAAGCAAAAGGCTTGCTTTACTGGCAAGCTGTTGAGAGAAAAATAATAGGGAACCATGTGTTTTGACTTAATCTAAAGTCTAAACTAACAAAAGCAACAAGAATGCTGAACCTTAAGATGTCAATATAAATATAATTTATTAAAAAAGATAGCAATATACAAAATATATAACACAATCATCTTATCCTCCAATTTTTCCTAGAAGATGGCAACTATAAACTTACTGGAGAAAATTGTGAAACACCAGGCGCTCAGGCGGATGTTATGGATAGTCAATTAAACCCACCATTTTCAACAAAAAGGACTTTGCTAAGATGGTTTGGCACACTTAGCTTTCGATCGAGAAAGACAGGAATTTGTGAAAGCGGGTTATATAATACAAATATATATGTGAAAAATCACTAAAAAAATTTCAAAAAATATTAAATCTTTAGACTCATTATTTTAAAAGTTTAAGGGCTCGTTCGGTACGAGGGATAAGGAACAATTAATCCCGGGACTAAATTTAAGAAGAGCTTATCCCAATGTTTGGTTGGTAGAAAATTGCGATATAATTAATCCTGAGATTAGTTATCCCGGGATGTAGTACTTTTTCATCCATGTGAAAAGGTGGAATAACTAATCGCGGGATAATTATCTTGGGATAACTTTTTACAACCAAACGAACCCTAATTGAATCTATCGAATCTGCCTCTCAATATCTGATGGATTAGTCGAGGTGTATGCACAATGGCAGAAATACGACTTTCATTAACGAAATTCAAAATATAAAAAAGTAAACATACAAGAAGCTAAGAGGATTCAACATATAATATATATACAAACACATAAGAAAAATGATCTATCAATACAGTGTAATTTTTCGACGAAGTGGTGTCGATTGACTCCCATTGGACAATGGTAGCTTCGTCTTAGTGCGTGCAAACTGACTCAAACACCACCGTTATAAAAACAAAATACAAAATACTAACATAAAATCAAAGAGAAAGAATACTTACAACAATCTCAGCAATGACACGAGGTTGTCTCAATGGCCGAAGAAGATAGGCAAGAACACGAGTTAGTACAAGTACTAAACATATTTGAACAATGGCAAGAGGAAGTGCATAATCCAATGGATTATCTCCTTGAAATACACCATTAGATGTAGCTTTCATTGGTGTTGGACACTTCATCGTTACGTTTGTAGCCATATTTTGTGTCAAATAAAACAACCCCAGTTGATCAAAAACACCAAAATCTTAAAATCTTCCTTCAGTATCTGCAAATTATGAACATATTTAAGAACTTTAAGAATTAGATATAGATGGAATGTTGTCCTAGTTTGAGTCAAATTTAGAACAGGATTAGAACCTAAACCTATTATGATTATGACTGGGCAAATAATCTAAATATTAATTTTGATTAAGTCACTACATCAGCGGAAAAGGTAAACTCCGCACCACTTGTTAATTTTGTCACCTTTATTATTTTTTTCTTCCTATTTTTCTTTTTTAGACCCTAACTCATGCTTGGAAAATTTATTGATAGGGCCTAAGTCTAGGGAGTCAGATACATTTAATTTGTTTTTCTTTCCCGAGTAAGTATTTTTTTTTTTAAAAAAGTTTCGGATATCATTATATAAAGTAGAGGGATTTAAGTTAAATACTACTTTTTTTTTTTTTTTTTGATATTCCAGGTGTCCGGTGCCCCACCTTTTTAGCCCCTCTGCTCCCGTGCTGGAGAGTGGGTAGGACCCGACTAGAAATCCTGGAGCCCGGGCCAGCCTTTAACACTAATTGTGCGCCAGTGGCCTGCGGGGGCTCGAACCAGCGCTCACAAGGACTTTGTCCTGAGCTTTTACCAGTGAGCTATACCCGCAGGTTTAGTTAAATACTACTTACTACCTATAATAGTGTAAAATTTCATACTTTCAGTACAGTTTAATTTTTTATAGTTGGTTAGTTATTATTCCAGTGCAAAATTATCATTTTGTCCTTGAAAGATTGAGAATCAAATAATGGAGTTAACACATCATATTCGTAAAATTTTGACAATTTAATTTTATAGCAGGTTA
Source organism: Nicotiana benthamiana (assembly GCA_034376525.1). NCBI lineage: Eukaryota > Viridiplantae > Streptophyta > Magnoliopsida > Solanales > Solanaceae > Nicotiana > Nicotiana benthamiana. The sequence continues at coordinate 178,021,087 of CM067339.1, forward strand.
AGTACTATTTTTATCGGTACAAATATCATTTCGTCCCAAAAATTGAGAATCAAATAGAGTAAACACATCATATTCGTAAAAATTTGACAATTGAAGTTCTCGGAAACTAGATTTACGCAATTACGAAAAAAGAAAAAGGATTATAAAGATTAATTTTTTTTAAATATAAATAAAGAAAAATACTTACTGGCCCTAACGGTGCCAGAAGAAGCAGTTAGTACTTATTCTGTTCCAAAAAGAACGAAGGCGTTCTAGAGTACAAGATTAAATTATTTAATTTTTAATTCTAACTTACTCGATTTGAGTACATTAGAACTTTTTACATTGAAAGATACATTTAAAATGTAGACAGAAAAGGTTAATCCTTAGATAATACTAATTATATATAATGTCACCACCAAAACTTACGGTAGGATGGTTAGTCATATCCTTAATAGGTCTCGAATTCGAGTTTTGAAAATAATATTGTCTTTCGTAAAAAGCATTTTATCCTAAGTAAGACTTTCCACACAAAATTAAACTAGTAGAACCCTAAAACAGATGTCGGAAAAACCAAATATATATATTATAATGGTGTCACCGTATCACATTAAAAACTTAATTTGGCTTCTAGTGTATAACATGAAATGCTGGTGGATGGTGGCAGAAAATGTTTATTAACTAATGCTCAAAATCTGCAAAGTTGCAGACTCACATACTACCACCTTATACGTGTCTTCATTTTTCTTCTTGAATCACATACCTTAGTTTTGCCACCTTAATTACTCTTTTTGCTTTTTAAACAACCGTTTGTATTCGAATTAATTTACACGCACCTCAATTAATTTTACTAAATTGACTACGTACCCAACAATATCCTTATGAAATGTTGAGTTTCTCACATTTGTTCAAACGTTGATAAACAAAGTTATCTGTTATCGAATATTATATTGATGAAATAGTCGAGATGCCTGCAAGGTGATTATACGTGCAACAAGAATTCTATAACAGATTATATGTATATGTATATAAAGATAATTAAGTAGCGAATTAAAGAAAGAAATTAAGAGATACCTGAATTTTGATGAATCGTTGCCCGTACTACTGCAACATTATATTATTTCATGAATAATTTTTAGAGAAGGAAAGGGGACGAGGGAAAGGAAAAGAATAGAAGTAACAAGGAACCAAACAAAGAGGAGAGAAAAAGGTTGAGTTATGAGTTTAGAGAAAGAGGTCTCTTGTCTTACTCTAATATCTTCACCACCAATACTATTGTTATTTATACCAATTTTATGCTCAAGTGACACCAGGGACAGATCCACTATATTTGAACTATATAGGTAAAGAATTTAATTTAAGAAGTAGAATGTATTTATAAAGAAAACCATTAAGATTTTTTCTGCACAATTTAAATTAAAATTTTAAAATATGTCTCTAAGTGTAACAAAGTAGGTGGTTTTAGAATTACTTAAATATATTACCGTTAATGCATTAAAAATATCAGATATTATATGCAACTGTTATGAAATAGAAGATTCTTACACTTCTATTTAAGGTGAATGTCTTTAATGTATTTAATTAGAGAGATTTTAGAGTCCTATTATTGGTAGCAAGATCTTCCTCCTCCCTATAAATAGAGGTGCTCTCTACCATTGTAATTCACTCCTAACTCTCAATAAGAAGAATTCTCTCTACTCTTCTCTCTATTACTATTGTTCTTGTTCTATTGTTCTTGTCTTTTGCTTTAGTTTATAACACGTTATCAGCACGAGACTCTACCGTCTCAAGTATCATTCTCGAAAATCCAAGGTATTTTCCCTCTTCCTAATTTAATTTTCGAGTATGTCTGACATTATGAAAAGAAAGTTCGTTGCCCTTGAAATTTCGGGCAAGAACTATATGACATGGGTGTTGGATGCTGAAATCCACCTAGATGCTATGGGTCTCGGAGACACCCTCAAAGATAAAGAAAAAGCATCCACCCAAGATTGTGCGAAGGCCTTGATTTTCTTGCGCCACCACCTTGACGAAGGTTTGAAGATTGAATATCTCACCGTCAAGGATCCACTCGTTTTGTGGAACAGCTTAAAGGAGAGATATGACAACCTGAAGTTGGTCACTCTGCCACAAGCACGATATGATTGGGCCCATCTGAGGCTACAGGACTTTAAGTCCGTTTCTGAATATAATTCTGCTATGTTCAGAATTACTTCTAAACTGAAGCTATGTGGAGATAACATCTCCGATTACGATATGCTTGAGAAAACGTTTACAACGTTTCATGCCTCCAATATGGTACTGCAGCAACAGTACCGAGAGAAAGGCTTTACGAAGTACTCTGAATTGATTTCTCTCTTACTAGTGGCTGAGCGTAATAATGATCTGCTCATGAGAAATCACGAAAATAGACCAACTGGGTCTACACCACTGCCTGAAGCAGATATGGTGCACTCGCATTATGCCAAACATAAAAGGGACCATGATCACGGTCATAAACGGGGTCAAAGCCAAGGACGTGGACAAGGAAGAAATTCCAAAGAAGTCCGTCACCCCCCAAAGAGAGATAATCACCGAAAGCAGAAACGGGGTCCAGAAGATCCTAAGGCAAATAGTTCAGAAACTATATGTTATCGTTGCGGTGGAAATGGGCACTGGTCTAGGACTTGCCGTATACCAAGACACTTGGTTGACCTTTATCAAGCATCTCGAAAGAGAAAACGCCCTGAAACAAATTTTGTCTCTGACGATAACTTTGACTTCACCCACCTGGATGTGGCAGACTTCTTTGAGCAACCCGAGGGAAAGATAGACCACCTAATCGGTGACGGAACCGTGATGAAAGAAGATGGAGCTGTTTGATTCTACTTGTATTAGTCAATGAATAGATTAATAGTCATTAGCATTAGCTCGTATTAGTTAGTTCATAAAGCAATGTTAGCAGTAGTTCTTTAGAATATCTTCAATATGTTCAAATATCAATAAAATTTTTATTTTCCAGTGGGGGTAATCGACTAGCCTGAAAAACTAGTCGATTATCAACTATTTTCGCATTAAAGTTGAAAAACAATTGATCAACAATCGATTGTCTTTGGCTAACAATCGATTGTCTTGAAACAGTGTGTTCTGGAATTTTTCAAAAATAGCCAACAATCGATTGTCTTTGTCTAACAATCGATTGTCTTGAAACAGTGTGTTCTGGAATTTTTCAAAAATAGCCAACAATCGATTGTCGTTGTCTAACAATCGATTGTCTTGAAACAGTAAGGTCTGGAATTTTTCAAAAATAACAAATAATCGATTGTGTGTGTTCAACAATCGATTGTCTATGTCCCAACAATCGATTGTGTGTTTAATAATCGATTGTCTTATGAAAAACGCTGAAATTTTCAAACTGCATAGTAATTGATTATGGACAACATATCTGATTTTGTTAGTCAACTGTTAGTAGCAGATTTTGAAAATATTATGTGACACAAAAGGATTGAACTTGTTTATTCTTATGTTCGTGTATCTCCTTTTTTTGTATGTCAAACTATGGGAAAGCAAAATGGATATCTCACAAAGCGAACTTGGATCAACATCCAACTGTAAAAGTATTTGCCTAGTTGATTCATGTACTACACATACAATACTCAAAGAAAGGAAGTATTTCTCTCAACTGAATATGTGTAAGGCAAACATTACTACAATCTCTGGAAGTAGTAAATTGATTGAAGGCTCCGGAAGAGCTATTGTAACTCTGCCCAAGGGCACGATGTTAATCATAGAGAATGCAATGTTCTCCTCCAAGTCTATGAGAAACTTGTTGAGCTTTAAAGATGTACGCCGGAATGGCTACAATATTGAGACAATGGATGAAGATAATCTTGAATATCTCGTCCTCACTTCAAAGAATGTCTCCGGCCAAAAGAGGGTTATTGAGAAATTCCCGTCTTTATCTTGTGGCCTGTATTGGACAAGAATTAGTGCAATTGAGGCACATTCAACAGTAAATCTAAAGAATACTGAGTCCAATACATTTGTACTTTGGCATGATCGACTGGGTCACCCAGGATCAACCATGATGAGACGGATTATAGAAAGCTCATATGGGCATCCGTTAAAGAATTTCAAAATTCTCTCAAGTAATGAATATCCTTGCACTTCGTGTTATCAAGGCAAGCTGATTATCAGACCATCCCCAACAAAGGTTGGGACTGAGTCACCCCAGTTTCTGGAACGTATACAAGGGGACATTTGTGGACCTATTCACCCACCTAGTGGGTCGTTTAGGTATTTCATGGTCTTGATAGACGCATCCTGTAGATGGTCTCATGTGTGCCTGTTGTCATCTCGCAACCTGGCGTTTGCGAAGTTAATGGCACAAATCATTAGGCTACGAGCACACTTTCCAGATAATCCAATCAAGTCCATTAGACTGGATAATGCTGCTGAGTTTACATCCCAAGCATTTAATGATTATTGCTTATCAATCGGGATAAAAGTTGAACATTCTGTAGCCCATGTTCACACTCAGAACGGTCTTGCAGAATCGTTAATTAAGCGCTTGCAGTTGATTGCAAGGCCATTACTGATGAGAACGAGGCTGCCCACTTCAGTGTGGGGTCATGCCATATTGCATGCAGCAATGCTAATTCGCCTCAGGCCGACGAATTACCACAAGTATTCTCCATTGCAATTGGTTTTGGGTCATGAACCCGATATATCCCATTTAAGGATATTTGGATGTGCCGTATATGTGCCTGTAGCACCGCCATCCCGCACCAAAATGGGTGCGCAAAGAAGGTTAGGAATATATGTTGGGTTTGATTCGCCCTCCATCATTCGCTACCTTGAAACATTGACAGGCGACCTGTTTACTGCACGATTTGCAGACTGTCGATTTGATGAAACACTTTTCCCAAAATTAGGGGGAGAAGTTTGTGAAACCAAACGGGAAATTTTGTGGAAAAATGAATCATTATCTCATCTTGATCCACATACCTCTACTTGTGAGAAAGAGGTACAAAAGATTATCCATTTGCAAAGAATAGCAAATCAAATGCCTGACGCATTTACGGACTTGAAGAGGATAACGAAATCCCACATTCCTGCGGAAAATGTTCCGATCCGTATTGAAGTCCCTATTGGACAATTATCTAGTGTCATATCCAATGAGTCAAATGCACGCCAGAAGCGTGGCAGACCATTAGGTTCCAAAGATCGAAATCCTAGAAAGAGGAAAAAGAACGATATAAATGACACTATGAAAGAATCACATGAGGACGCTCATGATTTGATTAATTCCGAGATTCACGAAGAATCTATTGAGCCTGAAGCTCTTGAAAATACGGAACTACTCCCAAATCCAATTAATATTGAGGCAAATATTAATCGAGTGGATGTTGTGGTAGATAATGTCTTTGCTTATAATGTAGCATCTAACATTATGAAAGAATGTGAGGATCTCGAACCTCAATCTGTGAAAGAATGTCGAGAAAGACATGATTGGCCAAAATGGCAAGTAGCAATTCAATCTGAATTGAATTCGCTGGCAAAACGTGAAGTTTTTGGCCCTATAGTTGAAACACCTAATGGTGTTAAGCCCGTTGGCTACAAGTGGGTCTTTGTACGCAAACGAAATGAGAAAAATGAAGTACAAAGATACAAAGCACGACTTGTTGCACAAGGTTTTTCCCAAAGGCCTGGTGTCGATTATGAAGAGACATATTCGCCTGTAATGGATGCGATAACCTTTCGTTATCTCATAAGTTTTGCTGTCCATGAGAAGCTGGACATGCACTTAATGGATGTCGTTACTGCCTATCTTTATGGCTCACTTGATAACGACATATACATGAGAGTTCCCGAAGGACTCAAGGTGCCAAATGCGCACAATTCCAAATCTCGGGAAATGTTTTCAATCAAATTGCAAAGGTCCTTGTATGGTCTAAAGCAATCAGGACGAATGTGGTATAATCGTCTAAGTGAGTACTTGTTGAAAGAAGGCTATATAAATGATGCCATTTGCCCATGTGTGTTTATAAAGAAAACAACATCGGGATTTGTTGTACTTGCCGTATATGTTGATGACATAAACCTTATTGGAACCCCTGAAGAACTCCAAAAGGCAATTGATTATCTAAAGGATGAATTTGAGATGAAAGATCTCGGTAAGACTAAACTATGTCTTGGTTTGCAAATTGAATATTTGGCAAACGGAATTTTTGTTCATCAATCTACCTATACAGAAAAGGTACTGAAACGGTTTTACATGGATGACGCACATCCGTTAAGTACACCGATGGTTGTTCGTTCACTTGAAGTGAACAAAGATCCATTCCGACCTAAAGAACGGAATGAAGAGATACTTGGTCCTGAAGTACCATATCTTAGCGCAATTGGTGCATTAATGTATCTTGCAAATACTACAAGGCCGGACATTTCTTTTTCAGTTAATGTCTTAGCAAGATTTAGCTCGGCTCCTACGAGGAGACATTGGAATGGGATCAAACACATATTGCGGTACCTAAAGGGGACTACCGATTTGGGCCTATTTTATGGAAAGAATTGCAGCCCGGATCTTGTTGGTTATGCTGATGCTGGATATTTGTCCGACCCACACAAGGCTCGATCTCAAACGGGTTATGTGTTTACCTGTGGAGAAACCGCCATATCTTGGCGATCGACTAAGCAATCAATTGTGGCTACTTCATCTAATCATGCCGAGATAATTGCTATTCATGAAGCAAGTCGGGAGTGTGTGTGGTTAAGGTCGATAATACATCATATCCAAGACAAATGTGGTTTGAAGTGTGATAAACTACCCACAACTTTATATGAAGATAATGCAGCATGTATAGCTCAATTGAAGGGAGGATTCATAAAGGGAGATAGAACGAAGCATATTTCACCAAAGTTATTCTTCACACATGACCTTCAGAAGAATGGTGATATCAATGTTCAACAGATTCGTTCAAGCGAAAATATGGCTGATTTGTTTACAAAATCTCTACCAAAGTCAACCTTCAAGAAGCTAGTTCACAAGATCGGGATGCGAAGACTTAAGGACATAAATTGATGTTCTTATCAGGGGGAGTTAATGCGCGTTGCACTCTTTTTCCCTTACAAGGTTTTGTCCCACTGGGTTTTCCTTGCAAGGTTTTTAACGAGGCAACCAATAGGCGCATATTCAAACATGTGTACTCTTTCCTTACTTTAATTTTTCCCATTGGGTTTTGTTTTAAGGTTTTAACGAGGCACATCATTGAATAGACATTCAAGGGGGAGTGTTATGAAATAGAAGATTCTTACACTTCTATTTAAGGTGAATGTCTTTAATGTATTTAATTAGAGAGATTTTAGAGTCCTATTATTGGTAGCAAGATCTTCCTCCTCCCTATAAATAGAGGTGCTCTCTACCATTGTAATTCACTCCTAACTCTCAATAAGAAGAATTCTCTCTACTCTTCTCTCTATTACTATTGTTCTTGTTCTATTGTTCTTGTCTTTTGCTTTAGTTTATAACACGTTATCAGCACGAGACTCTACCGTCTCAAGTATCATTCTCGAAAATCCAAGGTATTTTCCCTCTTCCTAATTTAATTTTGGATTATATTTTAAATGTTTATTTTAGTTGGGGGGGGGGGGGGAGTAGAGTCCTTGAATCTAAGATACTATATCAAAAAGGGAAACTTTTTAAAAGTATAAGTGGTGGATTAAGATAGAAGAAATTTCATGGCTTGCAATTTGTTAGAAAAACAAAAACAAAAACAAGCTGCATGCTTTTGCCAGTCGGTCTCAAGAGCACGTGTAGTAGACTTCTGAGTTGTAAATTAAACAGTACAAGGCGAATTACAACAACAACAACTACCCAGTATATTCCCATCAGGTGAGGTCTGGGGAAGGTAATATATAGACAGCCTTACCCCTACCCAAAAGGGCAGAGAGGCTGCTTCCAAGCGACCCTCGGCGCATAGGACAGAATGAAAAGCTGCATTGGAAAACAAAGTAAAACAAAGATAAAGTTAGGAACCAAGACAAGACAAAACACAATAACAAAACAAAGCATAAGTAATCCTGCAGAAATAACGTAAATGATTATGCAAACATAAGAAACATAAATACCGTCGCATGCGACAATAACAAGCGACAACTATCATATTACCAACCAAAAGGGGACCTACGCTAAAACACTAGTCATCTACGGGTAACCCTACTATCCCACACCCAACCCCGGGTGGGGCGAACGAAGGACTCTAAGAGCCCCTAGCCTGCAACCCTGATTCTAGACCTCCAGACTCCCCTATCAAGGGTCAAGTCCTCGGTAACCTGCATACTAGTCATGTCCTGCCTAATCACCTCTCCCCAATGCTTCCTAGGCCTCCCTCTACCCCGCCGACCACCAACAATCTCCAGCCGCTCGCAGCTCCTCACCGGGGCATCGGGACCCCTCCTCCGTACATGCCCGAACCACCTCAGCCTCGCTTCCCGCATCTTCTCGTCCACCGGGGCCACCTCTACCTTCTGTCGAATAACTTCATTCTTAATCTTATCTAGCCTGGTGTGCCCACACATCCACCTAAGCATCCTCATCTCAGCAACCTTCATTCTCTGAACATGGGAGTTCTTCACGGGCCAGCACTCTGCCCCATACAAGGCGAATTAAAATTTATGAATTTATGAATTTTTATAATGACCTCAAGGTAATATAATAATAATAATAATAATTTAATTTATAATTAAATATTTGTAAATATGATAAATTTAAAAAGAAACAATTAGATTGGCGTGAATTTAAAACCGACCATCTAAATTTTCCTTCAAGTAGAAGGCTAGAAAGCCTTTTTAAGTTGCCCTAAACTACATATGATAATGAAGATCACATTATGCTTGTGGACAATCTTCAGTAAGTTTCATCCATATTGTTGGCATAGTCTATTTAAGACAAGTGGGGTTGCTCTGATTGTAAGCAATCCCCACTTCCAACCGAGAGATTGTGAGTTTGAGTCTTCCCAAAAACAAGTGGGAAGTTCTTGGAAGGAATGATGTCGGGGGTCTATTTGGAAACAGCCTCTCTACCCAAGGGTAGGGGTAAGGTCTGCGTACATACTACCCTCCCCAGACCCCACCAAATGGGATTATACTGGGTTGTTGTTGTTGTTGTTGTTGGCATAGTCTATTTACATCCCAACAGTATTCACTTGTGTTTCCTTTAATCTTACATTAGAAAAAGCACTCAATAATTAATTTTAAGAGAAGAAACTGAATTCGGTTCCAAGTATAATACTCTCAAATCTCAAGCATAAGAGCTTTTATCAAAATTTTAGTCATCTTTAAACATCTCACTTAATCTAAGAGAAGTAACAAATCTCTTTTGGTAAATGGAATATAAATCGCAATAGAAATGCAACATATAAAATGCATACAATTTAATACGTTTCTATTGTATAAAATGAATTAATACGTTTCTATCGATAAGTCAATTCTTGAACAAAAGGTTACTAAACATGTGATTTTCCAGAAGAAAAGCCATCAAAAAGGGCAAAGCTTTGTTCAATGTTCCCTGCACTTCAATTATTAAAATAGAAAATTACAAAGAAAAATAAATATTGCTTATGAAATCAAATTTCTTTGTACGCATGCAAATAGTTAAATAAGTTATATTTCTTATTTTGCACACTAAATGTTGCACTATAATATAAGTAAATGAGATATTCTTTCTTATCTAAATATGGTAGAAAAAGCTGGTCTGCTACATAAGCGGAGTTAGGATTTAAAATTATGGATTTAATATTTTAATTTTTTAAATTATTAATTCTAATTAAATAATTTGTATATAATTTAATAAATTTCTTAAGACAAATATAGGATTTGGATTAAGCTACTAGATCAAGTTTTATACATTGGTAGCGTAGAAAAGAAAATTGATGCAATTGTTGTTTATGGGTTATTGTTTGTTTTTAAGTTTCTTCTACTTTTTTTTGAATTAGCGACAGTTCATGCTCGAGTTTCTCATGAAATCTTACAAAAGAAATAAAGGTAGATAAAAATTGAAAGATAAGAATTTTGATCCCTCTTTTTTTTTTTTTTTTTTTTCTGTCAACCAAATCTTCCTTTTTGAGTTCTCGGTAATTTAAGCTTTTTAGACAAGAGGGGTTGCTCTGATGGTAATCAACACTCACTTCCAACCTAGAGGTTGTGAGTTCAAGTCTCCCCAAGAGCAATGTGGGAAGTTCTTGGATGGAAGGATGTCGGGGTCTATTTGGAAACAGCCTCTCTACCCAAGGGTAGGGGTAAGGTCTGAGTACATACTACCTTCCTCAGACCCCACTAAGTGGGATTATACTTGGTTGTTGTTGTTGTTGGTAATTTAAACTTTTTCTAAAGTGATGGTCCGACTATATCACTACGTAATAAATATAAACTTGTAATTTCATGTGCATGTAAATGGATAGGTCCGTGATTCTTTTTTATTTCTTCTTCTTTTTTTTTTTCAATTATATTGCCTGAAGTTATAATCATGTGACTACAACCATAAATTGCCTTTTCACTATCCAAATTGTGTAAATTGCTCAATTTTCCACCCATCACATTACAAAAGAACAAGTCCGCTATAATTTATTTGCCTTAATCTGACCTGTTATAAAAGTCTAATAAAGATAAAAAAGACTTTTAAGATATTTGTATAATTATAAATTTATTATTTTAAACAAGTTATAGTATTTTGTGTTGTTATAAATGAAAGTGTCCTATTAAGGAAATATCGAAATGTCTTAATTTTTTAAAAGGATTAATAAGAAAATAGTGTAATCTTTTTGAAATTGAGAAAGTAGAAATTACAGGATAAATTATGATTAAAAATAAATTAAAATAATATCTCCCTCACTTAATCATAGAATTATTGTTCATCAAATAAATGTTGGGTTTCCAAAGGATTAGAGTTTATGTTATACAATAAAAGTTAACTAATCATGCAAAGGAAGAATTACATGGCTTTGTGTTTGATCTTATAACACCACGTTTTGATTTCAACCTTTTACTAAAAATTTCTGTTAGAGCTTGCAAATAGCACTAAATAGGAGAGGAATGAGTATAGTACCCAAACACACACGATCTTTTTCACTAACTCTTCTCGTTCATTTTCCTCCTCTAAGCCGGTGAAATTCAAAAATAGTTAGATTTATAAGTGGTAATTGAAAAATAGTCATAATTCTAAAAGTAATCATTTTTATGTAGAGATAAATATGAACGAAAATACTATTCAAAATTCAGAAAATATTCCAGCATAATATAATGGAGTTCCAATATAACATACTGGAGTTCCAATGGAGTTCCAGCATAACATAACTTCCAGCATAATATACTGGAGTTACAGTATAGTGATATAACATAATATGTTAAAAGTTCATACACATGTGTTCCAATCCCTAGTATATTATGTTGGAACTTTCACTATGTTGGAGTTCCAGCATAATATGCTGGAAGTTCATACACATGTGCACTAATCTCCAGTATATTATGCTGGAACTTTCCGTATTACAGTAAAATAGTGTCTATTTTTCAATAACTTTATAAACACTGGTTACTTTTCCGTTACCAATATGAAAACTAACTAGTCCGTGTTATTTTCACTATTGAGCTTCTACACGAGCTAACACGAGATATTGTATTGTGAAGCCCATCAGTTTATGGACCTATAGCCTGTTAGGTCCAAAATCAAGTAAATGGGCCTCACTCTTTCAGTTTTGCCGCTCTCTTACTCTCGCAATTTAATTTATTTTTTAATTCATGTAAGACTATCATTGCAATATATATTTGTGAATATTTTAACATGATAATAGTGTACTTACTATTCTCCTAACATTAATCACTTTACAGGAATTTAGATTGTATGGATGTGTAGGGAAATGGTCCATTAAAGAGAACGAACGGCCCAAAAATCTATCGTGGTTCAGTTGAGTCTACGGAATTAGGCCCAACTCGAACAAATGTATAATTCATCGAAGAATTAACCCAGATATCCGGGGAGAAATTTAAAAATAATTAAATTTACGAGTTATCATATTAAAATAGCCGCAATTTAAAAATTAATCGAAATTTAATTATTTTTCACATAAAGGTAAATTTAAAAACACTGTTCAAAATTCAAAAAATACTTCAGCATAATATACTGGTTCCAACATAATTATACTAGAAGTCCAGTGTATTATAATGGAGTTCCAACATAAGTATACTGGAATTCCAGCATATTATAATGGAATATATTGGTCCGGTAGAATATGCTAGGAGTTCATACATAGGTGCTACAACCTCTAGTATATTATGCTGGAACTTTTCGTGTGTTGGAGTTCCAGCATACTATGCTGGAAGTTCATATACAGGTACATCGATCTCCAATATATTATGTTGGATCGATCCCTGTTGTAGCAAAATAGTGATTATTTTTCATTGACTTTGCAAACTTGGGCCAGTACGAAAAATAGCTAGCCCGTGCTATTTTAACAAATAGCTGCCCAACCTACAACTTAAATTAAAAATAGCCAACGAATGTATATTATATGCATAATTTATGTATTAAATATATATAATTATGTATCATCAATATATAATCGATATATATGACTAGAAAAATAAACAATTAATATGACCGACTTTTGGTATAGAACTCCCTAATTCATCCACCTCTATTTGATGAAATTTCAAAGTTAGAGCAATCGTGAAATTTGGAATTTGATCTTTTAAAGATATACCCAGAGATTCTTGAGTTGCATAATGGTCTTACTGAATCCTTACGATAAGAAATTATTAGATGAGTGAGAATAAAGGATGTCGTGATTTGACTTGCAAGCACCAAATGACTGACGATTTACCCTCTAAATTAAGGGAGTTTTTAAATAAATAACTCTAAACTAAAAATAATGGTATCAATTATGTTTCGATTTGTATTTTATATTTTATTTTCCTTAATTTTACGAGGAAAAAGACTGTTTTGATAGATACTTAATTCAAAAAAAGTATGAAACGATAATACAGTACTGGAAAAGCCATGAGAAAAGACAATAATAGCAACAAGACAATGTGAAAACTAAACCAAAAAAATAACAAGACAATATTAATACTAATTGTATGAAATGAAAGTCATGGCCATTTGAGTACGCATAATTATTCAAGAAATACATATGATTCATATAAATGACCACCTTTAATATTAAATTGATTTAGGTGTAAATTAATTCGACATGTGATTTTAAGATAAGTCACATCAATCCAAAAACATGATGAAGAAATCGAACATGTTCATTCTTGTACACTATTTTTTTTTTCTTTTTTGATTTTCCTTTTTATAGGTGGTATAAAACATGTTGAGACTAGAAGAAAATTAGAGGCCAGCATTATAGAAAAAAGTTAAGCCATCAATAGTGGCTCTGCATTTTTTCCCACTTCTTTATTCATTAATTCTACAACTAAAAAACATGTTCTTTTCATTCCCTTTTTCTTTTGATTTCAACCGTTGTTTTTGCTCTATATACTATTTATAGCCAATATTTATATGTTTCTGTACCTAAAAAGGCAAAAACATGTGCGTTATTTTACTTCCGACATATTCATGTCGAATATTCACCTACCCACCCCCATTTAATTAACAAAAGAAATAACCAATGGTCAAGTTATTTTCTTAAAATTTTATTATTAATTTGGGAAAAATAATACAGCCACAACCTAACTTGCATGAGATTTAATAACCGAAGTTACTAGTATAATTGGCCTTGCCAGCTTAGTGCGAAAGAGCGTAAAGTAGAACTTAATTGCGAGTTTAGAAGGTAAATAAATATAAAGCGCATCGATCATAAGAGTACTCTGGAATATAAATTAGAACAACAAAAGTGAAGTATACATCACTAGATTGCCCGTGCTTGGATCCATCTATCGTACCGGAGGTAGTCGAGAATATTATGTACTTTCTTCGGTCCAAAATAAGTAATTTTTTAGTCGTTTTCATGCATATTATGAAATTCACCTTTTAACATTAATTAGTAATGAAATTGATCATATTAACATTTGATATCTCACATAAATACTCTTAGCACATAATCTAATACTATTTACTCTAAGGGCAACGTAGGGAAAAAATAATTAATTCATTTTTAAAATTTAAAAAAATTTATTTATTTTAAACTATTAAAAAATGCTAAAAAGTATTTATTTTGGATCAGAGGGACTAAAAAAGACCGAAGGGAAAAAAAGACCAAAGGATCGTAGATTAAAAGTGATCTTTGTCCAAAGTTGTGCTTAAATGGAATGGGGTAACCAATGTTTAAGCTGGTATTTACTTTTTATCCGACATTTTCAATATTTAACAATAATAACCAATAGTCTATTAAAATTAATATGAAAAGACTATGTTACCCTTTCTTTTATCTCTTTTTTCTCTGATCCTACATATACAAATGTCTACTTGCAACTTATTAAGATAACTTTTACACCATACAAGATCTGAATTAATTGTATCATGAAAGTAAGAAAACGAGATATGGAGCAGAGTTAGTAGAACCTTTGAGCCACAATGGAGGAAATGAGTTGCTAAGAGAAATAACTCTTAGAGGGACAGTGAAAACATATATCTTAGACTTCTTTTCTCAAATGCTACTTAAAGCTCTTCATCATCGTTATCTTTCACATTTTTCGATTTTCCAACTCGAGTGCCTATGTAATTCAAAGTTCATGGCACCAAGTAAAATAAACAGTAAAAAATAAAGAGGGAGAGAGAGAAGAAGAAACTCTAGACGAGATCTTCATGCAACATTCATTTGTATCAATGATATCAAAAGCAATTAGGCAAATAATCACACTAGTTCAAGTTCAATAGTTAAGGATACTAGTTCAAAAGTTAAAGACATGCACTTATTGTTATAAGTTCAAAAGTTAAGGACAAACAGTCCTTAACTTACAGTTACAAGTTCAAAAGTTAAGGACAATAGGTCCTTAACTTTGATTTCCAAGTTCAAAAGTTAAGGAGAGACAGTCCTTAACTTACAGTTACACGTTCAAAAGATAAGGACAAGCAAGGACAAGCTGACTTTAACTTACAGTTACAGTTTAAAAATTAAGGACAATAGATCCTTAACTTTGATTTACAAGTTCAAAAGTTAAGGACGCTTGGTCCTGAAGTTTGAGTTCCAAGTTCAAAAGTTAACGATATAGTCCTGAAATCCTGAACTTAGAGTTACAAGTTCAAAAGTTAAGGGCATGTGGTCTTGAAGTCGTGAACTTAGAGTTCCAAGTTTAAAAGTTAAGTACATGTAGTTTTGAAGTCCTGAAGTTAAGTACAAAAGTTAAGTACATGAGAAGAAGGGTATTTTCGTCTGGACAGTTAAAAGTTTATTAAAACAGTGGCTAAAAGCTAAAAATATTTTAAATGATAGCTTAAAAATAAATACATATATTATTAATGGCTAACCATGCACTTCCCCAAAATTATTTGGTTTGGATAGGTCCAAGTTTTAAAAATAAAAAAATTCTGATAAATAGAGCCTTTTTTTTAATTGTTTTTACATATCATTAGGATTAATCGGGTATTGTTAGGACTACCGAATGTTAGGTGAAAAACAGAAAGAAAAGAGAGAGGGGATAGTCAAATTGTATTATTTAGTGGAAATTATTGAACCAAAAATGTTTTCAACCGATACGAATGGCCACTATTGTACCTTCATTAATAACAACTTCAATTTGTCATGTCAACTTCAGTTATAAATCAATTTCTCTAATAATTTATGTGAATTATTGTAGTATAAGCAAACAAAGTCTTCATATGGCTCTTTCCTTTTTACTTATTTTCTGTGAAATTGGGTCACATTAGTCCAAAATTGACTATTTCTTAGTTTGTTACGCTTCATAATATTTATTACCTTTCTTTCGAAAAACGATTGATAAATTAGACAACTAAGACGAGATAAAGTAAGAGATTCGTTTATAAGTTTTTTCTATTTTAAAATTCAACTGTGTATTGAATCAAGTGTCATTACCCTTTTCATAATTAAGGATAAGTGTTTGGTTAGATGCATCTCACCCACCAACTACTCAAAAATAAACAAAAAAATAACATTCCATAATTTATGTAGCAAAAGAGCTGTCTCTTTAGTAACGGTGGAGGTAAAAGCCGAGCTACAAGTTTAGTTGTACTGAGTAACCTTTGCTCAAAATATATACTTGTATTAAAAAGTTTATTATATATATATATATATATATATATATATATATATATATATATATATATATATATATATATATTAAGTTTAGAATTTGGTCATTAGTACTTGAAGTTGTTGTTCTAAAATCTATAGCCCATAAGGTTCAAAGTCTCGTTCCGCCTCTACTCTTCAGCATCTTTTTTTTTGGAGATTTCATGTGATGTTTGTTGGGAATAAACCCCCACAAAATAATATTCACGATACTAAAAGCGGAATAATAACGTAGCACTGAGATACAGTAATTAACAAGAATAAAAGAGTAACAACGACACCAAAATTTTTTACGTGAAAACCCATTCTTGAATAAGGGAAAACTACGACCCCGAGAGGATCAACTGATATCACTATAGCAAGGAATGTTACACTTTGTAGGTTCGAGTAAAATACTCCAAAGATCACTTACAATACTCAAAAGAAATAACTTTCTTTTGAAATTCCCACTTCACTACAACGTTATTCACTCTCTATTTTTCGCACAGACAATTTTTTTATACCCTGTCTGTGAAACCTCACTCTTTCTTTCTAACTCTTTTTTTTTCTCTGAGATGGGTGTTTCAAAATGAGAGCTGAAGCTCTTATAGGCAGAGCCTCTCTCTCACGCCTACTACAATTCATATTTTCCTTCTGCAGCCTACCCTTTTTAACAATACAGAAGATAAGAGTGCATGTCAACCGACAAAGGAAGAAAGTCTTCCTTAAATCATGGGATGGACCCCACAATATCCCCTTCTAGTCCCATTCATCCGAAAGAGGTAACATCGGAGTTTCTAGTTTGAGTGCATGCCGACAAGTTCTTTGCAAAGCTCAAACTTGTCTCTTGGTACTACCTTGGTTAGCATATTCGCGAGATTCTCACTTGTGTGGATCTTATTGACCTGCATAGATCCATCCTCTATCCTTTCTCGAATCCAGTGATATCTTACGTTGATATGCTTCGTCCTTGCATGATACATGGTATTTTTGTCAGGTCTATTGTACTTTGACTATCACAATAGATAACATACTCCTTCTGATACAATCCAAGCTCTCGAAGGAACCGTTTTAACCAATCCATCTCCTTTCCAGCTTCAGTAGTAGCAATATATTCTGCTTCAGTTGTAGAGAGTGCAACACACCTCTGCAACTTCGAGTGCCATGATATAGCTCCCCCTTAAAATGTGAACATGTATCCTGTAGTAGATTTACGATTATCAATATCACCTGCCATATCAGCATTTGTATAGCCCTTCAAGATTGGATACAGTGGTATTGGTGCATTGGTGCCTACTTTAATCCATAAAGACTCTTATTCAATTTGCACCATGTGTTTCTTTCCAGCTACTTCAAATCCTTCCGGCTGCTCCATATAATTATCCTCTTCTAAATCTCCATGAAGAAATGCAGTTTTCACATCCAACTGCTCCATTTCAAGATCTAGGCTAGTTGCTAAACTCAAAATTGTTTAAATAGAAGTCATTTTAGTAATAGGTGAAAAAATTTCGTCAAAATCAATACCTTTCTTTTGTTCGAAGCCTTTAACCACCAATCGAGCTTTGTATCTGACCAATTTGCCATTTCTATCTTTCTTAAGTTTAAAGACCCTTTGCATTTGAGTGTTCTTTTACCATTTAGAAGTTCAACCAACTTGTACATGCTATTTTTCTGTAGAGATTCCATCTCTTCTTGTATGGCTTTCATCCGCTGGTTCTTTCCTGGATGGGACAACACCTCCTTGAGACTGTCTGGCTCCCCCTTATCACTGATAAGGACATACCCTGTGGAAAGGTACCTGCATGACTCTACCCTTGGCCTCTCTGATTTCCTCAGGGGTTGAGGTTGTTCTTCTTCCTGAGTGGGGTGATCCACTGGCTCGACACCATCAACAAGTTTCTCCCCTTGCTCAATAACCTCACTAGGTTGCTCTCCTCGCTCGGCAACCTCGTCGATCGTACTTTTTGCACTTGTGGGATAGTTAGAAGAAGAAGGAATAACAAGGTTAGGAACTATACTATTCTTGGCCTTCTCGGACATATCACCAACAGTTCCAACTTCACTTTTTCGGAAGAATATATCTCTGCTTGTGATGACCTTCTTCTTTGCAATATCCTACAATCTATATCCGAACTCTTCATCTGCATATCCAATGAATATGCAGGGAACAGATTTCTCATCCAGCTTTGTTCTCTGCGCCTTTGATACATGTGCAAAAGCTCTACAACCGAACACCTTCAAGTGTGAGTAGGACACCTCCTTGTTGGTCCAAACTCTCTCTAGGATGTCAAAAGCCAACAGAATTGATGGAATCATATTGATCAAGTAACAAGCTGTATGAACTGCTTCAACCCAGAATGATTTAGGCAGTTTAGCCATTCTGAGCATGCTTCTAACCTTTTCTACAATAGTGCAGTTCATCCTCTCGGCTACACTGTTGTGCTGAGGGGTTCTAGGAATTGTTTTTTTATGTCTGATCCCATGACTTGAACAGTACTCTTCAAATTCTCTTGAAGTTTACTCACCTCCATTCTCACTTTGAAGACGCTTTAGCTTTCGACCCATATCTCTTTCTACTTAGAGCATGAAATCTCTAGAAAATTTGAAACACGTGATCTTTGGTTTTCAAAGTATAAACTCATAATTTTCGTAAAGCATCATCAATAAAAGTAACAAAATATTTGTTACCTCCCATCGATTCAATTCCCATTAGACCACAAACATTAGAATATACTAAATCAAGTATATTCAATTTTCTTGCAGACGATGTCTGAAATGAGACTCTATGTTGCTTACCAAATAAAAGTAGTCACAAGGTTTTACCATTGTACCTTTAGCATATGAAATGAGTGATTTCTTGGCGAGAATCTGCAATCTCTTCTCGCTCATATGACCCATTCTTTTGTGTCCAAATCTGTAAAAATCTCATCTTGTGCCGCATTCAATTCAACTTGGCATACTTCTGCGGTGTCTTGTAAAATGTGCCACGAGCAACCCCCTTTGCAATCACCAATAATCCCTTGATGAGTCTCCACTTTTGATTTGTATAATAGTTCTCGTACCCATCTCGGTCTAAAGCAACTCCCTAGATCAAGTTCATCCACAAATCAGGTACATATCGTACGACCTTTAGAACTAATGTGCATCCAACATTTGTCTCGATACAAATATCACCAATCCCCATAATCTTTGAGTAACTTGTATTACTCATTCTCGCAATGCTGAAATCATCTGCAACATATGTGCAAAAAAGATCTCTTGCCAGTGTGGCATGGTAAGATGCCACTGTATCAACCACCCATTCCGACTCTGGACCTAACAGGTGCATGCATTTCTCTTCCTTATTTTATAAATAGGACAACATTATCATTGTTTTGCACCGTGGCGGTTGTGTTGTCGTCATTCTTCTGGCCACTAGTTTCACATTTGCCTTTCTTTGGATTTGGTCAATCTCTTTTAAAGTGACCTGGTTGATCACAATTGTAGCAATTTTCGACTATTGGTTTGGGTCTGTTCCTTGACTTCCCACGAGCTCCGGATCTAGCATAGTTGCTTGAACTCCTTTGATAACTCCTACCTCTACCTTCAGTGATGAGAGCCTATCCTTGATTTTCAGGCTTCTTTCTCATCTTCTTATTAAGTAGAAGAGCCGATGTGACATCTTTTAACTCAATGATAGTCTTACCGTGCAAGATGGTTGTTGCCAAATTATCGTACGAAGATGATAACGAGTTTAATAGTAAGATGACTTTATCTTCTTCCTCGATTTTCACTCTAAGGTTGGCAAGCTATGTGATTAGTCTGTTAAACACAATTAAATGTGGCAAAAAAATTGTACTTTCACCCAAGTATAGGGCGTACAACTGCTTCTTCAGGTGTAATTTATTTGTCAGCATTTTGGACATGTATAGGCTTTTTAACCTTGTCCAAATGCCATGTGCGGTGACTTCATCAATGATGTTATTTACCACATCATCTATAAGTGCAACCTGATTGTACTAGAAGTCATTTCATCTAAATTAACCCAACCCTCAGCGTTCATGCTTTTTAACATTAACATCTAATACCTTGTGTAATCCTAGTTGGATGAGCAGATCCCTCATTCTTCTTTGCCATGTTGAGAAATCATTATCTCCGTTAAATTTTGCTACCTCGTACTTTAGTCCGAACATTTTTTTTCACCGAGTATAGTACTACAGAGAGTGAATAGTATTTTCGTGAACGAGCAGAACCTGTGCTCTGACACCAGTTGTTGGGAATAAACCCCTACAAAATAATATTCAGACTAAATAACGTAACACCGAGATACGGTAATTAACAAGAATAAAAGAGTAATAGTGACACCAAGATTTTTTACGTGAAAAACCCTTCTTGAATAAGGGAAAAAACCACGTCCCCGAAAGGAGCAACTGATGTCACTATAGCAAGGAATTTTACACTTTGTAAGTTCGAGTAAAATATTTCAAAGACCACTACAACATTCAAAAGAAATAACCTTCTTTTGATATCTCACCTTACTACAATATTGCTCATTCTCTATTTTTCTCATAAACTATTTTCTTTTACCCTGTCTATAAAACTTCACTCTTTCCAAATCTATTAATTTGTATGCTGCTGATAAAACAACGACATAATTAATCTATAGTTTGGAAATTAAAATCAATGAGTAATCAATAAACGTGAAATGGTCGAGTTTTATTTTTTTTATTTATATATGTCATAATCAGTAGATCTAATGGACCAAAAGACAGGAACGCACTAAATAAAGTCTCAGTAATCAATACAATTATAAAACCTGCAATTTTGTAGTGAACTAGTCCCTCCAATAATATTATCTTATTCCAATTAAGGTTAGGCAAATCATTGTGATTATGTAATTAGTTACTGTGTCTGCTACCATATTTGTTAATTTGTGCGGTCGCATATTTTATATATTTGATAGTTTGTCACAATATTTTATTACTAGACATGCAAGGTTTGAGGATTTAATTCATTCAGAATTTTGCGTAATAAGGATTGAGTATAACTTTGATTATTTCTTAACGTTTACCTAATAAGGTTAGAACCAAATTCAGTAGAGCTAAATTTAGATTATGTTTATTCTATGTTTCAAATTATGACTAAGTTAAATCTGTCTTATTTTAAAATTTCCAAATTAAGCCAGACAAAACCCATATAACAAACCATAAGAAAACATGAGCCGTTGAATTTTGGCATCTCTAAATATTTCCCAAAGAACATCATCCATATAATTGTATATTAAGCTGACTATTCTACTATCAGCTCATCCTTTCATTATACTAAGGAGTCCTTGTAGTTCAACGTTATTAGAAAAATAATCTCCATCATCCAAACAACATTATGAGAAAGGAAATTTTGAAGCAACGGTAAAATTGATATTTTGTGATTTATAGGTCATGTGAATACAGTGGATCAACCATTATATTTGCGTTAGAATATGTTGCCTATATTATATATATTCTCTTAGGCTGCGGCTCTTCTGTAAATTTTACGTAAATGCTTTGTACAATGAGTCCTCTTTTATACCAACAATATCATGGATTCAATTATTATGCTCCTATTCTACCGTCAGTTCAACCTTTCATTATGCTTAGGAGATGAATCATTTTATTTCTCAAGTCTTTTGAGAGACTATAGGAACCAACCATTGTTAAGTAGGGTTACCATATATTAGTTAATTCAAAATTATTAGAAATAAATTAAAGCCATAAAGCCGGCACCAATGTTGCTTTAGTAGTAATTAAATTCAGAGCATGATGTATTATTTTTGGAAAAGGTGATCTTTCGGCGATTGCTCTAAGTTTTTTGTTGTGGGTCAAAATAATTATGCCAAAGAAAAAATGCTAGCAAATCAGTTGAAGATACGTGTTAGCAAATAAAATACACGTTTAATTTTAGTCTATTTGCTTTTATCAAATCTTTCATTTGTACATTTCAAGTTTTCAACAAAAATTGTGGTTGAAATGGCATAAAAATGACCAAAGTCACAAATCCTTATCGTTTTGCATTATGCAATCTGGGGTTGTATGCATATGCTTATTAAGAAAATTATTAATTAATAGCATTAATCATAATAGTCATACTAGATACCCATTATTTCTCCTCAAGTTCCCCGTTATATATCTCTTCATTCTTTTTAGATATTTATACACATATAATACATAAATTATATGTATATCTTATACATCTATCAGCTATTTTTAGTTTAAGCGATAGGATGTGCAGCTATTTAGGTTAACTCTTTAAAATTTCAAAATTTATAGAGATAATCTATTGGAGTAGGTGTAGTAGATTAGGAAAAAGAATTATACATTTTTAATTTTTAATGTGACACTTATTTTGGACCAAGTTAATTTGCTAATAGAGAAGTAAAGAATTTTGAATTCGACCTCAATAACCTTTTGATCACTGGACTTTGAATTTATGAAATTGTGGTTCGAATTATTACCTGTCTCGTGAGATTTTAGGGTCCGGTTCATATTTTTATTATTTTATCACGTTGGACACATCGAAAATTGTCAGCTGTACCTTTCTATGATGACGAAATTACTATAAAGACTAGACTTTTTCCATTCTCGTAATGTGGTGGGGCAAGCAACAAGAACATTGTTTTGCTTTTACAAGGATGCTTCATTGAACTAAAAATGGCAGTCCGATTCACAAGATATTCATGTAAGATCCGAAAAAAAAGCTTCATCTAAGGTGTGTGATGTAGATCGCTTATTTTAATTTAAGTATTAGTCGTTGCTTCTATGACTCGAACCCGTGATCTACAAGTCACAGACAATTTTACTATTGCTCCCAGAACTGTCGGTGGAAAATAAAATAAGCCATTAATAATCTGATCCATACACTTACTGAACTTCGACTGTGTTAAAGAAATCTAGCAATTGTACATTCTTTGTGATATATCGTTTTTTGTGTTTTGATTGCTAAGTTTTGTTTTTCTTTAAACAAAACACCAACCACAATAACTGTTCCAGAAAACACTTGTTCTCAATAACAACCGTTGACGCCATGGTGATGCTCCTATTCAGTGGCTAGGCAGGATCTCGGTTAAGGAGATTCAAAAAAGAAAAAAGTCAAGTAACTAAAAGGCATTGTAGCTAGTGAAAATTAAACCAATAACCTTATAAAGGTTTTGTTTTGTTTTTGTTTTTCCTTTCCTTCACTGAGCCGAGGGTTGATTGGAAACAGCCTATCTGCCCTTTCGGGTAGGAGTAAGGCTCGTCTATATATTACCCTCCCCATACCCCACTTCGCGGGACTATACTGGGTAGTTGTTGTAACCTTATAAAGGTTTTGAACCCCCTTGACCACTAAGCTACGCTTTGGGGCTATGTCAAAGGGATTCAAAAATTTTATAGCGGTAAACAACAGATTTTATCTTATATTATACTGTATAATTTTTCGGCAAAGAGGGTTCATGAACCGTCTTCCGCTCCCCTAAATCCGCCCCTGCTCCTATTAGTTTTTCTTGACCAGAAATCTTTTGTTGCATTATACTTGAATAGTAAGTGGAAAAATGCAAATCCAGAATACAGATTATTGAGATGCTTGATGAAAATCTTCATAGAAACTTTAAGATTCTGCAGCTTTACATAACATGACAACAAGATTAATGCAGAAGGTAACAATGAGGGAATGCCAAAGATATATATATATACACAGACACATAAACTTTCCTTATTTGGCAATTCCCTCTTTTCTATTATTGTACACTGTGAACTCAATGAGTCTTGAGATTGAGTTACAATTTCACTGTTTTAGTTCGACTCATTTCCTTCTGATGACTCTCCTTCCTCCAAAGAACTCAATGAGTCTTGAGATAATTGGCTGCGATATTGCTGCACCACCAAAACAGATGCTGTTGTCGAAAATTCAGAGGATATTAACAAGTTTCCTACAGGCCCCAATTCTGGACATTCACTCTTTTTGTTCAAAGCTGCAACCAGTTGACCTTCAGGCATTCTTCCAACAAGAAAAAGATTGCATCTGTTATATGACTTTATTGCTTCAAAAGTTTCTGCAGCATCCTTGATTGTTCTCTCTTCGTATTTGATCGATCCGTCCTTTGATATTCTCTGTTTCAGGCCGGAAAGTAACACTTCGTCGGCTTGAGCCTCGAGGTTGGAGTTCTGGTTCATGTCTATCTTGACACTGCCACCAGCAACCTCGGGGTCGACAACGAAACGTACCACAACTAGCGAGACACCGGGGTGCTCGGCCATACGCACACCATAAGCAAGTGCTTCCCGGTCATCATGGCCTCCGAAGAACAAGATTGTTATTGTAAAGTCAACGTTGCTAGCGGACACATGAGATGCTCCACCGAGACCTCTGTCGACCAAGATACCAACTGAACATGGTGCATGCTGAAGAACTCTGCGGTTTACATGCCTTAGATCGGTTCTGGTTGTTTCGAAATGTCCATCAAGTCGTTGGTGCTTGTGGAATGGGAGAATTATCATGGCTACCCTCTTTCTCTCGGCACTAGTAATAATGTCCTCGTGCATGCTATTCATGGGAGAGATTGCTGTTGTGGGTCGGATAGACACTTTGCTAAGATGCTCAAATGTCTCAAAAGCAACCACTACTTGGTTAGAATCTGCAACCTCCCCTTTATTCCAAAAGGGAAGCCCATTCCTTTTAACCTTGTGGACCATCAAGATTGCTGATGACCTTTCGGAAAGCTCCATAAGGTGCATGGCATAGACGCGAAGTCCTTCCCTCTTCTCAGTTCCCCGAGAAACTTCAATGAGATTGATCAGTGTGGGAATGTTTCTTGTGCTGTAGAAACATGTCAACATTCGGACTTGTTTGCTCGTGTCTTTCCTCTCTATTGTTCTATGCTTGTATTCAGTCACAGCTAGTTTAGCTGGCTTGTATATTGATATCACAATAGGAGTTGTGATGAACGTTGTGAAGAGAGCCATCAACACCATGATTGCAAATGTCTGATCATTCAGTACCTGCAATATGATCAGCCAAAACCATGTAAGCTTACAACTAATAAACTCATGAATTCAACAAATTAAGAAGTGTGAAGATACATACCCCTCTGTCTTTGCCAATATTAAGAACAATGAGCTCGACTAAACCTTTAGTATTCATCAAGAAACCAAGAGTCAGAGCCTCCTGCATAGGCATCTTGCAAAGGAGTGAGACGACAATGGTGCCAACAATCTTCCCGAAGCATGATGTAAATATGACAAGAACAAGAAGACCCCATGATTGAGCCCCCTGAATAGTGGCTACGTTCGTTTTCAATCCACTAGAAACAAAGTAGAGAGGAAGGAATAAACCGGATACAAGGTCCTCAACTTTTTCCACTAGTGCTCCTGCAAATGGTCCTTCCTTTGGGACAAGAACACCAAGCACAAAAGCCCCAAATAGGGCATGAATACCAATAGTATCAGTGACAAATCCTGCAGCCAAAACAGCTGCTAGTGTAGCACACACATATATCTCATCTACATGCTCACCATCCGAACAACGTCTAGCCATCCATTTGAATATAGGAGGACCAATGAATATGCAGAGTATCACAAAACCAGCCCCGCACAAAAGGACCCAAAGGGAAATAAGGGGAGAACTGGTAGTGCCTGAGAGGGCAATAGCAAGAGCAAGCAAAATCCATGCAGCCACATCATTGACTGCTGCAGCAGACATGGCCATTCGACCAACATCTGTTGTTAAAAGTTTGAGCTCAGCTAGAATACGAGCCAAAACAGGAAAGGCAGTGATAGAGAGGGCCACTCCCATGAACACCAGAAAAGGGCCTTGATTAACCCCTTTTGATATAGTAGCTCTGAGAACAAAGGATGTTCCTATTCCTAACACAAAAGGGAGACTGATTCCAGCAACAGCAATACATAGAGCTTTCTTCCCAGTCCGGCGAAGAGACTTCGGATCTAACTCCAGACCAACAAGGAAAAGAAAGAAAAGGAGGCCAAAGTTTGCTAGAGTATCCAAAACTGTTAGGCTCTTTGGTGGAAATATTGTATGCAGATACTTCTTGTTGCGACCTAGAGCAGATGGACCTAGTAAAATTCCTCCCTGACAAAAACAAAAAATTCAATGTCACCTCTTTCTTGCACCAGAACTAAGACTGTTACTTATAGTTGTTCCGATAGAGCAGTAAATTATATGAGCAGAAATATGCAAGAATCTCATAAGATCATCAAAATGTAGTTGAGTTCATTAAAGAACTTCAACAACTGGAATATAACACAAATTATTCTATCCCACAATGTTAAATGTTTCCATGCACATGGAGTCAAATGTAGTTGATTCATTAAAGAAGGAAAGCAAAAAGCACAAGAAACACTCACAATAATCTCAGCAACGACACGCGGTTGTCTCAATGGACGGAGAAGATAGGCAAGGACTCGGGTGAGAACAAGTACTAAACATATCTGTACAATGGCAAGAGGAAGTGCAGAATCCAACGGATCCTCCCCTTGGAATACTCCATTAGAGGTAGCTTTCATAGGTGGTGGACATTTCAGGGGTGCTGCTGGTGTAGCCATATCTGAGCTTAGATAAAACAACTCCAAATCAACAAGAAACAGCCAAAATCTTCAAACCTGTTCATCATGATCATGTCTAAAATAAATCAAACTATCTGGAATTACTTTATATAGCACATATCTTAGTCATGACCAGATTACAAATAGGAACTCTATTAAATTTTCGACTGTAAAATATATACTAATCCTTAAGGCCAAGAATTTACACATTTCCCATGTGAAAAGTAAATCTAATGCTCCAAAGTGCACCTCACGTACTTCAGATGCAACTGAAATAAGTATTTAAATGAGGTTGGTAAAATATAAATATACAATATTCTTTTCTGTCCCACTTCAACAATGATACTTGAAAAAAGAACCCATCTTCTCTTTACAGGGAACCTGAAGCCTCTAGCTGAAGTTACAAACTTTAAAAAACAACTTTAAGAAAAACACTTGTTTTGGTTTCAGTGAAAAAAGAAACAATGGAATTATTTTAATCTAGTTAAGGTACTGCAACCACTTTAAAAAGTTCCTTTTCTCGTTAAAATGATGAACACTAGTACTAAATATACACAACAAAAGTGCCACACTCCATTCAAATACTCAAATTTTTTATTAAAAAGTGCAAACTTCCAAATTGGTTACTCCCTCCCTTTTTCCTAGTACTATAATTTCCGCGTTTCATAATAGCAGTATGACTTTTTCAGTGCCACAAAATTTTACACCATGAGATCATTAATATTAACAAAAACCAAAATACTAAGTATGACTTGATACCTGAATATCATAATGATTAGTAATCTACCTATTAGAACGTGAAAAATAATGAGATAATGCAATTTCGGAATATGGGGTCAAAAGTTCATGAGTTAACAGAAAATAAAACAATGTCAATAATTGTTATTTCGATGGAGAAGGTTAGAGGGACTCGCTCAGCATCCACCGAGTTTCTAATAGTGCGCCAACCCAACGAGCTTCTAACCGTGCACCACTGACTTTCTGAGATTTCTCGATTATCAAACAAAGAAATTTTTGAACTGTTTTTTGGCTTAGCTAGTTTATAAAATACACTATTTATAGGGATAAAATAAATTTATACAACATAGTCTAGTAAAGACCAAATGAGAAAGAAAGAAAGAAACAAAGGTTATAAATGAAGCTCCTAGATCACCATGAAAACTTATTTGACTTGTCGCCTAATGCTGATGCCATAACTCCCGAAAACTCTGGACAAAATAGTAAATTATTGAAAACTCTGCACAAAATAGTAAAATAGTGGACGCAAAAAGATGTATTGAAAATCTGGAAAAACTACAGTCTAAAACGTGTTGTCTCTTTCTGTTTCCACGAATCCTCCTCCTTACCATTTTACTTCTCTGCCAACTTCCTAAATTTAAGAAGGTCCTTCAAAATTACCAAAAAATCCAAAATCACCAACCACCAAGCGACAATCCTACCCCTCATTTTCCATCCAAAATTTCATAAAAGGCCAAAATCTGGGTCTTGTTCAAAATAATACAACAATGCTTTTCGAGCTTGATGCCAAAAAGGTCCAAAATCATGCACTTAATTTACGAAAGTATAACAACAACAACAACAAAAAAATCCAGCTAGTGTGTGTACATATATATAAGGATGAACTATATAATAGTACCGATAATAATGACAATGGCTAGAAAAACCCACGTGATGTTTCTCTCTAACCTTTCATCAGTCAACATGCACTCAATATTCACAATCTCAAACAAGTTAAAATCTGACAATATATGAATTCATAATATTCACATTTCGTTGTATTCAGATTGATTTCAAATATTATTGTGCATTTAGAATTACGTAAACGGTTTATTTACACAATAATTTTGAAGAGAAAGAAGGAGAGAGAACCTGAATCTTGGAAACTTGGAGAAGTTTAAAAGAGAGATAATATAATAATAATAAATTGGCCTTCACTTTATCATCCTCTTTTAGAATATAAATTTGATATAGGAGGATAGGAGATAGTTATTTTATTTTTGTTTTTGTTTTGTGAAATAGAAAAAGAGATGATTGATATAGAAAAGAACGGAGAAGAAATGAAGAGTTCCAAAGAGTGAGGAAAGGAACCAGAAAGAGAGCACGCCCATACACTGGCATTCGGTTCTCCGTATTTCTAGAGCCGCGAAATGTCTGTTATTATCATTATGCCCCTGTTTTATGTGTTATTTACGGAAATACCAATTCAGGCGTGTGGACAGTTTTTCGATTATTTAAACAAAAAAAAACAAATTGGAATATTTCCAAAAATAGGAAAAAAAAAATTAGAAAGAGCATCTGTGTACAAAACATGTTACCATGTGTGGAAAATTGTATATTAAGTTTTGAAAGGGACTAATGACAACTTTATTGAGAAAAAGGGAAAAGTGTTAATTTAATTTTGAATTTTTTGAAATTCAGTAGTTTAATATTTCAAGGCTTCCAACCGAGAGATTGTGAGTTCGAGTCTCCCAAGAGCAAGGTGGAAAGTTCTTGGAGGGAAGAATGCCGGGGATCTATTTGGAAGCAGTCTCTCTATCCAGGGTAGGGGTAAGGTCTGCGTATACACTATCCTCCCTAGATCTCACTAAATGAGATTATACTGAATTGTTATTGTTGTTGTTGTTGTCAGTAGTTTAATATTTCGTTAAAATTGTTATCTAATTTTGCTTTCATTCTTAGGAAAAAGTTTCGCTTATACCCTTGAGAGTTAACGGAGTTTCAAACTGAGGTTATTTTTAACGTTGAATGGGCAAATATGAGACGCTTTGTAATGTTAAGGGGGTGGGCAAAGTTTTCCACAACAGACACCTCTGGATTTCAAATTTTCTTGGTAAGTTACCCATTTAGCCGAAGAGCGAGAAATAATTATATTAGCTAGTTAAATATATAAAAGATATATAATGATTACGTATAAAATATGTATATTAGATTAAGAATAAAGTCATTCGGAACAGAGTGCGAGTTGGCCTCCGTGGAACACAAGATACGGGAGTCGAGACTAAAATAATTTGAATATGTTAAGAGGAGAAGCATTGACGTTCTTGTTAGAAGGTGTGAAAGGTTGATCATGATGGCTTTGAGAAGAGGTCGATGCAGACCTAAAAAGTACAGAGGGAGGTGATTAAGCAGGATATGGTATGAGTTCAGTTTACTGAGGACATGACCCTTAATAAGAGGATATGGAGGTCGAGGAATAGGGTAGAAGGTTAGTAGGTAGTTGAGGAGAAGTTTTATTTTGTGTCTCATACAATACTAGTTGTATACCTCCTTTTTGTCTCACAGATTTATGAATCTCAATAGTACACTTCTGGGTCGACTGAAATCTGGATCCACAAAATTATGAGACAAAAAAGTTACCTCATACAACTAGTGTTAGTTGTATGAGACACAAAATAAATTTTCTATAGTTTGAGACTTTTTTCCTTTCTTACCAATAGTACTATTAGCACGTATGTTCCATCGTATTCCTATTTCTCAAGATCTATATTACATCATGTTTTTTAGTTTGTTTCAGTTATTATATTTTGGTGTTGTGTTACTATTTTGGTACTAGTTATTCTTTCCCCCTCCCTCCCCTCTTCTTTTCTCCCTTTGCTTCTTTTTGTTCTTATTCTTCTTCTTCTCCTTCTTATTATTCTGAGCCGAGGATCTATTGCAAAATAATTTTTTTACGTTTACTAGATATAGATGAGATCTGTATGTACATTATTTTTTACAGACTCTACATACGAGAATATATCGAATATGTCATTATTGTTGTTGTTGCATTAATATAATAACAAAACAAAAAAATTGACTATTATTTTCGGGAGTGTAGTTTCCCAATTTTCTTTACTTTCTTTTGTTATCGTCATCCTTGCAAGTGTTGACAATTGGAGTTGCAACTCTTTTTTTTTTTCTAAACAAAACGTTGGAATTACAACACTCCACTTGCTGTTGCACATGAAAAGTCAATGAATTTTCCATTATTAGATGTTCTTCAAATTAAATAGTGCAATTATGTTAGTCCAGTTAATTTTAAATCTTTAGACGAAAGACAAAGAAAAGTCTCTGTGGAGTATTTACCACATAATATAAGTTCTTAAAGTTTCATTATCACTTAACCAAAATCCAGAACATATACACATATCGTACGTGAGTGTAACAGTGTTAATAACTAAAATGTTGAAAGAGGTATTAAATAAATAAAACATTAGTGATTTATATGTTCGGATTTTCTTGTTTTATTAATACTATTATAGTTAACATCAACATCCAAATACATAATGAAAATCATTACGAATTTAGGGTGTGTTTGGTACGAAGCTAGAAAATATTTTTCATGAAAAGTATTTTTCTAGAAAATGAGTGATTTATCATTTATTTTCTTTTTTTTGGTTAGTAAGTGGAAAATATTTTTTAGTGTTTGATTAGAGAGTAGAAAATATTTTTTAATGCTACTCCCGTCATCTCCCTCCCCCCCCCCCCCCCCTCCCCCCTCAAAAAAAAATTCACACAAACTCAAAAGAACTAATATGCTGCTTTACTTTTTTACGCAAAAATATCGTTGAAATTTATGCTTCATAGGTGGACCCTGCTGATACACTGCCTCAAAGGATGTCTTTCCTTGAAGAAGAATAGTAGGAAGCATGTCTTTCATTAGGTATACTACAGTGCACACACATTCTTCCCAAAAATGCAAAGGTATATAGGCCTGAAATCTCAATGCTCTAGCCATATCTAGAATTGATATGTGCCTTCTCTCAACAGCTCCATTCTGTTGAGGAATGTACATACAAGAACTTCGATGAAGAATTTCCAGATTTTTCAATAAGGAGGTCACTTAATCATTTACAAATTCTGTGCCATTATTTGTTCTAAGTCATTTAACAGAGGTCCTGAACTGATTTGTAACCATTGCCATGAAATTTTTCAATACCACAATAGTATCAGCTTTAGTGGTTAGAAGAAAGATCCAAAAATACTTCGAGTAATCATCAACTAAGGTCAAGAAATATGTTTTGTTGTCATGGGTAGGGATCCTATAAGGACCCCAAACATATGCATGTGTAAGATCAAAGACAAGTAGAACAGGAAGAGCTAAGATGAAAATGAAGGTTGAACTGCTTTGCAAAAAGACATACAATACAATGATCATCAGTCAAATTTACATAGCTTAAGCTATGTATTTTCTGAACTGACTATAGAGGAGCACGTCCTAACCGTTTATGCCACATATCAAACTTATTGCAAGATTTTGTGCTGCTCTCACTATTTTAACTCATAGACTTATTTGTACTACTAATAATGATATTTACAGTTGGTAGTAAATATTGCTCAGGAAAATGCCAGTCTTAGGTCTTGAGAATATAGATACCAAGTCCTTCTTTATCATTCTCCATGACTTTCCTACTGAAGAGTTCATTAAAGACATAGAAATCAAGGAAGAATGCCACCACACACTTTAGTTCTTTTGTGATCTTAGAAACTGAGAGTAGATTATACTTGAATTCTGGAATATGCAATATTTTCTGAACCTTCTTATCTCTAAAAAAGGAACAGATCCCAGTGTGTGTATAACAACCTTCTCACCAATAGGGATATATCTTTCTCACCAGTAGGGAGATATACTTTTTTTATTTGTTTTTGATAATTCTTTATAGGAATCCAATAGATTTAAACTATGCCCGTGTGATTAGAAGCTCCTGTATCTATTATCCACTTATGATTTAGCAAGGAGGACATGAAAACATGTATGTTACTTATTGTTCCTGTAGTTGCTGAATTAGCCACATGCTCAACATGCTAGCCTTTGTTCAACATCTGCAATATCTGCTGGTACTGTTCTGGAGTAAAGAATTGAGCTGGACAACTGAGAGTAGAGCTTTCCAAGGCATTATTTTGAGCCTATGAAGATTGAGTGCTATAGTTGGTTACATTGTTGGACTGAGCAGTGAATTTCCTCCCGTCTTCTTGTTTTTGAAATCAGTTAGATATCCATGTAGTTTGAAGCAATTCTCCCTAGTATGTCCTATGCACCTGCAATACTCACATAAATTGGTGACTTGTTGAATGAGTTTTTAGCTTTATAACCTCCAGCGTATCCCGTGTCCGTAGGTCCTCTATTGTTGTTGTAGTGTATATTACTCATCATAGTTGCAGCTTCATTGACATCATTAGAAACATACACACTTTTTCCGTTGATCCTTTGGCTTTTAACATTAATGATCATAGCATAAGTTTGATTCAAATTAGGTAGAGGCCTAGTCATCAACACCTGATTTTTAGAATTCTCATATGAGTCATTAAGCCATGTGAGAAACTGAGAGAGTTTTTGAAGCTGGTAGTACTCAACATGTTTCTTTGATTCAGGAAAACCACAAGTAGGAGGAGGATTCAATGTTTCATACTCATTCCACATTTCTCTTAGTCGATAAAAGTAAACAGATACAGAGGATACTCATTGTGTTAATGTAGCTATTTTCTTATGCATGTAGACTGCCCTAGAAGCATTACTTTGTCAAATCTCTCCCTAAGATCTTTTCAAACAGTATAGGCATCTGATGCATAGGTTACAGTACTTAGTAGATTAGGAGAAACAGTATCCATAATACACGCAAGCACTATTGCATTAAATCTATCCCATAGTTCATGAAGGCTAACATCATAGTTGCTCTTTTTGCAGGTGCTTACAACAAATCCTAACTTGTTTTTGTCATGCAATACGTTTGATGGCCTACTCCAGATTGAGTAATTTTCAGATCCTTGCAACTGAATAGAAATAAGGACCAAACCTTGCGTATCAGATGGGGTGAATGTACAGAGGATGATAATGATTCCCCTGATCTATTGATTGAGCTGCATGCATCACTGCGAGCTGAGGAATAGTGACATCCTCATGACCCGACATGGTTATGAATAGAGAATCTTCGAGAGTTTTGAATCGAAGAACAGAGATTATTCTATAGGCATATGCACAGATTGATCTCTTCCAATATCGATTCAATCTAGTGTATCACACACAAATTTCAAACCTTAGCCTTGATCAATAGGTGAAACTAGGATGAAAATTGAAATAATCAGTTACATAAAGCAAGAGATTGAGACTGAGATTAAGGAATTCCGTCACAGCTGAGCTATTATTACTCAATTAACCGAGCTTTGATAACATGTTAAGAGAGCTCTAACTATGGCAGTATACAAAGGAGTTAGGGAGAAGATAGAGGTGGAGGAGAAGAACATTACTCTATTTTTGTATATTGAAAAAATATACAGTCTACGTATTAACAGAGCACTTCTATTACTTATAGTATCTAACTACTAACTACTCCCTCCGGTCCAAAATAAGTGACTTTTTTTATGTTTTCACACTGATTAAAAAATCTACCTTTTAGCATTAATTAGCAATGAATTGACCATATTAACCTTTACTATCTCACATAAACACTCCTAATACATATTCCAATACTATTTACTCCAAGGAGAATGTAGGAAAAAAAATTTAAAAAATAATTAATTTATTATTGAAATCTGAAAAATCACTTATTTTGGACCACAAGAAAAAAAATCAAAAAATCACTTATTTTGCACCAAAGGGAGTACTCTATTAGCTCGTTAATTAGTTATAACTAACTAACCACTAACTAACTCTACATTTTAAATATGTGGGACACATTCCTCAGCAAAAAAATTTATTATATATTTGTTAGTTATATATATATATATATATATATATATATATATATATATATATATATATATATATATATCTATCTATATATATATATATATATACACAAATCGTTTTTCAAATTTTATACACTTTTCAACTACTGAATGTACATAGTTTCTAGCTCAGGTTAAAAGTGAAAAAATTCTATACAAAATGTGGGTTTTACATAAATTTATTATTTTACTATGAAATATGCATTTTAACTTGATTACGATACAATAATAACAAACTCGGTGTAATTCTACATAAGTGAGATCCGGGGAAAGTAATGTATATACAGATCTTATCTCTACTTTGTGAAGGTTGGAGAGGCAGTTTTAGACTTTCAGCTTAAAAAAACATGAAAATTAAAGGAAACAGTAACAATAGCTAAATAGTGTAATAGCTAAAGCGAAAGAAGCAAATGATAGTACTATAATTAACTCTAATAGTAAGGGAATACAAAAATACTGCTACTATTATTATGGATTTAACATTAATTTCGATAAAATATATAATTTGATGCTGCAATGTATTTAAATCTCTTATTACCAGTTGACCTCATCTATCCAAGCTACTTGTCATAAAAGGTCGACGAAACATATCTCTTCATCATCTTCCCTCTACGGCACCTCTACTCTCTTTTACTATTAAATAAAACTATAAAGAGTGCACTTATTTTTTAAGTATTAATATATATGTTTGTAAGAATGGGATCTTCGTGGTTGGCTGTCAGTGAGCACGTATAATCGACAATTTGACTAGTAATAGTAATATACTTCCTCCGTCGTAGCAGGATTAAAAAAAACCTTTTAAATTATAAGTATTCGTATGGTTATTAAGTATTTTATTAAAAGTAAATTAAATTATTTAGATAAAAAAAGTATGACATACCTTTATCTGGAATATATGAAAGATAAAAATATGACACAGATGAAAAGAATATATACTCCATTGCATGCTGACATTAATAGTTGTCTTTTGGTTGCACTATTGTCATGAATTTAATAGTAATTGAATAATTAATGAAGAAGAACTAACAAGTATACAAAACCTTGATAAACACAATTCCTTTTATACACATATTATTTTGAAAAATATCCAAAAATGTTAAAATACTAGCTATTCGTCCATGTTTGCATTTGCCACAACTTTAAGCATATAAGCATTTTAGTTAAGATAAATGAGAAATTCCATAATGTTTAAAATAATATATATTGAAAAAAAATTTCAAGTGTATTTAAACTTGAAAGAAAAGAAAAACTTTTCATATAAAAACTGTTCAATATATATTATACTTATAAAACCTAATATTTACTTATATATGGCAGTATAATTTTTCCGATAAAACATGGTCATTTAACAACCCTTCATGACATGTAGTTTTGCCCTTGTGCCCCTGTGTATATATACATATGCATACGCGTACACATGCATGTGATGAGTATTTCAGGGTAACTCTTGAAAAAATGTAGGTGCAATTTGATATTGACCATTTCTAATAAATTTGTACAGTACTTTAGTAATTCTTTTAGTATGTGATTTGAGTTGAAGATCACAGTGACATGGACAACCTATCTCATGAAAATATTTGTCTTTTGCATCAATATATATAGTTTTGGTACGCAATTCTGTCTATATGGAAAATGTTTACTGTAGGAAGTTACTGGTCCAAGTCAAATGTGTGAAAACAATCACCTAAAGAATTTAAAGTAGTATTGTTTAATAAAAAAAATGGGATTTCGGTCAAAGTTTTAATTTAGAAGAATTTGGGTTATTAATAATCAAAGAATATATAAAAGAAAGTAATTTCACTAGAAATAAAATAATTAGAAAAGTAAAGTACACCAGTATATTCAGATAATGTTTCGTGCCCTTGCAATTGATCCATTCTCTTTCTTTTATAGCTTTTTTGGAGATATGTTTTCTGCTGTCATAATAAGGCCATTATAGATAATTAATGATATTAAATACTACGTTACATAATATATAGATTTTCTAATGTTTTGTCTTAAGGCTCATTAAATACTGTATGTGTACTTCCTTGTACTGTCAGATTCATTCTCCTTGATTCTTAGACTTAAATAGGTACGAGTACTGAGTCTTTTGAATAACCACTCGTGTCTCTTCCTTTGCCTCTACTCGTATCTTTTGCAACTGGTGCCTCTTTGTCAATCATAACTCTTTGACCAGTCTACGTGTCATGACACATCATCTTTATACCATTTTTAATATGTAAACTCAATTTTTCCTAATACAAATAGTTTATCCACTTGTCATTTATTCATCAATTGAATACTTGGGAAGTGAATTTTATTAAAGAAGGAATATTTGCCTCCATAAATGCTATATTAAAATTGATCCTTCAATCGTCACTTTCATTTAGTGCTTGTTACACGTGATATCTTTTTACTGGTTCTGCAACTTTGCAGCGACTTTTAGGACTTTTTTACGGCTTCACTAAGCACGAAGTGCCAGTTCTCATTATAACCTTTCCACCATTGCACCTTTTTCCTTTGACGGTTGCTTCTTTATATAAATATAGTTTTCTTATTTGTCTTTATCACATAAAGTTTTCTGAACATCTAATTTCTCAAATCTTTGTTTGCTTCTTCCCCGTACTATCATGTCTTCACCAAATCCTAACCCTAGGAGAGTTGCCATAGTTGGCAGTCTTCCTCTTGCCTCTAATAGGAGTAGAAGGGGAGAAAGTAGACAACGTAATTTAGGGTCTTCACCCAGTTCCGACCCTTCATTTAGAACCAGAGGTTCACTTTTACATAGACCTTCTTCTAAAGGTAAGGAATCCTCTGAACCCCTTCGTGAACCTCTAATAGAGGAGATAGTTCCTGCAGAATTATCTTTTTATAATGATACAGAGTCTTGTAGAAATCAAGTATCTTTTTTAGATTGTGCTGATATTTATCCTACTCTAATGGTTTGATTTCTTTAGTTCATAGAGACTGTCATTGGGATTATGACTTTCCTATTATTATTTCCAATTCGAATCAAAGGATTACCTTCTACTTAACTGGATTTTTTGTTTTTTCTATACGTACCCTTTTACTTTAGGATTCAGACCTGCTATTGATCCTGTTATTCTTGTATTTTTCCGTTTCTTTGATGTTTGCTTAGGTCAAATTGGCCCAATAATATGGAGGGTTATCTCCTGTTTGAGGTATTTGACCAATGCAACCGGTGTGCCTTTTACTTTCCTGCATCCGATTCACCTTGACTCTTCTAGATTCTTTCCCGATGGTATTTTTACACTAGTAGGCAGGAACAAGAGTTCTAGTTAGTCCTGAAGATGACAAAGACTGTGGCTGGTATGCAAGGTTTGTTGATGCCCCCACTTTTGGTTTAGTGGATGATGAGAATATTCTCTTCCCTGAAAAGTGGAATTTTGCACGTGAGTCCTCTAATTTTCTCTTACCTTTTTCTTTAATTTTGTTAATTTTTCTAATTTTACTTTTCTTTTCCAGCAATTATGGGAGTTGTGGAAGAGGTTCCCAATTTTCGTGATTGGGCAGGAAAGCTTTTGACTATTGCTCCAATGGAGGGTAGATCTTGGAAAACCCTTTCCCAACAATTTGGTTTGAAAGTAAAAACTCATGGTAAGAGTTTTTATTTTATTTTACATATATTTTTTCCTTTGAACTTACTTCAATCCTTCTTTCTATCAGGATTTGCTATTCAAGGGGTTATTGCTGAGGCGGTCGCGGCTTCTCGTATCTCTTTGGAAAGGGCCCAAGAAATAATCTTAGGTTCTTCATCGAAAAGAAAAGCCTTTGATGACCAAGTCTCTAAGAAGAGGAAGATGGGGGCTCTTTAGTAACAAGGCCACGGGCTCGTAGACACATCATTTCTGATGATGAAGCGGAAGTATCCCCTCTTAGTTCTATTCCTCTTATCAAATCTATTGAAGCCGCGGTTGTAATTCCTGATGGTGATGTTGCTCCCGTTGCTGCTCATGACTCCATTGAGCAGCTTTTTGTTAGCGGGTTTGGTAGTGAAAGCCTAGGCTCGGTTTTTGATGAAGCACCCTTGGCTTCTTTTTCTACACATGTGTCTGTGCCTCCTTATTTTTCGATCTCGGCTATTTCTGTTCCTTTCCAGGTGTCTTTACTACTTCTACAGTTTCTCCTTCAACAATTCCTCCTCCAATCACTCAATGTGCTGAAGTTGGCTCCTCAAGTAAGAGTGGTGCTATGAAGCAAGTGATTATTGAAGTCTCCACTGAGGGCAACCTTTTAAGGAAATTGGGTCAAGCAGATGTGTGGCTAAAGCCCTTAATTGGACCAATTGAGAAAGCCAAGCTAGAGAGCCATACCTCCTTGACCTTGATGAACGACATTGTGCATGCTTCTTTAAAGGTATCCCCTCGCTTTTTTTAAAAAGCTTTTATTTTGTAATTTTTCTATCTTTGGGATTCTCATTTCTCTTTCCTTTCCTTTTTTAGGCCAATCTCATTGGCACTGAGATGATGATAAGGATTACCCTCTCAGAGCAATTAGTGTGTGATTCTCAATTAGAGGCATACATTTGGAACAGTATGAAAGTCTTCATATTGATATGGATTACTTAGAAGAAAGTAAGAGAACCCTGGAGTGGCAAATACGAGCCTTGACTATGGAGTTGGCAGTTGAAAAGGCTTCCTCAAGTCAAGCAGATAAAGAAAAAGACCATCTTGAAACTTCTTTCTCAGAGCAGCTGTCAAAGGCTAGTGAAGAGATTACAGAGTTAAAGGCTCTCTTGGGTGAGAAAGAAGCTTATGTTGGTGAGCTCGTGAAGAATTTGACTCAAGCACAAGAAGACCTCCGAGCTTCTGCTGATAAGGTTCGTGCCTTACAAATTTCTCGTGCCTCTCTTCAAACTTCTTACACATCTGCCATGGCTGAAAATGAAAAGTTAAAGAATGAAATTACTAAGTGGGAAAGAAATTATGAAATCCTTAAGGATGAGTCTGCTATTGAAGTCCCCAGAACTTTTATCGGGCAATATATATAAATAATTTTATGACTAAGTTCATACTTAGTCTAAGATCTTTAATATTAAGAAGTTTATCGTTGAACTTCCATTTTGTTTATTCTTACCTTTATTTTTAAGGACTTAAAGAATAATTTGCATTTTCATTCTTCAAAAAATGCTTCTGTTAACTTCATTAATATTCAAATTAATAATGAATTTTATAAAAGAGGGCCCTTTTATATTCGACACTTAATGAAGAAGATATCTCAACTTCATAATGGTGTTATCATACGATAAATGAAATAGGAATACACATGTTTCTTTGAAATAACTTTGACAAGTTTTATTTGAACTTTGTCTAGTTTTGAATAACACTTTACAGGTATTTGAGTTACATCTATAACTTTCTTGTAACTGTTTTCTTATAACAGATTTAAAAAAGAAAAATAAACACGAGGTTTTTATTTATAACCCGTTTCAATAATAAATACGAGGTTTTTATTTATAACTCGTTTCAGTACATTGCCTTTACCCTAACTATGGTAGGATTTTTCTTTAACCTTAGCTCGTGACTTTGCTCTTCATTTGACTCATTCAATCAGTGAATGTTTCAGGTTTGATCTTTGATTGTTTCCCAATCTTCTTTGCCTTCTTTATACACATGCTCATGTATATTATATAGTCCCCCAAGTGTTTGAGCGATGAAGTATGAAACCTAGAGCACTTGATTGTTCCTCTCATTTGGTCCTTTCTCTGAAAAGGAAAAACATACAGGAGTCAGAGCTACGATTATAGGTGTAGACTGCTTAACCAGTTTGAATTTTTATCAGAATAATTATAACCCAAGGCCAGGAAGTTTAATTTATTCCACGTAACTTGCAGGTCGTGACTCATCATTTAGTACAGGTTAGCTTTTTGTCTATCATCTACAATCGTTAGTAAAATTTTAATAATTCAAAAATATGGATACCTGGCCGTGGATATTCCTTAAAAGTAGTATTTCTTCAGATGAACATCATTTTAATGTGAAGGTAGTATCTTGCCATCCATTGTTTCCAGCTCGTATGCTCCTTTTCCTGCAATATCATGAATTCTATAGGGTCATTTCCATGTTAGACTTAATTTTCACGTATTAGATGCCTTTGTAGATTGAAAAACCTTTTAGAGCAAGAAGTCCCTAATTGTGAAGAATCGGAGGCGTGATTTTCGATTATAGTATCGTTTCATGACTTGTTTCTGTGATGCCTTTGTTGTTAGTGCAACTTCTGTTCTTCCTTCAAGTAAATCATGATATACATGCATTTCTTCGTCATTAGACTCTTTTGACGCATGTGTGAACCTCGTACTCGACTCTCCTATCTCAACTAAAATCAAAGCTTCAGCTCCATAAACCAATAAAAATGGTGTTTCTCTTTTACTTGTTTTTGCTGTTGTGCGGTATGCCCATAAAACACCAGGTAACACTTCTGGACAATTATCTTTGGATTCCTCTAAATGCTTCTTTAAATTGTTGATAATGACTTTGTTTGTTGACTCAGCTTGCCCATTACCCACTGGATGATAAGGTGTGGATGTAATCCTTCTGATTTGCAAACTTTGAAAGAACTCTATGATTTGAGCACCTATAAACTGAGGGCCATTATCACACACGATTTCCTTTGGCACACTGAATTGAAATATAATATTTCGCCAAATGAAGTCTCTAACTTCCTTTTCTCGCACATGTTTGAATGCTCTTGCCTTCACCTATTTAGTAAAATAATCAGTGAGTACGAGCAAAGATTTTACCTACCATTTTGCTTGTGGTAGTGGTCCCACGATATCCATCACCCATTTCATAAATGGCCACGGTGCAATGACCGGATGTAGTAACTCTGTGGGCCTACGTATATTATTACCGTACCTTTAGAATTTATCATATTGAGCCACGAAACTTTTTGCTTTTTCTTCCATTTTAGGCCAATAATAACCTGTCTTAATTAAGGTTCTTACCTATGACCTTCCTCCTGCGTGAATCCCACAATGCCCCTCGTGTATCTCTCTCATTACGTATTCCATCTGAGAAGGTCCGAGGCATCTTACTAAGGGACTATCGAATATTTATCGGTAAAGATTGCCTTGTCTTAAGTAATACTGAGCAGCCTTTTTTCGAAGCACGTGAGCTTTTTTCTTATCTTTAGGGACGGTACCAAACTGCAAAAAGACAACAATATTGTTCCTCCAATCCCAAGTTAAGCTATTAAAATACCTTATTTTTATCGAGGTCGAGAAATGAATGAAATAAATGAATAACTGAAGCATTTACTTGCCACGTCTGCCGCAGATGCGAGATTAGCTAGGGCGTCTACTTCAACATTTTTATCCCTTGATATTTGTGTCACTTTCCAGGTTTGAATTGCCTTATAAAATCCCGCACCTTTTCTAAGTATTGTTGCATCCTTGCTTCCCTGGCCGTGTAAGTCCCCAGCATTTGATTGACTACGAGCTGAGAATCACTTTTGATTATAATCTGATCCCAAGTTCTCGTGCCAGTTCTAAACCTACAATCACAGCCTCATACTCTGTCTCATTGTTAGTTATTGAGTGACATTTAATGGCTTCACCCGTATGTGGTACAAAACAATCCCTAAACCTGAACCCTTTACGTTAGATGAACCATCAGTAAATAAGGTCCAAGTTCCTTGTTTAGCTCAATTGAACACCTTTGTATCACTTGGCTAAAATCAGCCACGAAATCAGCTAACACTTGATATTTTAAAGTAGTTCTAGGTTGGCATATGATATCACATTCACTTAATTCTATAACCCACTTAGCTAACCTTCCTGTTAACTCGTGCTTATGTAAAAATAATGCGTAATCGATAAGCAGTTACTACAATAATAGGATGACACTGAAAATAAGGTCTTAATTTTCTAGATGCTATGATTAATGCAAGTGCAAGCTTTTCTAATTGAGGATATCGCATCTCCACATCTAATAATTATTTGCTGACAATAATAGATCGGAGATTATTTACCTTGGTCCTCACGAACTAAAACAACACTTACCGCTACTTCGGAAACAACAAGTAGATGACCAATCTTTCTCCAGCCTTTGTTTTTGCGAGCAATGGTGGATTTGATAAGCAAGTCTTCAAATTTTTGAGTGCCTGCTGACATTCCTCATTCCGTTCAAAATGATATTGCTTTTTAAGAGCTGAAAAGAATTTAAAGTACTTTTCTAATGATTTAGAAATGAATCTTCCCAAGGCTGCAATTCTTTCTATCAATATATGCACTTCTTTTTTACTTGAAAGCACATTAGGGATTTCTTTAATGGCCTTAATCTGTGCGGGATTCACTTCAATGCCACGATTAGAAACAAGAAAACCCAAAAGCTTACCTGATGCAACACCAAATGCGCATACAAAAGAAGAGAAAGCAAGGGACTTTCAAAAATCAGATGATTCAAGAGGAGGTTCAAAAATTACTAAAGATTGGGTCTATCCGTGAGGTAAAGTATCCTAATTGGTTAGCCAATACTGTTGTAGTACCAAAGAATAATGGTAAGTAGCGAGTTTTTGTAGATTACACAGACCTTAATAAAGCTTGTCCTAAAGATTATTTTCAACTATCACATATAGATCAACTAATTGATGTTATTGCAGAAGATGAACTATTGAGTTATTTAGATTCGTATTCAGGTTATAATCAGATCAAATTGGATCAGCTAGATGAGGAAAAAACTTCATTCATGATAGACAGAGGGACTTACTGTTATAAAATAATGCCTTTTGGCCTCAAAAATGCTAGTGCAACATATCAAAGGCTAGTGACTAAAATGTTTCAAGAATATCTGGGAAAAACCATAGAGGTTTATATAAACGATATGCTCGTTAAAACTCATCATTCCAAAGATCATATATCACACTTGTATGATACTTTTCATATTTTGCGCAAATTCAATATGAAATTATCCGTCGAACCTTGCCTTTAAGTTTTTATCATCATCTCGAGACTCATGTGTTTTTCGATCATTCCCTAATCTTGATGACGAGCCTAACTTTCTATTCCTTGATCTGTGGTCGCATCTCTGATTATCCTGTTTTGACCGTGAGTCTTTTTCCGCAGGTCCCATGTATGGTTCGTACCTGTTTTTACCGGACCTTTTTTCGGTTTCCACCCGTCTTGAACTTATCTTTTCTTCTTTTTGATACCGTTAAATAATGTTTTCTTCGATCCTCAGCTTCGTGATATACCTGTTATAAACGCCATTACATGTTGTGGATGGGAATTCACGAAGACTTTACTTGAGTCGCCTCGTTGCCTCGGAGCTCTTTTCATTCAAGTTACTGGTGAAAGCTATAGCCTCCCAATTGTCAGGTACACGCGGTAATATCATTCTTTCACGTTGGAATCTGTTCACGAAATCTATAAGTAATTCTGAGTCTCCTTGTTTGATTTTGAAAATATCTTCCATTCTTCTTTCGGCTTTTTGAGCTCCCGAGTGTGCTTTGATGAAAGAATCTGCAAGCTCATCAAAAGAATTTATAGAATTTTCGGGTAAAAGAGGATACTATGTTAATGCACCCTTAGTGAGTGTTTCACCGAATTCTTGACCAATACTGATTTAATCTCCTGTTTGGTCAAGTCATTGCCTTTAACGCCTATTGTGAAAGCACTAACGTGGTCTCGTAAATCAGTTGTTCCATCGTATTTGGGAATATCAGGCATTTTGAATTTCTTTGGAATAGAGAGGGGAGCAGCATTTGGATTCCGAGGTTGTTGTGAATATTTATCCACGACTATCCCTTCAAATACAAGCGGTACCCCAAGTATTTGCTCTATGCAGTCACTTTGCTCCTTGAGTTATTTCAACAATGTTAGTACTAAATTTTATAAATGTGAATTGACTAAATTACCTGGTACTCCTTTTTGTGACTCACCGGGGTTTCTACCACTTCTTGTATTAACAAGCCCAAAACGAAGATTTTCCAGAGTGTTGTTATTTGGAGTAGGGTGTGAGTGGTGCAACAGGTAACTGACTAGCAAAAGCTTCAATATCTTTCTTGACCTGGGCAGCAATTAGTTTTTGCAGTGCTTCATCGATAGCATCAACATTTTCAAAATGAGTGTTTTCATGTGCATGAGATCCATAAGGAGTGCCTTCTCGAGATCGTTGAGGAGAGCTTTGTGGTGAAAGGGCCGGGGTGTGATTATCCTGTAGATTTCACTGAAGTTGGTTTCCTTCATTGTCTTGAATATTGTTATTGTTGTTCGACATAGTTGATGCAACAAGGAAAATTAAACTAAAATAGATTATCGTATTTCCAGTAACGGAACCAATTATGGTCAAAGCTTTAATTTAGAAGAACTCGGGTTACTGATAATCAGAAAATCTATAAAAGAAAGTAATTTTACTACGAATAGAATAATTAGAAAAGCAAAGTAGACATGTATATTCAGATAGTGTTTCGTGCCCTTACA
This sequence comes from Nicotiana benthamiana, assembly GCA_034376525.1. Classification (NCBI taxonomy): domain Eukaryota; kingdom Viridiplantae; phylum Streptophyta; class Magnoliopsida; order Solanales; family Solanaceae; genus Nicotiana; species Nicotiana benthamiana. Next base: position 178,065,945 of record CM067339.1, read on the forward strand.
ATTAATCCATTCTCTTTCTTTTATAGCTTTTCTAGAGATATGCATTTTGCCTTTGCATAATAAGGCTATTATAGACAATTAATGACATTAAATGTTATGTTACATAATCATTGTATTTAATACAGATTCTTTAACGCTTTTAGTACTTAAGGCTCATTAAATAATGTATGTGTATTCCCTTGTACTGTCAGATTCATTCTCCTTGATTCTTAGGCCTAAATAAGTACGGACACTGAGTCTTTTGAATTACCACTCGTGCCTCTTCCTTTGCCTCTGTTCGTATCTGTTGCAACTCGTACTTTTTTGTCAATCATAACTCTTTCATCAGTCTACGTATCATGACACGCCATCTTTGCATCACTTTTAATATGTAAATTCAATTTTTCCTAATACAAAAATATAACTTGAGTACTCTAATGTTATTTACGAAAGAAAAATGTCATTTATAGACAGTTGTATCCCCTTTTGGTAACTAAATAATTATATTTTTAATGGGGTGTGTAGCAATGACCTCATTGAGTATAATATCTTTGAAAGAAAAATGTCATTTATAGTCAGTTGTATCCCCTTTTGGTAACTAAATAATTATATTTTTAAGGGGGTGTGTAGCAATGACCTCATTGAGTATAATATCTTTGCAACAAATATCCACAATTCTCACCTTATTCCCAAGGGTATTTATTTTTGTCTATAACCCTAACTACCTTAACATAGATAGTCCTGGAAACACGTAATTTTAAAAGAATTCATTAAAAAATTTGAGGATTGGATAGTAGTCTACTGAGATAATTTAAAAAATGACTGAAAATGACACGATAAAATTGCAAAAGTTTTAGCAAGGGAATTAAAAGATTAATAAGTTTATGACAGGAGTGTAAGAATTATGATTTGATCCTCAATTAAACATTTTTTGTATTTTCCCCTATCTCAATCCCCTTCTTAGTTGCGGATCTAAAATTAGCGTTAATCATCTGAAATAAATATTAACTCTATTTGTATTTATTTTTCACGTATAAATTGAGCAGAGGCTAGAAGTTGAAACTTGTATAATAGTTTAAAAGAACTAAAATTTTGAACGTATAAACTTTAAATTCTGACTGTGTCTTTGTAGGGAGAATATTAACATTATTCTCTAGCTGAATATAAGTTTATTGCCATGCTCAAGTATGTCGGCGACATACTGATTTGTATTATCACAAACGTATTATATAATATATATTCTGCTGGCCGAAATAGATTGCTTAGTTTAATTTTGACATAAATTTTTGCAATTTTAAAAATTATTTCTTGTTCTTCTTTTCCTTGCAACATTTTCAAGACACGTGTACCATTTGTTTCTACCATTAACAATAACAAAGAGCGGGAACTACTTTAACTAAGAAAAATCTTTGAGAAGAAAACTATAATTAGGGCAAGTAGGAAATTAGGAATGAATTGAATTTGGACTATTGTGTGTAGCCCTAAGCTATTAAGAACTTAAATGCAATATTTAAAACTTCTGGACTTAAAGTGACCACTATAGATAACATAGAAGACTGAAAACAATAAACACGATCAGTTGCCCTTTTATATTTTCATTTCACGTCAATATTTCCATAGCTCATCACCGAGGGTTGTACTGGAGTGATAAGATTCTTTTACACTTAACTAGAAGTTCTGCATTCAAGTAGTGAAAATGAAAAAAATCTTATTAGTGGAGAGCGTTTGCCTTGTGCGGCGCGATTAAGTAAGAATAATCTAGCTAGGTTTTGAATACTAAATAATTCTATAAGAAAAAAAGATATTTCTGTTTATGCATATTGAAACCATTGTCTTTATACAAGCGTTGCATTTTTCTTAGTTGCTCCTGATTTATGACACCAGTTCTTTGTATAAAATTTTGTGTTCTTAATAAATCCTCAATTTAGGTTGTGTTTTATACTAATTGGCTCTGTAGCGAGTTAGGTTAGTAACCATCACAACTAGGTAAGATTTAGATCGTGACAAAATATTTGCTGCACTATAAGTTACACATCCAAATCAAATGTGTGGAAATTAAACAATCACCTAAAGATTTTACAGCATTAGAGTATCTAGCAATTATAGATAGATAGTTATATCCCTCTTTTGGTAGTAACAAATTAATTATGTATTTAATTGGGTGTGTAATAATGACCTCATTTAGTATATATAATATCTTAGGAGCAGATATAAATCCATAATTCCAAAGGTCTCTCATGTCTGTGATCTTAACTACCTTACCAGAAATAGTCTCCCAATCTGAAGACACAAAATTTAATAACTATTCGTAAATTTAAATGTAATCTTTTTTTTTAATCCTGGATATATAAGACCTCTTAATAAACATACTCCGGTATGGTAAGAAAATATTTAAAATCTTAAATTGTTAGCATTTAAAAAGGTACAGAAGATATTAATACTAATACTTAATATAGTTCTTTCATCAAAGAATGTAGTTATTAAATGATGGTTCCGTTTGGTCGCCACTAAAAGTGGCCACCTTGATTTTCTATAGCAACATGGGATCAGGTCATTCGTTTCGGTAGAATCGTGCGTATTAACAAAAAACCAGTGTAACCGTAAATTTTCATGATTTAATTGCGAAGACCTATCTGGTGAGGACTACTTTATATATATTCTCCAATTGATACTACTAGTTGAATGAAAGGGAATACAACCAACTGCCTACTAACCTTCTATTTGATGTCCCTCCTGGAATCAATATTTTGTGACGACCGTTAGCGGTGATTTGTTCTGTCGCCACAAAAGTAGTATTATTGAAAACTTCTCATCCTGTGGTGTTTTCTTCCTGGATTATCCCATATTTGATTTTCAAAAGATATAACAATAAGTATACGAAGTAATTTTCACTCTCTTACCATTTTATAATCTCACTCCGTGTATAATTGAGGATTGAATGACAGTTTACTGTGATAAGTTTTAAAGTTTCTTCCAAAAAATGTTGTGCTTAAAAATGACACGGTAAAATTGCAAAGGATGTTATCGTGGAAATTTAAAAATATTAGTAAGTTCGCGATAGGAATGTAGAATTAAAAATTTGATCATCAATACGACAACTTCAATTCCTTTTTCCTAATATCTCAATCGTTCTCAATTGCGGTTCTAATTATAAATTTCGGACAAGTGAGGCTTGCTCAGTCGGTAAAGCACTTCCACCTACAACCGTTAGGTCCTGGGTTCGAGTCACCAGGGAGGGGAAGTGTGCAAGCACTATAGATCCTCCTAATTTGGGAGGGGTTAAAAAAATTATAAATTTTGATGCCAATAAATTTCGAAATAAATATTTCTGAACGCACTTATATTTTCACGTATAAGTTGAGCAACAAGCCAAATTAACTTAATTTTTATCTGTCTCCATTTCCTAAAACCTTACCATTTCAACCAATAATAAGACCCAAAAAAATTCTTTCAAACTAGAAAAAAATTAATAATAGTGATATATATGTGCGTGCAGCCATGGTCAAGAATATTAGGCGGTATACTCTATATTATCACAAACAAGTTATATATTCGATCGTTGGAATAGACTTCTTAGTTTTGAGCTATAAGATCTTTTAGTTCTAAAAATTCTTTCTTGTTCTTGTTTTCCTTGCTACATTAGCAAAAAAAAGATTTTCTCTCGTCAACAGCAATAACTAAGAGTGGGAAGCAGGGGGAGCTACAATACGGTCGAATTTTTCTGTAACAATCTTGTTTGTTTCGATATTTTTTGACTGCTATACTGAAGTGTTGTTATTGAAATATATAATATAACATAATATAAAATTCGGATCCAAGAAAATTGACTTTTATAGTGAGTGGTTGTTAATCGTTCTATAGAGATACTATTTTAGAGAAGTCTACTTGTATTAGGTACGGCTTTGGATAAAGTAATTTTTTCTTGAATCCTATATTTATTTTAAAAAAAAAAAATATATATATATATATATATATATATATATATATATATATATATATATATATATATATATATATATTTAATTGTGAATTTAATATAACTAAACCGAGCCATGAATTTACTGTAAGTTCAGTCATAAACTTCAATTCCGACTCCGCCTATGAGTGGAAGCATTGTTATACTAAGAAAATGATTAAAAAGGAATATTGTAATTAGGGAAAGTAGGGTAAAATATATTTCAAACAAATTTAAGAAGCTACACATTTTACCTCTTATTCAGTTATTCTCCATACCTTTTAAGAACAAGTAGACGTTTGAAATAGGAAAAAAGAAATTATTTTTGTACATTATCAGCATAATGTTGACTTATCTGATTCTGCACTGGCAGAATATGTTGAGTTGTCTCACATCGGAGGGATTTGAGGTTCTTGGTCTCCTTATATGGCTTGGGCAATCCTCACCTCATAAGCTAGCTTTTGAGGTTGAGTTAGCCTCAAGGTCCATTCTTATCATGGTATCAGAGCCAGGCTCGTCCCAATTATTGTTACCGGTCCCCATTTATGTTGTCCACGCTCCAGAGATCTGGGCATGAGGGAGGTGTTGAGTTGTCTCACATCGGAGGGATTTGAGGTCTTTGGTCTCCTTATATGGCTTGGGCAATCCTCACCTTATAAGCTAGCTTTTGGGGTTGAGTTAGGCTCAAGGTCCATTCTTATCAGAATATTCATGCTTCGCCTGAGATGCAGAGATGATAGTCGATACTTTATTATTTTAAAGAAAATGAGAAAGAAATAATGGATATGACTTTTAGTTAGCAGTATCTTTGACAAAGAACCAGTCATGATTTTATTATCTCTTTATAACAAAATAAAAATGCAGCTTTGGACTTCCTAAAATTCGATGAAGAAAAAAAAACGGAAAAAAATAAATATAAATGGGCTACTAGCTAGTGACGATAACATTTGGTTTTAACAGAATATGAAAAATTAACTAAAATAGTCATCGATCGATTCAACTGCTTGTATTAAACATAATTGGTGAATGTGTAATATGTGTATAGTTAACATCAAACACTCAACTGAAACATTAAGAGATTAGAATATCTATAACTATGTTTTTATTTTTATGAGTAAATTGGCCTTTATTTCAATACAATTTTTTTTCTAACAGAGATTACATTAACACAATTAATCTTCATCACTATAATTTTATGATAAATTAATATACGTTGTTGTTTACATAATTCTAGCACGATTGGCCATAATATATATTTTAACTTTTTAGAAATTTTTATTTTTTTCAGAATTAGAGTTTGTGTGATGACCCTAAAGGTCATCACTTGTTTTTAAAATAATGTGTTCTAAGGCCTTTAAAACGTCTTTCAGCTTCACCTCGATTTACGTACGTAGTTCGGGCGCGTAGCCGGAAACTATTATGTGAAAAATATGTGAAAAGTTAAAATTTTGACATAAAATGTATTTAAGTTGACTTGAGCATATGCCCGGAATCGAATTCCGGGGTCCCAAGTCTGTCTTAAAAGAAATTATTTTCTCAAAAATATAAAGGTTAATTGAAAGTGAAATGCTATGTGAAATCTGTGGTACCAGGTTCGTATTATGGTTCCGGAACTCGGTACAGATTCAATATGATTTAATATTGTCGGTAAAGTTTGGTAAGAAACGGAATCCATTTGACGTGATTCAGACCATAAATGCAAAATTTGATGGTTAAAGAAGTTTTGAGAAATTTCATTGATTTTTAGGTTTAATTCGTTATTTAAGATGTTATTTTGGCGATTTGATCATACGGATAAGCTCATATGATGTTTTTGAGTTAGTACGTATGTGTTGGTTTGGAGCCGCGAGGGCTCGGGTGAGTTTCGAATGTGTTTCGGAAGGTTTTGAACTCATAAAAAGTCGTAGGTTTTTCAGTTTCTAGTGTTCTAGCATTTTCTTCTTCGAGTTCGCGGGAGGACCCTCGCGAATGTGTTGAGTTATTAATATTGAAGGAAATTTCCTTTTACGCGAACGCGAGACCAAGGTCGCGAACGAAAAGCTTTTTTTTTTTTTTTGGGGGGGGGGGGGGGGGGGTGGGGGCTTACCTTTGCGAACGCGGGCCTAGTATCGTGAACGCTAAAGCTTATGAGCCTGGGCAAGGGGAGGGGTATTATACCTACGCGAACGCGACCACCTGGACACGAACACGAAGGCTCGAGGAGTTAGTGCTCCACGAACGCGAGCCCATTTTCACGAACGCGAAGGTCTCTAGGGCCTAACTCATCGCGAACGCGTAGACCAAATTCGCCCAGTTAGTTTTAAGTTCAAAAGCAGAATATATTACGGGAATATCACCATTTTTCATAAATTTCATCTTCTCCACACCTCTTGGGCGATTTTTGAAAAGGAACTTCACCATAGCTTCATAGGTATGTAATCGTAAGCTCGTTTTCTTTCATTTTTATCAATACCCACTAGATTTCTAGGCCTAAAACATGTGACTAAGGGTAGAAAACTAGGGATTTGGGTATAGTTAGGGATTTTTGATAATATTGGAATTTGACCTCGTTTTGAGTCGGATTTTAAAACAAATTATGTATTCAGGCTCGTGGGTGAATGGATGATCGGGTTTTGGTCTGAACCTCGTGTTTTGACCAAGCGGTCCCGCGGTCAATTTTTTTACTTTTTGGAAAGAATAATAGGAAAGCTATAATTAAGCGTTGGAATTGGATTGCTTAGCGTTTATTGATGATATTAAGTCGATTATATCTAGATACGATTGATTTAGAGCCAAATTCAAAAGGAAAGGCGGTGTTTGAGGCTTGAATTGGCCGTGGAAGTTCAAGGTAAGTATTCGGTCTAACCTTTACTTGAGGGATTAGGAGTTGTGTCCTATTTGATATTTGCTTCTTGTTGAGTGCAACGTATAGGCATGGTGACGAGTATCTATATGTTGGTGTCGAGGATGACTGTGAGTCTTAAATGGAAATTTATTGTGTGCTTAAATGATTCTGCGAATGCTTAAATTAATGAGCAAGGATTTAGATTGTTCTCGTGGAAATTACTTATGATTGAGTATTGGTGTTAGCTAAGGTAGCTAGATGTTGGAACAAGATTGGTTATAGTTATTTCTCCCTTGCCGGGACGTATTTACTTATATTGTCTATTCCTTTGCCGGGATAGTGTAGTTCTTTATTGATCCCTTGTCGGGACTCTTATTATGATTGTTGTTGATTGTATATTTGGATCGGGTTGCGTACCGCAACATTGTTATATTTGGATCGGGTTGCACGCCGTAACAATAATATGAATGGATCGGGCTGCATGCTGCAACATTTATATAAATGGGTTGGGTTGCACGCTGCAACAATGATATACATGGATCAGGTTGCATGCCGCAACAGTGATATAAGTGGATCGAGTTGCACGCCGTAACAATGATACAGTTGGATCGGTTGCACGCCGCAACAATGATAAATGATAGGGATCGGGTTTCCCATCGCAATAGTGTTATTATTGATTGCTTTAGATCTTAAATTGTTCTCTTATATTTCTCTTAAATTACTGTTGGACTTGATATTTTTCCCGCAGCATGTACCCCCTCCCATCTTTATTTGTTTATTTTAGTTTTATTTTTTGTTGCATATTATATAACTGCATAGGTTTATCTGGAGTCTGGTCCTAGCCTCGTTACTACTTCGCTGGGGTTAGACCAGGCACGTACCAGCACATGGATCGGTTGTGATGATGCTACACTCTGTACTATGTGCAGATCCCGTAGCAGCTTTTGGATAGTAGAAAATTAAACTTGTACCCATTTTTTAAACAACTTCATCCCAATTTCTCCTATTCCTTGTCCTCCTTTGTTTTCTTCTTCTTTCTTCTGCAGATGTTGATGCTGCTATAAAATTTCATTTCATGGGATGATTGAATAAGAATGTTTATCAGATTATTTAAAAATAAATTATAAATAATTATGTAATTTAGTTGGCACTTATGATTTATGTGGTGATACTAACATTATCTACCTTTGTCTTTTTGTTCTCTTGAGCTGAGGGTCTTTCAGAAACAGCCTCTCTATCCCTTCGGGGTAGGGGTAAGGTCTGCATACTCACTATCCTCCCTGGACCCCACTATTGAGATTTTACCGGGTTGTTGTTGTTGTTATTGTTATTGTTAGTAGATAATAATTTATGAATATTTTCACGTACGGGAAGTTTAAGGTTACACTTAATGATTCTTTTCATGATAATTCTGTTCTTTTCACGTTTATTATTTCAAAATTGATGATTTAGATACTGTTGGCAATTCGATTATTTTATAGTAGTAATACACTATGAAAGAATAATGTGATTATTTATATATGTTAGAAAGCTTTTTCAAAAACTTCAGCTTATATAGTGCTGAAGTTTTTACACATGACCTAAATAACTCCAGCATCTTCTGCTGAAGTTTTTGAAAAAGTTTTATGATAAAACTAATGAATCCATGACAAAAAAAACTTCGGTTTATTTAGTGCTAAAGTTTTTGAAATTTTTTTATGACATAACTAATGAATCCAGGACAAGAAAAACTTCACCTTATTTAGTGCTGAAGTTTTTATAAATGAACTAAATAACTTCAACATCTTCTGCTCAAGTTTTTGAAAAGACTTAATGACAAAAGTAGTGAATCCAGGACAAAAAACTTCATCTTATTTTTAGTGCTGAAACTTTTACAAATGAACTTAATAACTTCAACATCTTCAGCAATTACAAATAAAAACTTCAGCACACTTGGTTCAGCAAATTTTGCTATTTCGGACTACGGGTCGGCATCGGTCGGTTCGGTTCGATTTTGCAAAGTTTCGCCTCAGTTAATTCTCCATTTTCGGTTTGTGATTTTAATAACCAAAACAGAAACATAGTAACTTCGATTCGGTTCGATTTATTCATGATCGGTTTGGTTTAATCGGTTCGATTTTCGATTTCAAGCGTTGAAAAAAATAATACAAAACAACGAAAATAGATTACTTTTGGGAAACTTACACAAATGTCTCAAATAAATCTCAACTTACCAATCTTTAGCCATTAGTCATAGACTTACCAAAACTTGCCAACAAAAATTAAAAAACCAAATTATAGGGTTCTTTTTATCAAAGAATCACATGCAAAAATTACTTTTCATATTTTTAAGCGTGATTAGCAATATTAAATACAAGATGGAAAGAAAATTTCATGGACGGAATAGCAAATAAGGTGATGAAATACAAAAATCTATATAATATTTCAAAAATCTAAACAAAAAAGAAACTTTTTCAATGGGTTGGTTGAAATTCATTAAAAATATATAGATAAGTCAACATATAAAATTTGATGAAGATTGGAGGTGATTTTGATTGGTTTTGTATCCAAATTTTTAATTAAATCGAGTGCAAAAAAGTCTTCTACAACACATATATCAAACATGTATCTCACACATAGGTATACATGGATGTACATATGATACATAATTGATACAAATATGATACATATGTGATACAGAAATGATACATAAATGATACACAGTGTTATACACATTTCAATTTTTTCATGTTCAGCTTTTACTTCGAATTTTCAATTCAAACCACTTCAAAACTTCACCAAATCATCTCAAAACTGAGATTTAAGCTCTTTAAGTTGTGTCAATCTATTCTAATAATACCCACGGTAAACAAAGCAAAATTTGTTATTTTTTTCCTACATATAGCTAATTGACTAATTTGGTTGATACTAATAATATTTTATTAATTGATTAATTTTTGTAATAAACTACTTATAAATGAATATAGCTGATAATTTCATACTACTTTTTTGCAGCTGTTAAAAGTGCTTCTACTGTCTTCAGCTAACCCATGTAGAAACAACTGTATTTCAACGAAAGTCGTCTCGTGTTCGTTGAACCTTTAAGCAAAAGCTACGGACTTTTAAGCTTAGGAGAGTTTCCAAGTTTCGTGGACAGTTGTAGAGTGTGAACTTGAAATTGTAGTATCAGAATTCAGAATCATTAAAATCGACCACAGAACTGAACACCGAATTTCTTAAAATAATAAATCGTAAACCGATTGAATAAACAGAAAAATCAAAACCAAAAAAAACCAAAATTTTCGATTGGGCCGATTTTCTCGGATCGGTCGGATTATGTCCACCCCTACTTCAAGTCCGTCTACTAAAATATTAAAATTTACGTGATTGTCTTTGTTACTTCAACCCACATGCTGAAATTACGCGAAAAACGTGATACGCTTGCAATTATTTTTACAAAGAGTACAAGTTAAAATGTGACCCAAAAACCGAATATAAATATAAATGCTTGCAGATCGGGACAAATTGAGCCCGATACCAGACCAGTACCAAGATCGGCGCAATACCAAACAAATTAGAGAACATGGAGTGTCTTATAAAGTATAGGCTATTATAACACACACTCCAGAAAAATGGATAAACTATACCAATGCCAAGATTATCAAGAATGACATGTAGCATAATTACATAAATAAATAAAATTGGGTTACAATGCAGCAACTTTATTGCTGGGAAACCACCGATACAACTAAAATAAAATAAAAGAATCTTATTCTTACTATAAATAAACCTAAACCAATGTATGGTAAATGTATATCTGTTTTAAAATTGGAAAACAGAAGTTTTACAAAGTATTTGGTAAAAAGTGAAGAAAAGGCTAAAAGAATGAATATAGTTAGGAATTATTCAGGAAGACTGTTTGCAAGTGCTTAAAACGGAGTCCTCAAGAAATTGGGTAAGCTGTAAAGTATACAATTCTGGGTCATTTCTGAAATGATCAACATGGGGTGTAGAAATGAAGTTGCAAGCTCTAACGTTGCGACCAATTCTTCGTTGCTCCTCTACAAAGGACTCAACAGAAATAGCAGGAATCACTCTGTCTGCACTGCTGTATATGTACAATTGTGGGCAACTTGGTTGCCGGGATGTCAATAGATCTAGAACATCAGAAAGTCTCCTGCAATTTCATCCAAAGATCAATGGAAGTACATAGAGGGGCCTATTTTTGGCACTTGTTACACATACTAATTACAATCCATTGGAGAGTGGACATCACATCGACAAGGTCTACTTCATAGGTGAGTACCAAGACGAAAAGTAGATATAATTTTGGTACTTCTATTAAATACTGCAGTCTTAAAAATATTTTATCACAACCACTCGCAGAAAAGGCACTTATGGAAACAGAAATTATTTCAAGAGATGTCCTTACCTATTTATGGCTGGAAGGTTCAAAACCACCTCAAAGAACTTCTCCAGTACTATTAGCAAAGCTGCTTCAGTTACTGCAGGCGTAGCATCCGAAGAAGTTTTGGTTTCTATTGTCACATCCGCACCTTTGTTGTTTATAGTCATGATGCGTTTGGTTGCAACACTATTCTTCTTCAAAAAGGCAGCAGAGAATCCAGAAGCCCATACCTTGACAAAAAAAATGAGAACTTGATTGTGTTAATTTCAACTTATCAAATCAAAGCTCCATGCACCCAAAATATGATTCACATTTATTAAATACAACACAAGTACCACCTCCCCTCCCTCAAAACTCCACAGCTGACCCCTGCCGCGAAGGGGTGAAAAGGACCAAAGCAAGAATGAGATGGCATAGAAAGATGAAATTTTTAAATAACTTCCACATTATCAAGTTTAAGAATATCTTTTGCCAAGCAACCAACATAGTTTTAAGGCCTAAGACAGAAGAAAGTAACAAGATTAAATTAAGAGAACCATTGATCCTGATTAAAGTACAAATTGAGCGATCTTCAGAATAGCTAGACCGTGATATGCATACAGCACGTGTAATACGTATCTGATAAAAAGGATGATATAATTGGATTTCAATAGAGAAATATGGTTTTTAACAATTACTTTAAACTTCATAATTAAACTACACAAGTAGAAGGACTCTTTCCAGCAATTGCATGAAAAAGAAATCGTATGATCAGAGACAGCAATACCTGTGGATCGGGAGCAGCTACAGGAGCAGAATCAACAATACAACCTTTGATCCTTGTCATTAAAACAGGATCTTGTTTTTGAAACTTCTCCAAAATGACACCATAACTATAAAGCCAAGAAAAAAATAACTCAATCAGTAATTAACAAACAAGTTTTAAGAAAAACACATATACTTTTGTTTCTAAGTCAATGATTATCAAACAGTACTCACGTTAACCATCCTGTGTTACTGAAAGTGTGGAAGACCAAGTTCTTTCCATGCTCTTCTTCCAACCAATCAGCAAGATGGTTCACAAGCAGTTCTATATCCTTCTCTGCCTTTCCCCCGACTTGATAGCTAAGAATCTCAGACATTGGGAAAGTAAATGTAATGACATGATATCCTCTTGAGGAATACCATTCTGCATATCTCTTTAGATGCTTCTGTTTTGCACCTAACCATCCCAACAATACTACCACAGTCCTAGAGTTTACTGATGAACAATCATAATTCCCTGATATACCAACGACATTTGGCTCCGGTAAATGCCATTTATACAACAACTCTGAAGGCGAAGAAGGTACTGTATAAGTATATGCTGATGGATTTGCAGACTTAGCCAATGCTGCTAATTGATAAAAATTGACCAACACGGAAGAAACTCCTATGGAAGAACACGAAAGATTTGAAACAGAACTAGAGCTGTAACTGGTGCTGGGACTTGGAACACTTATGTTAGGCACAGGAACGCGTATTCTGGTGACAAAGGACAAATTGGCAAGCTTAGATACGGATATCTGAGACACCCATGATGTTTTCTTTTCTTGCAATGCTTCAGAAGAAGAATTCTCTATTGATTTTGAGGGCCAAAATTTTTCATGAAGATCAGTAGATACAGAAGTTATAGCGACTGCAGATGCCGCAACTATCGGTCTTTGAAGAATTCCCAAAAACAAAGCCATGGTGATATACAGCCTTCCCAAATTTGCATACCAATATCAGACAACCCTCATACGAACAACAATAATTTTCCTGTAAGACACTAAACCATGGCCCAAAAATAAGAAATGGTTTTTTCAATCAACACAATTCAAAAGAAAGTCGAATGGTAGACATGATACCTCTTTTATTTAAGTTGGTCTTATGTTTTTCTCGGAGGAAATAGGGCTGCCAATATATTTTGACAGCCCCACCAAGAACTCTATATAACTGTCACCTGCATCAAATTCCTTTAATAATCAAATTTTGTGTTGTTAAGGGGTGTGCTGTCATAAAAATCAGGTGATTAATAAGGCACAGATGAAGACCAAAAGGTCAATGACAGAACACATTTTCAAATTTTATTAACCCGAGCCCAACTCACTATTTGCTTCTAATTCTTTTCCTAATTAGGAATGAAATTATTAGGGACAGGGTAGGAGTAGCAGCCATGGAAGACAAGTTGCGGGAATCAAGGTTGCGATGGTTTGGGCATGTGAGGAGGAGAGACATAGTTGCCAAAGTTCGGAAGTGTGAGAAGTCGACCATGGCGGGCTTGAGGAAGGGTAGGGGTAGGCCAAAGAAGTATTGGGAAGAGGTGATTAGGCACAGCATGTCAGTGCTTCACCTAACCGAGGATATAACTAGCGATAGGAAGGTGTGGAGTTCGACGATTAAGGTGGTGGGTTGACCGGTAGTTGTGAGTTTCTCCTAGGGTTACCAATAGTACTAGAATATTCTTGTTGTCGGTTGAAGGATACTTTCCTCTTGTTTGTTATTATGTCTAGTACTTAGCAGCACATTCGGTATTTTTGTAAATTGCTACTGGAAATTGCTGCTTCCTGATTGTTACTATTTGATGCTACCTTTTTTTTCGATTATTACTAGAATTGTTGCTCCCTGATTGATACTATTTTCCCCACATTGCCTGATTGCCCTTTGTCTCCTTCTTATTTCTTTCTTCCCCTATTTCTTCTTCTCTCGTCTTTTCCTCTCCACACTTACTTGAGCCGAGCGTCTATCGGAAACAGCCTCTCTACCTCCCGGATAGGGGTAAGGTATGCATACACATTAACCTCCCAAACCTCAAAAGTGGGATTATAGTGGGTATGTTTTTGTTGTTGTCGTTTTTTCCTAATTAACCAACGCAACAGGTTACATTAAACAACAATTTTAATCTAAGCATGAAGGTTATAAAATTAAAAACGGTAACATAGTCATAGAGGGAGAACTCCATTCATTCACATACAAAGACATCAAAATTTATATTAATCAAGAACAAATTAAGAAATTGACCTTTACGTCAAAGATCTAAGAAGCCTGGAACCGAAAACCCGGAAAACTACCTCGACGAACCTCGCTGGAATACGAACCGGCTGCGGGTGCGAAATTGGAGCTTTCCCCACTTTTCTTTCTAATTTCGCCTCCTCCTTTCGTTCCCCTCTATATTATGTATATATATTTATATATATAAAAAATTCCCCGGTCCCAAATTATGCTTGGGAAAGACAAGAAGGGATTTAAAACCGTGTGGACCCCTTTTGACTCTCCTACGTCGAGATAAAATAATTTAATAATGAATTAATTGTGTGTTTGTGGTGGCATGAGAAATGGGGTGCACGTAGAGTTGGTTAAGGTTGGATTTCGAAAAGCATAAAAAAAACCTCGTGGGTACATTAAGGAAAATTTATATATATATATAAAATCCAAAATTAATGATTATAAATATAAATAATAAATAAAGAAATTAAAAAAATATGTTAAAAATAAAATATAATAAAACTCAATTATTTAGTGTTACATTTTCAAGATTATATTTATTAATAAGAAAATGTATAACTTAGAATTTTGATTTGGCACTAAAATGCTCAAAAAACGAGACAAAATAATCTATCATGTTTTGAACTTCGATTGACTTATGCCAACTTTGACATCTCAAACAATAAATAAAGAAATGTCCATTAGCAATCATAAAAAATTGAAAGAGGTGCACGTTTCCTTCCTTTCTTCTTTTCTTGATATATTTTTCTTTTGTTATGAATAAAATTCTATTTAGAGTAAGTGTCTATGAATTTTACTTTATAATTAAGTTAGCTTTCCCTTATAAGTAGAGAGGTCTTACCCCATTGTAAATTATTCCATTTTAATAAGAGCTCTCTCTCCCTAAGTTTCTCTACAATATTCGTTTACTTCTTTTATTATTTTATAATACGTTATCAGCACGAGACTCTAACCAATTGAGTAGAAGCTTTGGGATTGAGCATAATGATTGTTAATTATTCTATGAACTTCCTTCATAATTAAATTTTGGATTTAAGGTAAGTATTTTACTTTATTTTTCTCTTTTAAATTCTTGAAATTCTATAATTTGATTTTATATACAAGCAAAGACAACAAAGTTTGATTTTAACTTTAATGGAGTTTGAAAGAAATTATAACCACCTATATATGCTTTGCCATGATCAAATTCATGTATGATTGTGGGTAAAGAATGAAAACTTGCCCCATTGAATTTGCTCCATTCTCACTCGCTTTAAAAGAATGTGAGAGTAGTATGTAATACGTCTGAGAGAAGACAAATTTATTATCATGAATGATCAATTGATGTGGACGTGGCAATAGACGAAATTATATCGCATTCATTATGGTAATGAGAATAATAAGTATTCTCAAAATAATT
Source organism: Nicotiana benthamiana (assembly GCA_034376525.1). Taxonomy (NCBI): domain Eukaryota; kingdom Viridiplantae; phylum Streptophyta; class Magnoliopsida; order Solanales; family Solanaceae; genus Nicotiana; species Nicotiana benthamiana. The sequence continues at coordinate 178,081,495 of CM067339.1, forward strand.
CTTCACTCTGTGAAAGTATTATTTGTCACCGATTTGACATGAGATTTTATAAAGCATAAATAGATGATTATAGTCTATTTATGATGTGAATTTGGCAATATCTGATTTACAAATACATATTCATTCTTGGAAGAATATGAACGTGCTAGTGGTAGTGAATATAATACACTCATCTCTAAAAGGAGATTTGAGATGATATAAGAAAATAATGTTATTATTATGGCATAAATGGCCATTGGTCATGTACCTGTTGTACACCAAAATAAATGCAAGTAGCACATCTTACTAATTTTGACTATGACTATAATGGTATAACTTCTCTTTAAAAGAGATATTCACCATAGTCCATATGGATGTTGATGAATATGTGATACTACAAAATTATTTGAGAACTATGCAAGAGCAAATTATACTACTTTGGAGAAACACAATTGATTACCATTAAGGTATTGCATTGTAGTAAGTTTCAAAGAAACTTATTCAGTTTTCAAAGTATATGCGAAAGCGGTTGATTATATTGAGACTATAAATAAATAAAAAAATTAATATCTTCTATTATTACAATTTGTAGCGGGATTTTATATATATATATATATATATATATATATATATATATATATATATATATAAAGTTACTCGCTTTATTCTCCATTTTGTATTACACAAACAAAAGAATACCGCAATAAAGTGGATGTTTATTGATATAAAACCTCATATCATAATAAACTTAAACTTTATTGATATTTGCACATGTCATGGTGTAAATCTGAAGTTTATCAATATTGATAATTTATTCAGTTGTCATAATTGATTTAGCCATATCAATTTAAGTATGATGTGTAAAATAGAGAATTTACATGGGAAATATTAAATAACTAGAAAGTTCCTTATGAATTCTCTTATATTATTTGTTCTCATTAACTAATAGACCATCTAAAATTGGAATCGATCCCATGAATGCTGAAATATCAAAGGTGAATTTGGTCCATTTACCTATCATGTATATCACATAAGATGCATCTATGAGATGGTTATATGTGCAATTGTTATTAATCCGCAATATGGTGTTTAAAAAGTAACTTGCTCAATAATTTGATTTAGAGCATAATTTTCAGCTTTTTTTCATTCAAGATAGTTCATCTTGATAAGTTGGTTTACATTACAGTTGGTTTAGCAAAACAGTTTATTGAGTGTCTCCACTTAATAGCTAAATAATTGCTTATAAGAACAAAGTTATCTATACCAATTTGATATACGTTATATACCAAAGTATATTATTTTCTCCCCTCACAAGTAGTTCATGGCAGGAACCAAATATTTTCATCTTATTAGTATTGATGTGCATTGTATATTTTGATTAACACCATAAAACACAAAGATGGGTTTTCAAAGTTGAGGAAATAAGTTAGTTTTTCTAACATGAGGGGGGAACATGATAAATAATTGAGAAATAGTTAAGTGGAATGAATTATCATTTGTACATCTAGATTCTCGAATAAAATAATATGAACTTGAAGTTCGTAAAAAGATAATTCATTTGCAATATATTGCAAAGCATGTCAGGCGATTTGCTGACCCAAAGAAAATAACTATACTCTCATTGCAAATGTTCCTATTAAGTTCTAGAAGGACAAAGTCTATGGTACGTTTAATGCGTATAGACAAATCAATTTTAAATAAACTTCTTGATAAAAAAGATGAGCAAATAATCAAAATGATCATAATAAAGGAGGCAAGTGATCTAGAAGATCACATGACATAACACTTCATAAAATCTCATGAGAGATTCAGGTACTTGAATATATTAATGAAGAGATTTCTATGTTATATCTTTATGAAAAAAATGTTGGAATCAATATAAAATGTTCGTCGACGACATCTATGATAGCGCTAAATATCAATGAGGATCTTAAGTTTGTCGAATATAGATAAAAAAACATTGGGCAAATAGAAGAGATATAATTCGAATAGAATTGGTTTCATATGAAAGACAAGAATTTAGACTTGCAGTTCAAACACTTGAAAGTATAAAGTCAATGGTATATGCAATCCGTTTTCGATATCTTATATGTTTAACATGACATGAAAACTTGATATGCATCTAAATTCTATTATATGGCTTATATGGCTTAACTTATATGATAATCCATGAAGGATTTAAGTTGCTTGAAGCATATACAATTCCTGATCTTGAAGTACCACTTCCTCAGTGCAATTTGTGCACAAATATATCTTGCTATAATTATCAGCATGATAATATGATAGCAAGAGTTTTCATATTTATGTGAAGATATTGAACTGACGATCCCAACAATATCATATGAAGACAATGCATCTATTAGGGATGATGATTTCAAGGTGAAACAAATTTGTCAAGTTAATACTGTTGATTTGTTTATCAAATCTCTACCAAAGATCTTTTGAAGATGGTGCACAAGAATTGGAATGCAAATGCTTAAATATATGAGTTAATACTCTCATCAGGGGGAATTAATATGCGCTGTACTCTTTTTTTCTTACAAGGTTTTGTCCCACTGGATTTTCCTTGCAAGGTTTTCAATGAGGCAGCCAAAAGGCGTACCATAGATATGTGTACTCTTTTTCCTTCTCTAGAATTTTTCTTCTACTGAGTTTTATTTTAGTTAAGGTTTTAACGATGCACATTACTTATCGAGTAAACATTCAAGGGCGACTGTTATGAATAGAATTCTATTTGGAGTGAATGTCTATCTTGTAGAGAGTTTACTTTGTGGCTAAGTTTATTTTCCCCCTATAAATAGAGAGGTCTTACCCCATTATAAATTATCTCATATTAATAAGAATAGGCTCTCCCGAATTTTCACTACAATATTTTTTTACTTCTTTTATTATTTTATAACACCTTTCTTCTCTCTTCTTTCTTTTTTCATTTTTCTTTTCTTCTAAAGTTGAATTTTAAAAAATAGCTTCACAAAATACTACGTAATGGAGGAATAACATAAAATATTAAAAAGAGAAATAAAGATATTATATTAAAGAAATTTTGAATACTATTCAATATTATTAAAAGCCTAGAACTTAAAAATCACCGTAAATTAAGTAAAATTATTTTAAAACTTTTCATTTTATCTTTCGAAAACAAAATGTCAAGACTATTAATGAATTTTTCAGATATATATTCCTGGACCTGGCTTATTAAGGCCATCAGGTATGTTGTTTCATCGTTCTGAAACAAAATATAAATCTTATATACAAAGAGAGCAACAAAGCAAAGGCATAATTAATGGACAACATGCGATGGCTTCTAATAGAAATAGAAAAGGGAAACTTACGTAGATATTCTAAATAAATTTTAATTTATTAATCTCTAGTTTACTAAACTAGTCAATAAAAATTGAAAAACCAAATAATATGAGTTTTTCTCTCAAAGAATCATATGCAAAAATTACTTTTTTTATTTTTAAACGTGACTAGCAATATTAGATACAAGACGGAAAGAAAATTTCATAGACGGGGTAGCGAATAAGGTGAGAAAATACAAAAATCTATACAATATTTCAAAAAACAAAAAAGGAACTTCTAAAAAGGGTATAGTTGAAATTCATTTAAAATATATAGATAAGTCAATATACAAAATTTGAGGAAGATTTGAGGTGATTTGGACTGGCTTTGCATTAAAATTCGTAATTAAATCGAGTTCAAAAAATCTTATGCGATACATGTATCAAACATGTATCACACATGTATCTCACACGCAGGTATACATGGATATACATGTGATGCACAATTGATAAATATATGATACACAGTGTGATACACATTTTTTTTTCATGTTCAGCTTTTACTTCGAATTTGCAATTCAAACCATCTCAAAACTTCACCAAATCATTCCAATATTGCGATTCAAGCTCCTTAAGTTGAATCCAATCTATTCTAATAACACACACTCAAAATAAAGTAAAATTTTGATTTTTTTGCTACAAATAGCTAATTGGCTAATATTGGTAATATTTTATCAATTGATAAATTTTTATAATGAGCTACTTATAAATGGACATAGCTAGTAATTTACCAATATTATTTAGTTCTTTCGTATTTGCCTTAGTCTTATACCATATGGATTAATTATTAGCTAATATAAACTAGGGTTTTCATCTATGTAAAAATACACATGCATGCGCACATGTACATAAATAGCCGATTATATTTTTTATTTATTTTTTCTAGTTATATATATAAATTATATATTTTATACATAATTATAAATATATAATACATTAATTATTCATACATTATAGCTCCACAAACTTATTTTTAATTTAAACGTCGATTGAGTAGATTGTTATTTGAATTAATTCTTCTATTTATTTTTATTAAGTATTGGTTAAAATTTGGAGGATTGGATGATAGTCTACTGAGATAATTTACAGAGTTTCTTTCCGAAAATGAATTGCATGAAAATGAAACGATAAAATTGCAAAAGAATTAGAAAGGGAAATAAAAAGATTAGTAAGTTTGTTATAGGAATGTAAGAATTAAGATGTGATCATCAATAAAATAATTTTCCTTTTTTTATCTACCTCAGTCCCCTTCTTAATTATTAATTTAAAATCTAACATCAATACTGAAATAAATATTTAGCTTCATAGGTACTTGTTTTTTACGTATAAGTTGAGCAAGAATCCAGAACCTACTCTCCAGTCTCCACTCCAAAAGCCAACCCTTTTAATGAAAGATTACATATAAGTGTACGGAAAGATCTTTTTGTGTTTAAAATTTATTTATATGTCAATAGATCGGATTTAAGATGTACATAGTGAAGAAAGTTTCATTTCAAATTTTTCGATAGCGCGAAGACTCTATGTGTATCCACACCGAGACCAATTCTTGCTATCAAGATGATAGATGATGCATATAGAGATATGATCACTGAACCGACTCATTGGATAAACCTTATGGTTAGAATTACCATAGACTGTCAGTAGGATATTCTCTTGAAGAATGTGATGTAAGATTTTCCTTTGACCTGAGATCGTCATAATAATTGACAAGTTATTTACTGTGCTTTGATCCTAGACACCTATGGCCCAAGGGTGATAGTTGAAATGATATTGGGTACGATTAAATACTTGTAGAATTAGTGATTGATCAAGATAGAATCTATCAACTCTTGGTAATGAGTTTAAGCTCCATGCTGTCATGAATTATAAACAACCAAACTAAGACCTTGGCCAGGGTAATTGAATGAAAGAAGAAAAGAGTTTCTTAGTTCATTCAATGGTCGATTATATTTGACATGAACACATAGTTTGTTGCCTATTGGGATTTGACAGTTGAACCATATCATATGGTGATCCAGAGCTATAAGGACAGAAGGAATTACTACATTATTCTTCTACTGGTTCTTGAGAGTAAATTGTATACTTCATTCTATCCGGACGTTAATGAGTGTTGCTAGACGCCACCCTTGATTAGTATATTGATGTGATCAATTTGCTACCGGCTTAGTATTGAACCTATGGGGTCGAACATTTACGAGTGTTCTGATCTTTGCTAAAGGATTAATTAACTTAATATTTGATAATTAAATTAAGGAATTTAATTAGTCAAATAGATTTAGTTATTAGTCCAAATGAAATATTATTATATTCTTTGCTAGCACAGATAATATAATTAATATTATGAACAAATTAAAATTTTCTATTTAGAATAAAAAATTGAATTATATCTCTTGGTTGAAATATATATGATAAATATCTAATGCTCATAATTAATATTTATATATATAATGATGTGTATAATATTAATAGGTATTTTTTATCCAAATTGAAGTTGGACAGTGAAGGTCCATGAAAGGACAAATCGGCAACTTAAACCCATTAAGAATGAGAATTGCACTTTTTATAGTTAAAAAAAAAAAAGTTTCAATCCAATTTGGAATTGGACTTTTGAAAAGTCCATAAGAAATCTTGGGCAGTCATGTTTTCACGGAAAACGTGATTTTATCTTCTATTAGTTTATTTTAGAATAAATATTTATCCTAAATAAATTATTATCTCAATCAAATAAGAAAATGGTTTGTAGGTAGCTATATAAAAGGCAATGAAGAAAATTTGCCGAATAATTTTTCTTGAGAAAATCACTTTGTGAAAGTGGAGGAGCAAAACAAAGCCAAGAGAGAAAATTCAATTACAAGAAAAGTATTTCTTGTTCTTCTAATTTGAGTTGAGATTTTTGAGAAAACTTTCAACACAATATTTTTCGTTCAATTTGTTCGCGGGTTTCATTGATCAAAGAGTTGATAGCAAGAATTGGTCTCGGTGTGGATACACATAGAGTCTTCGCGCTATCGAAAAATTTGAAATGAAACTTTCTTCACTATGTACATCTTAAATCCGATCTATTGACATATAAATAAATTTTAAACACAAAAAGATCTTCCCGTACACTTATATGTAATCTTTCATTAAAAGGGTTGGCTTTTGGAGTTTGAATTAGATGAAAAATATGTGACCACGGTAAGAGATAAAATCTTTGGAAATTTCCTAAATTCTTTAATTAAACATGTCATACTTATTACGATGCTTCTTCATCATTTTTTGTAAGCATATCAGTAAGGCTCTGATTGTTGCAATACAATACTCTAAAACTGGAAACAAAAATGTGGTATTTTTGAACTGAAATTACATAAATAAGTGTAAAAAAAGATATCAAAGCGTATATAACGCCATAAAAAGTGGCGCTATACAGTGACGATAACTGAGCCGTTACTGTATAGCGTCACTTTTTGTGGCGTTACACATTATTTTTCTGGAACTCTATATAGTGTCACAAAAAGTGGCGCTATACATTATTTTTCTGAAATTGTGTAGTGCCACAAAGAGTGGCGCTATATATCATTTTTTCGGGGTCCCACCAATAACTTTTGGGTTCAATAATTCAAAAGCGTATAAAGCCAACTTTTCTGGCGTTATATACAAAAAAAAAACTTTCCGACTAGCCATTTCCTATATAAACATGTTAAATCTGCATATCTTCATTCAAATTTTTGTTTAACTCTTTGTGGTTTCTATTGTTGTTAAATTCTCCAGCATTATTTCATTATGTCTGAAGAGCGTAGAGTAAGAGTACAATTACCGAATAATATATTCTAGGGGAAAGGTCCCCCACACAAGGCTAGACAAGCCACTTACCTCAAACCGGCTCCAAATTCAACTTGAAATCACACTTTTACCACGAATATCCAACTCCAAATGGCCCAAATCTATTAAATTCAATTACGTATCATAGATAAAATCTCAAGCAATAGATTCTATTATTTAATTCAAAGATAAGATGCGAAATTAGGTAAAATAACCAAAACGCCCCTTAAGCCAACGTCTCGGAATTGGATAAACTTTAAATTTTCATAAGCCTCATACTCTCGCGAGTCTAACCATATAAAAATCTCCCAAATCGGAGGTCAAACACCCACGCAAAACTCAATATTTTAGCCTATGAAACTTTAACCAATTTTTAATCCTCAATTCGAATTTTAATGAAAGATTTAACTATATATTGATGGAATATAACTAAGAAGGATTAAGAAACCGTTACCCAATGATCTTCTCTTCAAACCCTCTCAAATCGCCCACTCCAGAGCTCAATTTGATTTTTTTAGCTTTTGAAAACTAACCCTCTCAATTTATGAACAGGGATTTCCGCTTCTTTGGACAAGGGACTGCTTCTGCGGTCCACCTTATGCGGAAAATGAGTCGCTTCTGCGACCTTCACTAGAATCCAAAATTCTGCTTCTGCGGACCAATAACCGCTTCTGCGATTCCGCTTCTGTGGTCTATGAAGGAACAAGCACAACCGCTTCTGCATCTATTAGCCGCTTATGTGGCTCCGCTTCTGCGATATCAAGGCCGCTTCTGCGGTTCCCAAGCCGCAGAAGCAAAAATACCAGATAGGAAAACTTCAGCTGTTGCGACACTTCTCTGATCTTCTCGCCATCCGAAATCATCCTAAGGCCCCCAGGACCTCAACCAAAAGTACCAATATAACCTAATACCTCATTCAAACTTGTACCAACCCTTAAACCACCTAAAATAACATCCTTAAACCACCTAAAATAACGTCAAAAACATTATTAATTCAAGGATTTGAGCCTAAGAACTTCTAATTTCACCAAAATACACATTCGATCAAAAATCCAATCAAAACACGTCCGAATGACCTGAAAGTTTGCACACACATCCCAAAAGACATGACAGAGCTATTGCAACTTCAAAAATTCAATTCTGACCCTCGGATAAAAGACTCACTATCGGACCGACAACTTCAAATTTCATACTTTGGCTCAAGCCTAAATGAGCTACGGACTTCCAAAATTCATTCTGAACATGCTCCCAACCCTGAAATCACCTAACGGAGCTAACGGAACTATCAGATTTCCATTTCGAGGTCGTCTTCACACTATTCCGACTACGACCACTTTCCAACACTTAATCTCTCATTTAGGGACTAAGCGTCCCAAAAACTCTCCGAAACCTAACACCGAACGTCCCGACAAACAAAAATAGCAAAAAAAAACTTAGGGGAAGCAGTTAATGGGGGATTGGGGCGTAAATTCCAAAAACAATCGGCCGTGTCATCACATCCTCCTACACATAAATATTCATTCGTCCTCGAACGATCATAGAGAATATACCCGGAGTAGTGGAAAGATGAGGGTATCGGCTGCACATATCCTGCTCGGTCTCCCAAGTCACCTCCTCGGCCGGCGGACCCCGCCACTGAACCTTTACTGAAGAAATTTTCTTTGACCTCAACTTTCTGATCTGCCTATCCAATATAGCCACTGGCTTCTCAACATAGGATAGATCATTGTCCAACTGGATGGAGCTGCAATCTAACACGTGCGACAGGTCACCGTGATATCTCTAGAGCATCGAAACATGAAATACCTGATGAATCCCGGCCAAACTGGGAGGTAAGGCAAGCTCATAAGCAAACTCCCCAACTCGCCTCAAGATCTCAAAAGGGCAATGAACCTCGGACTCAACTTCTCTTTATTTCCAAACCTCATGACGCCCTTCATAGGTGAAACCCAAAATAGAACCCGTTGTCCGACCATATATGATACATCACGAACCTTCCGGTCTGTGTAACTCTTCTGTCTGGACTGGGCTATATAGAGTCTATCCTGAATCACCTTAGCCTTCTCCAATGCCTCCTGAACCAACTCTGTACCCAATAGTCAGGCCCCACCCGACTCAAACCAACCCACCGGGGACCTGCACCTCCTGCCATATAAAGCCTCATACGGCACCATCTAAATGTTGGACTAATAACTGTTGCTATAAGCAAACTCCGCCAATGGCAAGAACTGATCCCAAGATCCTCTAAACTCAATCAAACATAAGCATATCCTCAAAAATCTGAATAGAGTGCTCGGACTGTCCGCCTGTCTGGGGTGAAATGTGTTAGATAATATGCTTAACGCTAGAGGGGGGGTGAATAGCGTTATAATAAAAATTAGCGTAAACTTGCGGAATTTAAAATTTGCAGGAAATAAATAAGAAAGAACACACCGAAGTATTCTGGTTCACCACAACCCGTGGCTAGTCCAGTCCCCGAGAGACTCTCTCGAGATTTCCACTAACTTGTCAAGCTTCCGGGTGCTTAACAAACCTTTACAACTTGAGGACACAAGCCTCAACACCTTTGCTCGGTGATACAACACTCCAAGACTTCAACCAAAGGAAACACAAGTTCCTTCACAACTTGAGGACACAAGCCTCAACTACCTTTGCTCGGAGATACAACACTCCAAGACTTCAACCAAGGAAACACAAGTTCCTTCTAACAACAAGAGAATAACAATTCTCTTCAAGTGTACAAAACACTAAGTACTCAAACAAGACACTCCTTAATGAGTAGAGATGAGTAAAAGAATACGCTCAAGATCACAACAACTTTGAACAATATTTTGGCTCTCAAAAACTTATGTAATGAATATAAAATAATAAGCAATAGAGTATGCAAGCTTTAGCAATTGAATGATCAATTGATGTGTGGTATTGTGTACTCAAAAGACTGAATTTAAGCTGTATTTATAGTTGAAAAATTTGGCATTACCGTTGCCTAATTACCAATTAAGAACTGCTGATTTTACTCTGTGACAATCGATTGTCAAGAATCCACAATCGATTGTTTGCCAATCGTTCCAAAAGTCAATCCCAGCTTTTACGCTTAACAATCGATTATTCAAGATCAACAATCGATTATTGGCAACGTTCAAAAAATCATTTCCAGATTTTACGTAAAACAATCGATTATACAAAATCAATAATCGATTATTCAGCAACGTTCAAAAAATCCTTTTCAGATTTTAATTTGAACAATCGATTGTACAAAATCAACAATCGATTATTCAGCAACGTTCAAAAAATCTTTTCCAGATTTTAATTTCAACAATCGATTATACAAAATCAACAATCGATTACCTGACGGTATTTGAAAACATTTTGGCAACGGTTAGTTATACAATCGATTATACTAAGTTAACAATCGATTATATATCAGCCTTGAAAAATCAATTTAGACACTGCCTCGTGACAATCGATTGTTATATATTCACAATCGATTATTTAATAACTTTGAAAAAGTCTGGAAGACACTGTCTCAACACAATCGATTGTCATATGTTCACAATCGATTATTTTGTGACTTTGAAAAATCTCATGGACACTGTCTCTTCACAATCGATTGTCATTAACTTCACAATCGATTATTTTGAGCGTTGAAAAACTTTGATGGACACTGCCTCATCACAATCGATTGTCATTAACTTCACAATCGATTATTTTGAGCGTTGAAAAACTTTGATGGACACTGCCTCATCACAATCGATTGTCATGCAGATTTGGAAAATCTGATGCTCACTGCCTTAACACAATCGATTGTCATTAGTTCACAATCGATTGTCATGCAGTCTTGGCTTAACATAATCGATTATCATAAGTACATAATAAATTATCTTAGTCCAGATTTTTGAGGCATGTTTAAAAATCATTTTGACTAAAGTAAATATGCATGATTTAAAATCATTTAGCATTAAATAAAATATGCATGATTTTGTAAAAATAATTTTACGAGAGAAGCCATGTCATGAGTCAAGTTGTCGGATCAAGATCACAGTTAAGAACGACTCATGTAAAACTATAAAACTTGGTCTTGTGCTTGAATCTCGTTATATATCAATTGTGCGCTTGTACTTGAACTTCGTCATATATCAATTTGCGCATCGTTTGTCATTCATCAAAACCTACACATATGAACACACATTTTAGTATAATGCTTTGAGAACGTGTTTCCAACAAAATGTCGTGCTCAACTCCACTCGAGTACCTAACTCCTGCGGAACGACTCTCCAGAACCGTGATGTGAACTGAGTACCTCTGTCCGAAAAAATAGAAACTGGAATATCATGCAAACGAACAATCTTTCAGATATAAATCTCCGACAACCTCTCTGATGAATAAGTAGTACACATAGGGATAAAATGAGCGGACTTGGTCAGCCCGTCCATAATTACCCAAATGGCATCGAACTTCTTCGCAACCCGAGGGAGACCAACTACAAAATCCATGGTGATCCTCTCCTATTTCCACTCCAGAATCTCTATTTGTTGAAGCAACCTACCCGGTCTCTGTTGCTCATACTTCACCTGCTGGCAGTTGAGGCATCTAGCTACATATCCAACTATATCTTTCTTCATCCACCTCCACCAATAGTGTTGTCTCAAGTTATGGTACATCTTCGGGGAACCCATATGTATGGAATACCTCGAACTATGAGCCTCTACTAAAATCAACTCCTGAAGCCCATCAAAATTGGGCAGACAAATCCGGCCCTACATCCTCTATACCCCGTCATATCCAATGGTCACATCTCTAGCATTGTCACGCTGAACCATGTCCTTGAGGACAAGTAAATGAGAGTCATCATACTGCCGCTCCCTGATGCGATCGAATAAGGAAGACCGAAAAACCACACAAGCTAGGACCCAACCAGGCTCCGAAAGATTCAATCTCACCAACTGACTGGCTAAGGCCTGAACATCCATCACCATAGAACTCTCTGAAGCTGGTAAATATGCCAAACTCCCTAAACTCTCCGCCCCGCGACTCAAGGCATCTGCTACCACATTAACCTTGCCTGGGTGATACATAATAGTAATATCATAATCTTTCAGCAACTCTAACCACCTCATCTGGCGCAAATTTAGATCCTTCTGCTTGAACAAATGTTGCAAACTCCTATGATCAGTATAATTTAACAAGGCACACCGTACAAATAATGACGCTAGATCTTCAAGGCATGAACAATAGCAGCTAACTCAAGGTCGTGGACATGGTAGTTCTTCTCATGTATCTTAATTGCCCCGACGCTAAAGCAATCACCCTACCGTCCTGCATCAAGACCGCTCCGAGGCCAACTCTCGAGGCATCGCAATAGATATTATAAGACCTCGAACCAGCAGGCAATATCAGAATACGGGCTGTAGTCAAAGCTGTCTTGAGCTTCTGAAAAACTTGACTCACACTCCTCTGTCCACTAAAATGGGTCACCCTTCTGGGTCAATCTAGTAATAGGGGCCGCAATCGAGGAAAACCCCTCCATGAAACGATAGTAGCCTGCAAAACCAAGGAAACTGCGAATCTCTATAGTTGAGGACGGCCTGGGCCAACCCTGCACGGCCTCTATCTTCCTCGGATCTACCCGAATGCCCTCGCTCAAAATCACATGGCCTAAGAATGCCACTGAATCCAACCAAAACTCACGTTTTGACAAGTTCACATATAACTTCTTTTCCCTCAGGGTCTGAAGCGCGGTCCTCAGGTGCTGCTCATGATCTTCCGGACTTCGAAAATATACTAGAATATCATCAATAAAAACAATAACGAACAAGCCAAGATATGTCCTGAACACATTGTGCATCAAGTGCATAAAAACTGTTGGGGCATTGGTCAGCCCAATGGACATGACAAGGAAATCGTAATGGCCATACCGAGTCCTGAAGGCAGTCTTCGGGATGTCTGGCTCCCGAATCTTCAACTGATGGAAACTTGAGCGCAAATTAATCTTATAAAACACATGTATGCCCTGAAGCTGGTCAAGAAGATCACTAATACAAGGTAATGGATAACGGTTCTTCACTCTCACCTTGTTCAACTGGCGATAGTCGATACGCATGCGCATAAAACCATTTTTTTCTTCACAAACAAGAAGGGAGCACCCCACGGTGAAAAACCGGGTCGAATAAAACCCTTATCAAACAATTTATGTAACTGGTCCATCAACTCCTTCAACTTAGGAGGAGCCATACGATACGGAGTAATGGAAATGGGCTGAGTGCCCGGCAACAAATCAATATCTCTATCAGGCGGCATGCCCGGAAGATCAGCTGGAAACACATCGGGAAAATCCCGTACCACTGGAACAGAATCAACATAAGGGGTATCCTCACTGACATCTCTCACATAGGCTAAATACAGTGCACACCCCTTCTCAACCATACGCTGAGCTTTAAAGAAAGAGATAACTCTACTAGGAGTGTGATCTAAAGTGCCACTCTACGCAGTACGCGAAATACCTGGCATAGCCAGCGTTACGGTCTTGGCGTGACAATCAAGGATAGCATAATGGTGCGACAACCAGTACATGCCCAACATAATATAAAAATCAACCATGTTGAGAAATAATAAATCTGCCCTGGTCTCAAAATCACGAATAGTAACTAAACATGACCGATAAACGTGATCCACAACAAGGGAATCCCCCACAAGAGTAGAAACATAAACGGAGGCACTCAAAGAATCCCGAGGCATACACAAATGCAGAGCAAAGTAAGAAGACACCTAAGAATAAGTAGAGCCCGGATCGAATAGAACCGATGCCTCTCTATGGCAAGCCAATAAAATACATGTGCTAATAGAATCATTGGCTACAGCCTCGGCATATGCATGAAGGGCATAATATCTGGCCTGGCCTCCCCCTCGAGGGTGACCTCTACCTCCCCGGCCTCCACCCCTAGCTGGCAGAGCGGGTGGGATGCAACTGGAGCCGTAATCATATCCTTGGAACCCTGCGGGGCATGCTGTGGCTGAGCAGTCTGTGAAGATGAACCCTTACCAAGTCTGGGGCAGTCCCTAACCATATGGCGTGTGTCAACACACTTGAAACAAGCTCTGGGAGAACGCAGTGGTTGTGACTGACTAAGGCTAGGTCTGCTGGACTGACCTCTGGAAACACCCCGAGCAGGAGGTGCACTAGGAACTGGAGGTGCATAGTAAGGCTCCTGAGGTACAGGCGGAACTAGAGCACTACTGGCTGCTGGAAGAGCTGAATGAACGGGGTGACCCACAAAACCCCTACCATGTCGACCTGCTACTGGGGTACGGGCACCAGAATACTTGCCCGACTCTCGAGACCTCTTGGCCTCTCTCTCCTCTCGCCCCCTAGAATGCATACTCTCGATCCTCCTAGCAATGCTAACTACCTACTGATAAAGAATGTACATCTCCAACTCTCAAGCCATGCTAGATCGGATAGGTGGGATAAGACCCTCAATGAACCTACGAACTCTCTCGCGGAATGTGGCAACCAAAGCCACTGCATGCTTGGCCAAACTGGTATAACGGATAGCATACTCCGAAACGGTTATAGCACCTGGTGCAAATGCTTAAACTCTGCACACCATGCATTACTGACACTCAGGGGGACAAATTCTCTCATAAACATCTACGAGAACTGGGTCCAAGTCATTGAAGCAGCCTCAACTGGACTATCTAACTCATAGGTGCGCCACTAATCGTAGGCGGCTCCCCGAAGCTGAAAAGCAGTAAAGGAAACCCCGCTGGACTCTACTATGCCCATAGTGTGAAGAATATGGTGCACTTCTCTAGAAATCCCAAGGCATCATCTGTCGCTAATCCACTGAAAAGCAGAGGATCATACTTCTTCAACCTCTCCAGCCTCCGCTACTCATCCTCAGAAGCTGCTGCCCATCCACGGGTTGAACCGGCACTATAGGCAGAATGGGAATGATCTCTGGAGCTTGCTCAACCTGTACTCGCTGCTCAAGAGTGCGAACGGCGGGAGTCTATGCTCCTCCCCCGGCCTGGTATGTGGCGGCAGCAAGGGGAAGTAACCCTGCTTGAGCCAAGGTGGTGTACATACTCATGAACTGAGCCAACATCTCCTGGAGAGCTAGAGTAGTAGTGGCAGTAGTAGGCGTGCCAGGTGCCTGGACTCTGGCTAGATCTACTGGTGGTGCCTCGGCGGCAGCTTGCGCAGGTGCTCTGGATTCACCACGTGCGCATCCTCGACCTCTACCCTGACCTCGGCCTCTGACGGCTGCAGTAGGGGTGCGTCCATTGGATCATCCCGAGTAGTGCGTGTCCTCACCATCTGTGAGAGACTAGAAGACAGAAGTTTAGATCCTATGTCAAAAATATCGCATGACAAGGAAGTCAATAAAGTGGAGATTTTTCATAAGCAGTTACATAGTCTCTCGTAGATAAGTATAGACGTCTCCGTACCGATCATCGAGACTCTAATAAAACGGCATGTGTCCTGTGACTCCTATGAACCTAGAGCTCTGATACCAACTTGTCACGGCCCCAGTTCACCCTCCATGAATATGTCGTGATGGAACCTAGGTCCTACAACTAGGTAAGCCTAACAATGCGGAAACTTAATATAACTTGCGGAACATTTAATTAAATTAAGGAAAACTAGAAGAAAATGGTATATAAGTGCCACTTGGCGTATATAACTCAGAAATAAAACGTGAAAGTCTACCATCTCATCGCAAAACTCGGAAACTCAAGGAAACCACAGGCTAATAGAAATTTAATATATTGCTCTAACTCTAGAATGTCTAAACAACTAAAACAAAATGATAGAACTACAAAAGCTGGAACAAAATAGAGACTCCTGGTTTGCGTACGCGGCAGATATACCTCGAAGTCTCCACTAAATCTCTCTGCCTCGAGGATAGTACGCCTGAGTGGAGATAATGGAATACAACTGTGAAGTAAGTCAAGTTGCACAAACAACAATCAAGAAACCGAGGATAAAGTAACACAGATTTAAACATCTCAATATCAGTACCAATTACGTGGATCTCCCACGATACCGTCCTGTAGTCCATTTCCATGTTGATACCAACAACGGGGATTTTCCAGGATACCGTCATGTAGTCCATTTCCATATCAATACCAATAACGAGGATTTCCCAGGATACCGTCCTGTAACCCATTTCCATATCAATATCAATAACGAGGATTTTCCAGGATACCGTCCTCTAGTATGAAATATAAATGTGCAGGGGGATCTACCGGGAATCTAACCCATAATACCAAAGTAAATATGCATGAGGATCTCTCGGGAATCTAACCCGTAGTCCCAAATATAAATATGCAGGGGGATCTCCCCAGAATCTAACCCGTGGTCCCAAATATAAATATGCAGGGGGATCTCCCAATAATCTAACCCATAGTCCAAAATATAAATGTGTAACCACAATCAGAGAATATTCATAAATGAAGAATAATAATATAAGCAACAGATAGTTCTAGCCTAACATGTCTCACATAGTGCAGCTAAGGCAATTTAAGCAAGTAGGCAAGTTAAATCAAGTAAACATGTAACACCGGTTTTTCCTAAGCAGTTACATAGCCTCTCGTAGATAAGTACAGACGTCTCCGTACCGATCAGCGAGACTCTAATAAACTGGTCTATATCTCGTGACTCCTATGAACCTGCAAGTATGATTAGCAAGTAAGATAAAGTAAGTACGAAAGAAAACTCAGTCTCAATGTCTTAAGTAAAAACCAGATTTTCAATTATTAGCTCGAGTACGCGCTCGTCCCCTTTCGTACAAGGCACTCAATTACCAAATAACATATCTTAGGGGAAAGGTCCCGCACACAAGGTTAGACAAGCCACTTACCTCAAACCGGCTTCAAATTCAATTGAAATCACACTTTTGCCACGAGTATCCGACTCCAATTGACCCAAATCTATTCAATTCAATTGCATAGCGTAAATAACATCTTAAGCAATAGATTCTACTATTAATTCAAAGATATGACGCGAAATTTGGTAAAATGACCAAAATGCCCCTCATGCCAACATCTACATTTTTAGAATCCTCGTACTCTCACGAGTCTCACCATATAAAAATTTCCCCAAATCGAAGGTCAAACACCCACACAAAAACTCAATAGTTTAGCCTATGAAACTTTACCCAATTTTTTTGAATTTTTTTATCCTTAATTCAAATTTTAATTAAGGATTTAACTATATATTGATGGAATATAATTAAGAAAGATTAAGAAAATGATAGCCAATGATCTTCTTTTCAAAACCCTCTCAAAATCTCCCTCTCCCTAGCTCAATTTGATATTTCTAACTTTTGAAAACTAACCCTCGAAATCTCTATTTCTGAATAGGGATTTCCGCTTCTGCGGACAAGGGACCGCTCCTGCGGTTCACTAGAATCCAAAATTCTGCTTCTGCGGACCAATGACCGCTTCTGCGGGTGCAAGACCGCTTCTGCGGTCTCTGAAAGAACGTGAACAACCGCTTATGCGGCCTTTTAGACGCTTATGCAGCTCCACTTCTACGATGCCAAGGCCATTTCTGCGGCTCCTCTTCTACGGTTCCCAAGCCGCAGAAGCGAAAATACCATAAGGGAAAACTTCAGCCGCTGCAACACTTCTCCGATCTTCTTATTAACCACCCGAAATCATCCCGAGGTCCTCGAGGCCTCGACCAAAAGCACCAATAACACCTAATACCTTATTCAAACTTGTACCAACCCTTAAACCACCTAAAAACGTTGAAAACTTTATTATTCAAGGATTTGAGCCTAAGAACTTCCAATTTTACCAAAATACACTTTCGATCAAAAATCCAACCAAAACACGTTCGAATGACCTGAAATTTTGCACACACATCCCAAATTACTTGATGGAGCTAATGCAACTTTCGAAAGTCCAGTGGTACATGGTTTGTGACAAATAAGGAAAGGAAATCAATCAAACAGTCAGTAGAATCCAAAATTGCAGGCTTTGTTTGAATGAACCAAGTTAGAAAAAGAGAGGAAAGGGTTCTACTTAAGGAAAGTCAATAACAATCAATCAAACCATACAAAAAGAATTCGAAATCAATCAATAATTGGAAAGACCTTTTTTTGAAAGAAGAACTTCTCATATATAAAGTACACAAATATCAACAAGAGGGAGTTATCATGCTGGTTAGAAAAGATTATCATAGAAACAATCATAAAAAGGTTTAGGTCCGATCTATAGACTCAGAATGAGTCTGAGTGTTCAGGATTTCAAAGTAGAACCCTAGTCCAAACAAAAAATCGAACTTACCAAAGAAACCCCTCAAATTCTAGGGTTTCAACTCGAATCAAATACAGAGATGAGTGGAAAAACCATTGAATTAGACTCAGAGGTTTCTTTTAGAGTCTCGTGAGAAACCAACAGATATGATAGCAGGTATGAAACAACAAAAAAAAGAAAGATGATTTAAGAGCATAAAAGATCATGTTTTAGAAAAGTCGGAACTTAAGCAAGTTCAGAAGAAAAGAGGTGGCGTAAACTTAAGCAACAGTAGGTGAAAAAAGCTTAGCAAAATTCGGACAAAGTCCAGTAAAGCAAACAAAAATTAAAGAACTCAGCAGGAAACACATACGATAGAAGTCATGTAGGAAAACATAGCAGAGATAATCATACGAGCCTGGTCTAGAGGCACGGTAAAATACAGATGTATACAAGAATCATGTATAATAGAAAGAAAAATAGAAGAGCAAACACATATGTGATAGAAAATAAAACATACGAGCATAACACAGAAAAACACACATAAAGAGAAGAACAGGAAGAATTAGAAAGATATTTTGAAAATCTTTCGGAAACCCTAAATTGAAAACAAACAATTTTGAAAAGAATATTTCGGGGAAAACACTTAAAAAGTTGAGTAAATCACAGATATAGCATAGATCTAAGAAAATAATAGCGAAAAAACCTCGAGTAGCTTAGGGTTTCGGAGAAACCCTAGAAATGAGAAAGACTTGGAAGAAAGCCCAATCTTGAGTTGCAGAGGTAGAATCAACATGCCAGAGCACAGGCCGGAGCGGCCATAGAACCATCGATTTAAGAAGGTCTGGAGGAGAACAATCGAGGTCAGGCCTCAAAACTTCGAATAAACATGGTCTAATGGTGGAAGGGGGTGAGTATAGACCATCAATGGCTTGAGAAGCTATGGATTCCGGTGAAAGTACGACGGAAAAAGGGTCGGAGACGGTTAAGGTTCCCAAGAACCTTCGAGAGGATTTGAGAGACAATGGGATTCAAAGACGGCTTAGATATAGAAAATGGGGGATTAGGGTAGGTCGTTTGGGGTTAAAATGGTAAGGTGGAATTATGGCCATTGATCAAAATGATAAACCGCCTGGATTAATAACAGGAACCGGGCGGATTTTAAAATTGGGTCGGGGCCGGGTAAAATGAATTTGGGTTGGTCTAATTAGGACTGGGTCAATTAGGGTTAAAATTGAAATGTAAAGTAGGCTATAATTGGAATGAAATGGGGCTAAATGTTAAATAGCCAGTTTACCTTTTTATTTATAAAAATAGTAAAGATGATTTTAAATAAAATTAAAAGTACTAAGCTAGTAAATAATATATAAATATTAATTTAAAAATATTGGAACTAATTTTATAATTAAGAATGCTATTAAACTTAAATTTGGCTAGAATTACAATTATATGCAATTTAGCTTATAAAACACCAAATAAATTTGAAAAAAAAATATATACAAAAATCATCTTAACTATGTTTCCGTATAAATGTGAGAATAAAATAAATCATTCAACAAAATTGATATTTTTTGGGAATAATTACTGATTTTGTACCGATAAAATGGACAATAAATTGAATTAAAATATCTTTAAAAAATCAAGAAAAATATTAAAATCCTTGGGCATGCTTGTATATGCATAATGTGTTATTTTGAAAGTGTTTTTTACATAAAACATATAGAAAAATTGGGTATCAACACCATTAACAACGAAGTGATCCTCCACCACATTTATATAATGCCAATAGTAATTAATACATTTTCTGCAAGGCATAATATTTCATGCCTTATCCGTCCATCTTAGGAGATACATCTAACTTTTATCTTCATTATCTATTGAAATCCTATACGATAAAATTAAATCAACAAAATAAACCAAATAAACCTACATATAATAAGGTATTGACCAATGCTTTCAAAGGTGAAAACACTGAAGGAGGAGAAACTGAAGAGAAGTGAGATATTTATTTTTAATTTTAACATAGATAATCAATTTAACATAGTGCATTTGTATATTTTTATGATTATTTTGCATGCTAACATAATAAATATCTAGCTAGTTGAGTAACTCTAAGAAATAGGTTGAATTTTTTGTATTCTCGCAACAAAAAAGTTACAGAACAATATTAAATAACAATGCTCGCCTATTCTGTCATTTGTAGTACTTTAATTTTAGAGTCTTACTCAACCCGCGCATTCAGTTCTACAAAAATTAGACTACAGTAACATGTTGTAACTTAACTCAAGGCATCATTAGTTAAACCCCAAGATAACAATATAAATTAACTTTGAGTAACATATTTAACAAGATAATAAGAGAAATACACAAATACACTACCAGCAAATTCAATTACCAAAAATTTAAATTAAGATAATTTACCATCAACGAGTGTTTCCTAAGTTACCAGCAATGATTCCTCCTCGGCTACCAGAAATAGACTTTCTCTCAACTAATAATATCTATACCACCAAAAAAGGTTCTATAGTTCAACAAGGAGTAGCATGCAAAAAAAAAAATTGACATCAAAAAGGGATTACTTGGAGAGTATTCGAGCAAAGAAAACAAGAAATAATCTTTTCTTAGATATAAAAACAAACTAATTAGACTCAAAGGAGTTTAACACAACTAAAATTCTGCAAAATAGTGCGTAAATTACACTCAAATAGTGCATATTCTGACCCCAAAATTTAACTCAAAACTACGTAACTGAAACAACAAAGTGTCCAACAAAATGATGATTTTCAGCAGCTCAATAGAGGAGAAGCAGAGTAGAATTTGTGGCTCATTTTTCAAAACACTTAAACCAAACACCAGCTAATTTAGAGAGCTCAACCAAATTATCCCTAACTAGTCCCTGAATGTTAGCAGTTGTCAGGGGCTGAAAATTGTGACTCAAACAGTGCAGTAGAATGGGAAACTCAAGAACAAAATTCAATTCAACATCTATGAGGATACTCCACAAAATAATTCATTAGCTACTTCTAGTCGACTTATGAATTCAAACTCAATCAATCCCAATATGAGTCCCAAGTATTTCATTTTAATACCAATTCCAAAATTCAATCAACAGCAATGAATTAGAACTCCAACAACTAGAGAAACTATTAAGTCGAACTCAACAAATAAGTTCAACAATCTTAAAAAAAAATTACAGAAAATAGTTTCAACCAATGGCAGCCTCAAGTTGAACTATGAATTTAGTTCAATACTAAAAAAAATCAAGCTTAAACTACGTGAGTCAAATTCACAGATTTAAATCGATCGATCCCAAATAATAGTAATGAAGATCAGTCTTCTATTTGATTAATCAATCATAAATCCATTAGAATCTAGAAAATGACACAAGTTTAAGCATAGAGAAAGCAGACCTAATGCGTCATGGAGTGCATAGGCTACGCAACAGCTTCAGGCACTCAATTCTAGAAATTTGAAGCTGTTTTTCGAGCTTCAGCACCAGAAATTCGATTGTTGAGCAATCCTCAAATAAATAAACCCAAGCTTCAGCCACAACTTCTCAACACCAATTAGAATAAAACCCTAAAACCAATTTTTTCAGACACTCACGAAAACAATGAACCCTAGGTTGTCTTCTCCGTTAACCCGCTTAATAACTTTGAACCAATAATTTGTTTAAAAATAATTCCAAAAATCTTTAAATACCAAATATCCAGCTTTGTTTACAGATTCAACCTTTAGTAAAATACCACATGAATTTAGCCATCGACACTAGTATATCTGACGTGTAAAGATAGATGTCAAACTGACTAAAGGATTGTAGAACGAGTTTATATAAATCTAAAACATGATATATAATACCAAATTTATTTCGTTTGAACCAAAAAATAACTGACAGATTTCTCAATTAAGTACCAGAAAGTACTAAGAGAGGAAAAAAATCTTGTTACCTTAGTATTTTTGGCCTCCGAATTATTTCTCCTTAGTTTGTAAATGATTATGGAGACTGGAGAGAATTGAGGGTTTTTCATGGTATCGGAGAGAGAGAGATATGGGGGGTATCGGAGAGTTTTTAGCGATGTATCAATAAAGAAGAAGAAGATTTTTTTTTTGAGAGAGAGAGAGAGAGAGAGAGAGATGGAGGGGGTATCAGTGAAGAAGAAGAAGATGACTCGGTACTTTTACTTTGGGGTATCGGCTAGCAGAGAGAGTATCGCAGTTAATGGGGAAATTAAGTGCAAAAAAGTTTTTTATTTAATTTGTATATTATTAAAATTATTAAAAAATAAAATGAATAGGGGTTGTTTTGGCCGGTGTAATAAAGATCATGATGGAAAATTGGCGCGGGGGGAGGGAGGACCGTTCCAACTAAAATTTTAACAACGAAAGCGTTCCCGTAGATAGTTTTAATGGGACGATTCATATAACCGCTGCACCAGATGAATCTATGGCGACGGTTGTTTTATAATTGCAATGGTTCAATAGTTAAAGTGTGCTGATATCACCTATTGTAACGATTATAACCGTTATCATATAGGTTCTATGGCAATGGTTGTTGAACCGTTGCTAAAATAACTGTTGCCATTGACACATTTGGGTAGTGATAATATGCTGGAAGTTTATATGCAGGAGCTCCATAATCTAACATATTATGCTAGAAATTTTCGTATTTCAGCAAAATAATAATTAATTTTTAATGACTTTACAAATGCTTTCTATTTTTCAAATAGTTGTTTGAAAACTTGCTAGCATGTGATATTGTCATCCTTAATTGCTTTAATCTCTGGGGATATAAATTTGGGCCTTACTCAAGAAACATGGAAATATCGAACGATTTCTTCTAAATCGGA
The DNA here is from genome assembly GCA_034376525.1 of Nicotiana benthamiana. Classification (NCBI taxonomy): domain Eukaryota; kingdom Viridiplantae; phylum Streptophyta; class Magnoliopsida; order Solanales; family Solanaceae; genus Nicotiana; species Nicotiana benthamiana. The sequence goes on from CM067339.1 coordinate 178,104,707, forward strand.
TTCTATTTAGGATATTGACAGTATTTACATACATATCCAATTGTGTGACGCCATACCCTCACCCTGTTTTGCCTTCAAAGAAATGAGTTTTGGTAAAATGAGTCTTCATTGGACTATGAAATAGCAATATTAATTGTAGAGAGTTTTGGGAGAAGTAAATTTCTCGTATTGCTTACAAAATTATATATAGAGTACAGCTGTATCAAATCCTACCAACTATAGGACTGTACAATAATGAAGGAAATCAAATCCTACCAACTATAGGACTGTACAATAATGAGAGAATATTCTACCAATAATAAAAAGATACACACAATTATATTCTAATACGCCCCCTCAAGATGGAGGGCCGGAGGACACGCCAATCTTGGACATCAGCAGAAGAAGCCGAGAACGAGATAAGTGCTTGGTGAGAGCATCAGCAAGCTGATCAGCAGAGGATACGTGAGCAACACGAAGAGACCCATTCTGAACTAATTGACGAACAAAGTGATAATCAATGGAGATGTGTTTCATGCGCGAATGAAACACAGGGTTGGCACAGAGGTAAGTGGCGCCAATGTTGTCGCTGTAAATGAGATGAGCATCCGGAAGAGGGACATGAAGCTCGCGCAGCAGGGAATGAAGCCAACGTACTTCAACGGCAGTAGAGGCAATGGCACGATACTCAGCCTCAGTAGAAGATCGTGCAACGGAACGCTGCTTTTTGGAGCTCCAGGTAATAGGATTAGGCTCTAGAAAGACAACATAGGCACCAGTTGAGGAGCGGTCATCACAGTTTCTACCCCAATCAGCATCAGAGAAACAATGCAGAGGTATAGCAGATGAAGGACGCAGCCAGACTCCAAAGTCACGCGTCCCATTTAGATACCGGAAGTGGCGCTTAACTGCACCCTAATGAGTGACAGTAGGAGCGTGCATGAACTGTGAGAGTTTATTCACAGCAAAAAAGATATCAGGACGGGTGAAGGAGAGATACTGGAGGCCCCCAAGGGCCTGTCGATATGCGGATGCGTCGGCAGGAGCCGAGACGTCGGCCAGATGAAGGCGGGTTGACGCCGTTATTGTCGTATGAACATGGTTGGATTTCAGCATATTATGACGAGTCAAAATATCAACAACATATTTACGCTGAGAAAGAAAACACCTCTTGGAGCTGCGCAGACTTCAACACCAAGAAAGTAGCTTAGATCACCCATGTCTTTAAGAGAAAACTGAGTCCCAAGAGAGTCAATCACACGGTTCAAGAAAGCAGAATCATTACCAGTCAATATGAGATCATCAACATATACCAAAAAATAGGCCGTAATACCAGAGTGCTGAAAGACAAAGAGCGAAGTGTCAGAGGTAGTGTTGACGAAACCCATGGTCAGAAGGCATTGGCGGAGCGCACTGTACCATGCCAGGGGTGCCTGTTTGAGACTGTAAATAGCTTTCTGTAACTTACAGACATAAGATGGATAGGCTTTTTCAACAAACCCGGTGGTTGTGCCATATAAACATCCTCTGTAAGCCTCCCGTGGAGAGGCATTGTTCACATCCATTTGACGAAGAGGCCAGCCCTTGGATACAGCTAGACTGAGAACCAAACGCATAGTTGCCGGCTTAATAACCGGACTGAAAGTCTCCTGGAAGTCTACATCTGGATGCTGATGAAAGCCCTTCGCAACAAGTCGGGCTTTGAACTTATCCACAGTACCGTCAGGCTTTCGTTTGATACGATAAACCCACTTGCAACCCACAACATTCTGTGGAGAATCAGGCAGAACAAGATCCCAGGTGTCATTCTGTAGCAGAGCATCAAACTCTGATGACATAGCAGCGCGCCAGCGCTCATCAGACATAGCACTAGACAAAGTCTGAGGTACAGTAACAGCACGAGAGGTGACAGCAGACATACCAAACTTCTTGTTGGGCGTAAAGATGTTATTTTTGCTGCGAGTTTGCATATGATGACCACCCTGAGAGGATGTAGGTGGCGGCATAATGGGTGTAGCGGTGGCAGGGGCCACTAGCGGTGTCAGAAGGGGCGCTGGTGGCGCGAGCGGTGGCTCTGGCAATGCGTCCGGTGAAGGATCGCCAGTGGGAGCGGCGGCAGGTACTGGTGGCGGCAGCGGAAGGACGTCTAGGGAGACCGGAATGGGTACAGGGGGAGAATCGGGGTTAGACAATTTGGAGAACGGGAAGACATCTTCATGGAAGGTGACATGACGCGAGACGAAAATTTTAGACGTTGAGGGATGAAAGCATAGATAGGCGCTTTGAGTAGTAGAGTAGCCGAAGAGGACACAGGCACGAGATTTGGGTTCCATTTTATGTGAGGTGTAAGACCGAATCAAAGGGAAGCATTGACACTTGAAGACACGTAGTTTGACAAGGTTGGGGCGCTTATGGAAGAGAGACTCAAAGGAGGAGAGCGTCGAGAGATTTGTCTTGGGAAGACGATTAATGAGATAGACTGCTGTAGCAAAGGCATAAGGACAGTAAATGAGAGGTACAGAGGCATGATGGAGGAGAGTGAGACCAGTATCGACAATATGACGGTGACGGCGTTCAGCATAGCCATTGTGCTGAGGTGGATAAGGAGGTGAAGTGAGACGTCAGATTCCATTGGAGGCAAGAAAAGAGCGTAAAGTGAGGAATTCACCCCCATTGTCAGAGTAATGATTTTAGCAGAGAAATATTTTTCTACAATGGATTTAAAAATGGGGAAGGTTTTAAGACATCAGATTTACGGCGTAAAGGAAAAAACCAAACATACTTGGAAAATGATCAACAAAGATGACATAATATTTAAATCCTTCATTAGAAGTAATTGGAGAGGTCCATACATCGGAGAAAATAAGCTCCAGCGGAGCAGTAGAAGATAAACTTGACTTAGAAAATGGTAACTTATGACACTTATGAAGCTTGCAAGAGACACAAGCAAGATCAGACATATTACTGGACGCTATACTGCTAGAAGACACTAAATGACGCAGGATTTTAGCGGACGGGTGACCAAAACGAGAATACCACAATGACGCAGAGAGCTTCTGTGCCGTGAGGGCGGACGGGAGACTGGGAGCCGCCGGCCAGTATTAGGTGTTGCCCCTAAGATGGCCACGAACGAGCGTTGCCCACGTGCGACGATCCTTCACCTGAAAATCAGTATTAGAAAGAATAACATTAACATTATTATGACGACATAATTGGGCAACAGAGATCAAATTTTTACGCATATGTGGAACACAGAGAGCCCCAGGTAATAAAAGAGAGGAATGACTGTTAAGTTTGCCAGTGTGTGTAATTGTCAAACCTTCACCGTTACAAATAACCACATTGTCGAAGCCAGTGTAAGTACTGTGAAGAGGCATGTTTGCAAGATCAGAGGTGATGTGATGAGAGACACCAGAGTCCAGGATCCAATCGGATGCAGAGGCAATCGTTGGAGAGTGATGGGCTGTGTGAGCAGCCGGATAAGGCGGCGAAGCATAAGCTGGCCGCGGCAGTGGTCCACTGTAAGGGGGCTGATTGGCGCCGGAGATGGGATAGGACGGACAGCGGCGCGCGGAGTGGCCAAATTCACTGCAGAGCTAGCACTTCCCATTGTACCCGCGAGATTGGCCATTGCTGGAGTAACCACCGCTACCGGAGGCTGAACCGCGGCTGCTACGGCCGTGCCCGCGGCTACCGAAGCGGTGACGGCCTGACTGCTGTCCGACGACGAAGGCAGCCGATGGAGCCAAATCAGATGCAGCGGAGGTGGCCGGCACACGAGCAGTAATCTGAGCCTCCATGCTTAACAGCTCGTCATGTAATTCAACAAAAGAGATAGGAGATTCGCAGGCTTGGATGGCAAGAGAGAGTTCCATATACGGATCATCAAGACCATTTAGAACCTTAATGACAAGATTCTCAGATTCCACAGTAACACCCAGGAGAGATAATTCATCCACATCACGCGAATACCGTGCATAAAAGCAGTAACAGATTTAGAACCTCTTACCGGATTATGGAGCTGTTGTTTGAGAGCCATGATACGACCACGAGAAGCAGTGTCGTATGTGTGCCCGAGGATGTCCCAGGCCTCTTTAGAGGTTTCCGCAGCGGCAATAAAGGAGATGATTGTCGGTGTGATCGACGAGATGATGACACTGAGAATAAGATTGTCCTGGCGAATCCACTAAGGATATGCTGGATTGGGGAAAGTCACCTCCTTGTCGACGATGGTGGCTGGTGGGCACGGCTTCGATCCGTCCAAGAAGCCGAGGAGGTCGTAACCCGTAAAAAGGGTTCGAAATTGGAATTTCCACGCCAGGTAATTAGTGGAATCCAATTTGAGTGGGATCTGAGCCGATGCATTGATGTCAATCGGCTGGAGAAGCTCGTTTGACGTCGTAGCGGCCATGAAGCGCAAGGCAAAGTGGAGGAAGCATTGATCGACGTCGAGAGAGAGAGGGCTGCCGATTAGTGCAGCGGCCGCGGCGACGGGCTGCCGATAAGAGCAGCGTCAGCGCGGGTAGGGTAGAATTAGGGTTTCTTTGGCGATAAGCCACTGGCGTATAGGACTATAGGACTGTACAATAATATGTTGTTGTTGATCTCTACATTGCTCTGATACCATGTAGAGAGTTTTGGGAGAAGTAATTTCTCGTATTGCTCACAAAAGTATACATATAGTACAGAGGTATCAAATCCTACCAACTATAGGACTTTACAATAATGAAGGAAATCAAATCCTACCAACTATAGGACTGTACAATAATGAAGAAAATCAAATCCTACCAACTACAGGACTGTACAATAATGAGAGAATATTCTACGAATAATAAAAAGATACACACAATTATATTCTAATATTAATGAAGTTTATACAAATTGTAGTCAACATGGTACATGAATATTATATGATTATGTACATTTCCTTAGTTTTAACTTAATGTCATTGTTTTTGCTTGCGAAATGTAGTAATTTATTCCTCTATTATGCTTGCTTTAGTTGGACAAAGATTATGAAACATTAACTAGTGGAGTTGACTAAACATGAAATTATGAAACATTAACTAGTGGAGTTGACTAAACATGAATAACTTTCTTGAATACAAATCTAGAGGCTATCTTACCTTGAAAGGGACATTTAAATGTTGAATCAAACTTCGAAAAATTAATTGGTAGTTATACAATAATTGTGGAACAAAAGTTCCATTATGAATTCAACATAGAACTCCAAAAGTTTACGATATATAATTAATAATGCGATTTAAGAGACTAGATAACCATTGGTAATTTCACTTTTGGTGCTAGGTAGTCCCACTATAAAGTGTTGACTTTTTTTTCTTTCTTAAACTTGTTTAATTAATTACTAATCTCAATATAGTTTTGCAACACTTGACTATGTATTGTCCAAGATTTCAGATGATGCTTGAAAAGACAGTAGTGATGAATGAACTAATCAACTTTATTTCATACTAAGAGCCCGCTAATTTGGCCATAAAAAAGATTTCATATTTTTTAAAATCAGTGTTTGGTCATACGATTTTTAATTTTCACTTCAGATGAATTTCGAAATTTTTTGAAACTCTGAAAAACTTTAAAAAATCATTTTTCAAAATCTTCACTTGAGATCGCTCACAAAAGTTCAAAAAAAATCCCAAAATTGTATTCATATCCAAATAAACTTTAATTTTCAAATACTATTTTCACTTGAATTTTAAAAAAATTTACCATTCTTATGTCCAAACACCAACTAAATCTTTTCCTAATGGATTAGAAACACATAGGCCCCAACATATGAAGGAAAATCAAACTTTAAACCACATTCAAGATTTTCCATGTCTTGAATCCAATTAGTAATTCTCTATGTCAAATCACCAGTCATCTCTCAAGAAGAAACCAATCAAAACTTTCCATCATTTTACCACCAAATACTAGTGCATATTACAACTGGACAAGATAGGTACCAACTAAAGCTTCAATTCATTGAGAAAATTGCAACTAGTAGTGACAATAACTTGAGGTGAGGAGACTTTGTGTTGGTTAAAGATGGTGCATATATCAATTATAACTAGAGAAATCTTTGTTGAATATGTGAAAGCTAAGTATGAGCCCTATTTTAGGGTAGACGATATATCCTTATTTAGCATAGCTTCGTTTTTGAGCTTTGTGGTTCACGTACTAAAGCAACAAAATATAGAAGAGTTTATATACAGCAAGCAACGATAAATAATAATAACATACCCATTGTATTTTTATCGGGTGATTTGGGGAGGATATAGTGTCTCCATAAATCTTATTCTTATTCTGCCCAAGTTTATGAGGTCCAAAAACCCTCAATACTACATAGATCCGTCTTTATCCAATTGACACTCGTCACAAGAAAAATATTTCAAATCAAGTTGTTTCCTTTCAAATACTGTATGCTATTTATTTATGGTTCTTATGTTTAGATAATTATTTATGCTATTTCTGCTGGATTTACTAATGCTCTTTTATTTTTGTTTTTGTTTTTATTTTGTTTTTCCTCTCCTTTACTGAGCCGAGGGTCGATTGGAAACAGCCTCTCTACCCTTTCGAATAGGAGTAAGACTCGTCTACATATTACCCTTCCCAGACCCCACTTTGTGAGACATTACTAGGTAGTTGTTGTTGTTATTTCCTTTCAAAGATTCTTTTTTGAGTAAAGTAGAAATAATAAGAGAATAGATGGGCACTTGTCAGTCTCAGGCTTATGAAGAGAAAATCACTATATTAAGGGACTAAAGTTTAGTCAATTATGTTAATAATATGAAGAGAACAAAACCAGCTCATATTAGAGTTTGTATTTTAATTAATCTTTCTTCATTTTTTTTTTTTGCTTCTTCCGTTCTTATAATACGCATTTTAGTTTAGGGTTTCACTAATAGGTTCTTCGTCAAACTCATAGTCACTTAAGAAAATGCAACGAACTTATTGTTAGTGAAATTACTAATAAATAAGAAAATAAATTTATTACACGTCTCATCCCGGTATTACGATTCTATCCATCCCAGTCTCTTAATATCAATATCCATTTAATATAATAAAGTTGATAAACATCCACGAAAATATAAAATAAGAAACTGAAATTTATTACACGTCTCGTCCCACATATATATGTTGTTGGTATAGAACATAAGAATATATGGGAAAGTATCAGACAAAGAGGACAAGAAAAATGGAAAAGAAAAGTTGGGCAATAAGAAGAAATACATCTTCAACTCTTCAATTAGATGATTGGAGGATAGTTTGGTAAATTCAGCCAAGCTAAGAGGAGACATTGTCTAGGAACTTGTATCACCAAAAACCAAGAAAAATAGTTGTCGTAGAGCTTCATCCATCTTATTCCATGAAAAATATCTTAGCATATAGTAAGAGAAATCCATTGTAGAGCTTGATCTGAAAACCCTAAAAGCTTCACATATTAACAGATCAGATGTTAAATAATTTAGGTTAAGTATGAGGACAGAATAAAAGAAATATAATCATCTTAACAAACCTTTTAGCTGCAAATAAAAAAGACAAAGCCGTTAGTGTTAACCCTAATCACCCAAGAAAATTCCATGTATTAATTAACCCTAGCAAGTAAAACCATATCACCAACCAAAAATAAAAAACCATAAGATTCCAACTTTCTTAATATGATAACTAGCTAGTTTAAGTACTAAAAAGGAAACAAAAAAAAGGACAGGAGTATATTAGTAATACACTATATATTTGTCTGGTCAGAAATAGTCGAAATGCTTGCAAACAATCAAGATTGCTACTATGCATATTAGCATGGACAGAACAAATTAATGAATAAGATTGAAGTAGGGAGATATATAATTGATATGAAAACAGGTAAGAGGGAGCTCCCTTCAGTCCAAGCACAGGAAGCTTAAGACTCAACTTGTACTCCTGCTTCATTCAATCAGCTACGGAGGTGCGTTTGACTATCTAACCTCAGCATTTGGATGAATGAGTCGGCAGCAAATTAAACCTTATTACCTCCCATGTGTGGACTGAAGAAAGCTCTCTTCATAACTTATACTATCACTACTAAAATACAATAACACACTAAAATTACGCCTCAATTTCAAGCAATTAAATGGACCATATGTGTGCAGTCATCACTATTCATGTTGATCCATTTAAGCCCATCTCGAATAAGATATTTACCATCTTTTGATCCAAAATATTTGAGAAAGCCAAAAGTTTATGAACATGATATGAGAAATAATACTTGATATATAAAGAGGAAACAATAGGAATATTAGGAAGGAAACGTGGAGTTCATGGGATTTATGAGTAGAAGAAATGGCTTTATATAAGCTAAGAAAAAGGCAATGACTTGACAATATGATGGTTTAAAATATTGCAAAGTACTTGTACTATATGAAAGAGTTTATTCGTATTCTTTATTTATTTATTACTATTTATTTTTCTTGGCTGCCATACTTAGTTTTGTATCGTACACTCCTTCCAATCTTATTGCATTCTGGAAAAGCCCATTACTCCTTTTCATATGCTTTGCTTTTGATTGATTTTAATATTGGAAATATATGTATAGACTATATATGGATCAGAGCATAAACAAGAAATTAAAAGAATTGAAAATGATGAGCATATCTTGCACTGACAGTTAATCAACCACTTATAAGATTTGATGTTGGGAGTATTAGTATTTGTTTATCTAAAAGATTAAGTCAACCATTTTATCCCTTCCCTTTGTTATTTCTTTAAATTTAACAAACTAGGAGTAATAATTAAGCTTTTATATCAGTTAAAAAAATTTAGGTCGATTGATATTTGGTTCCTTGAAAATGTTCAAATATTTGTTCTTAATCATATCTCCTTGAACTAAATAATCTCTTATTGGAAGGACCATATGAGATTTTGAAAATAAAAATTAGTATATGTCACGCCCCAAATTCCGATTGTGATGGCGCCCGACCGCAAGGCTAGGCAAGCCCGACCAAATAACTCCCCAAGAACGGCATACATCCCTAAGAGAGATAATTCAAGATAAAACAGCAAACTTAGATATAAAACTCACAAGACTTGGAGTCACGAGTTTTAGAGCCTCTAACAACACTGAATACATGTCACAATGAGAGAAATACAAGTGTCAGAATAACTAGAAAACAACTAGAAGATCAGAGACATGGGTCCTGCGGACGCTCGCAGCTACCTCAATACTCTGTCAAACTGACAACCAGCAACCGCACGTGCTAATCCTCTGGAGCACCTGAATATGCACACAAGGTGCAGAGAGTAGGAGGTGAGTCTACCAACTCAGCGAGTAATAACAGAAAATAAAGCTCCGAACCAAGAAAACCCAATAATTACACAAAGTAAGCTAAAACAGTGTATAACAGCATCTGCAACTGAACAACAACAACTATATATATATATATATATATATATATATATATATATATATATATATATATATATGTGTGTGTGTGTGTGTGTGTGTGTGTGTGTGTGTGTGTGTGTGTGTGTGTGCAGGGATGCAAATGCAGGGATGCGATGCAATGCATATGATTGTACAATCGAGTACCCACTGCGGCGTGCAGCCCGAGCCACCCATATCATTTATCGTCGACGGCGCTCTGGGGGTGTGTGTACAGACTCCGGAGAGGCTCCTACAGCCCAAGCGCAATAACCAGCCATCTCGTGGCGAATAATCAAACCAACCATCTCGTGGCGAATAACCAAACCAACCATCTCGTGGCGAATAATCAAACCAGCCATCTCGTGGCGAAAATTAATAACCAGGCCAATCCATGTTACCTGACCGCTCAAATCACACAGTATCCGTGTTGCCACTATTTCTAATCACCACTGCGGCACGCAGCCCGAGTCACCCAAAAATCATTCCAGAAAATATATCATAAGCCCCTTAGGCAGTTATAAACAATGATCCTCAGCCAAAATACATTTATAAGATGGCATATGAGTTTTGAGTATTTGAAATACGGCTGGGTTTTGAAAACAACGTTTTAAAACCATGGACTGATAGTAAATGATATGCAATCATGCTAAAACAGTAATACCAACTCCCGAAGGATATCACAGGCCGGCACTAGGCTCCAAACACGGCAAAAAGCCCAATAATAGTCATCACAGTGTGCGTATCATACGCCAATATAGTATAATTCTCACTCGGGATGGACCACGGCACAATCCCTCAACAGTACCCGACCCCGCACTTATCATGGAGTGTGTGTCACGCCTCAACATAGCGTTATGATGTGAAAGTCCGGGGTTTTAAACCCTCAGAATAGCATTTACTAGCATTTCTCACCTCGAACCGATGAATTCTCAAGCTCGTGATGCCTTTGCCTCTCCATTCGGCCTCCTCTCGCGTCGAATATAAACAAAAACAGAGCGAATACATCACAAAAATGCCTACAGGACAATACCCAATCGAAAACAACCGAGAAATAGCCAAAATCTCGAAACTAGCAAAACCCAAGTCCCGAGCACGCTTCTCGAAAAATTACAAAACGTACATTTTTAGAATCCTCGTCACGCCATGATTCCGTACATAAAGTTCATCAAAATCGGAGTCCTATTGCTCCTCCAAATCCCAAATCTTCATTTGGAATTTCAATCCCTAGTTCTTCCCCAATTTGATTTGATTTCATAAATTTAAGGGTTAAAACCATGATTAAATGATGTTTCTAGGCCGAGGGACTTATCTCCCATCACTTCCGTCGAAATCCCCTTCAAAATCCGTCAATGAGCTCTCGAGATATTGTAAAAATGGAGGAAAAAGTGAAGAGACTCGCGGATGAAATGATATTAGAAACCTCTACCCAGCTCTGACTTCCTCTATGCGATCGCGTAACAACTCCTGCGATCGCATAGTGCATCCTTCCCAGGCCACCCCGCTGACCTATGCTAACGCAACCTCTTACATGTGATCGCATACCTTCGCTGCCCATACCTACGCGAATGCAGCCTCCCATCTGTGATCGCAGAGAACCATGACCTCAACCTATGCGATCGCATCGCCCTTCTCGCGATCGTATTGATAAAACTCAAGCCCACATCCCAGCCTTCTATGCGATCGCAATGCCATACCTGCGATCGCATAGAACAACCCATCTGCAACACCTGAAGCCTAAAATTTGCTGCACTTTTCAACTTCAAAACCATCCGTCAACCATCCGAAATCACCCCGAGACCCCGGGACCTCAACCAAAAGTACCAACACGACTTATTACTCCATTCAATTTTGCTAGGGCCATAAAAACGCTATCTTTAACATCAAAAATCACCAAAATCATTGAATTTCCTTCTAAGATAAACTATAACTTTCTAATTTCGCATTCCATCCAAAATCCAACCAAACGACGTCTGAATGACCTGAAAATTTGCGCACATACTCGAATTCGCCTAACGAAGCTAATGCAACTCTCGAAATCCCATTCCGACCCTTGGATCAAAATTTTCACCTATCAACCGGATTTCTCCGAAATTCCAACTTCGCCAAAATAGGCTAACTTTCACACCGGACCTCCGAATTCACTTCCGTTTTCACTCCCAAGTCATAAATCATCCCCCAAAACTAGTCGAACCATCGAAAATCCGTTCCGAGCCCTCTAACTCATATGTCAACATCCGGTACACTTTTTCAACTTAAGCCTTCGTTAAAGAGGCTATCTGTCTCATTTCTATCCAATTTCAATCCAAACCACTTCAAACTTACCCGACACATATAATAACACATGGGGAGATATATAACGGGAATAACGGGGCATGAAATACCAAAGACAACGGGTTGGATCGTCACAGTATACTCTTGGAAAAATATAATGTGCTTAATTGTAATTTTTTATTCCCTAAACTTTGCGATCGTAGCAAGGGCGGCTTGCTTTGCCAATCACCCATTATATACAGATTCACACAACGATCAGACTATATTAGGTTTATTTGATATGAACATTATATTTTTATAAGAGATTATTTTTACGAGTTGTACTTACGATATCTCTAAGTCACACAATTTTATTATTGCTTCAAACTCCCTTTCATATATAGTAATATTCTACTACTGAATTGAATTTAGTAACTCATGATTGAGAAGAAGAAAAAAAAGTAAATTTAAAGAAAAGTAAATCTAAGCACTTCTTTCGAGTAAATCATATATCTCAAAAATAAAAAGAAGTTATTTGTAGTTAATAGCCCCTAAAATAGAAAGACGGATAATTAACGATATAAAATAATATATCAATATCCTTATTTAGCAAAGATTAACGAAAGATTAAGCACCTAAGACAAACCACTTTTGATGTTTACCTGACTTTAACTAAAATATCAAAAGATAAATAAAAAGGTTGTACAGAAAACCCTAAAGATTCCACAATAGACTCTAGGTTAATTCCCCTAATTTGGACCAATTAGTATAATCCTAGTTTGACAACTCTTAGTAGCCTTTTTATTTATGTTCATTCTTGTCTGTCTGTATGTCTAACCTACTCTTTTATTCTCCTAGCTACAGAAAAAGTAATAGACGGACCTTACAATTTTTAATTATAGTGAGATAACACGTGTATAGATTGAAGTTGATAAAGTCCAATCTTAGTTTTAGCGCAGTTTTTTTAAATCTGTTTATGAAAAAATACATTCTTGTTAATTAATTCTTAATAAAATTTCCTTGGTTTGTTAATTTTGCTCTACCCAATTAAGTAGTGTTTTAGTATTTTTTGAGATTCTTATTTTGTAACATCTCCTTCACAGTGTCAACATCTTCTTCTTTCAATTCTTTCTTTATGTGATAGAGAATTACAATAAAAATACAAATTTAATGTAATCTCACAATTATTAAAGTTTGAAAAACATAATGAGTAGGTAAATTTTATCCTTATTTGTAACTTATAGCAATGTTGTGTCGATATATCATCGACTTAAGGAAAATAAAAATAAATAAATTTAAAAAAATACGTTATCAAAGAAGACATGATACTATAGCAGGCTATTAACAAAATCGAAGCAAAGAAAATATCATATAATAATAGAAGTCTAAGAGTAAGAAAATCCGAAAATACTACAACAACAATAGCAATAACAACAACAACAACAGTAATAACAACATAAAAAAAACTTTAATAATATTTTACAAGTGAGGTCTGGAGAGAATAGATAACAATAATACGAGAACATCAATAAGAAAGCGATTTTTTTTTGGTTTAATAAATTGGACAATTTTATTAACAACAGCTTAGGGCGTACAATAGTTATGATCCCGGGGCTCATTACAAGAGGTTGATAACTCATGCATTGCATACTCATTACTAACTTTGGATAGAAGTCTACAAGCAGAAATAGAAATAGGTTCTTAAACATTTTCTTCCTTGTCCGCTAGTATCCCGGCCATGACATAAAGCGGTGAAAAAGACAAACGGCATATTTTATTGAAAGCGGTAAGATTCTCATATGCTTAGCTAATAGATGAGCTACTTCATTGTTTTGTCTAAAGTTATGCTTGATCACTATCGTGCCCATTCTGAATATATATTAAAAAAAGGAAAAGTTGAAATATAATGAATGTTCTTATACTTTACATGAGAAATTCAAATTAAGATTAGTCGAATCAGTCAAGAGTTTCAAATACCAGATGATTAAATAAAGAAAATGAAAAGTCTTTTTTTTGTCTTGTAACTTTATGCAGTCTAGTTCATATAATTGATCGCACTGAATACATCTTGCCGCTAGACAGATAGCTCCAAAAGCTTGAGCAGTAGAAAACTTTACTCTATATTTAGAAGGACGTGGGAAAAAATGAAATAAATGGAATATTCAATCATTGAAATTCCTGATATTTGAAGAGAAAATGCTATTTTATGTTTTCCTTTTATTAGTCATACCGTAGCCTGTGAACCTTGACAATTAGCTTTGCAAAATAATGTAGTATAGTTTTTATTGTTATTATTAGAGCCGCTTTGTGGTCCGTAGTGGAGTTAGTATTGACGGTACGGGTTCGGCCAAACTTAATCACTTTAGTTCATATCTTGTAATTAAACAATTCGTTGAGAATGTACAAATTGTTAATTTATGACTCAAAAACTTAAAAGTACTAAAAGTTCAAACCCACACAAATTTCAAATCCTAATTTCACCTTTATTTATGATGCCAGCGTATTAGTTATACAAATAAATATTACACGTGGATATATATGAGTGACTTATATGACCGGACACGTGAATTAGTAAGAAAGCGACAACCGGAGAAATGCACTAAAGGAGGTACAAGTCGTAATAGATATGAGCAAATCACCTACGAGAGGAAAAGATATGGTCACTCAAGTTTAAATGGTTACATGAAGAGGTATTGGCAGAATGAATCAAGACATTAAAAAGGAAAGATTCATGAATCATCAGTTAATGAGCATGAATGATCTCGGACGTTACAGACTCTTCATAAACCGTTACAATTACCAATTATAACATCTCATTAATATCATTAATGCTTATAATTATTCGATCATAAAAGGGGAAAAACGTTATACTTATTCCTATAAAAGAGTAAGAGATATCATTCGTAAATTTACTTTCTTTTATTTAGTATTGGTTATTTTAGCTACCTCTTATTCTAATTATTTTTCCTATCATTAAATAAATATGGAATTTTTTTATTATTCGTAGTCCAAATATTTTTTAAAATAAGTTTTGACCAAATTACATAATTTTTGGTTAAACATGTGGGTGTTCGGCATTGACCCAACTTTGTATAATAAAATTCAACAAGTAATTACATAACGGAAGGGACATAAAATCGAACAACCTCAACACTATATGTGATATGGACATATGTGAATATAAAGCTTTTTAAACGAACTCAACAGTGATGTATTATTCCTTAGATTTATTTCGATATATAACTTAATATTCTTAATTCATGAAGTTTCTAATATATATTAAAAAAATACGTCACCTGCAATATCGTTCCTTTGGCTTGACACCCATGATAAAGAAGAACTTTGATAAAGTACACATTCCTGTCGAGCACAATTATTCGAGCTCTAAATTAAACATATTTATATCAAATTATTAAAAAATTCTATCAGAAATCTGAATCCACATATCTTTGTTGGCCACAACGTCTCTCCAAATGTTGGAAGTCCAAGGCATATCTTCCTCCCTTCCCCACCATTCCGAAGAAAACTAAATAGGAAAAATCTTATGCAATTTGGCTTTACCCCGCAATAATAATAATAACATGTTCAGTATAATTTTACAATTAGGATAAGAGGAGGTTCGTGTATAAACCGTCTTATTCCTATATTGTGTAGGTAAAAATAGAGGCGGATTTGTAATTTTTACACAACGGGTACATAATATTCTACTCAACTAGTACCTTCTAATAACTTTTAATGTTCAGGATGTCAAGTGTTTTAAATTAATCATTTATAAAATATATACATGTACATATATAAAATTTCTACCAAAACTACTATAATACATAGATCTGTCTCAGGTAGAAATGCTATTTTCGATAAACCTTCGTGTCCAAGCAAAATATGCATAATCAATCACACAACAAAATAGAGAAAAGAAAAAGAAAGCAATAGTGAAAAAGTCAAAGTAACAGTAACAAGATAATAGAAAAACTAAAACAAAAACCAACTAGGTAGTAATAGAAATAAAGGAATATGAAAATTAGAGGCTAATTCTATTACTATTTAAATGAAAGATTTGGCTCCATCCGAGACTTTCTAAAATTATTTTTCAGGAGAAATAGCCCATGAATAACGGGGAATTAATTAAGAATATGTAGAAATGCATCATTATAGGTTTGATATTTAATTGATCTTTCAATTATTTTTCCATTATGCTATTCATCATGTTATCTCGAGAAGTTTTATAGTGTATCTCACATAATTTACGTTAGTTGTATAAAGTTCTTTTTGTTCTTACAAATTTGTGGACCCCAAATCTATATTTATTGATCCACGAAAATTAAATTTACAAAATTATAAGACAAAAGAATATTTCATACAACTAATATCAGTTATATAAGATACAAAAATAATTTTCGTGTTATCTCTATCCCAATCACAATGTTCGGTGATTGAGACAGACATGAAAGAAGAGTGGAAAAAAAGAAAAAGAAATGCCTCAGACATGTTCTCCCGTCAGTCGCTAGCTGTAACAATGTTGAGATGTATAACTTGGCTATGATGATAATACTCAATTGTGGACCATTTTGGTCATTGTAGGAGTCATATCTGAGCCTAATAGGCTATTTCTACAATTAGGCTATTCTTGTAATTTGTTTGTATATTTTGTATACTTTTGTAGTTAGGTCAATTGTGTAAATAGGCTATTCCTGTATTTAGGCTATGTCATGTAAATAGGCCACATATGTAAAGGGGTCATTTGATATAAGGGGTCAGGGGTCGTTTGTCTGTGCCGAGGCACTCATTTTATCAGAGATATTTTTACAGTCTCTTCTTCGAGACTCTTCGATCTTCTCCCTTCTCTCTACTTTCTCTCTCTAAAATTCCTCCGATATTCTGTATGTTTTCATGGTATCAGAGCCGGTACAATGATCAGGTGACGTTGTTTTGTGAATCAATAGTTCATTCGAACTATTTTCTGATCAAAATTTGGGTTTTTTTTTGAGATCGAAAAGATCGATGATGTTTTCAACCCTATTAGGGTTCTTCGGTGCCTCTATCTTCACGATCTACGTTTGTTCCTTATGTACTGAACGGTTCAATCGTTTATTGTGAAGGTTTCGGAGATTTTGCGGTGAGTTTCAACCTCTAGGGTTTTCTGGTGGTCAAATCGAGTGTTTGGTTGCCATCCGGTGGTTTGATACTCATTTTGCTGTGGTTTTGGTTATCATCCGTGGTGTTGTGACAACATTGTCGGCGTTTGTGGTAAAGTTTTGACGGTTATTCCTAGGGCTCACACCTAGGGTTTTGCCTATTGTTAAAGGCCGAACTTCTCCGGTTGCGAAGAAGGACGGTAACCTCGTTCCTATTCTCTGGTTGTGATTCTTTGACTGTATATGTGATTGTTTGATTCTAGCTGTGAATAGATTCTTTGAGTTGTGAATACTGACCGTGTAGATTGTGAATATTGTTTTGGTGATATTTTACAAAAGGTTTGATTCATTTGTTGAGCATGGCTGCTAACATGAATGCTGGTAGTTCTGGTGCTAACTCTGGTCCTATTGACCCTTCCAATCCCTTATTTGTGCATTCTTCTGATGTCCCTGGTGCATGTTTAGTCCCCACTCCTTTCTCAGGAAGTGGTTATGGAGGATGGAAGCGTAAAATGACTATGGCCTTATCTGCTAAAAATAAAATCTGTTTCATTGATGGTTCATTTTCCAGACCTAATAATAATGTGAGTTTACAGAGGTTGTGGGATAGATGTAACATGCTCGTTATGTCATGGTTAACTTCTTCTGTGTCATCTCAAATAGCTGATAGTGTCCAATATTCTGACACTGCTCAAAGCATGTAGTCTCAACTTGAGAAGAGATATGGTACCCCCAATAAAACCAAAATCTTTGAGCTTAAACGGGAACTCTCTCAGACATCCCAAGGTTCCCTTGATGTAGCCTCATACTTCAACAAACTCAAGAGTTTGTGGGATGAATTGGGGACAATGGTCCCAAACCATGGACAGAAGTGCACTTGTGCTGCTAAGAATGGTATTATTGAGGAAGATGATGAGAACAAGATTTACCAGTTCCTCATGGGACTGAATGAGACATATTTGGGTGTAAGGAGTAATTTGTTAATGATGCAGCACTTTCCTTCCCTTGACAGTGTTTATAATATTGTGCTCAATGATGAAAAACAAAGACAAGTCAGGTTTGTTTCTCATATGAGTCCAGACTCCATGTCTTTTAACACTCACACTGACAGGCCCCCTGCTGGGTTCAGCCAGGGTAAATTGTCTGGTTCCAACTTCAGACCTAAAGTCAATTTTGAGCAAAATAGAGGAAACTTGTTTTGCAGATATTGCAAGAAGTCTGGACACTTAATTGATAAGTGTTTCAAGCTCCATGGTTTTCCTCTAAGCAATTCTTACACCAAGGGAAGGAAATCTGCTGCTCATCTTTCCACTAGTACTGATTGTATGTCTGCTGATACAGGAAATTCAAGTCTGTCTGTTCCTCTAGGGGATCCTATTGCCAGTCAACATGTAATACCAGGGTTGAGCAGACAGCAATGTGATCAGATTGTGAGCTTAATTCAACAGACTCTTTCTACTAGTGATCAAGCTCCTTTTCCCATGAGTTCTGCTAATTTTGCTGGTACTTTGATGTCTGAGAGTCTTGTTTCTGATTCCAAGTTGTGCATGCTTGCAAACATAAACTCTGCTACCTGGATCATTGATTCAGGGGCTTCCAATCACATGACTTATGATAAAAATCTACTTTTTGACATTATACCCTTAACTATCCCTTACCTTGTTTCCCTACCTAATGGCTATACGGTGAAGGTTACTTGTACAGGATCATTTGCATTGACTTCTTCCCTTACCCTTCACAATGTGCTCTTGGTTCCTTCTTTCAAACATAATTTGATTTCTGTTCATAAATTGATGAAACAATTGAATTGTCTGGTTTTGTTTACACCAACCTCATGTCTTCTTTACCTGTTACAGGACCTTTCTCTGAAGAGGCTTCTGGATCTTGGTAAAGAGGAGGCTGGTCTGTACAAGTACTCTTGGTCACCTCCTCCCTCTTCTGCCTCTTCCAAGTCTTCTTCTACTCCTGAGCATAGTGTTTCACATGTTTGTAATGATGATGTTGTTTCTGATGGCAAACATTTTAGCTCAATTGTACAATCTTCCTGTTGTAATAATGCTGATACTGCTGATATGAACTATACACTTCTTTTGTTAATATGAAACATGTTTCTGGCTTACCTTTTTCTCTTGCTGCTAAACAACCTTTTCCCTGCACTATTTGTCCTATGGCTAAACAAACCAGACTACCTTTTCCTGATAGTAGCATTACCACTACTAAACCCTTCCAACTTATACATGTGGATACTTGGGGTCCTTACCACACCCCTACTTCCCTTGGTAGTAAATATTTTCTCACCATAGTTGATGACTTTTCTAGGGCCACCTGGACACATTTAATGGGTTCTAAAAGTAATGCCTTCCCTCTCCTTAAATCCTTCATTTCTTATGCTCAAACTCAATTCAACTCCATTGTCCAGGTTGTGAGGAGTGATAATGCCCTGGAACTGGGTTCCAGTGCTGAAGGGATTTCTTTTTTTTAATAAGCTTGGGATTGTGCATCAAACAACTTGCCCTCATTCTCCCCAACAGAATGGGGTTGTTGAGAGAAAGCACAGATCTTTACTTGAAACTTGTAGAGCTCTTCTTTTTCAGTCTGGTTTGCCTATATCCTTTTGGGGTGATTGTTTGCTAACTGCCACATACATCCTTAATAGATTGCCATCCAGAGTACTTCATTACAAAACACCTCATGAATTATTGCATGGTTCTCCCCCTTCTTATTCTCACCTAAAAGCTTTTGGTTGTTTAGCTTATGCTGCTGTCCCTATTCCTCATAGGGACAAACTGAAGCCCAGAGCTCACTCTTGTGTTTTTATTGGTTATCCTTTTGGTAAGAAAGGCTACAAACTGTATGATTTGAATTCTAAGAAATGTTTTGTGTCTAGAGATGTTGTCTTTCATGAAACTCACTTTCCCTTTAAAACTGCACCTCCCTCTTCCTCTCCTCCTCCACCTGTTCCATTTTCTGATGATATTCTTGACCATCCTTCCCTGCTACCAACTTCCACTGATTCTTCCTCTTCTTCTCCTCCTAGTCCTTCTCCTGCCTCTCCTATATCCATTCCTTCTCCCTTTTTCAATCCTGATGTTCCTCCTCCTGCTCTACCTCTATCTCAGCCTGTGTCCTTGCCCAGAAAATCCACCAGACAACATATTCCTCCTTCCTACCTCAAAGACTATGTTTGCCAGCTTTCAGCCTTCTTTGGCTCCTCTTCCTCCAATTTGGAATCTGAACCTATGTTTTACTCTCAAGCTGCCTCTGTACCAGCTTGGCAGGATGCCATGAGGAAGGAATTTGATGCATTGGATGCTAACCATACTTGGGACATTGTGCATCTTCCTCCTGGTAAGAAACCTATTGGCTGTAAGTGGGTTTACAAGATCAAATATAAATCTGATGGCTCTATTGAAAGGTATAAGGCAAGGTTGGTTATCAGAGGTGATACACAAGTTGAGGGTGTGGACTTTACAGACACATTTTCTCCTGTTGTCAAGATGACTTCAGTGAAATGCCTACTTGCAGTGGCTGTTAAGAACCATTGGCCCTTGTTTCAGCTTGATGTTAACAATGCTTTCCTCCATGGTGATTTGGATGAGGAAGTTTATATGAAACTTCCTCCAGGTTTGGTGGTTTCTGATTCTTCTTCTTCTCCTTCTTCTTCTTCTCCCTCTTCTTCTTCTTCTCTTCCTTTGGTTTGTAAACTAAAGAAGTCTTTATATAGGCTCAGGCAGGCCTCCCGACAGTGGTATGCTAAGCTGTCCTCTGCTCTTCACTCTAGAGGTTACAGGCACTCTTTGAATGATTATTCCTTGTTCTTAAAAGGTAATCCTGATTCCCTTGTTGTGGTGGCTGTGTATGTGGATGACATCATTGTTACTGGGGTTGACTGTGATGAGATTGCTGGCTTAAAGGCCTTCTTGGATGATACTTTCAAAATCAAGGATTTGGGGTCATTGCATTATTTTTTGGGTCTTGAGGTTAAACATGTCCCTGGTGGGATTCATCTGAATCAGCATAAGTATACTCATGATTTGTTGCATGCTTTCGACTGTGCCTCTGTTTCTCCTGTTGTTTCCCCTCTGGACATTTCTTTTAAACTACATGCTGATTCTGGTGATCTTTTGCCCGCTCCTGATCAGTTCAGGAGTCTTGTTGGCAAATTATTGTTTTTAACCCATACTCGACCTGATATATGCTTTGCCGTGCAACATCTGAGTCAGTACCTTAAATCCCCAAGAGTTCCCCATATGTCTGCTGCTATGCATGTTTTGAGGTATCTTAAGGGCACTTCCTCTTTGGGTCTTTTTTACTCTGATGTTGCTGATTACTCTTTGACTGGGTTCTCTGATAGTGATTGGGCAGCTTGCCCTGACACTCGACGATCTGTTACTGGCTTCTGTGTTTTGTTGGGTGGCAGTTTGGTAAGTTGGAAATCGAAAAAACAACCTGTTGTCTTTCTTTCTTCTGCTGAAGCTGAGTATAGGGCTTTGAGCAAGGTTACTGCTGAACTTACTTGGCTCTCTCGTTTGCTTGCTGATCTTGGGGTATCTGTTCCATCTCCTATTTCTGTGTTTTGTGATAGTCAGGCTGCTGTCCATATTGCTAATAATCCAGTTTTCCATGAACGCACTAAGCATATTGAGGTGGATTGTCATTATGTTCGTACTTTGATACGCAATGGTTTCCTAAAACTTTCCCATGTTTTCACTTCTCAACAGCTGGCTGATCCGTTGACGAAGGCATTATCTGGGACTGCTCTTTCTCCTATTTTGTCCAAGTTGATGGTGGTTTCCCCCCTTCAACTTGAGGGGGGGGGGGTGTTGAGATGTATAACTTGGCTATGATGATAATACTCAATTGTGGACCATTTTGGTCATTGTAGGAGTCATATCTGAGCCTAATAGGCTATTTCTACAATTAGGCTATTCTTGTAATTTGTTTGTATATTTTGTATACTTTTGTAGTTAGGTCAATTGTGTAAATAGGCTATTCCTGTAATTAGGCTATGTCATGTAAATAGGCCACATATGTAAAGGGGTCATTTGATATAAGGGGTCAGGGGTCGTTTTGTCTGCCCGAGGCACTCATTTTATCAGAGATATTTTTACAGTCTCTTCTTCGAGACTCTTCGATCCTCTCCCTTCTCTCTACTTTCTCTCTCTAGTAATTAGGCTATGTCATGTAAATAGGCCACATATGTAAAGGGGTCATTTGATATAAGGGGTCAGGGGTCGTTTGTCTGTGCCGAGGCACTCATTTTATCAGAGATATTTTTACAGTCTCTTCTTCGAGACTCTTCGATCCTCTCCCTTCTCTCTACTTTCTCTCTCTAAAATTCCTCCGATATTCTGTATGTTTTCAAACAAAAGCTAGAAGAGAAGAATAACCCAGTATAATTTTACTTAGTGGGGTCTGGAAAGGGTAGTATGTACGCAGACCTTACCCGTACCATTGAGTAGGGAGACTGCAACAAAAGCTAGAAGAAAAAAAAAATAATAGTAGTAACAAATACTACCAAAGAGGTAATTAATCACAAAAGATTATGGTCAAGGGATAAATATTTCTTCATCTTTACTTAGAAATATCGAACTTAGGAATTTCGAATATTGAACACCTTGTAATAGGAAGAGCTTTATCCAAAAGTATGGATTTCCTATACAAATCCGATTTAATCAGACCTTAGGCACCAATTAAAAAAGAATTTTGAAAAAAATAGGAAGGTAACCTCATACTATGGTTCAATGGACAAAATGGAGTTCTCACATGAAATGACCTTTTACTGTGGACATTTGTAGGCGTTTGATTGAATATATGGTCAAAAAATTTTGCAATTGTTTTTAGTTTCTCACACTTATTATTTTTGTATTTTGGAAAAAAATAAACATCTTTTAGACTTTGAAAAAGAATTTTTATTTATTTTTTAAAGTTCCACCTACTTTTTTCCAATAACTTCGCAAACACATAAAAAATAATTGCAAAAGTTAGAAAAATATTTTTCAAAATTGTTCAATACCACATTAAGGAATTGGAGTA
Organism: Nicotiana benthamiana; assembly: GCA_034376525.1. NCBI lineage: Eukaryota > Viridiplantae > Streptophyta > Magnoliopsida > Solanales > Solanaceae > Nicotiana > Nicotiana benthamiana. Next base: position 178,127,503 of record CM067339.1, read on the forward strand.
TTAAGCTACGCATTATATAAGAAGAAGAAAATGCATGAATGGACAAGTACATTAAGGAAAAGGAGTTACTTAATACCATAAGGTGCGAGCAGTTGGGCAAGATATCTTAACTTTTAATCATAATCTCTAATTTGAGGATTGAAAATGAAATCTTTTGGAATAGAGATGTTTCTTAGGTGACAATATAACACGATTTCGAATTAATTGGACCAATATATTTCGGATATCAAATGCACAAAGAAAAGTTGGTCATATGGCATACCTATATATATATATATATATATATATATATATATATATATATATATATATTAAAAGAAAAAAGTTATTATACATAATTGATATTATAATTAAGCCAAGTGATAAGCTACTAAATGTCAATAATATATAACAACTTTATTTTATATTTGACTATTTCAGTTAAATACAAATAATATATATATATATATATATATATATATATATATATATATATATATATATATATATATATATATATATATATATATATATATATATATATATATATATATATATATATATTTGAATTAAAAATAAAATATATCCTTTTTTATCATGTTATCATACTTAATTTGCTTAATGATCATATGCAATTATGTTAGGAACTTTTGCTATTTTTTCTAATTATTTAAATACTACTTTACCTCTAGCGAAGAAAAAAAACTACTCCATATAACTATAAAACTCTTTCACATTTAAAATTCTATAAGTGTAGTTCTTTAAAACATTGTAGTTAGATTTGAATAAAACGAAGTTCTTTTAAAATAAATGTAATATATAGGGTACACGTCTATGTTTATCGAATTCCGAGGTCCCGATCCCGAGAAATAAATTTTTAAAGGAAATTATTTTCTGAAATTATTTAAGGAAATCTGAAATGAAATTCGATCAGAACGTGTTAGTATTGGGCCCGTATTTTGGTTTCAACGCCTGGTACATGTCTTATATGTGATTTAAGAAGTTTATGTGAAATTTGGTGAACAACGAATATCATTTAACGTGATTCGCGCCTAAATTGCTAAAGTTGATGTTTTATGAAGTTTGAGAAAATCCTTTGATTCTGAGGTTTAATTTGTTGTTTTTGAGGTTATTTTGGAGATTAGATCGTACAAATAAGTTTGTATGATATTTTTGAGTTAGTACGTACGTTTGGTTAGGAGCCCTGAGGGCTCGGGTGTGTTTCGGATGTGTTTCGGAAAGTTTTAAACTTGAGAAAAAGTTGCAGATTTCTACTGTTAGTGCCCAGGGATTTAACCCTTCACGTTCGTGTGGTCCCTCTCGCGAACGCGTACGGCTAAAACCTCAGGTGCCCAATTTGTTCTTCGCGAACGCGAAGGTTGTGACACCAACGCGAAGCTGGGGGGGGGGGGGGGGAAGGGGGACCCTTCGAGAATGCATCCCTCCTCGCGCGAATGCGTAAGGTGCTGGTGAGGGGTCAACAAATTGTTTATGGCGAACGCGGCCACTAGCCCGCGGACACGTAGGCTTAAGGAGCCATAGCTTCGCGAATGCGAGCCTTTTCACGCGAACCCGAAGGTTTAGCAGGCCTGACTCATCGCGAATGCGATGAGCCTGTCGCGAACGCATAGAGTAAATTCGTGCAGTTAAATTTTAAAATCCAGAACAGTAGCCTCGCGGGATTATTGCAAGATCTCATAAACCATTCTCCTCTAAAGCTCTTAGGCAATTTTTTAAGCATTTCTTCACCATAATACCTTGGGTAAGTAATCTTTAACTCGTTTTCTTCCATTTTTATCAACACCTAGTAGATTTCTAAGCCTAAAACATGTGATTAAGGGTAGAAACTTAGGGATTTGGGTAGAGATATGGCTTTTTAATTAATTGTGATTTAGACCTAGTTTTGGCATCGAATTCTGGAGATAATTATATATTTGGGCTCGCAGGTAAATGGGTGATTTGATTTTGGTCTGAACCTCGTGTTTTGACCAAGTGGGCCCGGGCCAATTTTTGGATTTTGGAAAAAAAGAAGATTAGAAAGCTATAATTAAGCATTGGAATTGGATTGCTTAGCATTTATTGATGTTATTAAGTCAATTATGTATAGATTCGATTGGGTTGGAGCCAAATTTGAAAGGAAAAGTGGTGTTTGAGGCTTGGATTTTCCGTGAAAGTTCGAGGTAAGTGCTTGGTCTAACCTTTGCTTGAGGGATTAAGAGTTGAGTCATATTTATTATGTGATAATTTTTGAGTATGACGTTAGGCATGGTGACGAGTATCTATACGTTGGTGTCTAGCATGACCGTGAGTCTTTATATTGTGAATATCATGATTTCATTGTATCTTCCATGCCTTGATGATGTTTTCTATTTGTTGTGAAAAGCTTGTGGAAAAGAATAATGACGTTTATACATCGAGAGGAGCATTGGCTATAGTTATATTACGAATTGTGAAAGTATATGAGATGATTGAACCCTTTGGAACATTGGCTCAAGTGGTAAAGTGAGTTACTAAATAAAATGAAAGAAAGAGAAAGAGTTATTAAATTGTTCCCTTGCCGGGATATTGTCGCTTTATTGATTATCTCCCTTGACAGGATGTTGAGATTATTGATAATGTTGCCTTGCCCCTATTTAATTATTTAATTGTTGTTCCTTTGCTGGAATTTCTATTATTATATTGTTTATCCCCCTGCCCATTTATTTGTGATTGATGTTTGGTGAGGAAGAGTGTTAAACCATGAAGGGTGATGCCGTACATTATTTGTTATTATGAGAAAAGAGTGTAAATCACAAAGGGTGATGTTGTGCAGTACGATGTACTATTCCATACCGATTTTCATTGATTATATGGTGAGGAAAGAGAGTAAAAGAACGAAGGGTGATGCTGTGCACATCTTTACTATATGATTATTTTGGTGAGTACGAGAGTAAAAGCACGAAGAATGAGTCGTGCATATTTTAATTATATAATTGCTTTGGTGAGGATGAGAGTAAAAGCACGAAGGGTGATACTATGCAATTGTTGATTTTTTATTCTTGTTGATATTCGAGTTGTGTTGTTTCTCTCCTTACTGGATGCCTTTCTATTTGGAAATGTTACCTCCCCCACGGCATGATCCCCCTCCCACATTGACTGCTTATATTCTGTATTTCTTTTCCGCTGTATTTATATATTTGAACTACAAAGGTTTATTTGGTAGTCTGGTCCTAGCCTCGTCACTACTTCTCTGAGGTTAGGCTAGTTAGATACTACAGTGTGCATTGTGTGTAGATCCAGGAGCAGCTTTCGAACAATAGTTGGAGTACTTCCTTCAGTCCAACTGAAGACCCAAAATAGACCTGCAGGCGTCCGCAGGCTCTGGCATCTCCCTCTATCTCTATTTATAGTTTCAATTCCTTTTATTCAGAAACAATGTATGGTTACTTCTTCAGACCTGTATGTTGTAATCTTAGATAGCCTGTGACACTATAACACCAGGTTTTGGGTATTTGAGGTTTTAAAACTTGTAATAGACGTAGTATTAATATATGTAATTGTTGACTTTCGCTTATTTATTTAAAATTTCACTATTATCATCTTATCGTCGTGTATTTGTTAAAAAAGAGCAATATAAAGGTGTAGCACATAGTTAAGGTTTGGATTGCCTAGCTCCCATTAGTAGGTGCTATCATGACTCTAAAGGGTGGGAAATCTAGGTCGTAACAAGTTGGTATCAGAGCTCTAGGTTACATTGGTCTCACAGTTCATAGATAAGCTAAGTAGGGTATGAGGTATCGGTACGGAGACGTCTGTATTTATCGCCCAGAGGCTACAGAGTTAGGAAAAATTCACAGTTATTCTTTCCTATCATACGGTTTGGTTTCTCAATGCTAATAGAATTTCTACTCTGTTCTTTCGTAGATGGTGAGAACACATGCTTCCTCATCTACCGATCAGCAGCCCGATCCCCCAACAGCAGCTCCCACCAGGGGTAGAGGGCGAGGCCGAGGCCGTGCTAGAGGCCGAGGTAGGGGTAGATCTCATCCTAGGTCAGCAACACATATAGTGGAGCCTCAGGTTGATTTTGATGATGAGGTTCCAACCCCAACAATTCTAGTGGGCCAAGCTCAGGTCTTGGAGGGGTTTATTACTACCCCAGTTCTTCAGGATGCTCTGGTCCATCTAGTAGGCCTTATGGAGAGGGTCACTATGGCAGGTTTACTTTCGGTAGCACCATCCATCTCTCAGGTTAGACGAGGAACCCAGACTCCTGTTACTCGCACTCGGGAGCAGGTAGCTCCTCAGTTTCAAACTCCAGCAGCTTAGCCAGTTGGGGAAATTAAGCCAGTTACAGTAGCTCAGACCGGCTATGGTGCAGCTATGTCTGCCGATGCCTTGTGGAGATTGGACAAGTTCATTAAGCTCTTCACTACTACCTTCAGCGGTGTATCTACTGAGGATCCCGAGGATTATCTGGATAGTTGTCACGAGGTTCTTTGGAACATAGGGCTGTTTGGAACAGGGGTATTGTTGATACCAATGGGGTTGATTTTGCTACATTTCGCTTGTCTAGATCCGCCAAGACTTGGTGGAGAGATTTATTTGGTCAGACCAGCTGAATTGCCAACCTTGACTTGAGAGCAGTTTACACAGTTATTTCTGGAGGAGTTTCTCCCTGTTACTCAGAGAGACCCCTATGGAGGCAGTTTGAGCACCTCCGGCAGGGTTCTATTACTGTTACCCAGCATGAGACCAGGTTCATCGATTTGGCATGCCATGCTCTCATCATACTTCCCATCAAGAGAGAGAGGGCGAGGAGGTTTATTGACGGTATCATTCAGCCAATTCATCTTCATATGGCTAGGGAAGATGGTAGAGAGATTACTTTTCAGGAGGCGGCCAATGTGGCCAGGAGAGTGGAGATGGTTCTGTCATAGGGTGTCGGTCATGGGTCAGACAAGAGGCCCTGTCATTCGGGCTGATTCAATGGTACCTCATCTGGAGGTAGAGATTCATATGGTAGGGGCTCTTAGTCCTTTTCAATCGGCACTTCATGTTTCTCATGACGCTTCAGGTGGTCGTGGTTCTCAGGTGCATTATTCTGATCAACAGTCCAATAGTGCACCACCAGCTCTTATCAGTGCATCGCCGCTTTAGAGTTTTCCGGCTGGTCATTCAGGTTGTCAAGGCAAGCAGTCTCAGCAGCTGAGGGCTTGTTACATTTGTGGTGATACGAGTCATATTGCCAGGTTTTGTGCTCGAGCACCGAGTAGCTCTCAGTATTAGGGTTCCCGCCTATGGTTCCAGTACCAGGTGTTCCATAGATCACCCAGCCAGCTAGAGGTGGGGGTAGAGGTGCTAGAGGTGGAGTAAAGGACTTAGAGATGGAGCTCAGACCGCTAGAGGTGGAGGCCAGCCAGCTTCAAGCCATTCCAAAGATGTAGCCCAGAGTGGTGGGGCCCAACCCCGATGTTATTCTCTACCACCTAGGCTCAGACTGAAGCTTCAGATGCAGTGATCATATGTACTATTCTGGTTTGTGATAGAGAAGTTTCAGTGTTATTTGATTCAGGGTCTACATGCTCGTATGTGTCACCTTATTTGCACCGTGCCTGGTTATGCCTAGTGATTCCTTAGGTGTCCCCATTTATGTGTCTACACCGGTAGGTGATTCTATTATGGTAGATCAAATCCATTGTTCTTGTGTGGTTGTGATTGAGGGTCTTGAGACTCGCGTAGATTTGTTGCTTCTAAACATGGTTGATTTCAATATTGTATTGGGGATGGACTGGTTATCACCTTACCACGCTATCTTGGACTTTCATACCAAGACTGTAACCTTAGATTTACCAGGTATGCCTCATTTAGAGTGGAGAGAGAGTTTTGGTCATTCTACCCATAGTGTTATCTCTTATGTGAAGGCTCGACGCATAGTCGAGAAGGGGTGTTTGGCGTATTTATCGGATGTTCGTGATTCGAGCACTGAGGTTCCCTCTATTGATTCTGTGCTTGTTATTCATGAGTTTCCTGATGTTTTCCCTTCAGACCTACCGGATATGCCGCCCGACAGGGATATTGACTTTTGCATTAATGTGGCTCCGGGCACTCAACCCATTTCTATCCCGCCGTATCGTATGTCACCACCTAAGTTGAAAGAGTTAAAAGAACAGTTGCAAGACTTGCTTGGGAAGGATTTCATTAGACCCAATGTTTTTCCTTGGGGTGTACCGGTGTTGTTTGTTAGAAGGATAGGTCAATGAGAATGTGTATTGATTACCAGCAACTAAATAAGGTTATAGTCAAGAATAAGTATCCGCTGCCGAGGATTGATGATTTGTTCGATCAGTTTCAGGGTGCCAACGTATTTCCAAAGATTGATTTGAGATCTGACTACCATCAGTTACGGATTAGGGCATCCGATATCCGGAAGACGGTTTTCTGCACTCGGTACAGGCATTATGAGTTCTTGGTTATGTCATTCGGGTTGACAAATGCCCTAGCACCTTTTATGGATCTAATAAACTGAGTGTTTAGGCCTTATTTGGATTTGTTTGTGATAGTCTTCATTGATGATATTTTAATATATTCCCGCAGCGGGGAGCAGCACGAGCAACATCTCAGGGTGGTTCTTCAAACTTTGAGGGATAGTCATCTGTATACTAAATTTTCGAAGTTGTATTAGCAGAGCATATTCAGGTTGATCTGAAGAAGATTGAGGCAGTCAAGAACTGGCCTAGACCACCATCAGACACAGAGATTCGGAGTTTCTTGGGGTTGACAGGCTACTATCATCGGTTCGTAAAGGGGTTCTCATTTATCGCAGCCCTGATGACCAAGTTGACCCAGAAGGGTGCCCAATCAGATGATCGGACGAGTGTGAGGCAAGCTTTCTCGAGACAACCCTGAATATGGCACCAGTGTTGGTTTTTCCCACAGGTTCAGGGCCTTATACAGTTTATTGTGATACTTCTCGTATTAGGCTTGGTACAGTGTTGATGCAGGATGGCAAGGTCATTACCTATGCTTCAAGACAGTTGAAGATCCATGAGAAGAACTATCTTGTTCATGATTTTGGAGTTGGCGGCTATAATTCACGCACTGAAGATTTGGAGGCATTATCTGTATGGCGTGGAATGTGAGGTGTTCATGGATCACAAGAGTCTTTAGTATTTCTACAAGAAAAAAGAGTTGAATTTGAGGCAGAGAAGGTGGTTGGAGTAGTTTAAAGATTATGATATCACCATCTTATATCATTCGGTAAAGGCCAATGTGGTGGCCGATGCTTTGAGTAAGAAGTCAGTCAGTATGGGCAGTGTTGCTTATATTCCGGTCGGTGAGAGGCCACTTGATTTTGATGTTCAGGCTTTATCCAATCAGTTCGTAAGACTGGATGTTTCTGAGCCCAGTCGTGTGTCAGCTTCCAAGGTCACTTGTTCTTCATTATTGGAGCGTATTTGTGATCGGCAGTATGATGATCCCCATTTGTATGTTCTTAGAGACATGGTGCAACGCGGAGGTTCCAAGCAGGTTAACTTAGATGATGATGGAGTTTTGAGATTGCAGGGCCGAGTTTGTATGCCTAATGTGGATGGACTTTGAGAGTTGATTTTAGAGGAGGCTCATAGCTCCCGGTACTCTATTTATTCGGGCGTCGTAATGATGTATCAGGATTTGCAGCACATTATTGGTGGTGGAGAATGAAGAACGATATCGTAGCATATATGGCTCATTGTTTGAATTGTCAGCAGGTCAAGTATGAGCATCAGAGGCCTGGTGGTTTATTTCAGGGGATTGAGCTTCCCGAGAAGAAGTGGGACCGGATCACTATGGACTTTTTTATTGGACTCCCGCAGACTCGGAAGAAGTTCGACGTAGTATAGGTCATTGTTGATAGGCTGACCAAGTCAGCGCATTTCATTCATGTGGCAGTCTCCTATTCTTCTGAGAGGTTGGCTGAGATCTATATCTGAGAGATTGTTCACCTTCATGGTGTGCCCGTATCAATCATTTCAGATCGAGGCATGCAGTTTACCTCGCGCTTCTGGAGAGCATATCACGCCCCAAACCTGGGCCTAGACGTAACACGGCACTCGGTGCCTAACTACATGTGACCGAGCGAACCAACTGGCTGGAAGAATCAACATGTGGTTCTATAACATACTGAATGCGGAAGATAAACTAACACATGCAGATATACTGAAAGTCTGGGTGATATCAATCAATGTGAGGAAATACTAATACAATTTTGAAACATTTTTGCAGCCAACATAGCTTGACATGAAAAGCTTGAGACTCTATCTAGCTGTTACTCTAGTCTATGAAGCCTTTATTAAAATACTAAAAATATTGACTAGTTGAAAATACTAAGGATTGTAAGGTGATGATAATGCTCCGAAATAGCTGGGGATCACCAAATAGCTGGTACGAGAATCCTAGCTCTTTGAATCATCAACCTGTAAATCATTACCTACATTGTGATATGCAAACCCCACGCAAAAGGGACATCAGTACATTTGAATTGTACCGGTATGTAAAGCAACTGAAAGAAAGAATTAGTGCTAAAACTGAAACTAAGCTGATAACTAAATGATAACTATTGAAACTGAAACTAAAGTGAGAACTGATAATAGAAAAGATAACTGATAACTGATAACTAAATTGAATAAATAACTGATAATTGATAATTGAACTGGATAAAGGAAGTAAGGATATGAATACTCCCTCTTCTGAATGATGAGCATGTTTATCTGAATAGGCTACGGCGTCGGGTCCAATATATATGTGCACAAGCTATGGCCTCAGACCCAAGGATAAGTATATATAACTACAGCCCCAGGCCCAAACATTCATAAAGCATAAGCTACGGCCTCAAGCCCAAGTATACATAAAGCATATAAACTACGACCTCAAGCCCAAATACAGGTTTTCGACATTCAGGGATTTAAAATTAGGAATTGAGAATCATACTGCAATACATAACAGTAAAAATATTGAATCAGGCTGAGTTACATGATTCTGGAATACTGGATCACACTGAGTTACATTATGCTGGAATACTAAATCATACTGAGTTACATAATACTGGAATACTGAATGGGACTAGACTGAGACGTGTGTTTTTGAACTGATTATGAATACTGAAATTTCAATTGTATATGGCATACCGAGTAATCTATACTAAGACTCGGGGGCATCAAACCCAAGTCTATATTGAATACGCACTGAACGCACAACGTTCAGAATGAAATTCATGAGCGAGTTATGAAGATAGAGAATAGAAGCTCTACAACTGTTCAAGGAACTAGGCTTAACTATATTTCTGAGGCAATTAGTAACATCATAAAAGAAACATAGTGTAAGGAGAATCATTAACATTCCCAAACATAGAGAGTTGGCCTCACATACCTCAATTCCTCCCCTTAGTGATACTACAATGATCCACAATACTAAGAACCTTCAATCTACAATAGCTATATCCAATGGAACCAATATTAGTAACAAATCACATAACTTATGCCATTAGGGATATTATCAAATACCTTGTAGGCATATATCTCTCATCTCATCACTATATAATTAGTTCATCCAACTACCATCATTCATCAATAATTTATCCTACCATCATGATTAACCAATTTATAACTTCCAATATCACACATATGACCATCCATCCACACCCAACCAACAAAATTCCATCAATTAATCATCTTTCAATCTCTACAATAGTTATGTAATTAAATAGGGAATTTATGGCTTCCCAATCACCATACCAAAAGTTTCAATACTTATTCATACTCATATTTCTTTAATAAATTCATACATGTAAGTTTAAAGGTGTAGGATTACCTTTTCGGAAGAAATCTTGAAAATCTCTCCTTTGAATTTTTGAAGAAATCTCTTGAAGATCTAAGTAGTTTCTGTACATATTTCATCAATATTTGTGTAGAAATTATGAAATTTCACACCAAGATAATGGGGATTATTTACCTTGAAGATTCTAGGGGTTGAAGGTCTTGAGAGAGTGGAGGACAACCTTAAAAGTCGTCCAAAAGATATAGGGAAAATAAATCCCGAAATTATATTTATAAGCCCAAATTTCGGATGCTACCTCGGATGCTTCGCATCCCCACTTCACTCCTCTCGGGAGCTCATATGCTCACCTGGATGCTATGGCAGTGTTTCACTGCCAGCTCCTGTTTTTGGATGTTGCCTCGGATGCTTCGCATTCGCGCAATCCTTCGCCAGCCTTTGGTAATTTAATCATAACTTCTTTGTAGGAAAGTCCAAATGACGAACGGTTTGAAGCGTTAGAAACTAGACTCAAAGAAGTTTTATTTGATAGGGTTGTTATGATATAAAACCTTATATATATTCAGGTATGATCGTCTAAAGTATGGTCTTGCGCGAATTTATTTGTTTAGTCTATCATATAATTTCCAACTTGCCTTAAACTTAGGCCTCTCCTTGGACCCCAAATCACTTAAGATTTGCCTCGTACACTTATTATCATAACAAATTGATAACCATCACATTAATACTCATTTAATACATCCACAACTAATTCAAATTTATGGGGTTCTAAGTTATCTCCCCCTTGGGATCATTCATCCTCGAATGATTGTCCTGGCTGTATCTTCGGCTAACTTTGGAACTTCTGTGGGTCTAGTGGGAACATGAACTTTCATTAACACTTGCATACTAAACATAATGAATACATGATTATTGAACTGTTGATATACAGAACTTAATGACTGCTGCATTAACTGAATATTGGTCTATCATGGATACATGAATACAGAACTAATATGGATATTCGATTATTGAACTGGTACGAATATTTGTGAAATTGAACTAACATCAATATCAGAGTACAAAGCCGGCATGAATATGTAAGTATTGTACTGACATGAGTAGCTGAGTATTGAGCTGACATGAGTATCTGAGTACTGAACTGACATGAGTATCTAACTACTGAACTGACATAAGTATCTGAGTACTGAACTGGCATGAGTATATGAGTTATAAATTGACATGAGTATTTGAGTGATGAGCTAACATGAGTATATGAGTACTAAACTGACATGAGTATTTGAGTGTTGGAAACTTGAATATTATAACATGACACGTGAAATACTGGATGTACCACCACTAATTTTGGTGGAAACTCTAACTCATAAGTTAATTGACCCACCCTTTGCTAGATTCTATAATTTATATGGCCCAGTATAGCGGGGACTATGCTTCTCCTTCTTCCCAAATCTCATAATGCCTTTCATAGGCTAAAGTATTAGAAACACTCAATCATCAACTTGAAACTCTAGGTCTCTATGTCGCACCATCAAACAGGACTTTTGGTGGCTCTGAGTCTTCTTCAAACGCTCGTGAATCAACTAAACTTTCTCCATAGTCTGATAGACCAAATTTGGTCCCAACAACTCTACTTCGCCAACTTTGTACCAACTAATTGGCATTCTACACCTTCGCCCACGAAAATCATGCTTTCAAAATAAGCGAGATAATCCTATTATAAGGTCCATATTTACCATCTCAACTAAGGATGTGTATTCTGTGATAAAACACTAGGCTTTCGATTGCCCAACTTTCACTTGCTAACATTTTAGACAATTTGGCCACAAGGTCTGTGACGTTCTTTATCATGTTGGTCCACCAATAAACCTCTTAAGACCATGATACATATTTGGGAACCTGGATGGACAGAATACCTAGAATTATGGGTTTCTAACATGATCTTCCCTGTTTAGGTCCATCTATATGTTTGGAACACACAATCTATCCTAGTACCTCAAAGTACCATCATCTCTCCCTTATTCAAAATCCATTATCTTATACTTGTGAATCTCCTCTTTTAACTACAACACATAGGGATCATCAAATTGTTTTTCCTTCTCAATGGCTACTAAGGGGGAACAAGTCATGTTTAGACAACAATTCCCATCTTTAGAGTTCAAAGTCGAACTTATATCTTGGCTAGTGAACTTTTTTTACCGGAGTTCTCCTAATGATATTGTCCGCTCTAGGCCTAGGACCACACAGGTTTAAAATGTGTCACTAGGGTCTAAGGCATGTTAACTTATATACCCAACATCCCTCTTGTGTTTTGCCAATGTGGGACTCTATTTAAAGCATGGGGTATTAGCATAGCCCTGGGGTAGAGGATATGGCATAGGCATAGGCATCTCTGAATAGGGTGGAAAAGATGTAGTATTATCTTCTACCCCCTCTTTCCCTTCCTAGCCTTTTCTCGACCCCGAGAACCAGTAGGGTCATTGTTACCTCGACCCTTGCCTGTCATATGCATAATATAATACATATTTAGATTGAAACATAATAGAAACTAGCTATAAAACAAGAGATATTAAAGAAACCAGCTTTTTAAAGCTCATCGACGTATTGTTCCTCATCCGAGAATTCTTCTTCCTCACTAGTTTGAGCTTCCTCACCTGATTCTTCTTCCTCATTTTCTATAATTGTTACTTCATTTATATCAACTCCTTCCAATATGTGTTCAGGATGTTCCAAATCATTTTCTAAAAGTCCGTCCATTATTTGGTGAACAATGGAGATATTGTTTTGATATGCAACATCTAACACATTCTCGACTTCCACCCTACCTACTGGCTTAGTTTTTATTACAACCCTCCAATCGGACTTATTCAGCCACAATGGATAAGGAGCATAATACACTTGCCTAACATTGTCTGCTATTATTAAAGGATCATAGAGACCATACTCCCTCGTATGATTAACCTCAATTATGTTGTATTGGTTGTGTATTCTTGTACCTCTTGATGGATTTGGGTCAAACCACTTGAATCTAAAGAGTATCAATTTCTTAAATGGCCAACCTGTATATTCTAGTTCAATTATTTTTTTGAGCACACCATAATAATCAATATCTCCAACTTGGTTGCCATCACCACCTTGAACCCACACCCCGTTGTTGTTTCTGTTTTTATTTTTAGAGCAATCCTCTGTATGGAATTTATAACGATTCAATACGTACTTAGACATTGTCGTGACCTTAAGCCCAGGTCCCCAAGATATATCTTTCAAATATTTATTTACACGATTATTTGGATTATTTACCTACATAATGTTAAAAACATTCATAAGTTAGCATACCTTACAAACACTATTTACCTACATATTGTTAGAACATTATCGGGATAAACTTACAAATTATTTGAACCGCGTATCAAATCTCGTATATACAGAATCATGACCAAATTGACCCACTAAGTGACTGTGACACATCGAATATTTTTAGTAGTTGCACTGAGATGTAATCACAGTAAATTTTATATTTTGATAACTACTAAATCAATACTTACTTGAGAAATGGTACAACTTTGGGACAATTTAGCAACACATGAAGTGTAACTGACATGTACTCCATATCACTCAAACTTCTCTTTGTAACATCCTTAGAACATCGGTCTGGTTGATTGAATATGGACATAGGCAGATATAATGGATCATTCACACATTCGACCATGTGCCTATCGGGCCTACTCCTAGCACATGGCACATTACTCTCAAAATATTAAGAACAAAAATGAGCAATTTCCTTTGCAAGATAAGCTTTGCATATAGATCCTTCAATCATAGTCCTCTGCTTAATAAATTGTTTGCATTTGCCAATTGGCCTACATAATTTTAGGTTAGCCAAGAACATTCAAATAAAACAGAAAATTACATCAAACTTATAATATTACCTCTCAAAGGGATACATCCATCTGCATTGAACAGGTCATCCAAGTCATGCTTCGTGTGCAAGGTGGATTGGAAGGTTTTTCATCACATAAAAAAACCACATGGAAATATCTTTTCCATCTTAGCAGAAGTTACACGAATGTTCTGATCCATACGGAGTAGGTTTTCTTCCCTTAATATGGAAGTACATAAGTCTTTGAAAAACAAACTAATCTCTGTGATGGATTTCCAGATTCTTTCAGGTAAACCACAAACTTCAGTAACCATTAAGGTCTCTATGAAAACATGAAAGTCATGACTTTTCAAATGGCTCAACTTCCCTACCTCCATATCAACTTTTTTTCCAAGATTCGACGCATAACCCTCAGGCATCTTCAATTTCGTTACCCAATACAAAATTTGTCGTCTTTCCTCCAAAGTGAATGTGTAACTTGCTTTGGGCTTGAATATCTTACAATATTTTGTGTCTGCAAGTATAATTCAGGCCTCCTGCAATATTATTATAAGTCCACTCTAGCCTTCGGGTTATCCTTTATCTTACCTTTAACATCCATCATTGTGTTGAACAAATTGTCAAAATAATTCTTCTCAATGTGCATGAAATCAAGGTTGTGATAGAGAAGCCTTCCAATAAGGAAACTCCCAAAATATACTATGTTTCATCCAATTATGAGTAACACCGTATCCGAAGAATCTATAAGGTGGAGCTTCAGTAACTTTACGGAAGTTCTGGATCCTCTCCCAAATTTTCTCACCAGAAAATATCGGGGTTGGAGAATCATATTCCATTTTATTCTTTTTGAATGCATTCTTCATCCTTCTAAACTCATGATCATGAGGCAAGAATTGACGATGACAATTAAACCATGATTGCTTTAAGCCATGTTTCAAAGTAAACTCTTTACTATTTTCCATGCAGTAAGGACAAGCTAGCTTCCCAGCAGTCATCCACCCAGAAAACATTCCATACGCAAGAAAATCATTAATTGTCCACATTAAATTAGCACGCAAATTGAAATTCTGCTTGGTTGGTATGTCATATGTTTCAACACCACTCATGCACAATTCGGGTGGTAGATAACAAGGTGTAAGAAAGCCCAACATGAATATGATGCCGCAGATACAGAAAAATGCGTGAAGTCATCCGCACACAGACCTAACCGAATATTCCTTGGTTCACTAGAAAAATATTGATATGTCCTATCAAAGTGCTTCCAAGCTTCTCCATCTGAAGTATGACACATAACACCAGGTAGTATTCTATTGTCAAAGTGTTATCTCATATGAGGAGCAAAACTTATCAACGCATGTAACCTCTTTAACCTAGGTATAAGAGGTAAATAATGTATCGCCTTGATATCGACCATATTCCCACTGGAAAGCCTCTTGAAACGAGGCTTTTCACAAAATTTACAACCGTTCAAAGTTGCATCGTCTTTATAGTATAACATGCAACCATTTTCACAACAATCAATTCTTATTGACGAAAGTACTAACTTAGAAAATAATCTCTTTGCCTTATGGAAATCACCAAGTAATTTGATATAGAGTCTACTGGTTCACTCATAAGGTCAATAAAAGAGTCCATGGATGCTTGAGAAATATTTCAATTAGATTTGATACTTAGCAATCTAACTGCAACAGACAGCTCGAGTGTGGACTTCCTTTATGTAGTGGACGACTAGCTTCCTTTAACTCTTCATAAAAATATGTTATGTCATCATTAGGAGTTTGTTCAAAATTTTCATTGGGCTTACCCCTAAATGCATCCCAAAAGCATCCGCTACCATATCATGAATTCTAGAATCATGATTTGTATTATCCATCGACCTAGTACTTTCACCCACAACCATGTTATGAAATGTACCATGATTACCATCGATCTCTCCATGGTTATTCCACATAAAATTATTAGCTATAAACTCCTTCCTATAAGAATGTTGCTTAACTTCCTCAGGTTTTTTAAACTTCATACAGTCGCACCTAACACAAGGGCACCTAATTACTCCTTCACTTCGGTATGGTGGAAGTGACATTGTATGTCCAATAATGGTCATTCACCCATTCTACAAAATTCTCCCGCAATCCCCACCGATTCGAATAATTCCTATTGTACATCCAAGTACGATGTTCCATCTATACGAATAAAATAAAAATAAATCAACTTAGTTATTCATATCCTAATCTTTTTTAGTTAATTAATTTCATATCCTAAAATTTCAATTCATTTTCTAAATTTTCAATTTATAAAATAAAAGTTAAATTCATAAGCGAAAAGTTCGATTCATATCCAAAAATTTCAATTCAAAAATTAAAAGTTCAAATCATATCCTAAAATTTTTAATGTATAAATTACAAGTCCAATTCATAAACTAAAATTCCAATACATAAACTAAAAGTCAAATTCATATCCTAAATGTTCAATTCATATCCTAAAATTTCAATTTATAAACTAAAAGTTCAATTTATAAACTAAAAATTTAATTCATAAACTAAAAGTTTAATTCATATCCAAAAAGTTTAATTCATAAATTAAAAGTTCAAATCATATCCTAAAATTACAATTTATAAACTACAAGTCCAATTCATAAACCAAAATTTCATACATAAACTAAAAGTCCAATTCATAAACTAAAAGTTCAGTTCATATCCTCATAAATTAAAAGTTCAAATCATATCCTAAAATTATAATTTATAAACTACAAGTCCAATTCATAAAATAAAATTCCAATACAAAAACTAAAAGTCCAATTCATATCCTAAAAGTTCATTTCATATCCTAAAATTTTAACTTATAAACTAAAAGTTCATTCAATAAATTAAAAGTTCAAATCGTATCATAAAATTATATTTATAAATTACATGTCCAATTCATTAACTAAAATTTCAATTCATAAACTAAAAGTTCAGTTCATATCCTAAAAGTTCAATTTATAAAGTAAAAGTTCAATTCATATCCAAAAAGTTCAATTCATAAATTAAAAGTTCAAGCATATCCTAAAATTATAATTTATAAACTACAAGCCCAATTCATAAATTAAAATTCCAATATATAAACTAAAAGTCAAATTTATATCCTAAAAGTTCAATTCATAACCAAAAAGTTCAATTCTTAAATTAAAAGTTCAAATCATATCCTAAAATTACAATTTATAAACTACAAGTTCAATTCATAAACTAAAATTCCAATATATAAACTAAAGGTCCAATTCATATCCTAAAAGTCCAATTTATATCATATCTGCTTTAACTACATATATAGCATGTTAGAGTATATTTTAGTGTATTCCTCCCTTGTATTACAAAAGTATTGACGAATTACATTTATATTATTTAAACAGTAAATACACAAGTGATTTTTAATTTTGACCAATGTTGACCTGAAAAGAGACCAACTTTGGTCGCCAATTATCCAGAACTAACAAAATAGTGACCAAAATTGATCGCTAATTTTAAAAAAAAATTATTTATATTCTATAAAATATTTTAAATAATAATATAATTATTAAACATTAGAACTGAGTCCCACTTTGGTCGCTACTTGCTTCTCCTTCATAACCGACCAACTTTGGTCGTTAATTTTAAATATAATTTATTTATATTTTATAAGATATTTTGAATAATAATATAATTATTAAAACGTTATAATTGAGTCACACATTAGCGACCAAAGTTGATCGCTAATTTCAATATTTCTTTGACCAAGCAAGTCTGACTAGCTCAGTTAATATATTGACCATTTTACCAATCAGAAAGTGACCAACCTTGATCTGTAAATTATTTAACATAATTATTTAATAATTTTCTTTACATTAACAATTAACGTTAGTCATTTTTTTTGACCAACCACTTTTAGTCGCAAATTTTTGATCGCTACTGCTCATATATCTGGTAGTAATTGTGTATAAGAGTATAAAAATTCCTTAATTAGTTGCAAAAGGTATATGACGAATGGCATTCACATATCCTTCCTACTTGGCACGCCACGCCACGCCCAGTATCTCGTAATTCCTTTGCTCTTTGGCTATTTTCTGCCAAGTGGAAGAGCGCATACAAAACCTAAACATTGGACAGGTTACGTGCTACTAAGTCACGTGAAGCTCGTGTGCATGTGTGTATTAATGATCATACATATCAGAATCATTTTTTTACGATCTTTTCTTTGTTGCACAGTATCATATTTGGTACAGTAATAAACTCACTGGTGGTGAATATAATGTTAGATATATGGACTTATATTTATATATATATGAACAATATAGAATTAATTATATGTTATGTATTATTTTTTGGTTTAGCCTAAATTGGTGGTCTTATGGACATTGTTAAGGGGGCCAATATATTGTCATATAAAGTGTAGGACTAATGTGTAGATACCCAAAAGGTAACCTTAGTTAATGATGGGCTAACTAAGGTTACGTACATCTAACCATGGTTACATGCTTATAACTTTTGAGTTTCATAACTCATATGTTATAAGAGGGGGGTTGTGGTTCCCATAAGAATACAAGACATTCTCTTCTTCCTCCCATTGAAACTAGAGAGCATTTTGGTCTTGCATATCAAGTGGAAAACCAATCCTCAATTTTTGGTCTTGGATATATTCTTGTGAAAGCAAAAACTTCAAGACAATCTTAAAGGAAGGATCAAGAATCTTATCAAAGGCACACCTTGGACAATCTTCAAGAAGGACTAAAGATTTCTACTTATGGATTCAAGGACGCTTCCGCTTATGTTGTTATTTCAAGTAATTCGATATGAGGGCATATAATGCTATTTCAATCCTAGTGAAATAAATTAACTTTGACATGCCTTTTATTTTTATGATACGTTTTTTCTCCTACAATTGCTCAATTTGGCGCAAGTTATATTACGCTATCCTAATTTAACCATTAATACCCAATGACTACTAAAACACTTATTTTACCAAGACTTATAGTTAGATCTTCCTTATTATACAAATAAAATGTTGATAATCTATGGGTTTGCATAACTTGTCTTGAACTGCGCATAAAGCTACAAGAGGGACAAACAAGATATGTGGTTCAAGTCCGACTGAAACACCAAAGTAATAAACGAAAGGAGTTGTGAATTTGGGGTAGCCGTACATTTTGGATGGGTAGGAAGTGCGCTAGAAAATCGGGGACATAAAAATCTAGTCGATAGACCACTACTACACGCATAAGAACAACAACCCAATATAATCTCATTTAGTGGGGTTTGGAGAGGGTAGTATGTACGTAGACCTTACCCCTACTCTGAGGTAGAGATGATGTTTCCAAATAGATATTCGGCATCCTTTCCTCCAAGAACTTCCCACCTTGCTCTTGGAAGACTCGAAGTCACAACCTCTCGGTTAAAATTATAGGTTGCTTACCATCAGAACAACATATCTTGTCCACTACTACACATAATACAGTAGTATGTCACTTGACATACATACGATCCAAATTGGTGTATCAAATGACACAAAAACTAGTTTAGTGGTAGTGGTACGATTTGTTTGTTGATCACATGTTCATACACTAGGAGACAGAAAAACAAGAAGAGGGGCCCTTTGCGAGGCCGAGTTGAAGTTAAGCCGTGAAATGGAAACAAACGAACAAATAATTAAAAATTAAGCGCGACGTCGTTAGCACTTAGCTCAACTTGAGGAAAAAATCTCGATAACCAAAGTCCAACAACAATAACACCCAGTATAATTTTATTTAGTAAGGTCTGAGGAAGGTACTGTGTATGCAGACATTACCCCTACCCTAGGATAGAGACGTTATTTCCAAATAGACCTCCAGCATCCTCCCTTCCAAAAACTTACCACTTTACTCTTGGAGAGACTCGAACTCTCAACTTCTTCCATGACCAAAGTCCAAAACCCATCATATTTGCAGGAGCGTTAGGTGAGACTGTTTCCATAACCATGTGATTTTCCAATAATACTGAGGGATAGCCACCCATTACCCTATTGACACGTGTCATACCTTTGAATTTGCCACCCACTACAAATAATATAGTCTCTCAGCCGTTGGTTCCTCACTCATTCCCCCAACTCACTGTGAACTGGTTGGTTGGTAAATTTTACTCATCTCATCATTTTCCCTATATTATTGATCTTTTGCCCAACTCCTTAATAGCCTCCTTCTTTCACTTAGTTTTTCACGTTCAAATCTAATACTAGCTGATTTCCAGGTACAATGATTGATTCTGTTTTTCTTTGTGTTGGAGTACAGATATTGACTTTTTTATTTTTTCCATACTAAATACTGCATATCTAGAATCTATGTAGCAACATGAATCACAATTTCGCATAATTAAAAAATTTGAACAATTATAGTAATAGAAACATATGTTTCCAGAAGGTTGCCATTCGTTTAGGGAGGATAATGAAAATTTTATCCAAGTTTAACAATCCAGTATAATTTCACTTAGTGGGGTCTGGGGAGTATAGTGTGTAAGCAAACATTACCCCTGCCTTGGATAGATAGTATGTTTCCAAATAGACCCCGGCATCCTTCCCGAACTTCCCACCTCGCTCTTGGGAGACTCGAACTCACAACCTCTCGGTTGGAAGTGTGGGTTGCCTTGTCTTATTGCATATATAAGTACATTATAATCTTTGATCGTTCCGCAATAGAAGCATTTGTTTAATGTGCTCTTGTATTTCGTTAAGTGATAGCCTTCCAGTCTTATTCCATATACATTATAATCTTTGATTCGCTCCGCAATTGAAGCATTTTTTTTAAATGTGCTGTTGTATTTCGTTACTATTTCACTGGTAACGCACAGCTAGGCTTAATTTCCTTTTTTATGTTGAGAACTGACAAGTGGTAATGTAATAAGTATCTGATACTCTTCTGATTTTGCTTTGTCTACACATTTATTAATTTCCTCGGCAGAAAGCAGATCTTTTAAGCATCCAGCCTTTTTGTGGTTGATTCTTTTGCCTAAAAGATGCAAGTCATCTGCTTTACTTCCTGCATCTTTAGACGGAGCACCAGTACAAGCAATAGTTCACTTTTACAGTGAAAAGTGACTGAAAATGATAACTTAATGCTTTCCCTTTCATGACATATGCTGTTGCTGGCCTCGAATGCTGCTTTAATTTCTTGCTGTAATAGGTTTAGAAAGGAGCACGATGGAAAAGATATGATTTATTTATTGAGTGAATGAGGAATCATCAATGATAAACGTGAAGACTCTTTCTTAAGTGCATTTATGTCAGAAATCAATTTCTGGAGGGTAAAATATAAAACAAAGTTTTGCAATGCTATGCTGTTCCTTTAAGTTGGTATTAGACTGTAGCTTATTCTCTCGTAGATTCTCATTCTGAACGTTAATATACCCCCTCCCTTCTTGTAGACCGCGGTATCACACATGGCAAGCATCACAGCTTCACACTTTGTGTCAAGAAGCTCAAATGTCTGCAGTGGAGCAGCCTCTGTAGACACCAGAGCCAACTTGTCACAGATAGGGCTGAGGAACCATGCTCTGACTCACAATGGGTTGAGGGCTGTTAACAAGGTTGATATGCTGCAATCAAGAACTAATACTAAGGTAACAGTCAAGAAATCCAGCAAACAGGTAGCCGGAACTGAGATGGAGAGGCCATCAGGTACCATTGTTTGTGGAAAGGGGATGACCGTGATCCTTGTTGGGACTGAGGTGGGTCCTTGGAGCAAAACTGGCGGGCTAGGTGATGTTCTTGGTGGACTACCACCAGCCCTGGCAGTAAGTATCTATCTTTGGTTTGGTTCTTATTACTTTGTCATACTCATTATTTTGTTTAGTTTGTACTGCATCAGTTTGCAACTGATCAATGTCTCAACTCTTAACGTGTCCTAACAAATGATAATCATTTAGGCCCGTGGACATCGCGTAATGACTGTATCTCCCCGTTATGACCAATACAAAGATGCTTGGGATACTAGCGTTGTCGTTGAGGTACTCCTGTCGTAACTGCCTATGATACAATATATCTGTTCCATTCCCAGATTCAAACATGTGGCCCCTGCTTTGTCTGCAGATCAAAGTTGGAGATAAAATTGAAATTGTTCGTTTCTTTCACTGCTACAAACGTGGGGTTGATCGTGTTTTTGTTGACCACCCAATGTTCTTGGAGAAAGTAAGCATATTCTGAACCCTTGGAGAGGTCCTGAGGGATATACTATAATGTGTGAATACATAGAAGAACATATCATTTTGAATTTCGTTTGAATCTACCGGTGCTTTTACACTTGAAGGTTTGGGGCAAAACTGCTTCAAAAATCTATGGCCCCAAAGCTGGACAAGATTATTTGGACAATGAACTTAGGTTCAGCTTGTTGTGTCAAGTAAGTTAATTGTTGGACTATGTCTTGACTCTTCGTGGCATTTTAGTTTGTCAATCCTTATTTTAACCTTGTTTTCTTGTCACTCTCAGGCAGCTCTAGAAGCACCTAGAGTTCTGAATTTGAACTGCAGCGAATACTTCTCAGGACCATATGGTAACACCTCCCTGTTTCAGAAAGCTCCTTTGCAGTCTGTAGTATATCCTAGTAGGTAATCTTCTTTATTGTGCCTATTTCTACAGGAGAGGACGTTGTCTTCATTGCCAATGATTGGCACACTGCTCTCCTTCCCTGCTACCTGAAGTCGATGTACCAATCAAGAGGAATCTATATGAATGCCAAGGTAAAAATCTCTTTGTTGTCACTTTTTTGCACTTTAATCTGCCAATAAAAAAGGTTGTACTAATATATGATAAATTTCACGTTGCCTCCAGGTTGCTTTCTGCATCCATAACATTGCCTACCAAGGGCGATTTGCTTTTTCAGACTTCTCTCTTCTCAATCTGCCTGATGAATACAAGAGTTCTTTCGATTTCATTGATGGGTATGAATTTAATTCTTGGAATCAAACCACTGACTTTTGAAGCTCTTTTGATGTTAGTAATTGAGTCTTTTTAATATTGCAGATATGAAAAGCCTGTTAAGGGTAGGAAAATCAACTGGATGAAGGCTGGGATATTAGAATCACATAGGGTGGTTACTGTGAGCCCACACTATGCCCAAGAACTTGTTTCTGGTGTTGAAACGGGTGTTGAATTGGATAACGTCCTTCGTAAGACTTGCATAACTGGGATTGTGAATGGCATGGATATCCAAGAGTGGAACCCAGCAACTGACAAATACACCGATGTCAAATATGATATAACCACTGTAAGATAGTATCTTTCTGGCTTAAGTATATGCTGAAATATTTTTGTAAGTTTATGAAATGAAGGACTTCTTGCTAATCAAACTTCCTACACAGGTTATGGATGCAAAGCCTTTACTGAAGGAGGCTCTTCAAGCAGCAGTTGGCTTGCCTGTTGACAGGAAGATCCCTTTGATTGGATTCATTGGCAGACTTGAAGAGCAGAAAGGTTCTGACATTCTTGTTGCTGCAATTCACAAGTTCATCGGATTGGATGTTCAAATAATAGTCCTTGTAAGTATTGAATAGATTCATTATGTCTGCCTTGTTGTGGTTACTTGTGCCAAAAATTGAAATTGACCTGCAACTTGTCCTATGTATTAGGGAACTGGCAAAAAGGAGTTCGAACAGGAGATTGAACAGCTCGAAGTGTTGTATCCTAACAAAGCTAAAGGAGTGGCAAAATTCAATGTCCCTTTGGCTCACATGATCACCGCTGGTGCTGATTTTATGTTGGTTCCAAGCAGATTTGAACCTTGTGGTCTCATTCAGTTACATGCTATGCGCTATGGAACAGTAAGAATCTTAAGACCCTTGTACCCTTTTACTGATTAAAAAAAAGAATCATAATACCCCAAAAATTGTTACTCCAGCAGGCTTTTCGTTGCTAAAAATTGGTTATCTGGTGTTAACATAATTATCTTTGAGTCAGGTGCCAATCTGCGCCTCAACTGGTGGACTTGTTGACACTGTGAAAGAAGGCTATACTGGATTCCATATGGGAGCATTCAGCGTTGAAGTATGTAATTTTACATCAATTGTGTACTTGGACATGGTCCATCTCGTTTTGAAGATATATCATCCCTTATTGCACAAACATTAACCTATTATTCTTCTTGAATCTGGTCAGTGCGATGTTGTTGACCCAGCTGATGTGCTTAAGATAGTAACAACAGTTGCTAGAGCTCTTGAAGTTTATGGCACCCTCGCGTTCGCTGAGATGATAAAAAACTGCATGTCACAGGAGCTCTCCTGGAAGGTAGGGATCAATTTGATAATTTGTGTAGGTACGTGTGGGTTGTATTTCTCGTTCATGAGTGATAGCAACTGGTCTTTAATTTATGCAGGAACCTGCCAAGAAATGGGAGACATTGCTATTGAGCTTAGGAGCTGCTGGCAGTGAAGCCGGTGTTGAAGGGGATGAAATCGCCCCACTTGCGAAGGAAAATGTGGCCACTCCCTAAATGAACTTTGGTCATATATATATCCCTATTTCAACAATAAGTCCAGTAAGCTAACGTATCCAGTAAACCATGCAGAATCAGATGGCATCAATCATCAACTAGATGATTTGGTTTCTGCTGACAAGCAGCGTATCAGGTTGTAAAACTCTGATTAACGTTGGGCTATTAAAGGTGGAGTTGAGGTGGTGTTGATCAAAGACAATAGTAAATAGCTAGTACTAACCAATGCAACTTTAGCAATGTGCAAATTCGTTGTATCTTTGCTTGGCATAATTATTTGCAGTACATAATGAAAATTACAAAAAGGAATCATTGTATGAGATGAATGAACCTTTCATTTTATGCTCATCCCGAAGTTGATGTCTACAATTTCCGCTTCATTGTATGATCCTCCACGTTCTCATTAATCTCCAGAAGTTTACAGTTGCAATCTAGCACATATTTTAAGTGAATTTTTCTCAGTGGCAGACACATGTATAGGCAATGGAAAGAAGAATATAATCAGAGACTTTAGCCACATGTGGATGGACCATTATCACATACCTAGGCTTTGATATGTCTTTAGAGGAGGAACTAGCCGATATTTATTTTGTATTTATCAATGACTGTGAATGTCATTAAATCAAAGCACCCTTCCAGGTTTTTCTTCCGGGAGTTGGTACCTCCCGCTCTCTTGCACATTTTGTATACCTTTTTACGTATTTTAGCTAGCACTCAGAGTGTGTTCTATTCTGTTGTTATCTAGTTTGATACATTTGCGTTTTTCGCTATAGTGCGTGCGTGTGCTTCTGTACCGCATATCGGTTGGTGGGATAGTGGCCGCGGTGGGAGATGATAGCGTAAGGTCATGTCCTCAGGGGGTGGGGGTGGTAGCGGGGGTGAGTAGGGGAGCAGGGGGTGGCACTTCGGGCAGGGCGGGAGGAAAGGGTGGGAAGAGGGCGGCGGACGTCCATAGACTAAGGATTGGGTCTTGGAACATAGGTACTCTGACGGGTAAGTCCATTGAGTTGGCGAAGGTTCTGCAAAAGCGAAGGATTAACATAGCGTGCGTCCAGGAGACTAGGTGGAAAGGGTCGAAGGCGCGGGACGCTGATGGGTTTAAGCTGTGGTACTCTGGGCTTGAGAGGGGTAAGAATGGAGTGGGCATCCTGGTTGATGGGGACCTAAGGGAGTCCGTGGTCGAGGTTAGGCGAGTGAATGATAGGTTAATGTCTATTAAGCTGGTTATTGGGGGTGGAGTCCTCAACGTCGTTAGCGCTTACGCGCCGCACGCAGGCTTTGACGAAGAGGCTAAAAGACGCTTTTGGGAGGACTTGGATGATCTGGTGGGGAGGATTCCCCAGTCTGAGAAGTTAGTTATTGGAGGAGACTTTAATGGCCATATTGGGGCTGAGGCTGGTGGATATGATGAGGTGCACGGGGGCTTTGGCTTTGGTGCCAGGAACGGAGGGGGCACTTCGCTGCTTGGTTTCGCCAGGGCTTCCGAGCTCCTGATTGCGAACTCGACATACCGGAAGAGGGAGGAGCATTTGGTTACTTTCAAGAGTGCGGCGGCGCGAACTCAGATTGACTACATCCTCATCCGAAGGAGCGATCGGGTCTTGTGCAAGGACTGCAAGGTTATTCCGGGTGAGTCGCTTTCAACTCTTCATAGACTTCTAGTGTTGGATGTCGATCTTTGGGTTAAGAAGAAACGGAGGGGCGCCCAGGGGCAACCGAGGATTAGATGGGGCGCTTTTTCTAAGGAGAAAGCACAGGAGTTGGAAAGGAGGTTAGTGGAGGGCGGAGCTTGGAGAAGTTACGGGGAAGCGGACGCTATGTGGACAGTGACGGCGAACTTGGTTAGGGGGGCTGCACGGGACGTGCTTGGGGTAGCTAAGGGATATTCAGGCAGACATCAGGGTGATTGGTGGTGGAACGAGGTAGTCAAGGGAAAAGTGGAGGTGAAGAAGGCGGCGTTCGCTAGGTTGGCAGGGAGCTCAAGCGAGGAGGAGCGGAGAGCGAACAAGTTGGTATACAGGGAGGCGAGAAGAGAAGCTAAGATGGCTGTCACGGAAGCTAAAAACGAGGCGTTCGGACGCATGTATGAGGAACTAGGGGAGAGAGGTGGGGATAAGAAGTTATTCCGGTTGGCTTAAAGTAAGGGAGAGGAAGGCACGTGATCTTGATCAAGTCAGGTGTATCAAGGACAACGATGGTAGAGTTCTGATGGGGGACTCGCAAATCAAACAGAGGTGGCAGGCGTACTTTCGGGACCTTCTTAACGATGAGGGGGATCAGAGCATAGAGCTAGGGGAGTTGGGGCAGTCAGAGCGCCATAGAGACCTTGGGTACTGCAGGCGCATTAGGGTAGAGGAGGTCTTAGGGGCGTTGCGTAAGATGAGTAGGGGTCGAGCGACCGGGCCTGACGAGATCCCGGTGGAATTCTGAAAGTGCATGGGTAAAGCTGGAGGGGAGTGGCTCACTAGGCTGTTCAATGCGATTTTCAGGACTAAAAAGATGCCGGATGAGTGGAGGTTGAGTACAGTAGTGCCCCTGTACAAGAACAAAGGGGACATCCAGTGTTGCAACAATTATAGGGGCATCAAATTAATAAGCCACACGATGAAGGTTTGGGAGAGGGTGATTGAGGCGCGTGTGAGGGAGGCGACAACTATATCTGGGAACCAGTTTGGTTTCATGCCGGGACGCTCCACCACAAAGGCGATTCACTTAGTCAGGCGGATGGCGGAACAATTCAGGGATAAGAAGAAGGACCTTCATATGGTGCTTATCGACTTGGAAAAGGCGTATGACAAGGTCCCGAGGGAGGTGCTATGGAGGTGCTTGGAGGCGAAGAGTGTGCCAGAAGCCTATATCAGAGTACTCAAGGACATGTACAATGGAGCTAAGTCTAGGGTTAGGACGGTGGGGGGCGTATCAGACCATTTTCCTGTGGTAATGGGGCTCCATCAAGGATCGGCGCTGAGCCCCCTGTTGTTCGCCTTAGTGATGGATGCTCTGACCCGACATATCCAAGGGGATGTGCCTTGGTGTATGCTCTTTGCTGATGATATAATATTGATAGACGAGACGAGGGCCGGTGTTAGTGAAAGGTTAGAGATATGGAGACAGACCCTTGAGTCTAAGGGTTTCAAGATTAGCAGATCTAAGACAAAATCTGGAGTGCAAGTTTGGCGACGAGCCGGGTGGGGTAAGCGGGGAAGTGATGCTTGGTTCTCAGGCCATCGCCAAGAGGGACAGTGTGAGATATCTTGGGTCTGTGATCCAGGGGGACGGAGAGATTGACGGGGACGTCACCCATCGGATAGGAGCGGGGTGGTCAAAGTGGAGGCTTGCTTCAGGGGTCCTGTGTGACAAGAAAATCCCGCACAAACTAAAGGGGAAATTCTACAGAGCCGTGGTTAGACCTGCAATGTTGTATGGGGCGGAGTGCTGGCCCGTGCATGTTCAAAGAATGAAGGTTGCAGAGATGAGGATGCTTAGGTGGATGTGTGGGCACACCAGGCTGGACAAGATCAAGAATGAAGTTATTCGACAGAAGGTAGGGGTAGCCCCGGTGGACGAAAAGATGCGGGAAGCGAGGCTGAGGTGGTTCGGGCATGTTCGGAGGAGGGGCCCCGATGCCCCGGTGAGGAGCTGCGAGCAGTTGGAGATTGTTGGTGGTCGGCGAGGGAGAGGGAGGCCTAAGAAGCATTGGGGAGAGGTGATTAGGCAGGACATGGCCAGAATGCAGGTTACCGAGGACATGACTCTTGATAGGGGAGTCTGGAGGTCTAGAATCAAGATTGTAGGTTAGGGGCTCATAGGTGATTAGTGTTTTAGAATGGTAGTTCCTGCTTGATATTACTGCATGCGACTGTATTTATGTTGCTTATGTTTTCATAACTATTTACATTACTTTTGTGGGAGTACCTATGCTTTATTATTTGATTTTGTCTTGCTTGTGTTTCTAATTTTATCTCTGTTTCTTAATGCAGCTTTCCCATTTTTACTCTACTCGCCGAGGGTCGATTGGAAGCAGCCTCTCTGCCCTTTCGGGCAGGGGTATAGCTCGTCTACATATTACTCTCCCCAGACCCCACCTGGTGGGAGTATACTGGGTAGTTGTTGTTGTTGCTGTTGTTAGTTTTTGTCAACAAAATACTGCTGCATTACTCTACCTGTCAATTGCTTATTGATTCAGAGGTAAAATGAGCAACAGATTATTAGAGGTATGATTGATATAATTACCTCACTAAGCTGTATTAACAAACCAAACCATCCGGTTACTCCATTTCCAATCAACATTTTCATTATTGCAATTTAGGTATCACCGAAAGATTTTTTGACATACAAAACCCCCATTGTCTGCTTCGCATTCAAAAAGTAAGGTAGCATGATTGAGGAGCGGAATGGCCTCCACCTCAATCAAGGCATCTTCCTTTACACAATCCTATGACGGCATCTGTCTACTGCTCTATTATTTCTTGTCCAAATATCTCAAGGAGAGATAGTTGCGTCTAGGCATGTCCAATAACAACAATAACAACTATCCATTATAGTCCCACAAAGTGGGATCTAGAAAGATTAATATGTAGACGAGCCTTATCCCTATCCGAAAGGGCAGAGAGGCTGATTCCCAGTACAGGACGTCTAAGGCATGTGCCTTTTCAATTAATCAATTAGTCAATCTGAATCTGACTATAAAAATATTGCACATCTATTTTATTCAAATTGAATTAATTTGATTCAAAATTCTATGTCTACTGTCTACTAAGCTTTTAATTGATCTACTTAAAGTTTTATTCTTTCGTCAAACTAAAGCAACAAATTTAATCCCGTTGGAATTGAATGCATTTAGGACAAAGATCTCTACGTTCCAAACCAAACACAAGTCGGTGATGGCCTCTGTTCTCGCAGATTTTTTATTATTAAAAAGAACAAGAGATCACAAAAAGCAGCCGCCGTTAATAATCTTTAACTCCGTTACTTATTATACTCCCCAGTGGCAGTCAGTCACCACTCTCTCTCTCTTTCACACATCTTTTTCTCGGCTTTCACCATTTTGCTTTAGTATAGTACTTAGCTTTAGCTCCTTTCTCCGGTATCCATTTGCTGCTCCGATAATGGAACCCTTCACACATATGCACTGCTCTTTTCCCACATTGCTTCTTGCATGCCTGTTTTTCAGCCCAATAATGGTGGCTTCTCTGGGTATCAACTACGGCCAAATCGCCAACAATCTTCCCTCCCCGGAAAATGTAATACCTTTAGTCAAATCCATCGGAGCTAGCAGAGTGAAGCTTTACGATGCAGACCCAAAAGTCCTTAAAGCATTTGCTAATACCAACATTGAATTCATTGTCAGTCTTGGTAATGAGTACCTTTCTACTATGAGAGATGCATCCAAAGCTCAAGCCTGGGTTAAAAAAAACGTCCAAGCTTACTTACCTTCCACCAAAATCACCTGCATCGCCGTCGGTAACGAGGTTCTCACATTTAACGATACTTCCTTAACCTCCAATCTCCTCCCTGCTATGCAGAGTGTTCACACTGCTCTCGTGAATCTCAAATTAGACAAGCAAGTAACCGTCACCACCGCACATTCACTTGCTGTTCTAGAAACTTCTTACCCGCCTTCCGCCGGAGCATTCCGTAAGGATCTCGTCGAATGTGTGACTCAGATCGTCGACTTCCATTGTAAAACTGGATCGCCTTTTTTAATTAATGCTTATCCTTATTTTGCTTATAAGGGAAATCCGAAGCAGGTGTCCCTGGATTTTGTTCTATTTCAGCCTAATTCTGGTATTGTTGATCCAGAGTCCAATCTCCACTACGATAACATGCTTTTCGCTCAGATCGATGCTGTTCACTCTGCTTTAGCTTCGATTGGGTACAAAAATGTGTGCGTACAGATCTCGGAGACGGGATGGCCGTCAAAGGGGGACGCCGACGAGGCCGGAGCTACACCGGAGAATGCTAGGAAGTACAACTGTAATCTAATGAAGCTTATTGGTCAGAAAAAAGGAACGCCTATGAGGCCTAACTCCGATTTGAACATATACGTGTTTGCCTTGTTTAACGAGAACCTCAAGCCTGGTCCTAGCTCGGAGAGAAATTATGGCCTCTTCAACCCCGATCGATCTCAGGCCTACCCCTTAGGTGTCCCGGCAGTCGACGCCGTCAATAAAAATAGCAGCAGCTCCGGTGGTGGTTCTGGATCTGGAACCGGTGCCACGCCGTCAGCGTCATTGCCCCCAGCAAGTTCCTCCTCCGGCTATCTTGCCATTACTTCCGATTCGGTGAGCCTTTTACCTTTTTCTTTCCTTTATTACATTTAATCTTTTTTTCTAGAATAATGATTTAAATAAAAGAATTCATACAACTTGAGGTTTAGATTTTATAGTTTGGAAATAAAAGGTGAATGCATTCTGCTTAGTAAAATGAACTTCTTCCTTTGTTATACGTTCCCAAAGTATTAACCACCCAAAAAAGAAATGTAATACTCCCTCGTCTCATAGTTGTCTTAAATTATTTATCCTTTTATTAGTCCTAAGACAAAATTAATTTTATTTTTCTTTTTTATCCTTAATAACATTCACATTTAGTAAAAATATGCATAATCTCACATATAAATTAAGAAAATATTTAATAAGTATAAAGTAATCAAAAATTATCTTTCTTAAGGACATATATATAACAACAACAACAACTCAATATAATCCCACTTAGTGGGGTCTGGGGAGGGTAGTATGTATGCAGACTTTACCCCTACCCTGGGGTAGAGAAGCTGTTTCCAAATAGACCTCGGCATCCTTTCCTCCAAGAATTTCCCACCTTGCTCCTGGGTAGACTCGAACTCACAACCTCTCGATTGGAAGTGTGGGTTGCTTACCATCATAGCAACCCTCTTGTCTAAGGAAATATATATAATGGGACGGAGTAAGTAGTTTCAATGTCTGGCATACTTTTCAAGAATGGAAATTTATTTGGGTACGCATAAAGTTTCTCTAGAATCAAATGATACTTCTCACACTGCTAATTATCTTGAGCTATTTGTAACCAAAATTCCTTGTTTAAAACTCTAACAAAGGCCAAATGATACTTCTCGCACTGCTAATATTCGTATGCATTCTCTTTTTATTTCAGGGAACAAGTCTTTCCAGCTGCAAGTCTTTGTCTCTCTACCTTTTGGGTTTTATTCCATTGGCCCTCCAATTTTGACATTTGAGCTTTGGACTATGGATATTTCAGTCGAAAGATTAGTCTAGTTTCTGCCCAGTGTGCATGGACAACTTTGTAGTAGCTATTTATCATAACCTTAGAGCCAGTAGTCTTTGTATTCTTTGATTATTTTGTTCGACCCCTTCCATCAGATAGTAGCCGCAACTTTGGTTATGGCGTTAGGTTTTTAAGATGATCGCTGGCTCGTTATTCATCTGTCAAATTTTATGGCTGATTCCTCCCTTCGTCCTATCCAGTGATGTAGGTTACTCTGCTTTCTCCCATAAATATCACGAAAAAACCACGACACTTCAATTGTATCAAAACACGCTAAAACCTATGATAGTGCTTCCAGAGGTAAAAACAAAACGCTGATGTATCATTAGATTGAAGGAAGGTTTTGCCCTTACATATAAGTTTTTGTCATGAATGGCAAAAACAATACTACTCTACAAGAGTATAATGCCTCTTAAGAATAACCTGGATACCAGCTTGATACCCAAAAGATACAAAATTTCTCTGGAAAAAAATAAAAAATAAAAACTTAAACTCTCAACATACAGCCACACTCGAGCCTACCTAGTTCTATTTTCCCCTATGTGCCAGTCTTACTTATACAACACCTGCTTCTAATTGCTTGATAAAGCGCCAATCAGCCATGTTAGCTGACATCCAAGAAAGAAAAGAATTCAGCAGAACTTGCCGAGAAAAGGGAAGCATCCAAAGCTTATCGTTGTGATAAAAAGAGCAAATGGCCCATGTTATTCAAGAGCTTCTATTGCACTGCGATGGCCCTCCCATAACTCCATTTTGTTGAACTTTAACTCTTCGATAGAACAACACATATGCAGCTGAAGTTTTAATATCAGATTCAGCCGAAGCTGAAACACGGGAATCATCGAAATGATACCATCTATCATCATCGATCAACTGCAAATTAAAAGAACCTATCAGTTGTTTGTAGGTTTACAATGAAACTATAGTCGACCAAGACTATAGGAGCCCCTTGAACGACTCAGGTCAAATCTCCAAGCTACAAAATTAATTGCAAACTCAAGAAAAATATATTCTGGGGTGCAACATAGCCGACAAGCACAATACTCCACAACAAAAGGACAAGATAAATTAAAAGGATACCTTGCAGTAAGCAGTGTAATGCCCACCACCTAATCCACCATAATGGTTGCTTATTGCATATAGCTCATACACATGTGAGCTCTCAGTTGGATCCTTACATTTCACATACTTGCTTAAATCCAAATTATGTATGGGAAAATTCACAAAGGTATCAAGCTTGTTCTTCAGCCATCGGCTATAAGAGAACCGCTTTAAGTGGAAAACAAGTATGTCAGGTAATCTCCATAAATCTAACTTTTTGGAGGCTTGTCTATGCTCCTTGCAGCCAGGACAATACCTGCATTAAAATTACAAACAGACTATTAAATCAACACTAAAGGAGCAACAAGCTTCTTAGTACAACACATGTCATTACATACCACATATCATCTGGTCCTAAAGGTTCCTCCTTCAGGAAGGCCTCCAAGCATGAAAATAAGGATATAGCTTCTTGCTTGGTTTTCTTCACTGTAAGTCCACTTTTATGAATCTCAGGAAGATCCTTGAGGTAGCTGGCATCATATAGTCCATATTCCTTCTCAGTCCAATCCAACATCACCTTTAGCATTCTAGCTGGTTGTATCACCGTATCTTTTACAACTGGCCTGCAGCAGGTGCCCCGTTCATCAGTTAAACAAAGATGAAATGCCATTCCCCTGCTGGAATTTTCCACTGGTTCTGTGTACTCCATTGATCTGTCTTCATGACCAAATTGAATAGTACAGCTGTTCATTGGTTCTTCAATCTTTTCCAAGGGAGAACCATTTTCTGCACCATCCTTAAAAGCAGGTTCTGGTGAGATGAATGCTTTTCTTCTCAATGGAGAAAGCACCTTAGCGACAGAAAAATCAATATCAACTCCATTACGTGGGTCTTCCAAGAAAGTGACAAGTGGTGTCAAGAACAACTTTCTCTCACTAGCCTTCGAACTGTCTATGATACATCTGAGAAAATGCATAAAGATCAATAGGAGTTGAAGAACAAGATATAACATGTACAGTCAAGAAACTACTCCAAAAGCTCCTTCTTCTTGATGAGCGAATAGCATATGTATACAAGTCAACTAAGAATTTTTAGAATTCACCTAAACATGTACACAAATCCACATTTTCACTCCAGCTGCTAAGAGCAAGACAGGCAAAACACTAGTAATTATCAAATGCGTGAACAATGGGATAGCTGCTGGGAAAAAACAGCAGCACTTTTCAATTTTGACAGCTTGCATATTAGCTACAAGATTCAAGGATTTTTTTATGAACATGAACTACAGAATTCAACAACTTAAACTTACTTGTCCTGGTACCTATGACTAATCTCCAATCTTGTTAATAGGGCCACATTTTTCGGGAGTCTGTATGCAACAATATGTTCATCATCCTTGATTGAATTCAACATATCTGTAGGGTTCTCAAAGTATCGAAATATCCGATGCTCATAGACCTGTTCAACAAACATTTATGTGAAACAAACAGTAGCAGAGCATGCCACTCCAACACAATTATACATACTATTCTAGTACATACATTTGCATAAGCATGCACATGGCTGTACCAGTGCATAAGTGGGCAAAGAGAATTACCTCTGCAAGTAGCAGGGATTCATCAGTCCTTAAGCAGCATGCACTTTCTAAAGCCTGCATAAGATCCTTAATACAACCATGTTTCAAAACAGTAACAGTATATGGCATTGGAAGGCCACTGCCATCACTATAAAACACTGTTACTGTCATTGTCCTTGTCACTGTTGAAGGAAGTGGTAAAGACAAATACATGAAGGGGTCAAATGTTATTGAGATTTTGTTGCAGACCGGACAAACCAGAGTAGACTTATATTGACCCTGCATTAAATAGTTTCAGTATGAGTAAACTTGCTGGCCATAGACACTAAACAAGCTATTTCCCTCAAACAATAAAACAAATAGCAATTTCATATATTTTATATACCAGCAGGGTTTTGTCAAAGAATAACTGGAAGTGACATAACCTTAGTTGACAAAAAGAAATAAGTGATTATCCGCCTCCGTTGCTGAGAGGCATTGTATATCTCCAGCAGACAAAGGTAAGAGAAAAATAAAGTAATTCCCAGGTCTAGCTAGTCAGGATGTAGAAAAGAAAATCCATTACATAAAAGCCAAACAAGAAACAGTCCTAGTCAATTTCAAGAAAGTTTAGCACAGAGACAATAACTGATAGAAAGCTGCTAACCTGACAAGTGTCAACTATAACAGAGTCATTTCTGGCTCTGTGATAGGTCCAAAGCTCGTCAGCAACTTCTTCATCTGGACGACCATCTGAGTCTTTCGTCTCAAAGTACGGTTTTTGCTTAACACGATTTAGATCTTCATGTAATCCATCCAATAGGAAAGCAAGTAGTTCCTAGAAAGAGAAGCACATCACTTATTAATATATCTACCAGCATTTTACCAAAGACAATGGAAACATCTCAACTTAGGACCTTCTGCTCATTGTGAGAAGACCTACCAGCAATATTCTAGGCGACGAAATATAATAGGCTTTACTAGTGGCAAATGTAGGGTACTTTCATCAAAGAGTTCCATTTCCCCACTTACTGAGGGAATAGGAAAAAATATTTTGGGACATAAAACCTAAAATCTTTTTAAATAAAGGACACATACATGATATATAAACAAGTAACCATCTAATATCACCAGATGATTCAAAAGCATTCCCAAAGACCAAAATCAATATTGAGAAAAACGTACGGCAGATATGGCAAACTCGGCCAAGACAAGCAATACAAACCTGAGAATCATGCTGGTTATATCCACTAAACTGGGGAGCAAATCGACCAAGTTTTCCTTTGAATGCACGTGGCGCAACAGGTGCCCGGCCGGAGGACCAAAGTTCCCTCAATAGTTCACCAAATGCAAATGCAAGTTCACCCTGTAAAACTAAAACAGATGTTAGAAACTTAAATCAAATATCTTCCTAACAGAAAGTTCACACAATAGACAAAAAAAGCAACATTACATGCATCCCCAAAGGATTCTGCCTGTTGATCTCATCAGTGTAATCCTGCAAGAAGTACTCAACAAGTGGAGGGGTATGAACCAGACATTGAATTGCACTATTCATGAAGCATGTGTTGCCCAAATTCTGCAGTCCTGCCAACCCTCCCCTTTCACCTTTACTTGCAGGTCTCATACTATCATATCCATCCTCAATGTCACCATAAGTGGAGCTCAAAGAACTCCCTTGATACGCATTAGAGCTATATCCAGCAGAAAAACCATTGGACAAAGTCGGACCACCAGCAATTGTGACAGATGACCTCAGTGGTTCAACTGGAACCAATGCCAAGTCGTTTCCAGTTGAATCGAAGTCAAAACCAGCAGGAAGCAATCCTTCAGCTTGCACCTCCAGAAGAATCTGGCGGGAGTGCATTCCATCAGCAGTATTAACTAGAAAGAATATATCAAATACATGTTCCTTTTTTAAGCCTTCTTAGACTTTAATTACATATAACGTGTTATTGTGTATCGTAAGGTTCCTCCACACTATAATTCTCCATCACAAGAACTCTGAATCTTAGGTGTCAGGAATCTCTATGTTTCAACTTTCAACAGAAAGTAGTCACCACCACTCCTCCCTCATTTGATGTTTACTTGGGAGTTGGAGGGAATATGAGTTCCAGTTGAGGAACATAATACCCAATTCGAAGCTTACATCTCTTTCTTTAGCCAATTTAAAAAAGAATGCCACTTCCCATATTTTTTCTATTTTTAATATTCCCATTTTACTTTAATGACGCTATTTTATAGGAATGACATGGGTTAAGACCACATGACTAAAGGGTACTTTGGTATGTTATACAAAATAAAGATTCAAAAGACCGCAAGATTAAGACCACCAAGATTAAAGATTCAAAAACCTTCTTTACATTCTTAAATTTCGTGCACAGTCAAGCTAACACACAAAATGAGATGCACGAGATAACAAGAATATAGCTACATGCCAGCATGTTGCAGATTATTCCAATAATTCCTAAGGTCGTTTGGTTCACAAACTAGTTATTCATGCATTATAATGCAGGGAATGTGAATAATAATGAAATGATCGTTATACTGGGATTGCCTGCTTTAAAGAAATTTTTTTATTAAATCCCGAGAGCCCGTGGTGCATGATTTGGAACTCCGTGGATAATGGTCCCAGCCCATTACCCTTCTCCACTTAAACTAGGATTTTGTTTTAGGCAGGGTTCCAATGCATGACGTGCGCCTAACTCACACATCACAAGTTGCGCTCTTACCACTAGACTAAAGCCACGCTTATCCGTATAAATTATAATAATATTAGAGTACACCTATTTTTATTTGACGTTCTATCCCGCAATAAAAATATACTGATGTGTAACTTGTACAGGTATTAGCAATGCAGAGTTTACTAAGGCCTACCATATGTTTTATTAAGATATTTGGCGACTTTTTTTGGTACAGTAGACCAACCATTTTATTACTTATGCGGAATTTTTATACTGGGTTATTTTTGTTAATGTGGTAAACCAAACGACCCCTTAGTGTCTGGTTAATGCATAGCAATGTAATCTAATCTTTCTCATTATCATAGAAAAATAAAATGATACTGCACAGATTGCATATTGCATGAGAAACTCACATCTTGATCCATCTGTAAGTTGGAGCCCTCAAGTGTTTGGTCTGAAGCAACAAATACTGTATGCTTCTTTTTATTAAAATAATCCCAGATGCGTGCCTGCATAATCCAGAAAATGAGAGATAAAAGCGTAAATTTTTTTCCAGCTTAATGGCATGAAAATAGAACTTGATAGTGTCCTACTCTATAAGAAACAAACCTTTTCTGGTGCTATTCCTTTGAGCCTACACACTATGCTATAAAGTTCATGTAAAGATGCCTGAAACATATAACACCATTTAAGAGTTACTTAAGAGCTGGAAAAAAAAACAAATCCATTAAACAGAGGAAATCACCAAAAACGCAAAGAAAAGATGCAGCTAGCACATCACATTGATGAATATCCGGGCAAAAATGAAATAAACGTGCCACGATATAACCCTAAGAGCAGCCTCCATAGAGCTAGCAGTTTCACCCAGTCACTAAGTCAAAAGAGGGTGCAAAAGTACAAAAAAGGACCATGAAAGTTAATGTGTGCTCCAATAGCATATTAGACAAGAGGGGCTTGGTCTGATGGTAACCAACCCTCACTTACAACCGAGAGGTTGTGAGTTCGAGTCTCCCCAGGAGCAAATTCTGGGGATTTATGCCGGGGGTCTATTTGGAAACAGCCTCTCTACCCCAGGGTAGGGGTAAGGCTGCGTACACACTACCCTCCCCAGACACCACTGAGTGGTATTGTACTGGGTCGTACTTTTTTTTCTCCATGCACCATCCCTAATTTTCTATCACATTTGATCAATTTGGAATTTAAATTGATAATAATAATGATTGAGAACAGCAATGACTATAACGGCAATGATGCGCGGATCTAAGTTCCACAATTATACGATGATGATCAGCAGATCCAAATCCCACAATTACTTATTTAAACTAAAACCGACTGCCAAACCATTGATATTTCTCCAGCACAAAAAAAACAAGTAGTGCATTTAGCAATATTCTTAAATAGCCACGACACTGCCAGCTGAAAGGATAAGCGGATGTAGACTGATTGTTAATTAGAGATCAAAAGCAAAAGATAACAAGAGGGCACCCTGACATAAGGTGATTTTTTTATTTGAAGTGCAAAAATGAATTTCCTTTAAATAGAGAGGGCAAGGCTGTAGTATACCTTTTTACTTAACCTTATAACCTTGTGACTTCTATCTCTAGTATCATGTAAATTGAGACGCAATGGGAACACTTCCACGCTAAGTTGCTTGGCATCTCCCACAGAAATCATCTTTCGAGGCAATGCTGGTCCTCCCTTGTACCTAAAGACAGTAGAGTATTTATCCCCAAAGAAAAAGATTAGGAGAGGAAAGCACGTGAGACCCCAGATACTTCACTCATGATATTAGCAGATCACTAGCATGCATCAAAAACCAGGACGAAGAATGGCACGGGAATCCTAGTGGAAAGTCAATACTCGTACAATCCGCTCTGAAGAAGTATTTTGAAACCCTAACTAGCACAGTCACTTAATCGCAAGAAGAAGAGCTACTGATCTGATTGAGTCCCCTTCCAATGAAAACGAAAAATTATTAAGGAACAGAAAAATAATCTAATCTTGACAGTCAACCATAACCATCTATACACAACTGTTAATTCCAACCATATGGAACATTGCATAGCTGTCAATTCAACAGAAAATGCCTCTGGTACAAAATTGGAGTACTTCCCAGAACATCATAAGAGGTGTTGCCAAGATAAGTTCCATTGCACCATCTGCTAATGGGAAGTGTAAAGAGAAATAAGCAAGAAAAACTTACCATTCAGAGAGCTTCTCCCATACTTCTTGCGCGACCAACACATAATCATGCCCTTCTTCCAAAGTTATGATAAGCTGGGGATCATCACTCTCGCCATCAATTTCCCTAATTATTATATCACTATTATCGATTGGTCCAGGTCTACTAGCTGTGTTTGGAAATAGAGAAGGCTGAGATTGAGTAGTGTCCTCGTTAAAGGGATAAGCACCCAGTGGCTTGCCAATGTACCTCTGCCAATCCCTGAACCACCTAAACATACATACAAAACCAAATGAGCATGCCTCTTTATGTTTTTCCTTTATTTGACGTGTTTTAATTTTCTTCTTTCACCTACTGGAAAAGAATTCTGGCTTCCACAAACTATCAGAACACCACCAGTGAAATCAGAAAAAGAAGAAATTATCAAACAGTTGGGAAGTTAGCATTGCTGTGATCAGATCAATTTCTTATCTGGAACTGGTTTACGTGTCGATAGGTAAGCATATTCTGGAGCAACAATCTTAAAGTTTAAGATGAAATGGCAAGATGGAGAATTCAATTGAAGGGAAGATCTGAAGAGAACATACAACTAGGTGAGAAGAAAGCAAATAGTAGCTTTTTTTGCCTCTGTTGCAATTCGAAACCTGGTCTCTACCAAATATTAAGCAAAATTTTCAACAGATCCAAACAATCATTGTGAATATAGCGCGTTAGCTCTCATAGTTTCTATGTGATTCAGCACATTCAGGTCGTTGATGATTTTAACTTGGCCAATGTTGCGTGCTTACTGCATGGTGTAGATTCTGCCAAGAGGGAAAAAAAAGAGGTGCACGAAAAACAAATAGCTTCCTTTTCTTTCATATAGGTGAGGAAAAAATCGAGCTGCACTATGATGCCTGGAATTATTATTTTTTTGTGATGACATTGCAGTCCGGACCAGCTTCCACGCACTAACTATTCCACCGTGTACCAGCTACCTCCCATCAGCCCAGGTGTCGAGTAACTCAATCCACAAGGGCTAAGCAAATAAGACGAAATCACCTATTATTTTTTGTACTCCATTGGAATTTGAACCTGAGACCTCATGATTCTCCTCCCACTTCATTGACCACTAGTAAGCCACACCTTCAAGTGCATTACGCTACCCAAACAATTGAGCCATTTTTACCATTTTAACGCTCAAGGAATAAAATATATTTTAATATCGCCAGTGACATCTTACAATACCAATCACTTACGGAACAGTCCTTTTTTTTCTTTTGAGGGACTGATAATTATGGCGTCCCGGCAAGCTAGAGCGCACTTCAACTAATTCCACCGGGTACGTGCTACCTCCCACCCGCACAGGTACTAGATAACTCTATCCATCAAGGTTTAGGCAAATGGTAAAGAAAAAACTTACTAGTATTTTTGTCGAATTTCAACTTGAGACCTCATAGTTCTCCACCAAATTCATTAACTCTCACAATTATGATTCTTATACCCTATTGTGATAATAACTGAGAATTACTCCCTCATTCCCAAAATACTTGTCGTATTTCGTTTCTCGAAAGTCAATTTGACTAATCTTTGAAGCTAAATTAGATTAGATTAGTTTAAAAAATTTAAATTAAATTTTAGATACTCGAAAACTATATGAAAAATACTAATTTGCAATTCTTGTTATATCAATAAGGTGAAAAAATACATGTCAAAATATTGATCAAGCTCATGTTGTTTGATGCTCGAGAGGCGAAACATGGCTAGTATTTTGGGACGGATGGAGTAGCACATTCACCACCTTATAATTAAAACAAAGAAGAATCCTTTCAACATGCAGAAGCTGATAGATGTGAGTGGATAAGATAAGCAAATAATCATAATTTTTTTCATGTTTAGAAAGAAAAGAAAAACACAAACTGAAAACTCTGTGCAATGCCTTGTTAAAGCATCAATGGCAAACAAAAGTAGATGAAAGAAAAGCAAAGCAGGGATGAGGAACCTGTTAGAAATAACATAATAGGTATTGCCTTCTCGCAAATTGGATTCAGCTTTACTGATAAGCTCCTGAATGATCCTAGCCTCTTCTTCAGGCGTGCAAGGCAATTCAATAGATCCATTCTCCATCATGTATCCCGAATCTGGAATCGTCATGATCCACTACTCAATTCTACAAAATGCCAAAAAACAAATATAAAAGTTTCAACTATAAATAAAAAACTGAATAAATTGGATTTTCCAAAATAAGAGTATAAAGAAAAGAATATACGAACCCTAAGGATCGGAAAGCGAAAAAGAGGAGGTAAATGGGAAGGAAGAAACCTAGATTATGGGAGAATACTCAAATTTCCCCCGATTTGGATTTTTGATGTGCTGCACAAATACACAAACCGTCAGAGTTTTCCTCCACCTACCTTTTATATATGATATATATATACATATATAATATGCCCAATTACACTCTGTACCTTCTCGAATTCACTAATCTTTTCCCCTTTTTTTCAATATTGTATTTCATTTTTAATTTTTTTGGTAAGTTGAATATACTATATAGTATTGTATTTACCAGTCTTTCTACTCTTTTTTTTCTTTTAGATTATCGAAATGCTTCACGTATTACCTGAATATTCAACCTAAGACAATCCCGACTCTCCTTTTATCTTGTTGGACTAAGTGCCGGTTTGGCTTAGCTGATTAAAAGTAACTAATAAATATTATGCGTAAAAAAAATTTAAGTGCTGAAGTTAATTTAAGAAATAAGCAATTATATATTTAGATAAAAGTGTTTAAATTAACAGTATGTAGCTGAAGAACTTGGTATACGAAAAGTTTTGTTTTACAAAAAAGTATTGTAGGGATAGAATAATAAATATTTTGGTCAAACTTAAAGTGCTTATAAGCTGAAATTTGATAAGTAAGGGAAACCAACTTATAGCTTTTGGCTTATAAGTACTTAACTCATAAACACTTTTAATTTTACCAAATACGTAAATAAAGCAAAAAGTACTTATAAGTCAATTTGACCAACTTATAGGTTTAGCCAAACACACTCTAATTTAAAGGAAACAGCGTCGCCTGGCAAGACTCAATCCTATACCGAATCATACTTTAGTTTACAATTTTTGCGATTTCTCTTGGTATTATTATTTGATGACTTGTAAATTTTTCTTTCGAGATTAAATTAATATACTAAAACATTGTCAGCAACTTCATTAAGTCAATGGCTCGAAAAACTTAAAGCTACTCATCTCAAAAAGTTGATATGATTAGTGTAAAACTAACCTTCTGTGTGAATAAGAATGTACTAGATTTTTTATTATAGTTGAAATAAGACTTAGGTATTAGAGGTTGTTTAAAATGTATTCTAAATTTAGAACTTTCATAATTGTTAACAAGAGAGATATTTTCCCCCTCAAACAATAACTCACAAAGTATGTTTTACTTGCAAAAACGAAGAATTAAAGAGGTCTAAATTGTTATGCGTCTCTTATACAAGTACTACTATTTTCCGGTGTACTTTATTATATCTTTAATATATGGCAAGGAGGCTGCAAGAACTTTGACTCGTATCAGAGAGAGAGAGAGAGAGAGAGAGAGAGAGAGAGAGAGAGAGAGAGTCAACTAAAAGCAAGGGAATAGCATAAATTGTCAAGCTTCTCTGCACAGAAGCTTCAAACTTTCAGGAGCACAAATACACAAAAATCTGCAATGTAGACAGTTGTGGAGCATCTAAACTATCTACAGCAGCTTACAGCTTCCGCAGACATCTTTCATCTACAATTCACTGCATGAATCTTAATGACAGAACCATAAGGTATCAAGAGGCAGCTGATGACATACCCAGGCCATCCAAGGACACATACCACCAGTAAACATACAAATAGGACTGGTACAGACATGGCCAAAGCTACCAGTCAACACACATCTTCTAAATAATGCCTGACATAACCTCATATGCTAGAATCTTCAGTGTGTATAGAAAGTTATTGCCACTTAACAAGATCTGCGAGTCAGTGTTGCTAATCATAGATTTTATGTATTAAACACCCCAAGAAAAAAAAAACACCTAACACAAATTATGACATGGTCACTCTCTCATCAGAGCTAGCAGAGGCCTCATTTCCAGCTGGAGAAGTTTCACCACCTTGTACCTCATCTTCGCTGAACATGCTGTCCTCACGAGATTCAGAGGATGAGGCAATCTCCTCATCACTGGAAACCTCAGCCTTGTGCCGCCTCCTCACATCCTTTATGCCTCTTCCTTGAAGAGCCAGT
This sequence comes from Nicotiana benthamiana, assembly GCA_034376525.1. NCBI lineage: Eukaryota > Viridiplantae > Streptophyta > Magnoliopsida > Solanales > Solanaceae > Nicotiana > Nicotiana benthamiana. The sequence continues at coordinate 178,170,592 of CM067339.1, forward strand.
CGCCTGCGCTTTCTCGCCTTCCTCTTGCCTTTGGGAAACTCATCCTGATTTGATTCAAAAGTCCTGTTCCTGACATCTTTTGCAGCTCTATCCATGCAATCTTCATTATCCTCTGATTCAGTAAATTGGGAATCAACATCAAGCTTGCGTCTCTTCCTACTTGTACTGGTCTGATAAAGAAAAGTCAAACATTAAAAGGATATAAGTCAAATATGAATCCAAATGGGAAATTGAATATGCACATTATTTCTTAACAAGCATTCATCAACATAGTTCCTTTCAGCTGTAAACTAAGCTTCATGGATGGTTTACTAGCTTATTTGGGTGGGCACTCAAGCAGGCAGGGTGACAAGGAAATCAGCAGGTCAAGACAACAAACTTCAACATCACTTTTTTGGAAAGAAATTTAGGTGAAGCATAAATCAGCCGGAGCCTTCAAAAACGAACTATTTTCCGAATATTTGATGTCCACACCATTGATTCTTCCCAATGACCTCACTCTAGAACAAGAGACTGCCTAAGATTGAACCTTGCATCGCTCAACAATTAAATATAGCCACAGTAACATATTACTTTAAGAAATTCCATCAACTTAACCATTTATGCGACAAGTTTCTTTAATTTCAAGAGCTATCCAGATTTACTGCAGGAGTTAGGAAAGGTAAAAGGAAACATAGCGCAGTTGCCTTTTTACTTCACACAGTATGCTCGGGGAACGAGCCAAATCACACTTTGGCTGCATACAAAGAGAAACCCTTTTTAATACTCCTAAATAATACTAGGAGAATTATTTCTTTTACAGTCAAAATAAAGACCATTCTTCTTCTCCCTCATGTGGGGTGCAATCACCACTTTGGCAAACAGGAAATGGTAGCTCCGGGATTCTATGAACAAAGAGAAATCCATGGTGAACAGAAGAATTTTCTTTTTTATTCCATCGTCTAATAAATTTGAGGGGACAACAATTTTTTGATGCCATATATATGGCAAGCCAGTGTTACCAACTTTTTCAACAAGCTTCTGAAAAGTTAAGAATGTGGAGATTCTCATTGTCAGAAAGATGTACCAGTTGAACCCACAGAGCTGGATATTGAATTAGTGTTGTATCTCCCATAACTCTCTCTTTCTCCAAGTCTTCCCTTCTTTCTTAGGAAGTGTGTAAAAAAGCACTTGGTGGATGACTTAAATGGCAACCTTAGCTGAGTCTTTCAGAATCGGAGAAGGCTGAAACATGTCATTTAGTTTAGAATGGAGGCTTTGTTTATTCACTGTTAGTCATAAACGTTAAGGTATTTCTTGTTAGTTACAACATATCAAGGATGAAATTAAAGATATTCGGAAGAAGGTGGTCATGGCTCCCATGGATGCCAAGAGGTGGGAAGCAAGGCTCAGATGGTTCGGGCACGTACGGAGGAGAAGCCCGGATGCCCTAGTCAGGAGGTGTGAGCGGTTGATTTTGGCAGGCCCGGAAGAGGTAGAGGGCGGCCTAGGAAGTATTGGGAAGAGGTGATCAGACAAAACATTGCGTGGCTTTAGATTTCCGAGGACATGGCCCTTAATAGGGAGGTGGAGAGGTCGCGCATTAGGGTTGTAGGTTAGGAGGTAGCTGAGGCTAGTCTAATAGGGTTGTGTCTCTGAGACTCTCACTGCTAGAGGTTAATGTTGTATTCACACTATTCTCCGTTTTTAATGTGCCGAGCTTTATTTACGGGTTATTATTATTGCTTTACATCTATTTTCTAGTTCTTATGTTGCAGTCATTATCTCTTAATTTTTCTGTTGATGGTACTGATGTAGTGTTTCTTTTCGTCGTCTTGAGCTGAAAGTCATTCGGAAACAACTTCAGTACCCCCTCGGATAGGGGTAAGGTCTGCGTACACACTACCCTTTTTAGACCCTTACGAGATTTTACTAGGTTGTTATTGTTGTTGAATTTAAACTTCTAGGTAAACTTAAGGGATGTTTTACGTTAAAAAATCAAACCAAGTGATAAAATGTCGCGGAATTGTTAAAGCATACCTTGGGACCTCGATCAACCAGGCGAGACCATTCACTTCGGTTCCTTAAGCAATCAAGAACAGCCTGGGAGTGACTTGAATATGCGTAACGTTCTCCGTTGTGCTTCCTCAAGTTGGGCCAGTGCTACAGCAAAAGAAGGCAGATGAGAAGACAAATTAAATTTAACACCATAAAGAGATTGTATCTTATCTCATTAAAGCAACTGTACCGGAAGGACTGCATTGCAAAGCTCTTCATAAGTCATTCTTTGACCTTTGCTCATAATCTCAGCAAGCAAGCCTAAAAATGCAGAAAAATATACAGCAACAATAAGGAGGAATTTCATAGTAACAGTCAGAAGATCCAAATTAGAAGGAATTATTTTTTAAGAACATCCCAGCATATATAACTCTCGAGAAGTCAAAACCTGGTAAAGTACGACGCGAAGGATGTCCAACCACTTTTGCATCATCAGCGGCAGTTGCACTTGGTGAATAGTGCATTGAGGACAAGTTCTGCTTATTTGCCTCTTTTGAGGCACACAAACTACTATTTGCAGAAGTATTGGAAGCAAGTATGTTACTCTTCTTCAGAGACTGCACACTTTTTGCTGATCCACCATCTCCTTCTCTCTTAATAACAGAATCATCTTCTCTCCTACAACCAGGAGAAATTGATATCTCAGATATCTTAGTTTCCTCAACCACCTCTTCCTGGGAACAGTTTGAACCATCTTTGCCTATATCCTTTGACTTTCTTTTAAATGTCTACAGCAAATAAAAACACATATGTCAGAATAAATCCAAAAAAGAGATGATTGCCCATTACAGGAATCTAGCTTACCAAACCATGATCTTTTCCTCCACCACTAGATGTTCGCTTCATTAGCACACTTGTACCCGTTGGAGAGGTTAATTGAGGTAAGCTACCCGCATGACGCATCCGTGGCACTCGAGGAACTCTAGGAGAACTATTAAGTTCTTGATGAAGCAGTAGAGCAAGCTACATATGGATGATGGACAAGCGTAAGCTAAGTGAGAAAACAGTAAGCTTTATACATTCATTAATTCAACTTCTACCTCTTCATCACTTAGTGCCGCAGGAGATGACGAAGATGGAGGATGCATCAGATGTGTATTCACTTTAGAAGATGGTTGGGAAGTGGGCTGATTTATCTTTTCACCTTTCTGTGTCAAATGTGTACCTGTAGCTTTATTATGTACATGTGAGACACTCTCACTTTGCAGTGAAGTAGAAGACTCTGCAGAGTGTGAACCAGCAGGGTTGCTACGCACAGCTGATGTTTTAGCAGACGAATTGAGGACTGAATCATTTGCTTCTGATACTGTTCGCTTCACTGGAGCATGAGAGAGCTTGGTTGACTGGGAGGTCTTCGATGCCGAACCAACTGAAGACTTTGGGAGCTCTTTCAATATTTTCTTTGGTCTTTCACGCCTCTCCTCATCCCTACCAGAATCCATTGACGAACTCTCTCTTTTATTACTAAGATTAATCTCGGACATTCCTCTCGATCTACCATTAGAATCGTGATTATGAGCTTTTGAGGATGTTCGATTCTCAGGAGCAGAAGACTTGGTTGTTCCAGTAGATGATTTTCCCATGGATAAAACTACTTTACGGTGATTAGAAGCTGGTAAAGGATTTGTGACTGGTAAACTGGATCTAGGTGCATCTTCAGCAGGTTTTGAACTTTCCTTATGTCCTGAACTCTTCCTTGGTCCTATCGCAACTTCAGCAATCTTAGGTTCTTGATTAGATTGACAGAGAACGCTGGGTGATTCATCAGTATTATTATTATCACCCATTGTTGCCTTTTTATCGTCTTCCTCTAATTTACAGTCACTATATTCTGAATTGATTACAGTGGTAATGTTTACTTCAGCTTTTTCAGACAAGCATCCTGAAGATATCCCTGCAGGTTTTGGCAATGATTTTGTTATATCCAACTTACCATTGCTTGAAAGTGAATGCTGAAATTCAAGGCCTGCAGAATCAGAATGGACTTCTGCTGTGAATTTAGCATCGAGTTCTGAAGAGCAAATGACCTTATCATCACTTGAACTTTCAATATTTGGGTGCCTTTTAATGTCTGGACCACGACATGTAACATTTTCTATTATGGGCTCCGCCCTCTGTGATTCAGTCCCAAGACATACCACTACCTCTTCCTTATTGTTGGTAGCATTAGTAGCAACCTAATTTCACAATCAATGTTATTAAACAAGAACTCCTTAACCAGAAAAGAAAAACCAAGAACAAATGATAAACATTAGCATGATGCGAAGCTCCCTTCTCTCCACAACTTTTTAAAAGGTAGGGCTCAGTAAGACATTTTAGATCCAAAATCTGCATCTTAACCAGATCCATAACCAGGAGGGCATAGACGATAAGCTTGCATTTCTCAAGGAACTACATAGCCCTAAACTTGGCCAGCATAAAATGCTAATTAGTGCATACTTGACATGCAATGACAGTAAAACATGAAAGTAATGCATATTCTGCTTGGTAAAAGAGAAATCCAGTAACTGCCAATAGCTTTAACAGAAACTTAGCCTGAAAGAACAGCCAACTGCGCTTCATATTTAATATGAATGAAAAAGAGCATCAAAATAATGCATATTCTACTTGGTAGAAGAGAAAGTCGACTACTGACAATAGCTTCTGCTTTAAACCTAAAACCATTCGACTGTTATAGCCCCTTTCTTATATTGTAAAGGGAGCAAGGGAAAAAAGAAACACAAACCACCTTATCACCTCCCATTCCGTCCCAGATAAAAGCCAATAACTATCTATCATCATCTATTTCTTTAATCAAAAACCAACCAGTTGCCCTACCAGCACGGTTGATCCAGCCCACTTCAGATCCACGTGCTTCACCATAATGGCTAGATTAAAATTACTTTCAGTCACTTAACAAATGTTATAAGCTCCAGTTTTAACATGTTTCAACACGTGCAAAAATATTCTCTCATGTTTTATTGGATTTAATTAAAAAAAATAAGAATCATATAACTGTAAGGGTCAACTTCAATATCATCACAAATTGGGGAAGGTGACGAGTTATGGCATTCTGGACTCCCAAATTGCATAGTTACCCTCATAGCATTTCCTACTAAGTGCTAACCTTTCCAAGCAGAAAGGACTGATGAACAAAATAATGGTGGCGAGAGGAAATAGAGCACCAGAGAAGGTTCACTGGCTTTGAAAGTGTCAGGAGTTTTAGACTTGTCAAGAAAGAGAGTGTGTGAGGAATTTTAGTTCATTTTGCAACAAAAAAGACATAATAAGAAGACTTTATCTCCTCTTCATTTTTAATAAGATCATTTGTTAATCTGATGAGGGCAAGTCCATTCTTTTTGCCTCTATAAAAAAGGGAGGGAAAGAGACAATGTTTTCATGCATATTCTGTTTGTTTTGAAATTCAGAAATAAAAATGAAATAGCCTATCTTCAACCTGCCTACAAAGGTTTGTTCTCCAGACCTTATACTTTTACAAACTTAAGTGCAAACAGGATTATAGCACATAAAAATTACTCTACCACCTGAAAAAATGCAGTACTGGACATAATTGGTCATAAACTTGGGGCGATGTGTGCCAAGAGAAGTCACCACATAGTCATAGGAAATTGTAGCATGAAAACCTGATGACATACCTCGTCTGTTGTAGGTAAACTAGCAGAATCACTACGCTCTAAAATTGTTGCTGCTCCATCATTTTCCAAATCCTCCACCCTAGCAGGAACATGGTTTCTAATCTTGTCTTCCTGCAGATGTTCTTCACTTGTCGAGCAGCGTTTAGACACACCACAAGATACAATTTTTGAGAAGCACTCACTTGAAGCTGGAATGTCACAGTAGCTTTTTGCGTCGTGGTTCAGTATACGAGGTCCTTCCAAAATGCCAACAGCAGCCAGAACTTCCCCCGTATTTCCAAATTTTGTTCTCTGAATATCCGTCTTGACAGCCATGGGGCCTCTGTCTTTAGAAATTGCAATTTTCTTGAGTTAAGTCCATTATAACTTGAAAAATATAACAGTTATAGCAGTACTAGAATTCGAATAGTAGACGAAGCAGTAGTAGCAGCAGTAACACAAATCAACATTTGAAAGTCACGACAGTATATATATATTTTTTAAACTGGAAATCACGAAAGTATTAGACATGCAAGCAAAGCTATGTACAATAATACAAATAGATGGGTGTATATGAACTAGATACTAAAGTATCAAAGTTATTTTCTTTTCAGATAAGTAACAAAATGGTAGTAGAATAATCACCTGGTCTAGAAGCATGAGCATCTTTCTTAAGATATCCCTCCTTTTCAATGATCTTAGACTTCTTCTTACCACTTTGGTCCTTGGACATCCCAAACTCTCTTTTTTTACGTTTGCTGCCTTGTATCATGCTGGGGCCCAATAAACCTGTGCCCCTCTTCACATCATCTGAATCCATAGCACCGTTAGATTCGATAACCGGCTTCTCAGAAACAGGGTTAACTATTGGTGAAAACAAGCGGTTTTCTCTTGACAGTGAGAATAAAGCACCAGCACCATTACCAGTAGTCATCTCATTGCCTTTGTCGCTGGTGTTATCGTGAGTCTCCCTTGTTTTATTTTCCCAACAAGGAAACTCCCTATATTGAAAATTAAACTTTTTGGGAACATAACCACCACATTTCCACAATTCACGACCAAATACAGATGATAACCCAGAGAATAAAGCTGGATCACCACCCGGAACACCTTGCATGTGAACCCTTTCCTCCATTGGCAAATCAGTCCAAAGCCTAAAGGGCTTTCGGACAGGCACAGTATTAGGATATGGAGGATTCATCCTCAAGGTCTTGGTGGGCAACTCAACAAGCAGCTGAGCAACCTCGGTCTCTTTGCTATCATTCCTCCTGGCCTTATTCTTACATTTATCACACGCAAACAGCTTCTCACTCTTGACATAGCGCACGCAACGTGTATGTACCCACACACTGCACTCGTCGCAATTCACCATCTCCTCCCCATCATCAAAATTCACACCACACACACAATCCACTGTCCATGAACCATCCACCCAGTCATCCTGTGGGTTTGCAACAGGAAGCCGGTGAGACCGGCTCTTCATAGCTGCCCCTCCGCTAATTCCAACCCTAAAACTGCATTAAACGGAAAAACCTAAGATCCCCAAAATGTAACCTCCTATAAAGCAAATGCCTACTTATACCCACCTAAATTATCAATAACTAAATGCCAATTGAAACGTCCAATAACTCAATTATCAAACCCTTTACCAGTGAAATATCAAATTCAGACCACCAAAGGGCCATATAAGAACCAAGCCTATAATTGCAATATCCCCAAAAAAAGAACCTAAAATACCCAAAAGTAATCCTCCTTTAAGCTACTAACTACCACCTCAATTATCACAGCTCGATGCCAAATGAACGGCGAAAAAATCAATTATTCAAACCCTTTCCCAGTGATACATAAAATTGAGACCGTAAATAAGGGGAAAGAGAAGAAGTTACAGCTAGAGGATATGTACCGTGAAGCTGGAGATGCTTTCCACGCAAACAATTGAAGCTTTGAGATATTATAAGGATGAATACGGGAAATTACAGGATTCGAATTGAATATTTGTAGGGATTAGAGTGTCAGCAGAAAAAGCTGCAGAGGGGTTTGGCAGCTGGCCTTCTGGTTACTCGAGCGGGCTCGGAATTCTGGGATTGTATGAAATTCTGGTTGAAAAAGTATATTGGCGTCCGTCACGGCTCTGCTGCTTCGTCTCGGCTCCACAATCCACATTACGACTTAACGGCGTCGGCTGTGCATTGGCCGTTACCCCAGAAAAAGTACGCGAGGACTTATGGGGTCAATTATCAATTATCAATTCTTTGGAGTCTTAATGGGGGGTTTTTGGACAAACATAGTATTTGTAAATAATAATAATAAAAATAATAATAAGAATAATAAAAAAAATATTTGAAAATCAATACTTATTTTATAAATTTGTTATTATTTCAACCGTCGTTTAAGATAGAGAATCCAAAATTTATAACTGATTTAATAATATTTCAAATGAAATAATAAATTTTCACTCAAAAAAACTTCAATACTTTAATTAATTGAAATTCTACGTCTAAACATTGACTTAGATTTCCATAATACTCTGTCAACGTCATCTTTGTATAGGTCGAAATCTGACAATAGCGACTCGGCTGGAACCCTACTTAAGGGGCGCATAGCAAAGACCATCACAACCTACTTTGGTCTAAATACCTACATTGCACAGTAAGTCAAAAATAATATTCAAGCGACGACAAAAGGGTCACAGTGTGAAGGTATACCGACTAGGGAAGGTAACCATGGTCTCATAACTATATATAGGGGATGAATTCGTAAAGAAGGAGAGGTGGGCTTTTGGGGCTTTTCGTCTCTCTCTTCTCTCCTTTTATTTTCTTCCGAAAAGGATGTAAAAATTGATGACTTACTTTGTCTCATAAAAGAAGAAATGATAAAGATGAATAAAGATTGTTCACTTTTATTTCATTATATTAATTGATTTTCGATTCATTTTCAGATTTGGGATTTATTATGTCTGAATAAGATTGACCTCACCATTATCATTAGTTATTTTTATCAAAAAGGTTTTAACATCTATTGGTCAATTAATTTGGCAGTGTCTGTGAGGATTTCTTAGTCAAATTTCCTAACTTCTTCCCGATCAAAAACCAGAAACATAATCACATAGAAAAGCATTAAGTAAACCTTACGTGCTAATCCAGATCATGATGTTGCATACGAGCAAAAGTTAAAACCAACTTCTTCCCCCACACACCGGGCGGTCCATGAACAAGCTAAGGCAAGCGCAGTTCCCTCGAAGCTAAAGCACAAGAAAGAAGAGGAAAGAGAGCTAAATACAGCCACTGAATTCAGAAACCGCCACCCCATCAACCATTTAAATGCCGGGCAAAGCGAGTATAGATCCACCCACATTCACCGACTCATCGAATCGGAGTAAGAAAAATATCATTTTGGCTCACCTTCCATTTTTTTTTTTGCTCAAACAAGAACGCAAGCGACGCACATGCAAACGAGCAAAGGAACATCTCAACCGGAGAATGAGAAAATACTATAAAACCACTAAAATAACATCTACCTGACACTCCAACTTGCACAAAAACGGCGCCCATTAAACCATACTCTCTCCCTTACCTAGGAGTTGTCCCAATAGGGTTATCGGGGGAGTTATGTATTGAGTCGATGAGACGGACGTCCTCAAGTTAAAAATATAATTCATCATCCCGCCTGCCAATAACATCTTCAGACCGGAAAATGAAAGGACAAGACAAGGAAACTCCAACATATGCACGAAACGAACGTGAGCAAAACAACAACGTTTATACCCTCCGACATTACACTTTTTGATGCAAAAAAAATCAAGTGAACTGGGGCTCATCCAGGAAGCGTAAAGGTTGAGAAAAATTGGGACTCCCATAGAAAATACCCCTCTCCAAAAAACCAAGACTAACGACGGTTTCATATTTCGACGAAAGTTCGAAATAACACCCTTCTTAAGGCCAAGGGTCATCGCCAAAGAAAAGAGTTTAACTTCGATCGAACAACGACGGGTTAATATTTCGACGAAAGATCAAAACGACACCCTTAAGGCCAAGGGCCATCTCCAAAGGGAAGAGTTCGACCTCAATCGAATAATGACGGGTTAACATTTCAACGAAAGATCGAAATGACACCCTTAAGGCCAAGGGCCATAGCCAATGAGAAGAGTTAGAACTCGATCGAACAACAATGGATTAATATTTTGACGGAAGTTTGAAATAAAAAATTTAGGCCCAGAGATATCGCCAAAAAAAAAAGAATTCGACCTCGATCGAACAATGACGAGTTAACATTTCAACGAAAGTTCGAAATAACACCTTTAAGGCCATTGGCTATCACCAAAAAGGAAGAGTTCGACGTTGATTGAACAATGACGGGTTAACATTTCAATGAAAGGTCGAAATGACACCCTTAAGGTCAAGGTCCATCGCCAAAGAGAAAGTTCGACCTCAATCGAACAATGACGAGTTAACATTTTTATTAAAGATCGAAATGACACCCTTAAGGCCAAGGGCCATCGCCAAAGAAGAGTTCGACCTTGATCGAACAACAACGGGTTAACATTTTGATGAAAGATCGAAATAACACCCCTAAGGCCAAGGGTAATTTCCAGAAACAGGAGTTCGACCTCGATCGAACAACGACGGGTTAACATTTCGACTAAAGGTCGAAATGACACCCTTAAGGCCAAAGGCCATTACCAAAGAGAATAGTTCGACCTCGATCGAACAATGACGGGCTAACATTTTGATGAAAGATTGAAATGACACCCTTAAGGCCAAGGGCCATCGCCAAAGAGAAGAGTTCGACCTCGATCGAACAACGAATAGTTAACATTTTGATGAAAGATTGAAATGATACCCTTAAGGCCGAGCGTCATCGCCAAAGAGAAGAGTTCGACCTCGATCGAACAACGACGAGGTAACATTTCGATGAAAGTTCAAAATAACACCTTTAAGGCCAAGGGCCATCACCAAAAAGAAGAGTTCGACCTCGATCGAACAATGACGGGTTATCATTTCGATGAAAGTTTGAAATAACACTTTTAAGGCCAAGGGAGATCGCCAACAAGAAGAGTTAGACCTCGATTGAACAACGAAGGGTTAACATTTCGATGAAAGATCGAAATAACACCCTTAAGGCCAAGGGCCATTGCCAAATAGAAAAGTTTGACCTCGATCGAAGAACGACGGGTTAACATTTCGATGAAAGATCGAAATGACACCCTTAAGGCCAAGGGCCATCGCCATAAAGAAGAGTTCGACCTCGATCGAATAATGACAGGTTAACATTTTGATGAAACATTGAAATGACACCCTTAAGGCCAAAGGTCGTCGCTATAAAGAAGAGTTAGACCTCGATCGAACAATAACGAGTTAACATTTTGACGAAAGATCGAAATGACACCCTTAAGGCCAAGGGCATCGCAAAAGAGAAGAGTTCGACCTCGATCGAACAACGATAAGTTAACATTTCAACGAAAGATCAAAATGACACCCTTAAGGCCAACAAACGTATCCAAAAAGAAGATTTCGACCTCGGTCGAGAAATTACGGGTTAACATTTCGATGAAAGATCGAAATGACACCCTTAAGGCCAAGGGTCATCACCAAAGAAAAGAGTTCGACCTCGATCGAACAACGACGGGTCAGCATTTTGATGAAAGTTCGAAATAAGACCCTTAAGGTCGAGGGCCATCATCGAAAAAGAAAAGACGAAAATGGTAGTTCGGCCCCACCCGGACGACCCAAGTCATGGCTGGCTTCGTCTGAAATAATGAATATGTTATATAATCTTGTTTTGAATCAAGAGCGAATCTGCTCAAAGCAATAAGTCACCTATCGACCTCGCCCAAATAGGTAGATTACCGACTTCATTCAGACTTACACGATGAAGTCCTACACAGTTCGACTGAGATTAAATTCCCTAAAAATCAGGAATTGACCATACAGGAATCCAAAATTTTATGCCAAAATTATGCAAAGGAAAAGGAAGGAAAAGTGCAAAAGACATATACCGATGAAAACTTCTTTTATATAAAGTAGTTACACAAATAGCTACAAATTACACATGGCTAAAAGCCGGGCAAGTTCAAAAAAAAAGGGAAACATCACAAGAACAACAAACCTAAAAAAAGAAGAAGAAAAGAACAACATAAACAAACATAAATAATTCTTTCACTCGACGCCATCACCGTCGTCCTCCTCATCACCGTCTCCAGGAAGCCTCTCTTCAGCATCAGCATCTTCATCGACCCCCGTTGCAGGATCATATCTACAATTAACACAAGCCCCTCATGCCTTTACCTGCTCTCATTCGTATGCGGCCTTAGAAACATTGCTTGCTTTCCACAAACACTTATATATGTCACGCTGGGCTTCGGCATATACACATGGATCGTGTAGATGCTAGGAACATCGCAGAGGCTGATTCAAATTGGGCCAACAATTGCATATTCTCGGTCGCGAGAGCGAAGACCCGGTCCCCTAAAGTCGACGCTTCCCGATCGATTTCACTAATGCGCTTTTCGAGCCTCGCCTCATTAAGCGTCGTCGCTGCCCTCTTAGATTCCTGCTCAGATTGAATGAAGCGGATAGTGTCCTTTAAAGTTGCTTCCCTCGTTGAGACAACGCCCAAGCACTCTCAATGTTCTCCAACCCGAAAAACTTTCTCTTCAGTTCAACTAACTTTTCCACCCATTATGTACTCATCGCATCGATCCTGATGGCAGTCTGGTCCATCTCAGACTGCATCAATCGCACCTTCACCTAATGATGTTCACACTCTGTGGCAACCCCTTTACCCAACTCAAGTTCTTCGTCCTTTGCACGAAGTTTCTCCTCGAGCACGCTACTCCTGTGAATGGCTTGCATCAAATCTTGATCCCTCTTCTCCAATTCCTCGCCAAGGGATCAATCACCGGCACTCGCATTTAGCCGTTCATACATCTCACAGCACTTGTTGTTGTAGCGCAGATACTTCTCCAACATCATCAATAAAATCTTGGCCCGATTGTCAGCCCTACGAGTGCTCTCAATCTCTACCATATACGTCTAAAAAATGAAAATATGGGTTAAGGCTAGGTTTCCAAGAATGAAAAGAACATAAAAGAAAAGTTAAACTTATGCTCAGGCCCATAACGACCATTTCATGCATCAAAACGATATCCCGAACGTCCCGGAGAGCCTCGCTCTCGGGCGACAGAACACAAAAGGTCAAACTGTGGTACCATGTCTTCCGTGTCCCCCAAGAAGTTGATATCCGATGAGATTTCAAGTACATGGACGGGCATCCCGCATGAACCACCGAGCGAGTAAGGCCCTCTTTAAACATTCTAACATCATCAGGATCAAGTTTAGACTCAGATTCATAGCCATCGACCACGATGCCTTTTCCTCTCTATGACCGAAGAAGAAGTACGACCCAGTACATAAGATGAAGGCCTACCCAAAGTAACAACATCGGCCTCGGGACTTCGATCCCCGTTGCAGTAGTCTTTTGGTCATTTAAGAAGAATGGCATTTACCCATTCAGGAATATCGTCAGCAGGAGCAGGAGGTAATCTTGCGGCTGCAAAAGCAAAAACAGTTAACTAACCGCCCATAGGAAAGTTGTCGACTATCATTCCAACTAAAGGTACAAAAACTTACGTGTGAAGTTTCATATCTCAAGGATCCTGCAGGATCTGCCACAAGGTGCTCGATCCACACATAAAAATAGTTTTCATAAAAGTGACGATTGGCCCTTTCGTCGATCCTCACCGCCAGACTTTTCGTCCCTTGATGGCGTATGTGGATCATTGTGCCTCAGATGAGTTGAGGGGAAAAGATATTGAGCACGTGCCTTAACATGACCTCCCGACTAGCAAGCTCGGTGAACTTGAGCAGCATAAGGAACAGTTTATACAAGTATGACGTAAGTTCGGCCAGACACACCTCATAGAAACGACATAAATCTACTACCAATAGGGTAAGAGGAAGTGTATACCCGACGATAAAGGGATAGGCATAGAACGCGCAATATCCTAGGCGATCGAAATGTATGATATCGTCTCCCACCGTCGGCAACATTTCAACATGGTAAAGGATCCCCTATTTTGTCCTCATCTCTGTAATCCACGTCTCAGTCATAACAGAGGGAGCAAGTTTCGGCTCTTCTCCTATGGAACTGTGGAAATTGTTCCACGGCTTTCCAAGACGAGAAAATATTTCGGTCGCCGTCAGAATTACCTCATCTTCTATCACTTCCACTCCTCCAGAAGCATGAATATCACTTTTTGATGCCAGAATTGCAGCAGGATTATCAGCACAGGAAGAACTACCAACCATTTGTATCTATTGAATAGAACAAAGGGGTTAAGAAAAAGAAGAGATGTGGATGAAAATTTCTGGCTAATCGAAGAAAATCGAAAATCTAAAAGTACGTGAAAGAGGAAGATCTACAATGTTCTCTCAACAAAGGCAAGAAAGTGTGCCAAACTAATGGTGTCTTTCTTCTATTCATAGGGACATAAATTCCCCAAGTGGGAAACCCAAGAGTCGCCAATTGAATTTGATAATGGCATAAAAAGGTTTGATCACCAGGAAATGTGTGTCACAATGATAGCAGCCACGAATGACATTTAAAAATGAGCAAACGCTTCGATTTCAAATGGTCGCAACAATCCAAAGGCATCGTTATAGCGTCGTTCCATTACCTCAATTTAAAAGCTACATCCAAATCATAAATAGTCAGATTTCTCCTAAGTGTTAAAAATCATAATCCGTCTGCCGGGCCCACCAATAGATGACCCCGATGGACGGAGAGACTAACTATATAGGTCAAAATCTGACCATAATAGCCGACCTGGCTGGAACCCTGCTTTAGGGGCGAGGTTGCAAGGAGTAAGGAGTATCACAACCTACTTCGGTCTAAGTACCTACATTGTACGGTAAGTCAAAGAGAATATTCAAGCAACGACAAAAAGGCCATAACATGAAGGCATACTGACCATGGAAAGTAACCATGGTCTCAAAATTATATATAGGGGATGAATTCCCAAAGAAAGAGGGAGGGGCTTTTCGTTTTTCTCTATTCTCTCCTTCTATTTTCTTCCAAAAAGGATGGAAAAATTGATAACCTACCGGGTCTCATTAAATAGGAAATGACAAATATGAATGAAGATTTTTTGCTCTTATTTCATTGATTTTCGTTTCTTTTCAGATTTGGAATTTATTATGCGTGACTAAGATTGACCTCATCATTATTATTAGTTGTTTTCATCAAAAAGGTTTTGACATCTTTTGATCAATCAATTTATAAGTACTAATTTTTTACTTTAGCCGTCTCTCCTACTAGTATTAGTTCCTGCAATGTGCGATTGATGTTAAAAGAAATTTGTCATAATAAATTTTATATATCAAAGTAGCAAATATGTAAAACTATCAGCGTTGACCTTTAAAGCTCAACTACTTTTCTGTTTGTATTGTGTTTAATTGATCTGATTTCTCATATCAAAATTTTATTACTTAAATTAAAAACATATCAATTTTGTCACTAGGCATTTTAATGCTATGGAAACAAAAAATAAAAACATATAATTTGTGATACAAATAATTTGAATTGATTAATAAAAAATACGGAATAATTAGATGAAAAATATATTCAATGGTGCCTCAAATGATATTGTAAAATCTATTTATGCACTACACTTATTGGTTCATTCGTTATTTTGTCTATTATCTATTATACTAAAATCTCTAGCTCTATCTATTTGTCAATCGTTAAAGAGTAACATAATCTAGAGATTTAATCTTAATTTCATATTTTGAAATCTTAAATAGCTCCTTTTATCTTTCTCTATTTGCATACATAGTCCGTGCCTTTCTCCAAAAATCTTTTATGTGAAAAATTGACTAAAATGTAAATATGCTCCTTAAAACCCCATTTGAGTTGACTTCAGTCGATGTTTTAAGAAAACGGTCCCAAATCCATATTTTGATGGTCCCGATGGATCCGTATCATGATTTAGGACTTGGATATATACCCGAAATTAAATTCGGAAGTCCCTAGCTCGAGTCAACGCATTCTGTCAAAAGGTTGAAGATTAAAGGTTTAAAGACTTTATGAATTTGCCCAATCTTTGACTTTGTTGATATCGGGTTCGTATTTTGGTTCTGAAACTTGATATAGGTCTATAACTATATCTATGACTTGACTGCAAAAATTGGTGCAAAACGGGAGTACTTTGACGTGATTTGGACGTTCGATTGTTAAAATAGAAATTCTTAAGTTTCATTGAAAATTTCATTTGATTTGGTGTCTAATCTGTAGTTCTAGGTATTACTTCGTTATTTTGATCGCGTGAGCGAGTTCGTAAGAGGTTTTTGCACTTGTGTGCATATTTTGTTTTGAGCCCCAAAGGGCTCAGGCGAGTTTCGAATATGCTACAGATGGTTTGAACTTAGAAATTTCTTGTTCTGCTTGCACCTGATGGTTTCTTCTTTGCAATCACGAAGCTACTCCCGCGATCGTAAAGGACACACTGGGCTGGGATGGATTTTCCTATGTGCGAATGCTAGGTTGAGCACGCCAATGCAAAGTAGTGGTGGGGTCACCCTTAACGAACGCGTCCAGCTCTACGTGAACACGATGAGTAATGGGTCTGGGTGGGGGAGAAAGGGTTGTTCTACGCGAACGTGATGGACAAGGGAGACAGACCATTGCGAGTGCGTACAATCATTCACAAAATGCGTAGGCTAATTGGGCCTTTGCCTTTCGCGATCATGTCAGGCCTTCTAATCTAGGCTAACCCTGTACTACTACAAAGTAACAAGAGTGGTCGAAGCAGCTTTTACTCGAGAAGGTCGGGATTCATTTACACAGGGAGCTAGAGATTGGATTTGAGTTTCTATCTAAATTGGCATTGCGTAATAGTTCCTAATTGCACTTCTTTTCATAATTGGTTTTGATAGCACTTCTAATTTTTATACTACTACTATATTAAGTTGAGCTAAGTTAAACTAAGAGTAAACTATTGAAGGTTTTCTAAATAGTTAAAAGGCACTTGGGAAGCAACTTTCTCCTACGTAGATAATTAGCGGATTCTCAAGTTCTGGGATAGATTTTCATATTTGAGGATTAAGATATAATCATTGCACGATTCTACTCACTCTACACCTCTCAGTAGTTCAAGTGATTTTGCCCTAATTGACTTTCTCAAGACCAATTGGGTATGATAATTTGTGTAAGCAACAGAGGTTCAAGTCGGGTATTACTATCTCTAGATTTAACCCTTTAATTGGGGCTATCAATCTCTTGGGTATGCCTCAATTCCTTGTTGGACCAATTTCATAGACTTAGAATATCTTTCTCAAGAAGAATCAAAGTCAACTAGGTATAAACTAGTGTTTGCAACCACTAATTCCATATTAAAATCCTAAATTAGTCCAAATATCAAACACCAATAGACAATCAAGCATTAAAATATAAGACCCATCAATTATCCACACTAGGGTTGAGTTACAACCCTAGCTAATGGGTCTAGCTACTCATGATTGTAGAAAAAAATAAAGAAATAGATGAAAGAAAACCCATAATATTAATTTATTAATAAAACTTGAAGATTCAATGATGAACCTAAGCTAAAATTACTCAAAATAGGAAAAGAAGTATTTTTCACGAGCGCATCTATTCGTCCAAATAAAACTGATACCCTAAAAATGGAAAAAGAAACTATTTATACTAGGTCAAAAATTTTGGACAAAAATACTCCAGCGGGGCTAGTGCAGACAGTACAAAAACCAAGTGCGGATGCACTAAGGCTCTTGGCAGAAATAATCTGCTCTTTGAACTTGGGCTTTGTGGACTGCACAAAGTTGAGTGCGGCCGCGGTGGATTCTCTTTGCGGTCCGCACAAAATAGACCGCGGACTACATTGGAAATATTCCTTCAATCTTGGTACTCTCTGAACATGGGATTGGTGGTCCACACAAAGTCGAGTGCGGAAGTAATGAAGTCAATGCAGTCCGCACAAAATACTCTACGGCCGCATTGCTTGGCTGTATGAAATTCACACTCTCTGAACCTCTTCTTTGCGGACGCACATAACGATGTGCGGCCGCACTAGTCCTGTTATACTGAGCTTGGCCTTGTTCCTGGTACTTGTGCAGGTTTCACTCTATTTTGCGCTGGTTTTGACAAATTGTCACCTTGTTGACCAACCCCTGCAATCAAGTACGACATGTGAGCCTTTGGGACTGTTTTATACACATTTCTAATTAAAACATAAGCACTAAGGAGTGTAAAGTGCATCATAATTCCTAGTTATCACCTTTGCGAACGAGAAGAAGGTTTGACGCCAGTGATTTAAAACAGTCCAAAAATGGGATTTCTCCCACTTTTCATAAACTCTCCATTAGATCTCGGCCCAAAGGCATTTTTGAAGGGAAAACTCAACATCAATTCATAGGTTTGTGCACTTTAACTCATTCTCTTTCATTTCTATCATCACCCATTAATTCCTAGCCCTAATATTTGTTCTTCTATGGTAGAAAACTAGGGATATAGAAAGAATTGAGATTTGTCGGATTGCGAAACTAATTACAAGCTCGAGGGTGAATGGTAAATGGGTTTTGATCCAGACCTCGGCTTTTGACTAAGACCAGGGTTGAATTTTTTTACTTTATGAAAAAAGTGTGAAAATCCTAAATTTATAGATTTTAATTGATTCATTTAGCAATATTGACATTATCGAGTCAATTATGGTTAGATACGAGTGGTTTGGAGACGAATTTCAAAGGAAAAGCTCCCGTAGAGCTCTGAGTTGACTGTGGAGTGAGGTAAGTATCGTGGTTAACCTTAACTTGAGGGATTAGGACTTGTTGCCTATTTGTACGTGTTTAAATATTTGGGTACAACATATATGTGAGGTGACGAGTACTTATGCATTATTGGGTTAAAATCATGTGGGTGAGACTTGTTTCTTGTAATTTATGAAATATTTGTGATATTTAAGGTTTTTTTTGAAAGTTGAGGTTTGGTATTGTGGAATCGTTATGGACGTAAATTTAATCTTGCTTATTCTATCTCCCAAATGTTGTATATATGCATTGCTACGCGATAACGGAGAGTGTTAAAGTATGAAGGCTGATGCCATGCCAATTATTGTTTCATTATTGATTAATACATGGTGAGGTAGAGAGTTAAATCATGAAGGGTGATGTCGTGTCGTATTTATTATTTCATGATGAGATTGAGAGTAAAAACACAAAAGATAATGTCGTACCGTATTTATCCTTTTATGGAGAGATTGAGAGTAAAAGCACAAAGGGTGATACTATGTCATTATTTTATTTTATGGTAAGTTCGAGAGTAAAATCACGATGGGTGATGTCGTGCAATCCGTATTCATTATTACCCCTTTATTGTTGGAAGGTTTATTGACTGTTCATGTTGTCATTTCCTGTTGTAATTACCTTATCTTGTACCTCCCTTCGCATGTACTTTCCCAATAGTACATAAAAAATTATCTGTTGTTATGTTTTAGGTATATTTTCATTTGTACTAGTTTAATTACGTGGGTGTCCTATCTTAGCCTCGTCACAACCTTGTCGCGGTTAGGCACGACACTTACGGAGTACATTGGGTCGGTTGTACGCATACTACACTCTGCACTTTTTGTGCAGATTTTAGTACTGGTCCCAACTATACATGAGGTGCATCAGCTCGGATTGGCATAATTGGAGACTCGAGGTAGATCTGCTGGGGTCCGTACACCTTGAATTCCTCTTTCCCTTTTCCTTAGTACTGTTCATTTCATTCGAGACAATTGTTCTTATTTCAGGCTTTATTTGTAGTACTTCTATATGCTCGTGTACTTGTGATTTTAGGCCCGGGATTTGTACTTAGATATTTGGGTATTATGCCACTTAGTACTTTATTTTAGTTTCATTTCAGTTAAACGATTTTAAAATTCTTGAATGGATGAAATGGCTTATAGTTTACTCTAACGTTGGCTTGTCTAGCAGGTGAAATACTAGGCGCCATCACGATTTCGTAGATGGAAATTCTGGATCGTGACGATTAATATTAATTTCTTAATAACCAATCCAATGTGAGATAATATTTTACCTCAAATTTTTATTATGATAAGCCATTTTTTGGTTTAGCTTTGAATTTATGGGGGTTTTCAAATTTACCTTTTTTATTTGACTAAATTATTTTCTCAAGCTTGAATTTTATGTTGTTACTATAATAAAATGCATTTTTTACTGTTGTTTTTCTCGTTCTTCTGTTAATTTTGTTCAATTTTTTTTCTAATAAGATAAATATTATTGGTATTGCACCAAACATCAACTTCATAGCACTTCAACACTGAGCTAGCATATGTTTTCAAGATAATAGTTAGGGAAAAAAGCCAGATTTGTCTATGTACTTTGATAAATTATTTACGTTTATCCCTTGTTCTACCTTGCATGCAAATATGTCCCCACTATTAATAAAGTTGATAAAATCACCCCCAATCCTAACATATCTCCACCGTGGCAATGAGATCCCCACTTAAACTGCCAACTGGACAAAGATTAACCCAAATTCTAATGACTCGTGCCCATTTTTTAGACCTAACTATCCGACTTAAACTTCTGACTATCAAATTCTCAAGATCAACTTGATCTATGCTCAATCCCTCAAAACCCCAATCGTATGAGCTATGAATCATAATGTAACAAAGTACGTGTTACATTCCATATTTTCATACGTGAGAGTACGTCGTAAACCAATTGATGTAAGCTCAGAAATGAAATCATTTTTGAAAGTACATAATGTAAGTTTCATCTTTTTATCTTGTAGGTTAAAAATCTTTAAGATCATGAATAACAAGTACCAAAAGGGTTGGAAAGCTTATACGCTAAACAAACAGAAGAAAATAAGTTTCGTTGAAAGTCGACAAATTTGGAATGTTATAACATGTACTTTGGGTTGAGACTAGGGTTCTTAACATGATAAGGAGGTTATTCTATGCGTTATTTTAGTCGTATGATATTTATTTTCTACATTTTGAAGGCAAGCAAGTTGTGGAACAAGAGTTGGCAAAGGTCATCACAAGTTACATTCATAAATTTACTGAAATTTAGGCCAAATGTAGATGCACTTTTCTCCCAATATACTTGGAATCAAGGGATGGTCTATATACCAAATTGAATATATATGAGTCTAGTTCCAAAGCATTAAACCGTTCAGCTATACAACGTCGGAGTAGAGAGATATTCGAGTTTTCACGAGACTGCGCAAGCAGCTCCCAATGGGACCCACATAGGCGGTGGTTGGGCTACTTCAATATATAAACAATTTGGATGCCTCTTTTTGCTCATTTTTCAACTCAACCTCATCTACAAACTTCTACAAACCCTTCTAAACAGGTTCCACAAGGGATTTAAGTGATTCCAAAGTGATTACGCCATATTTCAACATCAAACCTAGTCCTAGTGAAGAACAACACCTCTTTGAGGTTGTGTTGTCATTGAGGATTGTTGTGGGTTGTATTTGGATGAAATTCCAAGTTTTTGCTGCTGTTTAAGGTGATTCTAACAGCCTTCAAATTGTGCTTAAGCTTTCTTTTATGTTGGTTAAGTTGTTAGGATGATAAACTACAAGATAATACTTGGATTAGCTTGAGTCACTTGTATGGTGTTGTATTGCCATTGAGGGTTATTGTTAGCTGAATATAACTTGGATTTTAACTTGAAGTTACTGTAGGAGGTTGGTATATTGTGTTCTTTCATGTGCCTAAGGTTATATTGTTGTTGATTAAGTTAAATGGATGGAGTAGACATGAACTAGTGAATAAAGTTACTAATCGAAGATAGTTAGAGTTGTGGATTATTTCCTTTGTTATAAATATATGGTATAAGGATGGAATCATTGATGAATGACTTCATTATCATATTAATGATACTTTTAAGTGAATGTAAGAAGTCTGTAAGGGGTAGATGGGTTATACGGATTCCAATTGGAGCTTGCCGCTCATCGTGAAGTAGTTGTGACTTATTGTTGTTATGTGGTGTCTTGTTATTGACATTTATACGATGATGGATTTCTCTAGTTTTTATTGTTGGTATATGGTATTGGTGGAGGCCCTTTTTACAAAGGAGATGCTGCCCAAATTTATGTAAAACGAGCTACTAGCTTAAGTTATAGACTTGGCCTTTGATCAACATTGATTTTGAATCTCCTTATGTTATGATAGATCGAGTTGACTTGTTTGAAGAGTCACTTGGAAGGAATTAAGGACTCAACATGTTTAAGCTATGTTAAGGCTAAGTTCTGTCCTTTCTTTTAGCACGAATTCTGGGAAATTCCTAGGACGTCAAATGTGATATTTTACTATTCTATTTCTAGAAAGACCTCATGTGGAAGGCATTGGGATCAAGCTGAACTATTTTCATAACGCTATTAGGTTGATGCTCCACTCATTCAGTTAAATAGGGTATTCAACATCGATATATGTCACTTTGTCAGTTTTCTTAACTATATGTCTATATATATATGAATTCTTATTCGTCTTTGGGTTGTGTAACTAAAATAAATAATAATAAAATAAATAAAGGCATTTAGTATTTGCGATCAGTCTTTCTTCCTTGTTAAAGTGTATTTTAAAATCTCTGAAATGACACGTTGATTTCCAGTAATCTCAAATATAATTTTTATTTAAACTACTAAAACACTTGATTTTTTTTGAAATAATTATTTCTTTTATTAAATATCAAGAAATCAGGTACAAGGACTAAGTGAAGCACCTTACGCTTTTTATGAACATCTTCAGAATTAAGTTATCTTTCTAAAAGTCGAGTTAAGTTTTCGAGCTTATTCAAAAGAAAAGAAAGATATGAGGTTCCACGAGGCAATTGTATGCAATACGGAGGTGATTATGAGATCATGAGAATAAGGGTACCTATGAGCCAAGATTGCCTAAGTTCTTATTATGTACATTCAAAGTTCATATCATTCATGGCATATTATGCATGGACTTCGAGCTATATTCGAAGTTAATGGGCCTATTTGCCCGATAAACTATATATTGTACAGATGGCCACGAGTTGGCAATATGATACCGGTTGGCTACCGGAAGAGACCACCACTGCTAGCATTTGGTTGGGTATTTCATGAATTTGCATATATATATATATATATATATATATATATATATATATATATATATATATATATATATGTATTCACGACATACGATTACACGAGCATACCATGCATATTTGTTTACTATGAGGTCGGATGTCGTCCATGGAGGCTATCAGAGTTTCAGTGTTAGGTGGGATCTTATTTTTTACATCACTTATGTGTAATTCTACTTTCTGCCTTACATACCAGTACATTTTTGTTCGTACTGATATCTCGTTGCCTAGGGACACTGCATTTTGTTCGTGGGTGCAGGTCCAGGTAGGGACTCCGATCGACCACTCTGCTAGGATTTCGAGGTTCAGCTGTGAGTTGGTAAGCTCCACCTCTTCCTTGAGGTTTCATAGGATGATTACTTTTGTTGTACAGTTTGGGTATAGTCGGGGCCTTGTCTCGACAATGCTTATGACACTCTTAGAGGCTTTGTGGACATAGTATTCTGGGTTTCCTTTTTCAGCTTCCACTCTCAAGACCATAGGCTTGGCATGTATATCTATGTATGTAGGCATGTATGTCTCCTATCACGGCCTTGTCGGCCAGCTAGTACTCATTATTTTGACTCGTCTACTTTTGGTTATATGGCTTATTATTATTCAGGTCACGACCTTAATGGTCGAGGCTTAGCATTTTAGATGTTTTGATGTTTGATTCGTTGGGCCACAATTTAGTTAGATAGTATGTGTAGTGGCTAACTCGGTCAAATACAACATTGAGGGCCAGTCGTGCCTCCCCTAGTTTGGGGCGTGACAAACTTGGTATCAGAGCAGGTCGTATCCCACGGAGTCCACAAGCCGTGTCTAGTAGAGTCTTGTTTATGGGTGTGTAGTGCACCATACTTATAGGCAGGAGGCTACAGGGCATTTATGACTGTCACTCTTTCTTCTTACTCTAGATCATGTGGTAGAGCTCAGTTATAAGAACTATATTTCATAACCTCTATCTTATTCATGATATGATGATGCCTATATCTAGAAAGACAGTTGGTAAGAGATTGAATGTGGACGTGGAAGAGTTTATCAGAGGAACTCGATTTTGCATCATGCTTATAATGTGTAAATGATAGGTCTTCAGCAATATCATGTGTATACTAATATTTGTTAGACTCTTTATAAGGAGCCCCAAGGCATGAATATCTATCCGCCCATATGGTAAAGAGCAACGAGAGAATTAGGAGGAGGATATAAGTTTCAATAAGTGAAAGAAATAACATGAAAAAAGAAAGTACGAGGTACCTAGACAATGAAGATTATCAGTATTTGCAATTCAGGTAGAGAAATATAAGCATTCCGAGTTACTTTCAACAGCAAAAAGTTTTATACAATTCACCACCTCCGCCTCAATTATTTCCTATGGACCACTTGTAGAATAAGGAAATATTTTTCAAAATTTCAAGTTTTAGTAATCAGGCGCCCACTTGTAGAACAAGGGAATATTTATTAAAATTTCAAAGTGTTGGTAATCTGGCGAACTAAAAAATATAGTTTAAGAGAATGATGTAATGTCAGGATCAAGCTGGGGTTAGAGTAACAAAAATTTGTGGATGGATTGTTATCGTTAGCTAATATTTTTGAAGGGTGCTGCAAAGGTATTAATAGATCTCCTTGTAAGGCACCCAGATGGTGATATCTAGAATAGTGCAATCAGATATGAATACTAGAATAGTCAGCAATTTCAGAAGATAGGCGGCAGAATCCTAAAAGGGATAACATATTTACCTTAGTATGACTCCCGCCCTAGAGAGAGAGAGAGAGAGAGAGAGAGAGAGAGAATTTAAGGCATCCCGAGGAGCCAGTGATATGAAGCAAGAGGTGCTAAAAGGGAAAGAAAGTTTTGTTGAAGTTTTCAAAATAAAGTGATCGATAGAATTACCAGTCGGAGAAGAAAAGAGAGAGTAACTGAAGTATTATGAGTAAGGTGTAATAAATGGTATGACAGGATGAAAGTCTACAGTTAACTGAAGGGAAAGACAAAAGGTGACATGCCATGACGAAATAAATTCTATAAGCCATAAAACAATATCCATATTTGAGAAATGAGCTCGTGACCCCGACATGATTACTAGAAGGAAGAGGTAGACCCCATAGTAATAGAAAGAAGTATGGGTTGGTGAACAAGATAAACTGAGCATGAATTGGGAATCAAATGATTTGATAATAGTCGCCATCACCAGAATTTTAGAGATTGCGTTCCGGCGATAATAGAATGGACAACAAAAGACCTTTAAAAGGTCATTCAGTAAGATGTTTCCCTAAGGCAAGCACTGTGAGAAGAGTTAATCATAAAGGACCAAGTGTGCTAGTTATACTAGGTGTCGCGTTCATGCGTAAGATATTCAGTTATTTCTGGTACATGAGATTACCATAAGGCAATTAAAGTTCATTGATGACGTGAGAAGACACCAAAGATGAATAGATAAAACATCTATAGATAGATCGTCATAATACTAAATCTCGGTACTCCTCTAAAAGGAGGGAATATGGTATGGTATGGCATTAAGTCGGAGTTAAGCAGTTCAAGTAATTATAAAATGGTAAAGGAGGAATATGGTAAAAAGGAGAGTGGGATGATGTTGTATTTATTCAATTCCTACAGGTATGTTGTGATTCCAGAACATTATACAAGCACGACACTGGGGAGAGGCAGTAAAAGTTTCTGGCCAGGATGTTATTGATAAATAAGTATGAATGGACACTTGACACATCAAGAGATAGTGGCTAAAGGTAAGCTAAGATAAAGGATATATCCCAAGAGAGAATTCCACTAAGGAGACAATCAAAGTTTGAGCCTAGAAGTAACCCGACGAGTACTGGGGCACAAAGTTATGTAACTAAGGACTATAATAGGCGAGTAAGAACATCGAAAATTTCCTTCGGGTGCATAATATAACAAGCTCGCACCTTTACAAGACCTAGAAGGTCTCCCAAAATACTGCAACAACAGACTAGCTGAGGAAATAAGGGAGAAGGTTTCCACCTAAGCATAGCGAGCTTATGAGGTATAAGAAATTACAGTATCCGTGGGCGATAAGACAAGCAAAGTATTTATGCACAAGTATTAGAACGACCAGGAAAAGAAGTTGCTTACATTTGAGGACAACTGAGAAGGCACAAAAGGAAATTTATGGTGCTAGCAAGTTAAAGGAAGGTTGCGAGTGGGATAAATTGATAGGTGTAGGTAATAAGGTAAAGTATCATAGAGCAACAAGGTTTTAGGTAGATAGGGGTAAGGATAAGAAAAGACAAGTGAGAAGATGATAAGAATAGGTGAGTCCACAGGATTAAACCCATCACAACAAGAGAGATAATAGCTTCCATAACTTATTGAAAGCTCGCTGTAGCCGGAATGAACTCAAAGGAGTCTAAGACTAGGTGCATTTAGAAGAGATGGAATGCTGCACTGGTAGTAGAATGAGGGTGTAATTGTGATAAATGATAAGAGAATAATGTTTAGGCATTTGATTGAGTAATGATTTAAAGAGAATGGATTTCATGAATTGCAAAGGACTTGAGTACCCCCATAAGATGAATCATGTTGGGATACTATGAAATATGCTCATTGCAGTTTAGTATCGTGCCTATGTGGATTAAGCAAATCACTTAAGATGTTCCCTGATGAGACACGAGCCTCAATGACAATGTATTACGTATAAGGTCTCAAGTTATGAGTGGTAGATTAACATCAACATTAGGACTGGGATCAACAATGACGGGTACAAGTTAAAAAAATGTATGAGAGGAGGTTAGGTTATTATTCTTAAAAAATAATGAGGAAGCATTAAAATACTTAGATTTATACATGTAGGATAAGCAGCGAGGGGATAACCCGGAGTTGGGTAACAGACCTCGACAATAATAAAACAAAAGTAAAAGTTATGGTATAGTTTGACCTTCCTAGATGCATCGAAGTCCTAAGGATGGATATTGAGTCTATAAAACAAGATATATCAATAGTCGTAAGTTCAACAAAGTACCAAGTGATGAACATCAGTACACCTATAGACTCCTAGAGGGAAAACTTGTCACAATTCTGTATATGTTCATAAAGGGAGGCTTAGAGACTGGCTAAAGGATGGAGGAAAAAGGGAAGGATAGTTTCTAGGCGCTCTTACAAGAACACAATTTTACATACTGCATGACATAAACTAACAAATGTTACGATATTGGAAGAATTCCAACCACATGTTGTGGCGTGAGAAAGAGGCCTAAAGGGGAGAACGCCCAAGCGTTTTCATTTATTCACAAAACAATTACTTAGATGGCAAGGTGAGCATTAAAGTGTTTGTATGAGCTATAGCTTATGAAACTAATAAGCGCATCAGTCAACATTCAAGGACGAATGTCCCAAAGGGGGGAATGATGTTACATTCCCTGTTTTCGTACGTGAGAGTACGTCGTAAACCAATTGATGTAAGCTTATAAATGAGATCATTTTTTAAAGTACATAATGTAAGTTTCATCTTGTTATCTTGGAGGTTACAAATCTTTAAGATCATGAATAATAAGTACCAAAAGAGTTGGAAAGCTTAGACGCTAAACAAACAGAAGAAAATAAGTTTCGTTGAAAGTCGGCAAATTTGGAATGTTATAGCGTGTACTTTGGGGTGAGACTAGGGTTATTAACATGATAAGGAGGTTATTCTATAAATTATTTTAATCGTATGATATTCATTTTCTACATTTTGAAAGCAAGAAAGTTGTGGAACAAGTGTTGCAAAGGTCATCACGAGTTACATTCATAAATTTGCTGAAATTTAGGCCAAATATAGATGCACTTTTCTCCCAATATACTTGGAATCAAGAGATGATCTCTATAAAAAATTGAATATGTACAAATCTAGTTTCCAATGCATTAAACTGTTCATCTATACCACATCGGAGTAGAGAGATATTCGAGTTTTCGCGAGACTGCGCAAGCAGCTCCCAATGGGACCCATATAGGCGGTGGTTGAGCTACTTCAATTTATAAACAATTTGGATTTTTTGCTAATTTTTCAACTCAACCTCATCTCCAAACTTCTCCAAACCCTTATAATCAGGTTCCATAAGGGTTTGAAGTGATTCCAAAGTGATTACACCATATTTCAACATCAAACCTACTCCTAGTGAAGAACAACACCTCTTTGAGGTTGTGTTGTCATTGAGGATTGTTGTGGGCTGTATTTGTATGAAATTCCAAGTTTTTGCTGCTGTCTAAGGTGATTCCAACAGCCTACAAATTGTTCTTAAGATTTCTTTTATGTTGGTTAAGTTGTTAGGATGATAAACTACAAGATAATACTTGGATTAGCTTAAGTCACTTCTATGGTGTTGTATTTCCATTGAGGGTTATTGTAAGCTGCATATAACCTGTATTTCGACTTGAAGTTACTGTAGGAGGTTGGTATATTGTGTTCTTGCATGTGCCTAAGGTTATATTGATGTTGATTAAGTTAAATGGATGGAGTAGACATGAACTAGCGAATAAAGTTACTAATCGAAGATAGTTAGAGTTGTGGATGGTTTCCTTTGTTATAAATATATGGTATAAGGATAAAATCATTGATGAATGACTTCATTATTATGATAATGATACCTTTAAGTTAATGTAAGAAGTCTGTAAGGGGTAGATGGGTTATACGGATTCCAGTTGGAGCTTGCCGCTCGTCGTGAATAAGGCCGTTAGTGTCGCGGTTCCGAACCGGAACCAGACCGGAATCGTGGCCCTGCCGGTTCTGCCGGTTCCGGCGGCCCAGTTCCGGCGGTTCCGATTCTACCGGTTCCAGGGAATCGTGGCGGGGTAGTTCTACCCGTTGGAACCGCGAGAACCGGAACCGCCAGAACCGGAACCGGCTCGCAGTTCTGGACTGGTTCTGGCGGTTCCAAACGGTTCTGCCGGTTCCCAATGGGCATTTTCCAAAAAAAAAAAATTTTAAAAATTATTTCAGCAACGACTCTTTGCAAAAAGTAGCCGTTTGGAAGTTTAAAAAATAACCATTTGGCCCCCAAACTTTAATTTAACCCCAAACTTTATATAATTACACTATTTTCCATTTCTCAACTATAAATACCCCCTCATTCTTTCATTTTTATTCACCAATTCATCAATATCTCTCGATCTCTCTCAAGCTCTCTTTCAATCTTTCTAGTGCAAGTGCTTAATTTATTGTTGCAAATTCGTGAAAAATTGTGAAGTTGTTGAATTGAAGTTTTCAAGTGTTCAAGTTCAACGATTTTCAATTTTCAAGAAGTTGTTCGTCAATCTGGTAAACTCGTTTCAACTCTTACGTGCTAATAGTAATTTTTTGGATTTTTAGTTTGCTTAATTCTAATTATTATGGCATTTTCGTTGAAAAAAATATTCGGTAAAGGAAAAGCTAAAACCGGTGAAAGTAGTGGCCAAAATACTACCCCTCCCCCGGCTCCCCGACCTAGAAAAGATAAGCAAGTTGAAAGTAGTAGCCAACCTAGATGTCCTAATGAACCCTTCGGAATCCTTGATAGTGATCACCCTTGTTTTCAATTTAGCGATATTGATTTTCTACATGATGTAGCAATAGGTGATAGAATAGACGATGATATTATGAATGCTCTTTATCCTAATGCACCTATCTTAGAGGGAAATAAGGATGATGAAACCCAAGCTCCAGTAGATTTAGATGATACACCTACTAGTCCTGCTCATAACTTTGGTGATGAACCGGCACACACACCTGTACAAACTCCCACTTTTAGTAGACAACCTCCTAAACGTACAGAAACATCATTAGTTTGTCAATTTTTTATTCAACTAAGAGAACAAAATAAGGCCAAGTGTAAATCTTGTTGGAAATTACTTGTTCGTAGGCATACTGGAGATCGTAGCGGCACGGGTAGTTTAATTAAGCATATAAAATTACACCCTAGCGATAAGGCTAGATATTTGCAATTGAAAGCGCAACAAGAGGGGAGGACAAGTGTTGATTCTACAGTTAACCCAAGTACTGGTTCTAATCTAGTTCAACCAGGAATAAACACACTCACCGGAGGTATTTTATATTACGATCCAAATAAGGATCGTGAAGAATTAGCGAAAATGATTACTGTTATGTGTTTGCCTTATTCTTTTGCTTCTAATCCTACATGGATTCATTATATTAGAAGAGTATTTAATCCTACTTATAAAGGTTGGCCTCGCGCAACAGTTAAGGCCTATATTTATAAATACAAGCATGAATATGAACAATATTTGCGCTATTTATTTACTCATATAACTAATCGTATTTTTATTAAAACTGATATTGGTAGAAGTGGAAATGACTGTGATTATCTAACTGTAACAAGTCATTGGATAGACGAAGACTGGACAATGCAAAAATGTATAATTGCATATAGAATAATTAATTCACGGCACACGGGTAGGTTTATAGCTAACACTGTTTCAGACGTATGCAGATATTTTTGCTTTAGTGATAAAATAATGTCAATATCTATGGATAATGCTTCTAACAACACTAGTGCAATAGAAATGCTAACAAGAACACTTAATCCTGCATTTACTAATATTTTCCATGTTAGATGTATTTTTTATATTCATCATTTAATTGTTGGTGATGGTATGCGAATATTAAACATAGAAATTGAAAAGGTGAAAATGGCTCTTAATTGGCTATTTTATTCAAACCGTAGAAGTAGACTTAGAGAATATTTTTGAAATGTGACGAATATGGCCTTAGAGAAAGAAAGGTTCCTAAACCTTGCCCGACTAGGTGGAATTACATGTAAGAAAGTTTAGTAGTAGCATATGAATATAGAAACCCAATTAATGCTACGTATAATTCTCGGGGTTGTGGTGAGGAAGATGATGAAATGCTAACTACCCAAGATTGGACTAATGTTAAAATTCTTTTAGATTTTTTAGAATATTTTCATGTGACTACAAATGCTTTTTCAGGACAATATTATCCGACTATTTCTAACTGTTTAGTTTATATTACCGCACTTGCTAATTTGTTTGTTGATTTTAGCGAGGGAGGGGACATTTATGAACTTGCAATAACTGAAATGAAAAAAAAATTTTAAAAATAGATTTTTCCAATCCCTCCTATTTTTGGTGTGTCTGCTATGTTAAATCCAACTATGAAATTAGGAGGTCCTCACTTTTGGTATTCTACTATTTATCGATCTTTAGATCTTTCAGAAGTAGAAATTGCTACACTAGCTGATGCGAAAGCATCAATTAAAGTTAATGCTCAAACTGTTTATAATGCTTATAAATAGGCGTTAGAGCAGGCTAGGCCAAATATTCCAACCCCTACTTCGTCTACATCACAATCGTCTAAAGAGCTGCTGGCTTAACATCTCTTTAATCGTGGACGGAGTTCACGGGTACTCAAGGTGATAATTTAGATGAAATTTCCCATCTAAATGAGCTTCAAGGTTATTTGTCACAGGGACTAGAAAAGGAGAATCCAGACAGCTCTTTCGACCTTTTGGAATGGTGAAAGACAAGGGAAAAGCATTTTTCCGTTCTTGCAAGGATGGCTCGGGATGTTCTGTCGATTCAAGCGTCAACTGTTGCATCGGAGAGCGCTTTTAGTCAAGCAAGACTACAAATAGGTGATCACAGAGCGTCGATGTGGGACAGCTTAGAAAAATAAGTGCTTTTTCGAGATTGGATCCGCGTAGAAAGAAGGAACTTTGGCCTAGCAGAATCACAACCAGAAATAGATGAGGCATATGAAGAAATGATAGCAGAACTTGCTCAGGAAGCAACTTCACCCGGAAGTGGCGATGAACAAGCTTCATTTCCACCACCGCCAACACAACCACCTCCCAACATTGAAGGTTCTATGAGATTTATTAGAAATAATGCATAAATTATGATGTAGCTTGTACATTGGCACGTCTCCTTTTAGTTTTTTTTCCCTTTTAATGGTGGTATTAGTACCATGTTGTGCTCATTCCATTGGGGGAAGGAAGACTAAGAAAGATATGCCATTTGGTCAATAAATATGCTCTTTATCATATCCTCGAATATCTTTTGTCTCAATATTTCTTTGTCTTTACTTCTATACCAATCCTTGAATATTTATATAACATACAATATATAACATACAACACAATATACTAATTACAACATTCTTTTATCAATATATACTACTTATATACAATTTATACTAATTACTAACTACAACACAGTATACACTACTTATATACAATATATACTACTTAAATACAATATATACTACTTATATACAAAATATACACTACTTATGCACAATATATACTAATTACCAAACACAATATATACTATACTAATAACATAGTACACCATATAAAATATATTTTGCAATATACTAATGACTACTATACAAGATATTGATTTAAAAAAAAAATCAGAACCGCCGGAACCGGAACCGCCAGAATCGGAACCGCATGGTACCTGGAACCGTCACGGGCCGGTTCCACCTTCAGAACCGCCAGAACCAGAACCGTCAGAACCGCCAGAACCGGAACCGCAGACCCAAATAGACCCAGAACCGGAACCGGAACAGCCTTAGTCGTGAAGTAGTTGTGACTTATTGTTGTTATGTGGTGTCTTGTTATTGACATTTATACGTTGATGGATTTCTCTAGTTGTTATTGTTGGTATATGGTATTGGTGGAGGCCCTTGTTACAAAGGAGATGCTGCCCAAATTTATGTAAAACGAGCTGCTAGATTAAGTTATAGACTTGGCCTTTGATCAACACTGATTTTGAATCTCCTTATGCTGTGATAGATCGAGTTGACTTGTTTGAAGATTCACTTGGAAGAAATTAAGGATTCAACATGTTTAAGGTATGTTAAGGCTAAGCTTTATCCTTTCTTTTAGCACGAATTCTAGAAAATTCCCAATACGTCAAATGTGATATTTTACTATTCTATTGCTAGAAAGCCCTCCTGTGGAAGGCATTGGGATCATAGATGAAGTATTTTCATAACGCTATTAGGTTGATGTTCGACTCATTCAGTTAAATAGGGTGTTCGACATCTATATATGTCACTTTGTCGGTTTTCTTAACTATATGTCTATATATATGAATTCTTATTTGTCTTTGGGTTTTGTAACTAAAATAAATAATAATAAAATAAATAAAGGCATTTAGTATTTGCGATCAGTCTTTCTTTCTTGTTAAAGTGTATTTTAAAATCTCTGAAGTGACACGTCGATTTCCAGTAATCTCAAATATAATTTTTATTTAAACTACTAAAACACTTGATTTTTTTGAAATAATTTCTTTTATTAAATATCATGAAATCAGGTATAAGGAATAAGTGAAGCACCTTATGCTTTTTATGAACATCTTCATAGTTAAGTTATCTTTCTAAAAGTCGAGTTAAGTTTTCAAGCTTATTCAAAAGAAAAGAAAGATATGAGGTTCCACGAGGCAATTGTATGCAATACGGAGGTGATTATGAGATCATGAGAATAAGGGTACCTATGAGCCAAGAATGGCTAAGTTCTTATTATGTGCATTCAAAGTTCATATCATACATGGCATATTATGCATGGACTTTGAGCTATAATCGAAGGTAAGGGGCCTATTTGCCCGAAAAATTATATATGATTGGCAATATGATACCGGTTAGCTACCGGAAGAAACCACCACTACTAGCATTTGGTTGGGTATGTCATGCATTTGCATCGATATATATATGTATTCAAGACATCGATTACACGAGCATACCATGCATATTTGTTTACTATGAGGTCGAAAGTCGACCATGGAGGCTATCAGAGATTCACTGTTAGGTGGTATCTCTAATATTTTTTACATCAGCTATGTGTGATTCTACTTTCTGCCATACATACCAGTACATTTATATTCGTACTGATATCCCGTTGCTTGGGGACACTGCATTTTGTTCGTGCGTGCAGGTCCAGGTAGGGACTCTGATCGACCCCTCTGCTAGGATTTGGAGGTTCAGCTGTGAGTTGGTAAGCTTCCACCTCTTCCTGGAGCTTTCATATGATGGTTACTTTTGTTGTACTATTTGGGTATAGTCGGGGCCTTGTCTCGACAATGCTTATGACACTCTTAGAGGCTATTGTGACATAGTATTCTGGCTTTCCTTTTTCAGCTTCCACTCTCCAGCCCATAGGCTTGGCATGTACATATTTGTGTGTAGGCATGTATGTCTCCTATCACGGCCTCGTTGGACAGCTAGACTTCATTATTTTGACTTGTCTACTTTTGGTTATATGGCTTATTGTTATTCAGGTCATGACCTTAATGGTCCAGGCTTAGTATTTCAGATGTTTTGCTGCTCGATTCGTTGGGCCCCAGTTTAGTTAGCTAGTATATGTAGTGGCTAACTCGGTCAAATATAGCATCGAGGGCCAGTCGTGCCTCCCCTAGTTTGGAGCGTGAAAAACTTGGTATCAGAGCAGGTCGAATCCCAGGGAGTCCACAAGCCGTGTCTAGTAGACTCTTGTTTATGGGTGTGTACTGCACCACACTTATAGGCAGGAGGCTACAGGGCATTTAGGACTGTCACTCTTTCTTCTTACTCTAGATCGTGTGGTAGAGCTCAGTTATAAGAACTATATTTCATAACCTCTATCTTATTCATGATATGATGATGCCTATATCTAGAAAGACAGTTGGTAAGAGATTGAATGTGGACGTGGAAGAATTCATCAGAGGAACTCGATTTTGCATCATGCTTATAATGCGTAAATGATAGGTCTTCAGCAATATCATGTGTATACTAAGATTTGTTAAACTCTTTATAAGGAGCCCCAAGGCATGAATATCTATCTACCTATATGGTAAAGAGGAACGAGAGAATTATGAGGAGGATATAAGTTTCAATAAGTGAACGAAATAACATGAAAAAAAAGTACGAGGTACCTAGATAATGAAGATTATCAGTATTTGCAATTCAGGTTGAGAAATATAAGCATTCTGAGTTAATTTCAACAGTAACAAATTTTTATACAATTGACCACCTCCGCCTCAATTATTTCCTATTTGAACTAAAAATATAGTTTACGAGAATGATGTATGGGCTGGTGAACAAGATAAACTGAGCATGAATTGGGAATCGAATGATTTGATAATAGTCTCCATCATCAGAATTTTAGAGATTGCGTTCCGGCGATAATAGAATGGAAAACAGAAGAATAACCTTTAAAAGGTCATTCAGTAAGATGTTTCCCTAAGGCAAGCAGCGTGAGCAGAGTTAATGATAAAGGACCAAGTGTGCCAGTTATACTAGGTATCGCTTTCATGCGTAAGATATTCAGTTATTTCTGGTACATAAGATTACCATAAGGCAATTAAAGTTCATTGATGACGTGAGAAGTCACCAAAGATGAATAGATAAAAAAAAATCTATAGATAGATCGTCACAGTACTAAATCTTGGTACTCCCCTAAAAGGGGGGGATAAGGTATGATATCACATTAAGTCGGAGTTAAGCAGTTCAAGTAATTATCGAACGGTAAAGGAGGAATATGGTAAAAAGGAGAGAGGGATGATGTTGTATTTATTCAATTCCTACTGATATGTCATGATTCCAGAACATTATTTAAGCACGACACTGGGGAGAGGCAGTAAATGTTTCTGGCCAGGATGTTATTTATATAAGTATGAATGGACACTTGATACATCAAGAGATACTGGCTAAAGGTAAGCTAAGATAAAGGATATATCCCAAGAGAGAATTCCACTAAGGAGACAATCAAAACTTGAGCCTAGAAGTAACCTGACGAGTACAAGGGCACAAAGTTATGTAACTAAGGACTATTATAGGCGAGTAAGAACAACGAAAGTTTCCTTCGGGTGCATGATATAACAAGCTCGCAACTTTACAAGACACAGAAGGTCTCCCAAATGCAACAAAAAACTAGGTGAGGAAATAAGGGAGAAGGTTTCCACCTATGCATAGCAAGCTTATGAGGTATAGGAAATTACATTATCCGTGGGCGATAAGACAAGTCAAGTATTTATGCAACAAGTATTAGAACGACCAGGAAAAGAAGTTGCTTACATTTGAGTACAACTGAGAAGGCACAAAAGGAAATTTATGGTGCTAGCAAGTTAAAGGAAGGTTGCGAGTGGTATAAATTGATATGTGTAGGTAATAAGGTAAAGTATCATACAACAACAAGGTTTTAGGTAGATAGGGGTAAGGATAAGAAAAGACAAGTGAGAAGATGATAAGAATATGTGAGTCCACAGGATTAAACCCATCACAACAAGAGAGCTAATAGATTTCGTAACTTATTGAAAGCTCGCTATAGCCGGAATGAACTCAAAGGAGTCTAAGACAAGGTGCATTTAGAAGAGATGGAATGATGTGCTGGTAGTAGAATGAGGGTGTAATTGGGATAAATGATAAGAGAATAATGTTTAGGCCTTTGATTGAGTAATGATTTAAAGAGAATGGATCTCATGAATTGCACAGGATTTGAGTACCCCCTTAAGACGAATCATGTTGGGATACTATGAAATATGGTTATTGCAGTTTAGTATCGTGCCTATGTGGATTAAGCAAATCACTTAAGATGTTCCATGATGAGACATGAGCCTCAATGACAATGTATTACGTATAAGGTCTCAAGTTATGAGTGGTAGATTAAGATCAACATTAGGACTGGGATCAATGATGATGGATACAAGTTTAAAAAAAGTATGAGAGGAGGTTAGGTTGTTATTCTTAAAATGAACAATAATGAGGAAGCATTAAAGGACTTAGATTTATACATGTGGGATAAGCAGCAAGGGGATAACCTGGAGTTGGGTAACAGACCTCGACAATAATAAAATAAAAGTAGGAGTTATGGTATAGTTTGACCTCCTAGATGCATCGAAATCCTAAGGATGTATATTGAGTCTATAAAACAAGATATACCAATAGTCGTAAGTTCAACAAAGTACCAAGTGATGAACATCAGTACACCTATAGATTCCTAGAGGGACAACTTGTCATAATTATGTATATGTTCATAAAGTGAGGCTTGGAGACTGGCTAAAGGATGGAGGAAAAATGGAAGGATAGTTTCTAGGAGCTCATACAAGGACACAATTTTGCATACTGCATGACATAAACTAACAAATGTTACGATATTGGAAGAATTCCAACCACAAGTTATGGCATGAGAAAGAGGCCTAAAGGGGAGAACGACCAAGCGCTTAGATTTATTCACAAAACAGTTGCTTAGATGGCAAGGTGAGCATTAAAGTGTTCGTAAGAGCTATAGTTTATGAAACTGATAAGCGCGTCAGTCAACATTCAAGGACGAATGTTCCAAAAGGGGAAATGATGTTACATTCCATGTTTTCGTACGTGAGAGTACGTCATAAACCAATTGATGTAAGCTCATAAATAAGATCAGTTTTGAAAGTACATAATGTAAGTTTCATCTTGTTATCTCGGATGTGACAAATCTTTAAGATCATGAATAACAAGTACCAAAAAGGTTGGAAAGCTTAGACGCTAAACATACAGAAGAAAGTAAGTTTTGTTGAAAGTCGGCAAATTTGGAATGTTATAGCATGTATTTTGGGGTGAGACTAGGGTTCTTAACATGATAAGGAGGTTATTATATAAGTTATTTTAGTCGTATGATATTCATTTTTGACATTTTGAAGGCAATCAAGTTGTGGAATAAGAATTGGCAAAGGTCATCACAAGTTACATTCATAAATTTGCTGAAATTTAGGCCAAATGTAGATGCACTTTTTTCCCAATATACATGGAATCCATGGATGGTCTATATACCAAATTGAATATATATGAGACTAGTTTCTAAAGCATTAAACCTTTCATCTATACGACATCAAAGTAGAGAGATATTCGAGTTTTCGCGAGACTGCGCAAGCAACTCCCAATGGGACCCACATAGGCGGTGGTTGAGCTACTTCAATTTATAAACGATTTGGATGCCTATTTTTGCTCATTTTTCAACTCAACCTCATCTCCCAACTTCTCCAAACCCTTCTAAGCAGGTTACACAAGGGTTTGAATTTATTCCAAAGTGATTACACCATATTTCAACATCAAGCCTAGTCCTAGTGAAGAACAACACCCATTTGAGGTAGTGTTGTCATTGAGGATTGTTGTGGGCTGTATTTGGATGAAATTCCAAGTTGGTGCTGCTGTATATGGTGATTCCAACAGCCTACAAATTGTTCTTAAGCTTTCTTTTATGTTGGTTAAGTTGTTAGGATGATAAACTACAAGATAATACTTGGATTAGCTTAAGTCACTTCTATGGTGTTGTATTTCCATTTGAGGGTTATTGTAAGCTGCATATAACCTGTATTTCGACTTGAAGTTACTGTAGGAGGTTGGTATATTGTGTTCTTGCATGTGCCTAAGGTTATATTGATG
The DNA here is from genome assembly GCA_034376525.1 of Nicotiana benthamiana. Lineage (NCBI taxonomy): Eukaryota > Viridiplantae > Streptophyta > Magnoliopsida > Solanales > Solanaceae > Nicotiana > Nicotiana benthamiana. Next base: position 178,208,734 of record CM067339.1, read on the forward strand.
TTGATTAAGATAAATGGATGGAGTAGACATGAACTAGCGAATAAAGTTACTAATCGAAGATAGTTAGAGTTGTGGATTGTTTCCTTTGTTATAAATATATGGTATAAGGATAGAATCATTGATGAATGACTTTATTATTATGATAATGATACTTTTAAGTTAATGTAAGAAGTCTGTAAGGGGTAGATGGGTTATACGGATTCCAATTGGAGCTTGGCGCTCGCCGTGAAGTAGTTGTGACTTATTGTTGTTATGTGGTGTCTTGTTATTGACATTTATACGTTGATGGATTTATCTAGTTGTTATTGAAGGTATATGGTATTGGTGGAGGCCCTTGTTACAAAGGAGATGCTGCTTAAATTTATGTAAAACGAGCTACTAGATTAAGCTATAGACTTGGCCTTTGATCAACACTGATATTGAATCTCCTTATGCTATGATAGATCGAGTTGACTTGTTTGGAGAGTCAGTTGGAAGGAATTAAGGACTCAACATGTTTAAGGTATGTTAAGGCTAAGTTCCGTCCTTTCTTTTAGCACGAATTTTGGGAAATTCCTAAGACGTCAAATGTGATATTTTACTATTTTAATGCTAGAAAGACCTCCTGTGGAAGGCATTGGGATCATAGATGAAGTATTTTTATAACACTATTAGGTTGATGTTCCACTCATTTAGCTAAATAGGGTATTCGACATCTATATAAGTCACTTTGTTAGTTTTCTTAACTATATGTCTATATATATGAATTCTTATTTGTCTTTGGGTTGTGTAACTAAAATAAATAAAGGCATTTAATATTTGTGATCAGTTTTTCTTCCTTGTTAAAGTGTATTTTAAAATCGCTATAGTGACCCGTCGATTTCATTTAATCTCAAATATAATTTTTATTTAAACTACTAAAACACTTGATTTTTTTTAAAATAATTTCTTTTATTAAATATCAAGAAATCAGGTATAAGGACTAAGTGAAGAACCTTAAGATTTTTATGAACATCTTCAGAGTTACATTATTTTTCTAAAAGTCGAGTTAAGTTTTCAAGCTTATTCAAAAGAAAAGAAAGATATGAGGTTCCACGAGTCAATTGTATGCAATACGGAGGTGATTATGAGATCATGAGAATAAGGGTACCTTTGAGCGAAGATTGGCTAAGTTCTTATTATGTGCATTCAAAGTTCATATCATACATGGCATATTATGCATGGACTTCGAGCTATAATCGAAGGTAATGGTCCTATTTGCCCGAAAAACTATATATTGTACAGATGGCCACGAGTTGGCAATATGATGCCGGTTAGCTACCGGAAGAGACCACCACTGCTAGCATTTGGTTGTGTATGTCATGCATTTGCATCAATATATATATGTATTCATGACATACAATTACACGAGCATACCATGCATATTTGTTTACTGTGATGTCGGATGTCGTCCATGGAGGCAGTCAGAGTTTTAGTGTTAGGTGGTATCTCTAATATTTTTCACATCAGCTATGTGTGATTCTAGTTTTTGCCTTACATACCAATACATTTTTATTCGTACTGATGTCCCGTTGCCTGGGGACACTGCATTTTGTTCGTGCGTGCAGGTCCAGGTAGGGACTATGATCGACTCCTCTGCTAGTATTTCGAGGTTCAGCTGTGAGTTGGTAAGCTCCAGCTCTACTTGGAGCTTTCATAGGATGGTTACTTTTGTTGTACAATTTGGGTATAGTCGGGGCCTTGTCTCGACAATGATTATGACACTCTTAGAGGCTATTGGGGATATAGTATTATGGGTTTCCTTTTGCAGCTTCTACTCTCCAGCCCATAGGCTTGGCATGTACATATATGTATGTATGCAGGTATGTCTCCTATCACGGCCTCGTCGGCCAGCTGGTTCTTCATTATTTTGACTCGTCTACTTTTGGTGATATGGCTTATTGTTATTCAGGTCATGACCTTAATGGTCCAGGCTTAGTATTTCAGATGTTTTGCTGCTCGATTTGTTGGGCCCCAGTTTAGTTAGCTAGTATGTGTAGTGGCTATCCCCTAGTTTGGGGCGTGACGGTACGAGTATACGACTCTCTTTCAATATTGCTGATCAATTATATTAATCATTAAACGGGAATTACAAAGCAAAAACTAAATAGAGTATGGAAGATTGCAACATAATTAAGAAAAAAAGGGGATGAGAAAGATTAATACAAAATTGGGGATGGGAAAATACCAAAAATGCCTTTGCACGTAATTCATGGTAGCCTCTGAACAAAAACCACGTGTTATTTAGTGACAAAACCAAGTGCCCTCAGCTTGGATCCCAAATTAACCTTTGTGAAGGCCTGGCCCAGTTGCTTTTTCTAAGCCCAAGATCTATTAATGTGACATACTTGGTCGGGAATGTCAGTTGCTCACCATCTGTGAGAGAATATAAGAATGAAACTTTGTATGCCATCAACAACACGATATAAGATGAATAATAAGTAGTAGTTTCCTAATACCCTATAGCCTATCGAAGATAAGTACGGACGTCTCCGTACCATTCCGCAAGACTTTATTAGGCCTGCCCATCACTTGTGAGCCCTACGTGAACCTAGTGCTCTGATATCATGTTGTGATGACCCAACTCCATCTCAGGCCGTGATAGCGTCCAACACCGTTGCTAGACAAGCCAACAACGAACAACTTAATGATTTTCCATTTTTATTAAGTAATCCCAATATCAAACTTTATTTAAATTTAAAGCATTTGACAGATAACAGATTTTTAAGGCAGCAAAATAGAAGCACTAGAAGAAGTCATAACTATAGGAATACAACCCAAAAATCAAGTCTACTAATATTTACCAAGATCTAGTATCACAAGTGTGTGCGTAACTAGCAGAATATACAAAAGATGACTATCCTGCTGTCTGAAATAGACTAGACAGGTACAAGCAAAAGAGAAACTCCGGCATGCTGCTGAATGGCTCGAAAGGGGGCAGCTCACCGTGCAGTTGTCACGAACCGGATTTTCCACCCTCGGGAGTCGTGATGGTACCTACTAGTGAAAGCTAGGAACAATTAAACCACGAAAATTTAAGACAAGCGGAAGAAACAATTAAACCATTTAAATAGTTCCAACATAACTTCATAAAAAACTACCCAAGATTGGTGTCACAATTTCGCAGATGGTCTAAAAATCTTACAAACAAGGTCCGAAAAATAAGTGCAACATTGTCTTTGAATTACATAAGTGAAACAGGAAGAAACCAGTGGACACCCGCAAGACTACCTTGGATCTCCGTATGGACTGAAGGCAACACCCAAGCTAAGGTCCATTAGCTGCTGCTCCAAGATCTTCATAGTGCAGAGTGTAGTATCAGCACATCCGACCCAATGTGCTGATAAGTGCCTAGCCTAACATCGACGAAGTAGTGGCGAGTCTAGGACCAAGCTACCAAATAAGCATGTGCAATTATATCATATACAACGGAAAATAAATCTGAAATGTATCGTTTAGAAAAGGAGGAGGAAACATGCTGCGAGGGAAAATCATTTACTAACTGTAACTCAGGAGAAAATCATAAAGAACGATTTAAAATTCGCAATCGAAAGAATAAGGAAACCACAAAAAATCAATAACCACTTTTATCCTTTAATGTTACAGTGCATAACCCGATCCAAATCCTATATATAAATATTTTTGCGGCGTGCAAGCCGATCCAAATATAATAGTGTTGTGGCGTGCAACCCGATCCAAATATAGTATTATTGCGGAATGCAATCCGATCCAAATATAGTATTGTTGCAGTGTGCAACCCGATCCAAATATGTTTTTGTTGCGGCGTGCAAGCCGATCCAAGTATACAGTTCAACACCAATAAAAAAAAAGTCTCGACAAGGGAACAATAAGGAAAGAACAATATCCCGGCAAGGGAATTGATATTAAGAAGTAAATACGTCCCGACTAGGGAATCGGCTATAATCCAAGCTTGTTTCAACTTTTATCTTAACAACAGAACCCTCGTCCTGAACCAATATTCAACCATAAGCAATTTTCACAAAATTAATCATAACTCTTGTCCAACACAGAGAATCAACAACTTAAGCATTTGCAGTATTTATTAAGAACACAACAATTTCAATTTAAGACTCACGGGCATGCTTGACACCAACGTATAGATACTCGTCACCATGCCTATATATCGTACTTAACAAATAACACATAGCAAATAGGAATCGACTGCTAATCCCTTAAGCTAAGATTAGACCAAACACTTACCTCGAACTTCCACGACCAACTCAAGCCTCGAACACCGCTTTCCTTTATAATTCGCCTCCAAATAACTCGTATCTAGTCCAAATTGATTTAAAAACATCAATAAAGGCTAAAGAATCCATACCCAATGCTTAATTATAGGTTTTCTATCATTTTCCCCAAAAAGTTAAAACTTGACCCCCAACCCGCTTGGTCAAAACTCGAGTTTCGAACAAAAATCCATTCCATTCATCCACGAGCCCGAATATGCAATTAGTTTTGAAATCCGACCCCAAAACAAGGTCTAACTTCCAATTATTCAAAAGCCCTAACTCTGCCAAAAATCCCAAAATTTACCATGGAAGAACATTATTTAGGCCTAGAAATCTAATGTGTGTTGATGGAAAATGAAAGAGATGGATTGAGGAACACATAATTATGATTTAGTGTTGATTTTACTCTTCAAAAATTGGCTAGGTTCTAATTTTGGGGAAGGAAATGTGAGAAAATGGGTTATTCCCATTTCTATTACTATCTAAAAGAGATGGGTGATAGTGTTCATCACGTTCGTGAGAACACTAACGTAATCGCAAAGAACTGGAAAAAGTGGACTTACGCGATCGCGAGTCCTCCTATGCGTTCGTGAAGGGTTGCCCCCTGACCTTCGTGTTCGCGGAGCAGTGTAAGCGTTCACATAGAAGAACGATAACATCACAGACCAGCCCCCATTTTACGCTGCGCGTTGGTGGAACATGGGTCGCGTTCGCGTCGAGCAGCCCCCCAATGCTTCGTGTTCGCGTCCCTCACTTCGCGTTCGCATAGGACAATTTCACCCCAGCCCCAATTTCCCTTTTGCGATCGTGTGACAGAATGTCTATGCATCATAAACAACATTTCTACAACTTTTCCTAAGTACAAAAACCTTACGAGACCTATCCGAAACTCACTCGAGCCCTCGAGGCTCCAAACCAAACATGTACGCTAACTCAAAGTAACCATATGAACTTACTCGTTTGATCAAATCCTAGTATAACATCAACAACTATGAATTTAGCATCAAAATCATGAAATTACTTAAGAACATCAAATTTTCTAATTTTCTCAAATATAGTCCGATTCACGTCATTTTAAGTCGGTTTCTTACCAGATTTTACAGACTCAATTTAAGTCACATATAAAACCTCTATCGGGATCCAAAACTAGAATACGGGCTCGATATCATCAAATATTTCATTTTCAAAAACTCATAAATATTTCAGAAAATAATTTTCTTTAAAAATTCATTTCTCGGGTTTGGGACCTCAGAATTCAATTCCGGAAACGCCTAAGTCCCATATTTTTCTACGGACCCTCCACGATTTTCAAATCATAGGTTCGGGTCCGTTTACCAAAAATATTGACTGAAGTCAGCTTAAAGTTATTTTAAAGGCAAAATTCATCATTTTCACAAATTTTCACATAATGGCTCCCGGCTACGTGCTCGGACTGCACACACAAATCGAGGTGAGGAAAGAGGAGGCTTCTAAGGCCTCGGAACGCAGAACTTACACGTAAATAAAGCGATGACCTTTTGGGTAATCACATATGTCTAAGATCAAGTATGCATGTCGGGCGGGTAACTAGATGCACCTGCTTCAGATCCTGTACAAATAAGTACAGAAGCGTAGTATGAGTATATAAATAATATGTACCCAGTACGTATCTAGTATAACCTCGAATAAGTAATGGCGAGGGGTCGACTTGACACTTACTAGGGCTAACAGTACTATAATTAAAGTGTTATGCTAAGCGTGGATATCATGAATAATACCTACAGTTTAATCACAGGAAGTGATAAGTTCTTCTCATAAATATAATTCAATTTCAGTCATATCATTTAACAACTTACATTTCAATGCATTTAAGTAGAATAAATCACAGAGAGTTTTGAATAATTAACATGCGCAATTATGCTGAGGCTGTACAGCCCGATCCATTATAATATTAAATTGTGCACTGCTGGCTATCGAACGACACGAACTATAAATGAATATATTTACTATCGAGGCGCTAGACCCGATCCACAAATAACAATTTATTTTTTCAAGAAAGCACACATTTCCCATTTATAGTCAAGTATTTCATACAAATCCTCAAGTAGTTGAGTATAACCTTCTATTATTATTTTATCAATTTCCAGCATTACTTAAGTGATTATAATAGCAAGTAAGAGCACAATCATTTCAATATAGCATGATACGTGTCCTAAACTACCAGGACAATAACATGATAGTAGCTACGTATGAGCTCTTCATCACCACATAGATACGTAGCCCCCACAGATAGTTACAAATATTTATTTAATTTATCTATGGGGTTAACTCTTACTATCTCAAACCCTACTTTCCAATTCAAGAACGCGCTCAAACCTCCAAATTTGATGCCAAACGACTCGAAACTAGTCAAATATTACATAAACTAATCAATCTATGCTCAAAAGTTCATAATTCCACCATTTAAGTGATTACCCAACCTAAATTGCAAGATTCATAAAATTCACCCTCTGGCCTACATACTCGGATTCGGGGAATTTTTAAAGGAAGTTGTTACCCATAATCTTAGGAACATAACTATATTACTTCTACTAAATTCCATAACACATTCAGTGGTTAAATCTCATTTTTATCAAAACCCTAGATTTTCACCTAAACCCTTGATTTTTACTAATTTACATGTTATAATCTACCTATAAACTATGTATTTAATTCATATTATGTAAAAGTTACTTACCTCAAACTTCTAAGTTGAAATCCTCCCGAATCGCCCAAATGTGTAAAGAATGGGAGAAAAATCCCTAACTCATGTATTAAATAAAGTGCACTACCCCAGCGATTCTTGCACCTGCGGTGTATAGGCCGTACTTGCAGATCCACTTCTGCTGACCAAGTGTCCGCTTATGCGGAATTGATTGGATCAACTGGGGTTGCACCTGCGAACGGGCTCCTGCTTTTGCGGTCCCGCTTCTACGTAAAGGGAATTGCATCTATGAAACCTCCTTGGATCGCATCTGCGAGGCTTAGCTCGCACCTGCGAGCTTGTACCTGCAAAAATAGGCTCGCAGGTGCGGTTACACTAGAACGGGTGCACCAGCAGCCCTATTGAGTTTCAAACTCAATGTGCGCATCGTCCAAATGGCACCCAGGAACCCCGAGTCCCCATCCAAATATACCAACAAGTTTGAAATCATAAAACGAACTCACTCAAACGCGCGAGATGCCCGAAACAACACTAAAACTAAGAGTCATACCCTAAAATCAATTGAATCAAACATAAGAACTTCAAGTTCTTCAAATTACTTCCAATGCGCCTAGACGTACTTATATTAGTTGAAACAACACCAAATTTTGCGTACAAGTCTTAAATGATATTCGGGAACTATTCCCCATCTCAGAATCCCATTCAGGACTCGATATCACCAAATCCTGCTCCAAACCAAATTTTTAGAACATAAAATCCTTCAAGAACCAACTTTCACTATTAGGCGCCAAAACACTCCTGGATCATCCAAAACCTGATCCGAGAATACGCCCAAGTCCGAAATCATCATACAAACCTATTGGAACCATCAAATCCCGATTCTGAGGTCATTTATTCAAAATATTGACCGAAATAAAACTTGGCCTTTTAAGACAACTTTAAGGAACCAAGTGTTCTGATTTCAACCCATACTCTTCTAAATTCCGAACTAACCATCCCCGCAAGTCATAAATCAGTTAAAGCAAGTACAAAAAATCTTATTTAGGGGAACAGTATTCTAGAAAGTAAAATAACCGGTCTGGTCGTTACAAAGAGAGTGAATTGTGAGAAGAAACACAGAAGAAGAGGGACTATATATAGTTTTTAAAAGGGTAAAGTTGAGTGAATTGTGAATTATTAGGGGTGGGGGCTATTTTCTTAATGGGATAGGCCGAAATGATCATTTTTGCAAAAAAAGGTCATTGCCCAGAAGTCATTTGAATTTGACTGTTGGCAACGTTCCAGAAAATAAAAAATAAAAAAATTGTAATAGAAACCGGGCTGGATCGGGCTGTAGTCCGGTAAAATCCCGTTAATGGTAACCGGGCTAACTGGGTTCCAGTGCACGAGTTATAAATATATGTTCGTCTAAAACCTGCTCCCCGCTCAACTCGACCCAGTCCGCCCCTAACCCCTACAATACCAGGTTGACGCGGGCTGAACCAGGTCAAACTAGGTTGTGAATGGACCAGCTCGACCCTATTAACATGGATAGTATCACCGCTGCTATTGGAGTCCAAATTGATGAAAGCACCAATGTAACAAACTAAGAGTAGACGACTCTCTTTCAATAGAACTGATCGATTATATTGAACATTGAATGGGAATTACAAAGCAAACATGAACTAGAGTAGGGAAGATTGTAACAGAATTAAGAGAAAAGAGGATGAGAAAGATTGATACAGAATTGGGGATGAGAAGATACTAGAAATGCCTTTGCACGTAATTCAAGATAGCCTCTAAATATGATACCATGTGTTATTTAACGATAATACCAAGTGCCTTTAGTCTGGATCCCAAATTAACCTTTGTGAAGGCCTGACCCAATTACTTCTTCTAAGACCAAGATCTATTAATGTGGCATACTTGGTGGTATTCTTATTGGGCTGGGATTAATTCGCAACACACGATATATACAATCACAAAATCAAACACAACATATACAATCACAACAACAAACACAAAACTCCAATGTAACTCCACAACAAGCATTTTATACCAGTTGATTGGAGCATACAACATAGAACTACAACGGATCCCATCATTTCGCGCATTTTCTTGAACTTCCTCTTCCCTTTGAATTTGAAGTTGGCCATTACTTTCCCAAATCAGTAAAAATGGATCTCAAAAGACCAAGTAATGTTGGGCTTCAGCAGTATCAGCCCAATATCAAATCTGCCAGCCCAACTCCAAAGCAGCCCAAGGGTAGTTAGCTTATTTAATTGTTGTATAAATTTGTATATGAGATAGGGACACAAATGTAATTACACACACACACATTAGATTTTTTATTACATCTGTATATACTGAAGGAGGGTCAGAAAGTTCGAGACAATTCATTTTTCAATGCAATCTCAATCTTTCATTTTCTCTTCTCTCTCTTCTCGACTGTTCATCTCCTTCTTCAATTTTCTTTTAATCCGACGACATAGAATGTTAACATGGTATCAGAGAGGGTATATTCTGGTTCTCCTCGTCGTCAGCTTTGGATCGATGTTACCCTCACCGGTTCTCATTCAAGTTTCTGTTGATTCTCAAAACTAGGGTTTTTTCGATTCGGTTAGTTTTCGTCAAATTACTAGTATTTTTTGTTGTTAGACTTGTTATCTGCTGTGTAAACATCAGAGTTTGTGTTTTTTTGTTGTTTTTGGTTGGATTCTGTGTTAGCCATTTGTTGTAGTCACGATCTGTTAGTTTGTTTGAGTTTAAACATCATCAGTAGGTAAAAATGGTTGAAATCGATGGTGATTCCTCCTCTGTTCCTACTAATTTTGTTCCTAGTCCTACAAATCCCCTATTTCTCATGTCATCTGATGTTCCTGGGGTGTCTTTGGTTACCAATCCATTTTCAGGGATTGGTTTTGGGGGATGGAGAAGAAACGTAATAGTTTCTTTGTCCGCTAGAAACAAATTAGGTTTCATTGATGGTTCTGTGCCCAAACCCCTTGAAAATTCTCCTCAACTTAGACAGTGGGATAGATGCAACAATATGGTCATTTCGTGGCTCACAAATTCCCTTACTCCTGAGATAGCAGAGAGTGTACAATACTCTGACACTGCTCAGAGTATTTGGACTCAACTTAACAACAGATATGGGTTAGTTAATGGTACAAAAATTTTTGAAGTGAAACAACAATTAGCTTCTACTACTCAGGGTTCCTTGGATATAGCATCCTATTTCAATAAATTGAAGAAATTATGGGATGAGTTGAATTTTATGAGATCCTCAAGGGGTAATGCATCTGCTTGTGGTGTTGCATGTACTGCTAGAGTTGAATTTCAGAAAGAAGATGATGAGAATAAACTACATCAATTTCTTATGGGGCTGAATGACACATACATAGGTGTTAGAAGTAATATCCTCATGATGCAACCCCCTCCCTCATTAGATAGTGCATATAACATACTCCTTCAGGATGAGAGGCAGAGACAAGTCACTCATTCACCTTCCCAATTTCATACTGAATCCAGTGCTTTTAACACTCAATTTATAAGAAAACCCTATGGAGCACATTCAAATCCTAAACATTTCAATCAGAAAATTAGATTTGACACCAACAAGACAGACCTAGTGTGTAGATACTGCAAGAAACAAGGTCACTTAATTGAGAAATGCTACAAATTGCATGGGTTCCCCCCAGACTTCAAGTTTACTAAGGATAAAAGAACTGCTGCAACTGCTGATGTACAAAAGGGTATAGATTCTGCTGCAAGTGTTGATATGTCCAATATGGGTGAGAATGTTCACAGTTGCTCTACTTCAGATTCTGGTATTCCTGGGTTGACCAAAGAACAGTATTCACAGCTTTTGACTCTCCTCCAGCAAACTCAAGCTTCTGAATCTCAGCATCAGTCCAATGTGATGGGTTCTGCAAATTTTGCTGGTACACTTTCTTCTTCTATACAGCCTTTAAAAGATGTGTCTTATGGTGCTTGCATGTTAACTAGAGTTAATGCATGTATTTGGATTATTGATTCTGGTGCCACTGACCATATGACTTCAAATAAATCCCTTCTCTTTGACATCAAACCCCTAGTTATCCCATACTTAGTTACCCTACCTAATGGCTACAAGGTTAAGGTAACATGTACTGGATCCCTTAAATTTCTTTGTTTCACTTTACATCATGTCCTATACATTCCCAGTTTTCAATATAATCTCATTTCTGTTTCCAAGCTTGTTCAACAGTTGAATTCTATTGTCCTATTTACTAAATTTTCTTGTCTAATACAGGCCCCTTCTCTGAAGAGGCCACTGGAAATTGGTAAACTGGATGATGGTCTTTACAGGCTTGTACAATCATCTCTTTCTACTCCTTCTCAATCTTACCATTCTCCATTAGCTGTTACTTCTTCTTCTCACTGTACTTTTCATACTGAGTTGAATAAAATGGAAATATTGTGGCACAATAGACTTGGACACATTCCCTTTGTTAGAATGAAAGACATATATTCTATTCCTTGTAAATTTACAAATAAACAACCTTTTATATGTACCATTTGCCCATTGGCAAGGCAGTCTAGGCTGTCCTTTCCTGAAAGTTCCATTAAAACATCCCAACCTTTTCAAATTATCCATTTGGATACATGGGGTCCTTATGCCACCCCTACTCACAATGGTTGCAAGTATTTTTTAACCATAGTTGATGATTATACAAGAGCTACTTGGACTCACCTTATGGGGTCCAAGAGCAATGCTCTTTCCATTATCCAAGCATTTATTGCCATGGTAAAAACAGAGTTTCATGCTGTTGTCCAAATCATTAGAAGTGATAATGCTCTTGAGCTTGGGTCCAGTCATGCTGGAACCAAATTCTTAACTGACAATGGCATCCTTCACCAAACATCTTGCTCTCACACTCCACAACAAAATGGTGTTGTTGAGAGAAAACATAGACATCTTTTAGAAACATCCAGAGCCTTGCTTTTTCAGTCCAAACTCCCTCTCAGATTCTGGGGGGATTGTGTACTTACTGCCACATATCTCATCAATAGATTTCCTTCTAAACTTCTTAACAATGTTTCTCCTTATGAATCACTGTTTGGAAGGAGTCCCTCTTATCTCCATCTTAAAACCTTTGGTTGTCTCTGTTTTGCTTCTGTACCTAAACAATATAGAGACAAGTTTCAACCAAGGGCTGATCCTTGTGTATTCATTGGGTATCCACTGGGCAAAAAGGGTTACAAGTTATATAACTTGAAAACTAAACTTACACTCTTATCCAGGGATGTTGTTTTTCATGAGGATGTTTTTCCTTTTGCCTTTCCTTGGAGTACTTCCTCTGTTCCTTCTTCTATTCCTTCTTCATGCCATGATTATCCTTATCCTGCTGATGCATCTGTTCCATCTTCTCTTCATCCTTCATACCCTGACTATCCCTTTTCTGCTGATGCTCCATCAATCAGCCCTTCTTCATCATCTGATATTTCCCCTTCCTTCCCTGCCTCTACCTCTTATTCACCACCTTCTGATAACATACCTTTGTCTAATCCTGTTCACACTTCTCCTTCTTCAGACCATCTGCCTGCCCCTAGGAGATCTGGCAGGCATCACACCACTCCTGCCCATCTTCAACAATACATCTGTGACCTCCCTCCTTCTATTTCTGGCACCAGTTCTTTTTCCACTTGCTGCAATAGCTCTGTTAGCACTGCACTGGTTGAGCCTACATCTTACAACCAAGCAGTCTCTGATCCTACTTGGCAGGATGCCATGACCAAAGAATTTGAGGCATTGGCAGCCAATAATACATGGTCCTTGGTTCCTCTTCCTCCTGGCAAGAAGCCTATTGGGTGTAAATGGGTTTACAAGATTAAATATAGAGCTGATGGGAGTGTAGAGAGATATAAGGCTAGATTAGTGGTCAGGGGTGATACTCAAATTGAGGGTGTGGACTACACTGATACATTCTCTCCTGTTGTGAAGTTCTCTACTATCAAAACCCTGGTTGCAGTTGCTGTAAAACAGTCTTGGCCTTTATTTCAGTTGGATGTTAATAATGCGTTTCTCCATGGTGATCTCAATGAAGAAGTTTATATGAAATTGCCTCCTGGTCTTACAGTTACTTCCTCTTCTTCTTCTGCCTCCTCTTCTTCTGCTTCCTCTTCTGCTTCTCTTTCTTCTTCTCCTCCTCCTTTTGTCTGTCTTCTCCAGAAATCTTTATATGGTCTAAGACAAGCCTCTAGGCAATGGTATGCCAAACTCTCCCAGGCTTTATGCTCTAAAGGGTACTCTTCCTCTCTCAATGATTACTCTCTTTTTCATAAGAAATCTAGTCATTCAATTGTACTATTAGCTGTGTATGTTGATGATATTATTCTCACTGGTAATGATCCTGAGGAAATCACTGCTTTAAAAGCCTTCTTAGACTCTGCTTTCAGAATAAAGGATCTGGGTATTCTAAACTATTTCCTTGGCATTGAGGTTGCTTATTCTGCTGATGGTCTTCTTCTTCACCAGAAGAAGTTCATCACTGATCTTCTCCTCACTTATAATTGTTCTGATGTTACTTCTGTGACCTGTCCTCTTAATCTTTCTGTTAAACTACAGCATGACATAGGCATTCCTCTTTCTTTCCCTGAATCTTACAGAAGCCTAGTTGGTAAACTTAACTTCCTCACTCATACAAGGCCTGATTTGGCCTTTGCTGTGCAACATCTTAACCAATTCCTTCAAAAACCTACTTCAGTCCACATGGATGCTGCTTTACATACTCTTCGATACCTCAAAGGTACATCTGATCTTGGAGTTTTTCTCAATAACACTCCTGATTTGTCTTTGACTGCATATTGTGATAGTGACTGGGCCTCTTGCCCAGACACTAGAAGGTCTGTTTCTGGCTTCAGCATATTTTTGGGGGGTTCTTTGATTGGTTGGAAAGCAAAGAAACAGCCAGTGGTATCCTTGTCCTCAGCTGAAGCTGAGTATAGGCCCATTAGCAAAACAGTTGGTGAATTTACTTGGCTGATCAGGCTATTCTCTGATTTTGGTATCCCTGTTTCTTCTGCTGTGCCTGTCTTTTGTGATAACCAAGCTGCCATACACATAGCCAAAAATCCAGTGTTTCACGAGCGGACTAAACATATTGAAGTTGATTGCCATTTCATTCGTACCAAGCTTCAGGATGGTCTCATCTCTCTGCATCATGTTGCATCTGGTGGCCAATTAGCTGACATTTTTACTAAGCCCTTGACAGGTATTTTGCATCATCATTTTTTGTCCAAGCTGGGTGTTTGTTCACCCTCCAGCTTGAAGGGGGGTGTTGGGCTTCAGCAGTATCAGCCCAATACCAAATCTGCCAGCCCAACTCCAAAGCAGCCCAAGGGTAGTTAGCTTATTTAATTGTTGTATAAATTTGTATATGAGATAGGGATACAAATGTAATTACACACACACACATTAGATTTTTTATTACATCTGTATATACTGAAGGAGGGTCAGAAGGTTCGAGACAATTCATTTTTCAATGCAATCTCAATCTTTCATTTTCTCTTCTCTCTCTTCTCGACTGTTCATCTCCTTCTTCAATTTTCTTTTAATCCGACGACATAGAATGTTAACAAGTAAACAAACACCCCACTTCAAGTTTGGATTTTTTTCAAGATTTTCGGAAAAAAAAAAGATCTTAAAAAGTCAACTTCCAATTAAATGGGAATCTTTTGTGCTTGTTTGCTCATGGGATTTTAGATTTTCTTACTCCTAATTAACTTTGAATACTCCTAATATGTAAAATGAATTCGAGAAAATAAGGAAACCCTAGTTTAAGAAGGAGTGTTTTCAAGATTTTAGTATAAACTTGAACAATCAATTCCAAGCAAATGAAGATCTCTTGGGCTTGAGTCTTCTCAAGATTATCAGTCGATGGTAGCGATGATAGTGGCTCAATCGTGAAGTATTAAAGAGGAATGAGCAATTATTAGGCGGCGATCTTGCGATTTCGCCAACGGCACTAATTCGACAGCCTCTTCGTTTTGCTTTTACTAGATACTCCATTTCGTTTGCCAATTTTTACTACAAAAAACAAATATTCATCCTTTTAGTTTGCTTACTTCGAGATTTTATCAATTCATTTGTTTATCTTAAGTTCAGATTTTTACCTGTTCATTTGTGATAGCTGGGTCAAAAAATGGGCACAGGACATTAGAATTTGGATTGATCTTTGTCCAGTTGGCAGTTTAATTGGAGGTCCCATTGTCACGGTGGAGATTTGTTAGGGTTAAGGATGATTTTATCTACTTTATTAATAATATGGATATATTTGGACGTAAAATATAACAAGGAATGAACATGAACAATTTATCACAGTACATGGGCAAATTTGAACTTTTCCCCCTAATAGTTAATGCATGTAGTGTTTTTTTTTTTTTTTTTTTTTGTATTTTCGAAATGTTTCTAAAACACACACAAACTATCCGTATATATATATATAGTCATTCACAAAACTATAACAAATACAGATCAAACTCTAGTATATTGCTAAATACAGATAGAAATTTAGAAATAGATAAATCAAAAAGATATGTCAAGCTTGAGATTAGTAAACACAAACACATAAATAAAATTATAAACTCGTCAAAGACGAATCTTGATCGTGAAATTAGTTTTTCACTTCCCACTTCAACTACATATTTTAGAATTCTATATGTTAATGTAAATTTCACCTGCTTAATCAGGTTTGCGATTATGTTTAAGTTTTTATATTGTTCAAATAAAAAATTGCTTTCTTAGTGCGTTAAATTGCATATTTTTATTTTATTATAATTTTTCCAATAACTATCGACAAATATAAATAAATGAACTCCTTAAAGTAGAAAGATTAAATAACATATATAACTAGTTAATGCATAATTAAAATAGAAAATATTCCTAAGACATGGTACGAAAGAAATTCAGATTCATATTGTATTGCTCTATAGTTAAATTCTTGTATGATAGTATATTCTTATAATAAATCGTATGTAGAGATTTAATGTCCATTGGTCCACTCATCAAATTCTTTAGCCTATCGATGAATATTGCTTGAAATATTTTTATATATATTATTTTGTTATGAATAGAATTCTATTTTGAGTGAATGTCTATTTTGTAGAGAGTTTTACTTTATGTTTTTTCTCTATAAATAGAGGAGTTTTACCCCATTGTAAATTACCCCAAAATTCAATAAAAATTTTCTCTACAATATTATTCTTCTTCTTTTATTGTTTTATAATACGTTATCAGCACAAAACTTTACTGTCTCGAGGAGAAGGCAACGAAACTAGAAGAAGAAGGGATTTTGAAAAAAGGAAAAAATTCGAAGAAAGAAAGAAGGAACATAAGAGAACAAAGAAAGTGTAAAAAAGAAGAAGGTGGAAGTTTTTGAAGAGAAAAACGACAAAGAAGAAAAATGAGTTTTTTCTTAGCAAAAGAACATCTGTCGATATTTTAGCAAAAGAACTTCTCTTTTCCTTCAATTATGTGCTTTGTCAACATTCTTGCCATATTTTTCCGGCGAGTTCCGAGTCCGTCAAGGTTTCTGGTTTCGAATTTTGTTCGAGTTTCACGAGCGTAGATTTCAATCTATTGGAGTATTTGCTTTGAAGCTTTATTTGGTGTTTGTCCCTGCTGCAAAGCTTTGTCAAAAGAGTTTTTCTTTATTGAATAAAAAAAATACAGTTTTGTCTTTATTAAAGAGAACTCATCAACGACCAGCTAAACTAGTCAGCCCCGGCTCCAGCTCAATCAGCAACATTGTTACGTCTAGTTCCGCCGGAAACCAGCGACCACCCGTGTTTGCTTCTGCCTCGTCCAGCAGTATCCTCCCCCCACTGCTTCATCCCCTCGTCGTCATGTCATCATAGTAACGACGAAACAACCTCCAGCCCACTATCACGCCATTGACGTCTCAAACGACGACCTTCGTCGTCGACCACCCATTAGCTTCTAAACCAGACCACCACCACTTCACCATCCAGCACGCAAAGCATTCCGTCGACCACACTACCAACAGCCCGTCAAGGTTCGAGAGAGAAGGTGGGCGTCGAGGTCGTTGGCAATTTTTGTTCGTATTTCCGTTTCCGTTAAGGTCGTTGTTCGTCAAGGTCCGGCCGAGGTTCCATCGCAGTTCCAACGCATTAGACGTCAATCACAATACGAGACTCTAACCAATTGAGTAGAAGCTTTGGGATTAAGAATAATGATCGTCAAATATTCTATGATCATCCTTCATGATTAAATTCTGGATCTAAGGTAAGTAGTTTACTTTTCTCTTTCAAATTCTTGATATTATATAATTTGATTTTAAATACAAGCAAAGACGATAAATTTTAATTGCAACTCTAATGGAGTTTGTCCCTTGCCATGATCAAATTCATGTATGATTGTGGGCAAACAATTGATAACCCACCCCATTGAATTTGCTCCATTCTCATTCCCTTTAGAGAATGTGATAGCAGCATGTGATAAGTATGAAAGAAGACAAAATTATTACCATGAAGGTATCAATAGATGTGGACATGGCAATAGACGAAATTATTATCGTCATTATTGTGATAATGAGAAAAATAAGGATTCTCAAAATAATCCTTCACTTTGTGAAAGTAATATTTGTCATCAATTTGACAATACGAAATTTTATAAAGCACATATAGATGATTATGATCCATTCATGATTTGAATGTGACAACATCTAATTTATGAATACATATTCATTTTTGGAAGAATATGAACGTGCTAGTGGTAGTGAATATACCACACTCGCCTCTAGAAGGAAGTTTGAGATGATATAAGAAAATAATGCCATTATTATGGCATGAATGGTCATTGATCACGTACATATTGTACGCCAAAATATTTTGGTAATGTGATTATTAAATGACAATAATAATGCAAGAAACATATCTTGCATATAATTTTGACCATGACCATAATGGTATATCTTTCTCTTTAAAAGAAATATTCACTATATGGATATTGACTAATATGTGATAGTACCAAATTATTGAGAACTCTGCAATTATACTATTTTGGAGAAACACAATTAATTGTATTGTGTTGAAGTAAGTCTCAAAGAAACTTATTCAGTTTCCAAAGTATACGCGAAAGCGGTTGATTATATTGAGACAATAAATAAAGGAAAGATTTGATATCTTCTATTACTACAACTTGTAGCGGGATAATCTGTATGTGAAAAGCTACCCGCTTTATTCTCCAATTTGTACTACACAAACAAAAGAATGCCACAATAAAGTGGATGTTTATTGATATAAAAACACATATCATAATAAACATGGAGTTTTATTAATAATTGCACATGTCATGGTGTAAACATGAACGTATCAATATTGATAATTTATTCAGTTGGCATAATCAGTTTAGTCATATCAATTTAAATATGATGTGCAAAAATAATAGAAAATTCACATGAGTAAATATTAAAGAACTAGAAAGTTGTTTACGGGTTCTCTTATATTGCTTGTTATCATTAATTAATTGACCAACTAAAGTTGGAATTGAATTCCATAAATTCTGGAAATATCAATGGTGAATATAGGCTCATTCACCTGTCATGTATACCACATAAGATGCATCTATGAGATGGTTACATGTGCGATTATTATTAACCTGCAACCTGGCCGGTACTTGCGAAGTAACTTACTCGGTAATTTAATTTCGAGTATAATTTCCAGATTTTCTGTTCAAGAAGTTCATCTTGATAAGTTGGTTTACATCATAATCGGTTTTGCAAAATAATTATTGAGTGCCTCCACTTAATAGCTAAACTATTATTTATGAGAACGAAGTATCTATATCAGTTTGATATATGTTATATACGAAAGTATATTATATTCTCCCCTCACAAGTGGTTCAGGGCCAGGAACCAAATAATTCCATCTTATTATTATTAATGTGTGTTGTATATTGATTAACACCATAACGCACAAAGATGGATTTTCCAAAGTTGAGGAAGCAAGTTAGTTCTTCTAACATGAGGGGTAGACAAGATACAACAGTTGAGAAAAAAGTTACATGGAATAAATGATTATTTATACATATAGATCCTCGAATAGGATAATATGAACTTGAAGTTCATAAAAGGATATTTCATTTGCAACATATTGCAAAGCATGCCATACGCATTTATTGACCCAAAGAAAGTAACTATATTCTCATTGCAAATGCTCATATTAAGTCCTAGAAGGACAAAATCTATGGTACGCTTAAAGCGTATAGACAAATCAGTTTCAAATAGAACTTCTTGATAAAGAAGATGAGCAAATGATCAAAGTGATCATAATAAATGAGGCAAGTGATCTAGAAGGTCACATGACATAACACTTCATAAAATCTCATGAGAGATTCAGATACCTGAAATATGAATGAAAAGATTTATATGTTATGTCTTTATGAAAATTTATTGGAACTAATATAACATGTTTGTCAACGACATCTATCATAGCGCTAAGTTTAGATGAGGATCTTAAATCTATCAAATATAGGCACAAAAGTATTGGCCACATGGAAGAGATAGAATTCAAGTAGAATTGATTCCATATGAAAGACATGTAGTTTTGGACATGTAGTTCAAATACTTAAAAGTATAAAGTCAATGATATGTGCAATCAGTTTTCGATATCTTATTTGTCTAGCATGACATGAAAACTTGATATGCATCTAAAGTCTATAATATGGCTTGTATGACTTAACTTATATGATAATCCATGAAGGATTTAAGTTGCTTGAAGCATCTACAATTCTTGATCTAGAGGTACCACTACCTCGGTGCAATTTATACACAAATGTATCTTGCTGTAACTATAAGCGTGATAATGTGATATCGAGGATACCTTTATGGAAATATTGAAGATCCATTTCACGATATTTTTGAAGACGTTATATATCTATCATGAGTGATGATTTCAAGGTGCAAATATTCATTCAAGTTAATATGGCTGATTTATTTATCAATTCTCTACTAACGATCTCTTGAAGATGGTGCACAAGATTGGAATGTGAAGGCTTATGGATGTGAATTGATTCTCTCATCAGTGGAGTTAATACGCGTTGTACTCTTTTTCTCTTACAAGGTTTTGTCCCACTGGGTTTTCCTTGTAAGGTTTTTAACGAGGCAACGAAAAGGTGTATTGTTAGATATGTGTACTCTTTTTCCTTTTCTAGAATTTTTTTCCCATTGTGTTTTATTTTATTTAAGGTTTTTAATGAGGCACATTACTTATTGAGTAGACATTCAAGGGGGAGTGATATGAATAGAATTCTATTTGGAGTGAATTTCTATCTTGTAGAAAGTTTTACTTTATGGATAAGTTATTTTTCCCCTATAAATAGAGGGTTTTACCCCATTGTAAATCGCCCCAAAATTCAATAAGAATTTTTTCTCTCTATTTCTCTGCAATATTGCTCTTCTTCTTTTATTGTTTTATAATAATTTTAAAAAAATAGTCTATTAAGTAAACTCATCCAAAAAAAGAAAAAAAGCAGGGTATCTAGGCATAAGAAGCAGAAAAATAATGTAGATTTGATTTTAGTTATAGCTTTTTCTATTTTTTATAATATATTTGTCACTATCATTTCTCTTTTGACTTAGTATAACCATCATCAACCTTTTCCAATGTTGAAGCTTTTCTCAATTTATCCAATATGCCTGTAACTTTATGTTTCAATTTAATTTTTTCTATGTCCATTGACTTGATTTCTTTTCATAATGACAAAAACAAAGAATACTTTTAAATAATAATTAAAACTTATTAGATCAACTTCGTCTGCCACTAAGAAACGACGTTTAATTCATACCACCATTATATTAATTATATTCAAAATATTTATCTAGTAATATAATGTTTTTTTTTCTGCAGTGAAACTGGATAAAGGATTACTTAAATATACATTGAATACTAATATTTTCATTAAAAATATTATTCATATACTATAATATTAGGTAAATTAATTTGTATATATTTAAATGATATATCTACTTTAAAATTGCTACGAATAAAAATAAAAAGTTGTATTTATCTAATCTTGTCCTAATTCTTATCATATTTGTCTTAATACTCATGATATTTATTTTAAATTTATTTATTAATTTAAAAAGGCACAGAAAAATAAAAATATAAATATAGATAATATATATTATCTTAAAATTGTCAAGTATTTTTTTTCTTATTGTAGTGATTCATAAAAGATGTATCAAGTTGAATACATAAAAGAGAAATTTTGTTATAGGGAAGTCTCATATTTTACGTAATATGCTCAATTATCTATAATCGTCACACGAAGAAAATATAATCATCAAAAGTAATATTTATTCAAACATTGAAGGAATTACAGAAATCAAAAAATATTCGAACTTTTTTTGTTATCTGGATAAATAAATGCGTGTACCTTATATATTATATTTATTTAAAAAACAATTGCTTTATTCAAATTTAGATATAGTGTTGTAAAGAATTATAATTATCTATATTATATTAAAAGCACGAAAACCCTTAGCGAAATATCATTCATCTTTTCACCCTTTAAAATAGATTTACATTGGATAAAATTATAATTATATTTTAATTATTTTTCTAATATGTAGGACTTTAAAATCAACAAAATTGATGTGTGTTAATTCCTTCCTTATTTGAACTATGCAAAAACTTCTAATATTTATAAATTAAAATTAATTAAGATTTTACTTCAATAAACTTTTTCCTTATTTCAAATATATGGCTGTCACGATTCTAAGTTTTTAAAATATCAGGAATAATAATGAAAGCTTTTCTTTAAAACATTTGTTTTAGGATTAAACACATGAGAATTGTCAAGTATATTTTTAATAAGGAAATAAAAGTACTAATTAATAAGAGAGAAGAAAATTTTATCATAATTTATTCACTATTCGAACAATTTTAACTAAATCCAAAAAAGCATATAATTTAGAACACTTCACTAAGGATAATCGTATATGCTATATGGTATATATAATACTTAATACATGGAGTAGTATTTTTTACTCCAAGAACAACGTCTACAAAGAGATATTAGGTCAGATACAAGACATAACATATTATATTATCTTTATAAAAGTATATAGAAATACAAAAGTTATATAATTAATCCACATAAATTTTTAATCTTTGCAAGTTCAGAAGATACCCAGTAACTCTGCATTCAACTATTTTGCTAATGTAACATTTATATTTTAATTTAAATAAATATTGTATTTATCTTTACATCAATTACTATTGCACATAATTTATTCTTATTCTCAATTTTATTCACTTTTTTTAATAGACGCAAAAAACACGTGCACGTACACTAAACCTAGTATAATTTTAGATATGAAAGAGTTTTATATTTATATGGCTCAGTTATTTTTTGCCAGATGCGAAATAGTATTTAATTAATTATAAAATATAATAAAAATTTCTAATATAATTGCATATAATAATTATCCGAATAAAATAAATTATAGAGAATATTATATGTTATTCGCTTAGACTTTCGAGTTGGAGATTCTGCAAAGTTTCTCAAATTTTTTTATCGGGAAATTTTGTTATCTAAGTGTTTCTTTTGAATGTTTCCAGAGATTCTTTTTTTGATTGAAGTTCTTTCGGAAAAAAGATAATTCTAATATAGATCAAAGCTACCTAACAAAATTGAATTGAAGATTGCCTAGTCAAAATGGAATTAAAATAATTAAAAATTTAGTTACAGTAAATGAGATTCCATATATAATTTTTAATTTATTTGATAATCTCTCCATATATATTATTTATAATCTATATTTGTTACTTCATAATCTCTCCACAAACTCTCCTTAAGCTTTCTAAATAACTTGTTAATAACTTGTAAGCTTACTAATTAACTTGTTAACAACTTGCCACATGGCTTAATTAATATATATATATATATATATATATATATATATATATATATATATATATATATATATATATATATATATATGACGGGGCACCACTGGACCTGACAGAATGATAGGGCCTCTTGTAAGACCCCTGACCACTCCTCTGTGATAAAACCATCTCTACTCTCCTGGCCACATTGGCCGCATCCTGAAAAGAAATTTCGCTCCCCGTTTCCTTAGCCATCTGCAATCGAATAGGTTGAATGAGTCCCTCAATGAACCTCCTCCCCCTCCTCTCTCTCTCAATCTCTCTCTCTCTCTCTCTCTCTCTCTCTCTCTCTCTCTCTCTCTCTCTCTCTCTCTCTCTCTCTCTCGGTAGGAAGTATAAGAAGAACATGACATGCCAAGTCAATAAATCTGGTCTCGTACTGAGTGACTGTCATAGAACCCTGCTGAAGACACTCAAACTGCCTCCGATAGTTCTCCCCCTAAGTGACAGGAAGAAACTTCTCCACAAATAGCTGAGAAAATTGATCCCGAGTCAAAGCAGGTGACCTAGCTGGTCTAGCCAAACAATGATTCCTCCACCAAGTCTTGCCGGATCCTGACAGATGAAAAACAACAAAGGCGACCCCATTGGTCTCCACTATCCCCATATTCCGTAGAACCTCATGACAGCTGTCCAAAAGAATCTTGGGGATCCTCATATGATGTACCAACAAAAGTGGTAGTAAAAATCTTGGTGAACCTGTCCAACCTTTACAAGGCATCAACAGACATAGCTGGCCCCTCACCGTTCTGTGCCACAACACCCGATTGAATTACTCCAACTAGCTGAGCTGCTGGAGTTTGATACTAGGGAGCCATATGCTCCGGAGTACGAGTATCAGGAGTCTTGGCTCCTCCTCCCGGATGAGAGACAGCTGGTGCTACATGAAATATGTCGCCTGAGTGATGCTCTCCATCAGGCCCACTAGAAGGACCAGAGCATGCTGAAGTACCAGGGTGGAAATGAACCGCTCTGGGACTAAAGCTGGCCCTGCTGGAACGGTCTGGGCTGGAGCCTTCTTCTCAAACTCTAGCTGAGGCTCCGCTGCTGGTGCTGCTGCTCCAGGCTGAGCCCTGCCTCTACCTCGGCCTCTAGCACGGCCTCAGCCTCGTCCTCTAGCACGGCCTCAGCCTTGTCCTCTAGCACGGCCTCAGCCTCGTCCTTTGCCCCTCGTAGGAGCTGCCACTGGGGGCTCGAGCTGCTGATCAGCGGATGAAGAAGCATGCGTTCTCTCCATCTGCGAAAGAATAGAGCAGAAGTTCAATTAGCATTGAGAAATCAAGTCGCACGACAGAGAAAAATAGATGTGAAGTTTTCTTAAACTCTGTAGCCTCTAGAGGATAAACACATGTGTTTCCGTACCGATCCCTCGGACTTTACTAAGCTTGTCCGTGAATTGTGAGACCTAAGAAAACGAGAGCTCTAATACCAACTTGTCACGATCCGAATTTCTCACAATCGGGAGTCGTGATGGCGCCTACTAGTGAAAGGTAGGCAAGCCGACAACTACAGATTTTATTATCCTTTTTCATATCTTTTAACAATCTCACAAGTTAACATCTAATCAACATTGAAATAAAAAGTGCGGGAGACGAAAATCAACAACTCAACTAAATACTAGAACGAAATCCAAAATACACATCCACCCAGAAATGGCGTCACAATGTCACAGATTATCTATGAATATTACAAACAATGGTTTGAATAGAAAAATACGAGTCTGTCTCTGAAATAAATAAAAACATAATGGAAAGGATAGAAAGGAACGCCAAGACATGTAGATGTCTGCAGGACTACCTCGGTTTCCGCTAGACTGAAGGCAACAACCTCGCTATGGTCTAAAAGCTCCAGTATCGGGATCTGCACACAATGCTGAGTGTAGTATTAACACACCCCCCCATGTGCTGGTAAGTGTCAAGCCTAACTTTGGCAAAGTAGTGACGAGGCTAGGACAAGACTGTCAAATAAACCTGTTTAATTAAATCATATACGACAAATAGTCATAATAGAAACTAGCAGTTAAATATTGGAAGGGGGAACATGCTGTGAGAATATCAAGTACTAACAAAATTTCAGTAAAGAAGCATAAACAACACCATAATTTCATATCATCAAGAATAGGAAAACAGTAATAAGTGCACGGTATCACCCGTCATGCTTTTACTCTCGTTCTCTCTATAAGAATCAATATTCACTTTTATTCTTTCTTGTTGCAGCGTACGACCCGATCCCAATCATATAATATTGTTGCGGCATGCAACCTGATCTCAATCATATACTGATATTGCGTCGTGCAATCCGTCCCCACCTGTCTATCTTTATTACTCCTTGTTGCGGCGTGTAACCCGATCCTATATAATATTGTTGTGGCGTGTAAACGGATACTAATATACAAATCAATTCCCATCATAGGAGAATCCCGGCAAGGAAATAATAGTATAACAATAATATCCCAGCAAGGGAAATAACATCATAAGCAATAACATCTTTTCAAAGGAATCAACAATATATCTCATCTTGTTCCACAATCACTTCACAACATAAGTTTCAACTTGAGCCTATGCCCAACAATGGTCAATTATCAAGAATACTTTCATAAGCCTTGTTCAAAATTTATAACCATTATTTTAAGCATGGACAATACACAACGATGTCACAACAACCATAGTATAAGACGCACGGGCATGCTTGACACCAACGTATAGATACTCATCATCAAACCTATACGTCGTACTCAACACTTAACACATAGCAAATAAGACCACAACTCCTATTCCCTCAATCTAAGGTTAGACCAAACACTTCAAATTCCACGGCCAAACTCAAGCCTCAAGCACCATTTTTCCTTTAGATTTTTGCCATAAATTTACTTGTATCTAACCCAAATGAATTTAACAACATAAATAAATGCTCAAGAATTCAACTCCAATGCTAAATTATAGGTTTTCTATTATTTTTTCCAAAAAGTCAAAAACCGATCCTGGACCCCCTTGGTCAAAACTCGATGTTCAGATCAAAACCCGATCACCCATTCACCCGCGAGCCCGATTATGCAATTAGTTTTCGAAACGAGGTCTAAATTTCAACTATTCAAAAAGCGTAACTCTACCCAAATTCTAGATTTCTACCTTGAAAATTCTTGATTTTTTATTTAAAGGTGATGAAAAACATTGGGTAATTGAAAGAGTAGACTTTATAATGGATTACCAACACTTTGGAGATAAACTTTGGTGAAGGGAATCGTCTCCATGGCTTGGTAGTTCGAAAAATAGGAAGAAAAGGGTTTTGCCCATTTTAAAAATTGACTTTATACAGTTGGGCAGGCCTTCGTCGCGTACGCGCGGGCCTGCCCGCATTTGCATAGAGTACCAGCCCAGTGACCTACGTGTTCGTGCTGAAGGGCTTGTGTTCGCGGAGCTTTATCTTCTCAGGCCTTTGCATTCGCGATTGCAAGGCCGCGTTCCCTCCTCCAGCCCAGTTACACTTCACAAAGCAAAAACCGGCCCACCTTTATTTTTTCTCTATGTGTTATGTAAATCTTTGGTTTGGGTTTTTAGGGTAATTGGAATGAATTTGGAAGAGAATAGTTCTTAGTTGAAGCTTGAAATTTGAAAGGTTTGACCAGGATTTGACTTGTTATGTACGGTCTAAGATAAGAATTTTTATGATTTGGTTAGCTTCGTTAGGTTATTTGGGACTTAGGGGCATGATTAGAATGCATTTTGGAGGTCCGTGGAAGGTTTAGGCTTGAAATGGCGAAATTGAGATTTTGGTGTTTTCTTGTTGATAGGTCGGATTTTGATATAGAGATCGAAATGAAATTTCAGAAGCTGCAGTAGTTCCGTCATGTCATTTGGGACGTATGTGCAAAATTTCAGGTCATTCGGACGTGGCTTGTTTGAGTTCTTGATCAAAAAGTTAATTTAGAAGTTCTTGAAATCCTTAGGCTTGAATCCGATGATATTCGGTGTTTTAATGATTTTTTGAGCATTTCTAAGGTTGGAACAAGTTTGAATGATGTTATGGGTTATGTTAATTCCTTTGGTCAAGGTCCCGAGGGCCTCGGGTGAGTTTCGCGTGGTTAAACAGATCAAATTGTATATTAAAAGTTGCAGATTTTGGCTTCAGTTTTGTTGCAGGTATTTGTTCATCGCGATCGCGTGAGGAGTACATGCGACTGCGTATATTTATCTTGGGGGTAGGGCATCAAGGTTGCTCTTCGCGTTCGCATAGATACGGCAAGATCGCGTAGCTTTATGTTTCTATGTATCGTGGTTGTGTGGTGTCATCCATGATAGCGTAGTTGGAATATATTGGCATCGCATTCGCGAGAGGATAGACGCGATCGTGTAGAGTGAGCTTTTGGTTGTGCTTCGCGATTGCAATGGGTTTTCCGTGATTAAGTAAAAGATGAGAGCTGGGTAGAATAAAAGCCCATTTCCGCAAATTTGAGGCTAAGTTCCTCTATTATTGAGCGATTTTGGAGCTTGGGATAGGTAATTGAAAAGGGAATTCAAGAAGATTTCTTGGAGGTAAGATTTTTGAACTCAAAATTCGATTATTATGTGAATTCCACCTAGTAAATTATGAAATCTAAGCCTAAAATTGAAGAATTCGGGCTTGGAATTAAGATACTTTAAATGAGGATTTGAGTGGTCATTTATACTCCAATTTTGATGTTGTTAGTATGTGTAGACTCGTGTGAGGATGAGGATTCCATTGATGTTAGTTTTACAGAATTCAGAGACGTGGACCCAGGGGTCGGGTTTGAGCAATTTCGGAATTTTGATGTAAATTGGATATTTTCGAGTGAGCTTCATTCCCTTAGCATATTTTAATGATTATGTACTTATTATGACTAGATTTGGAGCATCCGGAGGTCGATTCGTGCGATCGATTAATCGCGGGCTAGATTTGGACCGGATCGAGGTAAGTAACGATTGTAAATACCTTGAGGGTTTGAAACTCTGGATTACACATCGTTGTGTTACTTTGAGATGAACACACGTGCTAGATGACGAGCATCGAGTTGTGCAGTGTTAGGGATTGGGACTTGGTCCATATCGTACGACTGTTAAGTCACATACTTGATTTGAAAATCTTATGATATTCCATGTTCTAGAGACTTATATTATATTTTGGGTTGTATGCTATATTTGGGCCTTGTGCCGACCTGTTGAGACCCTTAGGGGCATTTTTACTATTTTTCCTCACTCTATGTGTTTGATAGCATATCCTTAGTCATGTTTTACCTGTTTATTGTCTAAAACCTAGTTTTATCACTATATTTATTAAAAATGTAAAAACTGTTTGGGCTGAGTTCCCTGTTTTGCTGCTGGTCCAAGTGAACGTGAGTTGATGAATGAGATAGACCGAGGGTATAATTGTGAGGTTGATGACTGAGATAGACTGGGAGTCTGATGGTGAGGTTAACAACTGAGAGAGGCAGAGGGCATAGCGGTAAGGATTATATATCTATGGATCGGGCTGCACGCCGCAACACTTACTATATGGTACCTATTGAGTGTGAATGTTGAGTGTGAGTGCTATTTAGTAGGACTTGAGTCACGAGTAACTGAGAGGCTTTCCCGTGTGACGATAGATATATACATGCATATGAATGATGCTTTGCCTGAGGGTACTGTTTATGAACTTGTTGATTTTCACTCCTCTTTAAAGTGAGTTTGTATCAAATATCTTGATATATTGATTGCTTTCACTCATATTTATATTGAGCCTTTATCGAAAGTGTTGAACAAATGTTTTAAAACACCTTTCATTTAAGCTGGGGTTTATGAAATGTTCAGAATTTAACCACTGATTGGCACTAGTTATTTCCACTGAGGTTTTCAAGTTACGAGGTGTTTATGATTACTGTTTTGCCTGAGGGGCTATTTTATGAACTACGTTTTTCCCGAAAGGCCGATTATGTTTTTAATCTCTTTTATTATAAATGGTATTGAACCCCTACTGAAGTTGCTGGAAGGTATTTTAAGCGATTTTTACCAAAAGCTGGGTTTTAAATGAGAGGATTCACTCGTATTTTGATTTGAAAGCCTGTTGTGCTTATTGAGTTAGCATAAATGTGGATTCATTGTTTCTTACTACTCAGTCTTTATTTACTCTTATTACTTAATAGGTTGGAGTACTCATATTACTCCCTGCATCTCGTGTGTAGATTTACGTATTTCAGAATCCAATAGCGGGTGTCAATTGGTCAGACGCAGAGTCATCAGAGTTAGTATGGTGGCTGCACAACGATCGCAGCACTGCTCCTTCCTCTCATTTCTATTATAATAGTTAGTACATTGTTAGACTCTTGTTGTATTCAGGCCTTGATAGATTCTCATGACTTATGACACCCTGATGTCGGGCTTGTATGTTATTTTCGCACGGTTCAATTCAGATTTTATTTTGAAATATTGTTTAATATAGGGTATATAGATACTCCCCTATTACCGGATTCAATACAAGTATATCATTTGCCAGAATACAATTCTATATTTCTGAAGTGACTTCTCACAAGATCAAACCAATACACAACACATAGAACAATCAACAATATCAAGTTAAAACTAAATAGACAAAAATTGCAAAACAATAATAAGAAAATGGATGAACCTTTAACTATTTATCTTAAGCAGCAATTGTAGAACCAACAAACACACTGTTTTGACCCCAAAATTTCAACGAGATTCAGCATCAAAGATCCAAGAACGCGGACCAACGCTCGATCTTAACGAGCCTTGAATCGGCAACCTCGAATCCCTACCTTCCTCCTTGTGTTTTTCGCTGATGCTCCTTTTTTGTGTAGCTATATATTTTGTGATTTAGGTTTTGTCGCAGATCTATTTTCACTATTGTTTACTCGATTGTTTGGACTGAAATTCCTCATCTCTATTTTGTATGTGAATGTATATTCAGAAACGAAGAAGAAGATGCAGAACGGAGGGTCGTTTGGTTTTGGTTGTTGCAGCATGAGGGATTTTTCGAGAGGGGGGGGGGGGTCTATGGTTTTTGTTTGTTGGTTGTTCAATTGGAGAAGAAGAAGATGAACAATGGAGGTGGGGTCGTTTTTGAAGTTCACCGGCGCTGCCTCTGCAGCTTTTTTACCTACGCCTTTTTTAGGCGTATTATTTTGTGTGTATCTTTTTGTGTTTTCCCTCCGCTGATTGTATAGTGTACCCCTATTATATAGGTTTAGGTTTAAACGTGTATTTTCGTTCTAATTGCTCTTAGGTTCTTATGGTCTTTTTATTTATTTTTATTCCAACGAAGAGTCTAGAAGGATTTCTGGGGTTAGCTTAATGGGTACTGAATATTGGACTTAATGGACTTGGGAATTAGGGGCTAGGTCCAAAAATTAAACCAAAAATGGGTTGCTCGAGCCTAAGTATTATTCTTTCCCCGCGAACGATACTAAAATACGATCTTATTTATTGATTTATCCAACTTAAGTAAAATAACAATTAAAATAAGACTGACCATTAAAATAAAAATAAAACTATTTTTGGTATTTTCAAGATTAAAAATGAATACAAATTATTTAAGAAACTATTTTTATTTTATAATTTTCGTTTTCTTATAATAAAATAAAGTAAAAGAGTAAAAAATAGCTTTATGAAGCCTAAATGAAATATTTACATGCTAAAATATAAAAAAATCTTGGGGAGAGTCAAAATCATATGTCTACATTTAGTTTGTGCAAATGAATTCGGAGAGTTCTTAGCTTTTTTGCCACAGTTAGAGATGTATATTTTCTATGGGCATGAGGAGCATATGATGCATCGTGATTTTCTTCTAGATGAGATCAATTGAAAGTTCTTGACTAGTTGAGTACGTATATGTTTGTGGCTCGGAAGGGAGATGACGTTCTCATGTTATCCTAGGATGGTACAGTTCAGGCAGTATGTTATGTAGGATTGAGATTGGCATGTGTAAGGTCACGGTTCAGATTTGAAAGAAAGGTCTCGAATTCTTAGGCAGCATGGGCAATTTTAGATAATTAGAGAAATGATCTTCAGATGATTAAGAAAATGATAATGCCAATTAAGGTGATTTGATGAGGGTATGTGTTTTAGGAAAAGGTCAATGTGATTAAGTTGATAGTACTTCGGTAGTGTTGCATCACTTCTTCTCTGATCAGCTGTTGATATTCGAGTTTGCTTGACAACACAGAAGAATTTTGAGTATCTCTCGTGGTTGTAGATGGCCAATCGGGGTGAGTTAGTTAGATGTTAGTATGTGCAATGATACAGTCAATTGTGAACCTTCGGAGGATTATTTATCTGTTGTGAGCGACTAGAGTTGGTGTAGGGTTCATTAGTCGACTTATATAGATGTGTATTCTGCATCGGGACAGCTTTGTTGATCCCGAATTGTATTATTGAGGGATGCATTGATTCGATGGTTATTGAGCTTATTAGTGGTCTGGGAGGTCTATAAGTTATATTTCCATGTAGCGAGGTGATATGATTTGTTTGTTATAAGCACATGTGGTACGGTTCTATTGGGGTATCATAGTGGAAGTTGAGCGGGAAGAGTATTGAGTATTGCTCAGTGGATGGTGTATTGGTTATGTCCTTTCAGATATGTATAATGTATGTCAATTGCTTCGCTGTGGTTATGGTGATTTGCTTTTGGTTCTAGACATCAATTGCACATGGTCGTTAATTTCGGGTTGCACGCCGCAATGATATAGCACTTGTGCTGTAGGAGTCCCTCCGGAATCACCCCTAGTGAGTGCAGTCGACTATATATATGGATCGGGTTGCATGCCGCAGCGATATATGGATCGGGCTGCACGCCACACGGTTGCTATATAGTACTTATTGAGTGTGCGATTTGAATGTGAGCGATGATTGATAAGAGCTGAGTCACGAGTGATTGAGAGGCTTTCCCGAGGGGTGATAGATATATACATGCATATGAGTGATGCTTTGCCTGAGGGGCCTATTTATGAACTTATTGATTTTCACTCCTCTTTAAAGTGAGTTTCTATCAAATATGATGATTCATTGACTGCTTTCACTCATCTTTATTTTGAGCCTCTATCGAAAGTGTTGAACAAATGTTTTAAAACAACTTTCATTTTTATTGGGTTTATGAGATGTTCAGAATTTAATCACTGATTTGACATTGGTTATTTCCACTGAAGTTTTCAAGTTACGAGGTGTTTATGATTATTTTTTGCCCGAGGGGATATTTTACGAACTACGTTTTTCTCGAGGGGCCGATTATGGTTTTCATCTCTTTTATTATGAATGGTATTGAATTCCTACTGAAGTTACTGGAAGGTATTTTAAATGATATTTACCAAAATCTTGGTTTTAAATGAGACGATTGACTCGTATTTTGATTTGAAAGCATGTTGTGCTTATTGAGTTGACATAAATGTGGATTCATTATTTTCTACTGCTCAGTCTTTATTTACTCTTATTACTTACTGGGTTGGAGTACTCACATTACTCCCTGCACTTCGTGCGCAGATTCAGGTATTTCAAAATCCGATAATGGGTGTCGATTGCTCAGACGCGAAGTCATCAGAGTTAGTAAGGTGTTTGTACGACGTTCGTAGCACTGCTTCCTTCCTCTCATTTCTATTACTGTATTTAGTATATTTTTAGACTCTTGTTATATTCAATTCTCGATAGATGCTTATGACTTGTGACTTCCCGATGTCGGGCTTGTATGTTATTTTCGCACTGTCCATTCACAATTTTATTTTAAAATATTGTTCAATTAAAGGCTTAAAAATGACTCTAGATGATTAAAGGATTATATGGGTGTTGTGTCGGTTGGCATTGTCTTTACGATAGGCGCCATCACAATCGAGCCGGTTTGGGGTCGTGACAATAATAATATAGAAATATTTTTTTAAACTCCTTACCTGAATAACATTTTTTTTCTCTTCATGGATGTTTTCGCATAACATTTAAAATTTTATTTAATTATTAGAAAAATAGTTAATTAAGTACATACATATCAATGTAATAATAAGAATATATTGTATCCTCCTTAGAATTATAAATTCAAACATATTTCTTGTAGCAATTGGCGTAAAAAATATAAACAAAAGACAATGTAATCCTGTTATTTCTCCTAAACAATATTTATGTTAAGACAATATAATATTGTTATTTCTTCCAAACAAGATAAGCAAAAGACAAAAAGGATTTGTGGTCTAACCCTAATCCGGGCTCTATACGTAACAAAAATGTAATGGACCGGGCTTCCCTTAATATTAATATTAAAGTCCTAAATTTTAGGAATTCACACAAAATTTAAACAGGAAACTTTTGATAACCAAATTAGTTGATTTCAAAGTACTATATATTACAAAAATAATTAAATAACTATTTTATTTATTGTGAAGTTTAATTTTAAATGGTAAAAAAAGTGAAGAACATTTAATTAAAGGCTTTCTTGCTTTTAATTTAATATAAATAGATAGATAGCTATAAATAGATGTCTAGGTTATTGTGTATTATAGCAATTAATCAATTTAGTAGTGTACTTGATTAATCTTCTTTTATTTTTTGTTTATTTTAGCGTTCTAATTAGAAATCCTAAAAATGAGATGGACTTTAGCCGTGGTAAAAACCTAGTATTGTTTTTACTTTTGAAATAGAAGTCTTTTATCATATTAAAATCACGCATTCCTGATGCAAATAAAATTGTAAAATACAATCTAATAAGGAAAGATTAAAAATAAAATTCGAGTTGATTTTAAAGTTCTAACTTAAGGAAAATCAGCACAAATGACAATTGAATGTTTATTCCTAAATTTTAGGAAGGCAACTTAAATTACAATTTTATTTAGTATGAAATCAAAATTTTTAGGGGTAAAAAGATGAAGGACATTTCCTTAAGGGTTTCGTGTTTTTAATATAGTGTATATATATATATATATATATATATATATATATATATATATATATATATATTTTCCACCAATACAGAATGTTCCATCTTCCCTCTCTTTGTTTTGCTCCATATTTCAGCAAACAAAAACAATGTTCTACGTATAATTTTTTACAAGATATTGGTAATATTTTAATGTAATAACTTTATAAAACATGCAATGCGTTCTAATGAATTAGTTCTTTTTTAGAATGTAGTTTTCGAAATCAACGAAAAACATTTTTACATTTAGAACCTCAGTAGTTCCAATTAGATCCTTGCCCCGAATGATAGGCCTTATGATTACCTCTTTTTTTGACACCACTTAATTTTGGGTTTTGCCAGATCCGGCTCATACTGATTTTCTCAATCGTAGTGCCTTTTTATCTCAAATCTTTCACTTGTTTATCAATTATGTGTGGTATCCCAGGAATCATGTTAACACGTTCGATGATGATTTTCTTGCCATAAACGTCATTTGAAATAACTTGGTTTAAATAACTAATTCTATTTATTTGAAAAAAATAAATAGATTGATGGTCTATAGCCAATTATTTGTCATCCCTACTAAGGTGGTAAAAATAGGTGAAAGCATATGTCGATCCGATGTCTGGAGCTAATGTGGTCACAAGGAAGGATAAGCATGGGATAAGTTTTGCCTACCTAAAGCAGGGGAGAAGATTAAAACTCACTAATATACAACTGTGGAACAAGGCAGTGACAGCCAAGATATGCGGGGATAAGTGGCGGATGGAGGATCTCCACGAAGGGGGTTTAAAAAATTTTTTATGTAGCTAGAGGAATTGAACCTATAACTTGATGAAAGTTTGAATCCCCTTGATCATTATACTACACTTTTGGATTGTGCAAGAGGGTACAAAACTTAATATATAAAGATAAAAAATAGATTTTGCCTTATATATACAATGTAATTTTTCGGCGAAGGGATTGGATGAACCCCCTTCCACCTTCCTAAATCATCCCCTAGCGGGGACTTAGGTCACAAATAAGATAAACTGTGGATCAAGTGGATTCGCACATATTATATAAAAAACCAACAATTTACTAATATACTGATCCCCAACAAATATACTGGATGGTGAGGAAAATATTTGAAGCTAGAGAAAACATAATGCTTTTGTAGTATGATCAGAAGTCTATGAAGAGTCTGATAAGGCAGCTATACTTCAACCTGCTCGGTGACTACCAAAGAGTTGAGTGGAATAGTTGTTTTCAGCAATATTGCTCGTCCAAAAGCAAAGTTTATAATGTGTTTGATGATGCACGACATAGTCTTTTTGGTCTTTTAAAAAGATGGGGCAGCAAAAAGATTAAAAGTATGATTGAAAATGTCTCTCAATCATTTTATTAAGCATAACAAGACTTTAAATAATCAATCAGGAACATAATCTGCATAACAAGAATTCAAAAAAACTAATATATCTCAACAAACCTAAAACATTTAACAGAAATTTAAATTCAAAATAGTAGATTTTTTCTAAAATTAGGCTAACTTATTATGCTAAAAAAATGTAATAGTAACTGAAGCAAATCATCAACAGGATCAGTTCCTCTAAAACAATTGCTCCTCCTCAATTGCTGCTTATTCTGTTTGTGCTTGAGGATTGTGTTGAACATATTTAAACTTACACACTTTCATAACATGGCCAGTTTATCTGCAAATACCACATATTGCATCATGTCTCCGCCAACAAAATTTTTCTAGGTGTGTTTTCTTTTTGCAGTATTTACAAAGAGGATAATTGACCTTTTCTTTTTTGTATTGTGCATAAAAAGCTCCTTCAGTAACTATTTCTTGTCTAAATGCTCTTCTTTATTCTTGTGCTTGAAGAGCACTTAATAATTCTGCAACAGAATTAGTAGAGAGATCTTTAGACTCTTCTAGAGAGGAAATTTTGGATTCAAATCCCTCTAGAACCGTCACAAGAATTTTTTTCAACTATTCTGTCATTTTTAAAATCCTCAACAAGCAACCTGATTCTATTAACAATAGAAGAAATTCGATCAGAATACCCAGTGATAGTCTCGTTTTCTTGCATCCTAAGAGATTCAAAATCCTTTTTCAAATTTAAAATCTGCATTTGTCTAGCTCGATCACTTCCTTGGTACTCCTTTTTAAGCTTTTCCCAAGCTTCTTTTGTTGTCTCACATTCAATGATTTTAGAAAAAATTGGATCTGCAAGTGAATTTTGAATCATAGTTTTGGCTTTGTATTTTTTTGTTTTCTCTTCTGAATGATTTTTAATTTGCGCAAGAGTAGGATTTGTAGGGAGTGGTTGTGATGGTCTATCTACCATTACAACTTCCCATAAATCATAGGCTTAAAGATATGATTTAATTTCACTGACCAAATCTAATAGTTTCCAATCTCTAGATAGCTAGCTTTGTTAGCTTAGATATGGCTTTGTAAATATTTATATTGGTGACTAATACAATCAAATTAGTTACCAAAAAAAATGTGCTAAGTATTTTGGGTAGAGATGCAAAAATTAACTTTGCTCTACATCCAGAGAAGCTTTAACTTCAGCAGTTGAGAAAAAAAAAAGTATCAGTAGTTGGATGTTCTTCACGGTTCTGCTTGTCCTTATTTCATTCATACCTAAAGATTGATCACCGGGGAAAATTTAATCCCTAGGGGTATCCATATATCATAAGCTGGCATCAGTTCCATTCAACTAAGTCTAAACAAGTAGCAAATCATAGACTTCTTGCATAGTTATAGTTAGGCACTCTTATTTCAACGGATGATCAAGGTAGAGCCAACTTGCTTGGCCTATGCCTAACCATGCTATGTGTTAGGGACTGAATCTTTGTCATCGGGCGTAGCGCGACTGTGGTAAGGATTAGGGCGTGATGGCCTTGTTATTGGCCTACGTGCGGGCAAAACAATCATGTGGGTGATGGACAAATATTGTCTTGAGGGATGTCGTGGGCAAGTATTCGCCAAGGTCTTGGGACAGACAAGACATGCTTGGCAAAGGCTTGACAAGGCAGTGTGGGCAATGTTAGGGCGGCATGACACGGCATGCGCGCCAAAATCAGTGGCACGGGCACTATGAGTTGTGGCAGCTAATTGCGGGCTAAGCTAAGGCAAGGCGGAATTGCGGGATGATGACAAAGGCTTTCAATAGCTAAGGCAATGTTATGTGAAGGAAAATATAAGCAATGGCATGGGTGAAACTAGGGTTGACATGGGCAACGCAGAAACTCGACCAAGACAGTGTGTGGGCGGTAGTGGCGTCGGGCGTGTGCGGCAAAATCATAGTTGCAAGTTGCGGGCAAGATATTAGTGCGAAGCAATGTCAAAATGAGCTAAGGCTTCGCATAAAACAAGCCTTAGGCGTGAAGCATAGCTGACCAAGTCAAATGGCACATGCAGTGCACATGCCAAAGTAGTTGGCGGTTACAGTTTCATAACCACTTGTACCCATGACTGATTATGCTTGTACCCGTTATCCCATTTCGTGTAGAACATGACCTAAGTAGTTGGTGATGTCAACCACATGTTAGAAACATATTTAGCCTTAGCTCAACAAGTGGCAAAAGTTGTAGACAAAAAGTATCAATGTGTTGTCAAGTTCTAAGGGCGACTTACGTTCTATAAATAGGGCCTTGGACTTACTCAGATTAGGAGCGGGAAATTTTTTGTGAAATTCTAAGTGAGAAATAAGAGCGAAACGTGAAGGTTTCAAAGTGTTTCACAAGGAACTAATTCTAGGCTTGGACAGGCCTTACCATTGGCTAAGAACGACTTGTGTTCTTTGTCAAAAGTGGGCTATGAACGACTCGTGTTCATAGCAAAGTGATGGTTCTTTTGTATATTTTCAAAATTAAGACAAGGGATGAAATTTTTTCGTATTTGCTTGTGTTCTTACTAATTTGCTGCCTAAAATTCGATTAAAGTCAAACTTGCTGAAAATTTGGTAAAGCGTTAGGAAAGGTTAAGTCAAGTGCGCAACTTGACTGCTGCACGTGTGTGACTTTGAATCAGAGGCGGACCCAGGATTTGAGAATAACGGGCGCAACTTGACTGCCGCTCGGGTGTGACTTTGAACTAGAGGCGGACCCAGAATTTGAGAATAACGGGGACACCATCAAAAAAATTGTAGTAGGTATGTTTCGAACCCGCATCGTGTGACAAAGAGTAAGGCTTATTCTTAGAAACGGACCATTGCTGCAAGCTTAATTTTGTTAATGAGGATGCCAAAAAAATAATTAAGGTGTCCCCAACGTATATACAGCTATGTATATATAGAGTTTTTTTCGAAATTAACGGGTTCACGTGACCCCTCAAGTATGGTTGTAGGTCTGTCTCTATTTAGAACTGGCCAAAAACGCTCCCGTGACACTTTGCATCATGCCTTTCAGCAAAAATTGGACAACTAATTCATAACTTTTTGTCAATTCATCCCTATAACCTAGAATATACCTCAGGCCATGCTATTTGGTAAGAAACTGGACTAGAAATCCAACTAGCTTCTAGAAGATAGTTGATGAGAAGATGACTACCCAAATACCATACATCTTTAAGAAAAGAACAGGACTTTCAAAAGTTTGGTCCCTAAGGATTGCTTTACTGGTCTTGTAATCGAGCCATTCATGTATAGTAAGAAAATGGACTAAAAACCTAACTCAGTTTCTAGAACATAGTTGATGAAGCGATGACTATCCAAATACCATACTATAAGATTTAAGTTTCATCGATGATGCTCTGGAAGGTGTTTTGCACAATTAGTGTGATTTGATTAGCTCCATTCATTTTTTTGTCATGTTAACAAATCACGCCCAATATAAATCCAACTGACCTCTAACTTACAGATTGCTGCTCAATTTAAATGATCCTTTACTATTTATCTTTTTAAGTTATCATATTATGCGAATATATATTACGTCATTAGTACATAAATCTACGAGTACTTTTTTTTTTCAATCATAAAAAATATATTCAATTTAGAATATTCCATGATACTAACATGTAGACTTTTACAAATTAAAGTACCCCACCTTTTTTGTAGAAAGCTATATATACTCGAGATCTCGAATATATTATACACTGTTTGCTTCGTATGCATGTTTGTACCTTTCTCCCATCCTACCTACAACCCACCCACCCACAACACCCCACACAACTCATTCACTAAATAACATGAAACATTCAAAGATGAAGAAGGCATCTTAAGGATTTTCCTTCGACAAGCAATTGAAAACCTTCGTTGATCTTCTCAAAGGGCAATTTGTGAGTAATAAACTCGTCCAATTTCACCACCTGATTTAAGTTCATACACATTAGTCAGTAACATTACAAGAATACGAGGAAAGCCATATAGAGGTAAAAAAACAAAATAAGACGAGGAAGAGAAGATATAAGGCAAGAGGGGTTGCTCTGATGGTAAGCAACCCCCTCTTCCAACCGAGAGGTTGTGAGTTCGAGTCTCCCCAAGAGCAAGATGAGAATTTCTTGGAGGGAAGGATGCCGGAGGTCTATTTGAAAACAGCCTCTCTACCCAAGGGTAGGGGTAAGGTCTGCGTACATATTACCTCCCCAGACCCCACTAAGTGAGATTATACTGGGTTGTTGTTGTTAAGAGAAGATGTAAAGGAGAATTTAATTACCCCAGCCATGCACTGTTTGGCAAAAAGAGGAAGTTGAGACTTTCCTTTGAAGTCACCAAAGACAGAAGCCACAATCCTACGACCATCGAACAGTTCCATAGGATGGAGTGGCAGCAATCTTGGTGTCGGATGGATTCCTAGAACTATTGTCATTCCCCATCCCTACAATAATTTTGTAAAATAAAAAAAATTATATATCAACAGTCATTCTTTTATGCTAATTTATTGTTCAAAAAGAATATATAATAAATCTTACATCATGTGTGGACAAAAATGCCTCGCGGAGAACATCCAAATTTCCAGCACACTCAAAACTATAATGTACCCCTCCTTCTGTCATTTCCCTAATTTTCTGAACCCAATTCAACATACCATGTGATTAAAAATTAAAAATACTTATCCTATTTATAAATTAATGTCAGGAGTTTGTCTCCTTATAAGAACTGACCTCATGTAGGGGCATATCGATTTCTTTGGGATTTATGAAGTCGGTAATTCCAATTGCTTGACCTTAGGAGCATAAAAAGTAGCATTAGGGGCCAAATTATTTGTCTAATTGTCAAATTAATTAATTCAGAGCAGACTCTGTAGCCACATGCATGGATATCTTATAAATATCAGCCGCCAAATTTAATTAGTGTTTCTTTTTCTTAATGGTTTTCTTTTTCAGAAAGAGTTTACCTTTGATACGTTTTTCAGGATTAATATCCACTCCTATGATTTTCGATGCAC
Organism: Nicotiana benthamiana; assembly: GCA_034376525.1. NCBI lineage: Eukaryota > Viridiplantae > Streptophyta > Magnoliopsida > Solanales > Solanaceae > Nicotiana > Nicotiana benthamiana. The sequence goes on from CM067339.1 coordinate 178,248,889, forward strand.
CTCTGGTTCGTGCCCCTTCCACAACCTGCACCCAATTTTAAATTTGAATTAATTGTTTTGCGATAAAACGGGTTGCTTCTATTGTCAGCACCTTCCACCTACAACTCAAGAGTGTAGATTCGAGTCACTAAATGAGCAACAGAGGGAAATTAAAGTGGAGGGTAAAAAAAAGTAATTTAAAAAAAAAATTGTTTTGGTAATCTTATTTTGAAACTGGTAAGTTTAAATCACATAATATTTGCAAAGATATTGTTTAACACCTTCTGTTACTGTAATAGATTCTCCTTCTTAAATTCATAGTTATTCCCTTACAATGCTTCAATCCATAAAAAGGGGAACTAGTAAAGCTATGATTAGAGAAGTAAATCAAAGTATACTGTTGACTTTAGAACGATGGAGAAGTAAATTGAAACACAAAATTCCTTGATCTAATAAAAACTATAACGAATCTCTATGTTAGTTGACTTAGTTCCATTATTTGTGTCACGGACTAATACGAGTCAACGTGGCCAAGTTGTAGTGATTCTTTAACAACAACAACAACCGCCCAGTATAATCCAACATAGTGGGATCTGGGGAGGGTAGTATATACGCAGACCTTATCTTTACCCTGGGGGTAGAGAGGCTGTTTCCAAATAGACCTCCGACATCCTTCCCTCCAAGAACTTCCCACCTTGCTCTTGGGGAGACTCGAACTCACAAACTCTCTGTTGGAAATGGGGGTTGCTTACCATCAGAGCAACCCCTCTTGTCTACTTGGAAAGCTACTACTAGTGTTGGGATTTTTCAATCAGTCTCGTGTACGTAGAAGTGGAAGTGTTCAGGCTACCGAATAGCGAGGAGTGGCGCATTTAGAAATTAAATTTTATGAATTTATCCTTTAAAAATTGTAAAATTATAAATTTATATCCAACATCAACCTGATGCCTATGCTCTTGTTGACAATCACAATACTATAAAAGAAGTACAGAGCTAGAACAAACTAGAGAAAAGAGCTTCAGGCCCACTTATTAATAATTACTGTTTATCATTTAATTATGAATTAATGGATGGTTGGATGTAGGTAAAAGACTTAATCAGCCTTGTTACCAGTTATAATCTTATTTTTGTAAAAATACTTTTCTAATTCTTGATAGTCCAGGATGAAACCATTTAAAAAGTACAGAAACATATAGTTGTAAAGCCTAAAGACAGAAAAGTAGTAAGTAATAATTAGTAACTTACAGCCAAACCGACAGCTCCTAATCCAAACACTGCGACCGTTTCCCCTGTTTGAACGTCAGCCGTGTTCCACGCAGCTCCTAAACCTACATCATCAATCATCCATTTCATGCTCTTTAATATAATTGTATACACAACTTGCATAGTTATTGGAACAAGTTAGAGATATAGCAGTTTCCTGCAGAAGTAGGACACCAGAAAATCTTGTCCTTTTGGTATTCAAAAACGAATAAGAGGGGTTCTTCTGATCGTAAGCAATACCCACTTCCAATCGAGAGGTTATGAGTTCGAGTCTTCCCAAGAGGTGGGAAGTTCTTGAGAGTCTATTTGGAAACAGCCTCTCTACCCAGGGTAAGGGTAAGGTCTGCGTACATACTACCTCCCCAGACCACACTAAGTGGGATTACACTGGGTTATTGTTGTTGCAATATTTTCTTGGACCAACATAGCTTCGCCTTGCTTGGATTAATAACCAGCCCCTTGAGGGGATCATTTGGGTTTGGGCCTCAAACAATTAAATTAAAGGAGTAATAGTTAAAAATTGAAGTGATAAATTACCGGTGGAAACGCCACAGCTAAGCAAGGTCATCTTGTCAAGTGGGGCATTGGGGTCAATCTTGACTAAGCAAGCAGAGTCGACAACAGTGTAGTCGCTAAATGTGGAAGTGTTGAGGAAATGATAGATGGGGTTGCCATCTTTACTCCTGAACCTGCATTTGCCGTCGTTGACCATCACGCTTTTGAACGCATCCACCCTGAATTTGCCGCACAAGTTGTTTTTCTTTGTAGAGTTGCAGTAAATGCAGTCTCCACATTCTCCATTGAATATTGGTACTACGCGATCTCCTGCTTTCATATCTTTCACCCCTTCTCCCACGCTCTCCACCACTCTATATAAAGTACGTTTTCATTTTAATTCGTGTTTAAGAAAGAAAGAAAGACTTTTATATATTTTCTGCTTGATGTTTGACTTACCCTGAGGCTTCATGTCCTAGAATTCGAGGGTAAGCTCGTTGAGCTTCGTTCTTGACACCAATTAAAAAATCATCACAACTGATAATTAGTAACAAATAAATTGAGAAAATATATAGACACGAAAAAGTTAAGTGATTGATTAATCTTGGTAGTACATGTATACCTCGCCTTTCCAAGCACTGAGATCTGTGTGACATATGGAAGTAAAGAGGATCTTAATTCGGACCTCCATTTTCTGAGGTGGATCCACCTGCACTTGTTCTACGACCAAAGGTTGCCCTGGACCGTAGGCTACAGCAGCTGGTGCAACAACAAGAACAACATCATATATATATATATAGCGCCTCTGTTAATTTCTATGGTGAAAGAACAAAATCCAATGTTCCTATATAACAAAATTTATTAAACCGGATCGATCCCGCCCCAACGCCTAGTGATTCAAGCCTATCACACATGGCTTGCCGAGTGTGGTTTACATCTCATTTGGAGGTTTACCCGGTGCCAACAGAGTGCTCACCTGAAGAGCAGAGATTGTAGCGACCGCAGATTTTAATGGGATTGCAAAATAAATAAAAAAAGTTAATAGCCTGACCTCTGCAAGTGATAACTTTTCCAAGCGAACCATTTACATGAGAAATGCCATTGGTAGCCATGTCGCTGTTGTGGTCTAGTTTTCGGGCTTTCTTATAGGAAGGTTTCTTCTATAAAAGACTATGGAACTGATAAAAAAATTCACAGGTGCAGGCCCTCTTATAGTGCTAGCGAGAACCTTCTGGTCAAACGAGGCTGCCAAAATAATTAATAACACACCAATCTATATATTCATAAATGAAAATTTAATTAGATGGTTGTTACACATGTTACATAAAGTTGTACAATTTAACATTACGTAATTACGAAATTAACAATATAATACAATAAAATTTAAGTAACAAACAAAATAAATATCGTATTTAAAATAACAATACAATACATTATAATATATGACAATCATCCAAACAAGTTGCAATACTAAATTTAGTTGCGTGCTTGGTTATTATTTACATAATTTTGTACTAATTAGCCCCTTCCTTATATCGTAATTTTCTTATACCTCATTTCTGCACCTTTTTCTTGATAATATTTCTACGGAGTATTTGATTTTGAAACTTAAAAAGTGCTTAAACAAAAAATTCAGATTTAGAAGAGAAATGCAAAGGTTAATTTTTTCAGTTTATATCTGATGTTTAGTTACATCTAATTTTAACTAGATCTACTCATAAAAATGTTTTGGGTAAATGAAAATACCAAGGACTATAAAATATATTTTATTCTTAATTATATTATTACAATCTATAATTGATTAATGATTTTATCATGCTAATCTGTACTTGAAACTTAATTATAGTAACATAATCAATATTAGATTTTTACTCATGTTAGGACAATAATTTCAAATCAGATTTGGTAATATTACATCACCGACCCAATCAAATTAAAATTACACAAAACATTATATATAGTGCATAAGTTATGTAACATAGGCCAAGGTTGTTATTGAGAAAATTTGTTGTTTTGCACGAATTCACTCAGAAAATCGGATACGTTACTTGACTCTCTGCTCCAGAGCCGTGGTTCTTTTTATGATGGAAAAGGTATTTCTACGACCCTATAGTAATATAACTATTTTGGATTGAATGTATATATGTTGAGATAGGCTGAATTAGTATGGCCAGGCCCAATTTTTATTTATATGTTGTACATTAGTATAGGCCCAATTATTTAGTTAGTTAGATTTTATTTTCTTAATGGGTCATGTATATATAGATAGTGGACCCGATTTGTAATAGATATTTTTTTACAATTTTCATTTGGTTGACCAGTAAATAAGAAAGATTTTCGAATCTTCTCGCCATTTCCTCTCTAACCTTAGTTTCTTCTTCATCATTGAATCTGTGAGGATAATGAACATTAACATGATATCAGAGCTAAGATTTGTGTTCGTCTAGTGACATGCTTCCGACTGATTCTATCCTCGTCGGTTTTCGTTGAGTGTTTCGAAGTCTAACAGTGTTCGTCTATTTTGCGATATTTTTCAGTTAATTCTTCGGTATCCGATAGATTTTCTTCATGAGATGGCATTTTTGGTGTTGAATATGAAGATTTGGTCGACATTCTTCAAGTTTTGACCGCTTGTTCCAGCTAGGATTTTCTCCCTCAATTTTCCTTATTTCTGAAGGTCGTGCTCTTTCCGGTTGCGAAAGAGGCTGGTATACCTACTCTATTCTCTTCTATTCCGGTGATATAGTTGTTGGTGTTCTCATTATTTTAGTTGTTTTCTCTCTCTTTTGTTGCCAATATGACAAATGGTAATTCTGATCTCACTCAAACCATTGCATCTCCTTCTGGTTCGTGCACTATGTTTCATGAAGATGAATATACTCATCCATGTCACCCCTTGTATGTTCACCATTCTGATGTTCTTGGAACTTCTCTGGTCCCACTCCTTTTGACGGTACATGCTATGGTAGCTGGAGACTTACTGTGTTAATTGCCTTGTCTATTAGAAATAAAACTGATTTTATAACTTGCGCTACTAGGAGACCTCCTGATGGGTCACCCTTAGCTAGGCAATGGCAAAGGTGCAATGATCTTGTAATATCCTGGCTGGTAAACTCGTTGTCTCAAGAAATTGCTAGGAGTAATATTCTGAATTTGTTAAGTATATATGGAATGAACTAGAAGAAAGATACGGTAAAGCTGATGGGGCCAGGGTCGTTGAATTAAAGAAAGAACTAGCCTATATCTCTCAAGGATCTATTGAACATTCCACTTCAATAAGATAAAATAGTTATGGGATGAAACTGCCTCCATCTCAGCTGGTAGGGCAAGAGTTTGTACTTGTGCGGCCAAATCAGTTGAGGATGAGGAACAAAGAGCTTATCAATTCCTTATGGGTCTAAATGAGACTTATGTTCAAATTAGTAACATCTTAATGATGAAGCCTCTTCCTTCTATTAGGACATTATACAGTATTCTTTTGTCTGATGAAAAGCAGAGGCAGGTATCTGCTGGGACTCAATTTCCCTTTAATTTTGTTTCCTTCACTACCGGTGTGCTAAATCCTACACCAAATCACAATGTTGGTATGTCAAAGCCTAATTTCCCCTCCAAGGTTTCCTTTGAGTCTACTAGGTCTTCTGGGGTGTGCAAATATTGTAAAAAACCTGGTCACAATATTGATATGTGCTATAAATTGCATGGATTTCCACCCAATTTCAGACCTACAAAGAATTTAGGGCCCAAAAGATCAGCTGCTCATGTTAAGCTTGACTCCAATAAGATATCTGGTATTCCTAATATGGAGTGTGGTGTTGATATGTCTCAGTATCAGAGTAAGTCTTCCTTTGCAGTACCTGGCCTTACCAAGGACCAATATTCCCAATGATGATGTTACTTCAGCAGTAGGTCCAAATCACGGCTTCCCCTCCCGATTCCAACCTCATAGGGTCTTCAACTTTGCTGGTATGTTGCCCATCCAAAAGGGAGTGTCTTATGGAGCTTATATGATGAGTAGAGTAGATAGAATAGTTTAGATAATAGATTCAGAAGCATCTGATCATATGACCTCCAATAAAAATTTGCTTTTTAATATACAAACCTTACATGTTCCTTACTTAGTTTCTCTTCCCGGTGGCTATAAAGTCAAAGTTACTAATATTAGCTCTAATAGTCTTATTCCATGGATTTACTCTTCACAATGTTCTTTATATTGCTAGTTTCCAATGTAATCTCATTAGTGTTCATAAGTTGTTATGTAATGATGCTGATATTCAATTTACCAAGGTTGCTTGCACTTTACAGGACCCTTCACCGAATAAGACAGTGGTGCTTGGTAGGCTGGACAATAGGCTTTACAAACTCTTTCAACAAGCCATTTTTGTCGGGAAACAGTGTTCTACTTCACTTTCTCCTTCTCTTAATACTTTTAGTTCTGTTTCTTGTTCTTCTTCTGCAACTAGTGATACATCCATTATAAATACCATTGGTGTACCTAATAGTCAACAATACTAATGTTGCTTGGTACTATAGACTTGGACATGTTCCTTTCTCTAAGATGAAGCATATGAATAATTTTGGCTGTACTTTTTTCTTCTAAAAGAGTCTTTTACTAGTCCTATATGTCCTTTAGAAAGACAAACAAGATTGCCTTTCCATGATAGTTCTATACAAACTACCAAAGCATTTCAATTGATTTACATAGATACGTGGGGTCCATATTCTACATCTACTTATACTAGCTCTAGGTATATTCTAACTATTGTTGATGACTATACTAGAGCTACTTAGACACATTTAACGGGTGCCAAGAGAAATGCTATTGACTTTCCAAAGCTTTTCTTACAATGGTTGAAACTCAGCTTAATAGTCCAACTAGTTAGAAGTGATAATGCCCTTGAATTGGGCTCCAGAATTGCAGGTTCTGCATATTTCTCCAGCAAGGGAATTATTCACCAAACTTCATGTCTACACACTCCACAGAAAAATAGGGTGGTGGAGAGAAAATATAGACATTTAGTTGAGACAACTAGAGCCCTTCTCTTTCAATCTCATCTCCCTATTCATTTCTGGGTAGATTGTATTCTTACTGCCACATACTTAGTTAATAGGTTGCCTTCCACTTTACTCCTTGGGAAAACACCTTATGAAATGTTGTTTGGGTCTGTACCTGCATATTCTCATCTCAGAGCTTTTGGATCCTCAGTTACTCTAGTGATACCAAACCCCCAAAAAAACAATTTTCATCCTAGATGTATTCCATACGTTGTTATAGGATATCCTTTTACCAAGAAAGGATACCAATTATATAATCTCTCTACTAAAACAGTCTTCATCTCAAGGGATGTTATTTTTAAGGAACACATTTTTCCTTTTCTTAGCTCATCTCTTGGTTTACCTGATCTTCATTCCCCTTTATCTTCAGATTGTTTTGATTCTTTTATTATCTCCTCTCCTTCTTCTTCTCCATCTTCTTCCAATTATTCCCCTTCTTATCTTGATTCTTCCTCTCTGTTATTTATCCTCCTTCTTATTCTGATTCCCCTCCATCTTCCTCCAATTCTCCCATTTCTCCCTCTCCTACTTCTGATCTTCCTTTGAGAATATCTTCCTGACCTTATAACCCTCTTAATTACCTTAAAGACTTTGTTTGTCATTCCTCCTCTCTCATTCTTCCACCCAGTCATGATCTTCACATTCCTGAACCTCACTCCTATTCCCAGGCTGCAACTGTCCCTAAGTGGCAGAATGCTACGAGGAAGGAATTTGAAGCTTTGGAAGCTAACAAAAGTTGGAAAATTGTTCAATTGCCCCACGGCAAAAAGCCTATCGGCTGCAAATGGGTTTATAAGGAAAAGTATAAAGTTGATGGGAATATAGAGAGGTATAAGGCTAGATTAGTTGTCAGGGGTGATACTCAGGTAGAGAGTGTTGATTTTCATGAAACATTCTCTTCTGTTATCAAAATGTCTACAGTCAAAACCCTCATTAATATGGATGTCAAACAGGGTTGGCTTATGTTTCAACTTGATGTCAACAACACATTTTTGCATGATGATCTTGATGAGGTGGTTTTAATGAAACTTTCTCCTCGTCTATCTGTTGGGGCTTATTCTTCTTCTATTCCTTTAGTCTACTGGCTTAGAAAATCTCTATATGGGATTGGACAAGCTTTCATGCAGTGGTATGCCAAACTATCTCAAGCCTTGCATTCTAGGGGATATACACATTCTCTCAATGATTACTCTTTATTCACTAGGGATTCTAGGAAGTCCATGGTCATTTTGGTTATATATGTAGATGATATTATATTAACTGGCAATGATGAGTTTGAAATTGCTTCTCTTAAGGAGTTCTTGAATCTTCAGTTTAAAATCAAAGACCTTAGATGTCACACACTTTCTGAGGTTCTTTTGCATCAGAAGAAGTTTATACATGATCTTTTAGCTGATTTAAACTCTTCTGATTGCTCTCCTGTCACTTGTCCTCTTGAGTTAAATGTGAAGTTAAAGGTTAGAGAGGGGGATCCTCTCCCCAATCCTGAGACCTATAGAATCCTCAATGGTAAGCACAATTTTTTCACCACCACACCTGACTTAAGCTTTGTTGTGCAATATATTAGTCAGTTCATGCAGCCGCCCTGCTTTCCTCACACGAGGCAGTCTAGCACCTATTGAGGTATCTCAAAGGGACTTCTATTTTGGGCTATTCTTCTCCAATTCTCATGATTTTTCTTTGCAAGCTTATTGTGATAGTGATTAGGGATCTTGCCCTGATAGCAGAAGATCTGTTTTTGGATTTTGTGCTTTTCTTGGTGGTAGTCTCAATGGATGGAAATCTATGAAACAAGCAGTGGTCTCTCTTTCTTCAGCTGAGGCTGAGTATCGATCTATGAGCAAAGTTGTGGTTGACATTACTTGGGTTTGTAGGCTTTTATCTTATTGGGGTGTCTTCTGCTTCTCTTGTTCCTCTATATTGTGATAACTAGGGGTGTACAAAGAAAACCAGTAAACCGCACCAACCTGATAATCCGAGTCAAACCGGGAAAAAAACCCGACTATGGTTTGGTTTGACTTGGTTTGGTGTTGGAAAAAAAACCCGACCATAATTGGTTTGGTTTGGTTTTAACTAAAGAAAGTCAAACCAACCCGACATTACATATATAGCAATTTTAGATATATTTAATATATAAATATAGTTATTGTAATGTAATTTATAAATATTTCTTAAAAAATTTTATAATTTTATCTTTTAAGTTATTATTTCAAGGTTTGATTTAGAACTTTTTAATGCTCCAATAAGTTTTATAGCCTTTAATATTAGTAAATTAAATAATGCTAGCAATCAATACTAATGCTAACAAAAGATATTCAATATTACGAACGGGAATGTATTAAATGTCTATTTTTTATTTTTCAATAATTTAGATAAAAATACATAACCTATTTTTATTTTTCTTTAGCTTTAGGCATATAATTAATGCTCCCTCATTAGTCTATCTAGTTTAGCATGAATTAGTGCTTTTAGATTATATTTATTTTTATTATGACTTTTTAATTACCAATATTTATTGTACATAATTTTATTATTTTTTATTATTGAATATTTTAGGATAATGTCATGAGTCATGACATATCTCATATTTTATATTATTTTCTTGAAAAATACTTTATATAGTTGTATCTTACTAGGATTAAAGAAATATTTTGAGCATACGTTATATATTTTGTTCTACGAAGATTTTACCGGAAACAAATTCGAAAAGACCCGAATAACCCGAAAACCCGAAAAAACCCGAGAAAAACCGATATTGAAAAACCCGAATTTATTGGTTTGATTTGGTCTTTAGACCCGACAGAATTGGTTTGGTTTGGTAATTGTAAAATCCGAACCAACCCAGTTTATGTACACCCCTAGTGATAACATATCTACCATTCATATTGCTCATAATTCTGTTTTTCATGAGCGGACCTAACACACTGAGTTGGAATGCCACTATGTTCGTTCCAAGCTCACTGAAGGTCTCATCAGTTTATCTCACACTTCCAATGTTTCTTAGCTCGCATATATCTTCACCAAACCTTTGTGTGGGCCTTCTCATCATCTACACATACGCAAGATGGGAGTTCTATCACCCTACAACTTGAGGGGGCTGTTGAGATAGGCTGAATTAGTGTGGCCTAGGCCCAATTCTTATTTATATATTGTATATCAGCTTAGACCCAATTACTTAGTTAGTCAGCTTTCATAATGGGCCATATAGATATAGATAGCGGACCCCGCTAGTAATATATATACTTTTTTACATTTTTCATTTGGTTGATCAGTAAATAAGAAAGGTTCTCGAATCTTCTCTCTATTTCCTCTCTAACCTTAGCTTCTTCTTCATCATTGAATCTGTGAGGATAATGAAGATTAACAATATAAAAATATTTATTTACATGTTTAAGGGTGAAAATTATTTGCACACCCAAACTTTACTTTAAAAACCGAACTTCTCCCTTTATTTTGAATAATTGTCATTTTTTCCTTTATTTCTCAATTAATTTTTTAAAATTGCCTATTTTAACCTCTATATTATTAATATTAATCTCTTTACTTTTCTTTTTTTTTTTTTTTTACCTTTTTAGTATCATGATATCTTTATTTTCTTTTTCTAATATCTATGCTATGAACTTACCTACGTAATGGCTAAATTTTATTTTCAAAACAAAAAAATAAAAAATGATAACCCAGCATATAATTCATTGATGTTGAATAATAAAAAGGTTGAGCAAAATAAAAATAAAAATAAAAATAATATAATTTGCTTTTATCAATAATTGTATTCATAACAATCAAATTTCAAAAATCTGTTTACACAATCGAGAGGAAAAATGGTGAGAACCTTATAAAAATATTCTTAGTGCAACAGCAATATCAATAACAACAACAATGACATATCCAATATATTCTTACAAGTGGAGTCTGGGAATAATAGTGCGTACGAAGACCTTACTCTTATCTAGTGAAGGTAGAGAGGCTATTTTCAATAATAAAATTTTATAAGTATTAAAAGCAAAGGCAGATTTTATAACAAACTCCTTAAAGATTATCTATTTATTCACTGAGAAATTATGACTTAAATATATACTTAATATGCGTTATATTATGAATTAATACTGAATAATCACTTGGGAGCTGGTATATCCGTTCAGTTATGGTACGGGGAAGGCCGATCAAATGTGGCAAATAATATAAAGTATATTCTCTTTGTTATGAAATATTAGATTATTGTGGATGTCCATAACTCCTATAACACCCACTATTTTTATCCATTATCTTCATAACTCCCACTACTCCAATACTTATGGTTGTAACTCCCACACCTCCATGATCTCCCCCATGATCTTCCTCCATGATCTCAAAAGCTTAATGACATATTTATGGAATTCTTGTAGTATACCTCTATGTAGTACTATAAATAGAGGATGAGAAATCATTTTGTAATACACTTGGATACATAGAAGAAATATATTCTCTTCTCTATTTCTCTCTACTTTGTTGTCTATCTTTTTGTTTATTACTTTGAGCTAAGTTTTGTAACACGTTATCAGCACGAAGCTCTACTATCTCAAGAATCTCTTTGAGAAAATTAAGGTATTTTTTCTCCTCCTAATTTTGTTTTAATTATGTCCGACATTATGAAAAGAAAGTTTGTTGCCCTTGAAATTTCGGGCAAGAACTACATGACATGGGTGTTGGATGCTGAAATCCATTTGGATGCAATGGGTCTTGGAGACGCCATTAAAGACAGAAATAATGCATCCACCCAAGACTGTGCTAAGGCCTTGATTTTCTTGCGCCATCACCTTGATGAAGGTTTGAAAATTGAATATCTCACAGTCAAAGATCCAATTATCTTGTGGAATGGCTTAAAGAAGAGATATAACCACCAAAAGCGGAAATGGAATTATGAGAATCCAAAAGCAAATAGTTCAGAAACTATATGTTATCGTTGCAGTGGAAAAGGGCACTGGGCAAAAATTTGCCGTGTACCAAGACATTTGGTTGAGCTTTATCAAGCATCTCTAAAGAGTAAAGGCCCTGAAACCAATTTTGTCTCTGACAATAATTTTGACATTACCCACTTGGATGTGGCAGACTTCTTTGAGCACCCTGAGGGGAAAATAGATCAATTGATCGGTGATGGATCCATGGTTAAAGAAGATTGAGCAGTTTGATATTTTTATTTTTACTTATTCGTAGTAGTTAATGAATAAACAATTATCATAGTTTACATAAGTTATCTATTATTGTGATATGGTTCAAATTTTATATTTTCTGCTTTAAGCTAGTAAAGCTAAGTATCAAGCAAGTATTCGTTAAAATTATAATATGCTTGATCAAAATATATTTGATCAATCAATGATCACATATCGATATGTACCTTAAGAGTTTTATCAACTTGACAAATAATCTGTATTATGGTTTTAAAATATATAACTTTAGATTACACATTCATCTTATGCTTTATTTGTAATAATTTTTCAGTAAGTTAATCGATTAACATAACAGATAATCGATTAACCAATATATTCTATTAAACTGGACCTTTTCCGCAAGGCATGTTAGTCGACTATCCGATTTAGTTAATCGACTAACCTAATGACCGTTGCCTAAGTTAATCGATTATCACTTTAGTTAATCGATTAGCCTTATGTCCGTTGCCTGTTCATCGACTAGTTTTTTTAAACGTTGAAACAGGTTAGTCGATTATCTATTTGGTTAATTGACTAACCTCAGCAGATTTTGAAAATATTGTTTAATTATTTATTCTATCTCCTTTTATGATAGTTTAATTGTTTAAGTATGTGTAAGGCAGATGTTACTACAATTTTTGGTAGTAGTAAACTGATTGAAGGTTCCGGAAGAGCAACTATAACTCTGCCTAAAGGAACAATATTTATCATAGAGAATGCAATGTTCTCTTCCAAGTCCAAGAGGAACTTGTTGAGTTTTAAAGATATTCGTCAAAATGGATATCATATTGAGACAATAGATGAGAATAATCTTGAATACCTCATCATTACAAAGAATGTCTCTGGCCAAAAGAGGGTTATTGAGAAGTTCCCATCTTTATCTTGTGGCCTGTATTGGACAAAAATTAGTGCAATTGAGGCACATTCCACAGTAAACCAAAAGGTTACTGATTCCAATACTTTTGTACTTTGGCATGATCGATTGGGACATCCTGGATCAATTATGATGAGACGGATTATAGAAAACTCATATGGGCATCCATTAAAGAACTTAAAGATTCTTTTAAATAATGAATTTTCTTGCACTTCTTGTTATCAAGGCAAGTTAATTATTAGACCATCATCAACAAAGGTTGGAACTGAGTCACCTACGTTTTTGGAACGTATACAAGGGGATATTTGTGGACCTATTCACCCACCTAGTGGGTCCTTTAGATATTTTATGGTCTTAATAGACACATCCTATAGATGGTCTCATGTGTGCCTATTGTCATCACGCAACCTTGCGTTTGCAAAATTAATGGCACAAATAATTCGATTACGAGCACAATTTCCTGATAATCCAATTAAGTCTATTAGACTAGATAATGCTGCTGAGTTTTCATCCCAAGCATTTAATGATTATTGCTTATCAATTGGGATAAAAGTGGAACATCCTGTAGCTCATGTTCACACTCAAAATGGTCTTGCAGAATCTTTAATTAAACGTCTGCAGTTGATTGCAAGACCATTACTCATGAAAACGAGGCTGCCCACTTCGGTTTGGGGTCACGCCATTTTGCATGCAGCAATGCTAGTTCGTCTCAGACCGACGAATTATCACAAATATTCCCCGTTGCAATTAGTTTTGGGTCATGAACCTAATATATCCCATTTAAGAATTTTTGGATGCGCAGTATATGTGCCTGTAGCACCGCCATATCGCACCAAAATGGGTCCGCAAAGAAGGTTAGGAATATATGTTGGGTTTGAATCGCCCTCCATTATTCGCTACCTCGAAACATTGACAGGGGATTTGTTCACTGCACTTTGCAGACTGTCGATTCGATGAGACACTTTTCCCAAAATTAGGGGGAGAAGTTGGTGAAACCAAACGGGAAATTTTGTGGAAAAATCCATCATTATCTCATCTTGATCAACATACCTCTATTTGTGAAAAAGAGGTGCAAAATATTATCCATTTGCAAAGAATATCAAATGCCTGACGCATTCACGGACTTGCAAAGGATAATAAAATCTCACATCCCCGCAGAGAAAGTTCCAATCCGTATTGATGTCCCTATTGGACAATCTTCTAGTGTCATATCTAATGAGTCGAAAGCACGCCTAAAACGTGGCAGGCCATTAGGTTCCAAAGATCGAAATCCTAGAAAAAGGAAAGCAAATGATCAAAATGACACTACGAAAGAATCTCATGAGGAAATTCACGATTTAATAAATTCTTAGATTCATGAAGAATCCATTGAGCCCGAGACTCAGGAAAATAAGGAACTATCAATAAATCCAATCGATATTGAGACAAATTTTAATGATATAGTGGTGGATTATGTCTTTGCATATAATGTTGCATCTAGCATTATGCAAGAAAGTGAGGATCTTGAACCTCAATCTGTTGGAGAATGTCGACAAAGACTTGATTGGCCAAAATGGCAAGAAGCAATCCAATCAGAATTGAATTCACTTGCAAAACGTGATGTTTTTGGGCCTATAGTTGAAACACCTAATGGTGCTAAGCCTGTTGGCTATAGATGGATCTTTGTACGCAAGAGAAATGAGAAAAACAAGGTACAAAGATATATGGCACGCTTTGTTGCACAAGGATTTTCTCAAAGGCCTGGTGTCGATTATGAAGAGACATATTCACCCGTAATGGATGCTATAACTTTCCGTTATCTCATTAGTTTTCTGTCCTTGAAAAGCTTAACATGCATTTAATGGATGTGGTTACTGCCTATCTTTATGGCTCACTTGATAATGAGATATACATGAAAATTCCCGATGGATTCAAAATGCCAAACACTCATAATTCAAAGTCTCGGGAAATGTTTTCAATCAAATTGCAAAGATCTTTGTATGGTCTAAAGCAATCAGGACGAATGTGGTATAATCGTCTTAGTGAGTATTTATTAAAGGAAGGCTATATAAATGATGCCATTTGCCCATGTGTTTTTATAAAAAAACAACATCGGAATTTGTTGTACTTGCCGTATATGTCGATGACATAAACCTTATTGGAACTCCAATAGAGCTCCAAAAGGCAATTGATTTTTTAAAGAAGGAATTCGAGATGAAAGATCTCGGAAAGACAAAATTATGTCTTGGTTTGCAAATTGAATATTTGGCAAACGGAATTTTTGTTCATCAATCTGCCTATATAGAAAAGGTATTGAAACGGTTTTACATGGATGGAGCATATCCTTTAAGTACTCCGATGGTTGTTCGATCACTTGATGTGAATAAGGATCCATTCCGACCGCAAGAAAAGAATGAAGAGCTACTTGGTCCTGAAGTACCATATCTTAGTGCAATTGGCGCACTAATGTATCTTGCAAATACTACAAGGCCTGACATAACTTTTTCAGTTAATGTCTTAGCAAGATATAGCTCTGCTCCCACAAAGAGACATTGGAATGTGTTGAAACACGTTCTCAAGGCACTACACTAAAACGTGTGTTCATATTTGTAGGTTTTGATGAATGACAAACTATGCGCAATGGACATATAACGAGATTCAAGCACAAGACCAAGATCAAGCAAAGATATAAAGTTATACATGAGTCATTCTTTAATTGTGATCTTGATCCGATAACTTGACTCAAGACCTGGCTTCTCTCGTAAAAACATTTTTATCAAATCATGCATATTCAATTTAAAGCAAAATGATTTTAAATCATGCACATTTACTTTAGTCAAAATAATTTTTAAACATGCCTCTAAAATCTGGACTAAGATAATCGATTATGTACTTATGATAATCGATTATGTTAAGTCAGCTGCATGACAATTGATTGTGAACTTATGACAATCGATTGTGTTAAGGCAGTGTGCATCAGATTTTTCAAATCTGTATGACAATCGATTGTGAACCTAATGACAATCGATTGTGTTGAGGCAGTGTACATCAAAGTTTTTCAAAGCCACAAAATAATCGATTGTGAACCTTTGACAATCGAGTGCATTAAGGCAATGTCTAATTGATTTTTCAAAGACTGATATATAATCGATTGTTCTCATAGCATAATCGATTGTGTAATTGACCGTTGCCAAAATATTTTTTAACACCGTCAAGTAATCGATAGATTTCTAATAATCGATTGTTTTAAATAAAATCTAAAAAAGATTTTTTGAACGTTGCCAAGTAATCGATTGTAGATTTCTGACAATCGATTGTTTTAAGTAAAATCTGGAAATGATTTTTTGAACGTTGCCAGTAATCGATTATTGATCTTAGATAATCGATTGTTAAGCGTAAAATCTGGGAATGATTTGTGGAACGATTGGCAACAATCGAATGTGGCATTTTGACAATCGATTGTCACTGAGTAAAATCAGCATTTCTTAATTGGCAATTAGGCAACGGTAATGCATGGTTTTGCAACTATAAATACAGCTTCAAATCAGTCTTCTAAAGACAACAACTGATCATATTATTGCTATAGCTTGCATACTCTATTGTTCATCACTTTCTATTCATTACATAAGTTTTGAGAGCCAAGATTCTTGATGAAAGTTGTTGCGTTCTTGAGCGTATCTGTTTACTCATATCTACTCTATTAAGAGAGTCTTGTTTAAGTGAGTGCTAAGTGTTTTATAACTTGAAGGGAAGTGTTAGTCCCTTGTATTGTAAGAAGGAACTTGTGTTTCCTTTGGTTGAAGTCTTGGAGTGTTGTATCTTCAAGCAAAGGTTGTTGAGGCTTGGGTCCTCAGTTTGTAAAGGTTTGTTGAGCACCCGTAAGCTTAACAGTGTTAGTGGAAATCTCGAGAGAGTCTCTCGGGGACTGGACTAGCCACGGGTTGTGGTGAACCAGGATACATCGGTGCGTTCGTTCTTATTTATTTACTTATCGCACTTATTTCTTTCCTGCAATTTTTAAATTCCGCACGTTTACGCTAATTTTTATTATAACGCTATTCACCCCCCCTCTAGCGTTAAGCGTATTTTCTAATAATTGGTATCAGAGCCCAACTCTCTGAAGACTTAACCGTTTGAGAGAAACAATCCATGGCTTCTACTCGTGATTCTTTTGCAGGAATAGGTGAAGGACAATGCTCCACCCGACCACCACTATTCGATGGTACAAACTATACGTACTGGAAGGAGAGGACGAGAATATTTGTTCAATCAAATAGTTTTCATCTTTGGAAGGTTATAATTAAGGGAGAACAAATTCCAACCAAAAAGGTTGAAAATAAAGATGTTCCAAAGTCCGAAGATGAATACGATGCGGATGATATCCGAAAGGTGCAAAACAACGCTAAAGCCATTAACTTATTATATTGTGCTGTAAATGCTGATGATTACAGGAAAATATCATGTTGCACAACGGCGAAGCAAATGTGGGACAAGGTGGAAATTACGTACGAAGGTACAGACCAGGTAAAGGAAGCTAAAATTGATTTCCTAACCCATGCATATGAATTGTTTCACATGAAGGAAGGCGAAAAGGTCGATGAGATGTTCGAATGATTTTCAAAAATCGTTAATGATTTACATGCTCTTAAGAAGACCTTCACGGATAAGGAACTTGTCCGAAAAATTCTCCGAAGTCTCACTCCGGCATGGCGATCCAAGGCCGACGCGATTCAAGAATCTATTGGCGTTTCAAATGTCACCATCGACGGATTAAGAGGTAATCTTAAAACTTATGAATCTACTATACTTAACCCTCTTGTTGATGATCAAAGGAAACAAAAGATCGCTCTCAAGGCAAGCACAAGCCAACCTCAAAATGATGAGGACGGAGACAACGAGTTCGGACTCGTTATTAAGAGATTTCAAAAGTTCATGCGAAAAGAGTATGAAAGAAAGGGCAAAAAGCAAGGAGATCAAATAAAGTGCTATGAGTGCGGAGAAACCGGGCACATTAAATCAAATTGCCCAAATGCCAAAAAGGAGAAGAAACCCTTCAAGAAACAACGAGCATACATATCTTGGGGAGGCGACTCCGGAGACGAGTCGAGTGAGGAAGAAGAAGACGAAGCCGCAAATCATTGTCTCATGGCACAAGAAGACAACCAAGAAGAGGTATGTCAAATTTCTTCCAAAAATTTCTATTCTCTTGAGGAAATGCAAAATGCTTTTGATGAATTGTATAGTGAATTTATTAAAGCTTCCAATACTGTTAAAAACATAAAGGAAAATGCCTCTTTGAAAGAAAAAGATTTTGAAAAACAACTCTATTTGAAAGAAAAGGATTTGGAAAAACTGATTTTGGAAATGAGAAGTTGAAAGAAGAAAACAAACTTTTCGGCAAAGAGAAGCGCCGACAAACCCGAGAGTTCTAGTAAAAGTTGTACTTCTTGCATGCATCTCAAAAATGAGGTAGAAAGACTTAAGGGCACCCTAGATAAGTTTAATTCTTCTCATAAAAATTTGAATGAAGTTCTTGTTAATTTGAAGTCGACCAAGCATGGCACAGGTATTAAGAATGAGTCTAAAGGAAAGGTTGAAGCCAACCTCCAACAACCTAAGGCTCAACCTAGGATTAATAAACAAACGCTCATCCTAGATATAACAAACCTAGAAATGGCTTTCAACAATCGCAGCCTAGAAATAATCACTCTAGAAATAATGCATATTCTAGGCCAAACACTAGAAGGAATGTTGAACCTTTTAGAACACCTAGAAATGACTTCCAACCTAGAGATAATTATTCTAGAAATGCTGCATGTCCTAGAACAAATAGTAGGAGAAATGACTTTCATGAAACGCGCAATAGTCATATTGTCGAAAATAGAGTAAACAATTTTCATCCGTCCAACTACTATCAACCTAGAAGGATGCATAATCCTAACGTGATTTGTCATTATTGTAGACGAATTGGACATATTGCTCCTGCTTGTTTTACACGACATAGACATAACACTCAATCACATCACTATGATTTGCCTAACCCCCAAGGACCCAAAATGGCATGGGTACCTAAAACTCATTAATCTGTTTTGTAGGTATGTTTGAAGGGATCAACTGTACTTTGGTACCTTGATAGTGGATGCTCCAAGCACATGATTGGAGACGAATCCAAGTTCCTTCAACTAGAACACAAGGAAGGAGGAAGCGCTATTTTTGGTGATAACAACAAAGGAAAAATTATTGGCATTGGATCGGTCGGTAAGGATGAATCCTCTTCCATTAAGCATATATTGCTAGTTAGGGGTCTAAAACATAATCTCTTGAGCATAAGTCAATTATGTGACAAGGGAAATCTTGTTTTATTTGATTCAAATGAATGCTTAGTTTTTCGCCGTAACGATTTTAAAATTATTCTTCGTGGATTTAGAATGGATATATCTATATGGTTGATCTCGAAAATTCTTCATCTGAATATGTAGATTGTCTTATGAGTAAAGAAGATGATACGTGGCTATGGCACCGTAGAGTAGCTCACATCAACATGCATCTTTTGAACAAATTAGTTTCACAAAATTTAGTTATTGGTCTTCCAAATTTGAAATTTGAAAAAGACTCTATTTGTGATTCTTGTCAAAAAGGGAAGCAAACAAAAACATCTTTTAAATCGAAAAATATTATTTCAACTACTAGACCTTTGCAATTACTTCACATGGACTTATTTGGACCATCTCGCATTGAAAGTCTTGGTAGAAATCGTTATGCTTTTGTTATTGTTGATGATTATTCTAGATTTACATGGACTCTATTTCTTGCTCATAAAAGTGAAGCTTTTCATAATTTCAAATACTTTCTTAAACGTGTTCAAACCGAAAAGGACACAACCGTCACTTCAATAAGAAGTGATCATGGGGGAGAGTTTGATCACAATCTCTTTGCGGACTTTTGTGACGAACTCGGTATCGAGCACACCTTCTCCGCTCCATGAACACCACAACAAAATGGGGTGGTGGAGAGGAAAAATAGGTGTCTCGAAGAGATGGCTAGAACCATGCTCGATGATGCTAAGATTCCCAAACATTTTTGGGCGGATGCCGTGAGTACCGCATGCTACGTTTTGAATAGAGTAGTCATAAGGCCAATACTCATGAAAACCCCTTATGAACTCTACAAGGGAAGGAAATCAATCCCATTTTAGAGTATTCGGTTGTAAATGCTTTATTCATAATAATGGAAAAGATCAATTGGGAAAATTTGATGCCAAATCCGATGAAGGAATTTTTATTGGTTATTCCTCACGTAGCAAAGCATATAGAGTATTTAATAATAGAACCGGAACTGTGGAGGAATCCCCTCATATTGTGTTTTCCAAAAATAATGCTCGCTTGGCGAGAAAGGATTCTGGTTTTGATCTTGCAGGTATTTTAAACTCACTAAGTCCTCAAGACAAAGTACAAGAGGAAACTCCGAAGGAAACTCAAGATGAAATCTTGGATCAATTATCGAAGGAAGCGCCACAATTGGAGAAAGAAACGAAAATGCCTAACGAATGGAGGATAATCAAAGATCACCCTCTCGAACAGGTAATTGGCGACGTTGGAGAAAAGGTAAGTACCTGAAACTCTCTTAAGAACACCTTAGGACATACTGCTTTTGTTTCTCAAGTTGAACCCACAACCATCTCCAAAGCAATTGGGGATGAATTTTGGACCTTGGCAATGCAAGAGGAGCTTAACCAATTCAAACGGAATGACGTTTGGGATTTGGTGCCAAGACCCGAAAATCATACCATAATTGGTACGAAATGGGTTTTTCGAAACAAATTAGATGAAAATGGTGTAATCACTAGAAACAAAGCTAAGCTTGTAGCAAAAGGCTACAATCAAGAAGATGGTATTGACTAAGAAGAAACATATGCTCCCGTAGCAAGGTTAGAAGCTATTCGTTTATTACTTGCCTTTGCATCCTCTATGAATTTCAATTTATATCAAATGGATGTAAAAAGTGCTTTCTTAAATGGTTTTCTTCAAGAAGAAGTTTATGTTGCTCAACCCCCGGGTTTTGAAGATTTTAAATTTTCCGATCATGTTTTCAAACTCAAGAAAGCCCTTTATGGCCTTAAACAAGCTCCCCGAGCTTGGTATGAAAGATTGAGCAAATTTCTTTTGGAAAATGATTTCATTAGGGAAAAGTTGACACCACTCTTTTTATTAAGCATAGAAACAATGATATTTTATTGGTTCAAATCTATGTGGATGATATTATATTTGGTGCTACTAATAATGTTTTATGCAAGGAATTTTCTGATTTGATGACAAGCGAATTTGAGATGTCTATGATGGGTGAGCTAACATTCTTTTTGGGGCTGCAAGTAAAGCAAATGAAAGAAGGAACTTTCATTTGTCAAGCTAAATATTGCAAAGAATTGTTGAAACGATTTGAAATGAGCAATGCAAAAGCAATGGCCACTCCCATGAGCACATCCGATCATCTAGAGAAAGATGAGAAAGGTAAGGAAGTCGACACTAAAAAGTATCGAGGTATGATTGGATCTCTCCTTTATCTTACTGCTAGTAGACCGGACATCATGTTTAGCGTGTGTTTATGCGCTCGTTATCAATCGTGTCTGAAGGAGTCTCACCTAACTGCGGTGAAACGGATATTGAAGTATCTTGTTGGTACTGTAAATGTGGGTCTATGGTACCCCAAAGGTTCTTCATGCCAACTTGTTGGCTATTCCGATTCCGATTTTGCTGGATGCAAATTGGACCGCAAGAGCACTAGTGGCACTTGCCATTTGCTCGGTAGCTCTCTCGTTTCTTGGTTTAGCAAGAAACAAGTTAGTGTTGCGTTGTCCACAACCGAGGCTGAATATGTAGCCGCGGGGAGTTGTTGCGCTCAAATCCTTTGGATGAAACAACAACTCTTGGACTATGGCCTAAGTCTTGATCATATCCCTCTTAGATGTGATAATACTAGTGCCATATGCTTGACGAAGAACCCCGTCCTTCATTCAAGTACAAAACACATTGAAATTAGGCGTCATTTTATAAGAGATCACGTTCTCAAGGGTGATGTCGAAATTGAATTTGTTGAAACCAAAGATCAATTGACCGACATCTTTACAAAACCCTTAGAGAAAGAGTCCTTCTTCCGAATTCGTAGTGAAGTCGGGATTCTTGACTCCACGTTGATCTAAGTCATGCATTGCATTTTCCCTTTCACATGATTTCTAACTTGAGCGTCGGAGACGTCTAACGAATTTTTGCAGGTATCGTCCTAAAGGCAGGGGGAATTATAAAGAATAATCGATTTCTCCTAAGGATAATCGATTTCTCTTTAGTATATAATCGATTATCTAGTATCAATAATCGATTATGTTGGTATTATTTGTTTTATTATGTATTCTTATGCAACTTTTGCTTAATCAATAAGCAAGTTATTCACCTTTTCCATTTTTGCTAATGTCAAAAGGGGGAAGAATAAGGGATATGCACTAATTCTTTATTGGCATAAATTGAGGGGGAATTCATATATTGAGGGGGAACTAATTGCACATCTAGAGACTTGTTGCATATTGTTGCATATCTTTACTTGTCTTGAATCGTCATTATGAATTATCAAATATGCATATCCCGACTAAGGTTTGCCATTATCAAAAAGGGGGAAATTGTTGAAACACGTTCTCAAGGCACTATACTAAAACGTGTGTTCATATTTGTAGGTTTTGATGAATGACAAACTATGCGCAATGGACATATAACGAGATTCAAGCACAAGACCAAGATCAAGCAAAGATATAAAGTTATACATGAGTCGTTCTTTAATTGTGATCTTGATCCGATAACTTGACTCAAGACCTGGCTTCTCTCGTAAAAACATTTTTATCAAATCATGCATATTCAATTTAAAGCAAAATGATTTTAAATCATGCACATTTACTTTAGTCAAAATAATTTTTAAACATGCCTCTAAAATCTGGACTAAGATAATCGATTATGTACTTATGATAATCGATTATGTTAAGTCAGCTGCATGACAATCGATTGTGAACTTATGACAATCGATTGTGTTAAGGCAGTGTGCATAAGATTTTTCAAATCTGCATGACAATCGATTGTGAACCTTATGACAATCGATTGTGTTGAGGCAGTGTACATCAAAGTTTTTCAAAGCCACAAAATAATCGATTGTGAACCTTTGACAATCGAGTGCGTTAAGGCAGTGTCTAATTGATTTTTCAAAGACTGATATATAATCGATTGTTCTCATAGCATAATCGATTGTGTAATTGACCGTTGCCAAAATATTTTCAAACACCGTCAGGTAATCGATTATAGATTTCTAATAATCGATTGTTTTAAATAAAATCTGAAAAAAGATTTTTTGAACGTTACCAAGTAATCGATTGTAGATTTCTGACAATCGATTGTTTTAAGTAAAATATGGAAATGATTTTTTGAACGTTGCCAGTAATCGATTATTGATCTTAGATAATCGATTGTTAAGCGTAAAATCTGGGAATGATTTGTGGAACGATTGGCAAACAATCGATTGTGGCATTTTGACAATCGATTGTCACTGAGTAAAATCAGCATTTCTTAATTGGCAATTAGGCAACGGTAATGCATGGTTTTGCAACTATAAATACAGCTTCAAATCAGTCTTCTAAAGACAACAACTGATCATATTATTGCTATAGCTTGCATACTCTATTATTCATCACTTTCTATTCATTATATAAGTTTTGAGAGCCAAAATTCTTGACGAAAGTTGTTGTGTTCTTGAGCGTATCTGTTTACTCATATCTACTCTATTAAGAGAGTCTTGTTTAAGTGAGTGCTAAGTGTTTTATACACTTGAAGGGAAGTGTTAGTCCCTTGTATTGTAAGAAGGAACTTGTGTTTCCTTTGGTTGAAGTCTTGGAGTGTTGTATCTTCAAGCAAAGGTTGTTGAGGCTTGTGTCCTCAGTTTGTAAAGGTTTGTTGAGCACCCGTAAGCTTAACAGTGTTAGTGAAAATCTCGAGAGAGTCTCTAGGGGACTGGACTAGCCACGGGTTGTGCTGAACCAGGATACATCGGTGCGTTCGTTCTTATTTATTTACTTATCGCACTTATTTCTTTCCTGCAATTTTTAAATTCCACAAGTTTACGCTAATTTTTATTATAACGCTATTCACCCCCCTCTAGCGTTAAGCGTATTTTCTTACAGAATGGAATCAAACATATATTGCGGTATCTAAAAGGGACTACCGATATGGGCTTATTTTATAGCAATAATTGCAGTCCTGATCTTGTTGGTTATGCTGATGCTGGATATTTATTTGACCACACAAGGCTCGATCTCAAACAGGTTATGTGTTTATTTGTGGAGGCACTACCATATCTTGGCGATCGACTAAGCAATCAATTGTGGCAACTTCATCTAATCATGCTGAGATAATCGCTATTCATGAAGCAAGTCGAGAGTGTGTGTGGTTGAGGTCTATAATACATCATATTCGAGACAAATGTGGTTTGAAATGTGACAAACTACCCACGATTTTGTATGAAGACAATGCAGCATGCATAGCCCAATTGAAGGGAGGATTCATAAAAGGAGATAGAACAAAGCATATTTCACCAAAGTTATTTTTCATACATGATCTTCAAAAGAATGGTGATATCAATGTGCAATAGATTCGTTCAAGTGATAATATGGCTGATTTGTTCACAAAATCTCTACCAATGTCAACCTTCAAGAAGCTGGTACACAAGATTGGAATGCGAAGGCTCAAGGATGTGAATTGATGCTCTTTTCAGGGGGAGTTAATGCGCGTTGCACTCTTTTTCCCTTACAAGGTTTTGTCCCACTGGGTTTTCCTTGCAAGGTTTTTAACGAGACAACAAAAAATGCATTTTGTTAGATATGTGTACTCTTTTTTCTTTTCTAGAATTTTTTTTCCCATTGGGTTTTATTGTAGTTAAGGTTTTAACGAGGCACATTATATTTGGACATCCAAGGGGGAGTGCTATGAAATATTAGATTATGGTGGATGTCCATAACTCCTATAACACCCACTACTTTTATCCATTATCTCCATAACTCCCAGTACTCAAATACTTATGGTTGTAACTCCCACACCTCCATGATCTCCCCCATGATCTTTCTCCATGATCTCAAAAGCTTAATGACATATTTATGGAATTCTTTTAGTATACCTCTATGTAGTACTATAAATAGAGGATGAGAAATCATTTTGTAATACACTTGGATACATAGAAGAAATATATTCTCTTCTCTATTTCTCTCTACTTTGTTGTCTATCTTTTGTTTATTACTTTGAGCTAAGTTTTGTAACACTCTTTATATAATTTGAATTTATAGTATAATTTGTCATAAGGTATAATATCATCTAAATTATAGGAAAAATAATAAAAATTAGCATGTAAAAATAAAAAATGTATCACACACAGAGGTGGAAATTGAAAAATGACGAAGGCAAAATAAATATTGTGTAGGATAAAGGGGAATGAATGATAATTGTTCAAAATTAAGGGCGGAATTTGATTTTTAAACCAAAATTAAAGGGGTGTAAATGATTTTTACCCCATGTTTAATCTTATGGAAGTTTTCAGCAGATGATTTAAACTATTTTGTCAAACAAAACAAAAAATTAAAAAAGAAAATCAACGGATAGTACAGCAAAATATTATTAGACTATTGAGCTGGACAATTAATAAGTTAATCACAATATATTAATGCATTAAGCATACTCCCATTCTTGTTTCTGGAACGGTAAAATTACTTGAAACTTGTATTGAAAGAATGCCAGTGTGATATACCTAATTCAATCGGTCATTGGATTTATATGTTACTGTCTTTCTTGTCAATTCTTCACCTTCTTCTTCAAAACTCAGTGTAGAAAAACCTCACAGATGCAAACAATAGAATATATCTTAAGTCGGATAAAATAGATGGATTGTTGTAGATTGACGGTTAGCATAAAAAAATTTAACAATAATATCTCTTTGAAGGAGGAAAAATGATTTCATATGGATAAATTTACTAATTTGGGAATGAGGCATAATTAATTACAATTAACTTAAATAGAAAATTAATTGGGTAAAAATCATATACCCTTCCAAATTTTATGTTAAAAATTAAAATCTCCCCTCAACCTTAAACAATAATTATTCTTTCCCTTTTATCCTACACAATACCTTTTTTGCCCTTGAGTTTTCAATTTCCTCATCAATTCAATACTTTTTTATTATATGATTTTTTATGGTTTTAGCTATAACTTAAATTATGTAATACCTATTATAAATTATAATTCGAGTTCATTAAAATTATAAGTAGAATAAGTAATTAGAGTCAATTGAAATTACCTTATTATCACACCTCTTTTTTCCCACACAACCATATTACGAGGTTGAGTTAGAAGAGTTTTTCCAATTAAAGTGATATTTTGAGAAGGAATTTTTTATTATTTAGAGTCGCCACTTGGAATTGAGTTTTGGTGTTCCAAGTCACCTTTTATTTGAATCCCTTTTCAAAAGGAAGGTTTGACTCTTAATTTATGGTCTATGAAAACAGACGACTGAGTAAGGAATTCTGTTGACCGAGGGGAAGGTGTAAGGCACCCCTCGAGTCCTGTGGTTCTAGCACGGTATCTTCTATTGATTAATGTAAGGCTTAAATCAATTTTTAGATATTCTTGTATTTTGTTGATTATGGCTTATTTATTACCGCTTCACTTAATTTATTATATTTTTTTATTAATTATTTTGACCAAGATGCGATACACACACAAGGTACTTCCTTGAAATTAAATATTAAACCAATGTACGGAATGCACACATGGTTATAACATAATTATTTCAAATTAAAAAGGTAACAAGACGCGGAATGCGCACATGATCCTTTAATTATTTAAGCATATCAATCTAAGGTTCGGGTATGAACACATGGGCAAATAGCATATTTAGAATATTTAATTATTTTTGACTCTTTAATATTCAAGATATCTAATAATTGTATATTCTTATAATTTGGTTGATATTTTGGAATTAATGTATAATATTTGTTTTACAAATAAAAAGTCATCTTTATAGCTTCATTAACATTGAATGTAGTTTTTTTACCCACTATTTAGTTTATTAATTTAAATCCATATAACCTAACTACTAATAACTTCTCAGTAATGAGATATCAGCGATGTAAGAAAAATATTCGAACTAAAAAAATATATTTTATTTATTATTAAAAACAAAAGGTGATTAAAGCTTTGAAAGAAGCCATGAAAAATTCCGTTAAATTAATTCTGCAGACTTGCCTATTGTTAGAGAAAAGCCAAAATCATACCTTTACACTATATTAACAAAAAATTCTAACGATGGAGGCATGAGGAAGCAACATAGTAGAGTTTCTTAGAATGAAGTAAATAAAAGAAAACCTAAGGGATTCTTTTACTATTTTTTTTATGGTGAAATAAATAATATGTGTCTCTCCAAAACAAGTTAAAATGGATAACATCGCTCTAAAGCAATTCCGATAAATAATCGGACAAACTAATGAAATTATATTTACGAGAGGAAAGTCAATATATAAAGATAAGAAATAAGATTCTGATTGACCAAGTATATGCAAATTATCTCAAGAGAAGAAAAATCCAAATCCCAAAAAAAATATTACACTAACTCGATCAACATGCCACGAGGATTGAACGTGAAATTATGGAAAAACAATAGATTAAAACTAAGACTAAAAGTGAAGAACAATTTTCAGATTAGTCCGATTTTTTTTCAAACATACATATACATGGATAAATAACAAGAAGAAACTGACGCC
The DNA here is from genome assembly GCA_034376525.1 of Nicotiana benthamiana. Taxonomy (NCBI): domain Eukaryota; kingdom Viridiplantae; phylum Streptophyta; class Magnoliopsida; order Solanales; family Solanaceae; genus Nicotiana; species Nicotiana benthamiana. Next base: position 178,276,547 of record CM067339.1, read on the forward strand.
ATCTAAAATACAAAAAAAAAAAATCAAAAGAATAACTGAATTTAAATAAACTAACATCATATATTCTTTTTTTTTTAAACAGTAAACTTTCATTTCATCCAGAAAGTCATTTAGAGAATCCAGTAGCTGCTGACCAGCTGCTGCTCTCTACCATTCTAAAAGGATTCACTCCCTTAAATTATATATACATCAATACAAAACATACTACTTAAGCTCAAAACTATTTACTTCGACTCCATATCTAAGGGTAGTTATCCAGCCTTCGCAAAACAGCCTTCCAGTGGTCAATTGAGTTCCCCTGCATATGTATGTGAATTGCTATCTCTTTGCATATATCACAGATATTGATTCTTCATCCTTGGAACCTAATCTTGTTCCTTTCTCTCCATAGAATATACACTAGCATCCCAAACACACAGGTGGTTAATTCAGCTTGTCTATTTCTCCTTCTTGCAGTTTTGCTGACCCATTCTACTTCCCTGTTCCAGTCCCAAATGGACCTTTGATGTCCCATCCATAATAACGGTCTATTCCATAGCTCCAAAGATGTCGGGCAAGCAAAAAATAGGTGGTGAAAAGATTCATCTGCCTGCCTGCAAAATACACACTGTTTTGGAATCTGAATTCCAAGTTGCATTAGCCTCTCCACTGTTGCCAGTCTTCTGTGCAATGCAAGCCATAAGATAAATTTGAATCTTGAGTGTAGTTTTATCTGCAGAATAATACTTTTCCAGTGTACTTTTTGGAATTGAGGGAATTTCATACTGTAGAGCTTTTTGATGGTAAATAGATTACCCATCTGTAGTTGGATTAATCTGTATTTCAGATTGTCTTGTATACCCTGGATATTTGTTATCAGTGATCTTGTCTCAAAGATCTTCCTCACACCCTAGGTAACATTCCTAGGAGTAGGCACTCTTCTACAACATTGTTTTTTATGTAATAAGTGTGTAACCATTTGATCCATAAGTTGTCTTTCTTCATTGTCACTGCCCCTAGATGCTTTGCAACAGCTGCTTTATTCTAATGTGGCAGATTTATTACATTGAGGCCTCCAGCACTATATGGTAAACATATAGTTTCTCATGCTACTAATGCTTTCTTTGACACATTTGTTGTACCAGTCCACAAGAAGGATCTGCAGATTGCCTCGATCATCTTCATTACCTTCTTACGCAGCAAGAAGATCTGAGACCAATAAGACTGCATTCCAAATAATACTGAGATCAACTGGGGTCTACCTGCATAAGATAGAAGTGTTGATGTCCAGCAGTTAATTTTCAGTGTTATTTTCTCTACTATTGGCTAGCATTGTGTAACTGATAATTTATTGGATTCCAAAGGTACACCAAGATATTTGAGTGTTACATTTTATAAGATTTCACAACAAAAGAATATCTACAAATTTTCAAATTTGCAATACTAACCTTTTAGGACCACGAACATAGAACCGCGAACAAAATCATGAACTCCTGTTTTTTTTTTCACGTTTCTTTTTTACTTTTTTTTGTTCGTTGCTTTTTTTTTTTTCTCTTTTTCTTTCTACGTTCTACTCTCTCTTTTTTGTTTTCAACTTTTCTCTCTTCTTTTTCATCGTTTTTTTTCTTTCTCTCTCTGTTATCTTTTGTTCGTTCTCTTTTTCCGTTTTCAACTATTCTCCCTTTTTTCTTTTTGCTTTTCAAAGTTTTTCTTTTTTTTTTTAATGTTTTGTTCATTCTTTTATAATAGGAATGTAGGGGTATGTAAAAGAGTTAGAGTTAGAGTTGAAGTGAGAGAAAATAGTTGTGAAGATCATGGTATGTGGTTAGGATAGTTTTGTTTGAATCTTTTAAGATTTATCCCCTTTTATTATATTATTACTTATTATTATTATTACTTATTATCATTATTGTTATTATTATTATTTTAACTTTTATTAAATTCTTATTAATAAAGAAATTAGAAAGTAAAATGCATAGTTAAAAATATTAGTTAGTTATCTTATATTTAAATATTATATACATAGAAAAATTAAATATTTAAATTATAGTTTAAATTATACTAAGTAAAATACTATAGCTTACATTTAAAATTTTAATTAGATATCTTTTTAATTTTTACTTTTATTTAAAATTAGTAGTAAAACTTATACTCTAAGAATGTGAATATATAGTTAGTATATATATATATATATATATATATATATATATATATATATATATATATATATATATATATATATATATATATATTTTAAATAAAACCTACTAAGAGTATGATAAAAGTTTTATATTAAGATTAGACGTAAAAAAAAAATTTATACTAAACTAGTATAGAATTTAGGTGTGGTAAGAAATTAGGTGTTCACACTTATCTTTATGATTGTTATTTTAATATAATGCATATTAAATATATATTTAAGCTATATTTTCTTAGCGACGGAGCTAGAAATTCATATAAGAGGATTGAAAAATACTTTATTTTTTTAAATTTCGGATTAAACCTGTGAGTTAAGATAATTTGGGGTGTTTTCAATCCTCTTATATGAAAAACTCGGATTGAACTTGTGAGCTAAGAAATTAATGAACTCTTTTCTCTTAGCTCACAAGTTCAATCCGAGTTTTTCATATAAGAGGATTGAAAACACGCCAAGTTATCTTAGCTCACAAGTTCAATCCGAAATAAAAAAAAATTAAGGTATATTTCAATCATCTTATATAAATTTCTAGCTCCGTCTCTAAAAAAATATAACATAAATATATATATTTAATATGCATTACACTTAAATAACAATCATAAAGATAAAGTAATTTTAACTAACTCTGATTACTTATTCTACTTATAATTTTAATGAACTCTAATTATAATTTATAATAGGTATTACATAATTTAAGTTATAGTTAAAACGATAAAAAAACATATAATAAAAAAATATTGAATTAAGGAGGAAATTAAAAATTCAAGGGCAAAAAAGGTGTTGTGTAGGATTGGGGGGGGGGGGGGGGGATGATTATTGTTTAAAGTTGAGGAAGGAATTTGATTTTTAATACAAAGTTGAGGAGGGTAAATAATTTTCACCCAAAATTAACTGATCAACAAGAACTAACTAGCTTTAATATGTTGTTTGTTATAACGTAGGAGTTAATTTTAGCGATGGTCATTGAACTTTTGTGTTTGTTACCCAAAAGTCATTTTTTTCTTCTTTTTGTTACGTAAAAATTATTTAACTTTGTGTTCATTACACAAAAGTAACTTTTCTTTCTTTTATCTCACAAAAAATTGTTTTACTTTGCTCTAGTTATCACAAAAGTCATATTTTTACTTGAAAAGTCTATTATACCCTTGATATTATATAAACCTTCATATTAATGCAATACCTTCTAGATTATGTACTATAAAATATATTTTTAACTATGTATTTTAGTTATAAATAAATTAACTTGATATAAATATTTTTATAATATATTCTTATATTTAATTCTTTCTTAACATTAATTTTCAAAATATATTAGTAGCGTTATTAAATTTGACAGTAACTTTAATATATATTAGTGGAGATATAAATCAGCAAGCACATTTTCGTGAGAAAATTCGCAGGTAAATAAACAAAGAAAATAAGGGAAAAAAATTATATCTTAATCTGAAGGAAAATCCCTAGGTAACTCTACATGCGAATTTACCTGAGAATATTTTCTTGGGGATTTACCTGGGCAATTGGTTATTTGGAAAATTACACTACTAGAAATTCGAAAAAAATCGTCCAAAAAAATCGATTAAAGTTGGTCGGTAATGGCCAATAACCGTCTAAAACGTGACTAATATATCTTGAAAACTAAATATATGAATATATAATAAAATAATATTAAGTTATTTTATTTATAAATAAAATACATAGGTAAAAATATTATATAGAAGGTATTATATAAATGTGAAGATTCATATAATACCGAGGGCATAATAGACTTTTCAAGTAAAAATATGACTTTTTTTTATAACTAGAGCAAAGTTAAATAATTTTTGTATAACAAAAGAAAGAAAAATGACTTTTGCGTAATAAACACAAAATTGAATGATTTTTATGTAACAAAAAAATAATTTTTCAATAACAAATACAAAATTTCAACGATTATGATTAAAATTATCTCTACATCTTACAAGCCTGAATAACTATAAATTTTTGTTTTATCGTCCTATCTTTACGGGTTGCTCTAAAGGGACACAAGCTTAAATAAGTGAAAATCCCAACATATAATAACTATAAATTTTTATTTTATCGTCCTATCTTTACGGGTTGTTCTAAAGGGACACAAGCCTAATTAAGTGAAAGCCCCAACGTATAGGAAAACAATAACAATGATAGAGGCGAAGCTCGAATTTGAATTTTTTTTGGGTTCAGAATTTTAATATTTTTAAGTTATTAAATTTTTAATTAATAATTTATATATATATTTAATAAATTTCTCAAGATAAATATAAAGTTTGAACTAAAATTATTAGGTGCAGCCCCTAAACAATGATATGGAGTTTTTTTTTAGAAGAAATTGTTGTATTTCAACTATATGGCAAAATTATATCATCTGTTCTTTTGGACTCTAGAACAGTTCTCATATGTACAATCATTTTTGAAAACTCTACAACTGTAGTTGTTAAACTACTGTCCTATTACATAAATTGCTACATTTGTGGAAGCTTTCATACAGGGTAGCTATTTATGTTCTGTAACGTGGGTGACCATTTAGGTATCTTTCCGCCAGTGAAGTGCACTTGAATTGTTCCTTTGCTCGGTCCTTGGCGTCTCTGGTTGTCTGTTGAAATCTTCTGGTGTTCCTTTCCATCCATATGTTGTATATTACCTCTGCAAATACCACTCCTAGAATGGATTTTCTGGGATTTCTGCTGTTTACATTTGCTATCAGCCATTGGATTTCTGTTTCCCACGAGCCTGTTATTCTTTGATATTTCATCCATTGTAACATAGCTTGCCACAATGTTTTGGAGTATACGCATTCAAAGAATAAATTGTCATGTGTTTCTTCAGTATCTCTATCACACAAACTGCAGGATTGATTAGTGTGAATTTCCCATTTAGCTAATCTGTCAACCGTCGGCAAGAGTCTATGCAACGCCATCCATAAGATGATATGGAGTTTGCTAACAGCCAAAGTCGTTAAACGAGAAAACCATAGAAAGATCCCCTAACACTAAATAATTCAGTAGAAGAAAAGATAACTAAATAAACATTTTAGAATGTGATCAGCAGTGACACATTGAAACCCCTATAAATTGTTTAATTAATTGCGTCGTTATCTCTTAAATCCACAATCTTTTATATTAATCGATAAATGTACACAATTTCCTCCATCTGTAAGTTTAGACTTATTAGTGCGGTTTGACTTGATCCAGGCTGATGCTTCATTTGCTCAGCATATTTATAATTAAAAAAACCCACCGTCGAACTTATCATCTTTGTTCTAACTATGGTCCATCACTCATTTATTTCATTATTTAACATCTTAGATGTTTACCCTGATTCTCTATTTTTTAAATTGGTATGATCTGAGTAATTTTGATGCAAAAAAAAAAAAAAAAATCGAACTGAATCAATCCTAACATGCTAATTTTACTTTAACATGTATTGACCAAGTGGCACAAAGAGAACCATGGTCTAATTTTCTAATGTTAAAACTATTATAGTGACGCTTAACCATTAACTAGCTTTAATTTTGGTTTAGACCGACGAATGGCTAATTAACGGCTAAAGAAGGGTTCACATTTACTTACCATAAAGAAACGAAGATTGACTTGTAAATAAGTTGGGGTAGACTGAGAAAAGCAACATATTTTTATTAAGTGGTACATTTTTTTGTTCCTTTTATCTTAATACAGAATACACGTGGTAGTTAAATTCGTACAATTAAGTGGGACGAAATTCTATTTTTTTTTATCATACAATTGATACTAATTATATAGGGCGTTTTTTTGTTTTATAGTTTTGTAATTCAAATTTTTCTGGACCTAAAAATATAAAATTATCGTCCATAAATTTATGAGACAAAAAAAAATCTTACACAATTAATATAAATGATGTGAAACACACCATAAAAGTTCTCAAGTGGGACTCTAGCTTTAATGTTTTAGATACCTGTTTTTTACTTTCTTTAAAGACTAGATACTTTACTCGTTCAAAAGCATTTGGAATTTCATTGGAGAAAAGCTAATGTGGAAAATGTAAAAGTGGATGGACGTTGGCTACCTAGAAGCTTACATTTCACAAGTCCGTCTGAATCAAATAATTTTTATTTAAATTTTATGTTTATATTAAAAAATTAATAAATATATAATTTATGAATTTAAAATCTAATAATTAAATTTTTTTTTTTGAAGGAATTCAAATTCTAATCGCGTCGCTGATAAGATATAGAGAAGGTGGACAATGACCCAAAACAGACTCAATTCTCTAATTCAACTACCCTTGTCCTGTATTATTATGCTCTGTTTTAAAAGGCAGAACCGAAACTCATCTCAGGGCTTGTCTCGGGGCTCTCCTCGGGGCGGAGCACTCATAAAATGTCCATGGGCTTATGTGTGAGACTTAGTTCCATGAGACTTACGCCTCGGCCATCAGGGCTTACGCCCCAGACACGCCCAACACCCAGCTGGGTATTGGGCTCGCCTCGTAGAACTTTATGAAATTGTATGTAACTAACCTTGTAAATTCTCAAAATTTTTTAATAAATCGTTAACTATTCAAAATTAGTTTTTTTTAAAGCATAAATCATTAAGTTGAGAGCATTTTATGCCATAATTAAAATAAAAATTAGTGCACATTATCCACTAAGACTGCTATGATAGTTAGTTTTAAATAAATTTTTATTTAAAAAGTATTTATTTATTAACTTTTGTTTGTCTTTACTAATAGTCCATAACTTTTTTATAATTTTTTTTAAATATTTTTTTTCACATTTTCGAGATAAGATACTTATTAATTTAATAGCTCATTATTAACTAGTAACTATTTACAAATTAAAATTATTTATCATGATGTTGTATGGCGAATTATGCGTCACTTTATTAACTTGTTGAAATTTAAAAATAAATTATGCTAGAAAATCATATTTAAATTGTGAATTATAATTTTTATATAAATTCACTTTCAAATAAAAGGAGCATTTTAAGAAAAATATCAAATTATAATATCGAAATTCTTTCAAGACATATTATTCTTTAAGAGATACATATAAGATTTCATATTGAATACATCACTTTTGATATTTGAATTGTAATGACGTTGCAACTCATTTACGTATTACGATATATGTCATACTTTTCGTATTATTCATAGTTGAATTATAATTTATAAATATTTTGTTTGTTATAATTTTATGATTTTACTGTAATATTTATAATTAGTTTTTTATTTTATACTATCTTAAAATTAATAAAATTAATAAAATTTAAAGATCCCTGGGACTTACGCCCCATGTTTCAGGGCTTAGGCCTTGCCTCGTCAGAGGTAAAACGCCTCGACTAACGCCCCCGCCTTTTAAACATTATTATTATTTAGTCCACGCTTGGTCAAGTTCTTTTATTTTTTCCACTTAAAATATTCTCCCAAGTTAAAGAAAAATAAGAAGGAGAAAAAAGGAGAATAAAAGTAGTCCAATTGTTATCAGGGATTGGAATTGTTTTGTAGCATATAGTTGCGATTTCACCCTTTTTTACATTTTCCTCTACACTATTTACGGTTCATCCCGTTAAAAAATTAAGAAGAGTAAAGTAATAAATATGTGACAGTAATTAGTAAAATTATCATTACTAGTCAAAGCTACATGCTGCGGGCAGACTTTAGCTTATCTTATGTAAGATTAGAGAATAATTAGTATTTTATTCTTATTTTACTTTATACACGCATGAAGAATGCCTTTCTCTTCTATGATTGACTCTATCCGCCATTTGCATCTATATTTATTTTTTGGGTCATATTTTAACTTGTGCCCGTTTTTAAAAAAAGTTTACAAGCGTATCTATTTTTTCGCGTTACTTCGGTATACGAGACTGAAGTAGCAAAGGCAATCACGTAAAACTTCAATATTCTAGTAGATGAGACTGAAATTTTTGTTTTTGTAACTGAAACTTCAGCTCTAGGTTTTTGTTTTTTGTAACTGACGAACTTCAACTTTAGAGTTGAAATTTTTATTTTGAAACTGACGAACTTCAATTCTAGTTGCTCGTGAAGATACCTCTGGATTCTAGTTGCATTTTCAGTGCTTCCTTGATTTCTATTCCACTGCAAACAAGTTTGACATCACATTTCTTTTCCAGCTAAAAATTTTAGCCTAAAATGATCACTAAAATAAACAAGAGAATAGCAAATAGATAATACATTTTTCCCTCGGTCTCTGTCACATTATCCGGTTGCTTCTCTTTTCTGATTTCCCTGCTACATGAAAATGTTGAATTGTCCCACATCGGGGGATTTGAGGTCCTTGGTCTCCTTATATGGCTTGGGCAATCCTCACCTCATAAGCTAGATTTTGGGGTTGAGTTAGGCCCAAGGTCCATTCTTTTCATGGTATCAGAGCCATGCCCATCCCAATTATTGTTATCGATGTTGGGCCCCCATTTATGTTGTCCACGCTCCAGAGATCTAGGCGTGAGCGAGGGTGTTAAATTGTCCCACATCGGAGGGATTTGAGGTCCTTGGTCTCCTTATATGGCTTGGGCAATCCTCACCTCATAAGCTAGACTTTGGGGTTGAGTTAGGCCCAAGGTCCATTCTTTTCATGGTATCAGAGCCAGACCCATCCCAATTATTGTTACCGATGTTGGGCCCCCATTTATGTTGTCCACGCTCCAGAGATCTGGGCGTGAGCGGGGGTGTTGAATTGTCCCACATCGGAGGGATTTGAGGTCCTTGGTCTCCTTATATGGCTTGGGCAATCCTCACCTCATAAGCTAGATTTTGGGGTTGAGTTAGGCCCAAGGTCCATTCTTTTCAGAAAATGAGAAAAAACCAAGATCTTCAGAAATAAACGTTATATTATTTTTAGCAGTGTCCTTCTCGACGATAAATTTGAAGCAAACGTTATATTATGGAATGGTGATAGTATTACAGAATTTATTATAATGTATTTCAGTTGTTAATAGAAGAAAAAATGAAAGGAGGATAAATGACTGAAGTTGTTTAAAAACTAGGTACATATAAAAAAATTTAAAAAAATAAAGAGAAATTTTCCTAAAGTACTATATTGTAATAGTAATTAGCCATCTGTAGATATTATTTGCTATATTATGGATTATAGATACCTTTTGTGAGGTCATAAGATGTATTTAATGCATTTTAGCTATTATATTCATTAATACAGTAGCAAAAATAGTCGTGAATCAGGAAAGTCCAACTAATCAATTGTTGTGTTCGAGTGTATTCGACTGTATTCATGGAGTGAAACATGAGATTACAGCTAGACAGATTATTGTATTCAACTGTTTTCGATGTATTCACGGCGTAAACTATGTGATTACACTATTTTTAAAACGGAAAGTGAATCAAATAACATAATAGAATGCTAATATAACTCAACAAACTCAATTATAACACACAAAATTTGTATTTTTAGTTATAAAAAAGATTTTCAACCGAAAAAAATACCCCAAAATATAGCAATCTTGAGAGAAATTATATAATGCATCTGAATATATAAATTATATTAATTAAAAAACACATATAAATATATTCATGGCATATAACGAGACATTGAATACAATGAAATACATTGAAGTATAATGAAAAAAAGACACTGAATACAATGAAATACATGGAATACAACGAGATACATTGAATTACAATGAAAAAAAGATGATGAATACAATGAAATATATTAACAGAAATCAAGTTGCTCAGCCCCAAACTCGGTCGTCTTTGTTCAACAACAAACACTAATTTCCAACGAATCCACCAATCATTGGAAGCCGGTAGTGAAAAAGCCCCGCCTTGGTCCGGCGATAGTGCCAGAGCCGAGGTCACTTCCTGAGCAGAAGCAACCACCAATAAGATCACCGATATGCGAATCAAAACCCTTCTTTCATGGCTTTTGCATAGCTTTTGTACGTGTACCCATGTGCGTGGTCTCTTCACTTAAATTAAAGAATTATTAATTAATTGATAGGGATAAATCGATAAGCAGGGACTAATTAGATTAGGGTTTATAGCCATTAATTATATCGAGCTGAGTTGGGGCTGGCCTTAATCACATCAGCAAGGTGTCAAACATGGAGAAAGAGGCGGAGAGAGAGAGAGGAGGTAACCATGGAGAAAGATTGGCGTTGAGAGAGAGAGAGGGTGGAGAAAAATCTGAAAGAATGAGAGAGAAAAATAATACAAAGAGTATTTTATGGCTTAATGGATTTACAATATTACAGAGGTCATACAACCTCTTCTTTTGTAATAAGGTCGTCTCTTTCGGGACGTCGACTCGAAGATGCCCGATCGTTTGTCGTACTCGTCGTAGGTCGGGATTGGTCAAATTTGGACCCATACAGTTAGTCCCTCCACTTGTCGGGGTTGCGAACGGACGCTTCCTCGATAAGCGGACTTCACACGCTCTCTTGGAGGAATTTGACCCGTTGGAACATTATCACATGGTAAATGGGGGATGATCATCACGTTCAGCGAAGCAACAGGTGGTACGTTTCACCAGGTAATGATGTCAGCTCCACATGCGTCATCATTTGCAGGTTTTCGAGGTTAGGTTTTGATGGCTTGATGCTTCAATTCTTACGCAGCTTTGAGACCTGCAGCCTCGATTCTAGCACCACCCAACCCTATAAATAGGTGGGGATTTGTGTTTCTGAAGAACTTTAGCCATTTCTCTCTCAAAAAACTCTTTCACTCTTCCTCGTTTGCACTCATATCCTTCTATTTCTTCTTTCGTTCTTTACGTGAGGCTTCCACTTTCTTCTTCCTTGTTAATATTCCTTTGATCGATATCATGCCAAGGTCTCGTTCTTCACATGAAGAGTCTCATGAGACCGCTACGTCATCCACAGTGCCTTCCTCTAACAACAAGGATGTGGTGGTAGAAGAGGGTGACAGCCCTCTACGGTGTGGGATTTACTGTTGAGACACCCTCTATCTCAGAGTGACTTCCTCAAAAACCCTCTTCCCACCCCGACCCCCGTTTTTTTTGAGACTGAGCAGGTTCATCTCGACGCCCTTTGTATAAAGTATGGCATTCCTTCCAGATAGAAATGGTTCCAGCGGGGAGAGATTACGTGGATGTCCATAGACAGGGGTACTGCGCTTTCTACGAGTACCCTTTTATGATTGGCTACACTCTTCCTCTTTTCCCTCTAGCAGAGGAATTCTGTGGATTCTACCATGTTTGTCCAGCACAACTCTCGCCATATACGCTCAAGGTGCTTCTACTATTTACCAAGTATGCAGAGTTGGCGGAGTGTATCGTTTCTATCCACTATCTTCTACACCTGTTCACGATTGGCTTCCTCATGGGTATCAGGTGCATTTGATACTTCGTGGCACGAAAGGGCTGGTGGTCGGAACGGATGACCGGGCAAGTCATAAGCTTTGGCGTAAGTATTTCTTTGTCAAGATTGAGCACGTCATTTCTGATTCCGCTGGAGTCCCGGAGTGGTGGAACGAGACTCGTAAGTATCATCACTTATTTTGTTCTCTTTTCACTTGTATTTGCTATAAAGCTCATTCTCTTGCCATTTTGCAGTGATGGTGCCGTTCTCCTCGCCCTATTGCAGGCATCATGGATTGGGCATCCCGTCTGTTACCCTATGCAACAGAAACTCAAACTTGTCCCGCTTTCATAAAGTGATACGACCCTAATGCTTCTTTTAGTAAATGTCATACTTACTACTTTGTTGGTTGCGCGACCGTATTTTAATGGTATGGCCCTTTGTGGTGACAGGTTGAGGAGCTTCCAAGTGAAGGGCGCTTGTTCCCACCTTTCAACAAGCCATTGCTAATGCGGATACACAGTTTGTTTTGAATGAGTCTGTTCGGGAGGATTATCCTTATCCTATTCAGTTGGGAGGTCCATCCCCGGCCGTGGTCGTGAGTGAGGAGGCCTCCTCGGTGCCGGCCTTATATCTTTTAGATGAATCTTCCATCAAAGAGAGTCGTTTTTGAGGAAAAGAAAGAGGCCGGAGCTTGGGAAAGGCATGTCCATAGATGCTGATAGAAGCGGGGCGTACCGAAAAAACCCTCATGCCCGTATTTATGGCCGACACTAATTTTAGTCGGGAAGGTCTCCCCAAGTGGAAGGGGTTTGCCCAAGGGCCAGTTCAGTGCGATCTGTTGAGGGTGGTGCGTCATCCAACGTTGGAGAACATCATGTTGAGTGTCTGATGTTGAGCCAAAGGATTTTAGTGAGTTCGTGGGTCTCCGTACCCACGTGGAGGTTAAAATGGACAATTTTAACCATCACGTAGTCATTCTTGTAGATTACAACTTGTTACTGAACAACGAGCAAGTGGCATCTGCCTTGGCTCGCTTGTGTGCCACTCCTGAAAGCGAGATGCTTATTTCTATGAGTGACATGGAGTTATCTCATAAGGTCGCTGGTATGGCCTTGCAGGAAGATGCCTTGTCTTTTTGTTTCGTCTTCGAGTTTGTGTAGTGATTGTTATTCCGTATTTTTTTGTTTCTAACTTCTCCCCTTCTCTTTTATCAGACCCTCAGCATGGAATCCGAATGGGATCGTCAGGATAGGGGACGGATGAGTCTTTATGAGAAGATGTCGTCCAAGTATCAACAGTATCGGGCTAAGCACCGGGCGATGGCCGACCTTTATCATCAAGACCCTGAGTTTCAGGTGTTTCGTGAGGGGCTTAAGCAGTGGGAGGATCAGCTGGAGCATAAGATTGAGGAGTTGAGGGAGAGAGATGAGGAGCTCATGAGGGTAGTTACTTGCAACAATGAGTTGGAGGCTTCCCTTAAGGCAAGGGAGGATGAGCTCAAGTTGGGCAAAGGGTTGATGGCTAAGAATGCCGACTTACAGGAAAAAGTGACTGACTTGACCACTTAGTTGGGTGCAAAGGCGGCAGAGATTGAGGGGCTCAAGGTTGAACTGTGCATCAGCGCCGACAAGTTGGCGGTGGCTATTTCTGAATCAGAATCTTTGAATGATGCCCTTCACATTTCTAGGTCGGAGTTGACTAAAGAGAAGGAAATCATAGGTCGAGGGGTTTCAAGGATCAAAGGGCATATCAAAGAGTTGGAGGCGGAGCTGGCTGCACTAAATAGTCAAATGGCCTCGCTGAGGGCAGAGGATGCGAGTCGACGCTCAACCTTCTATGTCTCATCCTACAGCCGATCCGACTGTGTAGACATGTGATTTTTTATCCTCCCCAAGATCTTTTATATTTTAGCTCGTAGATATTTGATTTAGGTCTAATATAGCTATTTCAGCTTATTTTTACTCTTTTACTTTTATTTTATTGCAAGAAAAGAAAAATTACAAAAAATAGATTCATTAATATTTTGTAGTCATTTTTAATCTTGAAAAAATACTAAAAAAATAATTTTGTTTTAACGGTCAGTCTTATTTTAATAATTATTTTTACTTAAGTAGGGCTAATTAATATTTTTTATAATATTTTTACTTAATTAAGCTAATTTAAAGCACAACTAGTCATAAAGGCTCAAATTTCTAGCCCATTAAGTCCATTACCGAATACCCATCAAGCTAACCCAAGGGACCCTTCTAGACTCTTCTTGAAACAAAGAATAAATAAAAAGATAGATATAAGGTAAATAGCTAAGCGGGGGGGGGGGGGGGGGGGAACAAACGCCTAGAATGGGTTGAAAATCAGAAATTAGCACAGAACCCCACCCCCTTCTTATGTCGTCTTCTTCAACTCCCCTCATACGTTGGTTTTCTCCAACACGAACAACCATGTGACCTTCATGATCTTCAACCAAGAGACAACCCCCGGCCACATCTCTAACCAACTGCCCCTGTTGACTTTCCTTTTCAGAATAAAATGAAGCAGCCTGCGATGGCTTCTTTCTGAACAAACACCATACTCGTTTCCTCCACCCAAAAGCAGCACGCCCGAACCCAGCAACCTTACTTCAATGACGAAACCAAAATACACACACACACACACACACAACCTTCACCATCCACTCGTCGGAACTCATACGGACAGACACACAAAACACACACATACACTGAGCCGTTCTTGTTCTTCTACTAAAAGGAGAGGTCCTGAGTTCTGTTCATTTTCCTGTTCACACCCCCATATTTGTGTTGGGAAAAAAATGACCCTTTCCCTTAAACCCCGAGATCTGCACACCTTTTGTAAAGAGAAAAATTGAGAAATAAAAACAACACAAGAATTTAACGTGAAAACCCAAAACCAGGAAAAAATCACAACCGTTGTCAAAAGACAACAACCGATCACTATGTGAAAAATTCTTACAATCACATAAACCTCAGTACATTCTCCTAACAAACAGTGTTAGAAATGCATTCGGTTTGGTACATTTGAAAGCATAACTTAAGCCCCCTTATATAGGCAAGCCTCTAAGCTACTCTTCAACATTTTTCCAATGTGGGATAATGACCCTTCTCATTTTTAAGCAAAAACCAACAAACTCCACCTTGATTAAAAATGATCATAGCAGCAGCTATCCGCCATACTCCACATTGCTGAACACCTGTCATACTCCACCATAAAGAGTATCGCCACTTAGAATAAACCATTCTAAGAATTTCCACTTCGGCTCATATCGAAAAATAACTTGCTGATTATTATGGTGCAACTTCCACTATTGGCTCTCCTTGGAAGTCCATCAGCTATCGACATAACTGTTTCATCACACAGCATTCCAGCCAAACCAATGCCCGTGTGTAATTCCGCTATTAATCTCACATCCTTCACCATGGAAAATAGCGGCATGCCATAAGAATGTACATGTCTTTGGGTCATATAAGGTCATATGGGTCCCTATTAAAGACCATATTAACAGCATCACTTGACTTGGAGCCTGTAGCCGAACCTGCTCCACCTGCTGGACAATCCTTCTTCATGTGTCCAGGCTCTCCACACTTCCAACAAACAACATTCCGCTTCATGGGGTTCCTCTTTTCCTTTCCTTTCCCGTAGCACATATACACACTTTCAGAAGAAGTATCCCTCCCATCTCCTTTGAGTTCTTTCTTCAGAGATGAGCGTGCTGATAACTTCTGAAAGATCCACCTGCTCCTTCCCATGGAGCATTATTGGCTTCATGTGCGCGAAAGACGAAGGAAGAGACCAGACGAGCCATAAGGCTTGATCTTACTCAGCTATCTTCACCCCAATAGCTTCAAGCTCAGAGACAATCCCATTGAGACCACTCAAATGATCCGAGATTTTAGTAGCCTCACCCATACACAATGTATGAAATTGTTCCTTTACGTACACCCGATTTGAGACTCCCTTTGTTTGATACAACTTTTTCAACTTTTCCCATAGCTCCTTGGCCATCGCAATTCCATGCACATTTGTAAGGACATTCTTTTCCAATGACAACCGTATCGCACATGCATCTCTCAAATCCAAATCATCCCATTCTTCATCTCTCTTGCTTGATGAATCATCGCTAGAACCTGCTTCTGGTTTTCCCTTCAGGGCCTTGCGTAGACATGATTGAATCAATATATCCCTGACTTGAACTTGCCACAAGCCAAAATTGATTCTTCCATCAAATTTCTCAATATCAAACTTGATGCTTCCCATTGTAACCGTATCGCTGACCAATATCCGTGGATGAAAAACACTTGCTTAGAACCTCGTCTGTAGCTCGTGAACAGCACACCAGGTAAGTTCCTAGGAAAGAGAGGTGGGTCCGGAGTGACCACTTAATTACCAAGTCTTTCCTAGCCAGAGCTTACCTAGACATGTATCTCCACACTACCAGACTTGATTCTAACCGCCAAAATTCACCACAAGACTCGATACTCCAATTGCACCAACTTCCCCTCCTACAAGCTTCTTGAACTAGAAAATCTTTTCTGATGTGGAAGATCAGCCAAAGCTGCGACCACAGAGCATGCTAAGATTCCCCCCTCAAGCTAGGCGACCTCGCTCTGATACCACTTGTTGGGAAAAAAAATGACCCTTTTCCGTAAACCCCGAGATCTCCGCCCCTTTTGTAAAGAGAAAAATTGAGAAATATAAACAACACAAGAATTTAACGTGGAAACCCAAAACCGGAAAAAAACCACAACCGTTGTCAAAAGACAACAACCGACCACTATGTGAAAAGTTCTTACAATCACATAAACCTCAGTACATTCTCCTAACAAACAGTGTTAGAAATGCATTCGGTTTGGTACATTTGAAAACATAACTTAAGCCCCCTTATATAGGCAAGCCTCCAAGCTACTCTTCAACATTTTTCCAATGTGGGATAATGACCCTTCTCATTTTAAAGCAAAATCTCAACAATTTGTGAGGCTGTCTGGTCAAGTTCAGATCTGGGAAACAATTTGGTGTTCGAGGCTGCCAGTTTGAGGATCGTCATGTCGAGTTCCGGTCGCAGTGGTCTCTTTGTTTCAGTCCGTGGAACTACTGGAGTTTTATTAATTGAAAGGAATTTCAGGTTCATTGCTAACTTTCATGTACTTAATGGGTCATAACTGATTTTGATTTACATGTGTTTATATGGAAATAGTAATTTGTATATGTTTTCTTCTATTTCGGAATTGGTTCAGTGAGTATCTTCATCGACGTATGGTGTTTGCTTTCACTAGTCTTTCTTGTCTCTCTTCAGCATGTAATTTGATTGAACTATTAGGGCCATTTGTGTTGTTTTGACTTTATAATCTGTTGTCATGAGCTTTCAGTTGAAATTCATGAATCGAGTTTAATTAGCCTTAAGCATTTAGTATTACAAAATCTTCATGAGTCATGTTTCATGATAGTTTTATATCAATTTTGGAGCCTACTAATATATTGAACTAATTTGGCAAGTGAGAGATTCAAATGTTAGTTGGTATGGCAGCACTGATTCATGAATTGAAAAGATAAAGTTTAGAATTCTGACCCTCATGAGTTGTATACGGTTGGGCAACGGGCATTGGGAACTTAAATAATTTGTTGCTTTTGTTATTGTCTGATTAATTGTTATATTTCACCAGTTTAGTAATTGAAAATTGTCCGAAGAGGTAGAATAGTAGCAATTCATTAAATTGTAAATATTTCTAAGAATTAGTCATATAATTGATTCTCATTATTTCTTTAGCTAACTCAATCCATAGACTCTTAAGCCTTTCAATAATTTCAAAAGTAGTTGGGGAATTATTCATGAATATTGTAGTTGCTTTAGGCGCGTTACTTTAACAATTTATTTTCCTAAACTTGGATATGTATTTATGTGACCAAAATTTAAAATTTCAACAATGTTAGATAAAATGTGTTGCGGACTGTGGATGCGTTTATCTGACGTGGTTCATGACATGTTTTAAATAACGTCAAAATCTTCCTATATAATTAAATAAAAGCCGTTATATAGTTAAAATTGCACCATAGCTTAAAACATGTATTAAAATAAAATAATAGGCCAATTATAACAGTTGAGTGACCGTGCTAGGACCACGGACTCAGGAATGCCTAACACCTTTTCTTGGGTTAACATAATTCCTTATCCGGATTTCTATGTTTGCGGACTGTAATACCGAGTCAATCTTTTCCTTGATTAAGAATTTAAATCAGTGACTTGGGACACTATAAAACTATCTCAAGTGGTGACTCTGAATCTTTAAATAAATAATCCTATTTCGATTGCCACTTTAAATTGGAAAACACTGTCTTATACCCCTTTACGGGGTGTAGTAAAAAAAGAGGTGTGACAGCTTTGGCGACTCTGCTGGGGATAAGAATCCAGAACTTATGGTTCAGGGTTCAAGAATTCGAACTTAGAATAATTGTTATATTGACTTTATTTATTATTTGGTCTTAGCTTTTTACCGCTTTGATATTATCTGAACTGTATATAAACTGTTACGAAACCATTCTCTTCTCATCTTTGGGGATGTACATGCTGGCATGACTCCTTTTATGTTAGTGTCATGCCCTAAATTAAGGAGAGGCTTGGGCAAGTTACAAAGTCGGATGGCCCCTCCAGCTTGAGTTGTCTGATCGGATGCACAAGTCTAGAACAACATACCCAGGTTCTGAACCTAGAATAACTCAGCCTCATGCCGGATCCCTAGTAGGAACGCTTGTTTGCATCATATGCATTTGACTTTGAGGACTCAACACAGGAGTTGGGTCCGTCTCGGACATGTGTACCCAAAAAATAAAATACCATTCTGATGCATCCTAATGTGCTACATGTTGCAATCTTCAAGGGTAAAAGAGTCATTTGACGGACCAATAATAGTTGAAGGCAAATGAAAAAAAAGAAAAAAGAGAGCGTGAAGTGTGAAAATAAAGCAAATAGGGCCTAGTTATGCTTTTTGTTATATTTTTTTATTAAGAAAAAGATAAAAAAAACCATTAAAAATTCAAAAGATTTTGTACTTTTTCGCCATTTTTCGAAAATAAAAAAAATCCAAAAAGATTTTGCATGTTTCATCATTTTCAAGGAAAAGGCAAAAAATGTATTTTCTTTAAATTAGTTATTTTTTTTTTTTTCGCCCGTATCCAATCTGCCCGAACTACGCATACATGATTTTCGTCTTTCGGGACGTAATACGTAGGCAACCCACATCGGGTCCGGTCTTCCTAGTGAATTTAGGTTCTTGGCTTCGCAGGATCTTAGCCAAATCTTGCATTTTTAACTACATTTAGCCAAATAGGTTAATTTTAAAAAAACGATCACAACCATGTCTTGCATGTGTCTAGTAGAGAATGTTATTGTATCACATAGTATTGGTTTAAGTTTTCTCATACAGGTGTAGATCTACTTATTGGAGATTGAGCATGACAGATAACCCGGGATCACTGCATTCAAGAGCTGCTCGAAGAGTCATTTTATGTTTTTGAGTCAATTGTTCATGTTTTACTTTCCAGTCGTGTTTAGTAGTATTCAGTCTTTTAGGTGAATTCAGAGTTTGTATTAGTCTAGTTAAGTTTGACGAGTCTTTTGTTATTGTATTTTTTCTTTTGTTTTGGAAATGTGCTACAAGTCAAATCCAAAAAAAATATACTTTATCTTGGGTTTATTTTCAGAGTTTCTCCCATGGGTAATCAAATTGAAATCCAAAAATATTTTTTCCTTTTCATTGCTTGGTTCGAAATCTTTCTTCATGGATATCAAATGAATATTCGAAATATTCTTTTTGGTTTATTCTTATATTTCATTCCTAAAAAAGATAATCAAAAAATATTTTTCGCTTCTAGGGGTTTTTCCTAAATAATTTCCCATAGGGTATTTGTTCCAAAAAGAAAAAAAAAATATATGCTCGTTAAGCATGAGTTTAGGATAGGTTATAGAATATTAAGTCAAGAAAATTCGAAAAAAATAGATTTGCTTCTTTTATTTTTCTTTTCTCATCGGAGTAGTCATTAAGGTAAAAAGAAAAGAAACAAAAAGAGGACGTCAGTTTGTTTAGTCTATTCTCGATTTTCCCGAACTACGCAAAAAATCTGACTCATGCGGCGTCATGATACATAGGCAAACTACATAGGGTTCGATCGAATCAATTTTTATTTTATTAAAAGAAAAAGAAAAAAAGAAAGAAAAAAAAGAGGTGAAATTATGGAATGCGAGAAATGAGATGAAAGAAAGAGTGATAATTAGCAAAAACAAAAGATAAAGGAAAATGAGCAAGAAAGTGCTAGATTAAGCAAAGAAAAGAGAGGTTGAAATGAACAAATTGGGATGATGCCAACTGACCTCGAAGTTATTTTAGAACCGTTAATTGTTGCTAGGTGAATTGCACGAAATGTGATATTTTTAGATGTTAAATGCCTTAACGCTAACATGATGACTTTATTTTGTTCCTATTTGTTCTCCTCAATACAGCAGTAGAGTGATTGGTCTGTGGTTCTTAAGATAACTTGTCCGTACAAAACAAGGCCAAAGGGCAAGGTAGCCATGGCTAGCAAAAATTTGGGCAGAAGAATTGTTGACCTGTCAAGGGAGTTTGTGAGTCGGAGTCTGAATTGAAAGAGGAGGTCCAAAGAGTAAAATAACGGATGGCAGAAATGTATCAGTCTTGGATTATGGGACATCCTCCTCCTCCACCTTCATTCCCTGCTAACTACACTGAAAACCTTGCAACTATCTCACCACTATCCCAAATCAAGATTCCCATTGTTGCTGATATCACCCCACGGCCTTTTCACATTCTACCCGCCAAAACCACATTGTATCCCGCTCATTTGGCCACTCATGCTCTTGTAGCTCCTCCTCCAGCTACTTTTCCTCGATCCTCTAACGAGGCTGTGTTCAAAGTCCCCGATTCCCAACATTATGCTCCGGAACCAACTTTTAACGTCTCGAATCCATACTCTCATGCTCCTCATTTTGAGTCTCCTAGAAAAACTGAAAAGCCTGCTAAGGCAGTGGGGCAAGATGAAATATTCAGGAAGGTGAAAATATTAGAGCAGTCAATAAGAAATATGTAAGGGATAGGGAGTCAGATGAGCGTGTCTTACAAAGACTTGTATTTGTTTCATGATGTGCAACTGCCTGATGGGTTTAAAATGCCAAAGTTTAATTTGTATGATGGGCACGGAGATCCTTGGCCAATTTGAGAGGTTACTGCAGCTCTAGAGTGATTCAGAGTCTAGAGTGATTCACCCTCCAAGACGTTAGCAAGTGGTACACATGGGACGATACAGCTTAGGCTTTTGCCCGGCACTTTCAGTACAACATAGAAATTGTCCTGGATCGTATGTCCCTCACCAAGATGGAAAAGAAGCCTAATGAAAACTTTAGGGAATACGGGCCCAGATGGAGAGATCAAGCTGCTAGATTCAATCCCCCGATGGGAGAAAAAGAGATGGTCGAGTACTTTCTTCAAGCTCAAAAGCCAACTTATTTTGGGCGTTTGATTACGGCCGTGGGTAGGCCTTTTAATAATGTGGTAAAAATGGGAGAATGGAAGAAGATGGGTTGAAGTCGAGCAAGATTGAGCTATTCTACATTAAAAGTCATAACACAGCAATTCAGAATGACACAAGAAATTTTTTAGGTCATAAGGAACACGATGATGTTGCCATGGTTGTTTGGGAGTCACGGTATGGTCCAAAGGCTCTGCCTCACTAATATACCCAGCCTCATCTCCCAACCCAAAACTATCCCCGAGCTCCACATAATCCGCTCGGTATAATCCTCCGAACAATGTCCGGTCATCTGTCTAACCACCAGGTCACTCCCTAGTAAATCTTAGGTTCTTGACTTTGCTGGGTCTTAGCCAAATTTTACACTTCTAACCACCTTTTGGCCACAATTATGTCTTGTATCTGTCTAATAGGGAGTGTTATTATCTAACATAGTGTTGGTGAAAGTTTTCTCATACAGGTGTGGATCTACTTACCGAAGTTTGAGCATGACATATCCCCATGACCATAGTCAGGATTGCTCGTTCAGGAGTGGATTAAAAGGAGATTTTCTTTTCTTTTTATCTTTTGAGTCTGTTTTTCTTTTTGTGTCGTCTTTTACCTTTTAGTTTTGTATAGTAATGTCAAGTTTTTTTTTTATTATTGTACTTTCTATTTTGCATTTGAAAAGGTGTGTAATAAATCAAAAATCCAAAAAAAAAAAGAAATATTGTATTTTTATATTTGGGTTAGAATTTTCTTTAGAAATACTACTCCTAGAAGTTTTCTTTTTAAAAGGAAGAAATTTGAGGTAGCTTTTTCTTCAGAAAATTAATATCTTGAACTTAAATAAAAATTTCTTTTATATTCCCTTTAGTATATTAAGACAAAAATGCAAAAAAAAAAGAAGAAGAAGAGAGAATTTCCTTTTAGTACATTCAAGGTATTAATCTAAAAAATCCAAAAAGGTTTCTTTTGAGGCTCTTCTTTAGGTAATTAATGAAAAATAAAAAAAATTCTTTTATTTTCCCATGAACTTAGGACATTGTATACTTTAATTTTATCTTTAAAGCTTCTTTCTCAAGTAATCAAAAACTGAAATCCAAAAAAAATATTTTTTATTTTGTTCATTTCTCGTTTCGAAGTCTTTCTTTAGGAATATCAAACGAAAATTCGAAATATTTTTCTTTGGTTTATTGTTTGGACTTCATTTCAGAAAAAAAGAATTAAAAAAATATTTTTCTCTTGTAGGATTTTTGCCTTAATAATTTTCCATAAAATGTTTGTTTCAAAAAGAAAAAAAAGCAAAAAGAAAAATATATATGCTTGTTAAGCTTGAGTTTAGAATAGACTATAGAACATTGAGTCTAGAAAATTCAAAAGAAAAAAATTTCTTCTTTTATTTCTTTTTTCTCATCAGAGTAGTCATTAAGATAAAAAGAAAAGAAAAAAAAAGAATAGGAGACGTCAGTTTGTTTACTTAATTCGCGATCTTTTCAAACTATGCAAAGATCTGATTCATGCGGGGTCATGATAAGTAGGCAACCTACATAGAGATCAGTTGAATTATTTTTTTATTGAATGAAAAAAGGATGAAATCATGGGATGTGAGAAATGAGAGGGAAGAAAAGAGCGATAATCAGAAAGAAAAAAATAGGGAAGGAAAATGAGCAAACTAATAAGTGCGAGAAAAGAAAAGAGAAGAGAAGATTCAAATGAACAAATTGGGATGATGCCCAGTGACCTTCTGACCCTCAAAGTCATTCTTGATTCGTTAATTGTCGCTAGGTGTATTACATGAAATGTGATATTTTCAGCTGTTAAATGCCCTAACGCTAACATGATGACTTCATTTTTTTCCTCTTTGTTCTCCTCATTATAGGAGAAGGGTGGATGATTTGTGTTTCTTAAGGTAACTCGTCCATACAACACAAGGTCAATGGGTAAGGTAGTCATGGCTAGCAAAAACTTGGGCATAAGAGTTGTTGACCCGTCAAGGGAGTTTGTGGAGTCGGAGTCTAAATTGAAATAGGAGGTCCAAAGGGTGAAACAACAGATGGCGGAAATGTATTAATCTTGGATCAGAAGGCATTTTCCACATTCATTCCCCACTAACTACACTAAAAACCCTGCAACTATCCCAGCACTATCACAAATCCAGATTCCTAATGCTGCTGATATCACCCCACAACCTTTTCACACTCTACCCGCCAAAACCACCTCGTATCTCGCTCATTTGGCCACTCATGATCTTGTAGCTCCTCCTACAGCTACCTTTCCTCGATCCTCTAATGAGGCTGTATTCAAAGTCTCCGATGCCCAACACTATGCTCCAGAACCAACTTTCAAAGTCTCGAATTTTGAGTCTCCTGGTGAAACTAAAAAGTCTGCTAAGATAATGGGGCAAGATGAGATATCCAAGAAGGTGAAAATCTTAGAGCAGACTTTAAGAAACATGCAAGGGATAGGGAGCCAGATGAGCGTGTCTTACAATGACTCGTGTTTGTTTTCTGACAACCAACTGCATGATGGATTTACGATGCCAAAGTTTGATTTGTATGACGGGCACGGAGATCCCGTGGCCCATTTGAGAGGTTACTGCAGTAAGATGAGAGGATTTGATAGGAAAGACAAATTATTGATGGCATATTTTAGTCATAGTCCGGGTGGGTCAGCTCTAGAGTGGTTCACCCGCCAAAACGTTAGCAAGTGGAACATATGGGGCGATATGGCTTAGGCTTTTGCTCGGCACTTTCAGTACAACATAGAAATTGTCTCGGATTGCATATCCCTAATCAATATGGAAAAGAAGCCTAATGAAAACATTAGGGAATACGGGCTCAGATGGAGAGAGCAAGCTGCTAGAGTCAATCCTCCGATGGGAGAAAAAGAGATGGTCGAGTACTTTCTTCAAGCTCAAAAGCCAACTTACTTTGGGCATTTGATCACGGCTGTGGGTAGGCCTTTTAATGATGTGGTAAAAATGGGAGAAATGGTGGAAAATTGGCTGAAGTCGAGCAAGATCGTGAGCTATTATGCTTTAAAATCCACAACACAAGCAATTCATACCAACTAGGAAGCTTGCTGGTCAGAAGGAACATGATGATGTTACCATGGTTGTTTCAGTGTCACGACCTGGACCAAAGGGTCCGCCTCACCAATATACCCAGCCTCAACTCCAACTCCAAACCTATCCCCAAGCTCCATATAATCTCCCTTAGTATTATCCTCCAAACCATGTCCGGTCATCTGTCCAACCACCAGGTCACTCCCTATGGCCAGCGCCTGCACCGCATAATGCATTCTTGCCTTTACAACATTTTTGAGCAGCAAACAACCCTAGAAAATAGGGGCAGGGAAGGGAACAAAGGCAAAGGAATAGTTTCACGCCAATTGGGGAGTCCTACACAAGCTTGTTAGAAAAGTTAAAGCATTTTGGCCTGATTGAGCCACTCCTCGGCTATACTCCGGATCCATATGCAAAAGGCTTTGATCCTACTGTACGATGCATGTACCATTCTAATGTCCAATGGCATAACATTGAAAATTGTTGTTCTTTGAAAGGGGAAATAGAAAGAATGATTCAAGAAGGGGTAATTGTGATCAATGACAATGACAGGGAGCTTGCGAATCCTCTTGGGAACTTTTTGACTGAAGTTGATGACACTGAAGTTGGTAATGGTCTTGGCAATATTGATGTGAAACTCAGTGGCTAAGATATCGTGCTTGGTAATTGGAAAGACGCTCCATCTCTTGGTCAGCCGGAGAGGAGTTTTGGTGGTTTATTTTGTTTTCATTTCTGTTAACTGGGTTATTTTTAGGGTTGTAATCCGGATATTGTCTTGTGACTCAAACCTTTCTATCCTTTAATTTTGCCTAGTTTATTTAGTCGTAGTAGCTCGTTTAGTGTTGTCTAGGTTTGTTCCGAGATTATAACCTCAGTTTAGTTTGATTATTTTGTTGTTCACACCCTTTCACCATATGTCGAATGAAATTTTCTATTTTTTGGTATTTTTAGTCATTTTTTAGTTCTCTTTTCCTTTTATAGTTCTTTTCCTGTTGACTCTAGTGACATGACATGCACATGTAATTCTCAGCCTGGTCTTAAAACGTTAGTTTGGTCATGAAATAATGAAACAATTTTGAAGATGATAGGGACATTTGAGGGAAATAAGTAAAGGAATTTTGAGATCACTTCAAACCTGAATTGTGTGAAACTGGGGTAGATACGACATAAAGAAACAATATTGAAATGCAACCTACCGCATTAGGTTGAAACTAAAGGCAAGTTTTCCCCTAATTGGCAGGGGTCCTTCGTGGTAACAAGAGTGTTGTCAAATGGTGCTTTGTATTTAACAAATGTAGAAGGCAAACGTGTGGACATGACTATTGATTTTGATGCAGTCAAAAGATATTAGATATGATTATTTGGTGTGTTTAATTGTATTGTTTGAATTTGGCATGCTTTGAATATTGGAATGACGAAGGTATTTTATTCTGCTATATATACACTTTATCCTTTATTACACCTTTGAGTCTTTTTTTTTTATTTTCTTTTATATCCCTCTTTTGGAACCAGAAGCAGAGTTTAGAAATGTGGATACAAAAAAAAAGAGAAAAAGGAAAAAAGAAAAAAAGAGAAAGGAAAAAAAGGGAAAAGAGTAAAAGAAGAGAAGAAAAAGAGACAAAAAAAGAGTGAGAAAATTACCAAAAAACAAAACAATTCCTATGTCAAGAACTACTTTCGACCTGATTCCTTTTAAGGATACGTAGGCAGCCTCACGGTCAGTCCCATCAAAATAAAAATTCAAAAGTCTCCAAGAAAAGAAACTGGGGCAGACATTATGGTTGTTGGACGAAATCTGATTCCTAAAGTTGTAATATTGAACCTATTCGAGTTGTTTTGAGCCTTTTTTATATCCTTTCTTTCTAACCCTTTCCAAAAGCCCACATTATGGTCCAAAGAAAGACCTTCCGCTCAGTCTTCAAGCGTTGCCAAGTCAAGCAAGTAGAGGTGATTCATATCAGGGGCAACACTCTGTTCTGAACAAAAAGAATAACAAAATGAGAGACTCTTATTGGTGAAAACCTTCACAGGCACCATAAATGAGAAAGGCTTGATGATGAAAACCCTCCGGGCACTACAAGTCAAATAAGGATCGTGAATCAGATTGGAAAATCAGAACACTGAAGCCCAGTTTCACGGTGGAGAAGTAAAACAAGAGTTGAACATTAGACTTGCTTGACAGATTGTGCCACTTAATCAAAAGGTGCATGTCATGGTCATTAGGGTTGGTGTCAACATCTGATAAGTTCCTACTTTGTAATTTACTTATTAAGGATCATCTCATTCCATTGTCCCTTACGCAGTTACTTTTGTCTTATTTACTTTCTCTTCTTGAGTATGTTTGGTCAAAACAAGTGAAAATTGACATCAAAATATTCTACCAGCTTTCCAATTGCACAAAACGGAGTCTGGATAGCACATCAAAGCAACATAAGTCAGGAAAGAGCAGTATACACACTGAATGGATAACAACCGGCGTGGTTTTGGATTCATATGAAGTACAAAGGTTCGGTATATATCAATTCATGAGAACAATGCAACATATAAAAGGCATCGGGTTTGAACAGATCAGAGGTTTTTCTGTGGTAAAGGTGCAACAGAAAGTGGTTAGTAAATAACCAAGCAATGTCTTTCAAGTGGAAATCAATGTTATCATGGCAAGTGAAATTTTTGTCTTTCCTCCTCAGAGATAGTGTACGACGCACTTGAAAGACTGTGCACGAAGGTGCAATGACCATAGAAGATAAAATCAAATTCGAGCACCAGGAGGTCAAACGTCTTTTATGAATTCCACTAAGAAAGAGGGCACAAGACCGAAGACTGCATAGGTCTGTGGCAAGAAGTTGCTAGGATGTTAAACTAGGGGTACCTGAAAGAACTGCTAAGTGATCAAGACATGCCAACTTTGCTCGAGGGCGTGATCCACCTCTAGGACCTCCAAAGCCACAATCAATGGCTCATACCATACAGATGATCATTAGTGGCAGCGATGACACGGTAATCAACCATGTGAAGTTCACCACCAGACACAAACTCAAACGGATAGTCGCCCATAAACGATATGACGACCTCGAAGATTGTATCATCTTTGATAAGTTAGAAAGCGACCGTTTGTTTTTCCCTCACTATGATGCTTTGGTTATAACATTAAGCATCGCTGATACCGATGTAAAAATAATCATGGTAGATGACGGAAGTGGCACATGTATTGTTCACCCACGAGTCCTCATGTAAATGAGGCTCGAAGATAAGATAATACCGTGTTGCATAACACTTATAGGTTTTAACAATGCAGTAGAGTGGAAATCCAGAGAAATAGTGCTACCCGTTTTATAGAGAGGGGTCTCCCTAAAAACAACATTCCACGTTATGAACCAGGAAACGGCTTACAAAACCATCATAGGACGACCATAGATACACGCCATGCGAGCCATCCCCTCAAGCTTCTACCAAGAAATAAAATTTCCCACCCGTGGTGTATATATAGCATCCGAGGTGAGCCACACACCGCCTAAGAGTGCTATCGAATCGCCTAGGACTGTACGCACACCAAACAGCTAAAAGGGGCAAGTGTGGAAGATTAGCAATCAGCCATGTTGGGTACCAAATCCAACGTACTGGTTGAGGCCATCAAGGACCCAGATATTGTAGAAGCCTGCAAGGTAGCCGTAGAAGAGCTTGACCCCCATCCAATTGGACAGCACCAACAACACAAAAAAGGCTTACATTGGACACTACCTCTCAAAGCCAGGTAAGTATCATGAGTTTTTAACTAACAATTTCGATTTGTTTGCCTTTTCCCACTCAGAGATGCCAAGAATCCCAAGGGACATCGCCACACACAGGCTGAACATCGACCCACTTTATCCACTAATGCGGCAGATAAGGAGAAAATTCAATGCTGCAATAAATGAGGTATCCAGCGATGAGGTTGATAAATTACTCGCCAATGGTTCCATAAGGGAATCTAAATACCCTCAATGGTTTCCAATGTGGTCATGGTTAAAAAGAAGAATGGGAAGTGGCGGATGTGTGTGGACTTTACCGATCTAAACAAAGCATTCCCAAAAGACTCCTTCCCATTATCTTACATCAACCAGCTTATCGATGCAACAACAAGGCATGCATTGCTAAGCTTCTTAGATGCTTGCTATGGCTATAACAAAATTCTAATGGCTGAGGAAGATCAAGAAAATACCACCTTCATCACCCATCAAGGACGTATTGCTATAAGGTGATGCCATTGGGGCTCAAGAATGCAGTGGACACATATTAGAGGTTAGTCACCAAGATGTTCAAAGGACAACTCGGTAATACCATGGAGGTTAACATCGACGATATGTTTGTAAAATCGGCAAAGAAAGAGGACCACATTTGTCATCTAAAAGAAGCCTTTGAAATACTAAGGCAGTACGGGATGAAACTAAATCCCAAAAAATGCGCCTTCGGCGCAGCTTCCGAAAAGTTCCTCGGATTACTAGTATCATAAAGGGGAATAGAGGTCAACCTAGATCAAATCAAGAAAATCGATGCTATACCGGAGACACTGACCAACAAAAAGTAGGTGTAGAAACTAACGGGGAAAAATAACTTCCTTATCAAGGTTCATTTCACGATCCTCGGATAGATGCCATTAATTCTTCGATGTGCTAAGGAAAGATCACAGGCTGCAGTGGAATGATGAATACGTTGACGCCCTGAGAAAGCTGAAAACATATCTATCCAGATGGGTTTACTAAACTTGAGGGGATGATGCAACACGTGGTTGGGTCCATTGGAAAACTAACTAACAGAGTAGACTCACATGAATCAGCAATAAAGAATATTAAGATCCAATTAGGACAGATTTCCATGGCCCTAAATAATCGTCCCAATGGGACATTACCTGCGAACACCCAAATTAATCCAAAAGAGCAAGGCCCAAAGAAGCTGATGGCAGCGAGTCTCCAAATGGTAGAGACTTAGATCTGGAGCAAGAAATTTCTTGCGAAGGCATGGCGACTTGGACACTGGTGCTCGTACCCATTGAGATAGATGATTCAGAAGGGTTAGCTAAGGTGACAGTACAACATGCGCAAGAGAACACCAACAAAGAAGAAGAGGTTGTGAAAGAGACTAAGGTTGCTCCGGAACCGATAGTAGAAGCAGTGCCTGAACAAGAAAAAAAATCAAATCACAGGGAAGCAGCAACCTATGGCATCATTCCCACAGAGATTGGACAAGTATTAGAAAGATGAGCAGTATCAGAAATTCTGGGAGATATTGAAGTAAATTCAAGTAAACATTCCTTTGATTTATGCAATAAAAGAGATGCCTTGTTATGTGAAGATGATGAACGACTTGATAACCCGCAAGTTTGACTTTAAAGACTTGGCCGTGGTTACAATGACTCAGATTTGCAATACTGTTTGTAACGAGACCCATATCCGAGAAGCTACCTGATCTAGGGAGTTTCACAATCTCTTGCACAATACGCAACCTTGCAAAGGCACTGTGTGATCTGGGAGAAAACATAAACCTTATGCCCCTAGATATCTACAAAAGGCTAGGAATTGGAAGATCTAGAGCCATGTCTATGTTACTACAACTGGCTGACCGAGCAGTGAAGAAGCCTACTGGGATTCCAGATGATGTATTGGTACAGGTTGGGAAGTTTGTGTTCCCAACAAATTTTATCATCCTTGATTGTCGGGTTGACGAGAAAATTCACATAATTTTGGGAAGACCATTCTCGTCCACCAAAAGAGCTTTAATTGATTGTGAAACTTGAGATCTTAAGATGAAATTAGATGATGAAGAGATAATATTCAACGTGCAGAAATCTATGGGAAGACCCAGAGAATTTTCTAGTTACTCTCTAATAGATGAGGTGGATGTAGTTTTGGAGGAGGAAGATGAGGCATTGAACATCAAATACCCCCTAGCAGTCTGTCTCATGAACTTAGATGGAGCTAATGGTGAAGACTAAGCAGAGTAGGTACTTGCTCTTGAAGGACAAGGTTTTTAGAGAAGGGAGCTCGAATTTGAGCCCTTGCACTTAAAGAAAAGAAAAGATCCTCCAGCTAAGCCATCGATAGAAGATCCACCAAAGTTAGAACTAAAACCACTTCCATCTCATCTTAGGTATGCATTCTTAGGACCTAACTCAGATCTACCTGTTATAGTTTGTTAGATGTGCAGGCAGAACAACTTCTGCTATGGGTGGGCATAAATTCGAAAAATCAAATTTCAAACTGGACCAAATTAATTTGGTATTTCGATTTCAGGTATTTTGGTATAATTTGATATTACATTTTTGATATTTCGGTATAACGGTATGGTCCTCGGTGTAAGAATCTTGAAATTTCGGTATACAAAAATATGAATTACTGAATTGTGGAGACTTTTTTTTAAGTTGGATCTATAGTTAGCTACTACACCCACTGCCTAGTGACCATCCCAAAAATATCTTATATAATTCCCAGCCCAACTGCCAAGCCCAGTCACTATTCAATTAGGGTCTAAACTCTAAACTCTAAATATTAGGTCATTAGCATTAGGCAGTCACAAACTCAGTACTCATTCCTCATTCCTCAGAAAGTCATTTCTAATTTAGGGCAATAGTTTCACAAATTTCGAGCAAAGGAAGACCAAATACAAAAAGAGACCGGCTTCTATTGTGTTAGTTTCACAAATTCATAAATAGATCGTCTGTTGTTTCAGAAGCTTGCTGGGACTTCAAAGAGATCGGCTGCTGTAATTTCAAAAAATCAAAATTCAAAGGTATGTTTCTAGTTTATTCCATAATTTGTGCTGGAACTGCTAAAGATTGACTCTTTTTTACCAGTTTTTATTTGTTTTACCTTTAAATTAGATTATTGGGTATTTGAGTAGGCTCAATGAAATGAAAGTTAATACTTTGGCTAAGGTGCATTTCGAGCTCTTGTTGTTCCTTAAACAAAGCTGATTCATTGTTCGTTGAGTTCTGAATTTTGAGTTGATCTGTTGAAGCTTTGATTTCTATTGAATGTTATTCTCTGCTTGAATGCTTTGTTATCCAAATGCTAATCTTTTTTCCCCTATTTCTGACTCAACATTGGTATATATAGTGTTCTTTGTATATATTTCGTGTTTATTGGAAGCATCATTTATCTTAAAGTGCAAGTTCTCTCTATTTTGCACTTTGTTTATTTAGTTACTATTGTGTTAGAGACCTAGAGTCTACTGAGCCTGTTAGAGTCTGATCCCTCTTTGTTTATGCTACTTTCTTAAATATTATGTACTTATGTTTATGGTTTTGCTGAATTATGAATGAATGCCAATGTTTATGTGTTTGCTCTATTTGTAGATGGCCTTTTTTTGAAGAATGTTGTATGTTCAGGTGTTTCCAGTTGCTAAATATAATTGCAGGTGTTTCCTGAAATGTTGGTTATTCAGGTGTTCTTGACATTGGCAGTGTGTAAATGTAATTAGCACACTGCAAATGCAATTTGCAGTGTGAATTGTTGGTTGTTCAGATATTATTTTGTTTTAAATATGGTGTTTTCAAATAGTAAAGTGGTGCTACAATATCGAACTGTTTCTATCAATTTTGTTTCTGGACAAAAATTGTTTCTGTCAATTTTGTTGTTTCTGGTTTTGTGCTACAGTATCAAACCAAAACAAGTTTATTTATTTAGAGATTTTTAAACCGAAACCGTACTGAACCAAAATAAAAAATACCGAACCGTACCGATTTGGTATGGTATTTGGTATACACAATTGATAAATCGAATACCGACATACTGGACCAAAATTTTTAAATACCAAACCGAAATACTAAATGCCCACCCCTAGCTTTTGCAGGTACTGAGTGAGTGCAAGACTGCAATTGGGTGGACCATTGCAGACATAAAAGGGATCAGCCCAGCCTTCCGTATGCATAAACTTTTACTGGAAGATGGGTACAAACCTTCCAGAGAACATCAAAGAACGTTGAACCCCAACATGAAAGAAGTGGTGAAGAAAGAAGTGAACAAGTAGTTAGATGTTGTAATCATATTCCCCATCTCTAACAGCAACTGGGTTAGCCCAGTTTAGTGTGTACCAAAAAAGGAGGTATGACGTTAGTGAAAAATGAGAAGAACAAATTGATCTCTACACGAATAGTCACAAGTCGATGAATTTGTATGGATTACAGGAAGTTGAACTTGGCTACCAGGAAGGACCATTTCCTATTGCCAATCATTGATCAGATATTAGATAGATTGGTAGAGAGGTCTCACTTTTGCTTTCTAGATAGATACTTGGGGTATAATCATATTTCTATTGCCCAGAGGATAGAGAGAAAATTTCATTCACATGACGTTATGGTATCTATGCCTTTCAAAGAATGCCGTTTGGCTTATGCAATGCACCCGCCACATTCCAAAGGTGCATGATGGCCATCTTCGCTGATATAGTAAAAGAGATAATGTAGGATTTCATAGATGACGTCTCAGTGTTGGGGAATTCATTTGATGATTGCCTTGTGAACTTGAGAAGAGTTTTGAAAAGATGTATCGAGACTAATCTGATACTCAACTGGGAAAAGTGCCATTTTATGGTACATGAAGGTATAGTCTTGGGCAGCTAGTGTCAAGTAAAGGTATTGAGGTAGATTGTGCAAATGTTGATGTGATATAAAAGCTGCCACCACCCACTTCCGTCAAAGAAATGAGAAGTTTTCTCGGGCACGTCAATTTCTATAGGAGATTTATAAAAGATTTTTCCAAAATTGCTAACCTAATAAATAAATTGCTTGAAAAAGATTACCCTTTTATGTTTTTTGATAATTGTAAGGTAGTTTTTTGAGGAATTAATGAAGAGACCGGTAACAACAACTATTATAGTTGCCCTCGACTGGGAGCAACCATTTGAGCTGATGTATGATGCAAGTGACTATGATGTGGGAGCAGTTATTGGGCAACGAAAAGATAAAATCATGCATCCAATTTACTACATAAGTATAACGTTGAGTGGATCCCCGCTAAATTACATTATGACTGAGAAGGAGATGCTAGCAGCGATGTTCGCATTTGACAAGTTCAGGTCATACCTGATAGGCTTGGAGGTAATTGTTTATACTGACCATGTTGTTATCAGGTACTTGATTGAGAAGGAGTCAAAACCGCGCCTGATTCGATGGGTGCTACTGCTGCAAGAATTTGATTTGGAGATCCGTGATCGAAAGGGAACGGAGAACCAAGTAGATGATTTGTCTAAGCTGGAAGGAGCTGAAAACAAGGTTGAGGTAGAAGAGATTCTGGAAACTTTTCTAGATGAACAACTACTAGCCACGAGTCTCGAGGCAACAGCATAGTATGCAGATATTGCAAACTACCTGGCGAGCGGTATTGTTCCTTATGACCTTTTCTCTGTTCAAAAGAAAAAGTTTTTTCATGATTGTCGCATGTACTATTGGGATGAGCCTTATCTGTTAAGGATTTGTGTTAATAACATGATTCAGAGATGTATCCCCGAGATAGACCACTCTTCTATTTTGTAGACATATCACGCATCACTATATGGTGGGCACTTTGAGAGAGTAAGGACAACTACGAAAGTCTTGGAGTCGGGCTTCTACTGGCCAACATTATTCAAAGATGCACATTTATGGATAAAGTGTTGTGATGAATGCCAATTAAGCAGGAATATTTTCCACCGACATGAGATGCCTATGAACCCAATTCAGAAGGTAGAAATGTTTGATTTAGGGGGGGATCGATTTTATTGGCCCTTTCGTCAGCTGATATGGAAACAAGTACATATTCAACGCTGTAGACTACGTATCTAAATGGGTGGAAGTTGCAGCACTCCCTACAAATGATTCTAAGGGGGTAATAGGTTTTTTGAGAAAGAACATATTCACCCGAATTGGCACCCGAAGGGCAATAATCAGTGATAGAAGCACTCACTTTTGTAAATATGGTGTATGCGACAAGGTAGCCACCCCATATCATCCACAAACAAACGGCCAAGTGGAAGTCTCGAACAGAGAAATAAAGTGTGTGTTGACTGAGACTGTGAATGCTACTAGAAGAGATTGGAAGAGGAAGTTAAATGATGCACTTTGGGCTTATCAAACTGCTTTCAAAACTCCAACCAACATGTCGCCATACAAGTTGGTGTTTGGAAGGCGTGTCATTTACTAGTAGAGTTGGAACATAGAGCCCGGTGGACATTGAGACAGTTGAATCTTGATATTGAAGCTGTAGAAACAAGTAGAGTAACGGAGCTGCACGAGCTTGATGGGTTCAGATATCACACTTTTGAGACACGAGATCATACAAGAAGATAATGAAGACGATACATGATAGAAACATTATTGAGCAGAATTTTAAATTCGAAGACACTGTATTGCTAAACAACTCAAAACTAAGGTTATTTCCAAGAAAATTGAAATCACGATGGTTAGGGCCTTTTCGTGGGGTGTTGTGATTAATGACTCTCACACGTTTAAAGTCAATGGGCACATATTAAAAGATTATTTGGGAATAGATGAAGCAAAGGTAGCGTCAGTGACCCATTTGATTAAGCCTCTGAGATTGAGCGTACTTTAAATGCACTTATCTGCGTTGTGTTGTGACGTTAAATCAGGGGCTTCATGGGAGGCAACCACTGATCTGTTGTATTCGTCGCACTATGATGTTAACTAAGGCACTAGTTAGGAAGAAACCCTACTCATAGTTGATTTTTTGTTTAGTTAGAATTTTTCTTTTTATTTTTATATATTAACAAGTTTGGAGGTGAGTTTGGGCAAGTCACTTAAGCAAGGTTTAAACTTCACGCGAAGTTAGGAAAATGCCAGAGATAGCCCAGCTTTAGGCTGGTGACGCCTGGCTAAAGCTTGGGTCAACTAGGCCTTAAGATGGCGAGGCCTGGGTAATGCCAGGGTCAGCCAGGCCTTATACTGGTGATGCTCGGTTAACGCCAGGTAAGTAATTGTTGCCCTCTTTAAGTTATTTCATCCTATTTTGGTCAACACACATAGCACAACACGCCTTCACTCACTAAGACTCTCTTCAAGCAAACCCTAACCTCACTTCCATCAACATACACCAAGCTCCACAAGAAATTTCACAAGCGTTCGGAATTGGTAATCTAGTGCTAAGTAATCGTGAACCATATTAACATCTTAAGTATGGGGTGGCTCACGGGTAGCCAAATTGTTGTTGTTTGATTCTTATTTTAAGATAATGCATACAAACACAAGCACACAAACACATTGCACAAATTGATTGTTCACCCACACAAAATCACCATCCACATAGAGGTCAAGTTTCATCTTGCTAGCCCCGCCCACTCATGCGAAATTCTAAGTCATTCTACTCCCTACAAAGCTTCAAAGGTATGATTTTATTTCTTCTTGGTAATTTCGAGTTGGGTACCAGTGTTAAATGGTGGTTGTTCTTAATTATTGGTTATTTATCATTGTTGCTTGTGCTTCATAAAGGGTGGTTGTCGTTCATGATTTTATGGTGTTTATATGCCCCAATCCTATGAACCCCTTAGGAATGGTGCCGAGTTTTTGAAAATGTGTGGTAGTACTGAAATCCCAAGCCGATTTGGGAGGACAAGGCAATCCCTCACGTCCATAAGAACTCCTAAAGCATTAGTGCTCGTCAAGTGTTCGATGAAATGCCTCAATGGCATTTCTAGTCCCCTTTAGAGCCCAAGCCTTCAGGATTGGTAATCTAGCGCTAAGTAATCGTGAACCATATTAACATATTAAGTATGGGGTGGCTCACGCGTAGCCAAATTGTTGTTGTTTGATTCTTATTTTAAGAAAATGTGTAGTGAAGTCTGAGTAACCTTAGCAAGTTGGAGATTTGATGTGTGTATTATATAATGTAGCATTAACTGGCTATTGCTCATTTGTGTAGAAATGAAGATGCCACACAGAAAAGACACAGGCAAGGGAAAGGCTACTTCATTGGCCCAAGCTAAAGAAAAGGCGACTTTTGCACCACTTCCAAAGAAAAGAAAGGGGGAGAAGTTGCCTTTTGTATGACTGGTGCCCAAGCGGCGGCAGTTGTATCTTCCAGGCATACACAACCCCCAAGCCAATGGGAATTTGGCATAAACAACATACCTCCTCAGATGAGGGGTTGGTACAAGCGCTGTAGGCCTAAACATATCCATCCGGAGGGGGCTATATAGGAATGCAGTGTGAAAGCAAAGTATCCGGCTATTTGGATATGTATCCAGGATCAGGGATTGAGCTATGTTTTTAGAACACAAGGGACATCAGCCTCAACTTAGTCGAACAATTCTATGCAGAGTTTGACCCACTGGACACTGAAGAGTGGTGCCAATCCGTGGACGCCTGATTGATTTTTCAACCAAGGCCATATGTGATTTTTTAGGTTCTCCAAATGTTCATGTGGAGCCACTGGAGCAATTTATTCGCACGTCTACTTATGAAAAGCTGAGGCACACGCTCTGTGGGTATGACTTTACTGTTGTATGGGTTAGGGACAAGGAGACGAATCAATATAAGAGGTTTCCAAAAAGAAGATGAAGGCGGAGGCTCAGGTGTGGATCAAGTTGATAAACGCACAGCTCCTACCGTGCAATCATGATACGCTTGTAAGCCATGTGAGGATCTGTGTGCTATATTTCTTGATGACAGGGCATGAGGTGAATGAGGGTCACCTGATTCGCCTCCAGATGGCACAAGTGAGAACGAGTAAAAATATTGATGGAATGTTACTTCCTAATTTCCTAACTCGGTTCCTATTACATGAGAGGGTTGAGGTAGAGCCTTAATTTGACCACAATATTGATCCTCTCATCCGACAAATCGGTATCACTAACGTTTGACTGAGAGGCGAGGCTTGGACACTGACAGGTGCTGATTGCAATGCGCGTGATGACAATTTCATGGCCCATCTTTATGGGATGATGGATCTACAGCTACAAATAGGGGGTCTCCCGGCCACAACTGACGAGAGGACTAATTTGGAGATGTGATACCTACTCAATTCTCATGTTCGACAGATGGTTGGTGTAGGAGAGGGATTCACACTCCCCGCTGATGAATATGTCAACATACCAGAGCAGTCTGAGGCTGAGCCAATGCAGTTAGATAATGAGGGAGATGGTAATGATGAAGATGAAGAATATGATGAGGAATGGAGAGTGTCAGAGGATGACGAAGCTGCTTGACTGGGGAGCTTTCTTGTATCCTACTATGTTATTTCTTGTTTTGTCTAATTGTGCATGCATCGAGGACATTGCATGATTTAAGTGTAGGGTGAGCACTTGTAACTATTACTAGTTGTAGCATTTGTTTTGTTTTCATTGTTGCTGTGTTTTCTTGTTAGTGGTAGATATCAGTAGTTATTAGATTGTTTTTATTTTTAGAATTTGTCTAGTTTTTAGGCAGAAATCTAAAAAAAATAGAAATAGGTTGGACTCTTCCCGACGATGGATCTCCTAGATAATTTTCTTAAGGAAGCAAGTCTAAAAGAAAATACCAAAACAAAATTTGTTAGGTAGTGTAATAATTTTCCCTTGGTTTTTCTTTGGGCCACGATTCTTTTCCAACGGTATTTAGTTGGACCAGGTGTAAGTAGTTTTAATTTTTTTAGGAGTAGGAATTACATGGCTAAGCACTAAATCGCAATAATATATCTGAGCTTTGTTATGCCTTGAGATTGGTGAGTACTCTGGTGAGACGCTTAGACTCAATTTTTGACTCTTGGATGAATACCTTAAATCGTGGATTCTTAAATTTGCTTAACTGCTTTGACTGGAGTGTCGTGATAGAACCGATTCTCAATGAGTTATGTTCTATGTATGTGTGAGGTTTGTGTTATTCTATGCATTGCATTTGATGTATTGAACTTGCGCTGTGTGTTTGCAAAGAGAAATAGTAGTCTTGTTCAGTCTGAGAAATGATATAGGCAGTTCTTTGTTCAGACAAACATATATAAAGTAGCCACCTAAATTTTATATATTGTAGTTAACCACATAGAGCCTATAATCCTATTTCTTTGGTAACCACATTACAATGCGTACCCTTTGTTTAAATCAACTGTATATTTGAACCTTGTCATCTCTCATAAGTACTAGAATTGTGATGAATTATCAAAAAGCTAAAGTGTATGGTGGTGGATTGCCTTTTGAGTGAACAATGAAATAAGGAGAAAAGTGCACCTGATGAAACAAAAGAATTGTGTCAATAAATGCCATTGGATAGAAGAAAAAGAGAAAAAAGAGAAAAGAAAAGGAATATATATATATATATATATATATATATAGTAGTGTATGAAGAAAGGAAGAATTATTTTTTACATAAATCCTTATGGTGGTGGCCTTGATGTATTGGTGCTTAAAGAAGTAGGGGTGAAATATAGTAAATGTGAAATGTTGGTTTGGCATGAGCATGTGATTGAAGGTTGAATTTGTGTATTAAAGTGCTTAAGGGAAATATAGTCACTCATATCCAAATGTATCCTACCTGACCCGTGGCCTACAATACAACCTATGAAAGTCTTATTTGATCTTAGAATGAATGAACTTGACTAGTGACGCATTACACTAATGGAAAGCTTATGGTACGTCATTTAGGGCATATGAATGTTTTTCTGAGAGAGAGTGAGTTTTTCCTATCTTGAGCTCTTACGTTATTAAAATTCATGGTGTGTGGAACTAAAATCTTTGATGGGAGAGGGCATTTGATTCATAAACGAAAGGTAATGTTGTTGACCTCCATATTAGAGTAAGTGAATTGTGATTGCAGCGAGGTTGTCACACCTTTGTGCTTAAACTATTTTAAGGATTCTTGGCATAATCAGTTAAGGGAATTTCTTAATAGGTTGTGTCCATAAGTGTAATGTAATTGCTCGAGGACGAACAAATGTTTAAGTGTGGGGTATTGATGTGTGGCTATAATTCATGATTTTGCACATTATATGCTTTGCGTTTTACATTCTTTAATATTAAGTTTGTTTTATCATAATGGATTCTATTTTATGTGTAGGTACATGAGAAATAAAAGTAAATCTAGAGGGATCCTTAAATGTCTAAAGTGTGCTCGAGAACGGTGAAAAGGAAAAGCCAGGCAAAAGCCAGCTCGACCAGGCTTTATCCAGGCGAGGGCAGGTTAAAGTTAGGTCTAGACTGGCGTTATCCAGGTGAGACCAGCTTAAAGACATACCTAGGCTGGCATTATCCAGGCGAGGCCAGCTTAAAGCCAGACCCAGGCTAACGTTATCCAGGTGATGCTAGGCCTAATGCCAGGCCCAGTCCAAGTTTTGAAGGTTTTATGTGTTACCTAGTTTGACTAGGAGTTTACCTATATGTTTAGGGCTTGTCCAAAACATATAAATAAATACAATAATTCCACTTTGAAGGAATTTTGCAACGGGAGGCAAGAATAGCTCGTGGTACACTACTTCGGGAGTTGGTAACATTGATTTCTACATCTCTTTATCCTTATTCTGTAAATTATACAAATTACTTTGGATATTTGTACTATGAATGTAGTTAAACTCAAAATCTTGGGTTTGATAGAACCTATTGAAGGATGATTTTCTCGTTATATTAATATGGATTTGCCGTAGTATTATCTCTATTTATTCAATTATATGCTTATTAATGTTGGTTGAAGGACCCTCAATTAGTTGTTCCTATTTAGTATGCATTACTAGGGAGAGAGTGCATATATGGGTAGTTGTTGAACAACATCACTCCCAACGTATATGAGCGATCAATACGAAGGGTTTAAATGTGGAATTAGGGATAACGAAATCTTGGGTGCGATCTAAGTGAGTTGTACTTAAAGCAAGCTAGCATAATCCGAGAGAATATGTCTAGTATATTGTTGTAATTACCGGGGAGAGAGTTACGACAGTCCGAGTGCTCATGATCTATATAGAAAACTTAGGCAAATTTATAGCAAACGCAACGGAACGGATTACGACAACAGGGGAAATCAGAACCGTAGATCATGCCCATTCTTGCTTACAAACTGTTTATAGTTAGTTCTTAATTACTGCATTTTTATTATGCAATATTTTGTTAATAAATAGGCAAGTTCCATGTGGGATTCGACTCCGAACTTGTTAATCGGAATATATTTGCCCGACTGCTTTGTCCTTTTGATAAGGTAAGTTGGGCGTGATCAGTTATGCAGTAGACAATGTAGTATATGAAATTTTAGCTCATGCACAAAAGATTAAATTGACTTTTCTCATAATTAACAAACTATGTTCACAATCAAAGATATTATTGAAGAAAACATCTTGATGATTGTAGCATAAAATTATAGTATAATTTGTCTTGATTATGGGAGTAGGTTTACTCCGACTTCTTGTGCTAGTATACTTACTGTATATTGTACGGACCACATAGAGAAAAGATGATTTTATACTGATATATATAAAATATTTTCTCCAATTCATTACTTAAGCTTGTACTCCTAATCTTAATATAATTATTATGATCAGTGTAATTTATTTATTACTTTTATTTATCAAAATGTACGACTCTATTCATAGTTAGTGTATTTTTAATAGATTGAACAATAACGAATAATATTTGTGTAATAATAATTCGTTTATAGAGTCCACGACTCGGTTTTGAGTTTGATGATATCTCTTATGTAAGCTCATAAGTCTTCATGTGAAAACTTCGCCGATAGATTTTGTATCTGTTAAATGAAATGATTTAAATGAAATTATAAAGGATTTAATTAGTTCATTAGATTAAATTTTCAGTGAATTAATTTAATAAACATGTATTTGAGATCTTAACATAGGGAGTTAAAATAAGTGTTACTAAATTTTCGAAATTAATATTGAGGAGTTCAATTGCAATTTTTAGCAGAATAAACTACAATTCATTATTGTAAGAACTAATTCAAACTAATTTCGAATTAATACTATAATTAGTAACCTCTTATTATTTATGTGGTCCCTGCTATACCTAGTAATAACATGCATTGACTTGTGTAATGACTTGGGAGAAAAGTTATTTGGTGGAATTAGAGTAGGATTCTGCTTTCCTACACGTTTTTGGAGCTCTAATTACAGATAAAAACGTGTCTATTTAAGAAAGACAATATTCACCCAATAACTCACCTTTTAGAGTTGTATTTTTCTTGCTCACTCAAAGCATACCCGTCCAAGGTTTTACTAGGCATATAGCAGAAGACTGCTGCTTTGGATTCTTGTTGTGTGGAGGATTTGTGCAACTATTTCAAGACGCTAGTACTTCTAATCTAGTAATTATACCATTTTTTAGTTTATATGTATTTGATGTCTGGTTTGTACACTTGCTTCCACTGCGCATGTTCTAACAATAAGGTCCGAAGATGAAGAGCAATTGGCGAGAGAATTGAGAGAATTAAACTATAAGGTGGCTTTATATATTTAGGGAGTAAAATTATAATTTTGTTAAAGCTTATTAGGCTATCAATTAAACCGTTAATAAAATCTGGCAAACCGAGACCCAGAGCGATAACCCAATGGTCAAATAATATTAAACCATTATCGAACTATTTACCCAATAAATCGATATCTATAACCTAATAGTATTTTATTGATCCGAGCTATTGGTTATACCTAATATATATCCGGCCATGTATGAACACTAAATTGATTGACTAAAATATTAGTTAATCAAAAAGCAGAGATGACAAGACCAAAATTTGCAGTCCACATTTTTCAATTTAATCTTAAGGGCTCCTTTGGTATGAGAAATAAGTAACAACTAATTTCGAGACTAAATTTAAGAAGAGTTATTCCATAGTTGATTGGTAGAAAATTATGATATAATTAATTTCGAGATTGTAGTATTTTTTATTCCCATAAAATATAAAATAACTAATTCCGAAATAATTA
Organism: Nicotiana benthamiana; assembly: GCA_034376525.1. NCBI lineage: Eukaryota > Viridiplantae > Streptophyta > Magnoliopsida > Solanales > Solanaceae > Nicotiana > Nicotiana benthamiana. Next base: position 178,318,454 of record CM067339.1, read on the forward strand.
ATCCTAATATAAGTTCTTTCCAACTCATAGATAGTAACCAAAGAATGCTGTGATGAAATATGACTAGATATACATGCATATTGAGGAGACAAACAGAATGCAGTAAAACAGAAAGAAGGAAAAGCAAAGCAAAAAACTAAAATAAAAAAGTACTCTAATCTAATGAAAATAAGGCATCTTTGTAGGAGGAAGCATTTCTACTACTGGAGAGACTCCATTGATCGGAAAAGCCGACGGAGCTGGCGGAAGAAGAAGTTCCACTTTTGCCACATTTGGCTACAGTTCTCACACTCTCAATCAACTCTTGAGTGGCTGTCTCTTGTGACAAAATCTCCAACAACTGTTTAGGACTTATCACCAATTTCACTTTCCAAAAACCACCACCACTGCTCCTCTTCTTGCTGCGCCTACTGCTATTACTATTGCTATATCGATACAATGCTTCTGTGTAAGACCTTTTTAATAATCCTTGGCTATCAAATGACATTCTATAAGGCGCAACTACTAGGTTTTGGATTTGAGGAGGAAGTGGCACGCTGTTTGACCTAACATGTCCTATTTCTATTTTAGTCATAACATTATCAATATTCTCAGTAATAATATTGCGGCTACTATATTGTTCTTTGTTGAGCGGCAAAAGATAATAGGATTCTCCTGCTAGTAATACTTCTTGTGCTGGTAGTGGCTTCCAAAACAAATCGTGGCTTCTAAAAATGCCGTGTCCTGAGAATTCTTCAATGATTGACTCGACTGTAACTGGAGCTAAGAATTCCATAATGCCACCTGTGGAAGTTATCACTTTCACCATATCTTCATTTCCATCTCCAACTCCTCCAAACAAGCAATTCCCCATATTTTCTAGGTGGGATTTCTAGTTCTAATTAGTAGTAATAAAAGGGAGGGAATTAAAGTTGTGAGGGTGGAATATATATGGGGACCTTAATTTGACGGTCTTGTGTCGTCGGTGGAATTCTTCTTTTTGAGCTTTTCTTGATCCCAGCGCAGCAGCTAGTAGCTAATTAAAAAAGAAAAAGAAGAAAAGCACATAAAGAAGATGAAGAAAGAAAGAAATATTATGATCAATTTAAGTAGTATTACTTTGTATATCATTGCGTTTAACTTAAAGAAATTAAAATAAAGAATGTGTGTGTGTATGAAAAGTGTGGTTTGTTTAAGAGATTAATGGGGGCCCAGAATGCATTATCTCCATGATTTCAGAGAAAATGCAGTCAAATATAAACAGCTAAGCTAGTATTCACTTTTTCTCTTTAGTGAAGGGGAAAAAAATGGGACAAACTCTTTTTTCTAATTTATTAAAGTGAAAGTGGGAATGAAGTATTCCCCACCAAAGGAAACGTATTTTCCCACCAGTGGCAATTTCCCGCATTTCCGCGCGCATCGTCTATTCCAAAAACTGTCTAACCACTTTCTATTTACAACAACGACAATACAATATAATCCCATTTAGTGGTATTTGGGAAGTGTAGTAGTACGGACCTTACCCCTATTCTTGGGTAGAGAGGCTGTTTCCAAATAGACCTCCGATATTCTTCCCTCCAAAAACTTCCCACCTTGCTCTTGGGGAGACTCGAACTCACAACCTCTCGGTTGGAAGTGGGGTTGCTTACCATCAGAGCAACCCCTCTAACCACTTTCTATTTAATCACTGCAAATTATGCAGAAATACAATAATACCATATTTTTCTGGGGATATCTAGATTAAACCATTAGTTCACTTATGTGAATTTCAGAAACCATAAGGTACTAAATTTAAAAGAAGAAGTAAGTCTTGGTGGATTAATGACAAAAAAGTGTTCTATAGCAGATGCGTATCTAGGGTAAAAGCTATGCGTTCGACTGAACCCATAACTTTTGTTCATACCTTGCATTTTTGCTCAAAGAATTATTAAATATGTACAAATAATAAATTTTGAACCCATTAAATAAAATGAAATGTGGTAGAATTGCGAATCTAAACTCAGAAAGTTTAAATATTCGATCCGTCTCTGACTTATAGGTCACGTGTTCCAGCGGTGAAAGCCGTTACTAATGCCTGCATTAGGGTAAATTATCTATATCATACCCCTTAGGATGCATTTTTTTTTGGATTCTATATGAATACGAAATACCTTATGCACTGGACTGCTTAGCTATACTATACAAAATTTGTTGGAACGTGCTCATTTAAGCATGCTATTATGAATGAAATGTGAATGATTTGGAGAATTCATATAGTTATTTCTTTCACCGGATTAAGATATAGTTCATGATTCACAAAGGTAATTGAAGTAGAAGTCGGCCAAAGAGAATATTAAAATGAAATCAATAGAGATACCAGAGATTCATGTGAAAGGGAGATCAAGTATAGACAGGCAGTATAGCAACAGTAAAATGCAAATGCCTTTCCGACGTTTCCCCGTTTCTTATTGGATCCACATAGGCCCATTTTCGGCAACTTTGCTTTAGCCCATACATATAGATATAAAGCCGGCAAAATTTTCGCCTAACTTCTTGGTAAAAATAGAACGGATTAATCGGTTTTTGGATTGGTTATTCAAAAATATTTTAATATTTATAAAGTCATTGAAAAATAACTATTATTTTGCTGCAACATGTAAAGGTCTAGTATAATATATTAAAGATCGGTGCACCTGTATATGAACTTCCAGCATATTATGTTGAAACGCCAACACGCAGAAAGTTTCAGCATATTATGCTGGACCGATATATTATACTGGAACCCCAGTATAATAGAGTTCCAGTACACTTATGCTTGAACTCCAGTATATTATACTGGAGTATTTTTTTGAATTTTGAATAGTATTTTTGTTCAGATTTGTCATTACATATAAAATGACTAAATTTCGATACTTTTAAAATTGTGACTATTTTTGAATGACTACTTATAAATCTGGCTATTTTTAAATATTCCTCAACTTCTTGTTGAGATGGGCCAACATATAGTAGAATTTGCTCGTACTATACTGAGCACATCACAGATTCACATCCAAATTAGGAAAAGTTTGGAAAAATGATACTGTGTAGTTGCCGTAAAAATAATAGTTGAAAATTTTATGAAATTTATATATTTTTCGTGTATATATACTTTTTATACAAAAAGTATATAATTTTATATACTTTTTCGATTATTTAATATAAATAAATTCTGGTGCAATCTGAAAGTGATAATATCCCAGGAAGTTTTCCTTGGAAATTAGTATTGTGCTATTGAGTAGCAATATTAGCAAAAATAGCTATTTAACTTGATACTAGTATTATGCTATTTAGGAGCAATATTAGTAATCTACACAATTTCAGTAACGATTTGATTTATTCCGTAACTATTGGATTTAAGGCTGCTGATGTTAGAGTACAGTGAAAAAGTCCTTAGGCTAGCTTCTAGAAATTCAATATGTGCCTAGCTTGGTGTTCCTAGCTTGGTGTTCTTGAGTTGCATTCCAGTAATTTAAAGATAACAGCGTTAAGACCAGATTTCTCTCATGGTAAGTAACCCTTATTTTCAACCGAGAGGTTATGAGTTCGAGTCTCCCCAAAAGCAAGGTGGGAAGTTCTTGGAGGGAAGGATGTCGGGGGTCTATTTGGAAATAGCCTCTCTACCCTAATGTAGGGGTAAAGTCTGCGTACATACTACCCTCCCCAGACCCCACTAAGTGAGATTATATTGGGTTGTTGTTATTGTAAAGATAACAGCTTTCTAATTTTCAGAAACCCATCTTCTATCATTTCAATCTTATACTTTAATTGGCCCCTAGAGCTGTAAAATCATCATCTGCAACTGATTGATGATTCACTGATTATTGCGAAAAAAGGACTTTTCTCTAAAGCTGCTTTAATTATAAAATTAGGTGCAAATGAGATGTGTTCACGCAGCAGGTTGTTTGTTTTATACGCCAAACAACAATCCAGTATAATTCCACTTAGTAGGGTCTGGGGAGGGTAATGTGTATGCAGACCTTACCCCTACCCTTGGGTAGAGAGACTGTTTCCAAAGAATGTTTTATACGCCATAATAGGATAATAAGATCAAGCCTGTACCAGTAATATTACTGTAACTCTAATTTGGACTAGAGTTACGGACAGTTGTTGGGCCCGTTATTCAAATTATTGATGAGAATTAACTTTCACCACAAGAAAAAAAAGGTAATTCAGCACTGCAAAGAAAAGAAATGGGGATAAACCAAAACTGGAGGGAGAAAACGCAAAACTTTTGATAAAGAGAAGAAAGTAAATAATTTTAAATTATGGCGTTGTATACGGTTAAAATTGGGCCTTCCCGATTTCACTAATTGACCGGGACCAAAGGTAAAATTCGAGGATTGGCCCCGTAATATATCAGACTGAGATACGAAGATAAAACACCGAGTCCGGAATTCAAAGTACATGTCGGGGTTGAGGCCGATGATGATCGAGACCAAACATGACAGACATCGAGCAAGACCGAAGATAACATAATCACGAAAATGCGAGATATACGTGATTGGCTGAGGATCATGGCGGAAATCTCAGGTCGGATCAAATTCAGAATGGTTATTTAGCCTATCATGGGATTTGCTTCTGTAATTAGAATTGTATCATAAATATGATTTGATTCTAAAAAGTTTGTCCAAAAACCTTTCCCCCAAAGTACGGCTCCGAACCGAAGAAGTTCCCTATGCCCGAGACCCCGAAGTATAATAGAACAACATATTCAAATGAACACGTCACTTCTTATACGTGCGCTATTAAGGGAAATGACTTGGAAGACGTTGTAATTGAATCCGTGTCGCTGAAGAAGCACGGAGAAACTTTATCAAATGGTGCTATGATATGGTATCATATCTTACCACATAACTCTATTGATTCATTTGCTATTCATGCAGATTCCTTTGTAAAGGCGCATGCTGGAGCCATTAAGGTTGCAACTAGAAAGTCGAACTTATTCTAGGTAAGGCAAAAATAGCGAGATGCTCAGGGAACTCGTTTCTCGATTTCAAATGGAACGAATGGATTTACCACGGGTCACCGACAATTGGGCATTACAAGCCTTCACTGAAGGTCTCAACGAATGGAGTTTCATAGCTTTGCAACAATTAATGCATAATTTAATCGAACAACCAGCCGCCACTTGGTCCGTTGTACATAATCAATAGCATTCGAAGATTAGGGTCAAAGACGACCAACTGGGGGCTCCAATCGGTTCGATTTATCCCAACAGGCCCGTGGATAGAGCTAAAAGGGACGTTAATCGGGAACCACAGTCGAATAGAGACAGATATCAGCCATACGGTGGAGACCGAAGAAATAACGGGCTTGGCACAACCTCGTTCAGAATAATATGATAGAGCTCCCAAGGGCTCATGAGCATGAATGGTTTCGATAGGGATACTAGGTCCAAAGAAGCACATTGGTTTTCAGAATATAACTTCAGCATATATACCTCCACCATAGTATCGACCATTGGGCGTATCAAAGTTAAGAGGTGGCCTCAACCTCTGCAGACTGATCCAACCCAGAGAAACTCGAACCAAATATGCAAGTATCATGGCACCCATGGCCATAAAATAGAAGATTGCAGACAACTAAGATAGGAAGTTTCTCGATTGTTCAACGAGGGACACCTTCGAGAATTCTTAAGTGATCGGGTCAAGAAACACTTCAAAAATAGAGATTCAAATAGACAGAATGAGCAAGAAGCGCCTCGAAATGTGATTCACATGATTGTTTGAGGGGTCAATATTCCTCAGAGGATGGTATTCAAATGCACAAAGGTGACAATCACAAGAAAAAAGTGGACCTGAGACTACTTACCAGAAGAGACCTTGTCTTTGAACGACGAGGATGCAGAAGGGATCGAACAACCTCACAACGACGCTCTAGTAATATCTATCATTATGAATAAAATTCTAGTCAAATGTGTGTTGATTGATCCAGGTAGCTTAGCAAACATTATTCGATCAAGGGTCATAGAGCAATTTGACCTACAAGATCAAATTGTGCCCAATGCTCTAGTAGTTAACGGCTTCAACATGGCAAGTGAAAGCACCAAAGGGGAAATCATTTTGCTAGTAAATATGGCCGGGACCAGCCACAAAACAAAGTTCCATGTGATCGAGGGTGATATGAGGTACAACGTACTGCTCGGAAGGCCTTGGATCCATAACATAAGAGCAGTTCCCTCAACCCTTGATCAAGCCCTAAAGTTCCCAATGTTAGAAGGAGTCAAAACGGAGTACAGTCAACAACCCACCACAAAAGAAATGTTTGCAATTGATGAAATGATACGGGTATCGACACTTTCATCAACAAAGGTATCGGAGTCGAAGGAAAATCAAGAAGTCAAATAGTAACCACAGTCGCAGGACTCGGCCTGATCGTAGGAACAAGAAACTATCGAGGATGATGATTATATGATAACTCGAACCTTTCTAATCCCTGATGATTCTGATGCAACAAATTCGACGATCGAAGAGCTGGAACAAATCATACTGATCGAGAATCTGCCCAACCGAAAGGTGTACCGAGGCATAGGGTTAACTCCTGAGCTCGGGAAAAGAACTTATTCAATTCCTTTTAAATAACATAGATTGTTTTTCTTGGACCCATCTCGATATGATAGGGATCCCACCAGAGATCACCACCCATCGACTAAGCTTGGACCCAAAGCCCGGTAAAGCAAAAGAGAAGACCCCAGTCCAAGGTTAAGCATACATTCCACAAGGATGAGGTAACAAACTTCTCAAAATAGGGTCCATTCGGGAAGTAAAATATCCTAAATGGTTAGCAAATGTAGTGGTAGTCCCTAAGAAGGGAAATAAACTTAGAATGTGCATAGAATATAAGGACTTGGACAAGGCCTGCCCTAAGGATTATTTTACTTTTCCGAACATCGATCACATGATCGATGCTACAGATGGCCATGAGATTCTCAATTTTTTTGATGCCTACTCTAGGTACAATCAAATACAGATGAACCTGGAGGATTAGGAAAAGACTTCATTTTTTACTAAATATGGCACCTATTGTTATAACATAATGTCGTTCGGATTAAAAAATTCTTGTGCAACTTGTCAACGCCTAGTAAATCGAGTGTTCGAAGAACAAATAGGAAAATCTATGGATGTTTATATTGATGACATACTAGTTAAGTCCCTGCGAGCAGAGGACCATTTTAAACATTTGTAGGAGACTTTCGATCTACTAAGGAGGTACAACATGTAGCTCAACCCAGAAAAGTGTGCATTCAGGATCGGCTCGGACAAGTTTCTCGGCTTCACGGTGTCCAATCGAGAGATCGAGATCAATCCCGATAAAATCAAAGCTATCGAGGATATCAAACCCGTAGATAATGTGAAGGCCGTGCTGAGGTTGACCGGGCACATAGCCGCCTCAAGGTGATTCTTCTTGAGGTCCTCATAAAGAATTCACCAGTTCTTCTGACTACTTAAGAAAAAGGGCAATTTTGCGTAGACCCCGGAATGCCAACAAGACTTAGAAGAACGAAAATGATACATGTCAAGCCCTTCACTGCTTCATAACCTAAAAGCAAGCCAGCAACTCTACTTATACTTGGCAGTTTTTGGAATAGCGTTAAGAGAGGTCCTAGTCCGAGAAAAACAATGTACGCAATTCCTTATTTACTATGTTAGTCGGACCTTAGGCGAGGCCAAAACTAGGTATCCCCACTTAGAGAAATTAGCGCTTGCTTTAATAGCACCTCTAGGAAATTAAAACCATATTTCTAATGTAACCAAATATGTGTTATAACTACCTATCCCCTTCGAAATATTTTGCATAAACCCGAACTTTCGGGTCAATTGGCCAAATGGGCTATAGAACACAATGGGTAAGATATTGAGTATCAATCCCGAACAACTATCAAGTCTCAAATTTTGGCAAACTTCGTGGTTGATTTCACGCCAGCCCTCGAACCCAAAGTTGAAAGGTAATTGTTACAAAAATTGGGTACATCATCGGGGGTATGGAACCTCTTCATAGACGGCACTTCGAACGTGAAAGAGTCCGGGATGGGCATAGTTTTGAAGCCGCCCACGGGTAACATTGAGGACAAGTATGAGGCCATGATTGCAGGTCTCGAGCTGGCTAAAATCTTGGGAACAGAGATCATCGAGGCCAAATATGATTCCGTACTTGTGGTAAACCAAGTCAACAGAACCTTCTAGGCCCGAGAGGACGAGTACATACGTACTTGGACAAACTACATGTAACTTTACTCAGTTTAGGGAGTGGACATTACAACAAATACCTCGTGAGCAAAATAGCTAGGTCGATGCCCTTGCAAACTTGGGTCATTGGTCGAAGATGATGATCTTAACTCAGGGACTGTCGTATAACCTTGAGGTCAGTAATCGAAGAAGTCTATGCCGAAATAACTCCACAATTTTGACTTGGGATCAGAGAAACAAGTAGATTGAATATTTAATGAACGGGAAGCTCCTATCAAATCTGAAGGAGTCGAGGACTCTACATACGAAGGTAGCACGGTTCACTTTTGAAGATGGAACTCTATTCATGAGGATGTTCGATGGGCAATTGGCAATATGTTTGGGACCAGGAGACACCTACTACATCCTAAGAGAAATTCCTAAATGCACTTGTGGGAACCACTCTGGTGCCGAATCACTGGTTCACAATTCATTAGAGTAGGGTACTATAACACTGATATGGAAAGGGATACAAAAGACTTCGTTCAGAAGTACGACAAATGTCAGAGGTATGCACCGATGATTCACCAACCCAGGGAGCAGCTCCACTCGATCTTATCCCCATGACCGTTTATGAAATGCGAAATGGACATCGTCGGCCCTCTACCATCGGACCCAAGTAAAGCTCCATTTATTTTGTTTATGTTGATTATTTTCTAAGTGGATTGAAGCATAGAGTTTCAAGAAAGACAGGGAAAATGAAGTCATAGACTTCAATGGGACCAGATTATATGTCGAGTTAGGATGCCTGCTGAGATTTTTGTGCGACAACAGAAAGAAATTCATAGGCAGAAAAGTAACTAAATTTCTCGAGGATCACAAGATCAAAAGGATTATATCAACACCATACCATCCCATCGAGAATGGACAAGCCGAGTCGACCAACAAAACCATCATTCAAAATCTTAAGAAAAGATTGACCAATGCTAAGGGAAAACAGAGAGAAATATTGCCCAAGCTTCTTTGGGCGTACCGCATGACGTCAAAATCCAATACGGGGGTAACACCATTCTTTTTGGTCTATGGTGCCAATGTTCTTATCCTGGTCGAATTGAGGGAACCTAGTCTCAGGTTTCGATATGTGACAGAAGAATCAAATAACAAAACTATGAACATGAACCTATAAATGTTAGATAAAAGATGCGAGATCACCCTCCTTCGATTGGCCATACAAAAACAACGGATCAAAAGGTACTACAACCGAAGAACCAATCTTTGACTCTTTAAAATAGGAGACTTGGTGCTAAAAAAAGTTACCCTTAACACTGGAAACTTGAACGAAGGAAAACTAGGTCAAAACCGGGAGGGACCATATCAGGTCCTTGATATTATCAGAAAGGGATCTTACAAGCTCAGCACGATGAACGGTGAGCAAATACCAAAAAATTGGAACATATCACTCTGTTACGTCTGAAAGCACGCGTTGTACTCTTTTTCCCTTAGACCAATTTTGTCCCAATTGAGTTTCCGGTGAGGTTTTTAACGAGGCAACCATTGATCGCACTAAATTAGAATAAATCAACAGAATTTGAGGCCTATTTACAATCAACCTCGAAACTGGGGGCATTACCCTTGAATGTCAACTTTGTTGCAAGGAAATTACTTCGTAACAGTAGGGTCTCGATAGGTAAATTTTGTAAGGGCCAAACTGTTCTATGAACCGTGCCCATATAGGTTACTCAATTCCTAACATCAAACATGTACGCATGTATAATCATCTATTGAAAGAATTATTTTTCCTTGCCAATATCTCATGCCTTGGAAAATTTTAATACTTTACAATTTCATACTCGATCTATTGTGTAAACAGGCTTAAGAGCCGATCGCAACCGAAGTTTGAATAATTAATACTTCACTCGGGACTTCCATCCGAAAAATAGCAGAGATCGAATTATTAAAATCTCGAGATTATAAGACCTTAAAAGGGAACCCTCAATTTTTATTGGCAACAACCACCCCACTCGGAACTGACCCTATGAATAAGTTCAAAGCGCAATGGGAAAACAAGACCAAGGGACAAATTCCAAACTAAAGGCTACGGCCAAATTGACACGGTTCAGAGACATCCAAATTCCACAATAAAATACGCATTCGAATATTCTCATACACTGGTTGAAAGGTCTACCCTCAACAAAATTATAAAGGGCTTCGATAGTATCGAGCCTCGAAAACCCCAACAGGTAAAAATTGTTTGAACCCTCAAACATGACTTTATTATTTCATGCTACGGCATTGTAAACTTTGTGAACGCAAATGATAAACAAAGGGAAAACTTTAAAGCCGAAAAGGGTAGAAAAAGCCTTATGTATACGATCGTTTTACAAAGGCCAGATCGGCCGAATACAAAACTTAAAAAGCCTAAGGGATACCATCACTTCAAGTTCGAGAGATCTTTCTCGCTTGGCCAGAAATCCCAAGGGCTACCAAATTATGAATTCGAGCATGTCCCTAGTCTATCATTTAGCCCAAGGGCTACTTTAACTCAAGTCCGAACAAATTCTCACTCGGGGATTGTTTTTAAGCCTAAGGGTTATTGTTTTTCTCTCGAGTTTGAAAGATCTCCCTCATTCGAATAAAACTTGAGGATTCCCTTATTTCTAATATGAGAAAGCACTCACTCGATCACAAAAACTACGATTGTTCGGTCGAGTTGTCTAAAACTCGAGCCTCCGAATAACAATTTCCCAAGGCATAAATAAAGCACAAATTTCACAAGTCAGAAACAAAATGAAAATGCACAAGGAATAAAAAGAGACCTTTATATACGCCAAAAGGTATTTACAAGGGCAACATGGCCCAATCAGAATTCTATGCAAAAAATCCAATAAAAGATCCTAAGTACTTAATATTCTCCAGGAGCAACATTTTCGCGCTCGAGGTCTTCTCCGATCTTGGACTCATTCATTCTCTCGGAATCATCATCATCGAAAGAGACCAATGCCTTGGCTTCAGCTTCAAGCTCTTTTCATATTTGATCTCGATAATGAGATCGAAGCCACGAGTGTGGATTTCCTTCAAGATTGAAACTTGGCAAGCTCGGCTCCCCAGTATGCTCGAGTCTGAGAAGTATTATCAACTTCCTTTGCTCGAGCTTGAGCATACTCAGTGTCAGATTGATAAACAGCCACGATTACCTCAGCATCAGCCTTAGCCATCTCTGCTTTATATTCCGCCACTACAAGTTCCGCAACCAACCTAGCCCATAGCTCCTTAATTTTCTTGGCTTGTGCCAAGTTCTTATCTTTTATGCCATCGAGTTGGTTGTCATCGGAGGATAACGAAGCTCGCGCAGCCTCTTTCTCTGAGGCAAGGCAGTCCATATTTTGCTTCCACGCTATGTTCTTTGCCCTCGCCGCATCTACTTCCCCGTGGCGTTGCCCGATCATCTCGAGATTCTGATGAACCTGTAAGATCGAATTGTTAGCCATCATTCTCGAACCGAACCCATGAGCTTCTAGGACTTTTATTACCTACTCGATCAATTTTCTCTATTCTCTCTGTAGACATGTGATTTTTGACCATTCCCGAGATTTTACATATTTTTGCATTTAAGTACTTAGTTTAGGTCTAATATAGTTATTTCAACCAAGTTTGACTCTTTATTTTTATTTTTATCAAAAAATCTAAAATACAAAAAAAATAGTTTTCGTTTGTCTTATTTTATATTTAAGCTAAGGTCATTAATATTCTTGGTAGTACTATTTTAGTTTACTATGTTTTAACTTATGTTTGTATACTTTTATAATATTTTAAAATACTAAAAGATCATTTCACTTTTAATTTTTAACTCTTACATTAATAAATTAGGAGTGATTTTATGTTTTTACAAATATTTTATACTAATTTGAAAGAAATTTGGATTTATTAATGAAATTTTCAGATTCTTCTTGTCCAAATGGAGCCCAATTTCAAACCCACCACCAAAGGTCAAATTTCAAGACCCTTATTCTTCATAACCTACACAAAAAACAGGCCTTAGAGGACAACTTTAGGTACCCATAGCTACCATCTTCAACCTTAGAAACGATGACAAGAAAAAACCCTAAAAAGGACCTAACATAAGAGACCAGCGACTGCCTTTTTCTTCTTCTTCGACAAACCAAAAAAAAGCCCTAGCTAAACTTTAACACCCCTAAGCCGCCAGCCAGATCTCCTCTACAAGACACCAGAGCCTCCGTCGCACCTCACCACACACACACGCATAACATCGCTGGAAACAGGACGCTAGACAACCACCACTCCAACTCCATAACCGTTGCTCCTCCATGGCTCTTGAATAATCAAGAGTCGTCCCTCCGTTTCAGCCATAACCCGCCACCCCTCAACCTAAAAACTCGCCGGACAGAAGATCAGCGCATCCGCCGGAACGAGAAGTCCCCCCCGCCCAAGTTTTCGTCCTCTTCACCCTAACCTCCTTTTCTCATAAACGAGAACTAGTCGTCGCTCTGTTCAATCGCTAAAGTAGTGTTCTTAGGAATGACTATCTCGAGCCGATGCAGCTTCGTTTGTGAGTATTTTCATCATAAAATGCTTTATCGGTGATTTTCTATGCTCTACTGCCCCGTTTATCGTTTTAGGCTACCCTGTGCTTTGGTTGATTTTCAGCGATTTGCATCTTCTCGTTTTATTCCCGTCGTTCTTTTTCAGGAAATACTGCCATTGCTCCTTTGAGACCATCTTCAGTCATTAATTGGCGTTTGAATTTCTAGTGAGTTTCGAGTTTGTCGAAATTCATAGTCCTAGGTTTCCAGGCAGATTCGCGGTTCCTGCTCGAGCTTCAAGTATTATATTTGTTCGTGATTGTGTTCTCTACCGGAGTTCATTTTCGTATTTGTTCGTTTGAGCCAAAAAATTAATTGACAGAAGTTATCTTTTGAGTTTCATTTCTAACTTTTATGCTTTAAATGTGAGTTTTGATTGCTAGATGTATGATTGATCGCGTTGCATTTGTTGTGGGCTTTGCGGAGAAAAAGCTATTGTCTTTTCTCTATTTAGTTAGGTAATTTGTTGTACTTCTTATTTGGTTTTCTTCTGGTCTTGTAGAAGTGAGGTTATAGGATTAAAAAATGAAAAAGGACTTGGATTTTCTAAGATAAATTGATTATGGCAAATACCGAATACTAATATGATTTGAACTCCGGATAATTTTTGTGGTTATTCCTTTATTTCACTTTATTAATTGAACCGCTAGGAGCTTGTTTAGGTCGTCAACACTTGGGTAAGCAAGCCTTAGGATTTTCTTTAGTTTCATGGCGATAGGTCGTTCCCTTAGTTAAATTTATCCGGAGAATGCCCCGATGGATTTGTATATATTTTATCCGGAGTATGCCCCAAAGTACCTGTATTTGGAGGCCCGAAGTGGAACTCATATTATTTTTGTTTTATTTTTCATTTATTAGGAAGGGACGACCTCGAACCCTCTTGGATGTTTATTTTCCTTTGTGTGTTTTACCTCAGTTTGAACATTCTGAAAGCCAACTTGATCGAGTACACGACCGTGACTTTCACGAGACTTGGGGAGTGCCTAACACTTTCTCCCCGAGTTAAATGAACCCCCTTACCTCAATCTCTGGTGTAGACATAGTTTTGAAGTCTAAAATGTTTTAAAAGGAAAATTATTTTAAAAACAACGATCTGGCACACCCAAATCAATGTCAGGTGGCAACTTTGAGTTATTTCCTTTGGAACATGATTCTTTGTCACGTTCTAATTGGAAAATCCTTTTCAAGCTTTACTAAATCATTTTATTTTTATTAGAAGGTTAAGTGAAGGTTATGGTAAAAAAAAGGGGTATGATATATCTGACGACTCTGCTAGGAACTTGCAGGTTCAGGCTAGTACTTGATCTTGTTGGCTTTTTAGGATATTCGGTTGAAGTTTTTTTAATGTGTTATGTTTGCTTTGTTTGATTTTGTTATGAAATAATATAAGAACAAGAACAATAATACAAGAACAAGAACAATATAGAGAGAAGTAGAGAGAGGAGTATTCTTATTGATACTTTGGGGATGATCTACAATGGGGTAAGACCCCTCTATTTATAGGCATAAAAAAGACTTAGCCTCAAAGTAAAACTCTTCTATAAGATAGACATTCACTCTAATTAGAGTTCTATTTATAACACTCCCCCTTGAATGTCTATTCAATAATGTGCCTCGTTAAAACCTTAACTAAAACAAAACCCAATGGGAAAAAAATTATAGAAAAGGAAAAAGAGTACACATGTTTGAATATGCGCCTATTGGTTGCCTCGTTAAAAACCTTGCAAGGAAAACACAGTGGGACAAAACCTTGTAAGGGAAAAAGAGTGCAACACGCATTAACTCCCCCTGAAAAGAGCATCAATTCACATCCTTGAGCATTTGCATTCCAATCTTGTGCACCATCTTGAAATTATTATTCTTGATAGATATGAACATCTTCATATAATGTCGTGGAATGACTCTTCAATATCTCCATAGAGGTATTCTCGATGCCATCATGCTTATAGTTATAGCAAGATACATATGTACACAAGTTGCACTTAGGATATGGTACTTCAGGACCAAGAATTGTATATGCTTCAAGCAACTTCAATCTTTCATGGATTGACATATAAGTTAAGTCATATAAGCCATATAATAGACTTTAGATGCATATCAACTTTTCATGTCATGCTAAACAATAAGATATCGAAAACTGATTACACATACCATTGACTTTATACTTTCAAGTATTTGAACTACATGTCCAAAACTACATGTCTTTCATATGGAATCAATTCTGCTTGAATTGTATCTCTTTTTAGCCAATATTTTTGTTTGTATTTGACAAACATAAGATCCTCATCGATATTTAGCGCTATCATAGATGTCGTCGACGAACAGTTTATATCGTCCAATAAATTTTCATAAAGACATAACATGGAGATCTCTTTATTCATATATTCAGGTACCTGAATCTCTCATGAGATTTTATGAAGTGTTATATCATGTGATCTTCTAGATCACTTGCCTCCCCATTATGATCACTTTGATCATTTGCTCATCTTCTTTATTAAGAAGTTATTTTGAAACCGATTTGTCTATACGCTTTAAGCGTATCAAAGACTTTGTCCTTCTGGGACTTAATATGAGCATTTGCAATGAGAATATAGTTAACTTCTTTGGATCAGCAAATGCGTATAGCATGCTTTGCAATATGTTGCAATTGAATTATCCTTTTATGAACTTCAGGTTCATATTATGATATTCGAGGATCTATATATACAAATGATAATTCATCCCATGTAGCCTTTCCTCAAGTGTTTATCATGTCTCCCCCTCATGTTAGAAAAGCTAACTTGTTTCCTCAACTTTGAGAGTCCATCTTTGTGCATTATGGTGTTAATGAAAATATACACCGCACATCAATAATAATAAGATGAAATTATTTGGTTCCTGACCCTGAACCACTTGTGAGGGGAGAATATAATATACTCTCGTAAAATAGGTATATCAAACTGATATATATAACTTTGTTCTCAAAAAGAAACAGTTTAGCTATTAAGTGAAGGCACTCAATAATTATCTTGCTAAACCAACTATGATATAAACCAACTTATCAAGATGAACTATCTTGAATAGAAAATCTGAAAATTATGCTCGAAGTTATATTACTGAGCAATTTACCTCGCAAGCACCGGCCAGGTTGCGGGTTAATAACAATCGCACATGTAACCATATCATAGATGCATCATATGTGGTATACATGGCAGGTGAATGGGCCCATATTCACCTTTGATATTTCCAGAATTTATGGGATTCAACCCAAACTCTTTAGTTGGTCAATTAATTAATGAGAACAAGTAATACAAGAGAATTCGTGAAGAACTTTCTAGTTCTTTAATATTTACCCATGTGAATTCTCTATTACTGCACATCATACTTAAAATGATATGGCTAACCCAAATGCCAACTGAATAAATTATCAATATTGATAAACTTCAAATTTACACCATGACATGTGCAATTATCAATAAACTTCAAGTTTATTATGATATGGGTTTTTATATCAATAAACGTCCACTTTATTGTGGTATTCTTGTGTAGTACAAATTGGAGAATAAAGCGGGTAGTTTTTCACATACAGATTATCCCGCTACAAGTTGTAGTAATAGAAGATATCAAATCTTTCCTTTATTTATAGTCTCAATATAATCAATCGCTTTCGCATATACTTTGGAAACTGAATAAGTTTCTTTGAGACTTACTACAACACAATACCTTATTGGTAATCAATTGTGTTTCTCCAACATAGTAATAATTGGCTCCTCTAGAGCTCTCAATTAATTTTGTACTACCACAAATTCATCAACATCCATGTGGTGAATATCTCTTTTAAAGAGAAAGTTATACCATTATGGTCATGGTCAAAATTATATGCAAGATATGTTTCTTGCATTATCGTTGTCCTTTAATAGTCATGTTTCCAAAATATTTTGGCGTACAATAGGTACGTGACCAACGATCATTCATGCCATAACAATGACATTATTTTCATATATCATCTCAAACCTCCTTCTAGGGGTGAGTGTGGTATATTCAATACCAATGCGTCTGGCATTCGATTTGCTATTCTTTGCAAATGGATAATATTTTGCACCTCTTTTTCACACATAGAGGTATGTGGATCAAGATGAGATAATGATGCATTTTTCCACAAACTTTCCCGTTTGGTTTCACCAACTTCTCCCCCTAATTTTGGGAAAAGTGTCTCATCGAATTGACAGTCTGCAAATCGTGCAGTGAACAAATCCCCTATCAATGTTTCGAGGTAGCGAATAATGGAGGGCGATTCAAACTCAACATATATTCCTAACCTTCTTTGCAAACCCATTTTGGTGCAATATGGCGGTGCTACAGGCACATATGCTGCACATCCACAAATTCTTAAGTGGGATATATTAGGTTCATGACCCAAAACTAATTGCAACGAAGAATATTTGTGATAATTCGTCAGTCAGAGACGAACTAGCATTGCTGCATGCAAAATGGCGTGACCCCAAATCAAAGTGGGCAGCCTCGTTTTCATGAGTAAATGAGGTATTCAAGATTATACTCATGTATTGTCTCAATCTGATATTTATTTTGAATGATATCTTTAAAACTCAACAAGTTTCTCTTAGACTTGGAGGAGAACATTGCATTCTCTATGATAAACATTGTTCCTCTAGGCAGAGTTATAGTTGCTCTTCTGGAGCCTTCAATCAATTTACTACTACCAGAGATTGTAGTAACATCTGCCTTACACATACTTAGTTGAGAGAAATATTTCTTTTCTTTGAGTATCGTATGTGTAGTACATGAATCAACTAAACAAATATTTGATCCAAGTTTGCTTTGTGAGATATCCATATTTGCTTTCCCATGGTTTGACATACAAAAGAAAATACATGAACATGAGAATAAACAAATTCAATCCGTTTGTTTCACATTTAAACAATATTTTCAAAATCTGCTGAGGTTAGTTGACTAACTAAATCAGATAGTCGATTATATGTTTTCCATAATCGATTACTTTGCAGTTTGAAAATTTCAGTTTAAGCACTGTCTCAATGTAATCGATTGTTAAACATACATAATCGATTATTTGCTATTTTGAAAAACTTCAGATCACACTGTCTTAATATAATCGATTGTTAAACATACATAATCGATTATTTGCTATTTTGAAAAACTTCAGATCATACTGTCTTAATATAATCGATTGTTAAACATACATAATCGATTATTTGCTATTTTGAAAAAACTTCATATCACACTGTCTTAATATAATCGATTGTTAAACATACATAGTCGATTATTTGCTATTTTGAAAAACTTCAGATCACACTGTCTTAATATAATCGATTGTTAAACATACATAATCGATTATTTGCTATTTTGAAAAAACTTCAGATCACACTGTCTTAATATAATCGATTGTTAAACATACATAATCGATTATTTGCTATTTTGAAAAACTTCAGATCACACTGTCTTAATATAATCGATTGTTAAACATACATAATCGATTATTTGCTATTTTGAAAAACTTTAGATCACACTGTCTTAATATAATCGATTGTTAACAAGTATATAATCGATTATTTTGCAGTTTTAATGCGAAATATTAGATAATCGACTAACTGTTAGGTTAGTCGATTAACTCTACTGAAAAATAAAAATATCTTTGAAATTTAAGCATATTGAAACATTCTAAAGAACTAATACTAACATTATATCATAAACTAACTAATACGAGCTGATACTAATGACTATTAGTTTATTCACTAACTAATACAAATAAAATCAAACAATTCCATCTTCCTTCATCACAGATCCATCACCAATTAAGTGGTCTATTTTCCCCTCAGGGTGCTCAAAGAAGTCTGCCACATCCAAGTGGGTGATGTCAAAATTGTCGTCAGAGACAGAATTGGTTTCAGGGCATTTACCTTTTAGAGATGCTTGATAAAGCTCAACCAAATGTCTTGGTACACGGCAAATTTTCGCCCAGTGCCCTTTTCCACCGCAACGATAATATATAGTTTATGAACTATTTGCTTTTGGATTCTCATCGCATCGTGCTTGTGCCAGAGTGACCAACTTCAGGTTGTCATATCTCTCCTTTAAGCCATTCCACAAGATAGGTGGATCTTTGACTATGATATATTCAATTTTCAAACCTTCATCAAGGTGATGGCGCAAGAAAATCAAGGCCTTAGCATAGTCTTGGGTGGATGCATTATTTCTGTCTTTAATGGCATCTCCAAGACCCATTGTATCCAAATGGATTTCAGCATCCAACACCCATGTCATATAGTTCTTGCCCGAAATTTCAAGGGCAACGAACTTTCTTTTTATAATGTCAGACATAAAACAAAATTACATCAAGAGCGTGTCCATACTTACGGGCTTTATTACAATTATCACATTCACTTCAGGGAATGGATCATAATCATCTGTATGTGCTATATACAATCTCATGTCAAATATTACTTTCATAAAGTGAAAGATTATTTTGAGAATCTTTATTATTCTCATTATCACAATGATGACGATTATAATTCCGTCTATTGCCTCGTCCACATTCATTGATACCTTCATGGTAATAATTTTGTCTTCTTTCAGACTTATCACATACTACTACCACATTCTCTAAAGGGAATGGAGCAAATTCAATTGGACGGATTTTGTCTTCTTTCAGACTTATCACATAATGCTACCACATTCTCTAAAGGGAATGGAGCAATTCAATTGGACGGATTTTTTTTTTTTAATTCTTTGCCCACAATCATACATGAATTTGATCATGGCAAGGCATAGAAATTTTACCACTTCATGTGAGTGTAATTTCTTACAAACTCCATTAGAGTGATAATCTAACTTTGTTGTCTTTGTTTGTATATGAAATCAAATCGTAGAATTTCAACAATTTGAAAGAGAAAATTAAAATACTTACCTTTAAGGTATACCAATAAATGTTGTAATATCAAATATACCTCTTGGGTTTCCATCCCGTTGCATTACTTTATGATGATACCATCTCTTCTATTTTTCCGTATAGAAATTCGTCAAATCGCTAGACTTTGCGTTCTCACTGCTTCGTTTATTCTCTTTTGTGTAACTTGTGAATTCTGTACAACACCTTTGGTTGCCGTGGATGCTTGACTTCTAGGTCATACCCATACTCCCAACCACATTCATCTTACTGGTGCCAACAGTCCTAATGCACTAGCTACCTCCAATTCCTGCAGTAGCCTTCAAGACCACATTTGAGGATACATGACCATTGATTCTTCGAGAAATAAGAGGTTTTTCCAATTGGTTAGAGACTCGTGCTGATAACTTGTTATGAAATAATATAAGAACAAGAACAATATAGAGAGAAGTAGAGAGAGGAGTATTCTTATTGATACTTTGGGGATGATTTACAATGGGGTAAGACCCCTCTATTTATAGGCATAGAAAAGACTTAGCCTCAAAGTAAAACTCTTCTATATGATAGACATTCACTCTAATTAGAGTTCTATTTATAACATATTTTTATTTTTTTATGTCGTTTTTTATTTTCTAGTGTCTTATTTGTTTATAGTTTTTCTTTATATGTTACTACTTTGTAAATTGTCATCATTTGCATAACCCATGGTATTCTTTCTGTAACAAGTCTTCCGGAGTACGTCTAAGTGTACACGATTTTTTTGTGAGTCACTCGTATCTATAGCGGAGTGGCTTGGGAGTATGGAGTGGGCAGAGAGCTAGAGCAGCCGCTATCGACCATGTGCCGCCCCAAATTGCCTTGTCTAGTGAAACCCAAACGTAGTTTAGCCTTTAGGTCATTTTTATTTGTATCATGTCATTTAGACCTAGCAAGGCTCGGTCCAAGGCACTGTGTCCATTTGCAGGAAGCTTATCCTAATTTTGTCAAAAATGGGCTCGTGGCCCAAAAGGATATTCAATCATCCATATGTGACATATGTTGCATTTTTAGGGTAAAAATATCATTTGGCAGACCGATGCTTGAGATAGAAGGGTGAAAGACGAAACAAGTAGGGCCCAATTATATTTTTCTTTCACTAATTCTTCAAAAATAATTAAGGGGGCAAGTCAAGTATCCAAAAAGATTTTACACTTTCCCATTATTTCCCAAAAGACAAAAAAATTGAAAATAGGAATTCTAAAAACATTTTACACTTTTCCATTATTTTCCAAAAATTCAAAAAAAAAACGAAAATCCAAAAAAATATTACACTTTTCCATTATTTTCCAAAAATTAAAAAAATAGGAGAAAAAGAAAATCTAAAAAGATTTTACATTTTCCATCATTTTCCAAAAAAGTAGAAAAAAAGGAGAAAAAAATCAAAAAGATTTTACATTTTTCATCATTTTTCAAAAAGACAAAAGAAAAAATATAGTTTTATCCAAATTAGTTGCATTTTTTAAGAGCTTTCTCCGATTTCCAATCCTTCTGAACTACGCCACATGATTCTCGTCTTTCGGGGCAGGATATGTAGGCAACTCACATAGGGTCCGATTTTCCTAGTGAGTCTTAGGTTCTTGGCTTTGTGGTGCCTTAGCCAAATCTTGCTTATCTAGCCACTTTTAGTTACACCGTCCATTCTTGCAAAATAGGGTCATTTTCGCGAAAAGTGGTTTTATAAACCATGTCTTAGGTTATTAAACCCACAACTGGGTATCTTATAACTTTAAGGTTCGTCTTTATTGAGTTTGCATCTTTAGCCACTTCTGACCATATTGGCAGTTTTTGAAAAACGGGTCATTTTTGCAAATTAATTTTGGGCCATGATTGATGGGAGTTGAATCCTTATAAGCATTAGTAAGGTATTTTTATATCTGAGTAGTCATCCATGTTGAGCTTGCACTTCTAGCCACTTTTGGCCACATAGTTTAATTTTCAAAAAATAGCTCAATCATGTCTTGCATATGTCCAATAGGAGGTGTTGTGGTCTAATATAGTGTCTCGAGTCACTAACCTATTTGATCTTATTTATTCTCATTCAGATATGAATCCATTTATCACATCTCGAATATAACGGATATCCTAGGACCACTGCATTCAGGAGCTACTTGAGGATACTTTTTATATTTTGTGTCTGTTTTTGAGTCTTTTAGGTGGTTTAAGAGTTTTTCTAGTATTTTCTTATCATACTTCCTATGATGTATTTGAAAACCAAAAAAATTATAAATGAAAAATCCAAAAAGATGTTTATTTCTTAGTTTATTTTATCCATTACATTTTCCAGAACTATGCTTGATCTGATTTATGAGGGGCATGATACATAGACAACCTACATAGGGTTCGATCGAATCATTTTTCAAAAGATAAAAAAACCAGAAGAAGGAAAAAGAAAAGAAAAAAAGAGAATGGAATTGCGGGACATGTAAAATGAGAGGAAAGAAAAGAGAGATAATCATAAAGAAAAGAGAAGGTTGAAATAAACAAATTGGGATGATGCCAAATGACCTTATGACCCTCGATACCATTCTAGAAAAGAAAAGAGAAATAATCAAAAAGAAAAGAGAAGGTTGAAATGAAAATTGGGATGATGCCAAATGACTTTGTGACACTCGAAACCATTATAGAACCATTAATTGTTGCTAGGAGCATCGCACACAATGTATTTCTATCTGTAAATGCCCTAACGCTAATATGTTGGCTTTGTTTTTCTCCTTTTTGTTACTTTTATTGTTATCACAACAGAGGGTGGTTAGTTCGTGGCACTTTGGTGATTTGTCAATACAACACATGGTCAAAAGAGCATGGTACCCATTGTTAGAAAATACGCTTAAGGCTAGAGGGGGGGTGAATAGTGTTATAATAAAATTTGGCGTAAACTTGCGGAAATTAAAATTTGCAGGAAATAAATAAGTGCGCTAAATAAACAAAAAGAAAGAATGCACCGATATATTCTGGTTCACCACAACACGTGGCTAGTCCAGTCCCCGAGAGACTCTCTCGAGATTTTCCATTAACTTGTTAAGCTTACGGGTGCTCAACAAACCTTTACAACTTAAGGACACAAGCCTTAACACCTTTGCTCGGAGATACAACACTCCAAGGCTTCAACCAAGGAAACACAAGTTCCTTACAACAAGAGAATCACAATTCTCTTACAAGTGTATAAAACACTAAACACTCAAACAAAATACTCCTTAATGAGTATATATGAGTAATAGAAGTAAGCTCTAGATCACAACAACTTTGGACAAGAATATGGCTCTCAAAAGCTTTATGAAATTGAATATAAAATGATAAACAAAAGTATGCAAGCTTATAGCAATGTAATGATCAGTTGTAGTATGTTGTTGTGTTTAAAACACTGAAATGAAGCTGTATTTATAGTTGAAAAACTTGGCATTACCGTTGCCTAATTGCCAATTAAGAGTTGCTGATTTTACTCACTGACAATCGATTGTCAAACCCCAACAATCGATTGTCTGCCAGTCAGATCAAAATTCAATCCCAGATTTTACGCTTGATAATCAATTACTTTCAATCCATAATCGATTACTGGCAACGTTCAAAAAATCCTTTCCAGATTTTACCACAAACAATCGATTGTCCAGAATCAACAATCTATTACTCAGCAACGTTCAAAAAATCTTTTCCGGATTTTAATCAAAACAATCGATTATACAGAATCAATAATCGATTACCCAATAACGTTCAAAAAATCTTTTCCGGATTTTAATCAAAACAATCGATTATATAGAATCAATAATCGATTACCTGACGGTATTTGAAAACTTTACGACAACGGTCAGCTTCACAATCGATTGCACAAAGTCAACAATCGATTACTTATCAGTTTTTGAAAAACATTTTAGACACTATCTCTTTGACAATCGATTGTCCAAAGTAACAATCGATTATTTAAATTTGAAAATCACTGGAAGACACTGTCTCAACATAATCGATTACCATTAGTTCATAATCGATTATTCTGAGTTTTGAAAAACTTTGATGGACACTGCCTCAGTCACAATCGATTGTCATTAGTTCACAATCGACTTTCATGCAGGTTTGAAAAACCTGATGCTCACTGTCTTACTCACAATCGATTGTCATTAGTTCACAATCGATTGTCATGCGGTCTTGGCTTAAAACAATCGATTATCATAAGTACATAATCGATTATCTTAGTCAAGATTTTTAAGGCATGTCTAAAAATTATTTTGACTACTGTAAATATGCATGATTTAAAATCATTTGACATTCAATTAAATATGCATGATTTTGGAAAATAGTTTTATGAGAGAAGCCATGTTACGAGTCAAGTTGTAGGATCAAGATCACAATTAAGAATGACTCAATTAAACTATAAAACTTTGTCTTGAGCTTGAATCTCGTTGTATATCAATTGTGCGCTTGTTTCTTGAACTTCGTCATATATCAATTTTCGCTTCGTTTGTCATTCATCAAAACCTATACAAAAAAAACACGTTTTAGTATATTGCATTGAGAACGTGTTTCCAACACCCATGGCTAGCAAAGACTTACACACAGGAGTTGTAGACCTGCCAAGGGAGTTTGTGGGGCCGGAGTCTGAATTGAAAGATTAGGTCCAAAAGTTGAAACAGCAGATGACAGAAATGTATCAGTCTTGGATTAATGGATATCCCCCACCTTCGTTCCCCACCAACTACACTGAAAACCTTACAACTATCCCACCACTATCACAAGCCCAGGTTCCCACTACCATTGACCTTTCTCCTCAACATGCACTGGGTTTTACCCCTTACCACAATTACCTTGAAACTTCCTCCCAAACATTTTATGCTCCACCAGCAAAAACAACCGCATTCCCAGCTCCAGATGCCCAATATTATACCGTGGAACCCATTTTCAAAGTCCCAGATCCTTACTCTTACACTCCTCACTTTGGGCCTCATGCTGAAACTGATAAACCACCTAAGAATGTTGAGCAAGAGGAGATATTTAGGAAGGTAAAGAGTCTGGAGAAATGGTTGAGAAATATGCAAGGGTTAGGAAGCCAGGTGAGTGTGACTTATAAAGATTTGTGTTTGTTCCCTGATATTCAACTACCTGCCGGTTTCAAGATTCCCAAGTTTGACTTGTATGACGGACATGGGGATCATATAGCTCATCTGAGAGGTTATTGCAGTAAAATAAGAGGCGCTAGGGGAAAAGACGAACAATTGATGGCGTACTTCAGCCAAAGTTTGATTGGGGCAGCTCTAGAATGGTATACCCGCCAGGATGCCAGCAGGTGGTACATTTAGGACGATTTGGCTCAGGCATTTTCTCGACATTTTTAATACAATATAGATACTGTCCCGGATCGCCTATCCCTGACCAAGGTAGAAAAGAATCCAAGTGAAAGCTTTAGAGAATATGGATTCCGATGGAGGGAGCAAGTTGCACAGGTCAATCCTCTGATGGAAGAGGATGAGATTGTTGAATACTTTCTTCAAGCCCTGGAGCCTACTCACTTAGGCCATTTCATCTCAACCATTGCTAAGCCTTTCAATGATGTGGTAAAGATGAGAGAAATGGTAGAAGATGGATTGAATTCAAGTAAAATCATGAGTTATTCTACCTTAAAAGCCACAACACATGCAATTCAAAATGACACAGGAAGCCTGTCGGGTCATAAGAGACATGATGATGTTGCCATGGTTGTCTTAGGATTGCGACATGGCTCAACAGGTCTGCCTCACCAATATATCCAGCCTCGACCCCGACCCCAAGCTCTACATAATCTACCTCGGTACCTTCCTCCTAACAACATCTTGTCCTCTATCCAGCCACTGGGTCACCCTCGAAGGCAAGCACCAGCACCGCAAAATCTCCACAAACCTCCACAAAATTTTCAAGTGCCCCATAACCCATATCTAGGCTAGGGTTACAAAGGTAAACAAAGGTTGAAAGATGATTTTACACCAATAGGAGAGTCTTATGCAAGCTTATTTGATAAATTAAAGCATTATAACCTGATTGCACCTATTCCTTCGAATCATGTGGACAAGCGTGCAAGAGCCTTTAACCCTTCTAAAAGGTGTAAATAGCATTCTAATGCTCAGGGGAACAATATCGAAAGTTTTCAGGATTTAAAAAGAGAGATAGAAAGAATGATTCATAAAGTGATAATTGTGGTACAGGACAGTGACACCCAGAACATTGCACAGAATCCTTTGCATGTATATGATGATTCACACTTTGTGGGGATGATGCATGGTAACACGGAGTCTGAGAATCCTTCAGGGAACTTGCTGAATGAAGTTAATGATATTGAAACTGGTGAAGATCCCAGTAATTTTGATGTGCAGTCCAGTGGCTAAGATGTCAAGCTTGGTGATTGGAAAGACACTCCTTTCTTGGCTAGCCAATGAGGAGTTTTGGTGGTTTATTTTATTGTGATTTCTGTAGTCCGGGTTATATCAGGGTTGTAATTCGGATATTGTCTTGTATCTCAAACTCTTCTTCTTCTTTTTGCCTAGTTTGTTTTATTGTAGTAACTCGTCTAGTGTTATTTAGGATTGTTCTAGGTTTGTAATCCGTGTCTATTTTGCTTGTTTTGTTCAAACCTTTTCACCATCTGTCAAATGCAATCTCCTATTTTCTGTTAGTTCTAGTTAGTTTTGTTTAGGTCACTTTTTCTTTTATAGTTCTTTTCACACTACTCTAGGGACATGACATGTGCATAATTCTCAGCCTGGTCTTGAAAGTTAGTTTAATCATGAAACAATAATACAATTCTGAATATGATAAAAGGATGTGTTTGAGGTAACAATTAAAAATTCACACATTCTGATATAACATGAAGCTTAAATTGAGTGAAACTGAGGTAGTTAATCTTGGAAATCAAGAGGTTGATGAGAGCATGCAACAAAGGAGTGTCCCTCGAGCAGTTTGAGGTAGATCGGTTTTATTTGCTTAACTTCAATTGCATGTTTGTACTTGGCATGTTAAGTTTGGTATGACGAAGGCATTTTGTTCTGCTACCCAAACACTTTTATCCTTTTCTACCTATTTTGAGCCCTAATTTTTTTTGATACCCCTCTTCTGGAACCAGAAATAGAGTTAGAAACTGGAAAAGAAAAAGAAAAAGAGAAAAAGAAGGATGAAATTAAGAGAAAATAGAAAAAGAAAAAAAAAGATAAAAAGCAGAAAAGAGAAGAAAAAAAAAGAGAAAAGGAAAAAAACTTTGTCTTTTGAACTATGTTCGACCTGGTTCTTGTCACCAAAAGATACGTAGGTAGCCTTACGGTTCGGTCACACCAAATAAAATATTTCATAATCTCCCAAAATCAATACTGAGGTAGATTTTCTTTGAAATCCCATCAAAAAACCAAAAAAATAAAAAATAAAAAAATCTCCAAACTCAAAGAAACCGGGGCAGAGGTTTTATTTTTGGCAAAAGACCTGATTTTAAAAGTTGTAATTTTGAACCCTTTCATCTTAATTATTTTGAGCCTTCATGCCATCCTTTCTTTCCAACCGTGTCCAAAAGCCTACATTACGATCCAAAGAAAGAACTTCCGACTAATCTTTAAGGATGTCAAATCAATTGTGTGGCGAAAGTATGCTCTTCATGCATCATAGATAGTACTTTTTTTCTCAACACAAAGAGAGAAAATGATAAAATGAGTGAGTCTTATCGGTAAAAACCCCCAAGGGCACCCCATAAGGCGACGCTGAGTTGAGAAAAGAGAAAAATGAGAGAGGCTTGATGGTGAAAACCTCTCAGGGTAGTACAAGTCGACGGAGGATTGTGGACCAGATGGGACAGTTGAAGCACTGAAGCTCAGCTCACAGCGAAGAGGTACAACAAGAGTGGAATATTGGACTTGCTTGAGAGATTAGGCCACTTAATCCAAAGTTTTATGTTGTGGTCATTAAAGTTGGTATCCACATCTGATAAGTTTCTACTTTGTAATTTTCTTGTTAGGTATCATATCTTTCCTTCGTCCTTATTTTGTTCCTCTTGTTTTGTTTTAGTCCCTTCTTGTGTCTGTTTGGTCAGAACTAGTTAGAAATAACTTCAAAAAATTTACTACCAGCTTTCCAATTGCACAAAATGAATCTGGCTAGCACATCAAAGTGTCATAAGCCATGGAAAAGTGGCGTGCGCACTAAGTTAGTTACAATCAACATGCTTTGGGATTCACATGAAACGCAAAGGTTCGGTAATTGTTAATTCATGAGCAAATGCAACAGATAGAGGATATTGGGATCGAATGGAGAAGAGGTGTTTTTTGTGATAAGGGTAGGATGAAAATGGGTAGTCGATGATAGACAAGGTCTTCCAAGTTGAAATTAAAGTTACCTTGGTAAGTGCAGAAGCAGCCGCCTTCAAAGTCAAAGCCACAAACTAACCACCACATTTAAACTCATAAGTTTTCTTTGTTTGAAATCGGAACAAAGAAGTGCAAGCAAGTTGGTTCAGAAACAAGAAAGAAAAAAAATAAGAAGAAAGAAAGAAAAGAAAATAAAGAAAAAGGACAAAAAGAAGAAGAGAAGAATCGACAAAGGGAAGTTTCTCAAATATTTTCCCACTACCTATCTTGCTAGTGTGCATAATATGTTGCCATTGCTCCTCACATTTTTCCTCCTAGGATAAAAAAGTCCTACTCTGATAGATTTTTATCCCAATAGAAATCTTAGTTTGATAATCTTTCTCTTAAGATAAAAGACCTAGTCTAATGATTTTTCTCCTAGGATCAAAATCTTAGTCTGATGAATCTTTCTCCTAAGATAACAAAAAAAGACCTAGACTGATGAATTTTCTCCTAGGATCAAAATCTTATTCTGACAAATTTTTTCCTAAGATAGAAGATCTAGTCTGATGAATTTTCTCCTAGGATCAAAGTCTTAGTCTGATGAATCTTTCTCTTAAGATAACATAAGGACTTAGTCTGATGAATCTTTCTCCTAAGATATTAGACCTAGTCTAACGAACTTTCTCCTAAGATCAAAATCTTTGTCTGATGAATCTTTCTCCTAAGATAGAAGACCTAGTCTGATGAACTTTCTCCTAGGATCGAAATCTTAGTCTGATGAATTTTTTCTCCTAAGATGGAAGACCTAATCTGATGAATTTTCTCCTATGATAGATTTTTAGTTTTCTTAAGTTATTAATATTTAGTTTTCTTGAAATCAGGGGTCCCGCCTAGAGAATAGAGTTAGTTTTCACTTTAGTCAAGCTTAGTTTATAGTTTTTCGCAAGCTCAATCTTAAATCTAGGAGATGCACTTCCTAGTCTAGATCGTTCAGGTTCTATTCTTGGCAGGCGCGCATCCAAGTCAAATCTTTAGTTTTACTCTCATTATTGCATCAATAAAATAGGTGATTTACAGTTTTGCTAACAACTCACAAATCTTCCTAGTGCAAACTGGGGCCAAAAATTTTGTTTGTTTTGTTATTTTGATTGCAGGCACCCACCTGGAAAATGAGGGAATTCATTTCGGAATTATTTCAAGTTTCAAGTCAGTAGCAGGTGCCAACCTGGAGAACAAGGGAAGTCAATTCAGAGTTCAATTCAAGTTAGAAGTAGCATAAGCTCACGGAAAAAATGTGAATTAAAAGTCCGATATGACCGCCAGAAGTAGTCTCAATTAAAAAAAAAAGAAACAAAACGAAAAAAAAGAAAGAAAAAAGGAAGTGAATTCAGAATGCAGAAGCTCAGAAACAAGGTGGATTATTCAAGACATAAATATAGTCACAAGCATGGTGTGTCCGGTTCTGACCCAAAAGGATGAAAAAGAATGAATTATCACCTGCAACTAGCGAGCGTCAAGATTAAAATCTAAAGTCTGCATGTGTCACACCTCCTTTTGCCTACTACAGCCCGACGAAGGGTGTGGATAAGGGAGTTTTTCCAATTAAAGGACAATCGAAACGAGATTCGTTTGTTTATGTGAATTTCAGAGTCGCCACTTGGGAGATTTATGGTGTCCCAAGTCACCATTTAGAATCCTGAATCGAGGAAAGAGTGACTCTATTTAACAGTACGCAAACCAGAAATCCGAGTAAGGAATTCTATTAACCCGTGAGAAGGTGTTAGGCATTCCCGGGTTCCGTGGTTCTAGCACGGTCGCTCAACTGTTATATTTGGCTTAAATTATCTGATTTTATATAATTATAAGCCTGTGAGCATTTGCATCTTTTAACCACATTTACTATTATTTTTTAAAGAGAATTGCAACGTTGTTAAAATATATCTCGAACCACGTTACATAAATGCACCCGTGGCTTTGACACATTTAAACTTCGTTGAGACTTGGATTTGGGTCACATAAATATGCACCTGAATTTAGGAAAGTAATATTATTAACACGCACCTAGAGCAGCTATGCATTATTAACTTTGCGAGAGACCGCGAAAATTCTCTAAACGGCTCGTCCCGAGTTCTAAGTATAAATTTAAGATTAAATCGAGGGCCATGCAGTTGTTATTTGGTTCATCATAGCGCCCCCCAATTCATTATTTAAAAACCAATTCTAAGGCAAACTATTATTCTCTACTAAATTTGTCTCCAATACAACCTAATTAACTAACATTGTACAACTCAGGCCTCAAGTTCAAGCCATTGGGCTTCGAAATGAGCCCAAAGAGGAGGAACCCTTGTCCAGCTTTACAAAACTAACCAATCACAAGCCTTGGCAATTTAAACCAATTTGGGTTGTGCATTAGTAAAGATGAGGCCCAGCTTATCAAAGGTGGGCTGTTGAGCCCTGATCCTTTAATGAATGCAATATAAACGGGATCTCAATTTGATTATACACTTGCCTAATTTTGCTTCCAACAACGTTTAGAGATTGAAATGCATGTTTATTCCATTCAAGCAGGCTATTGATTATTTGACTTCATCTAATACTTATAACATTCGAGGAATTAATATGAAACAACTAATATTCACATTTAAAACCTGAAACTCAGACGCATGACTTCTGATTTTTGAAACGAAGTGTTAATCACTAAATGTTTTCAAACTTGGGCTGAGCATATATATGAACTTGCATAAAAACTTGACTCCCTAATTTCATGCTACCGAAGTAAAATAGACACTATACTTCATGTTAACTACACGGATGCATGAGCCCTTGATCTACTCGGGACATTGAAACTAACATAAGCCTCAACATAATCCTAATATATCATAATTGCATCCACCCAAGCTTATTGAATCCTAACACCTCAAACACACATATTTCAAGTCTTTTCCAGCTGATTCAAGTTAGCAATTCAAATTAACTGTTGGGAATTGGAACTATTGTGAAGAAAAATACTTTAATGAAGCACCATTTTTGTGAAATTTTAAACTCTAGGCATCTTTCAGGATTTTCTGGAAATTTTAAGGAGTTTTTATGATTTTTCAGAGTTCAGAAGTCTTGGGAAGCTTTCAGGGATTTCAATATGTCAGGAACCTCTAGGGTGCCCTTTTATAGCCAAAGCTTAGGGCAACCCTCTTATTTTGTGTTTACCCCTTTGTCCCTTTTATTTTTTCATATTTTATTTACTTAATCTCTAATTTATTAACTTGTTAGCCAAGTCATTGCATTGTTATCTCAAAAATCTTATTTGGACCCCTCCTAGAATGTTCTAGGGGCCTCCAAATCAGTTTGATGTGAGATTCCCTAACTCACAATTCCTGTACTACTGCTGAACTACCCTGAAATTACCCAAACAATAATAGCTGACCCCTTACCTTAATTAAATTAATTATATCCAAATTCCACAAACCATTATTGAGCTATTATTAAAAGAACTA
Organism: Nicotiana benthamiana; assembly: GCA_034376525.1. Lineage (NCBI taxonomy): Eukaryota > Viridiplantae > Streptophyta > Magnoliopsida > Solanales > Solanaceae > Nicotiana > Nicotiana benthamiana. The sequence continues at coordinate 178,349,933 of CM067339.1, forward strand.
ATAGTAGCCAAACTATTAACTGAATAAGAGACTGCTAGGAGGTTAAAATCAGTACAACAAATGCTAAAATTTAAACTAACAATTAGAATAAGCAGGATCAACCAAATCAGAGCAAAATTAAACTTAAACAATCCTAGGAAACAGCCAAGAACAAAATAAGACTGAAAGCATAAGAAGAAGCCTACTGATTTTAATTAATCTCATAACACAACTATCAATTTACGCAGTCAGACCAAAGAAACAAAGGAGAAAAGCAGGAAAGGAGGAGCATATCATGAAGAGGTGAAATACCTAAACTAGGACCAATTTGAAGCAAATAAAATGAACAAGTAATCAACAGTATAGGAGACAGTACACTTAGCTTTTTTTCAATCAAAACAATGTATTGCATCCGCCTAGCATTGATTAGGTCAACTCTTTAGCATGATCTTCAGCCAATCCTAGGGCTATTTGAAAGGAATAGGACACGTATTTGGAATCAAGGGTAGTCAAGGGTCATTGGGTGTTGATTTGAGATCGTTTGGACGCTGGCACCGCCATAGACGGCGGAGCAGCCGTCGTTTGAACAATATTTGAGATGATTGGGTGGTGATCGAGCCAAAGAAGTCAGAGAAATGGGAAGAGGAGGTCAGGGAGGTGTAGGAGTGTAAATCTGGGAGGGTTTGGAGGTAATGCCGCCGTGAGCGGTGGAGATGGTGACCATGCAAATGAATATTCGAGAAGCCTGGCAAGGATTTGAGAGAAGCCGAGCGGGTATTTGGAAAGAGGAGATGACGTGGAAGAATTGGTTTAAATTTGGGTGGGTTTGGAGCCACGCCGCCGCCGACGGCGATTTCCAGCTGGCGACAAACGATGGAGACACGGAGGGATAGGGGTGGCGTTACGTTGAAAATGTTAGGGTGTTTGAGAGATGGTTTGGAGAGGTGGGGGGCATTAGGATAGTTAAACACTCGAGGAGGCTCAGTACCGGGCCATTCAATCGCCTGATATCAACGGTCCAGATGGGGTGTGTTTTAAACAGTGTTGTTTTGGTAATGCCAGGGGTGGACTGGGTCAGGGGAATTGATATAGGCTGGGGTTTGGTTAGTGTTTGGGCTAGCCCAAATATATTTTCCTCGTTGATTTTTTTATATATCTTTTTTTAGCTTTTATCTCTTTTTTTATTTTTTTTCATTATTATTATTATTATTATTATATATTTTTTTAGATTTTGTTAAAATAGAAAACTAAAAATAACAAAGACCTGTTTAAATTCCAAATCTTAACTAATTATTTCCCAAAACTAAATTCTATGATAAATTCAAAAACTAAAAGCAAAATAATACAAAATAACTATTGTTATTTTATTTCTTTTTTTCCTCTCTTTTTGCTCTTTTTATTTTCAAATTAAATCAAAAATTAACTCCTGATAAAATCATTCTACCAAATTAAATAAAGTAGTTCTAAATGACAATTATCAAAATTAATTAGATGTGAGAGAAAGACTACAACAATTTCAAAAATTAAAATAAAAAGCAAAAGTAAACTATTTTTTTGATTTTTGTACTTTTGTAAACTCCTAATTACTGATTAATTCCTAAAATATGTAAAATTACTCTAAATGCAATACATATATTTTTGTATTTTTATATGAACTAAAAAAATATGCACACGAATGCAAGCAAATAAACATGCCACTAAAAAATTTAAAAATAATTAAAGATAACAAAAGGAAATTTTTTTGTTTGAAATTATGGGAGTAATTCATATAGGGCAAAAATCACGTGCTCACAGCTGCCCCTCTTTGCTCGGAAACACGAAGAGTTTCCGTACAAATATAAGTGAGAAAATATGAGCGATTTTGCCCTTTTGTATACTCCGTGTGAAGCATCTTTTGAAAAGTTTGACCGCATCCTAGTTTCGAGGTTGCCTGCATATCTTTGGTTAGAACTAAATCAGGTCAGTGTAGTTCGGGAGTATTTTGGTAGTTGGGACTACCAGGAGTTGTGATTTCACTGCTGCTGCTACTGCTGGACCCCCTTATTACACCTTATGAAAAATGAAGAATCTAAACTAAGCTATGAGCTATGGATTACAAAAGAACCTATCTACGTCTTCAATCTTGCTCTTAACCTTTATTGCCTTGCTGCCCTGTGTTTCTTCCTGTAAATTCCTCGTTGCCTTGTTGACTGATACTCCTTCCTGTGAACTCCTTGTTGTCTTGTTCACTTCTTGTTTCCTCTTTTATGTGTTTGACGCGGAATCGCTGGACTTGAAATGTATTCCCTTGAAAAATATTCCCTTGTTCTACAGGTGGACGCCTGATTACTAAAACTTGAATCTTGAAAAATATTCCCTTGTTCTACAGGTGGCGACTGATTACCAAAACCTGAATCTTGAAAATATTATCATGTTCTAACAGGTGGATGCCTGATTACCAAGACTTGAAATTTGAAAAATATTTCCTTGTTCTATCAGGTGGGCGCCTGATTACCAAGACTTGAATTTTGAAAAATATTCCTTTGTTCTCCAGGTGGGCGCCTGATTACCAAGACTTGAATTTTGAAAAACATTCCCTTATTCTGCAGGTGGACGCCTAATTACCAAGACTTGAATTTTGAAAAATATTTCCTTGTTATAATAGGTGGCCGTTTGATTACCAAAACTTTAATCGTGAGAAATATTCCCTTGTTCTAACAGGTGGGCGCCTGATTAACAAAACTTGAATCTTGAAAAATATTCCCTTGTTCTCCAGGAGGGTGCCTGATTACCAAGACTTGAATCTTGAAAAACATTCTCTTGTTCTACAGGTAGGCGCCTGATTGCCAAAACTTGAAATTTGAAAATATATCCTTGTTCGCCAGGTGGGCGCCTGATTGCCAAAACTTGAAATTTGAAAAATATTCCCTTGTTCTCCAAGTGGGCACCTCATTACCAAGACTTGAAATTTCGAAAAATATTTCCTTATTCTAACAGGTGGGCGCCTGATTAGAAAAACTTGAATCTTGAGAAATATTCCCTTATTCTGCAGGTGGGCGCCTGATTACCAAAACTTGAATCTTTAAAAATATTCTCTTGTTCTGCAGGTGGGCGCCTGATTACCAAGACTTGAATTTTGAAAAATATTCCCTTGTTCTCCAGGTGGGCGCCTTATTACCAAGACCTGAAATTTTAAAATATATTCGCTTGTTCTACAGGTGGGCGCCTGATTGCCAAAACATGAATCTTGAAAAAGATTGCCTTGTTCTCGAGGTGAGCGCCTTATTATCAAGACTTGAATATTGAAAAATATTCCCTTGTTCTTCAGGAGGGCGCTTGATTGCCAAAACTTGAAATTTAAAAATATTCCGTTGTTCTCCAGGGGGTGCCTAATTACCAAAACTTGAATCTTGAGAAATATTCCCTTGTTCTAACAGGTGGGCGCCTGATTGCCAAATCTTGAACCTTAAAAAATATTCCCTTGTTATAACAGGTGGGCTCCTGATTACCAAATCTTGAATCTTGAAAAATATTCCCTTGTCCTACAGGTGGGCGCCTGATTATCAAGACTTAAATTTTGAAAAATATTCCTTGTTCTCCAGGTGGACGCCTGATTATCAAGACGTGAAATTTCAAAAATATTCTCTTATTCTACAGGTGGCCGCCTGATTGCCAAAATTGGAATCTTGAAAAATATTCCCTTATTCTAACAGGTGGGCGCCTGATTACCAAGACTTGAATTTTAAAAACTATTCCCTTGTTCTAACAGGTGGGTGCCTGATTACCAAGACTTGAATTTTGAAAAATATTCCCTCGTTCTGCAGGTGGGCGCCTGATTACCAATACTTGAATTTTGAAAAATATTCCCTTCTTCTAATAGGTGGGCGCCTGATTACCAAGACTTGAATTTTGAAAAATATTCCCTTATTTTCCAGGTGGGCACCTGATTACCAAGTCTTGAATCTTGAAAAATATTCCCTTGTTCTACAGGTGGGCGCCTGATTGCCAAAACTTGAAATTTGAAAAATATTCCCTTTTTCTCCAGGTGGGCTCCTGATTACCAAAACTTGGATCTTGAGAAATATTCCCTTGTTTTAACAGGTGGGCACCTGATTACCAAAACTTGAATCTTGAAAAATATTCCCTTGTTCTAATAGGTGGGCGCCTAATTACCAAAACTTGAATCTTGAAAAATATTCCCTTGTTCTAATAGGTGGGCGCCTGATTACCAAAACTTGAATCTTAAAAAATATTCTCTTGTTCTAACAGGTGGGTGCCTGATTACCAAGACTTTAGTTTCGAAAAATATTCCCTTTTTATGCAGGTGGGCGCCTGATCACTAAGACCGCTGCCTGCATATCTTATCACAACAAAACAAAAAAGACGCAAGAAATTCTTTCTGTCCCAGTTTGGTGCTCGGCATATCAGTGAGTGTTAATCAAATATCTTTACCAAATATCTCTAAAGCTAAGTCCCATTATCTAGAAGGGTCCTGAAAATTCTTATCTAGTGACCACTTTAAAATTATGTTATGCTTTTTAAAAAGATATTATTTTCCACTATGTCTTGTTATGAGTTATATCTGCTGAGGATCTGCTGGTAACTGGTGATTAAAACTACTTCCCATTATCCAGGCGAGTCCTGCCAACTTTAAATGACAAAGTGTGTCTGCTAGGGGTTAGTATTTAGAGATATGTCCCATTATCCAGGGGGTCCTGAAAGTTTCTACAATTAAATCCCATTATCCAGGTAGATCTTGATGATTCTTGTTGGAGAAGTATTTGCGTTTGACCATGCCACCCGACTGTTTGTGTTCTAGGCTAAGTCCCATTTTTCAGGAAGGTCTTGATAATTCTTAACTGAATCCTACTTCAACATGCAAGTCATTTTATGCTCTTTTCTATCCATGATTACCTCTAACCTTTAAATAAGTCCCATTTTCTGGGAGGGTCCTGAAGGTTCCAGATTAAATGTCAATTCTAACTTCTAGTTGTTTCTGTTAGTGATCATTGTCCAGGAGGGTTTTTGGCGACTCTTACTGGGGAAGGTGTTGGTGCTTGCCCATGTTCCCCGCACCTGTTTTTGTTTTAAACTGCGTTCTATCTCAACTTCCATGCCCCTTTTAACCCTCAGTTGTTTCTATTGGGGTTTGCTAGTTAAAGTTTGTCCCAATGTACTCTTGCCGGGGAGAACAATTATGACTGACTATGTGCCCTGAGATTTTGGTCATACTTGCTATGTTCCTGTCTTCCCATGTGGATAGCCTTCCTTAGGATCTTCCAGAATTTTCCTACCCCTATGTCAATCAAAGAAAACTTGTCAGTTCGAAAGGCGGTGGTTAGCTTGCAGCATTCTTGTCAGAAGCGGTCTCCTCACTGTCGTGTTCCGTTATGTTCAAATTTCCATGTTGATGATGAGTTACCTGAGTTGGTCAACTAACCCCCTGAACCTTTATGGCTTTACTTTGTTCCCGTTATTCTGTCGCATTTATAGCCCTTTTGCCAGAATCATTGCACCTTTCGTTGCCAAGTCAATGTATTAGGCTTGGCTGACCCTCTGACCCCTGTACCTTCACTCTGCTCCTCATCTTTGTGTGGCATTCCGACCCTTTGCTAAAATTTTCACATCCTTTCCTGAGACTATCTGGTCAGTTTACGATGTTTGGCTGACCCTTGACCCTGGTGTCTTTACTTTGCTCCCCATCTGGTGTTGCATCTCCGACCCTTTGCCAAAATTCTTTACGTCCTTCTCTGATGGTTGTTAAGTCAATGTATTATGTTTGGTTAACCCTTATGACTTTTCCCATCTTTGTGTTGCTTTTGACTATTTTTGCCAGAAGCCTTGCATCCTTTCTGAGATTACCCGGTCAATGTGTTATGCTCGGCTGACCCCAGAACCTTTATGGTTTTACTTTGCATCCCCATCTTTGTGTGGTTCTCCTTCACTTTGCTAACTCTTGTCTCTTCCATCAATTTTATCATTAAATCTCTAGCGAATCCCTCCCCTTGCTTTTTCAAACTTTACTGCCTTTGTTACGTTTTTGGGTGCCATGCGCTTTATCCCTTTGGGAGCTCATACTAGGCTTTGAAATTTCTCCCCTTTGCTTAAACAAAATGCTTTAGAGACTCGAAACAAAAATGAAACGAAATGACTCAGAACTGTATTTAGGGTAAAGAATTTCCCATTCATTGAGTGTTGAAAGGAAGAGAAATGGAACTCATCTGAGGAAGAGCAGCTGGTTTTTCATGATCATGACATGCACTTCGGCCTAGTCGACCAATCTGTCCCAATGAACTGCCTTATGTTGCCATGATTTTTTTGTTGTGACCATTTCAAACCCAATTCCTTCAACCAAACCCTAGCTTTGCTTTCCTTACGGTGTTTTGAATGGATTTCCACCAACGGCCTCTTTTCGGTTGTTGCTTCTTGCCTTGCCTTAGCCTCGTGGTGCCTGTGAGAGTTTTCAACAATGAGACTCTCTTATTTTATTTCTCTCAACTCGCATAGCCTTACGATGCCCACAAGGGTTTTCACCAATAAGACTCTCTCATTTTTATTTCTCTCAAACTCCTATCGCCTTATGGTACCCGTGAGGGTTTTCACCAATAAGACACTCTTATTTTTATTATTTTCTACAAGAACTAGAGTTCCGCCCCGAGGTATGGTCCATCTCTCATTGCTTGCCCCGACATTTCTTACAGATTGATCAGAAAGTCTTTCTTTGGACTGTAATGTGGGCTCAAAATTGCTTTTATGGGTACAACATTTACAACTTTCGGAATCCAAACAAATGCAATTTCTGCCCCAGTTCCTTGCTTGAGGCTTGTGGATTTATTTGAAAATGACCGAGCCATGAGGCTGTCTACGTATCCTAAAAGGGAATCAGGTCAAACGTAGTTCCTACTAATTCCTTACATTCACTATTGTTTGATTTCCTTTTCCTCCCATCTTTCTGCTACTTTTCTTACTTTTCCTCTTTTATTTTTTTTCTTTTTCTTTTCTTTTTCTTTTTCATTTTCTCGTTTTATTTTTCTTTGATTTTCCTTTCTTTCTTATTTTTTTCTTTGTTTTGCTTTACTTTCTCTTTCTTTATTGTCTGTTCACCGCCTTTTTTAATTGCGTTTCTGACTTTCGTTATTGATTCCGAAAAAGGGGATAAAAAAATAATTGAAGCTCAAAGGGTTAACAAATGGTAAAGTGTTTAGATAGCTGAATAAAATGCCTTCATCATTTCAATCTATAAAACATGCCAAGCACAAACAAATTCCAAGTAGACAATGGTTCAAACAAAAGTGAATCATACATAATATCTTTTGGTTGCATCTGAATTAATAGCCATTTCTACACATTTTCCTTCCACGTACATTAAATACAATGCACATTCGATAGCACTTTTGACACGACAAATGGTCCTTGCCATTTTGGAGCCAACTTGCCTTTTGCCTCGGCCTGGTGAGGGTGGATGCGTTTACACACTAATTGACCCACTTTAAACTTTCTTGGATGCACTTTCTTGTTATATGCTCTGCCTATCCTCTGTTGATACAACTGGCCATGACACACCGCTGCCAATCTTTTCTCGTCAATCAAACTCAATGCTCCAAACGAGTTTTGACCAATTCTTCGTCGTCGATTCCTGCTTCAGCGACGATCCAAAGGGAGGGGATTTAAATTATAGCTGGGATTACAGCTTCTGTACCATATACTAACAAGTATGGGGTTGCCCCTACCGAGGTGTGAACGTTAGTGCCATAGCCTAACAATGCAAAGGTTAACCTCTCATGCCACTGCTTGGACCCTTCCACTATTTTACGAAGTACCTTCTTTATGTTCTTATTGGCTTCCTCGACCGCTCCGTTAGCCTTGGGGCGGTACGGGGTAGAATTTCGATGTGTGATCTTGAACTACTTACATACCTTTTTCATCAAGTAACTATTGAGATTTTCCCCATTATTAGTGATGATAGTCTTGGGATTCCAAAAGCGACAAATGATATTTGCATGCACAAAGTCTACCACGACTTTCTTGGTCATTGCCTTGAAGGTCTTAGCTTCAACCCATTTGGTAAAATAGTCAATAGCAACCAGGATGAACTTGTGTCGGTTAGAAGCTGCTGGCTCGATGGGCCTGATGACATCCATGCCCCAAGCAACGAAAGGCCATGGTGCAGACATTGTATGTAATTCAGACTGCGGGAGTGAATCAAGTCTCCATGCACTTGACATTGATGACATTTGTGCACGAAGATGATATAATCCCGCTCCATTGTGAGCCAATAATATCCTACCCGGAGGATCTTCTTTACCAAAACATATCCGCTCATGTGTGGCCCGCGGACGCTAGCATGCACCTCATTCATGATAGCTGTTGCCTGCCCAGCATCCACGCATCGTAACAAACCGAGATCGGGCGTCCTTTTGAATAATATCCCTCCGCTTAAGAAAAACCCACTTGACAAGCGACGGATTGTTCTCTTCTGGTTGCTCGTGGCTTGCACCGGGTGCACACCCCTCCTGATATACTCTTTGATGTCGTGGAACCAAGGCACACCATCAAGCTCTTCTTCCATCATGCTGCAATAAGCATGTTCATCATGGACCCGGATATGTATCGGGTCAACATATACCTTTTCCGGAGGATGTAACATTGACGCCAAAGTTGCCAAGGCATCAGCAACCTCATTGTGAATTTTGGGGATGTGTCTGAACTCTATTGAACGAAATCGTTGACAAAGATCATGCAAGCATTGCTAGTATGCTATGAGCTTTAAATCTCTCGTTTCCCACTCCCCTTGAATTTGGTGTACCAGAAGGTCCGAGTCTCCCGAGATCAAGACTTCATGGACACCCATGTCTGCTGCTAATCTCAGACTCAATATTATCATATTCTGCCATGTTGTTGGTGCAATAGAAGCAGAGTTGAGTTGTGACTGGGTAGTGATGCCCTTCTTCAGAAATGAGCACTGCTCCTATCCCGACGCCTTTCATGTTGGCATCCCCATCAGAAATCAATTTCCATCCTGACTTCTCACCCCATTCCGTTTCATCAACATGCATCACTTCCTCGTCTCGGAAGTATGTATTCAAGGGCTCATATTCTTCATCTATCGGATTCTCAACTAAATGATCAGCCAATGATTGTGCTTTCATCGCGGTCCTAGTCACATAGACAATGTCAAACTCGATGAGCATGATTTTCCATTTTGCGAGCCTTCCTATGGGCATCGGCTTTTGGAAAATGTATTTTAGCGGGTCCAAACGTGAGATGAGATAAGTGGTATATGATGACAAGTAATTTTTTAACTTCTGAGATACCTACGTCAAGACACAACATGTCCTTTCAAGATAAGTATACTAACCTGATAGGCCGTGAATTTCTTGCTGATATAGTATATGGCCCACTCCTTTCTCCCGGTGACATCGTGCTGATCCAACACGCATCCAAGTGAGTTATCCAAGACTGTCAAATATAAGATCAAGGGTCTTCCTGGTTCTGGCGAGACCAACACCGGCGGGTTCGACAAATATTCCTTTATCCTATCAAAAGCCTCTTGACACTCTCTCGTCCATTTCACCGCATCATCTTTTTTAGTAGCTTAAAGATGGGCTCGCAGATGGTTGTGAGCTGAGCAATGCACCGACTGATGTAATTCAATCTTCCCAATAGACTCATCACCTCTGTTTTGTATAGATTTGATCTTTGATGGATCTAGTTCAATGCCTCGTCGGCTGACTATGAACCCTAGCAACTTCCCTGAGGGGACCCCAAATGCGCATTTTGCCGGATTGAGTTTGAGATCATACATGCAGAGCCTCTGGAAGAATTTCCTCAGATCTTTGACATGATCGGATTGCTTTCTGGACTTCACAATCACATCATCCACATAGACCTCAATTTCTTTATGTATAATATCGTGGAAAATGGTTGTCGTGGCCCTCATATATTTCGCCCCTACATTTTTCACACCAAAAGGCATGACCCTACAGCAATATTTTCCCCACAGTGTGATAAAGGCTATTTTCTCTGCATCTTCTTCATCCATTAAGATCTGGTGGTAACCTGCGTAACAATCCACAAACGATCCGATCTCATGCTTCGCACAATTGTCAATCAATATGTGAATGTTCGGCAGGGGGGAAGTTGTCCTCTGGACTTGCTTTGTTGAGGTCACGGTAATCAACACACACCCTGGTTTTACCATCATCTTTTGTTATGGGCAAAAAGTAGCTAACCAGGTGGGATATCGTGTGACTCGGATGACTTTTGCCTCAAACTGATTGGTCACTTCCTCTTTGATTTTCACGCTCACATCAATTTTAAACTTTCTCAACTTTTGTTTGACGGGAGGGCAGGCTGGGTCACTGCGCAACTTATGAACCACCAAGTCAGTGCTAAATCCGGGCATATCGTCGTAGGACCATGCAAAGACATCTTTGTATTCAAGCAATACTTCAATTGTTTCTTTCCTAAGTTGTGATTCTAGATGGACACTTATTTTTGTTTCTCTAACGTTATCCGGGCTCCCTAAATTGACCGCCTCTGTATCACTCATATCCGATTTGGGTTTCTCCTCAAATTGGCTCAACTCGTTACTAATTTCATCCGATGCCCCATTCCTCGTCGTATTCTGTCTCATCCTCATTCTCTGTTTCCTGAATTATTATTTCTGAACTATATCGATTCTTAAGACTTGGCCGAAGAGTCCTTATGCATGTCAGATTATTGGAATCGGCATAAAAATGACTGTACAAAAAGAGAAAATAAAGAGAAGTAAAGAAAAATGGGAACTATCAGCATTACTGGAAAGGAAATTGCATTTCATTAGGATCAAAAGATAATAGAGTTTACATATCAAAACGGACATAAATAACAACTGAATTAAGAACTCTGAAGCTAATCCAAACTAGACTGAAAGGAAAATCAAAGCTGACTACCACGACCCCCTCCGGGTGGGAAGAGGAGTGGCTTCCCAGTTACTGAATTTTGTGCATGCTCCCACAAACTGCACGTCTGCCCTGCTCAATCCTTCTCCTGCCTCGATCATATTCACCTCATTGAACAGCCTTTCTATTCCCTTATCCGGATCCACATCCGCGTTGATCAGCAGACTGGGAATCCTTGGCTCGGAGCAGTTGCTGGTACTAGGCTTGACAAATGATTTGGACAGCCTTAGGATGGGCTTTTAGAGAGCCCAGACCCTCTGCTTTAGCTTCCTAGCTTGCCCTATGTCTGCAGCTGTAGGCTTGAACCCTAGGCCAAAAGTGTCCAAATTTTTAAGGAGGGACACTGGCTGCACAACGCCTTGTAGAGAAGCACCCAACCCCTTGCCGGGCGTGAAACCATTCTTCAACATTTCTGAAGCCACCATGACTGACGCGACCACTATCTTTGGAGTCATGACAACCTCACCCTCTGGGATCTTCACAACTGACACCGTGTCGAATACCTGGTGCACCCATGGCCCTTTGATGTCTTCAGATTCAATAAAAGGTATGATAGCATCACCTGAAACACACTGATTATCTTCATCGTGCACCACAATCTCTTGCATGTCCCATTCAAATTTGACCATATGGTGCAAAGTGGCACTGGCTTGGCTGTGTGAATCCAGGGCCTGCCTAACAATAGGTTATATGAAATTACCACGTCCAACACTTGAAATTCCATGGTGAAATCAACAGGCCCTATTGTCACTTCCCGCACTATATCCCCTACTAAGTCTTTAAAAGTAATTAAAAGTAACAAGAGATAGATGATCCAGAACAATCTCGAGATTATATTAAAAGTAACAAGAAAACGCTTGTGCCAGGTCATCCCAAGTATACCACCGATTGTGATCCTGCTGAGTGTACCACTCCAGTGCTGACCCACTTAAACTCTGGCTAAAGTATGACATTAGCAATTCATCTTTTCCCCCTGCTCCTCTCATTTTGCTACAAAACCCCCATAGATGCACGACCGTATCGCCATATCCATCATATAAGTCGAATTTAGACATCTTGAAATCTGGAGGCAACTACACGTCTGGGAATAGACAAAGTTCCTTGAACACCACGCTCACCTGGCCACCTAAACCCCGCATGTCCCTGAATGATTGTTCTAAACTTCTGACCTTTCTGAGCACCTCCTCCTGCTCAGGATTTTTGACTGGCTTTTCAACTCTCGTCGGGATTTCGAGACGGGGAGCATAGGAGTAAGGCTCATGGGCTTCGTAAGCAGGTTCTGGTGGATAGTATTGGCGGTCGTAAGCTTGAAGCAAGGGTTCACTTGACTATCTATGGAGCGCGAGAGGAGGAGGTGACACATAGATTGGAGCAATTGGTGGATGAGGGAAAGGAGCAACTTTGGGTAGTGGAGCTGGTGGTGGTTGAGAGGTCGTACCCTGGTGCTGCGATTAGATAGGAAAACTTGAGGGTGAGTCAGAGGTGGACTGGTCAGGAGCTTGGGCCAGTGGCAGGATGAAGGTTGGATTAGCAGGATAAGTTGGGGTGGCTGTCCTCTTGCCCATGCCTTGTACATCTCAACCCTTTGGTGCTTTAGTTTGTACATTTCCTCCTTCATGGCATTAGCATCCAATTCCTCTACTTCTTTCGAGGGGTCAATAATGCTGACATCGGTTTCCTGGTTGGCCATGAGATGCTTGCTTTTAGACCGCGAGTTGTAGGAGTGGGTTGCAGGAATGCCGCAAGTACTAACCACATGTCTAGTCTAGAATGACAAAACACCAAAAACTTGTTAATAGTTAGGTTTTAACACGCAAGAGGCCACGTATTGGGTGTGAATGCACCTAAATAATGATTGGTCACTACATGAATCGGTTGATTGCATCATCTCGGCTTTCATTTTCTTTGTTTGCAATGCCCCCCTCTTTATTTTCTTACTCTCTCCTATTTTGTTTTCTTGTTTGTTTCCTTGCATTTCCTCTGCCTTTCTTTTCTCTTTTCCTTTTCTTTATTCGGTTATGGTCGAATCCTATGTATATTGCCTACGTATCATGACCCCGCATGAATCAGACCTAGCATAGTTCTTGCTAAATAAAAAGTGAAGCATAAAACAATTTGGAATTTTCAATTTTCATAATAACAAGCTTGGTTACAAAGACTCAAAAAACTGATAGACTCTGATAAAGGACGAACTACAGACTCGAAGAACAACTAACCATGCACAAAAGAAAATACAGACTCTAAGACAAACTGACAGACTTTTAAAGAAAATACAATCTCAAGAAATTAGAAATACATTAGGGCTTCAATTGCTCCTGGGACCCGCGAGGTATTGATTTGACTTGCCGGGGGTTGACTAGCTAAATCCCCTTGGAGATGATGAAGATCTTCCATTACACGGTGAACAAAAAGCATCACGATGGGAAACAACATAGATCTAGGCATATCCTCATAGTTGCTACATTTCATTGCGATATAGTGAGCGATCCTTTTGATTCTCTCTCGTATGACACCTTTCTCCTGCAATAACTGCCCAATATGCTCAGTGCTGGCTTCCAAAATTTGTTCGGCTACCTGATTATGCTTTTGAAGCTGTGGAAGATCCAATACTAATTGTGCCAATGTTGTGTAATAATGTTCCCTTTCAATTTTGAACTCTTTTGCATGTTTGAGCATTTTGTTTTCTATGATGACAACCCTGTTCTTTAACCATGTCACCTAACCGTTGAACTCTTCTTTTAATTGCTTAACCAGGCATGCTCGTTTTGCCGTATTTATAGCCAATTGTTTTCAAGCCCTGACTAGTTCTTTTTCTGCTCTGTCTCAAGCCATCTATAAGTTTTGTGTCCTTGGCACTCCGAACAGGTTTTTCCGCTGCTACTTTTATTTTCTGAATTTGGCCCGAAGGACCTCATTTTCTTTGACCAGTTTCTTCTTTTCGCCTTCATCTGCGGCAGCTTGCAAATCTTTCTCGAATTGCAAATTCATGACCTGCTTCTCCAGTTTGCTTATCGTACTCATGTTCTTTAGCCAACCAGTCCCACTGCTCTTGCAATGCTTCAACAAATTCCTGGATATGGGGTCTTTTGGCTAGCTTCTCGAACTAAATTTCTATCATGTACCAAGCAAGGTATCCCGGCGACACTTCGCCTCTGGACCGATCCCATACGCAAGTGTTAGGTATTGGCATTCATTCCAAATTTTGCGAACCGTTGCTTTGGGGAACTGACCGTCGGGTCCAATCTCGACTACCCAGATACTAAGATCTTTGTCCTTGGGCACTATCTGGCACCTTCCGAGTTGTCTCAAGACCCGATGTGGGGTATAAGGCTGGATGCTCCTAAGGCCCATCAAAAGGAAGTGAGGCTCCATTGTCGGCATGTATATAATCTCATCCACAGACAACCATCCCAACGTCCACTCTATTTGATCGGCAGTGAGGGACTAAAGGTAAGATATCCATCCTGTTACTCTTTCGGGCAAGTTTATCCTTTCAATCCTTGTGTAAAACTCTTCTATGCAAGTTTTCTCTATTGACCCATAGCTCATGAACTTGAAACGGTGGCACAGATGTGAGAGCACGAAAGATCTCAGCTACTATCATAGGCGCGAGTGAACAATTGACTTGGGTGCGTAGAGTGCTGACAACCCCTGCTATTTTTGTGTCAATGTTCCCTTCTTTCCTTGGAAATACCAGGATCCCTAGAAAAGCCACCATAAAAGCGAAACGTATGTGTTCTTCTCACTTGACGCGGTTTCCTTTGCTGCAGATTTTTTTCTCTAGATTGTTGAACCCCCTCCCCCCCCCCCCCATATGACCATATCTAGTATACAGGAATGAAAAGGTGCAAAACGGAGCTACCAGGTTTGAGTCGTGTACCACTCTGCTTATCATCAGGGTATCCAAGAATTTGAGCACTGCTACAAACCTTGGGGCGACCAAATACTTGTGTCTCAAAGGAAGTTCAACATCTACAATGTACCCGGCTATTTCTTCTAAGGTCGGGGTAAGTTAAAAATCTGAGAAGTGGAACACATTGTGCGGCAGGTCCCAGCACGTGACCAACGCTCTTATGATGTCACCTCGAGGTACAATCTCAAAGAGTCCGGGAAGGCCTCCCAAATATTTCTTTACCTCATTTTGCCCTTCTATACCTAGATCATTCCACAACAGCTACAGCTCCAAAGAGATTCTGCTTACAAATGAAAAGGTTCGTTTTGGGTTGTGCTCATCCTGCACATTTATTAAGGCGAATTAAAAACTTAATACTTTATTCTGTTTGACTTCGAAATAAAAAATTTATCCCTTTATTTTATGCGATTTATTTTCTGAAATTAGAGCCCACCTTTGCAAATACAGCCCTTCGGCACTTCCAGAGGAAGATTTTAAGGTTGTGTCTGCTAACTGGCAAAAATAAAATAAAACCCCAAAGGTGGTCGTTTGCGCAAAATTTTTAAGGCTGTGTCTGCTAACTGGCAAAAATAAAATAAAAACCCAAAGGTGGTCGTTTGCAAAACCAGCCTTCCGGCATTCCTTTCGGTAACATTCGATTGTTCTTGACAATAACAGCATCACCCAATTTATTTAGGACAACAAATAAAATTTGACACTTGTTTTTCTTTATTTTGGCTATTTTTGCAAAAGGGAGGTTGAACCCGATTGGGGTTGCCTACATATATCGCACCTGACGAGAATCAAACCAGGGTAGTTCGAGCAAAACTATTTTTTGAAAACAGGACTTCGCTTTCCCTTTTTCATTTCATCAAAACAAAACCATTTGTTTTGAAAACAAGTTTTTCTTTTTTTCTTGGGCGAATAAAACAAACTCCCTTTTGTTTCCATTTTTTCCTCTTTTTTTTTTTAAAAAAAATTTGACAGAACTTCGGCAGTATTTGGACATTGGTTCTTTTACAGCAGGTGGCTAACTTTCCTTACCCATAAAAGGCCGATCAGCATGCAAATCCAAAACAAATAAATGCGCAATTAGGATGCATCAGGATGGTCCATCATTCAGGGTACACCTATCCTAGACGGACTCAACCCCTGTGTTGAGTCCCCTAAGTCAAATGCATGATGCAGATAAGCGTTCCTACTAGAAATTTGGCATGGGTTAAGTTATTATATGTTTGAAACTTGGGTATTTGTTCTAAAATATGTACCCGAGAGGACAACTCGAGACGAGGATGGGGCTACGTACCGATGACCGGCAAGATCGTCCGGCTTTGTAACTTGTCTGAGCCTTTTACTTATTTCAAGGTATGACACTAACAGAAGAGGGAGCCTCGACCAGCGAGTACATCCCTGGAGATGAGATGAGAAGGGTTTCATAATTGTTTATATGTACAATTCAAACAATATCAAAGCGGTAAAAGCATCATTTTGCACATTAAGTCAACATGTAAAATCAGATAATAAACAAAGCCAAATACAATAATTATTCTAAGCTCGAATTCTTGAACCCTGAACCAGAGATTCTGGGTATGATCCCCAGCAGAATCGCCAGAACTGTCACACCCCCTTTTGGCTACTACAGCCCAACAAAGGGCGTAGATCAAGGAGTTTTTCCAATTAAAGGACAATCGAAAAGGGATTCGTTTGATTAAGAGAATTTCAGAGTCGCCACTTGGGAGATTTACGGTCTCCCAATACACAGTTTAGAATCCCGAATCGAGGAAAGAATGACTTTGTTTAACAGTACGCGAACCAGAAATCCGAGTAAGGAATTTTGTTAACCGGGGAGAAGGTGTTAGGCGTTCCCGGGTTCCGTGGTTCTAGCACGGTCGCTCAACTATTATATTTGGCTTAAATTATCTAATTTTATACAATTATGAGCATGTGTGCATTGCATCTTTTAACCAACTTTATTATTATTTTTTAAAGAGAATTGCAACGTTGTTAAAACATGTCTCGAACCACGTTACATAAATGCACCCGCGACTTTGACACATTTCAACTTCGTTTAGACTAGGATTTGGGTCACATAAATGAGCACCCAAATTTAGGAAAGTAATATTATTAACACACGCCTAGAGCAGCTACGCATTATTAACTTTGCGAGAGACCGTGAAAATTCACTAAACGGCTCGTCTTGAGTTCTAAGATTAAATCGAGGGCCATGCAATTGTTATTTGGTTCGGCATAGCGCGCCACAGTTCATTATTTAAAAACCAATTCTAAGGCAAACTATTATTCTCTACAAAATTAGTCTCCAATAAAACCTAATTAATTAACATTGCACAACTCAGGCCTCAAGTTCAAGCCATTGGGCTTCGAAATGAGCCCAAAGAGGAGGAACTCTTGTCCAACTTTACGAAATTAGCCAATCATGAGCCTTAGCAAATTAAAACCAATTTAGTTTGTGCATTAGTAAAGCCGAGGCCTCGCTAATCGAAGGCGAGCTGTTGACCCCTGACCCTTTAATGGATCCAATACAAACGGGATCTCAATTTGATTATGCACTTGCATAATTTTGCTTCCAACAACTTTTAGAGATAGAAATGCATGTTTATTCCATTCAAGCAGGCTATTGATTATTTGACTTCATCTAATACTTATAAAATTCGAGGAATTAATACGAAACAACTAATATTCACATTTAAAACCTGAAACTCAGATGCATGACTTCTGATTTTTGAAACGAAGTTAATCACTAAATGTTTTCAAACTTGGGTAGAGCATATATATGAACTTGCATAAAAACTTGACTTCAAATTGCATGCTACCGAAGTAAAACAGACACTATACTCTACGTTAGCTACGGGGATTCATGAAAATCTTGATCTACTTGGGACATTGAAACTATCATGAAGGAAATAAGTTAAAGAAAACATCGAAAAATACCAATCCATTACAGTTTTTTTTAAAAGTCCAGTACAGTCCAAGTTACTTACTATCAATTACTACAAAATAAAACCTAAACCTATTACAACACAAAGCATCATTGTCACTCGACCTCCATTTGTGACATATAGTGAGAGAGCTCAAAAAAATATACCTGGAATGAAAGCAAGGAGAAACACCTATGAATAGGCAATCAAGAAACAACAGAAGCAACAAATCTATCAGCAAATACAACAAATAAACTAAGCTCGATTCCCAGATTTGTATAGGGGAAGTTGTCAAATAAGCCAAGACAATGGTCTAAAGCAAATAACACCAACAAACCAACCCAAAAGCCTCAAACATAATTCTAATATATTAGAATTGCATCCACCCAAGCTTATTGAATCCTAACACCTCAAACACACATATTTCAAGTCTTTTCCAGCTGATTCAAGTTAGCAATTCAAATTAACTGTTGGGAATTGGAACTAATTGTGAAGAAAAACACTTTTATGAAGCAGCATTTTTGTGAAATTTTAAACTCTAGGCATCTTTCAAGATTTCCTGGAAATTTTAAGGAGTTTTTATGAATTTTCAGAGTTCAGAAGTCTTGGGAAGCTTTCAGGGATTTCAATCTGCCAGGACCTCTTTCATGAAGGAATTAGGGTGCCGTTTTATAGCCAAAGATTAGGCAACCCTCTTATTTTGTGTTTACCCCTTAGTCCCTTTTATTTTTCAGATTTTATTCACTTAGTCCCTGATTTCTTATCTTGTTAGCCAACTTATTGCATTGCTATCTCAAAAATCTAATTGGGACCCCTCCTAGAATTTTCTAGGGGCCTCCAAATCAGTTTGATATGAGATTCCCTAACTCCTAATTCCTGTACTACCCCTGAATTACCCTGAAAGTACCAGAGCTGACCCCCTTTACCTTAATTAAATTGATTATATCCAAACTCTACGAACCACTATTCAGCAATTACTAAAAGAACTAATAGTAGCCAAACTATTAATAGAATAAGAGACTGGTTGGAGGTTAAAATCAGTGCAACAAATGCTAAAATTTAAACTAACAATCAAAATAAGCAGGATCAACCAAATCAGAGCAAAATTAAACTAAAACAATCCCAGGAAACAGCCAAGAACAAAATAAGACTGAAAGCATAGGAAGAAGCTTACTGATTTTAATTAATCTAGTAACATGACTATCAATTTGCGCAGTCAGACCAAAAAAACAAATGAAAAAGCAGGAAAGCATGAGCATATCATGAAGAGGTGAAATACCTAAACTAGGACCAATTTAAAGCAAATAAAATGAACAAGCAATCAACAGTATAGGAGACAAAACACTTAGCTTTTTTTCAACCAAAATAATGTATTGAATCCACCATGCATTGATTGGGTCAACTCTTTGGCATGGTGTTCGGCCAATCCTAGGGCTATTTGAAAGGAATAGGATGCGTATTTGGGATGAAGGGAAGTCACGGGTCATTGGGTGTTGATTTGAGATCGTTTGGGCGACGGAACCACCATAGACGGCGAAGCAGCCGTCATTTGAACAAATATTTGAGACGATTGGATGGTGTTCGAGCCAAATGAGTCACAGAAATAGGAAGACGA
This sequence comes from Nicotiana benthamiana, assembly GCA_034376525.1. NCBI lineage: Eukaryota > Viridiplantae > Streptophyta > Magnoliopsida > Solanales > Solanaceae > Nicotiana > Nicotiana benthamiana. The sequence continues at coordinate 178,369,277 of CM067339.1, forward strand.
GGCCAGGGAGGTGTAGGGGTGTAAATCTAGCAGGGTTTGGAGGTAACGTCGCCGTGAGCGGCGGAGACGGTGACCATGAAAACGAATATTCGAGGAGAATGGCAAGGATTTGAGAGAAGACAAGCGAAGATTTGGAAAGAGGAGATGATCGGGAAGATGTGGTGTAAATTTGGGTAGGTTTGGAGCCACGCCGGCGGCGGCTGTGATTCCGGCCGGCGGAAGACGGTAGAGAGGCAGAGGGACAGGGGTGGCGTTACATCGAAAAATGCTAGGGCTATGAGGGATGGTTTGGAGGGGTGGGGGCATTAGGACAGTTAAATACTCGAGGGGGCTCAGTTCCGGACCGTTCGATCGCCTGAGTTCAACGGTCCAGATAGGTGTGTTTGAAACGATGTCATTTTGGTAATGACATGGGTGGACTAGGTCAGGGGAATTGATATGGGCTGGGGTTTGGGTAGTGTTTGGGCTAGCCCAAATATATTTTCCTCCTTGATTTTTTTATATCCTTTTTCAGCTTTTATCTCTTCTTTTGTTTTTTTCTTTATTATTATATATTTTTTAGATTTTGTTAAAATACAAAATTAAAAATAACAAAGACCTATTTAAATTAGAAATCGCAACTAATTATTTTCCAAAAAGTAAATCTTATGATAAATTCAAAAATTAAAAGCAAAACAATATAAAAGAACTATTTTGTTATTTTCTTTCTTTCTTTTTCCTCTCTTTTTCCTCTTATTTTTCAAATTAAATTAAAAATTAACTCCTAATAAAATCATTCTACGAAATTTAATTAATTAGTTCTAAATGACAGTTATCGTAAATAATTAAATGAGAGAGAAAGACTGCAACAATTCCAAAAATTAAAATTAAAAGCAAAAGTAAACTATTATTGTGATTTTTGTACTTTTGTAATCTCCTAATTACTAATTAATTCCTAAAATATGTAAAATTACTCTAAATGCAATGCATATACTTTTGTATTTTCATATGAACTACCACAAATGCATACATGAATGCAAGCAAATAAACATGCCACCAAAAACATTAAAAATAATAAAAAATAGCAAAAGAAAATTATTTTGTTTGAAATGACGGGAGTAATTCATATAGGGCAAAACTCACGTGCTCACAGCATGAAGAACCATTCAAAACACAAGATCAAGCTTCAGAAGACTTATAGATAGGAATTTTAGAACTCATAGCTGTCAGTCTTAATTAGTCTTTTTTAATTTCGATTTTGATGTAATAACAGGACCGCGGACCGGAACCTCGACAGAACTGGCACCTCAATCGACCTCCATCTCAGTATACTTCATTACCTAATTCAGTTCTGAACTACATGTGGCCTGATTCATTTATAGCCAAGGATATGTAGGCAGCTCAGGTACTAGAGCTCGGTCACTTTCTTCTTTCTTTTAAATTTTTTGATCTCTTTAAACAAGGGTCGGGTCAAAAAACTTGTCTAGTCGTTCTTTATCTGAAAATAATTCATATTTTCAGTCAAAGAGGGCCAGCTGTAGACATGTAATTTTTGACCCTCCCCAAGATTTTACATTTAAATACTTAGTTTAGGTCTAATATAGTTATTTCAACCAAGTTTAACTCTTTTATATTATTTTTATCACAAAACTAAAAATACAAAAAATATATAGTTTTGCTTTATCTTATTTTATATTTAAGCTAATGTCATTAATATTCTTGTAGTGGTACTATTTTAGTTTACTATGTTTTAACTTATGTTTATCTACTTTTATAATATTTGAAAATACTAAAAAATTATTTCACTTTTAATATTTAATTCTTACTTAATCAATTAGGAGAGAAATTATGTTTTTACAAATATTTTATACTAATTTAGAAGAAAATTGGATTTATTAATGAAATTTTCAGATTCTTCTTGTCCAAATGGAGCCCAATTTCAAATCCACCACCAAAGGCCCAATTTCAAGACCCTTATTCTTCATAACCTACACAAAAACAAACCCTAGAGGACAACTTTGGGTACCTTTGGCTACCATCTTCAAACTTAGAAATGAAGACAAGAAAAAATCCTAAAAAGGACCTAACATAAGAGGCCAGCAGCTGCTTTCTTCTTCTTCGACAAACCAAAAAAAAACCTAGCTAAACCCTAACACCCCTAAGCCGCCTGCCAGAACTCCTCTCAACATAAGCTGTCGCTGATCCTCACCACTCACACACACGCATAGCTTCACCTTTACTGGAAACCAGAGGTCAGATATCCACCACTCCAACTCCATAATTGTTGCTCCTCCATGGCTCTTGAATAATCACCAGTCGTTCCTCTATTTCCGCCATAACCCACCACCACTCAACCCAAAAACTTGCCGGACAGAAGACCAACGCAACCGCTGGAACGAGACGCCCCCCCCTGAGCTTTCGTCCTCTTTACCCTGACCTCCTCTTCTAAAAAATGAGAACCAGTCGTCGCTCCGTTCAGTCACAAAAGTAGTGTTCTTAGGAATGATTGTCTCAAGCCGGTGCGGCTTCATTTGTGTGTGTTTTCATCAGGAAATGCTCTTCAAGCGATTTTCTATGCTCTACTACCCCGTTTATCATCTTCTGGCTATGTTGTGCTTTGGTGGAATTTTTCAGCGATTTGCATCTTCTCGTTATGTTCACGTTGTTCTTTTTTGGGAAATACTGTCTTTGCTCCTTTGAGACCATCTTCGGTCATTAATTGGCATTTGAATTTTGGTGAGTTCCGATTTTGTTGAAATTCGTAGTCCGAGGTTTTTGGGCAGGTTCACGGTTCCTACTGGTGCTTCAAGTACTGTATTTTTTCGTGATTGTGTTCTCTACCGGAGTTCATTTTCATATTTGTTCGTTCGAACCAAGAAAATTAATTGACAAAAGTCATCTTTTTGAGGTTCATTTCTAACTCTTATGCTTTAAATGTAAGTTTTGATTGCTATATGTGTGATTGATGTCATTGCATTTGTTGTGGGCTTTGTGGACAAAAATCTATTGTCTCTTCTCTATTTTGTTAGGTAGTTTGTTGTACTTATTTGTTTTTCTTCTAGTCTTGTAGAAGTGGGGTTATGGGATTAAAAAATGAAAAATGAACTATGATTTTTTAAGATAAATTAATCTTGGCAAATACTGAATAATAGTATGATTTGAGTTTCGAATAATTTTTGTGGTTATTCCTTTATTTCACTTTTATAAATTGAATCTCTAGGAGCATGTTTAGGCTGTAAACACTTAGATAGGAAAGCCTTAGGATTTTTGTTAGTTTCGAGGCGAGAGGTCGTTCCCTTAGTTAAATTTATCCGGGGAATTCCCCAATACCCCGAGGATTTGTATATATTTTATCTGAGGTATGCCCCGAATTTGGAGGCCCGAAGTGGAACTCGTATTATTTTTGTTTTATTTATCATTTAATAGGAAGGGATGACCTCGAAACCTTTTGAATGTTTATTTTCTTTTGTGTGTTTTACCTAAATTTGAATATTCTAAACGCCAACTAGATCGAATACACAACCGTGACTTTCACGGGACTTAGAGAGTGCCTAACACCTTCTCCTCGAGTCAAATGAACCCTCTTACCTGTCACACCGAAATCAATGTCAAGTGATGACTCTGAGTTATTTCCTTTGGAACACGATTCTTTGTCACGTTCTAAATAGAAAACCATATTCAAGCTTTACTAAATATTTTTATTTTTATAAGATGGTTGAGTGAAGGTTTTGGCAAAAAAGGGGTGTGACACTTTCTAAGCCCCGCCCAGCTTGTTAGAATATGCGCTTAACGCTAGAGGGGGAGGGGTGAATAGCGTTTAATAAAAATCGCAGAAATAAAAATCAAGATAAATGCGGAAACAAAATAGTAAGGAGAGAGCACACCAAATTTATATTGGTTCGCCACAAAGCGTGGTTACGTCCAGTCTCCCGAGAAACTCACTCTTGTTTCAACTAATCTCTGTTAAGCTTCCGGGTGCTCAACAAACCGTTACAAACTGAGAACTTGAATCACACAAGCCTCAACGGCGCTTGCTCGAAGATACCGCACTTCAAGACTTCAAGTGAAGGAATTAATCTTTCCTTCTTACAACAACAAGGGATTAGAACTTCCCTTCAAGTGTATGCAAACACTTAGCACTCAAAACAAGACTCTCTTACAGAGTAGATATGAGTAAACTTAATACGCTCAAGAACACAACAACTTCTTCAAGAGTTTGGCTCTCAAAAAACTATGAAATATATATGAAATGATTGTAATGAAAGTATGCAAGCTTATAGCAGATTTGTATTCAGTTGTTGTGTTTAAATGAGAGGTTTTGAGGTGTATTTATAGCCCTCAAAGACTTAGTGACCGTTGCTTAATTGTTAATCACTGATTGCTGATTTTATGCCAGCATAATCGATTATTATATGTCCATAATCGATTATCTTTTTAACGTTCAAAAAACTAGACGTTGGATGGCAACGGTAACTAGAATAATCGATTATTCTCCTTTGATAATCGATTATTTGACAAGCTTCGAAACCCGGGGTTTGTTCAACATACACTTCCTATCTAATAAGTCCATTGAGGAAGGCGCTCTTGACATCCATTTGGTATAATTGAAAATTCATAGATGAAGCGAAAGCTAATAATAAACGAATAGCTTCTAAACGTGTTACCGGTGCATAAGTTTCTTCAAAATCAATACCTTCTTCTTGATTATACCCTTTAGCGACAAGCCTAGCTTTGTTTCTAGTTATTATTCTGTTTTCATCTAGTTTGTTACGGAACACCCATTTCGTACCAATTACGGTGTGATTATTGGGTCTTGGCACCAATTCCCAAACGTCATTTCGTTTGAATTGGTTAAGCTCCTCTTGCATTGCCAAGGTCCAATGCTCATCCCCAATTGCTTCGGAAATGGTTGAAGGTTCTATTTGAGAAACAAAGGCCATGTGTCCTACAGTGTCCTTAAGAGAGTTTCGAGTACTTACCCCTTGTTCGATGTTGCCAATTACCTTGTCGAGAGGATGGTTTTTAGATGTCCTCCAGGCGTTAGGCATCATCGTTTCTTCCTCCTGTGGTTGTATCTCTTGTAAAGGTCTTGTAGTGGAAACCTCATTTTTTGATTTAAAAGAAGTTTTCACTTGTTTTCCTCGTTGACACGAATCACAAATAGAGTCCTTTTCAAATTTTAGATTTGGAAGACCAACTACAAGGTTTTGTGAAACTAATTTATTCAAAAGACTCATATTGATGTGAGCTACTCTACGATGCCATAACCACATATCGTCTTCTTTACTCATAAGACATTTCGCAAAATTTGATGACGAACTCTCAAGGTTAACCATATAAATATTGTCAATTCTAATGCCATGTAGAATGACCTTATTATCACTAAGGCGAATAACTGTGCATGATGTTGAATCGAACAATACACGACTTCCCTTGTCACATAATTGACTTATGCTCAAGAGATTGTGTTTAAGACCCTTAACTAACAAGACTTTATCAATGGAGGAGGATTCGTCCTTACCAACCGAGCCAATGCCGATATTTTTCCTTTGTTGTTATCTCCAAAGACTACGTTTCCTCCTTTGGTTGGTCTTAGTTGTAGGAATTGGATGCATCTCCGGTCATGTGCTTGGAACATCCGCTATCAAGGTACCAAAGTGCACTTGATGCCCTCAAGCATACCTACAAGACAATTTAATGAGTTTTTGGTACCCAAGCTATTTTGGGTCCTTGTGTGTTAGGTGCAAAATGGTGGTGTGATTGACATGTTGTGAGATGCCTATGTCTAGTGAAACAGACAGGAGCTATATATGTCCTATTCTATTGCAATAATGGCAAATAACGTTGGGGTTATGCATTCTTCTAGGATGATAATAGTTAGAGGGTCTAAATTCATTTACCCTGTTTTTAGACGTATAATTTTGATGCAATTTTTGAAAATCTTTTCTAGGTGTTCTAAATTGCCCAACATTTCTTCTAGTGCTTATTGTAGGATGTATAGCGACCCTAGGATTATTATTACTAGGTTGAATATTATCATTGATTTTATTTGCCTAAGTTGGGCCTTAGGTTGTTTAGGAATGGTCTCAACTTTTTCTTTAGACTCATTTTTGAAACCTATACCATGTTTAGTAGATTTCAAATTTACAAGAACATCATTTAGATTTTTGTGAGAGGAATTGAATTTATTCAAGGTGCCTTTAAGTTTTTCTACTTCATCTTTTAGAGATTTGCAAGATGTACAACCCTTGTTTGAACTCTCGGGTTTATCGGCGCTTCTTTTGCCATAAAATTTATTTTCCTCTTTTAGCTTCTCATTATCAAGAGTTAATTTCTCCAAATTCTTTTCTTTCAAAGAAAGTTGTTTCTCTAATTCTTTTATGGTTTTGGAAGCGCTAATAAATTCACCATATAATTCATCAAAGGCATCTTGCATATCTTCAAAAGAGAGAGAATTCTTAGAAGAAGTTTCACATACCTCTTCTTGAGTTTCCTCATGTGCCATGAGACATAAGTTGGCAGTTTCATCTTTTTCTCCATCACTTGATTCATCTCCGGAGTCACCTCCCCAAGAGATGTAGGCTCTTTGTTTCTTGTCGAATTTCTTTTCTGTCTTGATATTTGGACAGTTGGATTTGATATGCCCAGCTTCTCCACATCCATAGCATTTGAGTTGTCCTCCTTGCCGCTTTCCTTTTCGTTCATACTCTTTCCGCATGAACTTTTGGAATTTCTTAATAGCGAGTCCGAACTCGTTATCTTCATCACTTGATTCCTCATCGTTTTGAGGTTGAGTCGTGGATGCTTTGAGTGCAATCCTTCTTTTCCTTAGATCATCCAAAGGAGGATTAAGAATAGTAGATTCATAAGTTTTGAGATTACCTCGAAGCCCGTCTATGGTGACATTTGTGATACCGATTGATTCTTGAATAGCGTCGGCTTTGGAACGCCATTCCGAAGTGAGGCTTCGTAGAATTTTCCGGACAAGCTCCTTATCCGTGAATGTCTTTTTGAGAGCATGAAGGTCATTTACGATTTTTGGAAATCGCTCAAACATATCATCTATTTTCTCATTCTCCTTCATATGAAACAACTCATATTCATGGGTTAGGAAATCAATTTTAGCTTCTCGGACTTGGTTCGTACCTTCGTAAGTGATTTCCAGTTTGTCCCACATTTGTTTGGCCGTGGTGCAACATGAGATTTTTCGATAGTCATCGGGATTTACAGCACAATACATCATGTTGATGGCCTTTGCATTATTTTCCACCTTTTTGATGTCGTCCGCATCATATTCGTCTTCTGATTTTGGGACGAGTTTATCTTCAACCCTTTTGGTGGGTAGTTGTTCTCCATTCTTTATAATTTTCCACAATAGAAAATTGTTTGATTAGATGAAAATTCTCATCCTCTCCTTCCAATAAGTGTAATTAGTGCCATCAAAGAGTGGTGGTCTTGTGGAGCATTGTCCCTCACCTAATCCTGTATAAACGTTACGAGTAGAAGCCATGGATTGTTTCTCTCAAACTATGAAGTCTTTCAGAGAGTTAGGCTCTGATACCAATTGTTAGAATATGCGCTTAACGCTAGAGGGGGGTGAATAGCATTTAATAAAAATCGCAGGAATAAAAATCAAGATAAATGCGGAAATAAAATAGTAAGGAGAGAGCACACCAAATTTATACTGGTTCGCCACAAAGCGTGGTTATGTCCAGTCTCCCGAGAAACTCTCTCGAGTTTCAACTAATCTCTGTTAAGCTTCCGGGTGCTCAACAAACCGTTACAAACTGAGAACTTGAATCACACAAGCCTCAACGGCGCTTGCTCGAAGATACCGCACTTCAAGACTTCAAGTGAAGGAATTAATCTTTCCTTCTTACAACAACAAGGGGTTAGAACTTCCCTTCAAGTGTATGCAAACACTTAGCACTCAAAACAAGACTCTCTTACAGAGTAGATATTGAGTAAACTTAATACGCTCAAGAACACAACAACTTCTTCAAGAGTTTGGCTCTCAAAAAACTATGAAATATATATGAAATGATTGTAATGAAAGTATGCAAGCTTATAGTAGATTTGTATTCAGTTGTTGTGTTTAAATGAGAGGTTTAGAGGTGTATTTATAGCCCTCAAAGACTTAGTGACCGTTGCTTAATTGTTAATCACTGATTGCTGATTTTACGCCAGCATAATCGATTATTATATGTCCATAATCGATTATCTTTTTAACGTTCAAAAAACTAGACGTTGGATGGCAACGGTAACTAGAATAATCGATTATTCTCCTTTGATAATCGATCATTTGACCTCTCTGGAATTCCAGATCTAGCTGGAAAAAGAGGATAATCGATTATCATATAGTGATAATCGATTATCTTGATGTTCTATGATTTCCAGTTTTAGCTGGAAACACATGATAATCGATTACTGAAAATGATAATCGGTTATCTGCAGCATAATCAATTATAAAAATGTTTTCCAAGTGTTTAGTTGATGACCATAAATCAAGTGTGATTTTAATGAAGATAATGATTGTGGAAAATGCTTAAGTTATGTCCAGAAGTGAAAATCGATGTCAAAAACCATTGGCTAAAATGAAAACGTTAAAACTCATTTTGTTTGAAGTATATCAAAAATGTTTATGATATGCATGTTTTGGTAAAATTATTTTTAGAGAGAAGCCAAGACTTGAATCTATTGTCGGATCAAGATCACAATATAAAACGACTCATTTATATCTTTGTTGCTTTTCTTGATCTTGTTCTTGTTTCTTTTGTGCTTGGACTTCGACTTTGGTCCGCTAGTTAATCTTGCGTTGCTTGCTTAATGATATGACTTGATATTTGATAATCTTGCTCTTACGCCATTCATCAAACCTACAAGAGTGAATACAACTTAGTTTAATGAAAAAGAAAGTGTGTTTCAATAATAACTCACGACGATTTGGCATATGTCAATTTTGCATCCACGTCGGTTTGTCATTTATCAAAACCTACAAAGATGAACACAACTTTCAGTTTTAACGACTTGAGAGTGTGTTCCAACACAGCTTAACTCGGAAGCCCTTGATTTCTTTGCGTTTCTCTCCTCAGTAAGCCCTTGAATTTTGGCCTTATATCGGCTCAGCTCTCCCCAAGACCTTAAGAAAGATTTATGATAAATCATCGAGGTCTACACAAATAGAAGAAAAAGAATTAGGCAAGACGAGAAAAATAGAAGTGTGGAAGCCGGTTTTGACAAGGAAAGTTAGGTCTTACGCGATTCAAAGCTTGATGGGCCTCATTGAAGAGACACAATGCCCCCATCTCGTCTATCAGATCCTGGTCTTCCTCGGTGGCTAGACTCTGAAGGTAACTAGCTACCCCTACGGGGGCGTCAAACACTTGTGCATCCTATAGGATTGAAATAACGATTGTTCGTTTGCACTCGGGATTGACACTAGGGGTCGGAAACTGGTTGGTCAATCTAAAATTCGAAGAAGAATTGCCCAAGCTCTTCCTCGGTACCTCCAAACCACTCAAGCCAGCAACATCATTGACAAAGCGAAACAACCAACAAAAAGTTCCTCCCTTCCAAGGGCACTATCTACAGAAGGAATCTTCATAGCCTCGGCCTCCCGAACTTCCTCTTCGGAGAATGAAGGAAGTGACTATGAGTCTCCAATTTCTATTATCCTGGGTGGATCTCTTAGTACACTCTTCTTATTTTGAGGAGCCTTGGGACCGGCCTCCACAGCCATTTCGTATGCCTTCTCTCCCCGAGGTGAGGAACCTTCAGCTCCAATCGACTCAGGGACCCTAACTGAACCCCCCTCTCTAGCCCCGTCAAATTGGGGTAGAATATTTCAAATTTCAACTAATCCGGTGGCCTATTGATCCTCACTGTTATCTCGTGTTCGAGCCACCAGACTAGAATCATACTCCTTTTCTTCTTTTTCTTCCTCCTCTCTTAGGATTTCAACTGACTCCATGGACAGGGGAATCACCTCCTTTTTGGACTTTCGAGCCGCTTTTCTCTTAGGCTCTGGCCTCTTGGAGGTCAAAGCCCATTTCCTCTTACTTTCCTATGACGGCTTTGGGTCAAGGGGTGGGTCTTCTTCTTTACTAGACGAAGGCATCATCGACACTTTTTTCCCAAGACCTGCAGAAGAAGGATAAATGAGATCAAAAAGAAATTCAGACAGTAGTTGAAGTTATCGAATTACACAAAAACTTACCATGGTTTCGGGCCTCTCATCGACTCTTCAATAACTTGTGCCATGTGCGTTCAGCATGTTTCGATGTCGACACCAAGCTCCTAACCCGATTCTCAAGATGGGGAACTTCACTCGGCATCCAGGCAATGGCTGTATGAAATAAAATACCGGTAAGAAAGGATGAAAAAGTGGAGATAGTAAACAGAAGTTAAAAGATGGAATTAAACTTACATTTCATATTCCGTTTCTCTATAAATAGCATGCTTTCTGTCGAGATCAGGTCCGAGGTCTTTACTCGGATTGGCCCATCCAACCACGATCCATGTCCTCATCTATGCTCAAGAAGGCCCTTTTGTTGAGCCGATGATGAAGCTTAACTAAGCATTACCGATAAAGTGGGGGCCTATGCAGGCGAATGAGATGGTCAAGGGTGAAGGGAAGCCCCTCGACCTGGCTCACAGAAAATCAAAGCAGTATCACTATCCTCTAAAAGAAGGAGAATTTATCCGAGGGTGACCTCTTATTTCTTGCAGAAGTCCACGATAATTGATCTAGAGGACCTAATGCGAATAGGTAAGTATAAGTACTCAGAAACAGCTCCTCAAACGTAGTGATCGATTCCTCAGGTGAGGGCACCATTACATGCTTGTTTACCGAGTTACAATCCTTATTAACTTGGTCTATGAGGTCACTGGTGATTGTACATATTTACCTCGACATTGTCTCGCATTGGCCTGGAACCGAAGAGGTCTTTTCAACCTCAAAGTCAAAATTAAGAACGTACGGCGGAGGAAAGAATTCATTAGGGCATGGCTTTGCCACTGGTCGTTTGTTGGCTGGTTGAGACGAGGAAGCTTTCTCTTTCTATGGAACGGTTTTAGATGTCTTGGCCATTTTTATCTTGATGAACAAGAAATAGCACAGATTGAAATATTTGGTATTTCAGGTAGAACAAACAAAGAAAGGTTTGAGAATCTGTAGAAGGCAAATGAGTATGAAGATTGGAAGTAAAGTTTGAACAAAAGAAGAAAGATATATGTTGGAGACGACGGGTCAGAAACCGGTAGTGGCCCATAACAACTGACAGAAATTATCGATATCTGAACCGATGGGATGTTTCAGCGCCTTATGTCGTTTACGTCACAATGACGACGTCAAGATACATCGGGATGAAGATTGAGGACTCAATTCGTTTCTTATCATTATACTTTAAAAAATGAGGGGATTATCTGTATATGGTTAAAGTCGGCCCTGGCCGATTTCACTAATTGGCCGGGACCAGAGGGATAGTTCGAGGATTGGCCCCGTAGTATATCAGACCAAGAAATGAGGATAAGACGTCGAGTTCGGGATTTCGAGTACCTATCGGGGTCGACGACAAGGACGATGATGATCGAGACCAAACAGGACATACATAGAGCAAGATTGAAGATAGTATAATAACAGAAAGGCGAGATATGCGTGACTGGCCGAGGATCTGGAGAAAATTTCGAAACGGATCAAATCAAGAACAGTTATTTAGCCCATCATGGGATTCACTTCTGTAATTAGAATTGTATCATAAATAGGATTCCTCTACTATACAAAGAGGTTTCTAGTCATTTTTGTGACTAGCCTACATTCACGCATATCAAAGCAATACAATAATCTTTTCTCTTATACTGTCTTGCTCATCAGTTGGTTTCATAACTCTATCCTCACTCACTAAGTTCGAGGGGGACCTAGCTCGAGGGCTGAATTGCATTTCAATGCTAGTTTGCTTTACTTTGTTGTTCATTTCAACTACTAATCGTCATATTTAACAATTCGTGCTAGATGATATTACATATCCTTAAAACTACTTATAAGTTTAATTGTTATCTGATTTTGAGGGTAAACATTGAGTATAAAAATTTTCGTGCGTCTAAATAAAGGCGAATCCATAATTTAAAATTTATAAACTCCTACAACGATTTCAAGTTAATAACTAAGTTACAATCAAATATTTTTAAATATTTAATATATTTCTTGAAATAATGCTATTGGATTCATGTCAACCCGTAATTAGCACTATAGACCCGCCCTGCGTCCGAAGTAAGTATACGAGACACATTTAAAAGCAGGTATATTGTTGTTTGTCCTCAAGGAATTTCTTTACTGTTGGGTTAATAAAAATGGAAATAAGTTGCCAAATAGTGGAAGTAGTTGTTAACTGGAAGTTGGTTGTCTTCATGATATTGTGTTGCTTGTCATGCAAACCTCAGAGTATATAAATAAATAAAAGAAACTAATTAGTGTCTTATTCTGTGTATGAATGTTGGTGTCTTCATAACACGTAATATGAGAAAACTTTAATTTACGAATTACGGACGTCATCAAGTTGTAAGTTCTTGTTAAAATTACTATTAATCCAATTAGCATGGGGTGAATAGTAAAACTAAAATGCATAGAAGTCCAACAAACAACTAACCAACTACAGCTACCAGTACTATTCGTCCAGTAGTCATCGATTAATATGAATAAACACATGTAAGTAATAAAAAAAAGGAATAGAAGTGGTTGCGTCGTCAATTTAAGGGCTCCAAATGAGAATGATTAAAGAAAGAAATTTGAGGAATAATGAGCATCATTAGGATTAAGACTGAATGTCCTCCTAACGGAATTTTATGTTAGTGCTGTTATTATCTTCTGTTAAGACATTTGTTTGTGTTGCTCCTTATTCAATGATCCATCCACTTACATATTTATGAATGATGTTGAGAACAAACACTGTACTTAATAATTATCAACTCTGGTAACAGGCTTTTCTTCTATAGAGGACTTCTTCCTAACTGCATAATTGTCCGACACTACGTTCCTCGATGTTCAAAGAAAACTGACTCCTCCTACTCCTCCTTCTCCTTTAGGATATGATCCTTCTTGGTCCTTCTTTCACTAATGGTCTCACCATTTTCTAGTAGTATCTCCTACTTTCATTTGTCATTCCCTGCTGGCCCAAAAATTATGTTGTCACATTTCATATTCATTTTACTTTCTTACTTTCTCTATTGAAGGGGTGTGTGCAGGGTGTACTTACGAATTTTTGTAAGCGGTGTCGAAATTTATAAAATAATTACATAAATAATGTTAATTAATATACTTTTAAACAAGAAATAGCTTAGTTAGTTTATGGGTTTTGTTGAGTCTTAAATTAAAAAAAATCTTGCATTCAATTCTACTTCATCATAAATTTTTAACCACATAAGCTTTCTCAAATATTTACAAAAATAAACGTGCTAGTTGAGGTTCAAACATTTGACCTTAGAGCAAAACTAGGCATGTAATTAACCAACACACCATGAGTCAATTTGATTCAAGTGATGTCTTTTTATTTATTTATTTGTTTTCTTATATTATTAATACATATATATATACTTTCTTAGATGGGAGTTATGAAGAAAATCTTGATGGGGATTGGGGTATATGTTGTGTGAAAACTGAATTCGAGAGTCAAAGCACAGGAGAAAGATGAGGTAAAACATCAACTCAAACGACAACAACCTCAAAACCAGCATTTGCCCACATACTTAAATATGTATATTTTTTCTTACAGTAATTGTATGCATATGAACATGTTAATACTTAATTCACCTCTTAATATAAAATAGTTAGGTCTATTTTTGTCTAGAGGGTTAACATAAGAACTAGAAGTGGTACAGTTAGACTTCTCTATAACAGTATAGTTATATATAACAATTATTTATGATAAAAGTTAAGTTCTTTTAGGAACCAATTTTCATGCTATATTGTAATATTTGTTCTCTATAATATCCAAAAAAAATTAAAATAACTGAAAATATTATAAAAATATTTGATTGTATATGTTTTGACTTTAATTATAAACTGATTTTAGTTCTTCTGGTTAACTTTATAACAGTAAAAGTTTAGCTAGAACGGCACTTCATTGAATATCATAATTTTTAGTTTAATGTTGGTAGTTAGGAGAAAATTTTGAAAATTTGCACATATTATCTATTTTAACTGGTTTGGAGGGCCCCATTTAGGGCTTCCTTTTTGGTTATGGAGTAATTATAGAGTAAGAGATATTATACTGACAGGAGTTAAAGTGGGTTTTCATGTAAGTCGTTGTCTATAAACTTTAAAGCGGATATTCTACTTTAAGAAAATAAACCTTAGTATGTTGCTTAATTTAATCTAAATAAGATATTGTTTTGTATGATAATTACAACTATATTTGCCTTATTTGTATACATGGTGTCAATATTTATCAGATTCTTTACCAATTTTAATTTAAAAACCATAAAATCATGTTAAATTTTTCTTTATACAAATCTATAACATCAGATTTGTTTATGTTGGATGGACAGTTTGTTTACCTCAAAACTGAGTAACAATTAAATTTATATGTAATTTAAAAAGTATGTGACTTAATTCAACACGAACAATTAAGAAGAACAAGTAAATGAGTTAAAGACGAAATAAATTATCAAACCAATCGCAACATAATAACTAAGTCTGATTTTAGATTGAACAGTGGGACTCGTCCTCGATTAGACCCTAAATACAAGCTTGGTCGCGAAGTGAAGAAAAGAACAATTGAATAATGCCTTGAACAATGGCTAGAATACAAAAGCAAACTCTTATAGCTTTGATTTGCGTGTCACAATGTATTAGAATAAAGAAAACCTTTCCCTTTATACAATAAGGAAATTACATTCCTAGTATAAGTATAAAAAAGGTAAAAATCTTCTTTTTCCGATAAATGTTAATCTATAGTTGATGCCGAACGGGATTCGCGCCGTAATATACTGTTGATGATGAACATTACAGCCTCTTGCTCGTCATGCCTAACCGTTCATTGCGTCCCCCGAGGTTCAGAAGCTATACTTGGGCCGTGCCCCGCATTTGACTGTATCCTATCTGAGATACATAGTTCACTCTTTTGGGGTTCCGATACGAGGTGCTCTTGGGCCTCGATTTTAATCACTTCGAGCCGTACTTCCCCTTTGTTCCTTCATCAGGGAATCAAGGAAAACTTTGCTCCCGTTTTCACCTATACACAGATAATCCCTTTGTTTTCGAAGAGTAGATTTGTTGAAGCACCGGGAAGCGATAAATTAACTTGGTTCCTTCTTTTGTATGCTACCACCGAGTTGACGAGTCTGCGAAACGTTCCATCAGTTACGTTCTTCTGACTTCAGATATGTGTCAGTCGCCGATTGACCATCCTCGAATTTTAAACATCACGCAGTAATTACCCTTTCCCTATAAAAGCTTCGACCCTTTTTTTACTTTTTTACTTTCTGATTCTAGAGCTGCCTGACTTACTCTCTAATTCTTCACCTATTTCTAACCCCTTTAAACCTTCATCCATTGTTTTCTAGATCTTCATATTTTTATCTTCAAAAGTTCACACTCTTTCTTCAAATCACCGTGTCAGACCTTCACACCTTAATCCCTATCTTTAAATCTTCATCTTCATCTTTAAATCTTTATTCATACCTTCAAACCTTCATATTTTTCAGAATCTGATGGCAAAGACTTCCATATCTGTGCCTCAACAAATCGTCCATTTAACTTCTACCTTGACCACGGATGCCGAGGTTTTCGTTCCTGAGGTGGGCTCAGAGCCTCCTTTGAAGAGCTTCATTACCGGAGACTGTTCCATTGAGAACAACTTCAAAGTCGAGAAGGCCTCCAGTCAACATGACCAAGGCGAGGGAGTACGGAGGTACATATGCTCCGTTATCGAGGACACATTCCCCACAGTTTGGGTGGACTAAACTGGGAGGAAAAGGAAGTGGTTGTCCCCGAGCCCAATATAGACATTACCACTCATGTGGAGGGTTATGTAAGTGTTTAGATTTACCCCTTCACACTCGCTTCGGTGGATCCTATAAGCCTCAGCTTCTACAAAAAGTACAAAGTCTTTCTAGGGCAGATTCACCTGTCTTTTTAGAGGATATCAATCCTCCTCCGCCACTTCATTAAAAACATTGAAGCACCTCCGTTTACCCTCGACCACCTTCTTCATCTCCATGGTCCTTAAGTCTTCTGAGGGGGGTTGATCAAGCTCGTTTGTCCAGCAAGCAAAACTTTATTCTCGAGCACCAATGAAGATCGTGATCGAGGTTAGCAGGGAAGGTTCGTTTGATTGAAAACCAAAGACCTCATTCCCCCTGAACTCTTACTGTTCCCTGAAAAGTGGAACTCACCCCGTAGGTTTTCTCCCTTTCCCGAGTACTTGGCCATTTCCTTTGTTCTTTTTCTAATTGCCCGTGTCTATCGTTGTGCAATGCTTGCCCAAGTATCCAATGCAGTCCCCCGATTCAAGGAATGGATTGAGATGATATGCAAACAAATGTCTTATTTCGAGAACAGATGGCGCAAGATTTCAAATGGTAAGTGAGAGGCTTATTCCCATGGGGAATCCTCCTCCTAAACAATTCTATTTCATACTTAACTCTTATTTCTGCTAAGACTTTTTCCTTTTCACATGTTTTCCCAAGGCCATTGAGCTTCATCCATTGGATGAGGATGAGGCTCCATCCTCGCTTGTCGAACCCTCTACTTCGGGACATCCTAGAGCTGCTGCAAAGTAAAAAAAGAAAAAGAGGAAATCCTATGGCTCCCTGGATGACGAGGTCAAGAAGAAGAGGGTAGCTATCGAAGTACAGAGAAGCAACAAAAAGAGTACAAACGCTAGGGCATCGAACCTCGATTCCCTCTTTTGGATCAGGTATTACCCTTAGGACTATGATAAGGAATTCATCGCTCATGGTTCGACCATCGACAAAGAAGAACATGCGCCAACCGTAGAAGGTGGTCGAGAGGCTGATCCCCCTCTATATTGGGAGCCAGAAGGAGAATTAGAGGCCATGACCTCTCGAGAAACCACCTCTTCCATAAAAGTAGCAGTCGGTGTTATAGACATCGCGGAGTCGCCATCTCACACGAATTTTATGTTCAAGAGGCTCAAGCCGATAAAGAGTAATCAAATAAGACGACATGGGAATAGATGACGCCCTCAACATGTTTTTCAACTACATGGATACGAACGCGTTTGAGGATTATTCCGATCTTAGTTACCTAGATATCTCGAAAAAGGATGTGCCATCGGGGGCAGGAGAGCCAAGCTCGATCTTGAAGCTGGTCAGGCAGTTCCCCGCTCCGAGTGTGGATCCCGACCATAAAAGAATGACCGTGCTTACTATCTCAGCGGATACACGGGTGGTGTCCACTCCAATGGGTATGGCCAGCTCTCTTCGTTACCTGATGACCAAGAAGGACGGGACGAATATGAATGAAGTAGGCACATCGAACCTCTTCAACGAGACACAATATGCACTGAACTAGGTAAGTTATCTATATATTGTGCCCTTTGCGAATCTTGCTTAGTCTCAGCATGCTCTTATGATCTTATAGTTTTATTTTTTAGGATTTGGTGCTCCACTGTGAAAGCTTCCTTCGGTCTCGGATAGAAGTCAGCCAGCTCGAGTTCAAGCTGAAAGAGCAAGTACAAAACAAGGATATGTGTAGGGTTCTAAGTGAATGAAACGACGAGGCCCTCAAAGATCTCCTAATTCTCCGAGTTGAGCTAGAAAAGGCACAGAAGGTGACCTTGTCAATGGATTGGGAGCACACCAAAATGGTCAAGAAGGTAAGGAATTTTTAGGCTAAAAATGAGAGGTTATACGTAGTGACTAATTACGCAACCTCGTAGGTCCAAAGGAAGATAGACTAGATTGATCAGCTTCGGGCTGAGATGAATGAAGTCAAAGCTATAGCTGAGGCGCTGATGAGGAGAATGGACCTACTAGCTTTGGAATAGGAGGCGACAAAAGAGGAGTTAGCATCGGTCAAGGACAACTCTGAATGGCAAAGGACAAGTCCGAAAAGTGGTCTCGGCTAAATGAAGAACTCCGGGCACAACTGGATTCAGCCACCTCGGAACGGGAGGCCCTTGGCCTGGAATATATTGCAACGATGTCCAAACTCGAGGAAAACTTGATTGATTCCTCCAAATTAGAGGAAATTTATCCCAGTATAAAATTGATGTGGAGATAGCTGAGGCTAGTTTAAGAATGAAGACCGAGAGTATAAAGCAGTTTCCTGGAGGCAGAAACTCAATGAGGTTCATGCCCGAGGATTCGACATGTCGAATGAGATTCAAGAATCCATTATGTTTGAGGTTGAGGCAAAGGATGAGCCTGAAGGTTCCGAAGGTT